>CM046881.1:575673529-577107792 GCA_025667525.1 Glebionis coronaria
AACATATAATATTATTTGTACAAACAAAACAAGCATGCATACTAAAATTAGAAAACTTAAAAGATATTGCATTAAATTTTATAATTAAAACTTAAAACATATTACATTTAATTCAATAATTAAAACATCCCTTCACCTCATTTTACAACTAAAAATAACACATAGTACAAGCAATAATTACAATATTATAAATGTAATAAAACATATTACAAATGTAGTTAATATATAATAATTACAACATTATAAATTAACTAAAACCTCACAATTAAAATATCATACTTACAAATATGTGTGCATAATGTACAACACGTACAAACATAACTAAAACATTAACCACACAAATATAATTAATACTCTATTTAAAACATCTGTTACATAAATATACAATCATAACTACATATTTTACAAGTATATGAAAGCATAAAAACATTTTTAGACATTAAATTTTTCAAACTTCATTTTCATTAAAAACATCTTTTTAATATATTCATGTTCGAAATTGAAACTACACAATTTCATTACTTAAAAATACACCTTTATAAAATATATAAAACGCACACTTTTTAATGTTATTCTTAAAACACATCTTAACACATTAAGTACACTAATAAATTTTTTTTTTAAACACGCATAAAATAAGAAGTAAATGTAATTATGCACATTAAACTAATAACAGACACAAATATGGGTGTCAAAAAAGTCGACCCGACTTGAACCCGACCCCGAGTATATTCGGACTGGTTACTCGGGTTCAAATTCTGATTTGGGATAATCGGGTGAACCCGACTAACCTGAAATAAAAAATGGGTAGGGTATCGAGCAACTTATTTTTGAGGAACTCGGGTTCGTGTCAACCCGATTGACCCAAGTAGAATTTGTTTTTTTGTTATTATTTAAATTATAAATAATTTATACTTTTAAAAGAATAATATTTTTTAGCCAACAAGGTTGACCGGAATCCAACTTGACTGACCTAAATAAACCGGCCGAATAAACCCGAACTCAGGTAACTCGGTTCAAATTGGGTCGGGTTAGGGTAACTTAATTTCAGCCTTGACCCGAATTGGACATGAACCTGACCAACCCGACCGGATTCCCACCTTAGACACAAACCTCGTAAAATTATATGCTAATTCATATAGTTTTGAAAATTAGACTGGACAATAGATTTAAGCGGGAACAAGAGGGCCCACCGGTTATTCAAATAAAATTCATTCGAAACCAATCCAGGTTAATTCGACTTAAACTTATAAAAATAAGTAAACCAGGCCTGATCGACTTCTCTGGTCAATCACAGGGTGCCCGCTTCCGAGTCACGCGGGTATCCTGCTAATTTTACAAATTGGGATTGATAGTTTTAGTTTTATGTGTACCTTTTCTATTGGAATTACGGTTTGACTATTTTGTATTTTGGTTTGTAATTTGCTTGTTATTTGAATAAAGCCACCGCTTCATTTGTTTAAATAAATGGTAGCGTTTTCTTCCAAAGAATGTCGGCTAATGCACAATTGATGCATGTTCATGTACCTAACAAAAGAATATTTTCTATCTTAAGTTTTGATAAAATAATTTCATACAATATCTTCCTGGTACATGTAATGTTTTAGCATAATATCAAAAGTGAAAAGTCATGATAAATATCGCACACATTCCCTAAGCTTAAGTGTTTTGATGAATACACTTTACGTTTTCTTATAATATTAAAAATAGGATTTACATATAGAATTTGATGAATCTATATTTCGTGGATGTATTTTGTGAGAACCACAAGTTTCGTGAGAAAAGTATTAGTAAAGTTTTTTTTTCTAAAAAGAGAGTTTTGGTATTACTAATAAATTGATATTTTATGACTTTTTGAACAAGTACATGTCTTATAGTATGATAATCATATTAAAGATATTTATGATTCTTCATTTGATATACGATTAGCACACTCATATATTACACACATGATTAATAGATAAACGGAAGGTAAAGGTAATGCTTATTGTGAGACCGCATTATTATCAAAACATTAAATTTTACTTTCTTTTGTTCTATAATAAGTATTTATTTAATTTTTTGTTAGTTTTCTTATCCAGATTTGACTATAAATATATTGTCTTATACAATACCTGATGAAAATTATATCAATGAAAATACATATAGAAATCAAATCTATTCATATAACTTTCGTCAATAAGACAAATACAAATATTTATTATTAAAGCTCAACAACAAAGATTTTATAAATTTTAAATGAACACTTATTATTACACGAAAGTAGTATTTTTTATGATTATTTTTTTAGTCTTGGCTAGAAGAGTAAGCATATAGATAGATTTGAATACAAAATGTAGCTAAACTAGCGAACAAATGTTAAATTTTAATACTAGTTTATGATTTTCACCAAAGGGTTAATAGACATAAAAGTTACTAATGTTTTCTAAAAAGTTCAATTTCGTTACTAAAGTTTAAAATGTTACAGATAGGTTACTCAAGTATACGAATTTATTTTATGGGTTACTGAACGTTTCAAAAAGTTATCCTCAGGTTACTCATAAGGCGGGGCTACCGAAAGATTTACCGGTTCCCCTTGTCCACGTCATCACTAAAGTTTAAAACATTACGAATAAGTTACTGTAGTTCACAAATTTATTAAATGGGTTACTAAACTATAGAAAAAGTTACACTCAATAAATAATTATACATATATATTTATTTATCGTTTTTCTGTGTTTTTGTCCGTTTTTGTACATTTTGTATTTCTTTATACATATTTCTTCATTGTATTATGTTAACCGAACTTTGTATCTCTTTATTAAAATATTATGTATATTTACCTATTTTATTTACATTATCCTATGCATTAAAAATAGTTAACATTAAATAGTTTTATCTATTAGTTTTATGTTTTTTTTTTGTTTTCTAATAGTGTGTGTATGATGTTATTTCATTTTTAATCTAATGCAAAGTTATTTAAAATTCTTTAAAATTCCTTTTTTCTTACATTATCTTTAATTTATCTTTCACTTGTAATTTCTATTTCCTTGCATCAGCTTTACTTTACGAATTCTTCGTAAAATAACGATTACGTGGTAAAAATATTGTCTTTTGTATTCTTTTACGTATTACGTAATATTTGATATTTTCTACTTACTTCAATAAAATAGGTATATCAATATACTACATTTCCATATATCTTTTTATATTTTCTATAGCGTTTACATTTTGTATGTTTTCTATGTTTTCTATGTATAAAAATGTAAAACAAAAATATCAAAAATGTTAAAAAAACATTCAAACACGTAAAGAAGCGTATCAGGGTTGAAAACGTAAAATTCCTTTCTAAAGAATAAAAAGAATAACTTGAGTAACCTATTTGTAACGTTTTAAACTTTAGTAACATAATTGAACTTTGTAGCAAACTTTATTAACATCGATGTCTATTAACTGTGCCACGTAGATTGACACGCAGATGGTTTACCGGTATCAATAGGTTAATATATACGTAGTAACCTGCGTAGCCGGTAAACCAAACTTTGGTAACCTATCTGTGACGCTTTAAACTTTAGTAACGAAATTGAATTTTTTGGCAAACTTTAGTAACTTTTGTGTATATTAACCCTTCACCAAAAGAGCTAAAGTTTGGCTGATATTCATTTTTTTAAGAGATTTTGTGAATATAAGACTAACTGTTCAAGTATCGATTTTTGTCTATTTCAGTTGATGTTTTATTATGTCAGCTTGATCTCTTAGTTGTTAAGAAGGTTGCCCAAAAGCGGTATATAAATTTGGCCCCTTCCTCTGTTTCCGCCTACGTATATAGGATATTTTAGCTATTTCTAGTAAAATGAACAATGAATGATATCAAAAAATACTCGAGATTAAAGGTTTCCAATCGACTCAAATCTTTCTTTAAATTTCATTGGTTTTTGTTAAGGCTTGATTATCTAAAGTTGTGTCGTGTATGAAAGGCCTTAACTTCAAAGTCATTTATCATGTTTAAGATATTTTCTTAACATGTATTGTTTTATTTAATAAAAATTCTACGAAAACGAAAATATGTGTTTCACTATAAAATACAATAAAATACTTTGATTTCTAAAAAATACTTATTTTAGTTCTAGTATAGATACTAAGTGTCAGACATTTGATGGTTTGAAAAAAAATTGTAATTCATTCGTAAAAAAAGTATAATGTTTATATGCTACATGCTATAATGCTATAAGAGGAGAGATTATTTACATACAAAAATTTAATGTATACGTGACAAAATTTAGTTACTTACTTTCTTCTTGTGAAAAAATAAAAGATTAATGAATGTTTGAATGAAAAATTTTAGTTGCATACATCATTTTATAACTTATATATCTAATGAATTATTAATCAATAAACAAAACAAATTATAACATCACGATGAACTTTTACTTATCTTTGTATAAAAGGACATTTTGATATACACTTCCTACAAACATTTTAATAATTTTATCACGTTTTATTTTCAATTGAAATTACATGATATATATCAATGTAATCTAACACTAATATGAGAATTTTATACGTACACGTTTATTATGATAATTATTACTAGTTCTTCATCTAAACTGAATACCTAACTACTTACCTACTATAAGTTAGGCATCTAAACTATATAAGTTAGGCATCTAAACTAGTTACATGTGAGTTACGCATCAAAACTAACTAACGCATTTAGAATTATTTTACCTTCAATTGATTACCACAATACTTAAAAGAGTTAGCTATTCTATATACCTAAAATGATTAAAACATAATATTTCATATTTAAAAAAAAAACATAAAAAGACAAAGTGTTTTTAGACTGGCGAATTTTTGCCCATATTGCAAATAATGAACGTTTTTTTTTATGTTTCATACATTTTTGTATTCATTCATTTTTGTACGTTTTGGTCCACTTGCACATTTTCGCACGTTCATACGTTATCGTTTGTTTTGTATATTTTCGTCTGTTTTCATGTTTTATTTCGTTTTCACACGTTGTATTCCGTTTTCACATGTTTTCGTCAGTATTCATACATTTTCGTCTGTTGATAAAACGTACATGTCCGTTGTCTTAGGTTTTCAGACGTTTTTACTATTTTCAATCATTTTCTTCCCTTTTCAGATGTGTTCGTCTATTTTTGTTAATTTTCATACATTTTGTCTCTTTTCACACGTTATCATCCGTTTTTATATGTTTTACTATTAATGTGTTTTACTTATCAATTTTTTATATATTTTGATATCGTGATGATTTTTGTGATTAGCTTCAACCGAAATAAGAGTTATTATTCCTATAAGAAATGATTATGCTAGATTTTTATTGATACACTAGTAGTTTTATCAAAATATCACGTGTTATTTCAAAGAAAGTAAACTTGCATGGATATTAATTTGGCATTTTTTAATTTTCGAATGTGATGTATAACATATAAAAATCTTATGGGGCCATATACATGAGTTATAAGTTTAGTTTCTTTGTAGTATTATATTTTTAGTTTCTTTGTAATATTAAATTATGATAAATTATATAGAAAATAAATTTTTAACTTATGTATAATGTCTCATGGGATGCAGATGTGAATGATAAAATTGAAAACCACAAGATAGGAAAATAATCCATCACGAGACGAATAATGATGGAATAAATATGATAATGACGAGTTGACAAACTAGTTTTGAAGTTAATCATCCTTCGAGAGATGAAGTATTTTGGAAAAAAAAATAAGAAAGAGAATGGTTATGAAACTAACAGGAAAAAGTGCATGCTAAGGTTATGTTTGTCTTACTTAGGAGCTTGATCGAATTGCTATATCAAATCATTGGAGCTGAATTCTAGAGCATGTAGCTTGAACTTATTTTTACATGCTAGTTTAACTAGCAATTCATTTAAGAGTTTATTTTTAAAATATGCTCCTTCAAGCTTTATCAGCGGAAAGGAACTTATTTTTAATGTTAGCTTATTTTTTTAAAACAATAAGTTCATGGGGCTCACACACAAAACATAGTCTAATTGTTGTACACAATGATGCACACTTAGATACTTTTGGGTTATCTAAATGTATATATGTATATATATAGTTGGAGATGCATCATGTTTACTCTTGGTTATTTTTTTGGTATATATATCACTTATGATATTACTCATATGTAAAATACTAAGTTTAATGTCACTTTTTATTGTTTTGTTACGTGTGATATTACTCATATATAAAATACGAGAATTAACGTCAAATTATATTCCTTTATCAAATGAGATATTACTCTTAACTCCTAAGTGACTAAGAACGAAATATGAATACGCTTCATCTTTCTTAAAATTTTGTATCACAAGAGACAAACAAATGTCACTTATAAATATCAAAATTAATAAAAAGGAAGCAAACTATTAAAGTAAAAACTTGGCGTAATCTAAAAAATCAAAAAAGTGTTGGATTAATTTATCATTTCTTTTGAGAAAAAAATAAGAATACATCTAAAGAGGCTTAACCATTATATTCCTACTAAGAGTATGTTACCACTAGTGGTCGGTATTGTTGAGTACATGTTAACAACTCCAAAAACAATATAAAATGTTTAAGAAAAGATTCATTCTTAAGTAACCATGAGCCGGCAGTAAAACATTTTTTGTGCTTGTCTATTACGGTCAAAGACATAAAAATTATCTTGTACTTGAAAAGTATAAAAATATCAAAAAACATACAGATGATGATATATAAAAAAATCAAAACAATAAAATATCACAAGTGATAATAAAAATAAAAGGTATATATGTTTATTTTTGAAATCATTGACTATGTTTATGAAATAGTGTCATATAATAAAGCTTAGCTATTAAACATTATAAACTATCATCAACTTAAAATATCACAACTAATATTATTTTATTATGAAGCAATCACATAAAAAAACACATCAATCCAATTGCAATTCAACAAAGAATAAGCCAAATAGCATAACTAATAAGTAAAATTACACTATCATGAACATAAAATATAACACGTAACCAGGGCGGATGATATAAAGGTTAGTGATGGGTGCTGCCCCCCCCCCCCCCCCCCCCTCCCGCCTAAAATTTGGGTTAGTTACCAATTTTATGAATATATGTTTAAGTTGAATCGAAAATGACAACAAAAATTACTGTAACTTGGGGTTTTGTTTCTAATTAAAGAAGAGAATGAGCCGTGGGGATTTATAAACGTTGTTTATGTGTTTTTATTAAGAATAGGCCTAAAAAAGTTTTTATAACTACATATTCCAAAGCCCATTAACTACTAGCAATCTACCCATTTCAAGACTGTAAAACTAGTTCACTTTGGTCTAATCAGTAATAGTAGTACTAGTTTTATTGTCAATTTTTTTATCTTTGTTGTCCATATATGTAATGGTCAAATGATGTGTAGTTTTTTATATTACGATTATTAATGTACAATTTCTCTCATATACTTTTCGCCCCCCCTAAGAAAAATGGTCAAGCTCCGGCACTACACCTGACAACAAATAATTTTTCCTAATTCAAGATGGTTTACGTACCTTTCATCGCAATAGAAAAGCACATAATTTTTTATATGGTTTAAGGTTGCTTAAGAATGAAACTTTCCTCGCAAGTTTTGTTTTTTTTTTTTAATTTTTAATATGTAACCAAAGTAATCTAATTTGTAATATTGTACCGTTAGTAAGATATAATATAAGAGGCTAAATGCAAGTAATATAGTTGGTTTTTACAATATAGATACGTTTAAAGGACCAACATTATTTTTTGTATAAGTAAAAAAAAGAATAATAAAAGTACATTTTTTATCTTTTAATCTAAGAAATCTAAATAATATGGTTTAAAGTAGCATATCATTTACTGAACCAAATCATGCCTATCAAAGATTTTATCATAATCACTAATGCAAGCCTTTTGTATCAACATCTTCACTTCTAGTATATGGTGAAATCCACAAGCATCAAGTATCATCATTGCCTCATTTTTCTCTCCCCCATGATTAATCTAGGAAACCAAAATAATAAGGTTTAATGTTGTCTGCCATTTCTTGAACAAAATTATGCCTGTAGAAACTAGAAGGGGGGGTTGAATAGTTTCTATTCGATTTATCTCCTAATTAAAATTCCTTTCAATTAGGTGAGTCTCAAAACCATCTTTTACTTGAAAGCTAGTTGCATAAAGATTAAATTTAATTCTAATGCGTTAACAATGGCAAGTAGTAAGTGTGATGATAATGAATGCAAGTAAGGAGTAAGTGTCACACCCCACCAATGGTGGAATATAGGGCGCGACGTATGGATATCATCACAACATGGCGTGTCTATAGAGATAACTATATGAAATAAGAAATTCCCTAAAATGGTGACACAAAAGTCATGACAATATCTCAACAATGCAGGGGTCTAGGTAAGTAGGTAACTGTCCTACCTCTTATCCAAGACAAACAAATAACATAAACAAAACAAACATATAAGTGTCAAATAGTATCACTTATTAAATGAGCAAATGAAACTAAGAAGGAACAGAAATCTCCTTCTAAATGCATTTCCTACGCTCTCTAAATCCTAGCCACTTATGTCCTCTAGCTTAACCATAATATCACCTGAAAGATACACTAAAAAACGTCAACATAAAGTTGGTGAGAGTCATAGGTTTAGACTCCAACCGAAAACAGATTAAAATAAGCTTTGAACCACCATAACCACTAAACATATGGACAATGTGATATTAATATGCATTAAAAAACTAACATTCAAGATTTAACTAATCAAACCAAAACCCAGTCCAAGGCTCCCAGCCTTACCAAACACCATACTCCCATAGGCTTCCAAACACCTATGAACCAATCCCTAAGGCCCCGCCTTGTCAACACCCCCTTGGTACCAAGTCAAAACATAAACAATCAAGAATCAACTAGCAGTTAATCATATAAGTATGCACACATATGTCCATTACCAACGCCAAACATTCACATCATAATTTAGAAATAACAAAACAAAACAGTGTCTCTTCCATCCCATCTGGAAGTCAAAACCATTAGTAAACATGGGACTATGAAACTCACCTGATTGAGCTTCTCCAAAAGTCCTCGCACTAGCAAAAATCTAACAAACCAAAAACACATAATCAAAACATGAACCAATCACTAAGATGGCTCATCAACCTATGATGGACATCTAACCTCCTTCTATATAAATACCTCTTTTAAATGCTCTAAGCATCTCATTACACCCCTCTATAAAGCCCTTAACTCATTTTACTTCATAACCCGTCCCGTTAACATTTTACCAAAAACAGTCCCTGTTTTAGGTCTCCAAACTATAAGGCAAACGCCCACCTAAACACACCCTTGAACTTTGTAAAGGGAATATTAATTATCTTACATATGTTAGATAACACCTCCCACTTGACCTAACCTTAAAGCTACTGTTAAGGCCCCGATATATATATATATATATATACTTTTGTCATTCCAATTTACTGATTTTAAACATACAAAAGGTTTGTTATGATTAGGGGGTCTTACCCTAAACCACAACCTTAGCCCCAATTCAGATACTTAATATAATATATAAAACATCTCTCATGTTTGTTATAAGATCCCAATGCAACCCTAAGTACCCCAAACAACCCAAAACTTAAAACAAAAACAGGCTGACTTCAAAACTGTTTTGACCTCCGACTGTTGTAACCTGTTTTTGACCCACTTCCCTACCTCAAATTTAGTTCTCGTTTCTTGCATTGGAAATCCACTTCAATTACCATTTCAGGGATACTTGGACCGAAAAATAAGAGTTTGTAGAACTCCTGATACGATTAAAACAATTGACTCAAAATTCTGCCAAGTTTTTAAAAACGGGTTTAATCAAATTAAACTAATTAATTACCCATAACCCTATTAAATACAAGCCCTTGTTTATGTAATCATCATGATATCATTAATATAACATTAATTACTGTTTTTAAATTAAACCCTAACCTAAATCTATCATAAGATGATTATAAAAACATCAAAAATAATTAAATTGAAAAGGGATTTGAAGATTTACCTTTGATTTATGAAAACCCCCAAAATTTTATGAAGAACCCAAATTTTGTTGAAACCCACGAATTTTATTTGTCCCAGGAGAAAAATAACGAATTTTGGTTGTGAATAAAACAATATCTAGGATGTGGTAACCCATTCCTAGCCCAACCCAAAAACCCCTTTCCTTTTTCTCTTTTTTTTCCTTTTTTTCTTTCTTTTCTTGCGTCCAAACCGACTAACACCCCCTTTATTTCGTTTTTTTCTTTTTATTATTAATATTTGTATTAATAATATTACCTTAATTTTCCTTAATTTATTTCAGCTCCTAAAGCCTCCAAAACCTCAAAACCGTAAAACTAGTCAAATTTACGTGTTTTACCGTAAAAGACGTAAAATATACAGTTTTAAAAAAAAATCTCAAATTCTGAAATAAACTTTATAACTAAGTCCTAAATGACTTAAAACCATCCTAAAAAAAACTCACATGCCTAAATACCTCTTCCGATACCTCTAAACGCAAAACCCTAAATCGTAAAAATACCATTTTCTATAATACATATACGTATACTTAAAACCACCAAATAACACCATCTCATTTCATAGTCGCTACATTGTGAGCTCATGAACATGAAATAATCACACATCGTTTCACTCACAAGGTACCCCGTACCGGAAACGATATCCAAAACACAATCTATACACACCAATTAGCACATAAACACGTAAAGACACGTAACTAGCACAAAATAAAACTATGTGACTGTGACAATCCGTCAATTTATGGTTGATATTTTATTCTCAAATATTATTTAAAAATATTATTTTAATGTTATATTATGAACTCACTTATTTTTGGGAAGTAATTTGGATTTACGTCAGAAGTAGCATCGACTACGTCTAAACCGGAGGATTCAACGTTACGTGCTTACGTTTACAAACACCGTCTTTGGTGACAGCCCGACATTTCAGAAAATAAATTTATCCGTGAATATTATTTTGGGATTTTAATTTTCAGTTGGTTCATAAACTCACAAATTTACGAGAAGAGATTAGGACTTACGTGAATAATTTAACGTCCTTTACGACTAAACCGGAAACCTTAGGATTACGTATTTACGTTTTGAACTCCGTTTTTTATGACATAATTTTTACTAGATTCGTTTTGTGCGGTTGATTCATAATTTATAAAAACATTTTTCGTGAAACGACCCGAGGGCACGCAAATCGAGGAAACTAGAATCGAGGAGTACCTGTAAATTAGTGGAGATGAGACAAGTGGGACACTTGTCCCACCCCCACTTATAACCAGCCAAGATAAGCCATACAAATACCTTGGTGTCAACTTAATAAGCTAACTAAGGACACTTGTCCTTAGCTTGCTTACAAACCACTTCACCACATCAAAACTACTAGCTACAAACCATTTTTCACACACACCACATGCAAACCACTCTCTCATCCTTCCTCTCTCATGGTGAACGTCCAAACACCACCCCAAACCACCCATCATCATCATCAATTTAACCATAATAATCATCTATATTCAACATATGTTGATAACCCTTTGAAAAGATGAAGATTAGAGGTGATCTTAACATGTAAAAAGGAGTTTTCAAGGGAGTTTGGGGCTGATTTCTCAAGGATTTTTCATGAAGAACAAGGGCTTATTTTTGGAGGAATCTACAAATACTTGGTGATCCTAGAAGTGGTGTTGATATCTCATAAGATTGGTTACCCAAAACCATGTCTTGTTCATCCAAAAACTCATCATTTCATCACTTTGGTGGTATAAAGATTGTTCTTCCCATCCTCTTGTTATTTTGATTATGTAATCGTGTATTTTCTTTCCTATTGTATATGTATATGATGATTATATGATGATAAAAGTATTGTGTGGGGATTTGGTGTTGATAAATTTGATAAACATGGGTAAAAAGATGGACAAACTACATGTAAAAATGGTTAAATCTTGCTTAAATGGTAGGCTATATAAAACAGTAACTAACCACATGTTAGACTGATAAAATGGCAAAGTGAAATCAATATACAGTAAGTATTAGGTCTTGTACACATGTGAGAGTTGGCCATGAAATGGAATCATTATAATGAGTGAGATATGATCAAAACAAGTTTAGAGTACCAATCTGAATAGTCAGTTTTAGACGGACTGTTAGGGATATTTAGAGTTGGATTGAGCAGTAGCTAAAACTAAGATAATTGTAGCACATATCATGTAGTTTATGGTGTCCAAAAATGAGCTTCTATCTCCTTGTAGAACTTAGACGGTTGGACCCGTCTAATGTAAACTTTTTTAAACTCATATACTGATATATAAACATATATAACAAGTAAAAACCGATAAAACCCGAACTATAAAACATACGGACATTAACGGGCTAAGTTAACGTTATTGGACTAGTAATACAACAAAATGGGCTAAAACACTTATAAACTTATTTATTGGGCTTAACCCATTTGGGCCCAACATGTAAAGTGTAAATACTGATAATACAAGTATAAAGTGGAATAATACAAGTTAAAGAACTTATAATAAGTTTATTGGACCTAAAACACGTAAATAGGTAAAACTAGTAAACTAGTAACAAGTTACCAATACGTAAACACTAAAATGAGTAAAAGAGAATATGTAAACCCACTTGATCATCATATATATAATCATCATATGTATACATAATTGTTATTTTTATAAAGTCATTGGACAAGAGTCTAAGACGAGTATTATTTGTCTAGGTTTCCGTGATTGAAGCACGTACCGTACATCCAAATTGCCGATAACCCGCCTTCCCACATCAACGTTAGTTCATAACCTCGCACCCTTTTAAATGTTTTTATGAAATGTTTATAAACTCGCGAGGGAGATAACATGTTAGTTTTTATAAAATAGGACACCATTTGTCCCGATTGTTTGTTTATTGATTTGGACCCGAATGATTGTGTGACCCGACTGTATGACCCGATAAGTGATTAAATGACCCGATAGATGAAATTAAATGGATTATTAAAGTTAGGTTATGTCACTAAAAGTCCCATTAGCATGAATTGTGAACTACCGGGATTTGGTAGACGCTTATGCATATAATAGTACTATTTGGGGACGATCACCCCAGTTCGCGCCTTGACGGTTGATCCCCGTCGTGCCACATTGATTGGTAAGCGAATTTATGTATGAGAAGATTTACATAGCGTGACCTTTGTGACGACACGCTAATTTAGATGGGCAAATTAAGTTTCGGGCTAGCTACCCGTTGTTTGTTGTAGTAAGGTAACAATGTCATGCGACTTATAATAATCCAAATTAACGAAATACTACTAGATGCACCGAATTACGATGTATTGCCTGACTAGCAATACGGGGTCATACTATTGATATTATGTTCGTGTTTTGGTTTTCATAACCATATTCATATAACGTTTTTTTTTTAACTACATACAACGTTATAAAACGTATTGTACGATATTTTTACGATATTGGTTCCTATAATGATTTTTAAGGCAAATGCCTATATTATGACTTTCGATAAGGAATTGTATAAAAATGACTTTGGCTATTTTATGGCCTATTACAATGATTTGTACGAAATGATTTTTGGTAATAATTTTATACCAAAGTTATATTGATGGAATTTATTAAACTCTATGAATTCACTCGGCGTTATTGCTGACCTTTTCATTTAACATGTTTTATCTTAGGTACATGAAGGTAATTCTCGGGAAGACGACAAGATTTCATGGCCCGCACTTAAATTATAATTTCCATTCAAATGTTTGTAAAACCTGTATTAAATACAATGACTTGGGACCGATGTACCTTTGATATTTATGAATGGAAATGCTTTATTAATAAACGACGCGATTTTTATGCGTTGTCTATGATGTGAGTAATGTGCTATCCCGTAACACCAACGAGTCTTCTGCTGTATTGAGTTGTATAAATTTGGGGGTGTTACAGTTTGGTATCAGAGCTCTTGTTATAGAGAACGAAAGATTTTTAAAACCAAGGTTTTGAATAAAACATTTCAAAATATTTTAACTATAAACATTTTTCTAAAAATGTCTAAAAATCTTTTGACTATAACGGTGCCGAAGAATTCTCGAGTTACCGACAAGGCCAGACTGAGAAGTGTTTTTTTAATATATATATATATATATATATATATATATATATATAACATGGATTATATATATATATGATGTAATTTTATTACATGATTGTATGATGATTATTTTGATATTTATACGAGGTATTTGTACGACGTAGATTGTCACAAGTAACCCTAAATCCCCTAGTAAATTAATCGAAGCTATTCTCATAGGAATTCTAGCTATCCTAGATCTAAACCAAGTTGTGGATATTTATGATCCCAACAAATGGTTGATATTCGTAGAAATGTAGATATTAGTTGATTGTGATATAAAAGAAGAATTGGCGATATTAAATCTGATATTGATGTCATGACGATCTTTCCTTATAGAGTGGAGTTTGACAAAATGTTACCACCTAGAAAGATGTCATCTGATTCGTTATCACCCAATTCTTAAATTTAAAATCGAAAGGGTGAATGTTGCACTTGAGGCCGTCATTGGAACCATTACCCAAAAGCCTCATGCCACTAATACCTTTCAGAGAAGTCTAATTGAATGTATGAGTCATCTCATACTAGTGACTCATTTGATAATTGTTGTTGTAAGAGCTATAGGATTGGAAATTAAGTGTTGATCATATCGAGCTTTTATTGCCCTATTAAGGTCTAAAGAATAAAGATTGAAAGTATTGGAGAATGAGGTAGGATATCACATTGAGTATAAGTTTATTGAAACTTGAATAAAGTAAAATTTACCCCGTATGGAATATGAGACTGTTAAGAGGAAGTCGTTAAGTACTGTGATTAAATTATAAGGTTTTAAATGATTGTTAGTTCGTGTTAAGTGTTGTTCCTAGGCCATTGTCCAATGACGAGGATGCCTAGTGTCCAAGAAATAAATTGAAGAAATCTTCTTCTGAATTGGGACCGATGGATCTTCCGGGACATGTGGAACACCTAATGACTCTTGTAGATTAGTATTCATTGTGGTATCTTTTAAAAATAATCCCTAACTTAACTGAGACATCAGTTGGTGGGATGAGTTCTTGGAATTGTATGACATAGTGACACATAATGTGTTACGGTACAATTTAGACTTGTTTGCGATTAATGAAAAGATTACCTTTGATTGCTAAATCCTACATGTATCGATATTATCTATATTTTATTGTTTCATCCTAATGTTCGCATTAGTGATGTAACCATTGAACAATTACTCATCTTGATTTGAGTTACGTTGTAGATTATTCTTTTGAACGCCATCGAGGTCATGAACCTCATGATTATGTGGCTAATGCTCATTTCCTATCATATTGTAGTTAGTTCTTGGTGAACAAGCTTTCATCACTCTTCTGCAGATCACTCATTATTTTATAAGATAAAACCGTATCCATTGAGAAAAATTGAATTTTCATCACTATAAGGATTATTCAAAGTAAGATTTATAAGTGATTGTTATGAAAATGAGGTTGTTTATAAAGTACCTTGGAAAACTTAACTGTTTTTATAACAAAGAAAATCTTTGTAAATTTATTCTTGATTCTTATTTAAGAATTAAGCATGAAAATGTTTTTATTATAAACATGATGATAAAATTTTGACGAACTGAGTATTGCATCGTTAATCTTGAAATTGTATATAGTTGCGCGCCTACATACAATTTGGAATGGACCATGCAAGGCTGATTAGTAGTCACCATAAAACTGATTAATAAACACTGCATTTTCTTTAAAGATTGTGAAAGATTAAATTTTATGAGATCTGCAAGAAGTGAAAAATAGGGACATAGTGTTAGGGACACCTACCTATGTGCCTGTAGCATCTGTTCTTCTGAGTCGAATTTACTCATCTGTGGAAATTGTCTTATTTGACAATTGACAATTCTTTCTTTTCCAATTCTCTTGTAGTGAGATTCTTAGGAAAAGTATATGATTACCGAGTGTTGATACCCGACTGGATGTATCGACGTTCCTATCATTTCTTTTGATTAGATTTCATTTGAATGACCTGGGTAACGATCCGAGGAGCTTTCGAATGCGTACTCAAATTATGAAAACATGGGATATATTCATATTCGTTAAATGTTTTCGTCTGTATCTGATTTGAAATTCTCTCGCGTAGATTATGCGTTGACCTTACTCTTTTAATGGTAGTTGTGTCTCCATATATCCTTGAATTGTGAAGGATTAAGAGTTATTATTAGTCTTTTGAAAAGATCACATCTTATCGATGGCAATAAAACTGAAAAGTTGATAGTGCCAGTAGAATGGATTGATTGATTACGACATGACGACATTGTTTTAATTGATGGGAAATCGAATTGAATTCCCCTAAATGATAAGATGTTGCTTATCAAAAGTGATCTAAATAATTCTTGATGGATGACTTGAAATTATACCATGAATGGTTGTGAATATAGATATTATAATCTATAAAGAACCTAATATGAATTTATTAAAAGATGTTCCTGCTATTTAAAACTTTAGGAAGTATTGTTGGTGAATTACCTAGACTTTCGCCATTAAGGCAAGTTAAAATTGGTATTGATTATATTTCAGGTGCTGCACCTGTGGCTTGTGCACTGTACGTCAGCACCATCTGAATTAAAGGAATTACCGTACAACTGAGAGAGTTGTCGGAGAAAGATTTTATTCTACCGAGCTCGTCATCATGAAGGGCTATGGTGTTATCATTCCTTATATTTATAGATTACTGTGAACTGAGTAAATTGACAATCGAAAACGATATCCATAACTCGAAATGGAAGATTTTTTCGATCATTTACAAGGTTCTAGCGTATGTTTTAAAGATTTGATCCATGGCATGGTTATCATCAACTTCGCATCTGTGAAAAAGATTATCTATTCCAATCACTAAATCAGAACTTGTAATGAACATTATGAGTTTCATGGGATGTCGTTTGGATTAACTAATACACATGTAGCATTCATAAATTTGGTGAATCACGTGTGTAGGCTGTAATTTGATAAATTCATGCTTGTGATCATTAAGGACCATATATTTTTTTAAGAATAAGAAGAAGTTAATAACTAATTATAGATTGCCCTGAATTGGCCAAACAATAAAAACCTGTACTTTGAGTATTTAACATGTGAATTAAGGCTTAATCCTTTACATAAAAGGACCGTTTGATTAATGATGGTAAGATATATATATATATATATATATATATATATATATATATATATATATATATACTACTTTATAAAACATTTATCACTTTTTATTTTTAGAAGTCTTAAAAAAATTAAGCCTCAAACATTGCTAAAAAAAGAAGTTTTAACAATTGAGTCAAGTTTGTTTAAAAATAGTCAACCTGGAAAGCAAAACGTAATTTTCTTATAAATACAATGTAACCGTCCGTAGCTATTCACTAAATGCATCACAATTTCTAAAAATGTAACCTCCGTAACAAATACACATTTAAGAAAATTAATATCATTTATTATATAAAGTTGTAATAATTTGTAACAGGTACTATTTCATCATAACGACAATTCCAATTTAATGAAAATTAAATAATTGTAACAACCCAAATATTAAAATTAGACACCAACTATATATAGTTACCCCTAAAATGAAAAACAAATCAAACAAGATAGAAACATAGAACATATTCATTTCTTTGGCATAACATCACCTAACCGTCGCCTCCAACACCATCGGGATCCGCCAGCAACACCGTCACATATATCACTAATCAAGTGTTTAAGTTTGAGTGTGTTTTCTGGTGTTTTTTTATTTCGGTGGGATTTTACTGCTTTTTTTATCTATTGTGTTTTCTGGTGTTTTTTTATTTCGGTGGGATTTTACTGCTTTTTTTATCTATTATTACCTGTCACAAAGTCTTGGTGGTACGAGACCAAGAAAGTTGTTCGTTTTGGTTTCATCTTTGGTTATTTGGATGGTTGTCCATCACCACTATCACCATAAATCTAAGATATGTTCTATGAACTTTGGTTGTCTCAGACGAGTTTGATGGATTTGGGTTATCTCAACTCTTTAAAAGAAAGAGAAAAGCAACAAGAAAACAATATTTTGTTAGCCCGTATGTATTATCATATTCTATGTTTGGTCACTATTGTATTATGATATTTTATTATTTTAGTTAATGATTTAATGTAGTTTAAAAGTTGGAGAAGAATGAGAGTCATTCATTTTTTTTCTTTGATTTGCCTTTAAATACAAAATAGGTGTAGTTGGTATTGAATAATACTTTCATTTTTTTCATTCGAAAGATTGTAAATTTATTTTATCATTATCTTTTGCGTGCCTTTTCATTTGCTATCTTGTATCCGTTTTTATTATTGGGCTTTTACAAAGTTTCTCTCAACACAACTTTGAAGTTGCCCTGCACGGACTCAACCCAACATAAAAAAAATTGTTATACTACTTAAAGATTCTAGCCACCTTTTTGAGTTACTATTAGTTTAACCCTTTGATAAATGTCTCACTTTGTGTTGTGAGACTCCTTATAGTTATTATTATTAAAAGTTGTCATTTATTCGTAAAATTATTGGTTCGCCGTAAAATTTGTCATCGCGTACCCGCCGCCGCATTGCGCGGGTACCCGGCTAGTATATATATATATATATATATATATATATATATATATATATATATATATATATATATATATATATATATATATATATATATATATATATATATATATATATATATATATATATATATATATATATATATATATATATATATATATATATATATATATATATATATATATATATATATATATATATATATATATATATATATATATATATATATATATATATATATATATATATATATATATATATATATATATATATATATATATATATATATATATATATATATATATATATATATATATATATATATATATATATATATATATAGACTCTTCAAAAATTAGAAGTCATTTAAGACTTTGAGTTATACTAAAAAGAAAGTGCAGATGTGTTTTGACAAATGTTTTATCAAAGAAATTTTTAAGGGATTATTTCCTTATGCCCAAAACATTTAACTAAACTCATGTTTAGGGGTAAATGTTTATGTATACCTCAAGACAACCTAAGAGGGATTGAGGAAACCATTTAAACCATGACTTGAAATTTGAAAAGACACTTTTTGCTTTTCAACTAAGAAATTTTTTGACCAAAGTATAAACAAAGATTTTTCGAACATTTACGGATCTCATTAATTATTTTAATTAATTTCGATAAATCAACAAAAATCTTGTTAATTAAATTCAAATTTATTTTGAACACTTTTATATAATTGGTCGAACTAAGAAATTTAAAATTTTTACATTTACGTTTCATAAAAAATTAATACTTATTATTTAATTAATTGTAATAATTATCGACACTTTAGACGCCGGATTGAGTAAAACGGATAAAAATGATAGTTGAGAAGAAATTAAAACATAGAAAATATGAAGAAAGAATATCTGAGTGAATTGTGGACATGATAATTATATCATCAGGAGAGGTGAATTTAGATATCGACGCATTATGTAAAAAGTATAAAGAACCAATTAGGATGTGTTCCTTAGTAATGATGGTACAAAATAAATTGCCGAACAATTTAAAAATAGCTGATGCTTGTAAAAAAAAGATAATATAAATAATAAAAGGGGTTCGCGGCTAATATGAACCATTAGAATTTAGGAGCCGATGACGTTAAATGTATAAAAGACCACTTGTGGTTGCCTAAATATGATGTTTGTGAGATTTAGTCATGTTGGAATCTTGTAAGTATAAGTATTCTATTCCTGTCATTTCTGATTTAATGTATCATTATCAGAAGAAGTTGTACTGATGGAAAATTATGAAGGCATACACCGCCTCATACATTAGTAAACGTCTAGCTATTGCAAAGGTCATCATCTGAATTTGATTCGATTTGGGTCATCGTCGACAGACTGACCAAATCTGCTAATATCATTCTTGTTAATGATAGATTCTTGATGAAGAAATTGACTCTTTTGTATTTAAAGAAGTTGTGTAAACATGGTGTGCCTGTATCGATCATCTCTATCAAGACCCTCGCTTCACATTGAATTTCTAGAGAATTGCTCAGAAGTCATTGAGAACGAATCTTGATGAGAGTGCTATGTACCACCCCAATCGAAGGGACGAGGTAAAGTAACAATACAAAATACTATAAGTGTTGTTTTATGCTTGAATGATTGACCTTTGGTAATGAACCGTATAATCGCATTCCTTTGGAGAGATTATCAATGATAATTATCGTATTAGGATCGAGATCGAATCTTGTTAGGATCTAAATATGAGAGCATCTGTAAGCAGGAGTTGGGATGAAGACACCCGACATACACCCATTGTGAGTTGGACATGTCTTTTAGGTTTAAGGTTTCCTATGATGGCAAACCTAACCTTACAAAATACTCGACCCGCGAGAACTAAAATGATTGTTGAAATTAGGATCTGATTATTGACTACCGGTAGTGGGCAGGAGGTTATGTCAATATGAAATGTAGATCTTGAAGTGCCAGATGGGTAGCGAAGTTATGCCAAAAATTTTAACCATGGAAAAATGAATTGATGATCTGGAAGATCATGGGATATAAGTCCCCATAGTATGGGACCATTGAGATGATGTTAAAGATTGGTTTGAAAGGCATATAAGCTGGATCTACCCTAGGACTTCAAGAGTTGCGTGAATTATGTTTCGTATATCGGACTTGATAAAATGTATATCAAGTGAAAATCTTATTGTTTCTTAGTAAAGTTTAGATCGGCGAAAAGTTGCATTCATCAAAAACCCGTGAACATCATGGATAGAAAAAGTAAGTCAACATTTAGCCTGATCTTATTTCCGTAGTTATGTTTGATGAAACTCGCGTATTGTAATGGATTACACTTGTGAGAAAAGACCGAATATGGAGGAAATACCCACATGGCTTTAACTCTATGAGAAGCGAGTAGTAAGATAAGATGATCTTTGAGGACAAAGATCCTGTTTAGGGGTAAATGCTGTGACAATCCGTCAATTTATGGTTGATATTTTATTCTCAAATATTATTTAAAAATATTATTTTAATGTTATATTATGAACTCACTTATTTTTGGGAAGTAATTTGGATTTACGTCTTGAACTAGCATCGACTACGTCTAAACCGGAGGATTCAACGTTACGTTCTTACGTTTACATACACCGTCTTTGGTGACAGCCCGACATTTCAGAAAATAAATTTATCCGTGAATATTATTTTGGGATTTTAATTTTGAGTTGGTTCATAAACTCACAAATTTACGAGAAGAGATTTTGACTTACGTGAATAATTTAACGTCCTTTACGACTAAACCGGAAACCTTAGGATTACGTATTTACGTTTTTCAACTCCGTTTTTGATGAGACAATTTTTATTAGATTCGTTTTGTGCGGTTGATTCATAATTTATAAAAATATTTTTCGTAAAACGACCTGAGGGTACGCAAATCGAGGAAACTAGAATCGAGGAGTACCCGTAAATTAGTGGAGATGAGACAAGTGGGACACTTGTCCCACCCCCACTTATAACCAGCCAAGATAAGCCATACAAACACCTTGGTGTCAACTTAATAAGCTAACTAAGGACACTTGTCCTTAGCTTGCTTACAAACCACTTCACCACATCAAAACTACTAGCTACAAACCATTTTTCACACACACCACATGCAAACCACTCTCTCATCCTTCCTCTCTCATGGTGAACGTCCAAAAACCACCCCAAATCACCCATCATCATCATCAATTTAACCATAAACTTCATCTATATTCAACATATGTTGATAACCCTTTGAAAACATGTAAAAAGGAGTTTTCAAAGTTTGGGGCTGATTTCTCAAGGAGTTTTCATGAAGAACAAGGGATGATTTTTGGAGGAATCTACAAATACTTGGTGATCCTAGAAGTGGTGTTGATATCTCATAAGATTGGCTACCCAAAACCATGTCTTGTTCATCCAAAAACTCATCATTTCATCACTTTGGTGGTATAAAGATTGTTCTTCCCATCCTCTTGTTATTTTGATTATGTAATCATGTATTTTCTTTCCTATTGTATATGTATATGATTATTATATGATGATACAAATATTGTGTGGGGATTTGGTGTTGATAAATTTGATAAACATGGGTAAAAAGATGGACAAACTACATGTAAAAATGGTTAAATCTTGCTTAAATGGTAGGCTGTATAAAAACAGTAACTAACCACATGTTAGACTGATAAAATGGCAAAGTGGAATCAATATACAGTAAGTATTAGGTCTTGTACACATGTAAGAGTTGGCCATGAAATGGAATCATTATAATGAGTGAGATATGATCAAAACAAGTTTAGAGTACCAATCTGAATAGTCAGTTTTGGACGGACTGTTAGGGATATTTAGAGTTAGATTGAGCAGTAGCTAAAACTAAGATAATTGTAGCACATATCATTTAGTTTATGGTGTCCAAAAATGAGCTTCTATCTCCTTGTAGAACTCAAGATATGGTAAAAATGGTGAAAGTAAGAGTAAAAATCAGATTTTGGAAATTTAAGTATAATAGTATTATATAAGCACTCAAATAAAAATAGTATAAAATGTGAATTAAAACCCACTAACTCATATAATACATTTATATAAATATGTATAAGGATAAATAAATGGACATTTTATAAAAATGGTAGTTTGATAAGTTTTATAAGTTATAAAACTATAAACATGATTTTTACGACTTTTTCGGCTATTACCGTAAAATTAACGTTTTTGTTAAATAAAACTTAGACGTTTGGACCCGTCTAATGTAAACTTTTATAAAATCATATACTGATATATAAACATATATAACAAGTAAAAACCGATAAAATCCGAACTATAAAACATACGGACATTAACGGGCTAAGTTAACGTTATTGGACTAGTAATACAACAAAATGGGCTAAAACACTTATAAACTTATTTATTGGGCTTAACGCATTTGGGCCCAACATGTAAAGTGTAAATACTGATAATACAAGTATAAAGTGGAATAATACAAGTTAAAGAACTTATAATAAGTTTATTGGACCTAAAACACGTAAATAGGTAAAACTAGTAAACTAGTAAGAAGTTACCAATACGTAAACACTAAAATGAGTAAAAGAGAATATGTAAACCCACTTGATCATCATATATATGATCATCATATGTATACATAATTGTTATTTTTATAAAGTCATTGGACAAGAGTCTAAGACGAGTATTATTTGTCTAGGTTTCCGTGATTGAAGCACGTACCGTACATCCAAATTGCCGATAACCCGCCTTCCCACATCAACGTGAGTTCATAGCCTCGCACCCTTTTAAATGTTTTTATGAAATGTTTTATAAACCCGCGAGGGAGATAACATGTTAGTTTTTATAAAATAGGACACCATTTGTCCCGATTGTTTGTTTATTTATTTGGACCCGAATGATTGTATGACCCGACTATATGACCCGATAAATGATTAAATGACCCGATAGATGAAATTAAATGGATTATTAAAGTTAGGTTATGTCACTAAAAGTCCCATTAGCATGAATTGTGAACTACCGGGATTTGGTAGACGCTTATGCATATAATAGTACTATTTGGGGATGATCACCCCAGTTCGCGCCTTGACGGTTGATCCCCGTCGTGCCACATTGACTGGTAAGCGAATTTATGTATGAGAAGATTTACATAGCGTGACCTTTGTGACGACACGCTAATTTAGATGGGCAAATTGAGTTTCGGGCTAGCTACCCGTTGTTTGTTGTAGTAAGGTAACAATGTCATGCGGCTTATAATAATCCAAATTAACGAAATACTACTAGACGCACCGAATTACGATGTATTGCCTGACTAGCAATACGGGGTCATACTATTGATATTATGTTCGTGTTTTGGTTTTCATAACCTTATTCATATAACGGTTTTTATTTAACTCCATACAACGTTATAAAACGTATTGTACGATATTTTTACGATATTGGTTCGTATAATGATTTTTAAGGCAAATGCCTATATTATGATTTTCGATAAGGATTTGTATAAAAATGACTTTGGCTATTTTATGGCCTATTACAATGATTTGTACGAAATGATTTTTGGTAATAAATTTATACCAAAGTTATATTGATGGAATTTATTAAACTCTATGAATTCACTCGGCGTTATCGCTGACCTTTTCATTTAACATGTTTTATCTCAGGTACTTGAAGGTAATTATCGGGAAGACGACAAGAATTCATGGCCCGCACTTAAATTATAATTTCCATTCAAATATTTGTAAAACCTGTATTAAATACAATGACTTGGGACCTATGTAACTTTGATATTTATGAATGGAAATGCTTTATTAATAAACGACGCGATTTTTATGCGTTGTCTATGATGTGAGTAATGTGCTATCCCGTAACACCAACGAGTCTTCCGCTGTATTGAGTTGTATAAATTTGGGGGTGTTACAGTGACGAACCTCAAAACCACGGTTGTCACATCACTCCCTCCTAATAGAAATCTCGTCCCGAGATTTACCCCTTAGGATCAAAACATACCATTAGCAAACAACTGAGGATACTTGTTCTAAATGAACTCCTCTCATTTCCTTGTGAACTTAGTTCATGTCTCAAATTACCACATATACTAACCAACAATATTTAAATTCATTGCCAAACTCTTGACCTCACAGTCAATAAATCTCACAAATGACTCTTTGATAAAACAAAGACTCTTATTAACACAAATCCTGAATAACCGTACATGCAAAATGCATTCTCAAACAACATTTACCAATCTCAATACATGAAATGTATCATGTATACAACTCATTTTCCCCAGGTAATTCTATACTCATAAGCTACTGGTCCGATCTTTCCAAAGATCATAAATGGACCTACAAAACTCTACATAAACTCTTCCATTTTACCAAAACATACCACCCGTTACTATGGGTGAAACTCCCTACATAACCTTGTCACTAAATCTAGTGGTTTCCTCCTTTTCTACATAGCATCCCTTGTTGCCCTCATCCTTTCCACAAACATCATTACCACATTAGTAGCCTCTTTTACCAATTCTAGTCCACAATGGGGACAACTCACCCTATCCTTTAACATAGTGCCTCAAATGGCATTTATCGAATTATAGTATGATAACTATCATTATATGAAAACTCAGCCATCGCTAACGAGTTTCCTAACTACCTCTAAATCAATCACCCATGCCCTCAATGTAACACCTAAGGTTGTATAAATACCTCACTTGCCTATCATTTTACAGTTAGCTGGATATACTCAAATCCAATCATGTTCATCAGCTCCCTTTAGTCCGTACTCCAAACTACCTAAAAATTCCAATTTCCTTACAAAGTGACCTATGACGGTCTTTCACATATCCCTTAGTTCTTCCAATCCAAATCAACTTATGATCTTTACACATCATCAAAAGGACGGTTATCTCAGTTAGTCTATCAAATGTCATCCAAACCCATGCTACAACTACTTCCATTAAACTTGGATAGCTCATTAGTAGCACCTATACACTTCTTTCTCACTTTTCTTCATGATGATTTTTTTTATACTCAACACTTCCTTTATACCTACACAATGTCTAACCTTCAAGGTCATATTGCTCCTCATCTTGTCTCAGTTAGACCAAGCCCTTCGTCCCTATGGCACATCACACCTATAACTCCCCATCCATTCGATTATCGATACTAATCCTCCCAAACAATCAGTATAGGTCAGTGCCATTTCCTTTTCCACACTACGACAGTATTAGCCTGCATTGTGCTTTATTCTACTCATTAAGCTCTACCAAAGTTTTACCTTCGGTTCCTATCTCGACCTATTTCATTCATGTTTCGCTTATATACACACTTCCTTCTTCTTCCTCAACTCCTACCATACATCACGATGTGATGCTTCCCATCGTTTCTTCCCTTGCCATAATCCTTCATAAGGTATTCCATACATATTAGTCTAACTTTTACGCATCTATTCCATCACATCCGTACGCAATCCTTCCAACTTCTCAACTACGTGACTTCTCATTCCTCTTGAAATATGAGATGAATTAGTCAGTCTATCGACTATCACCCAACTCTCGTCACTTTCACCAATTTCGTCCTTACATCACCCTTTCTAAGCTACTCCTATCTATGAAGGAAGTATAGTCTACGCCCCTTTTCTCCATATGATTGTCCAAGCCACGCAACATACATGTTGACGCCTTCTCTGCTTTAGAAAACTCAACTCGTGCAACCTACATCCTTCATCCAAACCACCCTAATACGTCATCCATATAGTTCAAGTTCGTCTCAGCTTCACTTCATTCTTCTTATTCCATGTCTCATCAACTATGCTTGCCTTTCCCAGATGGTACTTGGCCTTGCAATTTTCTTTCATCACTTAAATCCACCCATCACCTTTTTCCAAATGTTCAATCAAGATGATTAAATATGTGTTGGAGACGTTCATGATTTGTATAGATCATTCTCTACGTCTCATACCCCAAATGCCTCTAGCATTCTAGGCATATATAATAATCCAACTCCACTAACTAAGTCTATCTAGTCATCTATACGCCAAAAATTTCCATGTAGCTTCACTTGTTTTTCTCACAACCAGTTCTCCTACTCCCTCCTAATAGGGACAGACTAGAGTTTCATGTGATTCCATTCGGATCACACTCTCATCTTATACCCACATTAGTTTCCGTTTGTCTACTATGCCATATTTTGATTTCTTATTCAAATCTCATACTTCTACTTTGATCTTGCACCTATCATGAGGTACTTTCAATCATCATCTTCTAGGAATACTTGGTTCTCTCCTTCCATGGTTCTCCCTTATTCCTACACTATCCCGTCCCACAAAAATTACATACTTCATTCATCAAATCTATGGAAATCACTAGTGTATTGGATAATGCATAGTTGTCTCTTCCAAAGATTTTTCATAACACCTTCACAAAACCGACTCTCTAATCACTTCTCCACGAAACTTATTCAGCTCAGCTTCACTTCTCATCCCTCGATCCCCTTGTTACTTCCACGAGTTATTAATCTCCCATGCCACGTATTTATTTCAGCACGATCCACCGGTTCCGCTCTTTGTAGCTCCACTCCGATACTCGATCTGCCCTTCTTCGTCACGAACCATACGTAAATTTCCCATCATAGTGCTTGTCACCTTTCCAGTCCTCGCAACTTTTGTTACTCCTTCGAAATCTCTTGCATCCTTCTTGCAGCCGACAGGTAGTCCTTTCAGCTCCTTGCTTCGGGATGTAGCTCTTTACGCACTCTTTCTCGTCTCCATGATGTTATCTATGAACTTCACACTACGTAGTAGCTTCTAACTTCAACTCATCAACCACAATATTTCTAAAAGTACTTCAACCAACTTCTCATAGCATGACATCTCGTTCCCATGACCACTCAACTAACTTTACTTACTCCCTTATTCCCATAACTTATCTAAGTTTCAAAACTCCGCAACCCTTAATCATTACTTCAACACAACCTTTAAACCAAAACACATCTCTCCATTATAGTGTCTAACCATAAGTAATACTACCCAACTCTATACTCTCATCCTAACGTTCCCACAACCGTAATAATAGATCAGCCATGACGTGTAACCAAAGAATTTTAAACAATCGTGTCCCAAAATAAAATATAGGGTAAAACGAACCCTAACCAAAACAACTGAAAACAAAACAATGTAATCCGAAAGATCGATGCAGTGTGCCAACAACGAAAAATTTAGACTCTTCACGATTAGTATTACCAAATTTCGATACATTAGAAAATTTAAAACTTTCATCCCAATTAGTTACTTCCCATAAGAACCAACTCCCATACTACTAAAACCAATCATACTCATTATTAACCATAAACTCATCCTTTATCTTCATTATTTTATCAAGAAATCAACTAATTAGTATACTACAATCATAACCATTATCTTGTTTACCGATATTAAACTTATTTCACTTGTTATTATGAAACCAATACATGTTTATAAAATACAGTTTTTTTTTCTATATTATTATTATTATTATCATTTTATATAATCCACTTAGGCTGGTTATAACTAAACTATTACAAGTTTACAAGGTGTGGTGTTATTATTATCATTACTATAATAAAATCTCCCTTTTTACTCTTTTCGTCTTATTAAATACCTCTAAAATTTTAACTCCACTTAAGAAAATCATTGTAAAATTTCTTTACCCCTTTAAAATATATTATCACATGTTACATAGAAGACTAATCCAATTATTTTCAAGACAACTTTTTTTTAACTTACTACTACAACTAAAAAAAATGTAAGATTCGATATCATACCATACACTTACAAATTATTCTCAAAACAGTTTTCCTATAATCAGCCAGACTTATTTGCAAGAAAATTTAGTAGTTCGCATTAATAAATATACATACCCGAATGTAGACACACATCCAAAAGACTCAAAACGTCGTTGGAACTCCATCAAACTCCAGCACCATAAAACACGAGCAAACACAAGGTACGTTCAAGTTATAATAACTACCGAACGACCATATATCATAACTTAACACATAGTAGTATATATACATACGCATATATATAACTATTAAATCACCCAAAACATACTCGTTACCATACATGTCAGATCAACCACTCGCGTCATACACTCGTTTTTCCATACGAGAAATCACCATCTTACCACAAGGCATAAAACCCATCACTAAAACCAGTCCATATCGTGTGATCCCAAAATCACACAACATGACTATAACCCAAAACAATAACACACTAAAAAATATCCATATCGTAGACAACCGTTACATAAACCCATATATTATAAATATACCCACAATCCCCATCTCATCATATACAAGCATGTACTAACCCTCTTTCATGCAATCATACTTGAGAACCCATTGAAGTTGTGGTACTTGTATAACTATGTTGGCCACCATACTTATACAATTACCCTTTCCCCAATGCACTCCCTCCTATGATGACACTTATAAGAATCAATACAACACATAACACATAAATCCATCAACTCACCTAAGCACATAGCCACATAACCAATAAGGTCCAAAACTCCATCTATTAAAATAACATAGTAAAACTATTGAAATACGTAAATCCATAGTCTAGCTAAAACAGAATAGACTAAATATAAAACGAAAACACAATTAATTATAAGTCATGTCGCCCATAAGAGTGGAAACAACTTAAAATCCTTCATATCCACCTACTCCTACTAACTCGAACCACCACATGATTCTTAGGGAACATGACTTAAACATCAAAAGAAAAATACTATACCTCAGGTACATAAAATAACCCAACAAAAGATAGAAACTACCATGTACCAAATTATGTACTATAATGTACAATTTAAGCAAAATACAACAATGACTAGCGTAGATGATTATGGTTCAACCTTCACTAGTTACCACCCGAAAAGAAAATAACATGTGGCTAAGTATGCACATACTATGGTTCAATTCATACTAGCAAAACATCACAACAAATAATCATCCAAACATATCAATTATTATAAAATGCACACATACTCCTATGACGCCTATATGTAGGGGGACCCTTAAGCTATAGACTAGGCTACGCGACTAGGCAACATAATTCTCTATAACCATTGTCTTTGATACCATTCTGTCACACCCCACCAATGGCGTAATATGGGGCGCGACGTATGGATATCATCACAACATGGCGTGTCTATAGAGATAACTATATGAAATAAGAAATTCCATAAAATGGTGACACAAAAGTCATGACAATATCTCAACAATGCAGGGGTCTAGGTAAGTAGGTAACAGTCCTACCTCTTACCCAAGACAAACAAATAACATAACCAAAACAAACATATAAGTGTCAAATAGTATCACTTATTAAATGAGCAAATGAAACTAAGAAGGAACGGGGATCTCCTTCTAAATGCATTTCCTACGCTCTCCAAATCCTAGCCACTTATGTCCTCTAGCTTACCATAATATCACCTAAAAGAGACACTAAAACAAGTCAACATAAATTTGGTGAGAGTCATAGGTTTAGACTCCAACCGAAAACAGATTAAAATAAGTTGTGAATCACCATAACCACTAAACATATGGACAATGTAATACTAATATGCATTAACAAACTAACATTCAAGATTTAACTAATCAAACCAAAACCCAGTCCAAGGCTCCCAGCCTTACCAAACACCATACTCCCATAGGCTTCCAAACACCTATGAACCAATCCCCAAGGCCCCGCCTTGTCAACACCCCCTTGGTACCAAGTCAAAACATAAACAATCAAGAATCAACTAGCAGTTAATCATATAAGTATGCACACATATGTCCATTACCAACGCCAAACATTCACAGCATAATTTAAAAATAACAAAACAAAACAAAACAAAACAGTGTCTCTTCCATCCCATCTGGAAGTCAAAACCATTAGTAAACATAGGACTATGAAACTCACCTGATTGAGCTTCTCCAAAAGTCCTCGTACTAGCAAAAAGCTAACAAACCAAAAACACATAATCAAAACATGAACCAATCACTAAGATGGCTCATCAACCTATGATGGACATCTAACCTACTCCTATATAAATACCTCATTTAAATGCTCTAAGCATCTCATTACACCCCTCTATAAAGCCCTTAACTCATTTTACTTCATAACCCGTCCCATTAACATTTTACCAAAAACAGTCACAGTTTTAGGTCTCCAAACTATAAGCCAAACGCCCACCTAAACACACCCCTGACCTTTGTAAAGGGAATATTTATGCCCTTACATATGTTAGATTTTAACACCCCCAAATTTACACGCAGCGGAATACATCTTTGGGTGCTAAACAATGATACAACAACACATAATTTATAAAGAACGACTCGAAAAGAGACGTTTCAAATTTATCGTTCCTAAAACATTTATCAGAGTAGCGTAGTCCCAAGTAATCGTTACCAAAATATAAGTTAAAACAACATATTAGTTTGTTTTAAAAATGGAACGATAAATAAATCAAAGAGTTTGAACAACATAGCAGTGCACAACTTCATTCTCGTGACCTCCAAGCTTCCACTTCTTGATTACCTGAAATACATGTGAGTAAAACAATCAGCAAAAATGCCGAGTGAATCTATAGGTTTATGTAATCAATTTGAACACAAGCAAAGATTATAAGTTTGTGGCATGCTTATAAGCATCAAATAATAATTTGCATCAACAATGATAATTGTATATAGCATAAATTGCAATAAGCTCATGGAACCGAGCCCTTAAACACTCCTTTTAGAGGTCTGATAAGACAGGAGATTTATTAATTGTCGATTACCTCTAGATTTTTGGTACATTGCCGTATACCTGACTTCTCAATACAATATGTCCAAACAGTGTGGAGGTCGGGCCTAAGCTTTTGTGACAAGTCCACACAAACTGAACCGGGGCGGCTTCCCCCATAGATCTATTAATTGTACTAGCGGCTAGCCCATCATAAGCTAGTTAACGGTCCATAATTGAGGCTTTAACAAGGGCAATCACTTAATGCAATTTAAAGGCAACCACGGGTCCATTCATAGAGGGACAAAGCATACCATAAAAATCTTGTGTTCTAAGTTTATAAAACATGTATTCCCCCTCGCGGGTTTTTAAAACAATTTAATGTGCACAAGCGAGGCTATAGACTCACCTTAGCCAATAGTGGTAATGAGACGATCGTCGACGATAGTAGATGCCCGATAATCACGATAACCGCAACCTAGCAAATAAGGTGCGTACTTTAATAATAGACTCGAGAAATAAATGATACTTAATAAAATCAAACTCAAACTCATAAAACCACCATACACTCGAGAGTAAACGATATAAATAACTTCACTATACTTTACTACCCATTTACTTTACCATTTTATACTTTTAACAAAATCCGCCGGTACATACTACATGTACTAGCTTATTTACCCCTTTTAAACTTGTCAACCGTTTATGAAACGACTCGATAAACTAACTTACTATATATAGAAAGTCCTCCTACAAGTTTATCAAATGAAATTACTTTTAAAGTCCTTTACTCGACTCATTTTCAAACCACAAAATCCGGACAGATTTACGTTAATTTTTCATACGACCGCTTTAACTTATTTAAACGACTCCGTTTACAAAACCGACACTTGGGTTTTAAAGTAAACTCAACCTAATAAATAAATACCTCATTATTAGTAGGTTACACATTTTAAAACTTTCATTTAGAGTCCCCGGGATTCGATCCAAATATCGACAACAACTATATGTAGTGTCGATACTCGTCTCCCGGTACACGATTATTCAAAACATCATAACTTCGCGCTCGTTTTGAGCTAGAAGCTCTACCTTATATCAAATCGAAGCTAAGGAAATTATCTACAACCCTAGGCTATAAGTTAAGTCATTTTCAAAACATAAAAATTCGGATTTTTCAGTTTACTTACTGCTATAAAATGGGTACCAAAATCTTGTACAAAATCAACTTTTTGACCAAAACCAACCATAGAAATGATCATTTATATACTCTAATATCATCATACATCCATCATAACATCAAAATCATAACAAAAATAAAAATCTTTGGATCAAAATATAGTTTTTAACAAGATTTCTAGCAAGAACCACCATGGATCATGCTAAAAACACCATGCATAACCATGGCTTCCACCTACCAACATCATAAAAATAAAAAGTGCTTGCATGTGTAAAATTTTTATACCTTTGTGATCCTTGATCAAAAATAGAGATGGGTCTATGCTTGGTTTAGCTAGATTCAACCTCAAACTCAAGATAATTTGAAAAATGTATGGATTTGGTGTGGTTGTGTGGTGTTTCGGCAAGAACAAGGAGAAAGGAGAGAGAGAGTGATTTTTGGAAGTAAAAAAATAAGTGTGTGTGTTTTAAATTTTTAATTTAGTTAGTGGGGTGGGGACCAAAGTGCAATTTGGCAAAGGTTTGGTTAAAAAATGTAATTAGCTAGTTAAAAGGTGGGAAATTTTCACTAGTCAATTTTGAAAATATTTACGGGACTCGGGTTTCGTAAAAATACTTAAAAGTTTAAACGCACACGAAAAATAATAATATAACGACTCGATACGTAATTAAAACGATATCGTCGAAATATTAAATATCGAAACGATCGATAATAAAATATAAAATTGTGGGCATCCGTCGGTATCGCGATCACTAGTAGTCCTCGTTACTCGTCAAAATATTAAAATATAATATTTAATATCGGTTTCAATTTAAACCGTTAAACATAATAATATTTAACGTTATAAAATACTTCAAAATAATTGAAAGTAGAATTAAATTATGACCTTATTTTTACGGGTTTTACATAGATAACACCTCCCACTTTCTCTAACCTTAAGGCTACTGTTAAAGCCCCGATATATATATATATATATATATATATATATATATATATATATATATATATATATATATATATATATATATATATATATATATATATATATATATATATATATATATATATATATATATATATATATATATATATATATATATATATATATATATATATATATATATATATATATATATATATATATATATATATATATATATATGTACATGTTATCTTTTACTTGCTTTTCAAGACATGTATATTGATAATTTAAAAGAGGGTTATGCTATCATCATTACTTAATCACAATAGCCAAGTAGAACCCCAATCTTCAATGATTGCCATGCACAAAAAAACATGACAAGAAACAACCTATAAACAAATTTTATCAAGTTGATAATACTAGGCTTGTTAGCTAATTTTTTTAATAATGTAGGCCTATTACCTAAATAGTTTTGATTCTCAAAAGATTCTTATAATTTATTTTGATGGCTCTGTTTAAATAAATAACCTAAATAGGACACTAAAGGGGTGTTTGTTTTAGCTTATATAGTGATCTTTCTCAAGCAAGGTTATATCTAGGGAAGTTGTGATAGTGTCCCACATGAAAGATAGAATTCAAAACTTCAAACTGAGAGATGCAAAAAGTTTTTTAATTGAGAAGTATATGGTATAGTTTGCATTGTATCTATAATGTGTCTTATATAAAGATACATACAGCCATGTTCTAGGTTCAAGGATCTGCTCATCAAGTAAATTACATGTAACTTATTACAGGTATATCTCGGTTATAACTACATGCTACATGTGGTGGTTCTACTGAAAAATGCACAGTACCCATTGATCTCCAACAAAAAAAGTTACCAAGAATGATTCACAATTTAATCTGTGGTTATTTTTCCTATCTGATGTCGAAATCACTCCGAAAGTTAGTTCTGATCTTGATTTCTATAGATGGCGATGGTTCGGTAATCAGAAACGACCATCGAATGAGGTCAGTTGTGGGCGTTTATTACGTCTAAGCATAGTCCAAGAGGCCCTGACACAGTCCGGTGCACGATATGGTTTACCTATCGATGGTTGTTCACTTTGCCAATCTACATGTGAGTAAACATTTGTTGTACTATTTATGTTTTTTATGTCTCTTCTTTAGTTGCAATTCTTATTACTGTATCTTTTGTTGCAGCGCGGGCAGGTAAACCAACTTTCTTAAAGTTTAATTGTATTTGTTATGTGAGATTTTCATAGGTCCAATTGCTACTCTATATGTATTCCTAATGTTTGGTGCTCTTTTTTGTTTTTGATTCAGACATCGGCCAAACCTTGGCTAATCAAAACCAGCCACCCTCACTGCGGCAACCACATATTGGCATAACGTAAAAAGAATGTTATACCAAAGCCTTTAGACATGAATTCTAAGAACGATAGCACGGGTAGCCACGACCTGAGCATCACGGATGTGGATTGTGGAACACACACGATGTTCTGATGGAGGTAATCCCAAGTCACTATCTTCGCTTACGCTCTTACATGATTTATTTGGTCTAAACATGTGTTGTTGTGTTTACAGCTTTACCAGCCTCTGACCCTTTTTCTTCTAACAATGGCAAGAGAAACCGAATGTCGCTTACCAGTTTGCCAAAAACAAATGCGCAATACATATGTCCACATACAAATGTCAGAAGACGGTTAACGGCAGATGACTCGACCGTGTAAATACTCAAACTATGAAGTGTGAACAATGAGGCTCTCTAATCAAACTCTGCGTGCAATCAAGGTTAATTCCCCCCAAAAAAATTTGTTTCCTGGATTTTTGGGTTTTAGCGAGAAAGCTTGAATAAATTCTTTGTTAAAGCATCTGATGTGTCTCTTTGTATTAATGGCCACTTGTGAGTCTACTCCATAGTCACACGAAACGCGGTACGCCCCGGTACGGGTACGAGAAACGGGAACGCGGTACGCGGGTTCCTTAAAATTCGGTACGAAGCGGGGTAGGCTCATTTCGGTACGTCTCGGTACGCTTTGGTTCGATGTACCATATAATTGGGTACGATGTACCCAATTCGGTACAATATACCATATTATACTTACAATTAGACAAGTTTTAATAGGTATTCAAATATTTTATGCACATACTTTTAAACTTTTATTATTAATATTTTCAATATATATTTTATACAAATATTGCTTTTACATTGTGCATACATTTAATTACATAATTTGAATAAAGTCCAATATTAATTAACATGAATATTATTGGGTCAAACTGAATAATTTTGGTTGGCCCTTTTGTGTAACTTATTAATTGGGCCTAAAAAAAAGTTAATAAGATAACTCAGCCGCTTTCCATCTTTCTTCATCCTTACACCTTCGTTAACACAATTTTCACCGGAAAACACCATCACCATATCATAACTGTACCGGTTCACTTTAGTACGCCGTATCGACTTACTTTGGTACGGCGTACCGGTTCACTTTGGTACGGCGTACCGAGCCATTTTGGTACGCTGATGGATGTTGTTCGGAAACGCCAAATATAGCGATCCAGATCGCGATTCTGAGCGATCCGAGTCGCGATCGTACCGCGTTTGGGTACGCGGGATCCGAAACGCGAAACGCGGCTGAGTCAGCGTTTCCTGTGACTATGGTCTACTCACGCTGACATAAGCAACCAGCAAAAATTACTTTTATAGATTACTCAATGAATCCTCAAATTACGTAGTCCAGACTCTGATCTAATAGTTAGACAGTTTGACAGGTTGTTTACGTGGTCACAAACCATACTTATATAGATCCATTACTACCATAAGAGGTTCAGCATTAAGAGGACATGAGGGACGGACAAGACGGGGAAGGGTGCAGATGGACAGTCAATCAAGTTAGATAAGGCCTGCATTAGTGTAGAAAAATATTGGAAGGGAAGGAGCATCGAAGCTGAAGGAATTGAGTGAAACGGCAAAATTTTATACCGTCAACCAAAATGAAAAAGTATTACCAAGTCGAGGGAGGTGGTTATGGTTAGCTGCAATTAAAGCTGATACAAGGGTGAGCACACGAGGTAGTATTTCTCTCTAAGCTAGATCTGTAATAAATTTAAATTTCCAGCATGTTTCGCTTGTCAGTTTGATAAATGCTTAATACCCGCGTCATGTTTTCCCCATGTGAAGCAACACCCATCCACACCTAATTTTACAGAATGCCAATAGGCTGCTTGGAAAAAGAACATAGACATAGTGGTCTGGTGGTCACCATACACGAGTGAAGAACATCTGCTGCTGCAATAGGTAATGTTTAAACAGACTTAATATTATTTTCAGTGAATAATCACATGTATTTACTCTCAGGAAGAATAATTTAACCTACATACTAATGTTTTGTCTTTATTTTTCGTTTACAATGGTCTACATACTTTAATTCTATGAAGCTGCTAGGGGTTTGCGTTTTATCTTGATATTAAGACCTGGGTGGATATCAGTTTGTACAAAAAGAGCAGCGATGGATGACATATATTTATGATCATAAATGAATTTGTATAAGAATTTACTCTATTAAAGTATATATACTGCGTGTTGTAATATTCGTACCGTTTCTTTTTAAGATTGTGTCTGATTGGTGTAGATGTTACAGGTTTATGATTCGTTCGAGGAGTTATTATGTACTTCTAATTTCGTACCATTGTATATTCTAACAATTTTTTTGCTATTTTGTTCAGGAAACTTAAGTATCGGATTACTATCATACACGTTTTTAATGGAAACTAGAAAGCAAGATAAATTATTCTGATTATGAGAGTGGGAATTATAGCTAGGTACTTTTTGGATAAAGTTACTTTAATGTAAGTTGTTTTTAAATCTATCTGAATATTGTGTACTGTATTTGTTTGTGTGCAGCCACGAACCATGTATCTTCAAGCTGCTGTCTATTAAAGTAAACGATGTACTTATTTTTCATCGAAGAACTGTCGTTTGTGCCTTTAGAACATGGAAGAAATTATTCCTGTTTTTGGTTTCTCTGTTGAGACATTTCTTGATAAGCCTACCGCTTGACACAGTAGAAACTCCAGCATAGGTAGCATACCTGAAATATCTCCTATGCATTGTGATCCCACCATGAAGAACGCTCTAACAATTGAAGGTCATAGTTATAGTAAATCTAAATCTAGAAAAAAAGTCAAAACTATTGTCTATTTTTCTTTTCAAGATGCATGGAATTGATCAGGTATGCTAGAAACTCACACCTTAAGTTTTTTAGCAGCTATCATAGTTGTTATTTAGATACATAACAATGGGATAATCAGATAATGTTTGAAAAAATATCTTTGATTAAGGATTCGAATATTAAAATAAGATTTAACCAATCTTCTATTTGCAGAATAAGAAATTCAGTAACTACTTTGTGCATAACTCTTTAAATGCCACTATTGCAAGTCATGAACTTAAGATACCTAATAGAATCCTCCAGTTGGATAGTTGAATAATGGCTCGAAATAGGATGGACTCGGGTTGGGTGTGTTAGGTGACATATATAGAATCTGTTTGTTAGAAATTATTGTACTACTTTCTTTATGTTTATATAAGAAATCACTGGAAGTCTTAAATTCACGCGGCTCTACAAAGTTACATTCATCAATCTGGCAGATTAATGATGTGGGAAAAATAAGTGTCGTCAAGTCATCGGGTAAAAATTGAATTATTCTATACGATGTCAGATAAAGTAATGTTTGGAATACTTATTTTATTCGCTTGGATTACCATAATAAATCAAGTAATTAGACACATATATTTGCCTAATATTAAGTTTTTTCATTGGTGGCATAATGTGCGGGTCTGGCATAGTGGGTAACAGGCCAAAATGACCAAAAATAACCTTTTTTCTGAAAATGTACCTTTCTAAAAATTTTACGCATTTGATACCATAACACAAACTCACATAACCCTCAAAATAGAGTTTTTTTAGCTTTAAGATTGCCAAAGGCAAATGTAAGTTTAACTTATTGTGCATATTAAAAACATTGTTCACAACAGATTATAACATCGATGGAGGAAAGACACAGATAATCAACTCTTGATCTATTAGATATGCATGTACTATTTAAAAAGAGAGAATATTCAAAAGTGAGCATAAATAGCAGCAGAGATATCAGGTTACCAGAATGTGATGATATGTAACAGCTATATGTTTTCCTAAGAGCGGGGTTTTGGTGGTGCCAAGGCTGGCTGTTAGGCCTTTGTCGTGAGAGCACCTTTGGCGCACCGTACTGTGGTTCACGCCAACCTGCCTGGCGCCAAACTAACAGCACGACTGTTATGTATTTTTTTTTTGGTTTTTTGTTTATGTGTTTATGTTTGTGTGTGTGCTTTTTGTAAATTTTTGAAGGATTAATGAGTGTTTTTATGTTTGTGGGAGTTTTTTTTTCAGATCGAAACGCAGGAAGAAGTGATGAATATGATGATGGTTTTTTATTTTTTTATTTTTTACTTAAACATTAAAGGGCAAATAACTTCAAAATATATCCAACTTGTCAATTTTGGTTATTCTATATACTCAACTTTATTTTTTGCTATTAAATGACAAACTTTGCAAATTTTGACTTTTCCATGTATCATGTTACCTCTTGGTCAGTTAACCGGTTGCAACTTGCAAACACCCTTGGTTTATATATATGGGAAATAATTGAAAAGCAAAAACTACCCTATGTACTACTCAAATGCAACCATTATACAAAAAAGTTAAGAAAGTGCAAAAATCTTCGAATTTTTTTAAAAAAACTGAAAAAATTTCCAAAAAAATCCCATAATCTTCAAAAAATTTAAAGTTAAAAGAACTGAAAGAAAAAATTTCAAAAATTTATAAAAAAAATATTTTTTATATTTTTCTTCGAATTTTTCAGAAAAGTAAAAAAAAACTAAACGATTTTTTTGAAAAAAACTAATTTCTCAAATTTTTATAAAAAATAATTTTTTTATTCTTCAATTTTTTTAAAAAGTTAAAAAACTAACCCTTTTTTCTGGAATTTTTTTTCAAATTTTTATAAAGATAATATATATATATATTTTTATTTTTTTCTTAAAATATTTTTAAAAAGTTATAAAACTAAACTTTTTTTTCTGAAAAAAATTAATTTTTTAAACTTTTATAAAAAAATAACTTCTTTTCATCATTTTTTTAAAAGGTTAAAAAGATAAACATTTTTTCTGAATTTTTTTTTTATTTTTCAAATTTTATAAAAATAATTTTATTTTTTTTCGAACTTTTTTATAAAAGTTAAAAATACTAAACGTTTAATTCTAAAAAATCAATTCAGTTTTTCAATTTAAAAAAAATAATAATTTTTTTAAATTCTTTTCTTCGTAATTTGAAGAAATTAAAAAAATTTACATTCTTTTTCTAAAAAAAATATATTACTTTTTCATGTTTCCTATTAAATTTCATGTTTCCTATTAAATTTGGACTGACTTTGCAAATTATATAATCCATGTGAAAATGACATGCTGCATGCAGTGGCGGACGCAGAAAATCGAATAGTGGGGGGCAAAATTTTTTTTTGACAATAACAAAGTAAAAAAATTTAAAATCCGAATAAAAAACCGAATATTTTAATAAAAATAGAGGATTTTTACGCTTTAGAGTGTCAAAAGTCGGATTTTAATATATGAGTGGGGGGCAATTCGTGTTTCGAATGGGGGGCATTTGAAAAAAACTGTCAAAATCAAAGAAAAATTACACTGTAATCGCGTCGTTTTGATCAAGCTATGGGGGGCGCCGCCACCCCGGACCTAACACATAGGTCCGCCCCTGGCTACATGTATGACTACCAGGTCGAGTAGGTAACATAATCAATACAAAAAGTTGAAATTTGTAAAGTTTGTCATTTAATAGCAAAAAAATAGATGACTATATAAAATAACATAAAATGACAAGTTGAATACATTTTCAAGTTATTTGCCCAAAACTAAAACTATAATTGTTTACATAATTGGTCCCGTTATTATTTTGTTTGCACCGTTAATCCGATGAAAAAATAAATAAAAAATATTTTTTATATGAATGAAAAAACTGTATTGTTTTTTGTATAAATGAACAAAAAACTATATTATGTATATTTTTTAAATGTAAAAAAAAAACTTTTTAGCATTAAATTTTGTGCCTCTACTATTACCGCAAAAAATGTCGTGCCAAAATGCCAAAATTACTTTATCTTACGTAACACTAATTTTTCCATTTGGCACTAAATTTGAGCCCCATCATACCCAGTACTCTAAGGGTCAAGAGTTGAAAATGAACAAAATACTTTCATAAAATCCTCGGCATGCATAACGTAATTCGTCATGTTATTCATTTAGGAAATTTTCGTATATTAGTTTGTTCATCTTAAGATTTTTACAACCATTTTTTAATGGTTCAGATTATCTATGTTATGTAATCGTACATATCACTTGCTAATTACCATGTCACTTTCAGTGATCAGATTACACATTTTTTAGTTTTATTAGTGAATTTCCAGAAACTCTATTGATTTTCTATTAAATTCGGAGCCATGGTTGTTGGATTGAACTATACATATGAATATAATTTATCAGTTCGTGTTGCAGACTGCAATTACAGAAATACTCAAAAAAACAGAGCCAATCTGATAGCTAAGCTTCAGTCACAGTATATATATATATAAGTAAAAATGAGCTAAAATTAAGTTATGCAAAATAGTGGTGTGTTCCAAAATTGATGCTAATTAGGTTGTCCAGAGACAACTTTTGTAACCTATCAACATGTATACAAAATCGAAAGCAAGCACTTCACGACATAATTAGGTTCATTTTTAGTGATCCAACCACTTCAAAGAAACGTACACAAAGTGGAAATAGAATGACCACAAGGAATCTGATTCTTAAAACTTACACGGAGTCATGGAGAAGACATGTACATAACATAATATTGGTTATTAAAATTATGAAAGTGAAAATGTCAAAAGCATATTTTATATTTTATATTTGTAGAATAAGATAGATATAAATTATACGCTGTCTCTCTCGCATAAAAACTAAGTATTGTCAGCCGTTCTACCACTTAGCCCTAAGGTCGCGTATAAGACTTATTAGGCTTAGAATTTTTTAAATTTTACCTCTAGATTGCGAAAAGTACTCAAAGTAAGCTTACAAAATCCGATTTATTTAAGATTTTTAAGTTTACATAGTTTAAATGTGTTTGAAGTTTTATTGTCGTTGGATTATTACGTCTCAGTGACTAAAGTTTTTCATTTTAGAACTCAAATTTTATGTAATAAACATTATAAATGGCACAAATGCTTGTGTTTGATATATTTGATGTGTTTGAGATATTTGCTGTAATTCGTTATTTATGTATGTTCATTTAGGATGTTTCAAGTAATAGTATGAACCTATGTTGCACGTGTCCATTAGCTCTTTGGACAATAAAATGTTTCTGACATTGAACAACATAAAACACTATTATTTTCAAGTATATTTTGCTATGACAATTAATAAAAAGTAAGCCAAACATTATCACAAGTTGATTTGATTTTAAAAATGATATCCTTCAAATAAAAAGATTTGATACAACAAGTTGACGAAACAAAATACGTAAACAAAAATCATAAGTCATACCCGCCCATCGGGCGGGTTTTGCAACTAGTATATATATATATATATATATATATATATATATATATATATATATATATATATATATATATATATATATATATATATATATATATATATATATATATATATATATGTATATATATATATATATACATGTATATATATATATATATATATATATATATATATATATATATATATATATATATATATATATATATATATATATATATATATATATATATATATATATATATATATATATATATATATATATATATATATATATATATATATATATATATATATATATATATATATATACTTTTGTCATTCCAAATTTACTGATTTTAAACATACAAAAAGTTTATTATGATTAGGGGGTCTTACCCTAAACCACAACCTTATACCCAATACAGATACTTAATATAATATATAAAACATTTCTCATGTTCGTTAGAAGATCCCAATGCAACCCTAAGTACCCCAAACAACCCAAAACTTAAAAAGAAAACAGGCTGACTTCAAAACTGTTTTGACCTCCGACTGTTGTAATCTGTTTTTGACCTACTTACCTACTTCCAGTTTAGTTCTCGTTTCTTGTATTGGAAAGCCACTTCAATTACCTTTTCAGGGATACTTGGATCGTAAAATAAGAGTTTGTAGAACTCCTGATACGATCAAAACAATTGACTGAAAATTCTGCCGAGTTTTTAAAAACGGGTTTAATCAAATTAAACTAATTAATTACCCATAACCCCATTAAATACAAGCCCTAGTTTATGTAATCATCATGATATCATTAATATAACATTAATTACTGTTTTTAAATTAAACCATAACCTAAATCCATCATAAGATGATTATAAAAACATCAAAAACAATTAAATTGAAAAGGGATTTGAAGATTTACCTTTGATTTATGAAAACCCCCAAAATTTTATGAAGAACCCTATTTTTGTTGAAACCCACGAATTTTCTTTGTCCCAGGAGAAAAATAATGAATTTTGGTTGTGAATAAAACAATATATAGGATGTGGTAACCCATTCCTAGCCCAACCCAAAAACCCCTTTCCTTTTTCTCTTTTTTTTTCCTTTTTTTCTTTCTTTTCTTGCGTCCAAACCGACTAACACCCCCTTTATTTCGTTTTTTTTTCTTTTTATTATTAATATTTGTATTAATAATATTAACTTAATTTTCCTTAATTTATTTCAGCTCCTAAAGCCTGCAAAACCGTAAAACTAGTCAAATTTACGCGTTTTACCGTAAAAGACGTAAAATATACAGTTTTAAAAAAAATCTCAATTTTTGAAATAAACTTTATAACTAAGTCCTAAATGACTTAAAACCATCCCGAAAAATACTCACATGCCTAAATACCTCTTCCGAGAACTCTAAACGCAAAACCATAAATCGTACAAATACGATTTTCTATAATACATATACGTATACTTAAAACCACCAAATAACACCAATTCATTTCATAGTCACTACATTGTGAGCTCATGAACATGAAATAATCACACATCTTTTCACTCACAAGGTACCCCGTACCGGAAACGATATCCAAAACACAATCTATACACACCAATTAGCACATAAACACGTAAAGACACGTAACTAGCCCAAAATATAACTAAGTGACGAACCTCAAAACCACGGTTGTTACAGTAAGGAAAGAAACAACCTAGTAGGAAGACACCAAGATTTATAGTGGTTCGGCAAAGAAGCTCTATCCTCGTTCCTACTCCACTCCTCGAGTACACCTACTCGAGATTTCCACTATATCCACAAGCTCCCTTCTTGCCGGAGAAAACCTTACAACGTCGCTTACATTATTTTCTGACAGTAAGCTAAATGTTGAGACCAAATCCTAGCTTGGACCAATCTACACAACGTCGCCCAATTCACCATTTTACGACACAAGGCTAGATGTTGAGTTCTAATCAAAAGATAGAATCAATCTTCACAACATTTCCTACTTCACCATTTTCTGACACAAGGCTAGATGTCGAGTTCTAATCCAAAGCTAGAACAAATCTTCACGACTCTTCACTTTGAAGCTAAGTGAGAACTTCACACAACACAACTACACATCACTTTCTAGTTTAGTGAGAACTCACAAGACACAACCACATCACTTCATAGTTTAGTCAGAACTTACGCAACTTATTACAACTCAACTAAACATATCCAAGTACACACATGTAACTTGGATCTACACAACACAAATCCAAGCACACAAATATGCAAAGGATTTACACAACACTAATCCAAGTATTCACAAATAGCTTGGATGAAGACAACTAGTCCAAGTATTCACAAATACATTGGATCTACATAAAACACAAATAAAAAAATGATAAAAATGACTAGATCATTAGGAGAGGATGATCTTCATCAAGGCTTCATCTTTAATCACATCACAAGTGTGTGAGTGATCTTCTCTTTGGACAAGGTAAAGAAGGCGATCAAGAGGATAATCATAAGTAAACATACTTAACACATTAAGTGATCATTTACAAATGATTAGGATTAGAAAGGAGAAAGAAGGCTGAAAGAAATGTCCAAAAAGGGTTATGGAAAATGAGATTTTATCCACTGTTTATAGGAGACAAAAACCAACGGCTACCTGAGTGCGGTTCTTTATCTCCCTAGGTGATTCCTTATCGATAAAGAACTGCATAGGTACTTAAAAAACCGCAGAGGTAGACTCCGCTCTTTTTTGTCTTTTAGTGGGGTGGGAATATTTGAGGCAGTTCAAAACTTTAAAGGATATTCTTATCGCATTGGAATATGCCATATTCAAATTTATATTTTCATTTTAATAAAACATTTTCTTAAAAATAAAGTTTATTAAAAATCTTTTGTCACATTTGACAAAAGTGAGTTTTAAGGCTAATCACTTCTATGACCACTAAGCATGATTAAGATATGTTAGTGTAATGATTATTACCTTGATGATAGTGTTTGTTAGATAATTCGTTTTACGATTATATTTCATGCTAAATGTCTTCGTAATTTGTCGTGATCAAAACTAAGAAAGATTAGTTAGCACTAACAATGTCTTTAGGCATTGTTTTGCATTAACAATCTCCCCCTTTTTTATTACGACAAACTATAAACTCATTTACATAAAATAAAATATTATTCGAATTATTAACAAGTTTATCACTATCATTTCTCCCCCTTTGTCGAAGCAAACAGGTTAGCACAAGTTTTTGGAGAAGAGAAGAATCGGCTTTGCTAGTAGCTCCCCTTGGTGCTTACTCCCCCTTGCTTGGGGCACCAAGTGAGAGAGCAAAGGTGACATGCTACACAAAGGTTAGAAGATAGAAAGGAAACACCAATGTATATATGTGCACTACCTACTAACTAACTTGAGAGGGAGGAAGAAAAGGAATCCCAAATTAGAAGTAAGTATTTGCTAAGTATGTCCAAAGAGTGTGTGTTGACAACATCAAAGCTCAATTGGTGGAATAAAGGAAGAAAAGAAACATCCAAACCAATCAAAATGATTAAAACGTTAAGGGGTTAAAAATTTAACCATGATAAAATCTTTAACAAATGTGTGAAAAATAATTAGCGGGAAAGGGATAACACACATAGCATTCATATTATACAAATATGAAAGAACATATAATAGATATATTCATACACACAATATGAATATTTAAAAAAAAATATGGAAAATAAACCACAAAGCATAAACTACTCTAGTAGTGATAATCTTCCAAGATTGATTAAGTTTTATTGACTCAAACAACTAAAGTACAAAATTTGCCTTAGTTGGAAAAGAAAGACGACGAGGCATCATTCGAAGTTTTGTTCACGGGAACGAAAACTTTGAGAGGAGGTCGAGTGAGGAGGAATTCAAGGAAATTTAAGTTGTCATACACATGAGGAAGTTCAATTTGTTGAAATCGACAACAAGAACACGAGGAACCATGATGTAATACAAAGTCGTTAGATGGGGGAGGACCATCAAACCGAGAGTTTGGTGGAGTGGGAGATTAAGGATAAGAGATGTTTTCACAATTCCTAGTGAGATTTGGGAAAGAAGGTAGGTCATTGGGTTGTGGAGAGGTGAAAGGTTTAGGTGGTGGTAAAAGAATTTCCTTTTCTCTGGTAATTAGATTTATAGAGTAAGTCTCATTCCAATATTTAATCGGAGAGAAAGAAGAATTCTTTGAGGGTTTTGGAGAAGAGGAATCATGAGGATTCTTGTTCTTCTTGATCCAAACGGGTCGAACCGAGATTTTTGGTTTCTTTGAAAGCTTAGAAGAAGAAGCTTTAGGTTGAGAAGATTGTGACAAATATATGTCAATGTTAGGAATGGAAGAGTTAGGCATGATGAGGGATGAAGAGAAGAACTCCCAAAAGAGAAGAACTTAAAGAAAGTAGACAAGGAAAAGATTTTAAATGAAAAAAAAGGTTTTAGGGAATGTTTAGCGAAATTGGGTAAACAACGAATCTTAACAAAGACATTGGTCAAAGAAGAAAGACCAAAAATAAGCAAAAATAGGCTTGCTGTCCGCGGTTCCTTAAAGGAACTGGCAGTTCCAGGTCGATATGGAGCCGCATACTATGGACGTGAAACCATGATTTTTCAAAGTTTTGAAGAAAAATAAGACTCTTTCAAAAATTTGGCAAATCTTGGATTTTTACCTCTTTTAGCACTAGAGTATGTTAGAGTTGCATAAAAGCAACACACTCACAAAGAGTGTCTTGACAAAGGGTGACAAAATATTTAGATAACATTTTGATCCAAGTTTAAGTCAAGTTTTAGAGGTTTTGATAGATTTAAGTTTAATTTTAAATAAATTAAAGTTGGTTAATGTGACCACATAGGTTGAAACACATAAAACTAAATCCATAGAACATCTTCATGAAAAACTCATGAAGGAAAGGAAATACAAGAAAAGAAATAACAACTAACTAATACAAAGTTTGCTTAAACTAATTCTTGATAGCATAGTCTTCCTTTGCTTGACTTTCTTTAAAAACATTTATTTTTGAAAATCATCATTCATCTCCTAAGACGAGGAGACATGGAGAACAAGATAAGCAAGAAATCATGCAACCTCCTATGAAGACCAAGCATCTCCAACCTTAGGTTTTGAATGATGTAGTTTTTATAGAGACAACATGGGCAATTAGCACAATGAGCTGCTAGAAAACCAAAGAAGTAAGGATCACCCATGAAGTGAGAAATAGGAATACCCAAAAGAGGAGCATTAGTGTTTCAGGGAGGAGGAGGTGGTGGAGGCATAGTGTCCAAAGGTGATATTGGTTCGGTAGAGTGAAAGGAGAGGTAATCATAGGCTCAACTTCAAAGGGGATGCTTTGTAGTGGTTGAGGTTGAGTATTCACATCCAAGGGAGGACTAGGTGTGAAAAGTAAGAACAACTCATTCATTCTTGATTGGAATGAAGAGGAGGTAGAACCACGTGAGTGGTTGGTACCATGAGTTGAGTTGTTCTTGCATGGAGCAAGAGGTGGTGAAGGCGAAGAAGAAATGAGAATAGGAGAAGTCTTATTCTTGGGTGTATGGAAAGATGAAGAACCAAGTTTGGGTAACTTAATCTTGATCTTAAGGTTTATTTTGGAAGAAGAAATTTTGGTAGAATTGGATGTTCTAGTGGTCACCATGGTTGTGTGTTTAGGTTTAGAGAGAAGTTGAAGGGATGAAGAACACAATCAACAAGAGAGGGTTTAAGAAGAGGAAGGGATAATCTATACTAGTAATGGGTTAAATTCATTTTAGGTGAATAATAAAATTAAGTATCCTAGTTTAGGAAAGTGCACGTTTTTGCAAAAATTTTATCAATGTTTACACAAATTAACGGAAAAAAATGTAAAGCAAAGATTCAGTCAAAACAGTTGCTGGTGGTTCCTTAAGTATGGCCGGGGTTTGATATCGATAAAGAACCGCAGGGAAGATAAAGAACCGCCACTAGGGGGTTCGAAAAAGTGCACTTCCTGAAGCTTTTGCTAGCCTAAATTTTATACCAAGGATTATCAAACCAAAGTTAACTATTAATCAAAATCTAGGAAGCTAACTAACACAAAAGATGCACAAAGCTATGTAAATTGAAAGATTGATCACATAGGCAATTAGGATTAAAATACTAATAAATCCAAACACAAAGTATTAGATAATAAACAAAACATCCTAAAAATAAAGACATAACAAAGAAATAATGTTCAACAATCCAAACATGTTCACAAAGATGTCAACCATGATAAACCAAAGATTCACTTCTTGTTTTTGCCAAGTCCCATGATTAATTTGCTTATGCTCTTGAACGATCCTCTTGACTCCACTCGATGATCATACAACTCACCTTGGGTTTTAAGATTAGCATGGTGTACATCCTCAAGTCCAAGGTTATCCGGAAGTCTACTAGTGGCTAAGTGAGGAGGAGGGATCATTTCGTCTATCCCATCCATGAAAGTATCCTTGGATGGGTGAGAGTCACTCGAAGATCCAACATGAGTACTAGTGACTACGTCACCACCATCACTTGGTGACATATCAAAGTCCTCATTATCGGACTCTTGTGGAACGTATTTCGCGAACCTCTATCACTTCTAGTTGTTGGAAACTCACTTTATGTGACGACATTTAAGAATTCCCATTAGTTATCATAGTCACACACGCTTAGACTAGACTAGGTACAATGTATAGTTTAAGGGGCGTGTGTGACTATATATACCCCTCCTTAGCTTCCAAGGAGGGGTGTTGCTTGTGTCATTTTTCTCATTTAATATTTTCCTTTCTTTCACACAACCACTCTCTGTCAAAGCTCAACAATGGCTTCCACCATCATATTCCACCATGTTAGACCACCTGGTCTATAATAGCAAATCTACAATTAGTATCAGAGCCTTGGTTCCATCCTTGGATCGTGTTCATGTTTTTGATTTGGTGGTCTAAAATTCTTTTTTGTCTCGTTCTATCATTCTTTTGATCCAAGTTGTTAATCTTTGTCACGTTGGTCATTATATCTTTGTCTCAGTCTGTCTAAAAAGTCGCATATCATGTCTCGAATTACCATCTATCCATGTCTCGAAGTTATGTATATGGTGAAGTTTATCACTTTTGTGTCCATTATTCCCAATCTTGTCACGAAATACACTGTTTTAATCCAATTTTTTTGTACCTTGTTTTTTTTGTGTTTATCCCTGTTTATGGGGATAAGGAAAAATATTATGGTCCAGATCCATTTTTTTCGGGGATACAAAAGTACTGGTCTAAATCCTATTGCGATGGCTTTTAAGATGGATATTACGATGAGAGGTTCAGATGGGACATTGTGATGGCTTCTTCTTTTTCGGATTTATTCCGATGGGTTCTTTTTACACATTCCGATGGGTAGGGCTGTCCTCATTGCGATGGGTGGCTTGATCCATCGAAATGGTAGTTAAGTCTTCATGCTGCCAATTTTTTCCGATGACATTGCGATGGATAGTGGTTTATTGCGATGGGTGTTGTGTTTACTTATTGCGATGAAAGATACAAACTTGTTTATTCCGATGGACAAAACCATTGCGATGGAAAAATTATTTCACTCATTGCGATGAAAAATTTTACTATATCATTGTGATGGACGGATAAGTTAAAACATTGCGATGGACTCTTATAAACAACCATAATTCAAACCACTCAATCCTAAGATATCAGATTTGGACTCATGCTCAAACAAACCAGTAACAACTTATATATCATCATTCAAACCAGTCACGCGCATAGTCGATGTGGATAAAATCAAGAGGTGTTGTACTTATAGACTTCTTCAATGATGCATTAGGTACTTAGAAATTTCTCCACCGCTCCTCATTCAACAATTGTGCAAGCTTAAGTCACAAGTTCGAAGGATTTCTATTCAGTTTCATGTTTGATGTATCTGGTTCATTCTATCAGTGGTCACTTCAAATTGCTTTCAAGTGGGTTGGTAAAGTTGGCCATGGAGAGTTTATGAGTAGAGATTTTCGATCAATTGCTGATTCTCACCGAATATAATTAAGCTTATTTATTATTCTCTCGAGATTTTCAGGTTCATGTGCATACAATTTATTGATGGTTCCGGGTTTCGAAACCATCAAGGGGGAAGAAGAAGACACATTGAACGCACAACGAGTACACGTGATGAACTTCATACCTTCTTTTGATTTGAAGACATTCCGGGATGACATTTGTCATAGCCGCAGAGAAAATCAGTGTTTTAACTCGTGGCATTATCAATCTCTAAACGGTACACTACTGATTCGATGTTTAATTGTTTGGTTGTTGCAATTATTCATCATCATTATCCTATATGCATTCCCGGGACTTAATTGACTCTGGTGCATCTCCGGAAGAAGATATGTGCATTTTCGGGACTTAATTGACTCTGGTGTTACGATGTCAACTTCATGAATGGGATAAAGTGTCTACTTCAGTATTTGAGCTTCATACTCGGGATTGATTTATTTTCTTCAACTATGTGGGGGAAGAAATGTCTTGATTCTTTCTAGTATGCATAACTTGATTTCTCAGGGGGGAAGAAAAATTCAGAAGAATTATTCAAGCGTGAGAAGAGAAGTTGTTGATCTACTTCGTGTGCCCCAAACTTTCCCTCTTAGCAACGTTATCATGTTATATGATGGGATTTGCTTGTTAGATTCCGCTGTGCGCTTAATCATTCTAAGCTTTATTGAAAGCTTTGAAGTTGCTTACGAGGATTGTCGGTTTAGGGGGAAGCTATTTAAAAGCTTCCACATCAAGTTTATGTGGCATGAATTAGGGGGAAGTTAATTCAAAAGCTTCTCCTTAACCAGAAGTGTATGGGTTACTTAGCTCGTGCCGTTACAGTATTTCTACTACAAGTTACTTTAAAGATGAGTCGTTTTGAAGTCAAAGGCCTCAGAAGACATCATCAGCATTGGACGCTTCATGAAAGCTCTTGTTCTTAATCATTATGTACTTGTTAGGAAAAATATTGTAAGGAATTCTACACGTCGTCCCATGGGGGAAGATTGTTGGAAACTCACATTATGTGACGACATTTAAGAATTCCCATTAGTTATCATTGTGACACCCTAGAACCGAGGTCATTAACGTTACCCTAAATTACGCTAATTTTTGAAATTTTTAATAAATTTTAATTTCTATATATATAAGTATATTGGTTAAAGCCGATGTTCGAGGTTATAATTTTTACGATTGACGATTCAAGAAGGACGATGACGATTACGATCCCGATGGATGCCCAAATTTCTATAATTATTGACGATTTATCGATAATGTAATTTTTCGAGAATTTTACTTACGGTTCGTGTTAAGTTGAGTCGGGTGAGTTTTATAGCCTTCCGAGTACATTTAAAGTATCCCAAAAGTATTTTAGAGTGTTCGGGATGATTTCCGACTCCCGTAAAATTTTCTAAATTGACTAGTGAGTCGATCCCGCATTGTTTTAGTGACGTTTTTGCTTAAGGCCAAAAGAAACCAAAAATATACACTTTGGCCCCTCCCATCTTACAAAATGAGACAAACACAAACACACACAAACATTTAACAAAAAAATAAATCAAACACACTCTCCCTCTCTCCCTCTAGCCGACGGCTACACCCCAAAAACCACCATCCCACCATTTTTTTTTTTTGAGTTTTGACAAAAACTAACCTTAGACCACCTTCGAAAATCCATTGGTGAGTGTTAATCCATGGTTAAATTAAACATGCATTAACAAAAATTTTCCAAAAATTTTCAAGATCAATCAAATTCGTTTTTGAGGCTAATTGTATTGATGCATGTTAAATTCATGTATAGTGTGAGTATAATCACCAATAAAACCCACCAAAATTAATTTGGTTGTGGTGATTTGGTCACCCAAACCCCACGGCACAAGGGGGTGTTTGGGGAGCCATGGTGGTTGATGATTTTGAGCATTGGTTTTATGTTTAGCATTGTGTTTATTGGTGTTTTAGATGGGTATTAGTGGTTGCATGTTTGTTTTTAGATTTTAGATTATGAGGTTGTTGATCAATAGGGGTAAGGACTGAAAATTTGTGTTTGGTTATGATAGGGAATGCTTAGGATGAAGCCTAGTAATGATTAATAGGTTTGGAATCGAGCTTAAGTGTGATTTTGGTATAGATAAATTTAGGCAGAAAGTTTAGGGCCTTTTCGTAAAAATAATTTTTCCTACAGGTCTAGATAACTAAATGTCGTCATAGAGGGTCTTCTTAGCTTTAATTTGGTATAAGGTAGAGCCCGTGACTCAAAACGAGCTAAAAGTTATGAGGTTTTAAAGATCGAGTACCGGGAGACGAGAACTTTCATAATCCGAATTTATGTATAGTTTTAGTCAAATCCCGAGGACCACAAGTATGAATTGGTAAAAGGTCAAGGGTCAAATTTTGGTCACAAACCTGTGTAATTGAGTCTATAAGTGGACTTAGGAGTCAAAGAAGTCAAAGGTGCATTTCAAATAGGTCAAAGAGGTCCAAGTTGGTCGAAGTACAATTTCAGCCCGGAAAATGTAGTTTTGGAAAAGCGTTGAGTAACGGGTCGTAGAAGTAAAAACTTTTATTGGGATTAAAAATGTGTTATCTACAGGTCTTATAGTATTTTTGAGAATTTTGTCAAATTTTATAAGAATGGTTAAGTATAGTAAAACAACCCATACTTTCGGTAAGTACCGGCGAAAATGAATAAAAATGGATAACGTAAATAATAAGAACGAATGATGTAAAATGAGTGATGCTTGTTGTTTTGTTTTGGCGTGAGTTATAATTGTCCTAAGTGACTAGTATCTATGTATTTTATACAGTACCGTAAGGTATTTAAAATGAGATTACTCATTACGCGTTATTTGTTGATAGGTGTTGATTTACCCGGGCATCCGTATCGTCGTCAGTGATCATCTCTCGAACTACCGACTACTTAATATATAAGGTGTGAATTTATAGCCTCGCTTATATTTATTTCAAACTGTTTTACCCGCGAGGGAAATGCATGCTAGTTTTTAAAAGGAACGTATATCATGAATGATTGTTAGACCCGAATGTTGCCTTAGAAATTGTGTTGAGTACCTAGTTGCAAAAGACCCTAATTTCATGAACTATTAACTATTGTCCTGCCCTCGAGTAGGGGGAAATAGCCGCTTATACAATTTGTAGTACTACGGGGCTAACGACCCAATGCTAGCCGAAAAGCTGTACGTTGAGTAAGTTCTGCGGTAGATTATCTTGTATGAGAGATAAGGTATAATTGCAACTGATGCCTTTAGAAGGGGCACTGGTTTCATCTAAATCACGCCGGTAATTATTACGCGGGTGATTGAGTTAACGGATTAGTGTCATGAGCTTAAACACAATTGTCAGTATCCTGAATATAGATTGTTTGATCGACAAGTTTATGGATGATCACGAATGGTTTTTATTTTATATACGTTCAAAATGAGTTGTAAAACCTATGAATTCCACTCAACGTTTTCGTTGACCAAATTTTGGCATGTGTTTCAGGTAACCGCTGAAGTGTAGAATGGAGCGTGCATGGGATGGATGTTGTGTGTATGGCTTGGAGTCTGCTTGTTTTTCCTCCCTTTCCTACTTAAACAATTTTTAATTTTATTGTTATGTTGTTGTGAAACTGAAATTCTTGGGTTGAGATTCATGGGGACCGAAAACGCTAAACTCTGTTGTACCAAGTGGGGTTGGAAAAACCGTGGACATGTATCATCTAACAATTTTTAATTCAAGTTTTAAGTTGACGTCTTTTTAGAGTCGTTTGATATATCTTGTGTGCAATGAATACTGTGTATCACCCAATGTTGTAGTTCCGCTGCGCATAGCATTTGTGGGGGTGTTACAGATTGGTAATCAGAGCCATGAGTTATAGAGAACTAGGTCGTTTTTGAAAATCCTAAACTATAACTTTTGGTGTCGTAAGAAATGGTCCAAGCACACACAACTATCCTGCATGGCTCCGGTAAGATTTATTTTTGTATTCATGGCATTTGACGTATACTTTTGAGTTGAAGTATATATGTGGGTAATTATTACGTAAGTATGGAAATTACTATATGTAGACGTTGAAATTATACGTGGAATATCCGACATCGTAATTTTTGTATTAATCATGCATGAGCATCTTATTATTACATTTCGGGCATATGTACCACCTTTGCATTGCATTTGCATGCATGTATTTATAAATATTGTATAATTACTTATGTACCCTCCAAAATTCGCTGTTATTGCAGGAATGGCCGAGGTACCGCCTAATGATAATGGAAACGATTACGTCGTAGGTCGAGTAGGGGGAAGTGTTGGAACAGCAGCTGAAGGACAAGCTGAGACGAACGACGTACAAGCCCAGGACCCCGACCAAAGGAGAACTACTTGCCCCAGGCCTATGCGTACTTCCCATCTGGTTGGTGCACCAGGTATCCCCAGAAGAGCCGAAGGTGCAGTGAGCGCAAATTCTCTTCATCAAGGCATCTCAAGAGTTTGCTGCCCCGGACCGAGAGTTTATCATGACGTACGGCGTGTTGTGAGAGGTTTGGACGAATCGATGTGCATGCGGTACATAGTGGAATCAAGGGTGATCAATAGATTCGACGAGAATGAAAGGGAACACCAAAGACTGTTGGAAAGGACTGCAAGAGTTGAGTATGATGGAAATGTAAACAAAAGTGACATCAACAGTCTAAGATCGATGGTTGCAAATTTGAGCGCTAGTCTTGACCGTGTTAGGGAAGATCAAGTGAGGTTGTCAAGGATGCAGAGTTGGGAGCATCGAGTGAGAGCATCATTGCCCCCAGATTGGAGATTCGTGGACGATTTGGAGATGGAGGCTAATGACTTCATGATTCAGCCGCCTACTAGAGGTGCTTGTATTACTGTGGGAAATCAGGTAGCGATTGAGTGTGGGTCTACATCAGGGACGAAAAAAGAGACTGAATGTGGGCCGGATGACAAAGGAAAGAGAAAAATGGATGATGTGGACGAGGACGATAGCGATGAGGAACCCGAGGAAGATGATGACGAACCGCCATCCAAGAGGCCGTGTGGATCACCACATCCCTAGTTGCTTGTCTTGTATTTTTCTTTGATCATTGTAATAGAACTGTTTTAGACTTTTGTATGATGGCATTATGACGAAAAACTTGAGGACTTAAGTTTTGTGGTGAACGATTGTAGTGGCAATACTTGTCACAATTTTGGTTAATTATCAATACAATCCATGTTACCTTTCATGATCTGTGATATGTCTTAAATTTGATCTTTTGTGATGTGAATTGATGAATATTAGTAACTCTGTAGTGATGTGTCGTTGTATGTGTATTATGTCTTGAAAGAGAAATCCATCTTAATCTTGATATGTATACTTACATTGTTTTTCTATTTTCCCTGTCTTGCAGAAAGAGATATTCGATAACACCATGCCTCCAAAGTTAACCGCCGATCGTGTAAACACAATGATTCAGGAAGCTATAGCAAATGCGCTGGAAGCGGACCGAGCCGGGAGAAATCAGGATCAGGGAAGAAACACGGGGAGACAGCAAGCCCCGAGAGTGTGTACCTATTCTAGTTTTATGAAATGCGGTCCCACGCAATTTCGTGGAACTGGTGGAGCTCTAGAACTTAGACGATGGTTGGAAAAGGTTGAAAGTACTTTCGAAATCAGCGGTTGTGCAGAAGCGGACAAGGTGAAGTTTGCGGCTGCTACGTTTCTTGATGATGCGTTAAGTTGGTGGAACACCCAAGTAGCCACTGTTGGATTGGCTGTAGCGAATGCAAGGACGTGGACTGCGACAAAAGCTCTGTTGACTAAGAAGTTTTGCCCGGAAGAGGAATTGGGTCAGTTGGAAGATGAGTTGAGGCACTTGACCTTGAAGAACAATGATATCGCTGCTTACACCAGGAGGTTTAATGAATTAAGCCTTTTGTGTCCAGACGTTTTTGCCAATGATGCCAAGAAGATGAAGCAGTACATAAAAGGTTTATCCAGCAACATCAAAGGTGAGACAACTTCGTCAAAACCTGGGTCGTTTGATGAAGCGGTCCAGATGGCTCACCCATTGATGGACGTCAAGCTCCAGGACAAGCAGAACTCCATCGCTGAAGGCAACAAGAGGAAATGGTAAGCGGCACAAAGCAATCAATCCCAGGGCCAGAACCGAGGTGGAAATCGAAACAACCATGGTCAGAACCGCAATCAGCAGTTTAACCAACGAAGGAATGAAGGGATGAGGGCAGTGACGAACTCCAGAGGAGTAAAAGTGAATCCCCATTGTGGTAGGTGCAATTTGTACCATGTCGGGAATTGCCCGCCCGCATGTGGCAAATGTGGAAAAGCAGGTCACAGGACATCTGGTTGCCGAACAGGAGGAGTAGCCATTGGGGCGAATGCTATCAGAATGAGAGGATGTTATGGATGTGGAGAGAGAGGCCATGTGCAAGTGAATTGCCCGAAGGCAGGAAACAAGCGGGGAGGTAACAATGCGGCTGCTGTGTATCAAGTAGGGACGGCTGATAAACCACAGGGTCCTAACGTGGTTACCGGTACGTTTTTGCTAGACGCTTGTTATGCTAGTATTTTGTTTGATTCTGGCTCCGACAAGAGTTTTGTAGATGTTAAATTTAGTCGTCATATCGATAGAAAACCGGTGTTGTTAGCGACTAGTTATAACGTTGAGTTAGCCGATGGAAAAATTGTTAGTACGAATTCTATACTGAAAGGGTGTACCTTGAAGTTAGGAAATTACGCTTTTAAAATCGACTTGATGCCTATAGAACTAGGATCGTTTGACGTGATTGTGGGAATGGATTGGCTAGTGGCGCACAGTGCTATGATCGTCTGTGGCGAGAGATTAGTTCAGATTCCGTTGAGGAATAAAGTTTTGACGGTGAAGGGAGACGAATGCACTTCTCGTTTGAAAGTGATCTCCTGTTTGAAAATGATGAAGTACGTAGAGAACGGATGCGATGTGTTTTTGGCACAAGTTTCGAGTGATGGTGATTTAGAGGCGAGAATCGAAGAGGTACCTGTTATCTGCGATTATCCGGAAGTTTTTCCAGACGAGTTGCCGGGTTTACCACCCACCCGTGAGGTCGAGTTTCGAATTGATTTGGTGCCAGGAGCTGCGCCGGTCGCGCGTGCACCTTATCGCTTAGCACCATCCGAGTTAAAGGAGTTATCGGATCAACTGAAGGAATTGATGGACAAGGGATTTATTAGGCCGAGCTCATCACCTTGGGGAGCGCCAGTGTTGTTTGTGAAGAAGAAAGATGGTTCATTTCGGATGTGTATTGACTATAGGGAACTCAATAAGCTGACGGTTAAGAATCGGTACCCATTGCCGAGGATTGACGATTTGTTTGATCAATTGCAAGGTTCCAGTGTATACTCAAAGATCGATTTAAGATCAGGGTATCATCAACTGCGTGTAAGAGAGGAGGATATTCCTGTAACTGCCTTTCGTACGCGGTATGGACACTTTGAATTTCGAGTGATGCCGTTTGGGTTGACAAACGCGCCTGCTGTATTCATGGACCTCATGAATTGCGTGTGCAAGCCGTATCTAGATAAGTTTGTTATTGTTTTCATCGATGATATACTTATTTACTCTAAAAGTAAGGAGGAGCACGAGAAGCACCTGAGGAAGATTTTGGAGTTGTTAAGGAAGGAGAAGCTGTATGCGAAGTTCTCGAAGTATGACTTTTGGTTAGAATCCGTGCAGTTCCTAGGTCACGTGATTGATAGCAAGGGAATTCGAGTGGATCCTGCCAAGGTCGAAGCGATCAGGGAATGGTCGGCACCGACAACGCCGACTGAAGTTCGACAATTCCTTGGTTTAGCTGGGTATTATCGAAGGTTCATTGAAGGATTTTTGTTGATTGCAAAACCATTGACAAGGCTTACCGAAAAGAATAGGGTGTATGAATGGGGAAATAAGGAAGAACTCGCTTTCAAAACGCTCAAGGACAAGTTATGTTCCGCACCGATATTGTCATTGCCTGAAGGAACCGAAGACTTCGTAGTGTATTGTGATGCATCTCGTAAGGGTTATGGAGCGGTATTGATGCAACGTGAAAAGGTGATAGCTTACGCGTCGAGGCAACTGAGGAAGAATGAGGAGAACTACACGACGCACGATTTGGAATTAGGAGCTGTAGTTTTTGCGTTGAAGTTGTGGAGACACTATTTGTATGGGACGAAGTGTGTTTTATTCACTGACCACAAGAGTTTGCAACACATTTTAGATCAAAAGGAGTTGAATATGCGACACAGACGATGGGTTGAACTACTAAGTGATTACGACTGCGAAATTCGCTACCACCCTGGAAAGGCGAATGTTGTAGCGGATGCACTGAGTAGGAAGGAACGGGAGAAACTTTGAGGGTTAGAGCTTTGGTGATGACTGAGAGCGTTGACTTAACCGAAACTATACTGAAGGCTCAAGAGAGGGGACTAATGAAAGGGAATGTTGAAGCTGAGAACTTGGGACGAATGTTGAAACCTCTTTTCGTGATTAGGTCAGACGGACTGAGATATTTTGAAAATCGGATTTGGTTACCATTGTGTTCATCTGAGGAAGGAAAGCCTGGAGTTCGAGAATTGGTTATGAATGAGTCGCATAAGTCGAAGTATTCGATACATCCTGGATCGGATAAAATGTATCACGACCTGAAGAAAGTTTATTGGTGGCCGAATATGAAGGCGGATATTGCTCGTTACGTTAGTAAATGTTTGACTTGCGCGAAGGTTCAAGCAGAACATAAGAAACCATCTGGATTGTTGGTACAACTAGAGATCCCAGAATGGAAATGGGAGAAAATCGCTATGGATTTCGTGACGGGTTTACCTAGAACTCCTAGTGGATGTGATATGATATGGGTAATTGTGGATAGGTTAACGAAATCTGCTCATTTCTTACCTATGAAGAAGACGGACAGCATGGAAAAGCTAGCCAGTGTGTACGTGAAAGAGATCGTCTGCAGACATGGAGTGCCGTTATCGATCATTTCGGATCGCGATAGTAGATTTACATCGGAATTTTGGAAATCGCTTCAACGTGCGATGGGCACTGAATTGAGTTTAAGTACGGCTTATCACCCGGAAACTGACGGCCAGAGTGAACGAACTATTCAGACGATGGAGGACATGCTCCGAGCATGCGTGATTGATTTTGGAGGAAGTTGGGAACGCCACTTGCCTCTGGTGGAGTTTTCGTATAATAATAGTTATCATGCGAGTATCAAGGCAGCACCGTTCGAAGCATTGTATGGAAGGAAGTGTAGATCGCCTGTGTGTTGGAGTGAAGTAGGAGAAAGTCAATTGACTGGACCCGAAATGGTTTTAGAAACGACAGAGAAGATTGTGCAAATCAAGAACCGACTACTTGCTGCGAGAAGCCGACAGAAGAGTTATGCCGATAACAGAAGGAAACCGTTGGAGTTTGAAGTTGGAGATATGGTTATGCTCAAGGTATCGCCGTGGAAGGGTGTAATTCGTTTTGGGAAGAAAGGAAAGTTGAGTCCGAGGTATATTGGACCATTTAAGATCGTTGAACGAATTGGACCAGTAGCGTACAAGTTAGAATTGTCGAGCGAGCTTAGTGCTATTCACGACACGTTTCATGTATCAAACCTGAAGAAGAGTTTGGCGGATAAGGAATTGGTGATTCCTTTGGACGAGATTCGACTGGACGACAAAATGCATTTTGTGGAAGAACCTATGGAAATTATGGACCGAGAGGTCAAGAGGCTGAAGCGTAGTAGAATTCCTATTGTGAAGGTTCGATGGAATTCTAAGCGTGGACCGGAATACACTTGGGAACGTGAGGACTTTTTCAAGGAAAGGTATCCTCATCTGTTCCAGCAGAACGAAATGTGAGTACAAGAAGAGGCGAGCGCCGGGACGTCGCTCTCTTTAAGGAGGGGTGGATGTGACACCCTAGAACCGAGGTCATTAACGTTACCCTAAATTACGCTAATTTTTGAAATTTTTAATAAATTTTAATTTCTATATATATAAGTATATTGGTTAAAGCCGATGTTCGAGGTTATAATTTTTACGATTGACGATTCAAGAAGGACGATGACGATTACGATCCCGATGGATGCCCAAATTTCTATAATTATTGACGATTTATCGATAATGTAATTTTTCGAGAATTGTACTTACGGTTCGTGTTAAGTTGAGTCGGGTGAGTTTTATAGCCTTCTGAGTACATTTAAAGTATCCCAAAAGTATTTTAGAGTGTTCGGGATGATTTCCGACTCCCGTAAAATTTTCTAAATTGACTAGTGAGTCGATCCCGCAATGTTTTAGTGACGTTTTTGCTTAAGGCCAAAAGAAACCAAAAATATACACTTTGGACCCTCCCATCTTACAAAATGAGACAAACACAAACACACACAAACATTTAACAAAAAAATAAATCAAACACACTCTCCCTCTCTCCCTCTAGCCGACGGCTACACCCCAAAAACCACCATCCCACCATTTTTTTTTTGAGTTTTGACAAAAACTAACCTTAGACCACCTTCTAAAATCCATTGGTGAATGTTAATCCATGGTTAAATTAAACATGCATTAACAAAAATTTTCCAAAAATTTTCAAGATCAATCAAATTCGTTTTTGAGGCTAATTGTATTGATGCATGTTAAATTCATGTATAGTGTGAGTATAATCACCAATAAAACCCACCAAAATTAATTTGGTTGTGGTGATTTGGTCACCCAAACCCCACGGCACAAGGGGGTGTTTGGGGAGCCATGGTGGTTGATGATTTTGAGCATTGGTTTTATGTTTAGCATTGTGTTTATTGGTGTTTTAGATGGGTATTAGTGGTTGCATGTTTGTTTTTAGATTTTATATTATGAGGTTGTTGATCAATAGGGGTAAGGACTGAAAATTTGTGTTTGGTTATGATTGGGAATGCTTAGGATGAAGCCTAGTAATGATTAATAGGTTTGGAATCGAGCTTAAGTGTGATTTTGGTATAGATAAATTTAGGCAGAAAGTTTAGGGCCTTTTCGTAAAAATAATTTTTTCTACAGGTCTAGATAACTAAATGTAGTCATAGAGGGTCTTCTTAGCTTTAATTTGGTATAAGGTAGAGCCCGTGACTCAAAACGAGCTAAAAGTTATGAGGTTTTAAAGATCGAGTACCGGGAGACGAGAACTTTCATAATCCGAATTTATGTATAGTTTTAGTCAAATCCCGAGGACCACAAGTATGAATTGGTAAAAGGTCAAGGGTCAAATTTTGGTCACAAACCTGTGTAATTAAGTCTATAAGTGGACTTAGGAGTCAAAGAAGTCAAAGGTGCATTTCAAATAGGTCAAAGAGGTCCAAGTTGGTCGAAGTACAATTTCAGCCCGGAAAATGTAGTTTTGGAAAAGCGTTGAGTAACGGGTCGTAGAAGTAAAAACTTTTATTGGGATTAAATATGTGTTATCTACAGGTCTTATAGTATTTTTGAGAATTTTTTCAAATTTTATAAGAATGGTTAAGTATAGTAAAACAGCCCATACTTTCGGTAAGTACCGGCGAAAATGAATAAAAATGGATAACGTAAATAATAAGAACGAATGATGTAAAATGAGTGATGCTTGTTGTTTTGTTTTGGCGTGAGTTATAATTGTCCTAAGTGACTAGTATCTATGTATTTTATACAGTACCGTAAGGTATTTAAAATGAGATTACTCATTAGGCGTTATTTGTTGATAGGTGTTGATTTACCCGGGCATCCGTATCGTCGTCAGTGATCATCTCTCGAACTACCGACTACTTAATATATAAGGTGTGAATTTATAGCCTCGCTTATATTTATTTCAAACTGTTTTACCCGCGAGGGAAATGCATGCTAGTTTTTAAAAGGAACGTATATCATGAATGATTGTTAGACCCGAATGTTGCCTTAGAAATTGTGTTGAGTACCTAGTTGCAAAAGACCCTAATTTCATGAACTATTAACTATTGTCCTGTCCTCGAGTAGGGGGAAATAGCCGCTTATACAATTTGTAGTACTACGGGGCTAACGACCCAATGCTAGCCGAGAAGCTGTACGTTGAGTAAGTTCTGCGGTAGATTATCTTGTATGAGAGATAAGGTATAATTGCAACTGATGCCTTTAGAAGGGGCACTGGTTTCATCTGAATCACGCCGGTAATTATTACGCGGGTGATTGAGTTAACGGATTAGTGTCATGAGCTTAAACACAATTGTCAGTATCCTGAATATAGATTGTTTGATCGACAAGTCTATGGATGATCACGAATGGTTTTTATTTTATATACATTCAAAATGAGTTGTAAAACCTATGAATTCCACTCAACGTTTTCGTTGACCAAATTTTGGCATGTGTTTCAAGTAACCGCTGAAGTGTAGAATGGAGCGTGCATGGGATGGATGTTGTGTGTATGGCTTGGAGTCTGCTTGTTTTTCCTCCCTTTCCTACTTAAACAATTTTTAATTTTATTGTTATGTTGTTGTGAAACTGAAATTCTTGGGTTGAGATTCATGGGGACCGAAAACGCTAAACTCTGTTGTACCAAGTGGGGTTGGAAAAACCGTGGACATGTATCATCTAACAATTTTTAATTCAAGTTTTAAGTTGACGTCTTTTTAGAGTCGTTTGATATATCTTGTGTGCAATGAATACTGTGTATCACCCAATGTTGTAGTTCCGCTGCGCATAGCATTTGTGGGGGTGTTACAATCATAGTCACACACGCTTAGACTAGACTAGGTACAATGTATAGTTTAAGGGGCGTGTGTGACTATATATGCCCCTCCTTAGCTTCTAAGGAGGGGTGTTGCTTGTGTCATTTTTCTCATTTAATATTTTCCTTTCTTTCACACAACCACTCTCTCTCTCTCTAAGCTCAACAATGGCTTCCACCACCATATTCCACCATGTTAGACCACCGGATCTATAATAGCAAATCCACACTAGTCTTTCGTGTTTGTACCTTTTGAATAGGTAGCATAACTCGTTTGACCGAATGAAAGAGAGATACATTGATGTCGGGATAGTCTTCACCAACCTTCTTGAGAAGGCGAGTAAGGAGCATGGAATAGGGAAGGTTTGTTTTGGGTTTGGAAAGAACATAAGTGATTCGCGAGCGATGAAATATGCGAGATTGTACTTGGCATTGGTAGCGATGCAACATAACATGTGCGCCATACACGCTGGAATATGATCACGGTTTCCACCAAGACAATACACATTTTTCCCTAAGGACGTCGGCCCATCGGACCATATAATCATTAAGGTCTCTTAAGAGAACCTCATAGCGTTTTACCCGACGCTTGTTAGAATAGAGGCTTCTTACAACATTTCCACTACGCTCTTTACGAATGACATCAAGGTTGAAGTCAAGGTCAATCTCTTCAATTTCATTTGGAGCACAGTCGAAGGGTTCAAGGAGATAATCAAGTTCTATTTATCCGTAAATTGACAAGTGCCACTAAATGGAACGCGAAGAGCTTGACCAAAGTCTTCAATAGAGAGTTTAATGAGTCAACCTTCAATGATGAACCTAATATATACTATGCCGTTATCATAAACAAGAGAATATGTGCTAAAGAACTCCAAAAGAAATTCGAGATATATATCCTCCTTGATGTTCAACAAACAATTAAACCCGATGTGTCCGAACATCGACTAAGTATATATATAACCCTCAATATCCTCTTGAACGACTCTACATCGTGAAAGCAACGATTTTGAAGTGAGGAGTAGGTGTTGGAAAGTTGTGGGGAAGGACACATATCGGCTAGGTTTGGCATATATTGTTTAGTGTATTGTTGATCTTGTTGATATTCTGAAGGCATGATTAGTACCCAAAATAAGCACAAAATATTTCCCCAATCACTCATTTGTTAAACAAAAACCAAAAATCAAAAGGATGAGATTGTGTTTCATCAATTTCTTGACAAACAAAGGATTAATACTTATCATTCCCATGTTCACAATGTACCTAGTTCATCATTGAAAATAACATATTAACCATGTAAAATCAACAATGAACTTGAACATTGGTTTTTCAAAACAAGGTTTTTAGGTAAGCATTTAACAATCCTATTACCAACTTGTTCATGGGTTCATGTTATTTCCATCAATTAACCAAAGTTATTTAGTCAAAAATTCAGATTGTTCTACAAGTGGGTTTTAGTGAAATCTCAATGAATATGAACCTAAGGAATCATAGTATAATTACTATGTCAACTCACATTCCTAGTAAGGTTATAATTCAACATCAATTTTAAAAAGCACCAATTATGAATGTATGAACCCTAGAACAAATTAGATGAAATTGAATATAATGACTTACAGATAATCGATCTTGGATCAAGGATGAGTGAAACCCACATGTTGGAATCAAATTATCGTGAGTGATTGAAGGTTTTGAAAGATCAACAATGGTGTAAAAATGGGGAAACCGTCGCCTCTATTGGAGAAGATAGAGAAGGTTTATTTGAATAATGATATTTTTATAAAACCTGGCACTTAACTTGCAATCACTGACCGTGGTTCCTTATCGATATGGAACCGCGCATTTGAGCCACGACAAATAAAGAACCGCCTACGGTGGCGAGTTTTTATGAAAGAAAATCAAAGAATTTTTCAAAACCAATTTTTATAACATCCTCAAAATATGTCTTAAGCCTTTAGGAAATCATTGGACCACCACAACACTAGGTAATAATGCCTTAATGAAGGATTATGAGTTGAGTCGAGATAGGAAAAGACAAAAACAGACAAACGACTACTCATAGCAAGGAAGAAAAGAAGAGATAAGTCAAGGGGAGTGAATCAAGACCAAGAACAATGATCAAGAGACAAATGACAATCTTCAAATCGAAGAGCTTGTGTCATATATAGTGGTTTTGGACGTGCCTTTCCGGCGAAAGTCTAAACGGATTTGGTAATGAACTATACCAAGCAATTTTGATGCATAGAGTAAGATCACTTTCAAGAATAGTCTTACTCTACTTCAAAATGTGAGCAAAGTATAGATTCACTTTCTCTCCCACATGATCGGACAATTATTATTGCTAGGATTTACAATAACAATATCCTTGGCATATTTTAATTCCAAATGTGTAAAATCCAACTACAAATTATGAGGTAGTTTGGAATCTCAAGGGATTCATCAATCATCCTAGAGATGAGCTCAATTTCACAAGTTACACATGATATAGGGCCTACTAACCGTAAGGGTGCAAACCATGGAAATCATTCTTGATACTTTAAGCTTCAACTAACTCACTCTACATATCCATAGTGAGTCAAGTATCCAAGCAATGAAGGTTTAAGAGGGAAAAAGGAAAGAATCACAAACCACAAACAAATTTCAAGGCAAGGATGCCAAGAATAAGCACATAGTCAAGTAATGATCAAAAGAGTGATCAAAAGGGCGTGTGGAAGAACGAAAACGTACCTTGGCCACATAGTGCATGCCAAGATAAGAAGGAATCAATGCAAAGCCCAACCATAACTAAACTGACTACTAAGTCTTCAAGGACTAGTATCACTCCCATCCATCTTGATATCATCATTCAATGATGTTGGAAATCAAATAAGATGAGTCTTCTACAAGTGTAAGTGACTCAATCCACAATCAATAGAGTGATTGATCTTCATGAGTACCTACACATAACAAGATGCAAACTAGTAGATACATTTCAAGAGTAAATATAAAATGAATAAATACTACTAATCTAAATGAAATGCTATATTACCAATTAAAAGGCCTATTTTCAATAAAAAAAAGTTTTGACCAAATAAAAACATTAGTACAACTTGACCTTCTAATTAGAGGGGACAACGGATCGATCCAAGTTTTAAAGTACAATATACTTCAAATATCTTGTGTAACCATCTCTATGATAACAGTTGTAGAAGCTAGAAGGGGGGTTGAATAGTTTCTCTTCGGTTTATCTCCTAATTAAATTTCCTTTCAATTAGATGAGTCTCAAAACCAACTTTTACTTGAAAGCTAGTTGAATAAAGATAAAATTTAATTCTAATGCATTAACAATGGCAAGTAGTAAGTGTGATGATAATGAATGTAACTAACGAGTAAGGAAAGAAACAAACTAGTAGGAAGACACCAAGATTTATAGTGGTTCGGCAACGAAGCTCTATCCTCGTTCCTACTCCACTCCTCGAGTACACCTACTAGAGATTTGCACTATATCCACAAGCTCCCTTCTTGGTGGAGAAAACCTTACAACGTCGCATACATTATTTTACGATACTAAGCTAAATGTCGAGACCTAGTCTTAGCTAGGACCAATCTACACAACATCGCCCACTTCACCATTTTATGACACAAGGCTAGATGTCGAGTACTAATCGAAAGATAGAACCAATCTTCACAACGTTGCCTACTTCACCATTTTCTGACATAAGGCTAGATGTCGAGTTCACGACTCTTCACTTTGAAGCTAATGAGAACTCACAAGACACAACCACATCACTTTATAGTTTAGTAAGAACTTACACAACCTATTACAACTCAACTAAACATATCCAAGTACACACATGTAACTTGGATCTACACAACAGAAATCCAAGCACACACATATGCAAAGGATTTACACAACACTAATCCAAGTATTCACAAATAGCTTGGATGAAGACAAATAGTCCAAGTATTCACAAATACATTGGATCTACACAAGACACAAATAAACAAATGATGAACATGACTAGATCTTTAGGAAAGGATGATCTTCATCAAGGCTTCATCTTTAATCACATCACAAGTGTGTGAGTGATCTTTTCTTTGGAAAAGATAAAGATGGAGATCAAGAGGATAATCATAATTAAACATACTTAGCACATTAAGTGATCATTTACAAATGATTAGGATTAGGAAGGAGAAAGAAGGCTGAAAGAAATGTCCTAAAAGGGTTATGGAAAATGCAGATTTGATCCACTATTTATAGGAGACAAAAACCAATGGCTAGTTGAGCGTGGTTCTTTATCTCCCTAGGCGGTTTCTTATCGATAAAGAACCGCATAGGTACTGAAAGAACTGCGGATGTAGACTACGTTCCTTTTTGTCTTTTAGTGGGGTGGGAATATCTGAGGCAGTTCAAAACCTTCAAAGGATATTCTTATGGCATTTGGAATATGCCATATTAAAATTTATATTTTTATTTAATAAAACATTTTCTTAAAAATAAAGTTTATTAAAAATCTTTTGTCAAATTTGACAAACGTGAGTTTTAAGGATAATCACTTTTTATAATCACTAAGCATGATTAAGATATGTTAGTGTAATGATCATTACCTTGATGATAATGTTTGTTAGATAATTCATTTTATGATTATTTTTATGCTAAATGTTTTTGTAATTTGTCATGATCAAAACTAAGAAACATTAGTTAGCACTAATAATGTTTTTAGGCATTGCTTTGCATTAACAATGCCTATCAAACATTTCATCATAATCACTTATGTGAGATTTTTGCATCAACATCTTCACTCCTAATACATGATGAAAGCCACAAGTATCAAGTATCATCATTGCCTCATTTTTCTATCCCGCATGATTAATCTAGGAAATCTAAATAATATGGTTTAATGTAGGGTGCCATTTCTTGAATCAAATCCTGCTTAACAGACATTTCATCATAATCACTTATGTGAGCCTTTTTTTTTATCAACATCTTCACTCAAAGTACGGGGTGAAAGCCACAAGCATCAAGTATCATCATTGCCTTATTTTTCTCTCCCCGTAATTAATCTAGGAAATCTAAATAATAGGGTTTAATGTAGTGTGTCATTTCTTGAACCAAATCCTGGCTATCAGACATTTCATCATAATCACTTATGTGAGCCATTTGTATCAACATCTCACTCAAAATACGGGGTGAAAGTCACAAGCATCAAGTATCATCATTGCCTTATTTTTCTCTCCCCATGATTAATTTAGGAAATCTAAATAATAGGGTTTCATATAGTGTGCATTTCTTGAACCAAATCAGGCATATCAAATGTTTCATCAAGATCACTTATGAATTTATGAGAGCCTTTTTTATCAACACATTCACTCGTATTACAAGGTGAAAGCCACAAGAATCAAGTATCATCACTATAATATATATATACTTTTAAAGGACCTTCTTAATTTTCTTCAAAGGTAAAAAAAAAGATAATGGAAATATATGTTTTATTTTTCTAATCTATAAAAGCTACATAATAGGGTTTAATGTAGTGTTCCATTTCTTGAACCAACTCATGTCGATCAAACATTTTTTTAGAGTCACTTATGAGAGCGTTTTGTATCTACACCTTCACTCCTAGTATAGGTTGAACGCCACGAGCATCAGGTATCATCATTGCCTTATTTTCTCCCCCGTGATTAATCTAGGAAATCTAAATAATAAGGTTTAAGATAGTGTGTCGTTTGTTGAATCAAATCATGCATATCAAACATTTCATCAAAATCATTTGTGAAGTTATGAGTGCCATTTACATCAACACCTTACTCATATTACATAGTGAAATTCACACATCATCTTTGCCTCATCACTCTCCCCTCCACCCAAAAAATATGAGACATCTAAAAATAACTAGGTTTTTTCAGGTTGAAGTCTATCATAACTTATCTCAAGATTATTTATAAACCTTGAATTCGCTATATCTTTTAACTTAGCCAATGCATTAATCCAATCATTCTTCTCTTTTCATATAGAAAATAACCTAATATTTTAAGCGCTAACAAAAGACTACATATTACATATCGTGAGAGCATCTCATAATCTTCAACAGGTTTATGTTTCTTGTATTCATGTCTATGAAAGAACTGAGCAGACTCAGCAAGTGATAAAAACAAACACCATAGATCACATCTACCTTATGAGATTTTAGGAGATGTGTGATACCCCGAACCCGATGTCATAATTTAATTATAACTTTACGACTATTTTTAAATTTTTAAGAAATTTAAATCCTATTATGTTTGACGGTTTAATTTGAAACCGATGTTTGAGGCTTTATTTTTACGTTTTGACAACTAAGGAGAACCATTAGTGATCGCGATGCTGATGGATGCCCAAATTTTTAGTTTTATTATCGATCGTTTTGATATTTGGGATTTCTAAAATTTTTATTTTATTACCTATTAAGTCGAGTCGGAACCTTACTATATCTTTTTCTGTGCGTTTAATCTTTGAAAAAGTATTTTGTTGAACGAGATTTTATTTTTATGAAGACGGGACGAAACCCGAATCCCGCAAAATTTTAAAAACCGACTTGATAACTAATTCCCGCTCTTTATATGTTGTTTTCCTATTAACGCCAAAATAAAACCTTATTTACACAAACTACCCTCCCACCATATAAAAGGAGAAATTACACACACCCCTCTCATTTTCATTTTCAAAAATCAAAATCTCTCCCTCCCTCTCTCTTTTAGTCGCCGACCACACCCCCACAGTAAACCACCAGCACCACCACAAAACTTAAATTTTATAAAAATAAATAAAAGACCCATCTTTGTAATTAACTTGTAAGTGTCTTCCAACAAAAAAATACAACATGCAACCACTTTAAATTTTAAAAAATTATATTTGTAAAAATGATTGATTTGATCTAATTTACCCATTGTATGTTTATGCTTTTCTATTAGGATCAATTATTGGTGATTAAACAAGCTTGGAGAAAAATTTTCTTGGGTGTTCTTTGTGATAACCTGAATCCGAGGTCATTATTTAATCTTATTTTACGAATATTTTTGAAACTTTTGATGAGTTTGAATGCTATGATGATTAATGGTATAAATTAAAACCGATGTTGGAAGTCTTATTTTTACATTTTAACGAATTACAAGGACGACTAGTGATTGCGACATCGACGGATGCCCGAATTTGTACGTTTTATTATTTGTTGTATCGATGTTCATATTTTTGACGTTTTTATTTTTAATTGCGTATTAAGTCGTACCAGGAACTATATTATTATATTTTATGTGCGTTTTAACTTTTGAAAAGTATTTTTACGAAATTTGAGTTTGTGAATATTTTCAAAATTGACTAAAAGTCATTTTCTACCCTTTAAAGTAGTTAATTGCATTTTAGTAAAAAAGATTGCACCATTGGAAAAAACTACCCTTCCACCACTACCATATATTATTTTTCCATTATGAAAATACATATAAAATTTTAAAATCAAAAACTTCAACCACCCTCTCCCGTTTCTTTTCTACCGTGAGCCACAAAGCCACACAAACATCTATTTTTCTTAATTTTTATTTTTATTTAATTAAAACTAAATTAAGTCCCATTCAAGAAATTCAAAGGTGGTTCATTTGGTATAAAATCTCTTACATGCATAAAGTTTTATTTTTTTTTGAGAATTACGAATGTTTGATTTTTATTTTGATCATTTATATATATTGTCTTATATTATTATCATGGTTTTTGCTAGTTGTATGTATGATTTTTTTATAAATGTTTAGTAAGAGTGACATGCAAGTGCGTTAAGAGTTTGATTAATTGGCTGTGATGGTATTAGAGTAATATTAGGATTATGGAATTGAGTAAAATAGGTTGAAGATTTGATTTAGTATGGTTTTTAAAGATGTGTTTTAGATCAGTGAGTTTGAAGGCAATTCTAGGAACATTAAGTCTAATTAGAGGTCGAGATGATTGGATTATGTTGTAGAGATTTTCCTAAGCTTCGATGATATAAGGTAGAGCTTTTAACTCAAAATGAGAAGGAAGTTATGATTGTTTGATTATTCGTCTACCGGGAGACGAGTATCGACACAATCCGAATTTGATGTTAATATTTGGATCGAATCTCGAGAACTATAAGATGAGTTTTAAAAATAGTCAAGGGCTGTTCTAAGGTTCTAATCCTAGGGTTGTCACTCTATTTTTTCAGTCAAGGTTCGGTTTTGTAAACTGAGTTGTTTTGGAAGGTCAAAATGGTTTTATGAGTAAAAGGCGTAAAATTGTCCGGTTTTTGTAATTCAAAGATGTGTCGGGCAGAAGGTCTTAGAGGTCAAATCTTTTGATAATTTTTTTTTAGGGATTTCTATATGATATGAGTGAGTTATGAATCAAGTTTCATAAGAATTGAAGGTTTCTAGGTAGGGTAAATCAGCTTGTACATTTGGTATGTGTCGGCAGATTATTATCGAGAGTATAGTTTAGTAAAGTAAACATATTATAAAACCCGCATGCTTTTACCATGAACAGTATACTAATAATCGTACGTACAAGACTAAAACTTTCCTTTTATAACATGAATACGTTTCACGAATATTAACTACAAGAATTACGTACGTGTTATTACACGATAATTATTATGTACGTATTAGTACATGATAATTATTAACTATGATGAATAAATCACGAACATATAATCACGAACATCTAACATGATTATCGCGTATATTAATTAGACGCGACGAGTAATTACGTATATTAATTACGTACGATAAGTAATTACGTATATTATGATTATTAATAATATACGACATGAATTTAAGGATAATAAGTAAAACCACAAAATAATAATTCACGATATTTTATTCACGCAACACGAATAATTCACGATTATTTTTGCATATATTAAATTAAACATGATAAGTTAATTACGTTTAGCACGTATTATGCGTAACTACGGAAATTCACGACACATTTAAACACGAATATGAGTAACTTCGTTTAAAGACACAAATTATAATGAATAAGGGCATTTGGGCCGTTTAGACAAGAGAAGACAAGACAAACATGGGCTCTAGGCTCATTTGGGGTTTAGATCGGCTTAAAAGGAAAAAGAACAGGGGGGTATATTTTATTTAGACATAAAATATACAAACCCTAAAACATAGTAAGGAGGCCGCATTTTTTCTCTTTCCCTTTTGTTTCTTCTGCCGTCGGTTTTCACCACCAAGAACAAGAACAAACGTGGCGTTTGGAATCCAGGAGATCAAGGTTGGTTTGATCCATTATTCGGATTCATGTACGTGTTCGAGCTGCTAGTCCTTCAATGGTTACGCTTACGGTAATCTAAATCCGTTACTTTTATTTATATTCATTCAGAACCCATAAGATCAAGCATAAAACATGGTGGTAAAATATTTAAAACGTACTAGGGGTCGGGTCTAATTGGGTTTTGGTTCGGCTTGCACCAAACCGAGAGTATATGACTCTCGGTGGTGGTTTTCTTTCGAACTGCTACAAACAAAACAGCCACGGTGGTTTTTTTTTTTGCTCCATCAGCCGCAACCCTGCAGCCAGCGGGGGTGCGTTTGGCTTACTAGTGGCAACCAGCAAGGGTGCGTTTGGCTTCCCAGTGGCAGCCAGCAAGGCTGCGTTTGGTAGTCAGTGGGAACCGAGAGCTTTATGCTCTCGGTGGAAGTTTTAAACGAGCAGGGGAAACCGGCTACTACCAGGGGGAAACTTGTAGATTAGGGGGTGTTTGGTTTTTGATTTAAGTCAGAATTAAGGGACTGTTTGGTTAAGGGTTTAAGAAACAGTTAAGGGGTTGTTTGGTTCGGCTTATATGTAAATACAACACGGGTTTCACGGGTTTTCACGGGTTCAGTTTGCGACACTTTTTAATAAATTAATAACACACAGGTTCGATTCATGATTCCTTTTACAAGTTTAATTTATTTTACAAGTATATAAGATTTACAAGTTAATTAAATTAATTTGTCATGGTATTTAATTAATTTAGTTAAAATGACGGACATAGGTTAATTATTATTATTAAATAATACATGTTTTAACCTAAGTATCTAATTATTATTTTTTACACTATAGTATTAAGTAATTATTAAACATGGGATATAATTAATTAATAATCATGACTTAGGTTATACTAATTTAATATCAGTATATGTTTTAACCTAAGTATTTCTTTTACATTTAATTAAATCATGTTATATTTAATTAAATCTTATAATCTATAGTTATTTAATTTACATGTATTAATTAATAAACTATATCATTAATCACATGACTTAGTATATTAATCAGCAAAACTAAGCTTATATTATTAACTTATAAATCCAGCTTATTTCTAAATATGGAAACTTTCTAATTCAGGAAACTTACTATTTTTAGAAACTTTCTATTTTAGAAACTTATCTATTTTAAGAAGTTAATCTATTTTTGGAAAGTTTCTAATTTTGGAAACTTGCTATTCTTAGAAAGCTACTTATTATTACACAACAAGTATAATAATACAAGAATACCAGTTAATACTTAATCAGAATACGTAAATACATGATAAACACAACGTGACGTTAAAATTAGTAAAACAAGACATGGACATATAAAGCAAGCTAAGACACGATATAAAATCAGTTACGTATTTAGTAATCAGAATACTTATACACGTATATTATTTATGTAGCATTAGCGAGATCGAAGTAGGACTCTCTTCCGTTCGTCTTCTTCGTTCACTGGACACAAGGTCCGAATTCTCCGTCCTTTCAGTATGGACATTCTTTCCTTATTAGGATTCCCCGTATATAGCCAACTATTTTCCTAGTATATGTTTTATATGTTTTTGAATTGCTTATGTTTAATTAGATACCTAAATCCATATACATGCATGACCAGCTTCACCTAGTTATGGAGGTACCATAACCATAACACTAGAGGCACCAGTGTTTTGACTTCACCATGGCGGAGTGATAGCTCGTGGCATCCCTTCAGCTTTTGGCCATATTATTATTATCATGTGGGGCGTATGGGTGCATCCTAGGTTACATGTTTTCAATAGATTATTCAGGTGAGTGTGGTGTGTGCCTTGCATCCTTCACAAGGAGTTGATCCCTCCTACCCAAACTTATATTAATTAGAGGCAGCCCCTCTAATTGCATGACGAGGTCACCCCTCCAAGTATTCATGCACGTTGATATTTCATGACCTATATTGGCTAATGGTTAACATGTTAAACAATTTTTTTATAAGTTAAATATAAGGCTTTTCAAACTATAAAACCAGTTTTATGAACATGTTCCAGGTTTTTTAGGACTTCATCAATTCTGCTACTATATGTTTTATATGCTTATATTATTCATTCCATGCTTGTATATCCGTGCACTGAGCGTTATGCTCAGCCGTTACTTTCCTTTCCATGTCCCAAAACGGTAGGTACCCAAGGACAGACTCGAGCATTTGGAGGACATGCATAGGATGGAAGCTGGCATAGACTTCTTCTCCTTTTGCCTTCATATACTTATGCTTGTTTAGTCTTTCATTCATTTCATTTACTTAATTATGTTTTGGGCTTATGTTTGGGAACCGAGGTTTGATTCCGGTTTTCCCTATGGTCATGTATGTTTTGCTACATATTACCTTGCATGCTTTGATGACACGCCATAATTACGCGTAACGGTCCATTTATCAAAGTGGGGTGTTACACATATAGAAGGTTATAGTAGTATCACTTGCATTGTTTTTCTTTCGGGTTTGTCATGATTTTGTAATTTTGAATTTTATGTTATTAAGTATGGATTGTACTTGTGTCTATTTATTAACAAACACGCCTTATTGGGTAGGTTGCGGTTTTCGTGTTCATCGGACATCATCTATCATCGAAGATCATCTTGCTACTTCTATTATTCAAGGTGAGTCTATAGCCTCGCTCTTTTACTATAATTGTTTTAAACCCGCGATGGGGATACATGCTATTTGAAAATAAATGGAACAAAAGTCATGAATAACTGTTTGACCCGTATGTTGCTTTTAGACCCGAATGTTGCCTGAATTGTGTTAAGTACCTAGTTGTAGAAGACCATAAATTCATGAACCGTTAACCATTGATAGCTCAATGTTGTGAGTAGGAAATGGTCACATAAATAATTGACAGTAATATCGGGGTTGACATCCCAATCCGATACGAGAGTTATTACGCTGAGTGCGCTGCTCGAACGGATAACTTGAATAAGAGAAAAGGTAAACTTTACAACGATTACCTTAAGAAGGGAAATGGTTTCACCTTTTATCATGTCAGCCTTTTGGCGGATGATTGGTTATAACGGGTCAGTGTCATGAGCTTAAACACAGTTGTATAGCTTTTGCTATAAGATGGAATACTTGAATAATAGATTGTAAACGTAATAATTCTATTAAATGATCATGATTGATTTTTCTCTTGTGTTCCAATGATGATTTGATAAACAAAAAGACTTGGTCAACCGTTGTGTTGATGATTCTAAGCATGTATTTCAGGTGATTGAACTTGTCTAATGGTGGAGCTTGCTGGAGAAGGTTGCGGGTTGCTTTTTTGATGGTTGGGTCTAAAACTGATTTCTTTCCCTTTTTGTCATAAAACTAATTATGTACGGTCATGTATTTTGGTAAAAATATTTGTTGATTGGTTGAAATCTTTGGGGACCAAAACGCTGCTCTAATTGTTAAACTTTTGTTTTAGATGTGATCGACAGTTTTAGACAATGATTAAATTACTTTCTTTTATATTTGAAATGTCTCATCTTGAGGTCGTTCAAGGTGTTTTGTGTAATGATGTTTGAGTTAAAACCCAAATGTGTATTTCGCTGCGCAATGTATTTTGGGGGGTGTTAAAGACTGTAATCAGAGCTTTAAGTTATAGAGCACTAGGTCGATTTTGAAAAAATGTCCTAAACTATAACTTTGGTGTCGAAAATATTTTACAAAAGCACATAACTTCTCCGCAAGGCTCCAGTAAGATTAATTATTTTGCGTTGTTTTATAGTTAGATTTATCCCTTAAAACTGAAATGATTTCCCAAGTACTTATTAAGTAAATACCGTGATAATGTATTGGTATCGTCGAAAGTGCGCTGACTACTTGTCATCGTAACTTTCTTTTTGTAAGCGTTGTATAATCATTATACTTGAACATATTGGCATACGTAGAACGTTGCATGCTTATGCAATGTATATATATAATTTTCAATAATGACCTTATATACCGCCGAAGGTCCAGGACAATAGACCAGATGATGAACGATTTTGCAACTGATTTCTTGCGACTTGTATCTGGTATGAAGAAGTTTGATCGGTTGATGTATGAGAGATACGTGGTTGAAACTCGTGTGATTAAGAGGTTTGGTGTGAATGAAAAGATGTTTTAGAGGATGTTATCTATAATCTCCTCACACTAGATCGAATATTGAAAATTGGAGTTTGTTAGGACTCGGAAGATGGATGAGATTGCTAGCCTTAGGTCGATGGTGATGCAACTGAGTTCTTGAATTGAAAAGTTTGAGATGATGAATGAATAGGAGTCTCATTTGAGATCAATTCTGAGTCAAGGGTGGAAGTTTAAGGATGATGAAAGTTGTACTAAGACGCATTTCCTGATTAATCCGCCGTGTAGGGTGGGTATTTGAACTTTGGAAGTGAGTTGCCATCATGTCATGAACTCGACTTTGAGATGCGAAGTGGAGGTAGACGAGTGTGATGAAGCTGACAACAATGATAAGGAGGACTAGGAGCTATTGCCTAAGAAGCCATGTGGGTCATCACGTGATGGATTTCTTTGTATTTTATTTTCCTACTGTGATCGAACTTATTTAGACTTTGGGTCGTAGAATTATGATGAAACTTATTATCTTTTAAGTTTGTTTGGTAAAGGATTGTAGTGATATACATTGACACTATCTTGTTGAATCCTCAACGCAATCTAAACTACCCTCATGATCTATGATTTGTCTTTATTAGCTCTTTTGAGATTTGGTTGATGAATAATTCTAGTTTGTGTTGTTCGTGCATGTAGTATCCATGATATGTCATGATAAAGAAATCCTTCTTTTATCTTGATGTGTATACTTATCATGTTTGTTTCTCCTATCATTACAGAGAAGGAGTAGGGAAAGCATATTTCTGTCATTAGTGGATCGCCACGTGTATAAGTCTTGAAATATGCTGCCAAAGCTAACAATTGCTACTGTGAACACTATGATCGAGCGAGCTATTGCTAGAGAACTTGAAGCTGATCATGTTGCATGGAATCAGGGTGCTGGAGTTAATGGTGCTGAAGTTAATGGTGTTAGGAATAACGATGATGCTGCTAGTCCAGTTGGGGTGATGTTGTTGTTCCGCAAGTTCCAAGAGAATGTACATATACTAGTTTCATGAAATGTGGTTCTACACAGTTTCGTGGTATTGGTGGTGCTTTGGAATTGCACAGATAGAATTAGAAGATAGAGAGTACTTTTGAGATTAGTGGGTCTTCTGAAGTTAATAAGGAGAAATTTACTGCTACTACATTTCAGGATGACACATTAAGTTGGTGGAATAGCCAAGTGGCTACTATAGGATTGGTTGTGGCTAATGGTAGGACATGGACCATGAATAAAGGACTATTGACTGCTAAGTTTTGTACCGACGAGGAACTGGGACATTTGGAAGACGAATTGAGACACTTAGTGTTAAGAAACAATAATATTTCTGCTTATACTAGGAGGTTTTCTGAGTTGTGTTTGTTATGTCTCGATGCTTTTGTGAATGACCGCAAGAAGATGAAGCAGTACATTAAAGGGTTGTCAAGTAGCATCAAGGGTGAGACTATTTCTTCAAAACCTAAATCTTTCGATTAAGCTGTTCAGATGGCGCATGCTTTAATGGATGTGAAAGTGCAAGATAAGAAAGATAGCATTGCTGAAAGAAATAAGAGAAAGTAGGAATATGCTCAGTCCAGCAAGAATCAAGGACAGAATCGTGGGGATTACCGTAATAACAATAACCTAAGACAGAACCGAAACCAGTATTTAAACTATAGAAGGAATGATGGGATTCGTGTTGCCACTGTGCCTGTAGGTAAGAATATAAATCCCAAGTGTATTTGCTGCACTTTATACCATACGGGTAACTGTCCTCCTGCTTGTCATAAGTGTGGACAACCTCGTCATAAAGTTTCTAAGTGTAGGACAAGGGGAGTAGTTACTAGAATTAGTACCCCTAGAGTTGTGATATGTTGTTGCTGTGGCGAGAAAGGACACAAGCAAGGGCATTATCCAAGGAGGGGGAATCAACAAGGTGGGAATGTTGTCGTTCCAACTTACATTTTGGGTGATGCAGAAAAACCTTAAGGTTCGAACATTGTAAATGGTATGTTCTTACTTGACGCTCTTTATGTTAGTGTGTTGTTTGATTTTAGATCAGATAGAAGCCTTAGAAATGTAAATATTCAGTCGCTTTATCAATAGAGAACTAGTAAGATTGACAACTAACTATGATGTGGAGTTAACCGATGGGAAGGTTGTTAGTATTAGTTCTATACTAAGGAAGTGTTCCTTGAATTTAGGGAATTAGGTGGTTAATATCAACTTGATGCTCATAGAGTTAGGATCTTTAGATGTAGATTATTGGAAAGGATTGGTTAGTTGTGTGTGGTACAATGATTGTTTGTAGTGAGGATTGGTTTAGATTATGCTAAGAGCCTGAGTGTTGAATGTGAAAGATGATCAGTGAACTTTCCGTTTGAGAAGTATGTCTTGTTTGGAGATGAGGAAGTATCTGAAAGAGGGATGTGGTGTATTTCTAGCTCAGGTTACATAAGAAGTTGGGAGATGTTCTAATGATTCGAGAGTATTCTAAAGTTTTCATGAAGTTTTACCGAGTTTACCGCCGTTTTGTGAAGTTGAGTTTCATATCAATTGTGTGCCGGGAGTTACATTTGTTGTTCGTACGCCTTATCGTCTGACACCGTCAGAGTAGGAGGAGTTATCCGATCAATTGTGAGAATTGATGGATAAGGGGTGTATTAGACAAAGTATCATTAACGTGGTGATCGTCTGTGTTATTATTCAAGAAGGATGGATCGTTTTGGATGTGTATCGACTATTGTGAGCATAGCAAATTAACTACAAGAATCAGTATCCACTGCCGAGGATTAACGACTTATTATACCAGTTATAAGGATCCAGTGTGTACTCGAAGATCGCTTTGAGGTCTGGTTATCATTAACTGAGAGTTCGGGAAAAAGATATTTCTATAACTACTTTTCGTACTCGATGTGGGTACTTTAAGTGTCAAGTGATGTTTTGGATTGATGAATGCGTCTGCCGTATTCATGAACTTGGTGAATCATGTGTGTAAGTTGTATTTGGATGAGTTAGTCAGTATCTATTGACTATATTCTCTTTTATTCCAGGATTAAAGGAGGAGCATAAGAAGCATTTGAGAACAATTTTGGAATGGTTGGAGAAAGAGAAGCTGATGCAAAGTTCCTTAAGAATGAGTGTTGGTTGAAATCAGTTCGTTTTTTGGGGCTTGTGATTGACAACAATTGTATTGGTGAAAATTTTGCCAAGATTGAAGCGATTAAGGATTGGTCGGTACCCACGACGCCTGCGGAAATCTGTTAATTCCTTGGTCTAAGCTAAGAATTATCGGAGGTTTATCGAAAGGTTCTCACTGAATTTTAAACCGTTGATTAAGCTGACTAAGAAGAATTGGATGTGTGAATCCCATTTATAGATCTAAATTGGTAAGTTTTGATATCTAATGAAGATCAAATGAGGAAAAAGTTTTTCCAAACACTAAAGGGTAGGTTGTGTTCTGCGCCGATGTTGTCATTGTTGGAAGGATCTAAAGGTTTTATAGTCTATTGTGATGCATTTCATAAGGGTTATGGAGTTGTGGTATTTACTTTAAGACCGTGGAAGCATTACTTGTATGGAATCAAGTGTGTAGCAATCAAGGATCATAAGAGTTGCCTCATATTCAATTTCTTAGGGAGACAAGGGAGATGAAAAAAAAATCGCCAGTTATCAATTTCACGTACTTGAGTATGTTGGTGATTATGACTATGAGTGATTATGACTACGAGAATCACTACCATCCGGGAAAGGAGAATGTGGTAGCTGATGCACTTATCAGGCAGGAAAGGGAAAAGCCTATGAGGTTTGAGCTTTAGTAATGACAAGAAGTGTGGACATGACATAAAGGATATTGAAAACTTAAGCTAATGGTTTGATGGTAAATAATGTCAAGTAAAGTGATCTCAACATTTTGTCAAACTTATGGAATGGATTTTGTAGTAAGTTCGATTGAGATGGGGTATTTTGGAGAATCGGGTTTGATTGTCGTTATGTCAATTCTTCATTTTGGTGTTAGTAAGGTGTGATATTTAGTGATGAACGAATCTCACAAGTCAAGTAATCGATGCATTCTGGTTTGGGTAAAGGCGAAAAATTGAGTTGAGTACTTCGTGTTATACAGAGACTGATGGGCAGAGTGAAAGGACGATTCGAACATTGGACGATATATTTGTGCACGTGTGATTGACTTAGGAATTGTTGAAATTCTTATACAATAATAGTTATCATGCTGGTAATAAGGCTATATTGTTTGGATTTCTTTATGGACGTAAGTTAGGTTTTCTGTGTATTGAAGTAATGTAGGGAGGATTATATGACTGAACTATAAATGATGTTGGTGACTGATAAGGCCTCATTTATACCTGTTTGTAATGATTCATTTTTCCTTGCTTGCTATGTAAATAAATAAGTTATATGTTGAATTGTTACTAATAATGTGTATTGTTTTGATTGCAGTGAAGGAATAAACATATGAAGCAAAGATGTGAAGAAATAAGAAGAAATGGACTAGAAAATAAATTATGCTGAAAAAGAGCCAAAGTATCCAAAGTGCGGCGCACATCTGAAAAGTGTGGTGCACATTCAATGAAATACGATTTTGGAAAACTATCCAAAGTGCGGCGCACAAAAGGAAAAGTGTGGCGCACATTTACAAAACGGAAGTGCGGCGCACAATTGACAAAGTGTGGCGCGCATTTTGCTGCAGTTACATGTATTTAGTGCCATTATGCATGGAAATAATTAGATAAATCTTGGCTTGATCCAGGACGTTCTAGTTATGAATTTTGGGTTATATAATGAACCCTAGGGCAGGCTAAAAACACAGATTCCATACTTCATTTTCATTGTTATTAAGTTTTGATATAAATCAAGGATTCTTTCAATCCTTGATCATTGTTATTAGAACAAGGGTGAACCTTAGTTGGTTCATACCATTGTCGCTGTAGCAAGGTACTAAGAACTTTCTGTTGATTGTAATAAGTTGGAATAAGACTTATAAACACTTGGAGCAAATATCGAGCCCTTCATATCATGCTTCACTTAATCCTCCCACCCAAGTTAGGGTCTACCCCTCCACTTCCACTCTTCTAACTAGTTTTTGACTGTGGTGTTCTCGTGACATGTCTGAACTACCTCAACTGTGTTTCCCTCATATTGTTGATGATCGTCTCGACTTCAAGTTGCGCTCTATAAACTCCATTAGGGACCATGTCAAGCGAATTTTGACCACATGTTCACCTATATCCCTACTTTTCAACCCAAGACTAAAAATTAATCATAACAAAAAATACTAACTCGGTTTAATAATAAGTGTCTACTTGAAATTTTTTAAAGTATTTGTTGTTAAACTTTGATCATATTGTATTTGTGTTATTAATGAAAGTTATATGGATAAATTTGATTTGCGAATTTATTTTCTTTGATACATCAAGTATTGTATAACACAAATAATACTATATTTATAGTCTAAGTCAGATAAAAAATATTAAAATTTTTCAAATAAACACTAATTATAAAACAATTTTTTTTAATTTTTTTTAGTATTTGAATACCGATACTGTCTAACAGTAAACATTACCTTCACCTATCTCGTAATCATGTGTGTAATCTATGAGTGTGCCAATCACATATCAAAGGAAGAATCATAATTTTTTTAATATGATTGTCATAAAATAAGACATGTAATTATTCCAAAAGTCATACAATGTTATTTTATTATTAATACCATAACTCTCTTTAGAAAAAAAAGCTTTTTCTAATACTTTTCTCACAAAACTTGTGATTCTCAAAAAATGCCTCCACGAAATTTAGATTCATCAATTTTTTTATGTAAATCCAAACACTCAGGTTTACGGCATGTGTGCGAGATGTATGATGATTTTTCACCTTTGATATTATGCTAAAGATTTTACATACATGGAAGAGATGGTATGAAATTCTTTTGTCAAGACTCAAGATAGCAAAATTCTTTTGTTAGGAACATCATCATGCATGAATTGTACATTAGTGATGACACTGCTTTTATACATAGTCTCATCGTCCTAAACGGGCTTAAAATGGTAAAAACATCATCAAAAGTACTATAAATATGCTTGTGTTTTTTCAATGTGTATTTTAGGTATGGATATTGAGAAAATGACAAAAGATCACAAGAAACAAGCAAAAACGAACACGAGAAATGAAGCCGTACAATGAACCGGACCCAAGTGTTGATTTTCCAAGAAAAGTCCTTGAAGAATTAAAGAATTTACAAGAAGGGTCCTTCATTATTTAACAATTGACACTTTTAACCCTTGTATATTGATAAGTTCAAGTTTGGTCCGTAAAGTTTGTCAAAGTTACAAAAAGGAGTCTCAACATTGAGGAATTGGCAAGAATGGTCCCTCAAAATTGAAGACTTGTCACTTTTAGTCCTCCACAAAGTCAATCATACAAGTGAAGACCATAAAGTTTCAAGAATAGTCCTTTGAAGCCCTTGAATAATCATGAAATTACAAGAAATACCCTTGAATATACTTTGTAAAAGTATTTGTGGCCAAAGTGTGAAAATGGAAACTTCAAATACAAAGGAAATTCAGTTTTGGCTATTTAAACTTCAAGTAAGAACAACATGGAAATGGAAGGGTTAATATTGGCCGACACAATAACTTACCTAGACTAATCAGAGTACGCCACGTCACCCCAGTCACCACTACAACCAATCACAACTCACCATTGTTACACCTCACCAACCCACTCACTAAATAGTTTAATCAGTTTTTAAACCGATTAAACTATTCCTATAATTGGCGCTAAACACCCACATAAACCCTACACTAGATCAAAACCACTACTATTTAGCCAAGAACAAAAATTGGGTTTTCCTGATTCATATTAAATTAAAGGTCAAGCTACTCCAGATTTGTGATTAAGGGCTCACTTAACTAAACCCAACTCTCACTTTTGTCCCCACTCAACTCACATGACCTCCCCAACCCTCCCCTGACCCACGAACTAGCAAGAAGACAAGGGTGTGCCAGAAAATCAATGACCTAAAGCATAGCTTACATCCTAAGCTCATTTGGGCGTCTAAGATCACAAAACAACAAAGATTGGTCACATGTTCCAGCTCCAAAGGCAAATTCAAACTCAATTATATTCAATCTTCAAGGGCAAAATGGGGACTTCAAGCATTAGGGTTTTAGTTTATTTTTAGCTTTCTAGAACTCATTGTAGCCTATATAAAGGCCTTAGGTTTCCTACTTTGGCTTTGTTCTTAGTTTTCTTTGGGTCACAAGTCTGTAAAGCTTTTGTTCAAAGTTAATGAAAAAAATTTGATTTTGTTGACGAATTGCAAGCACCAAGGTAAATTTCCATGTTTGTTAACTGAAATTTCTAAGTTTGTTGTGATTTTGAGGTTTCAAAGTTTGGTTTTAAGTTTATGCAAGTTTGTTCAAAAGTTTTCCAAAAATCTGATTTTTCAACTTTCTTGTTCAACACTTGAAGTTTTTGGATCAAAGGTTGATCATATCACCCTGATAACATAATTATCAAGGTGAAGTAAGACTTATGATTTGGGAAGATTCAAGTTGGGGGTACAAGGTTAAAAGAATCTACTTGTTTTCATTATTTTCTTTATATAATCTGTGTTGCCTAATTTTGTTGAATCTTAGCAGTGAATTAGAAGCTTGTGGTTGTTGTGCTACCACAAAAGCTATAACATTTGGGAGTCTGGAAGTACATTCCTTAGGTTTATCTTTTTCTCTTTCAAAATCTGTGAAGAACTTGTGTTAAGTGAAAAGTGGTATGAACTGTTGTATGTGGTGTTCATATGCATGCAATCTTGTTCTTAGTTCATAATATTGTTGTTATGATGTTTGTTTAAGCTTGGTTAAACCTGAAAAATGTTTTTGCTTTGTTAAATTTTTAGTCAAAAATTTAAAGGATTGTTTGGGATTGCTATTTGGTTAGAGACTGCATGACATTGAGTAGGTGTTAGGGCTTAAGGTGTATTTGTGTTTGATATTGGAGTGGTTAGAGCTAGAAATCTGCTTGTGTTGTGCTTTTAACACTCTCATCTGAATCTTTGGCATAACTAGTTTGTTCTAGGTTTTTTTGAACTAAAAATTGGTCACCACCTAGAATTGATGCTTAACTAAGGCTAACAAGTGTTAAACCATAGTTTGTGCAACTTGTTTTGGGGATTTATGGATTTGAAATTCATTTTATGGTCAATTAGTTCAGCAAAAGGGTTTTGTGTTCATCAACTTTACATTAGAAAAATCACATAGGGTATATACTAGTCCATATTTGTGAATCAATGCCTAAAATTAGTTTAGTTGTGTTTGAATAAGTCTTTCATTGATTTTGTGTGAATTTGGTGGAATTGTGTTGGCTTGTTCTTGTTTAAAAAGCTGCTTAATCTATTAGACCCTAATTTTTCCATGTCTGTGCACTATATGATTAAAGTGTACTAATTGGCTTGGTCATTTGTTGTTTACTTGCTTGTTCTTGACTCCCTACAACCCACTGGTTGTGGGGGTGCCCTCATTGTCCAAAGAAACCAAGTAGAACTCACTAAAAAACAAAATCAGTTCACAAGCTGTGGGAACTCCTTTCCCACTGAAGGTTTCTACTGATAGTGTAATTTGGTCAACAACTTATCATTAAGCCATTTCAGCTTATTCAAACGTGCAATAACTTGGATTTGGTAATCAGTCCTCCTTATTTGACGCATTTAATCATTCTGGAGCTTTTGGGCCTTTGACTTTGAGGTTTGACTAGAAAACGAACTGACTTTTATTCTTCAAAACAAGTTATTCATTAATCCAGCTTATTGAGTGGGCTTATTGAAAATCTTTTTGTTGATTCAGCTTAATTTGGTCATTCCAAACCTTTTGCAACTTGAATTAGCTCTTGAAGTGGTCTAGAACTCGAAAACGACTATTTTGTCGTTTTGTGTAGAGAGCTTTAGCTTATTTCAGGCTTATTTCTTAGGCTTTTTCAAAGTTTCTTTTTACAAACTGCTTTATTAGCTCAAAATAAGGATGGGTGTGAAATTTTAGCTTATGGCATTAGCTTATGGCTTAGTGGGCCAAAAAGCCCATTAAGAATAAGTTGTTTACTCATAAGCTGTGATAAGCTCATTCTCAGCTTTTGGGCCTTTAGAGTTTTGTGTTTAAAATCAAATTTTAAGCTAAACTAGAAGTTTTGGGCTTATTTGGTGAACATTTTTCTTATTGGGCCTAAAACAGCCCATTTAATAATTGTTTTGACTTTTGGACCATTTGGAGGCCCAGTAGGGGTATTTAGGTAATTTCACTTTCATTTCTGGATTTATTAAGTTAAAATAAGTTAGTTTGCAAGTTTTTAGATTTTTTTATAAATTTTGAAATTTCTAATATTATTTTGATATTTAATTTTTAGTTTAAATTCAATTCAAATAGTTTTAATAGGTTTTAAATTTTGGACAAATACTTTTTAGTTTATTTAAAATATTTTTGAGGTTTACAAAGTGAAAAATCTTTATTTGGGCTTTTTATTAATTTATTTAATTTTTAGGGCTTTAATTAGCATTTAAAAATTTAATAATTAATTAAATAAAAGGTTTGAAAATTTTTGATCATTTGTAAACCTTAGTTATATTTTTAGGAATTTTTAGTAATTTTTTGGGAATTTTTAGAGTAATTTTTAATTTTGTCACTTTTTACGGTTTTACGTTTACGTCATTCGTCGTAGTTTAATTTTATTCGTATCCGTCATCATCTTTCTGTTTCCATCTTCTTATCAATCACTACTACAAAAAAGCCCTTAGAGACTTTTTTTTAATATTAATATTAATCTCAAAGTTAATCAAATTAAACACACACATTAGTCCTCCTTGGTGAACGAACTTCATTGGGTCATTAACATTTGATTTTCCTAAATCACTTGTTTAATACCTACCGCATTTACACCTTTTTCCTAAAGGGTGTATTTTTACCACAATCATTTTGGCAGGTGAATAGATACTCGACCTTGCTAAACCCTCACGCTTTTCATAAGTGTTTAGTGAAACGAATGTAGATTTTCCAATGGCGAGAATAAGAGTAATTTTTGACTCGACCGTGCGTCTTGAGCACTTAACTTCGATTCCTTAAATTTTTAGGCTAAGTCTCTTAAATAGCGTTAATTATAAGTTACTATGCTAAACGTAGAATTTACGATTCTTTCAGAAACTCATGTGTCCTAATTATTTGCTTATTCTCCCTTCGCTTGTATATAAATTTTGCTAATAAGTATTAACTTAGAGGTTTAGTCTTAATTGTTGGTTTCTAGCTTTTTCTAGTAGCTTCCATGTAATTAAATTAAGAAAATATTTGAGAATCGCCACCGTCAGGGTTTTGAAGTATTGGCAACCCGAATAATGGAAAGCTTCATCCAATAAAGGATTTCAAGTGCACTCACCTAAATCAAGCAAAAATTCGAAGCTCACAAGGCCGAAAAATCTATGCAAAATTGAAAGTGAAAAGCCTTAATCTTTCAAGATTCAAAGATCCAAAATTACGTTTCACGTTGAGGATATACGTCTTTGGCCATAATAAACACCTCATGGCGAGGTTAAATAAAAGGCAAGGCAAGACCGAAGCCCAAAAGGTGGAGGTAAACCTATGATAATAAGGCCCATCCGTTAGGGGGCGTATAAAAGTCTTGGTAATAAGTCTCATGTTCAAAACCGTTCTAAAACCGTGTTTATCGAATCTCACTTGTTAACATAATTTTTTGACATAGTTGTCTATTCGGGGAGTTTATTAATTCGATGGTTTTGATTACACCGTTTCGTTTCTACTTTTGGACCTTAATCTCTGTCATCGCATAAGTCAACAATGTATCATCATGATCATTAAGATAAGAATAAAATATAAGAGATACACATTAGGACAATGGGAGTCTAAGTACGTGATTAGAGCATATGAGTAGTGTTAGCATTACTAACTTATAATGACAATGATCTCGTTACACGCTTGGCATGGAAGTGGGTGAAAATCGAGGACGGCGAATTTATCTCTATGAGGCACTCACATGTTCTTATTCTATGAACCTAAATGTCCCATTTTCCGATGAAGATCATACATTATGTCGAAAACACAAGGTAGTAGTAGTGTAGTAAGTTTACCTTTGAATAAAAGTCGATAAAATTGAATTTTGGAGATGCTAAGATACTTTATTCTAGCAATGCGTGAGGGCACAACCATGGTTTAGTATGGGGGAGTGATGAGACTGCTTTATACATAGTCTCATCGTCCTAAACGAGCTTAAAATGTTAAAAACATCATCAAAAGTACTATAATTATGCTTATGTTTGTTCAATGTGTATCTTAGTTACAGATATTGAGAAAATGACAAAAGATCACAAGAAAAAAGCAAAAACGAACACGGGAAACGAAGCCGCACAATGAACCGGACCCAAGTGTTGATTTTCCAAGAAAAGTCCTTGAAGAATTGAAGAATGAACAACATGGGTCCTTCATTATTTTTAACACCCCCACATTTTCATATTTCAATTCAGCGGAAGAGTCGTTGGTGTCACGGGATAGCACATTACTCAAATCATAGACAGCGCTTAAAAATCACGTCGTTTAAAAATAAAGCATTTTCCATTCATAAATATCAAATTACATAGTTCCTCAGGTCAATGTATGTCTTACAAATTTACAAAGCATTTGAATGGAAATTTTTTGTTAAATGCGGGCCATAAATTCTTATCGTCTTCCCGGGAATTACCTTCAACTACCTGAGATAAAACATGTTAAAAGTCAGCGAAACTCCGAGTGAATCCATAGAGTTTAATAACAACCATTAATATATCATCGGTATATAACCATTACCGAAATCATTTTGAACAATTCTTGGTCGTAGACCATAATATAGGCTTTTGCCTTCAAAACCATTATATGAACCATTGTCGTAAAAAAACATCATAAAATACGTTTATAACGCTGTATAGAGTTTAATAAAAGCTGTTGTGACAATCCGTCAATTTATGGTTAATATTTTATTCTCAAGTATTATTTAAAAACATTATTTTAATGTCATATTATGAACTCACATATTTTTGGGAAGAAATTTGGGTTTACGTCTTGAAGTAGCATCGACTACGTCTAAACCGGAGGATTCTACGTTACGTGCTTACGTTTACATACACCGTTTTGGTGACAGTCCGACATTTCAGGAAATAAATTTATCCGTGAATATTATTTTTGAATTTTAAATTTGTGTTGGTTCATAAACTCACAAATTTACGAGAAGAGATTATGACTTACGATTATAATTTAACGTCCTTTACGACTAAACCGGAAACCTTAGGATTACGTATTTACGTTTTCGAACTCCGTTTTTGATGAGACAATTTTTATTAGATTCGTTTTGTGCCGCTGATTCATAATTTATAAAAACGTTTTTCGTAAAACGACCCGAGGGCACGTAAATCGAGGAAACTAGAATCGATGAGTACCCGTAAATAAATGGGATGAGATAAATGACTTTTGCCCCACCCCCACTATAACCGGCCAAGTAGCTCTACCACACCCTTAGGTGTCAACACTTAACAAACAAGTGTTACACTTGTTGCTTAAAGCTTATAATGTAAGCTAACTTTTCACAAAACCATTCAAACTACTTCACACATATCATTTCCACTAAACTCTTACATGTAAAACCACTCATCCTCCCCTTTCCTCTCTCTAAAAATTCGTCCCATACCACCACAAAACACCCTCATTTGATCAATTTTAACCATGAAATCATGTGTTATTCACACATATGATGAAGCCCTTTTGAAGCTCTAATGATTGGTGGTGATTTTAACATCAAAGGAGAAGATTTGGTGATGTTCAAGGGATGATTTCTACATGAAGTTTACAAGTATTGGTGGCCATGAAGATTGGTGTTGATCTATCACAAGTTCTTCCATCAAAAACCAAGCCTTGATCATAAACTATACAACCTTGGTGGTATAAAGATTGTTCTTCTCATCCTCTTGTTATTTTTATTATGTAATCATGTATTTTCTTTCTTATTTTATATGTATATGATGAATATATGATGATAAAAATGTTGTGTGGGGATCAAGTGTTGATAAATATGATTAAAAAGATGAAAAACCATAAGAAACAAGGCTAAAATCTTGCTTAAATTGTTGGTTGTATAAAAACAGTAAGTAACCAAGTTATGAACTGATAGAATTGCATGGTGGAATCCATTTACAGTAAGTGTTAGATTTCATACACATGTGAGAGTTGGCCATGCAATGGAATCATCAAAATGAGTGAGATATGATCAAAACAAGATTAGTGTACCAATCTAAATAGTCTGTTTTGTAGAGACTGTTAAAGATAGTTACACATGGAATGAGCAGTAGCTATAACTAACTTATTTGTAGCACATAATATGAAGTGTATTCCTTCCAAAAACGAGCTTCTATCTCCTTATAGAACTCAAGATATGATAAAAATGATGAAGATGAAACTAAAAATCAGATTTTGAAGAATTTATGTTTAATAGTATTATATAAGCACTCAAACTAATATAGTATAAAATGTGAATTAAAACCCACTAACTTATAAATTTCATTTATATAAATATGAATAAGGTTAAATAAATTGACACTTTATAAAAATTGTAGTTGATTAATATTTATAAGTTATAAAAACTATAAACATGATTTTTACGACTTTTTCGGCTATTACCGTAAAATTAACGTTTTTCGCCAATTAAAACTTAGACGATCAAACCCGTCTAATGTAAAGTTTTTAAAAGTTATATACTGATATATAAGTACCTAATACAAGTAAAAACCGATAAAACCCGAACTATATGACATACGGACATTAACGAGCTAAGTTAGCATATTTGGACTAATAATTTAACTAAATAAGTTAAACACTTATAAAAATTACTTATTGGGCTTAACCCATTTGGGCCCAACATGTAAAGTATAAATACTGATAATACAAGTATAAAATGGATTAATACAAGTTAATGAACTTATAATAGGCTTATTGGACCTAAAACATATAAATAGGTAAAACTAGTAAACTAGTATAAAAGTTACCAATACATAACACTAAAATGAGTAAATGAGAATGTATAAACCCACTTTGTTGGGTCGAATTATTAAGTTGATAAGTCAAAACACAAAAGACAAGGACTAAATCTGACAATGAAGAATTCATACTCATGGAAGAAAATACATGCTACACTTGAGGGGAAGCAATTTGAAGATCATGTACAACTTACAAGAGATACACATAGAGTTTTGCCGACATCAACTAGGGGAAGATTGTTGGGTCAAAAAGTTGATGTGGCAGAAACTCAAAATCGAAGAAAATATCAAGTAATATGTTCAAGCGTTGACAAGAGCAATCTGGGCGTTGACAAGAGCAACTCAGGCGTTGACAGAAAGTCAACAAAAGTCAAACGCAGTCAAAAAGTCAAACGCTGATGGATATTGAAGATTTGATGGAGAATTCTATTTAGGGAATATATTGAGTATATTATTTATGATATACACAATATATAGTTTATCTAAATAGAATATTTAGATGTTTATTTGATTTGATCTCTTGTAGATTCTGTTCCTTCCACTATAAAAGGAACAAGAGTCTTAGGTTTTATTCATATTATTCATTCATAATGTAAACCTAAAGCGTGTGTCGCACTAGACGTGGGATTCAATGTATACACGTCTAGTGGTTGTTTATTATTAATATAATGAGCAACCCAATTTTTTTAATTCGTGTTCTTTTGTGCCTAAACACCTTGTTCATGATCATTGTTCTTTTCCGCTATGTTATCATATGAACGATGATCAACCTAGATATAATGGTTCATAACCATTGAGTCTAACGATCAATAGGGAACCACAATTGGTATCAGAGCCATAAATAACCATTGAGTCATGCACTTCCAGTCATAGACTTTAAAGGTAACTTGTTCGTGCTTTACATAGTTGGTGACGAAGACTTGTCATAAACACTTGAAGGAGTTACATTATCGTGCTCAGTGTCTCACAAAGGATGAGAATATTGACAAGGGATCGAGGTCTACTTATATTTTTCAATCTGGTATAAGTTCTTCATCACATGGATAAACAAGACATGGAACATAAGTTTGGGTTATTTTACTTCTACATCAAGAATACTTTATTTATTTTTCTTCAGGATCATTACATAGAGCTACTTTTGGAGAATCTACAAGATTGCATACTTTCACATATTCCCTATTGATGTGTCAAAAAGGGGAAGAATATGTGCTATACTTAAGGGGAAGCTTCTTGGAGATCATGTACTACATACAAAGGATTCATGCTTAAGAGGAGTGTTTTGACATCATCAACTAGGGGAAGATTGTTGGGTCGAATTATTAAGTTGATAAGTCAAAACACAAAAGACAAGGACTAAATTTGACAATGAAGAATTCATACTCATGGAAGAAAATACATGCTACACTTGAGGGGAAGCAATTTGAAGATCATGTACAACTTACAAGAGATACACATAGAGTTTTGCCGACATCAACTAGGGGAAGATTGTTGGGTCAAAAAGTTGATGTGGCAGAAACTCAAAATCGAAGAAAATATCAAGTAATATGTTCAAGCGTTGACAAGAGCAATCTGGGCGTTGACAAGAGCAACTCAGGCGTTGACAGAAAGTCAACAAAAGTCAAACGCAGTCAAAAAGTCAAACGCTGATGGATATTGAAGATTTGATGGAGAATTCTATTTAGGGAATATATTGAGTATATTATTTATGATATACACAATATATAGTTTATCTAAATAGAATATTTAGATGTTTATTTGATTTGATCTCTTGTAGATTCTGTTCCTTCCACTATAAAAGGAACAAGAGTCTTAGGTTTTATTCATATTATTCATTCACAATGTAAACCTAAAGCGTGTGTCGCACTAGACGTGGGATTCAATGTATACACGTCTAGTGGTTGTTTATTATTAATATAATGAGCAACCCAATTGTTTTAATTCGTGTTCTTTTGTGCCTAAACACCTTGTTCATGATCATTGTTCTTTTCCGCTATGTTATCATATGAACGATGATCAACCTAGATATAATGGTTCATAACCATTGAGTCTAACGATCAATAGGGAACCACACACTTGATCATCATCATATATATAAAATCATCATATGTATACATAATTGTTATTTTATAAAGTCATTGGACAAGAGTCTAAGACAAAGTATTATTTGTCTAGGTTTCCGTGATTGAAGCACGTACCGTACATCCGAATTGCTGATAACCCGCTTTCCCACATAAACGTGAGTTCATAGCCTCGCACTCTTTTAAATGTTTTTATGAAATATTTTATAAACCCGCGAGGGAGATAACATGTTAGTTTTACTAAAATAGGACACCATTTGTCCCGATTGTTTGTTTATTGATTTGGACCCGAATGATTGTATGACCCGATGAATGATTAAATGACCCGATAGATGAAATAAAATAGATTATTAAAGTTAGGTTATATCACTAAAAGTCCCATTAGCATGAATTGTGAACTACCGAGATTTGGTAGACGCTTATGCATATAATAGTACTATTTGGGGACGATCACCCCAGTTCGCGCCTTGACGGTTGATCCCCGTCGTGCCACATTGATTGGTAAGCGAATTTATGTATGAGAAGATTTACACAAGCGTGATTATTGTGACAACACGCTAATTTAGATGGGCAAATGAGTTTCAGGTTAGCTACCCGTTGTTTATTGTAGTAAGGTAACAATGTCATGCGGCTTATAATAATCCAAAAATAACGAAATACTACTATACGCACTGAATTACAATGAATTGCCTGACTAGCAATATGGGGTCTTATTATTGATTTTATGTTCGTGTTTTGGTTTTACATAACCATATTCATATAACGATTTTTATTTAGCTTTATACAACGTTATAAAACGTATTGTATGATGTTTATACGACATTGGTTCGTTTAATGATTTTGAAGGCAAAAGCCTATATTATGATTTTTGATAAGGATTTGTATAAAATGACTTTGGCTATTTTATGGCCTATTACAATGATTTGTACAAAATGATTTTCGGTAATAATTTTATACCGATGTTATATTGATGGATTTTATTAAACTCAATGAATTCACTCGGCGTTATCGCTGACCTTTTCTTTTAACATGTTTTATCTCAGGTACTTCAAGGTAATTCTCGGGAAGACGACAAGATATCATGGCCCGCACTTAAATAACAATTTCCATTCAAATCTTTTGTAAAATTGTATGAAATGACTATGATTTGGGACCTATGTAAATTTGATATTTATGAATGGAAATGCTTTATTATTAAACGACGTGATTTTTAAGCGTTGTCTATGATGTGAGTAATGTGCTATCCCGTAACACCAACGAGTCTTCCGCTGTATTGAATCCTGTAAATTTGTGGGTGTTACAGTTTGGTACCAGAGCTCTCGTTATAGAGAACGAAAGATTTTTAAAACTAAGGTTTTGAATAAAACATTTCAAAATCTTTTAACTATAAACATTTTTCTAAAAATGTCTAAAAATCTTTTGACTATAACGGTGCCGAAGAATTCCCGAGTTACCGACAAGGCCACACTGAGAAGTGTTATTTTAATATATATATAAATTGGATTATATATATATATATATATATATATATATATATATATATATATATATATATATATATATATATATATATATATATATATATATATATATATATATATATATATATATATATATATATATATATATATATATATATATATATATATATATATATATATATATATATATATATATATATATATATATATGATGTAATTTGATTAGATGATTATTTAACGATTATTTCTATATTTATACGAGATATTTATACGACGTAGATTGTCACAAGAAACCCTAACTTCCCTAGCAAATTAATCGAAGCTATTCCCGTAGGAATTCTAGCTATCCTAGATCTAAACCAAGTTGTGGATATTTATGATCCCAACAAATGGTTGATATTCGTAGAAATGTTGATATTAGTTGATTGTGATGTTGAAGAAGAATTGGCGAAATTAAATATGATATCGATGTCATGACGATCTTTCCTTATAGAGTGGAGTTTGAAAAAAACCTTACCACCTAGAAAGATGTCATCTGATTCGTTGTCACCCAATTCTTAAATTTGAAATCGAAAGGGTGAATGTTGCACTTGAGGCTGTAATTGGAACCATTACCCAAAAGCCTCATGCCACTAGTACCTTTCCGAGAAGTCTAATTGAATGTGTGAGTCATTTCATACCAGTGACTCATTTGATAATTATTGTTGTAAGAGCTATAGGATTGGAAATTAAGTGTTGTTCGTATCGAGTTTTATTGTCCTATTAAGGTCTAAAAATAAAGTTGAAAGTGTTGGAGAATGAGGTAGAATATCACATTGAGTATAAGATTGATTGAAACTTGAATGAAGTAAAATTTAACCTGTATGGAATATGAGACTGTTAAGAGGAAGTCGTTAAGTCCTGTGATTGAATTATAAGGTTTTAATTGATTGTTGATTTATGTTAAGGTTGTTCCTAGGCCATTGTCCAACGACGAGGATGCCTAGTGTCCAAGAAATAAATTGAAGAAATATTCTTCTGAATTGAGACCAATGGATCTTCTAGGACAGGTGGAACACCTAATGACTCTTGTAGATTAGTATTCATTGTGGTATCTATTAAAAATAATCCCTAACTTAACTGAGACATCAGTTGGTAGGATGAGTTCTTGGAATTGTATGACATAGTGACACGTAATGTGTTACGGTACAGTTCTGACTTGTTTGTGATTAATGAAAAGACTACCTTTGATCGCTAAATTCTACATGTATCGATGATATCTATCTTTTCGTGCTTCTTCCTAATGTTCGCATTAGTGATGCAACCATTGAACAAGTACTCATCTCGAATTGAGTTACGTTGTGATTTATTCTTTTTGAGTGCCATCGAGGTCATGAACCTCATGATTATTTGGCTAAGCTCATTTCCTATTATATTGTAGTTAGTTCTTGGTGAACAAGTTTTCATCACTCCGTTGCAGATCACTAATTGTTTTTATAAGTTAAAAACAGTATCCCTTGAGAAAAATTGGGTTTTCATCACCATATGGATTATTTAAAGTGAGACTTATAAATAATCGTTATCGAAATGAAGTTGTTTATAAAACACCTTGGAAAACTTAATTGTTTTCATAACAAAGAAAATCTTTGTAAATTTATTTTTGATTCTTATTTAAGAATTAAGCATGAAAATGTTTTTATTATAAACATGATGATAAAATTTTGACGAACTGAGTATTGCATCGTTAATCTTGAAATTGTATATATTTGCGCGCCTACATACAATTTGGAAGGGACCATGCAAGGCTGATTAGTAGTCACCATGAAATTGTAAATAAACACTACATTTTCTTTGAAGTTATGAAAGATTAAAACTTTTATGAGATCTACAAGAAGTGAAGTATAGGGACATAGTGTTAGGGACACCTACATATGTGCCTATAGCATCTATTCTTCTGAGTCGAATTTACTCATCTGTGGAAATTGTCTTATTTGACAATTGACAATTCTTCCTTGTCCAATTCTCCCGTAGTGAGATTCTTAGGAAAAGCATCTGATTACCGACTGTGGATACCCGACTAGATGTATCGACGTTCCTGTCATTTATTTTGATTTGATTTCATTTGAATGACATGGGTAACGATCTGAGGAGCTTTCGAATGCGTACTCAAATTATAAAAACATGGGATATATTCATATTCGTTAAATGTTTTCGTCTGTATCTGATTTGAAATTCTCTCGCGTAGATTATGCGTTGACCTTGCTCTTTTAAGGTTAGTTATGTCTCCAGATATCCTTTAATTGTGAAGGATTATGAGTTATTATTAGTCTTTTGAGAAATTCACATCTTATCAACAGTAATGAAACTGGAAATTTGATAGTGCCAGTAGAATGGATTGATTGATTCTGACATGACGACATTGTCTTAATTGATGGTAACTCAAGTAGAATTCCCCTAAAAGATAAAATGTTGATTATCAAAAGTGATCTAAATAATTCTTGATGGATGACCATATCCTGCATTTAGACTTGAAATTATACCGTGAATGGTTATGAACTAGTCATAGATATTATAATCTAGAAAGAACCTAATATGAATTTATTAAAAGATGTTTTTGTTATCTGAAACTTTAGGTGGTATTTGTTGGTGAAATAACTAGACTTTTGCCATTAAGGCAAGTTGAATTTGGAATTGATTATATTCACCGGTGTTGTACCTGTAGCATATGCACTATACTTCAGCACCATCTGAATTAAAAGTGTTACCGTACAACTGAAAGATTTGTCGAGGAAAGCTTTTATTCTACCAAGCTCGTAATCATGAAGAGCTATGGTGTTATTATTCCTTATATTTGCTGAATTACCATGGTCTAGGTAAATTGACGATTGAAAATCTATATCCACTACCCAAGATGATAGATTTATTCGATCATTTACAAGGTTCTAGCGTATGTTCTAAAGATTTGATCCATGGCATGGTTATCATCAATTTCGCATCCGCGAAAAAGATTATCTATTCCAATCACTATATCCGGTACTTGTAATGAACATTATGAGTTTCACGTGATGTCGTTTGGATTGACTAATACACATGTAGCATCCATAAATTTGGTGAATCACGTGTGTAGGATGTAATTTGATAAATTCATGCTTGTGATCATTAAGGACCATTTATTTGTTTATAAGAATTAGAATGAGTTAATAATTATTTATAGATTGCCCTGAATTGGCCGAACAATGAAAACCTGTACCTTGAATATTTAACAAGTGATTTAAGGCTTGATCCTTTACATAAAATGACCGTTTGATTAATGGTGGTAAGATATATATATATATATATATATATATATATATATATATATATATATATATATATATATATATATATATATATATATATATATATATATATATATATATATATATATATATATATATATATATATATATATATATATATATATATATATATATATATATATATATATATATATTGACTCTTCAAAAATTTAGAGCCCTTTTAGGACTTTGGGTTTTACCAAAAAGAAAGTGAAAATGTGTTTTCACAAATATTTTATCAAAAAGAACTTTTGAGGGATTATTCCCTTATACCCAGAACATTTAACTAAACTCCTGTTTAGGGGTAAATGTTCGTGTATACCTCAAGACAACCTAAGAGGGATTGATGAAACCATTAAACCATGACTTGAAATTTGAAACGACACTTTTTCTTTTCAACTAAGAAAATTTTGACCAAAGTATAACCAAAGATTTTTCGAACATTTACAAATCTTATTAATTATTTTCAATAAATCAACCAAAAATCGTGTTTACTAAATTCAAATTTATTTTGAATATTTTTATATAATTGGTCGAGCTAAGAAATTTAAACTTTTACGCTTGCGTTTTATAAAATTAAATATGTATTATTTAATTACCTGTAATAACTATCGACGATTTAGACATCGGATTGAGTAAAATGGATAAAAATGATAGTTGAGATGAAACTAAAACTTAGAAAATATGAAGAAAGAAATTCTGAGTGAATTGCGGTCATGATAATTATTTCATCAGGAAAGGTGAATTTAGATACTGACGCATTATGTAGAAAGGATAAAGAACCAATTAGGATGTGTTCCTTAGTAATGATGGTACAAAATAAATTGCCGAACAATATAAAAGTAAAAAATGCTTATAAGAAGGATAATATAAATAATAAAAAGGGGTTCGCAGCTAATATGAACAATTAGAATTGAGGAGCCGATGGCGTTAAATGTATAAAAGGCCACTTGTGGTTGCCTAAATATGGAGATTTTGAGATGTAGTCATGTTGGAATCTCGTAAGTATAATTATTCTATTCATGACATTTCTAACTAAATGTATCTTTATCTGAAGAAGTTGTACTAATGGCAAATTATGAAGGCAGCCATTGCCTCATACATTAGTAAACGTCTAACTATTACAAAGGTCATCATCTGAATTTGATTCGATTTGGGTCATCGTCGACAGACTGACCAAATCTGCTAATATCATTCCTGTTAATGATAGATTCTCAATGAAGAAATTGACTCTTTTTGTATTTAAAGGAGTTATATAAGCATGGTGTGCCTGTATCGATCATCTCTATCAAGATCCTCGCTTCGCATCGAATTTATAGAGATTTGCTCAGAAGTCATTGAGAACGAATCTTGATGAGAGTACTGTGTACCACCCCAATCGAAGGGAAGAGTTAAAGTAACGATACAAAATACTATAAGTGTTGTTTTATGTTTGAATTATTGACCTTTGGTAATAAACTATAAAATCGTTTTCCTTTGGAGAGATTATCATTGATAATTATCGTATTAGGATCAAGATCGAATCTTGTGAGGATATATATTCGAGCATCTGTAAGCAGGAGTTGGGATGAAGACACCCGACATACACCCATTGTGAGTTGGACATGTCTTTTAGGTTTAAGGTTTCCTATGATGGCGAACCTAACCTTACAAAATACTCGACCCGCGAGACCTGAAATGATTGTTGAAATTAGGATCTTATTATTGACTGCCGGTAGTGGGCAGGAGGTTATGTGAATATGAAATGTAGATCTTGAAGTGCCAGAAGGGTAGCGAAGTTATGTCAAAAATTTTAACCATGGAAAAATGAATTGATGATCTGAAAGATCATGGGATATAAGTCCCCGTTGTATGGGACCATTGAGATGATGTAAAAATTGGTTTGAAAGGCATCTAAGCTGGATCTACCCTAGGATTTCAAGGGTTGTGTGAATTATGATTCGTATATCTAACTTGATAAAATGTCTATCAAGTGAAAATATGAACTCTTCTTAATGAAGTTTAGATCGGCGAAAAGTTGCATTCATCAAAAACCCGTGAACATCATGGATAGAGAAAGTAAGTCAACATTAAGCCTGATCTTATTCCCGTAGTTATGTTTGATGAAACTCGCGTATTGTAATGATTACACTTGTGAGAAAAGACCGAATGTGGAGGAAATACCCACATGGATTTAACTCTATAAGAAGCGAGTAGTAAGATAAGATGATCTTTGAGGACAAAGATCCTGTTTAGGGGTAAATGCTGTGACAATCCGTCAATTTATGGTTGATATTTTATTCTCAAGTATTATTTAAAAACATTATTTTAATGTTATTTTATGAACTCACATATTTTTGGGAAGAAATTTGGGTTTACGTCTTGAAGTAGCATCGACTACGTCTAAACCGGAGGATTCTACGTTACGTGCTTATGTTTACATAAACCGTTTTGGTGACAGTCTGACATTTCAGGAAATATATCCGTGAATATTATTTTGGAATTTTAAATTTGTGTTGGTTCATAATCTCACAAATTTACGAGAAGAGATTAGGACTTACGATTATAATTTAACGTCCTTACGACTAAACCGGAAACCTTAGGATTACGTATTTACGTTTTCGAACTCCGTTTTTGATGAGACAATTTTTATTAGATTCGTTTTGTGTCGTTGATTCATAATTTATAAAAACGTTTTTCGTAAAACGACCCGAGGGCACGTAAATCGAGGAAACTAGAATCGAGGAGTACCCGTAGATAAATGAGGATGAGATAAAATGACTTTTGCCCCACCCCCACTATAACCGGCCAAGTAGCTCTACCACACCCTTAGGTGTCAGCACTTAACAAACAAGTGTTACACTTGTTGCTTAAAGCTTACAATGTAAGCTAACTTTTCACAAAACCATTCAAACTACTTCACACATACCATTTCCACTAAACTCTTACATGCAAAACCACTCATCCTCCCCTATCCTCTCTCTAAAAATTCGTCCTATACCACCACAAAACACCCTCATTTGATCAATTTTAACCATGAAATCATGTGTTATTCACACATATGATGAAGCCCTTTTGAAGCTTTATAGATTGGTGGTGATTTTAACATCCAAGGAGAAGATTTGGTGATGTTCAAGGGCTGATTTCTACATGAAGTTTACAAGTATTGGTGGCCATGAAGATTGGTGTTGATCTATCATAAGTTCTTCCATCAAAAACCAAGCCTTGATCATAAACTATACAACCTTGGTGGTATAAAGATTGTTCTTCCCATCCTCTTGTTATTTTGATTATGTAATCATGTATTTTCTTTCTCATTGTATATGTATATGATGAATATATGATGATAAAAATGTTGTGTGGGGATCAAGTGTTGATAAATATGATTAAAAAGATGAAAAACCATAAGAAACAAGGCTAAAATCTTGCTTAAATTGTTGGTTGTATAAAAACAGTAAGTAACCAAGTTATTAACTGATAAAATTGCATGGTGGAATCTATTTACAGTAAGTGTTAGATGTCATACACATGTGAGAGTTGGCCATGCAATGGAATTATCAAAATGAGTGAGATATGATCAAAACAAGATTAGTGTACCAATCTGAATAGTCTGTTTTGTAGAGACTGTTAAGGATAGTTAGACATGGAATGATCAGTAGCTATAACTAACTTATTTGTAGCACATAATATTAAGTTTATGCCATCCAAAAATGAGCTTCTATCTCCTTATAGAACTCAAGACATGATAAAAATGATGAAGATGAAACTAAAAAACAGATTTTGAAGAATTAATGTTTAATAGTATTATATAAGCACTCAAACTAATATAGTATAAAATGTGAATTAAAACCCACTAACTTATAAATTTCATTTATATAAATATGTATAAGGTTAAATAAATGGACACTTTATAAAAATGGTAGTTGAATAAGATTTATAAGTTATAAAAACTATAAACATGATTTTTACGACTTTTTCGGCTATTACCATAAAATTAACGTTTTTCGCCAATTAAAACTTAGACGATCAAACCCATCTAAGTAAAGTTCTTAAAAGTCATATACTGATATATAAGTACCTAATACAAGTAAAAACCGATAAAACCCGAACTATATGACATACGGACATTAACGAGCTAAGTTAGCATATTTGGACTAATAATTTAACTAAATAAGTTAAACACTTACAAAAATTACTTATTGGGATTAACCCATTTGGGCCCAACATGTAAAGTATAAATACTGATAATACAAGTATAAAATGGATTACTACAAGTTAATGAACTTATAATAGGCTTATTGGACCTAAAACATATAAATAGGTAAAACTAGTAAACTAGTATAAAAGTTACCAATACATAACACTAAAATGAGTAAATGAGAATGTATAAACCCAATTGATCATCATCGTATATATAAAATCATCATATGTATACATAATTGTTATTTTATATAGCCATTGGACAAGAGTCTAAGACAAAGTATTATTTGTCTAGGTTTCCGTGATTGAAGCACGTACCGTACATCCGAATTGCCGATAACCCGCTTTTCCACATCAACGTGAGTTCATAGCCTCGCACTCTTTTAAAGGTTTTTATGAAATATTTTATAAACCCGCGAGGGAGATAACATGTTAGTTTTACTAAAATAGGACACCATTTGTCCCGATTGTTTGTTTATGGATTTGGACCCGAATGATTGTATGACCCGATGAATGATTAAATGACCCGATAGATGAAATAAAATAGATTATTAAAGTTAGGTTATGTCACTAAAAGTACCATTAGCATGAATTGTGAACTACCGGGATTTGGTAGACGCTTATGCATATAATAGTACTATTTGGGGGCGATCACCCCAGTTCGTGCCTTGACGGTTGATCCCCGTCGTGCCACATTGATTGGTAAGCGAATTTATGTATGAGAAGATTTACACAAGCGTGATTATTGTGACGACAAGCTAATTTAGATGGGCAAATGAGTTTCGGGTTAGCTACCCGTTGTTTATTGTAGTAAGGTAACAATGTCATGCGGCTTATAATAATCCAAAAATAACGAAATACTGCTATACGCACTGAATTACAATGAATTGCCTGACTAGCAATACGGGGTCTTATTATTGATTTTATGTTCGTGTTTTGGTTTTACATAACCATATTCATATAACGGTTTTTATTTAGCTTTATACAACGTTATAAAACGTATTTCATGATGTTTTTACGACATTGGTTCGTTTAATGATTTTGAAGGCAAAAGCCTATATTATGATTTTTGATAAGGATTTGTATAAAATGACTTTGGCTACTTTATGGCCTATTACAATGATTTTTACAAAATAATTTTCGGTAATAATTTTATACCGATGTTATATTGATAGATTTTACTAAACTCTATGAATTCACTTGGCGTTATCGCTGACCTTTTCTTTTAACATGTTTTATCTCAGATACTTGAAGGTAATTCTCGGGAAGACGACAAGAATTCATGGCCCGCACTTAAATAACAATTTCCATTCAAATCTTTTGTAAAATTGTATGAAATGACTATGACTTGGGACCTATGTAAATTTGATATTTATGAATGGAAATGCTTTATTATTAAACGACGTGATTTTTAAGCGTTGTCTATGATGTGAGTAATGTGCTATCCCGTAACACCAACGAGTCTTCCGTTGTATTGAATCGTGTAAATTTGGGGGTGTTACAACTGTTATATTAAAGTAGTTATGTAAAACCAGAACACAAACATAATATCAGTAATAAGACCCCATATTGCTAGTCAGGCAATATATTATAATTCGAATCATATATCAGTATTATTATTATCGGATTATTATAAGGCGCATGACATTGTTACCTTTCTATAATATATATCGGGTAGCTAACCCATAATTCCTTTGCCCATCTAAAACAGCGTGTCGTCACAATAATCACGCTAATTATACCACTCTCATACATAAATTCGCTTGCCAATCAATGTGACACAACATGGATCAGCCGTCAAGACGCGAACTGGGGTGATCTTCACCAAATAGAACTATTATATGCATAAGCGTCTACCAACTTCCGGTAGTTCACAATTCATGCTAATGGGCCTTATAGTGACATAACCTAACTAATAATAATCCGTTTCAATCATTCATTGGGTCATTCCATCAATCGGGTCCATATCAATAAACATACAATCGGGACAACTTGTGTCCTATTTTTATTAAAACTAGCATGTTATCTCCCTCGCGGGTTTATAAAACATTTCATAAAACATTTAAAAGAGTGCGATGCTATGAACTCACTTTGGTTGGGAAAGGCGGGTTTCGGTAACTAGAGCGTACGGCGCGTGACTCGATCACGGGAAACCTAAACAAATAATACTTGGTCTTAGATCATGCCAAATAACTTTATAAAAGTTGTTATGTATATGTAATGATGTCATAACATGATGATCAAGTGGGATTTTAACACCTTATACAACATTGTTAGTTGTTAAGTATTTTGTTAACTTAGTATTATTATACTAGTTTTAGCCCATTTACATGTTAAGGCCCAATAAGCCCATTAAGAGTCCAATATATTATATTAGTCCATTTATCTATTTAAGACCAGGTTTATACTCATATGTTGGGCCCAAGCGGGTTAAGCCCAAGAGTAAGTCCATTAGTGTTAAGCCAAACTAGTTGGGCCTAGTGGTCCAACAAGGCTAATTTGGCCCATTATGGTCCATAAGTTATAAAGCTCGGGTTTTGTTGATTTGTACTTGTCGAATGTGTTTACATATGAGTATACGATTTAAAAAAATGTTACATTAGACGGGTCCGACCATCTAAGTTTTATTTGGCGAAAACGCCATCCTTTCGGTTTTAGCCGAAAAGACGTAAAAATCTATATATAGTTTGTAGTTTGGAAAACTAGCTGATTTGTACTTTATAAAATGTGGTACTTATTCATTATAGTGTATAAATACATTTTATGATATTATTATCATTTATTAAATTTTATATACTTATTTTTATATAGTAATTTACTTTAAGTGGCATTTTTATGTTATATAGTATTTTAAGAAATCTGATTTCTAAAGTCAAGTCAACCATTTTTGTGACAATCCGTCAATTTATGATTGATATTTTATTCTCAATATTTATTTGAAAACATTATTTTAATGTTACAATATGAACTCACTTATTTTTGGGAAGTAATTTGGATTTACGTCTTGAAGTAGCATCGACTACGTCTAAACCGGAGGATTCAACGTTACGTGCTTACGTTTACATATACCGTCTTTGGTGACAGTCCGACATTTCAGAAAATAAATTTATCCGTGAATATTAGTTTGGAGTTTTAAATTTGTGTTGGTTCATAAACTCACAAAATTACGAGAAGAGACTAGGACTTACAATTTTATTTTAACGTCATTTACGACTAAACCGGAAACCTTAGGATTACGTATTTACGTTTTCGAACTCCGTTTTTGATGAGACAATTTTTATTGGATTCGTTTTGTGACGTTGATTCATAATTTATAAAAACGTTTTTCGTAAAACGACCCGAGGGCACGCAAATCGAGGAAACTAGAATCGAGGAATACCCGTAAATTAGTAGGATGCGACAAAACAAGTTTTGCCCCACCCCACTAACATGGGATGGCCAAAACATTGACTCAACACCATGAGGTGTCAAGTGTGTAAGCTTACTAGCTACACTTGTTAGCCTAAGCTTAACAAGTAAGCTATCCAACAAACAAAACCATCTTTCACTAACCATTTCTTCACTTGTACATGCAAAACCACTAAACCACCCTTCCTCTCTCTATCATTTCGTCCCACAATCCTCAAAAACAACCCTCAATTGTTCTATTTTAACCATAAATTCATGTGTTATTCATACACATGATGATGCTCCTTTGAAGTCTTGAAGATTGGAGGTGATTTTAACATCCAAGGAGGAGATATATTGGTGTTTTAGGGCTGATTTCTCAAAGAGTCTACAAATACTTAATGATCCTAGAAGTGGTGTTGATATCTCATAAGATTGGTTACCCAAAACCAAGTCTTGTTCATCATCAATCCCATCTTTTCATCATCATGGTGGTATAAAGATTGTTCTCCTCATCCTCTTGTTATTTTGATTATGTAATCATGTATTTTATTTCCTATTGTATATGTATATGATGATTATATGATGATAAAAATATTGTGTGGGGATTTGGTGTTGATAAACATGCTTAAAAAGGTGAAAAACTATAAGAAACAAGGCTAAAATCTTGCTTAAAAATGATGGCTGTATAAAACAGTAAAGAAACATGTCATGAACTGATAAAATGATGAAGTATAATTAATATACAGTAAGCTATGGGTCTTGTACACATGTGAGAGTTGTCCATGCAATGGAATCATTGTAATGAGTGAGATATGATCAAAACAAGTTTAAGGTACAAATCTGAGTTCACTGTTTTGGACTATTTTTAGAAAATACTTAGAAGATGATTCAACAGTAGCTATAGAAGAGTTAAATGGAGCACATATCATTTAGTTTATGTGATAAAAATTTGAGCATCTATCTCCATATAGAACTCTAGATATGGTAGTTTTGGTGAACTTGAAAATAAAAATCAGATTTTGAGAATTAATGTTTATTACTATTATATAAGCACTCAAAATTATATTGTATAAAATGTAAAGTTAAAACCCACTAACTCATGAATTTTATTTATATAAATATGTACAATGATAAATAAGTGGACATTTTATAAAAATGGTAACTTGTTATGTTTTATAAGTTATAAAACTATAAACATGATTTTTACGTCTTTTTTGGCTATTACCGTAAAATTAACGTTTTTGTTAAATAAAACTTAGATGGTTGGACCCGTCTAATGAAAAATTTATAAAACTTATATACTGATATATAGACATGTATAACAAGTAAAAACCGATAAAAACCCGAACTATATAACATACGGACATTAACGGGATAAGTTAACGTTATTGGAATAATAATACAACAAAATGGACTAAAACACTTATAAACTTATTTATTGGGCTTAACCCATTTAGGCCCAACATATGAAGTATAAATACTGATAATAAAAGTATAATTGGACTAATGAATAGTATTGGGCTTGCAATAGGCCCATTGGGCTTCAAAATATAAACAAGATTGAACTAGTATAACTAGTCTTGAAAAATTCCCAACACATAACACTAAAATAAGTAAATGAGAATATATAAACCCACTTGATCATCATATATATATATATAATCATCATATGTATACATAATGGTTATTTTTATAAAGTCATTGGACATGAGTCTAAGACGAGTATTATTTGTCTAGGTTTCCGTGATTGAAGCACGTACCGTACGTCCGAATTGCCGATCACCCGCCTTCCTACATCAACGTGAGTTCATAGCCTCGCACTCTTTTAAATGTTTTTATAAATGTTTTATAAACCCGCGAGGGAGATAACATGTTAGTTTTTATAAAATAGGACACCATTTGTCCCGATTGTTTGATTATTGATTTTTGGACCCGAATGATTGAATGACCCGATTGTATGACCCGATAAATGATTAAAGGACCCGATAGATGAAACTAAATGGATTATTAAAGTTAGGTTATGTCACTAAAAGTCCCATTAGCATGAATTGTGAACTACCGGGAGTTGGTAGACGCTTATGCATTTAATAGTACTATTTGGGGACGATCACCCCAGTTCGCGCCTTGACGGTTGATCCCCGTCGTGCCACATTGATTGGTAAGCGAATTTATGTATGAGAAGATTTCCATAGCGTGACCTTTGTGACGACACGCTACTTTAGATGGGCAAAATTGGTATCGGGTTAGCTACCCGTTGTTGGTTTAGTAAGGTAACAATGTCATGCGGCTTATAATAATCCAATCACCAAAATATTACTAGACTCTCCGAATTACGATGTATTGCCTGACTAGCAATACAGGGTCATACTATTGATATTATGTTTGTGTTTTGGTTTTTATAACCATATTCATATAACGGTTTTTATTTAACTTTCATACAACGTCATAAGACGTATTATATGATGTTTTTACGACATTGGCTCGTATAATGATTTTTAAGGCAAATGCCTATATTATGATTTTCGATAAGGATTTGTATAAAAATGACTTTGGCTATTTTATGGCTTATTACAATGATTTGTACAAAATGATTTTTGGTAATAAATTTATACCAAAGATATAATGATGGAATTTATTTAAACTCTATGAATTCACTCGGCGTTATCGCTGACCTTTTCTTTTAACATGTTTTATCTCAGGTACTTGAAGGTAATTCTCGGGAAGACGACAAGAATTCATGGCCCGCACTTAAACAATATTTTCCATTCAAATATTTTGTAAAACTTTGTATGAAATAATATGACTTGGGACCGATGTAACTTTAATGTTTATGAATGGAAATGATTTATTATTAAACGACGCGATTTTTATGCGTTGTCTATGATGTGAGTAATGTGCTATCCCGTAACACCAACGAGTCTTCCGCTGTATTAAGTTGTACAAATTTGGGGGTGTTACAGTTTGGTACCAGAGCTCTCGTTATAGAGAACGAAAGATTTTTAAAACCAAGGTTTGGAATAAAACATTTCAAAATCTTTTAACTATAAACATTTTTCTAAAAATGTCTAAAAATCTTTTGACTATAACGGTGCCGAAGAATTCCCGAGTTACCGACAAGACAAGACTGAGAAGTGTTATTTTAATATATATATAACTTGGATTATATATATATGATGTAATTTTATTACATGATTGTTTGATGATTATTTTGATTTTTATACGAGGTATTTATACGACGTAGATTGTCACAAGTAACCCTAAATCCCCTAGTAAATTAATCGAAGCTATTCTCATAGGAATTCTAGCTATCCTAGATCTAAACCAAGTTGTGGATGTTTATGATCCCAACAAATGGTTGATATTCGTAGAAATGTAGATATTAGTTGATTGTGATATTGATAGAAGAATTGGCGAAATTAAAACTGATATCGATGTCATGACGATCTTTCCATATAGAGTGGAGTTTGACAAAACGTTACCACCTGGAAAGGTGTCATCTGATTCGTTGTCATCCAATTCTTAAATTTGAGATCGAAAGGGTGAATGTCGCACTTGAGGCTGTCATTGGAACCATTACCCAAAAGCCTCATGCCACTAATACCTTTCCGAGAAGTCTAATTGAATGTATGAGTCATTTCATACTAGAGACTCATTTGATAATTAGTGTTGTAAGAGTTATAGGATTGGAAATTAAGTGATATTCATATTGAGCTTTTATTGCCCTTTTAAGGCCTAAGGATAAAGATTGAAAGTATTGGAGAATGAGGTAGGATATCGAATTGAGTATAAAAGTGGTTGAAACTTGAATAAAGTAAATTTTAACCCGTATGGAATATGAGATTGTTAGGAGGAAGTCGTTAAGTTCTTTGATTGAATTATAAGGTTTTAATTGATTGTTGATTCGTGTTAAGTATTGTTCCTAGGCTATTGTCCACTAATAAGGAGGCCTAGTGTCCAAGAAATAAATTAAAGAAATCTTCTTCTGAATTGAGACCGATGGATCTTCTGGGACATATGGAACACCTAATGACTCTTGAAGATTAGTATTCGTTGTGGTATCTTTTAAAAATCCCTAACTTAACTAAGACATCAGTTGGTAGGATGAGTTCTGAGAATTGTATGACATAGTGACACATAATGTGTTATGGTACAATTCGACTTGTTTGTGATTAATGAAAAAGACTACCTTTGATTGCTAAATTCTACATGTATCGATGTTATCTATCTTTTATTGCTTCATCCTAATGTTCGCATTAGTGATGCAACCATTGAACAAATACTCATCTCGAATTGAGTTACGTAGTGGATTATTCTTTTGAGTGCCATCGAGGTCATGAACCTCATGATTATTTGGCTAAGCTCATTTCCTATTATATTGTAGTTAGTTCTTGGTGAACAACTCTTCATCACTCTTTTGCAGATCACTCATTGTTTTTATAAGACAAAACCGTATACCTTGAGAAAAATTGAATTTTCATCACTATAAGGATTATTCATAATGAGATTTATAAGTGATTGTTATTGAAATGAAGTTGTTTATAAAACACTTTGGAAAACCTAATTCTTTTCATAACAAAGAAAATCATTGTAAATTTATTTTTGATTCTTATATAAGAATTAAGCATGAAAATGTTTTTATTATAAACACGATGATAAAAGTTTTAACGAACTGAGTATTGCATCGTTAATCTTGAAATTGTATATAGTTGCGCGCCTTCATACAATTTGGAATGGACCATGCAAGACTGATTAGTAGTCACCATAAAACTAATGAATAAACACTACATTTTCTTTGAAGATTGTGAAAGATTAAATTTTATGAGATCTGCAAGAAGTGAAAAATAGGGACATAGTGTTAGGGACACCAACATATGTGCCTGTTGCATCTATTCTTCTAAGTCGAATTTACTCATCTGTGGAAATTATCTTATTTGACAATTGACAATTCTTTCTTGTCCAATTCTCCCGTAGTGAGATTCTTAGGAAAAGTATTTGATTACCGAGTGTTGATACCCGATTGGATGTATTGACGTTCTTATCATTTCTTATGATTTGATTTCATTTGAATGACCTGGGTAACGATCTGAGGAGCTTTCGAATGCGTACTCAAATTATGAAAACATGGGATATATTCATATTCATTAAATGTTTTCGTCTGTATCTGATTTGAAATTCTTCCGCGTAGATTATGCGTTAACCTTACTCTTTTAAGGTTAGTTGTGTCTCTATATATCCTTAAATTTGAGAAGTTCACATCTTATCAACGGTAATGAAACTGGAAAGTTGATAGTGCCAGTAGAATGGATTGATTGATTATGACATGACGACATTGTCTTAATTGATGGGAACTCAAATTGAATTCCCCTAAAAAGATAAGATGATGATTATCAAAAGTGATCTAAATAATTCTTGGTGGATGGTGATACCCTGTATTTAGACTTGAAATTATACCGTGAATGGTTGTGAATTAGTCATAGATATTGAAATCTAGAAAGAACTTAAAATAAATGTATTAAAAGATGTTTATGTTATCTGAAGCTTTAGGAGGTATTTGCTGGTGAATTACCTAGACTTTCGCCATTAAGGCAAGTAGAATTTGGTATTTGATTATATTCCCGGTGTTGCACCTATGGCTTGTGCACTGTGCGTCAGCACCATCTAAATTAAAGGAATTACCGTACAACTGAAAGTTGACGGAGAAAGATTTTATTATACCAAGCCTGTCATCATGAAGAGCTATGGTGTTATCATTCCTTATATTTATAGATTATTGTGAACTGAGTAAATTGACAATCGAAAACGATATCCATAACTCGAAATGGAAGATTTGTTCGATCATTTACAAGGTTCTAGTGTATGTTTTAAAGATTTGATCCACGGCATAGTTATCATCAACTTCGCATCTGCGAAAAAGGATTATGTATTCCAATCACTACATCCTGTACTTGTAATGAACATTATGAGTTTCACGTGATGTCGTTTGGATTGACCGATGCACATGTAGCATTCATAAATTTGGTGAATCACGTGTGTAGGCTGTAATTTGATAAATTCATGCTCGTGATCATTAAGGACTATTTGTTTGTTTATAAGAATAAGAATGAGTTAATAATTATTTATAGATTGCCCTGAACTGGCCGAACAATAAAAACATGTATCTTGAATATTTAACATGTAATTTTAAGGCTTAATCCTTTACATTATTTGACCGTGTGATTAAAAGATAATGGAATCTATATTGACTCTTCAAAAATTAAGAGCCCTTTTAGGGCTTTGAGTATTACTAAAAAGAAAAGTGCAAATATGTTTTGACAAATGTTTTAACAAAGGATTTTTAAGGGATTATTCCCTTATACACAAATCATTTAACTAAACTCCTGTTTAAGGGTAAATGTTTTTGTATACCTCAAGATAACTTAAAAAGGATTGAGGAAAACCATTTAAACCATAACTTGAAATTTGAAACAACAATTTTTGCTTTTCAACTAAGAAAATTTTGACCAAAATATAAACAAAGGTTTCTCGAACAATTACGAATCTTACTAATTATTTTCGATAAATCAACAAAAATTGTGTTAATTAAATTAAAAATTATTTTGAGCATTTTATATAATTGGTCGAACTAAGCAATTTAAAATTTTTACGTTTACGTTTCATAAAAATTTAATAATTATTATTTAATTAGTTGTAATAATTATCGATGCTTTAGACGTCGGATTGGGAAAAACTGATAAAAATAATAGTTGAAACGAAACTAAAGCTTAGAAAATATGAAGAAAAGTGAATGTAATTACTGACACATTATGTCGAAAATATAAAGAACCAATTAGGATGTATTTCTTAATAATGAAGGTGCAAAATAAATTGCCGAGCAATATAAAAATAAACGATGTTTGTAAGAAGGATAATATAAATAATAAAAAGGAGTTCGCGGCTAATATGAACCATTAGAATTGAGGAGCCGATAGCGTTAAATGTTTTAAAGACCACATGTGATTGTCTAAATATGGAGGATTGTGAGATATAGTTATGTTGGAATTTATAAGTATAAGTATTATATGTATGTCATTTTATGACTAAAAGTAACTTTGTCTGAAGAAGTTGTACTAATGGCAAATTATGAAGGCAGACATCGCCTCATGCATTAGTAAACGTTTAGCTATTGCAAAGGTCATCATCTGAATTTGATTCGATTTGGGTCATCGTCGACAGACTGACCAAATCTGCTAATATTATTCCCGTTAATGATAAATGCAAAAGAGTTATGTAAACATAGTGTGCCTGTATCGAACATCTTTATCAAGATCCTCGCTTCGCATCGAATTTCTAGAGATTTGGTCAGAAATCATTATGAAAGAACCTTGATGAGAGTACTATGTACCACCCCAATAGAAGGGACGAGGTAAAGTAACGATAAAAAGTAATATAAGTGTTGTTTTATGTTTGAATGAATGACCTTTGGCAATAAACCGTATAATCGATTTCCTTTGGAAAGATTATCATTGATAATTATCGTGTTAGTATCGAGATCGAATCTTGTTAGGATCTATATTAGAGCATCTGTAAGCAGGAGTTGAGATAAAGACACCCGACATACACCCATTGTGAGTTGGACATGTCTTTTAGGTTTAAGGTTTTCTATGATGGCGAACCTAACCTTACAAAATACCCGACCCGCGAGATCTGAAATGATTGTTGAAATTAGGATCTGAATACTGACTGCCGGTAGTGGGCAGGAGGTTATGTGAATATGAAATGTAGATCTTGAAGTGTCAAATGGGTAGCGAAGTTATGCCAAAATTTTTAACCTTGGAAAAATGAATTCATGATCTGACAAATCATGGGATATAAGTCCCCGTTGTATGGGACCATTGAGATGATATAAAAGATTGGTTTGAAAGGCATATAAGTTGGATCTACCCTAGGACTTCAAAGACTGCGTGAATTATGTTTCGTATATCGAACTTGATGGAATATCTATCAAGTGAGAATCTGATTATTCTTAGTAGAGCTTAGATCGGCGAAAAGTTGCATTCATCAAAAACCCGTGAACATCATGGATAGAGAAAGTAAGTCAACATTAAGCCTGATCTTATTCCCGTAGTTATGTTTGATGAAACTCGCGTATTATAATGAATTGCACTTGTGTGAAAGGACCGAATGTGGAGGAAATACCCACATGGCTTTAACTCTATAAGAAGCGAGTAGTAAGGTAAGATGATCTTTGAGGACAAAGATCCTGTTTAGGGGTAAATGCTGTGACAATCCGTCAATTTATGATTGATATTTTATTCTCAATATTTATTTGAAAACATTATTTTAATGTTACAATATGAACTCACTTATTTTTGGGAAGTAATTTGGATTTACGTCTTGAAGTAGCATCGACTACGTCTAAACCGGAGGATTCAACGTTACGTGCTTACGTTTACATACACCGTCTTTGGTGACAGTCCGACATTTCAGAAAATAAATTTATCCGTGAATATTAGTTTGGAGTTTTAAATTTGTGTTGGTTCATAAACTCACAAATTTACGAGAAGAGACTAGGACTTACAATTTTATTTTAACGTCATTTACGACTAAACCGGAAACCTTAGGATTACGTATTTACGTTTTCGAACTCCGTTTTTGATGAGACAATTTTTATTGGATTCGTTTTGTGACGTTGATTCATAATTTATAAAAATGTTTTTCGTAAAACGACCCGAGGGCACGCAAATCGAGGAAACTAGAATCGAGGAATACCCGTAAATTAGTAGGATGCGACAAAACAAGTTTTGCCCCACCCCACTAACATGGGATGGCCAAAACATTGACTCAACACCATGAGGTGTCAAGTGTGTAAGCTTACTAGCTACACTTGTTAGCCTAAGCTTAACAAGTAAGCTATCCAACAAACAAAACCATCTTTCACTAACCATTTCTTCACTTGTACATGCAAAACCACTAAACCACCCTTCCTCTCTCTATCATTTCGTCCCACAATCCTCAAAAACAACCCTCATTTGATCTATTTTAACCATAAATTCATGTGTTATTCATACACATGATGATGCTCCTTTGAAGTCTTGAAGATTGGAGGTGATTTTAACATCCAAGGAGGAGATTTATTGGTGTCTTAGGGCTGATTTCTCAAAGAGTCTACAAATACTTAATGATCCTAGAAGTGGTGTTGATATCTCATAAGATTGGTTACCCAAAACCAAGTCTTGTTCATCATCAATCCCATCTTTTCATCATCATGGTCGTATAAAGATTGTTCTCCTCATCCTCTTGTTATTTTGATTATGTAATCATGTATTTTCTTTCCTATTGTATATGTATATGATGATCATATGATGATTAAAATATTGTGTGGGGATTTGGTGTTGATAAACATGCTTAAAAAGGTGAAAAACTATAAGAAACAAGGCTAAAATCTTGCTTAAAAATGATGGCTGTATAAAACAGTAAAGAATCATGTCATGAACTGATAAAATGATGAAGTAGAATTAATATACAGTAAGCTATGGGTCTTGTACACATGTGAGAGTTGGCCATGCAATGGAATCATTGTAATGAGTGAGATATGATCAAAACAAGTTTAAGGTACAAATCTGAGTTCACTGTTTTGGACTATTTTTAGAAAATACTTAGAAGATGATTCAACAGTAGCTATAGTAGAGTTAAATGGAGCACATATCATGTAGTTTATGTGATAAAAATTTGAGCTTCTATCTCCATATAGAACTTTAGATATGGTAGTTTTGGTGAACTTGAAAATAAAAATCAGATTTTGAGAATTAATGTTTATTACTATTATATAAGCACTCAGAATTATATTGTATAAAATGTAAAGTTAAAATCCACTAACTCATGAATTTTATTTATATAAATATGTACAATGATAAATAAGTGGACATTTTATAAAAATGGTAACTTGTTATGTTTTATAAGTTATAAAACTATAAACATGATTTTTACGACTTTTTCGGCTATTACCGTAAAATTAACGTTTTTGTTAAATAAAACTTAGATGGTTGGACCCGTCTAATGAAAAATTTATAAAACTTATATACTGATATATAGACATGTATAACAAGTAAAAACCGATAAAAACCCGAACTATATAACATACGGACATTAACGGGATAAGTTAACGTTATTGGACTAATAATACAACAAAATGGACTAAAACACTTATAAACTTATTTATTGGGCTTAACCCATTTAGGCCCAACATATTAAGTATAAATACTGATAATAAAAGTATAATTGGACTAATGAATAGTATTGGGCTTGCAATAGGCCCATTGGGCTTCAAAATATAGACAAGATTGAACTAGTATAACTAGTCTTGAAAAATTCCCAACACATAACACTAAAATAAGTAAATGAGAATATATAAACCCACTTGATCATAATATATATATATAATCATCATATGTATACATAATGGTTATTTTTATAAAGTCATTGGACATGAGTCTAAGACGAGTATTATTTGTCTAGGTTTCCGTGATTGAAGTACGTACCGTACGTCCGAATTGCCGATCACCCGCCTTCCTACATCAACGTGAGTTCATAGCCTCGCACTCTTTTAAATGTTTTTATAAATGTTTTATAAACCCGCGAGGGAGATAACATGTTAGTTTTTATAAAATAGGACACCATTTGTCCCGATTGTTTGATTATTGATTTTTGGACCCGAATGATTGAATGACCCGATAAATGATTAAAGGACCCGATAGATGAAACTAAATGGATTATTAAAGTTAGGTTATGTCACTAAAAGTCCCATTAGCATGAATTGTGAACTACCGAGAGTTGGTAGACGCTTATGCATTTAATAGTACTATTTGGGGACGATCACCCCAGTTCGCGCCTTGACGGTTGATCCCTGTCGTGCCACATTGATTGGTAAGCGAATTTATGTATGAGAAAATTTCCATAGCGTGACCTTTGTGACGACACGCTACTTTAGATGGGCAAAATTGGTATCGGGTTAGCTACCCGTTGTTGGTTTAGTAAGGTAACAATGTCATGCGGCTTATAATAATCCAATCACCGAAATATTACTAGACTCTCCGAATTTCAATGTATTGCCTGACTAGCAATACAGGGTCATACTATTGATATTATGTTTGTGTTTTGGTTTTTATAACCATATTCATATAACGGTTTTTATTTAACTTTCATACAACGTCATAAGACGTATTATATGATCTTTTTACGACATTGGCTCGTATAATGATTTTTAAGGCAAATGCCTATATTATGATTTTCGATAAGGATTTGTATAAAAATGACTTTGGCTATTTTATGGCTTATTACAATGATTTGTACAAAATAATTTTTGGTTATAATTTTATACCAAAGATATAATGATGGAATTTATTTAAACTCTATGAATTCACTCGGCGTTATCGCTGACCTTTTCTTTTAACATGTTTTATCTCAGGTACTTGAAGGTAATTCTCGGGAAGACGACAAGAATTCATGGCCCGCACTTAAACAATATTTTCCATTCAAATATTTTGTAAAACTTTTTATGAAATAATATGACTTGGGACCGATGTAACTTTAATGGTTATGAATGGAAATGATTTATTATTAAACGACGCGATTTTTATGTGTTGTCTATGATGTGAGTAATGTGCTATCCCGTAACACCAACGAGTCTTCCGCTGTATTGAGTTGTACAAATTTGGGGGTGTTACAATTTTGATCATATCTTGAGTTCTACAAGGAGATAGAACCCCAAATTCCGAAAGCATAAACTACATGATGTTTGATACAAATAACTCTTTTATAGCTCTTGCTAAATCAGCTTCTAAGTATTAGTAATGATTCGTCCAAAACAGACAAGCCAGATTTGTACCTCAAAAGTGTTTTGGCCATATCTTGCTCATTTTTAACATTCTATTGAGTGGTCAATTCACTACTTGTGTAAAAATCAATTATCTATCTGTATATCTAATAATCTCATCCATTTAACCAAGAAAAAATATTGAAACCTACTATTTTAAACAGCCTATATGACTAGTCATGATTTTAACATTTTTACTTGTAGATTTTAACCTTTTTAACCTAATCTAGTAAAACAAAATCCCCACACAATATATTGATCATCATTTATCATCATCATACATATACATTTTTGAAGAAAATAGAAGAATACATATACAAAACAATAGGATAATAGAAAGAAATTGATCTCTATACCAATCAAAGTGATAAAAAAGTTGAGATTTCGGATGAACAAGCTTGATCCTTGCAACCAAACCTTTATCTTTTCAAAACATCTTTTGTGATCTTCAAATATATGTACTCCTCTTGAGAAATCGGCCCAAGAAATCCTTAGAATCTTCCTTTCACATGTTGTAATCACCTCCAATCATCTTTTAAACGGTTATCAACATATGTTGATTATAGCTTATGTTGTAGGTTCAATTTTGATGATGATGATGAATTGGTGGTGGTTATGGACGGCCAAAAAGAGACAGGAAGAGAGAGTTTGATAACTTTTTGATGAAGCTTGCATGTATGTGTGAGTGTGTGAGAGAAGGAGTTGCTGGTTAATAACTAAGATTTTACTTGTTGAATGTTTGTTATTCTCGGTGTCTAATCGAATTGATCTCCGGTTAAAGTGTGACTCAAATGTTTTTTTTTAAGAAAAAGGGAAGTTGGTTATCTATTTCTACTTAAAAGGTAAAAGCGAAACATAATAAAAATAAACCAAAAACTTTTAACTAATAATAAAGGAGAAAAACAAATAATAAAACGTAAATTAAAACAAAACAATTAATGAAAATAAAACTAAACGAAGAAATTAACTTTCGACTGAAAAATAAAGTTAACCTAATGAAAAAGGAGAAAATAAAACTAAGAGGGTACTTTAAAACTAAACGAGACAAAAACTAAAGCGGGCGGTAAATAAAAGATAAAACTTGAACTTTTCGAAAAATACTAATACTAAAAATCGACGAAACATATAACTAAAAATACGCGACTTTCAGAATAAAAATCGGAACAACTTTCAGATAAAACTAAAGAATTACGGAACAATACTAAATAATAAACAAGCTAGCAGGCAAGCTGCTCAAGCAGCCAACCTATTAGTTCATTTTGGCGGGAAAAGTACTAAGCATGTAGGTAGACTAGCATGTCATTGTAATACATAGTTCGAAATATGGTACTATATTTAGTTCGGAATGTAAAACTATTTTTAGTTCGGAATGTAAAAAAAAGGACCTAGTTCGGGAAAAGCATCATGAACATAGTTCGGAATGAGCTTGTTTGGGATGTAGTTCGGAATACATATATTGGACGTAATTCAGAATAGCAGTTTTATACTTAACTCGGAATAAGAGAAATTCTGAGCTAATTCGGGAAAAGTGAAGCAACAGGTAATTCGGGAAAATAGGTACAGTACCTAACTCGGAATGTTATGGTTTTAAAACAATCCGAACTAAAACAAAATTAAACAAAATCTAAAAATAAGATAAAACCAATTAAGCACTTATTTAAAAACTTAACCAAATCAATTTTAAGAAAACGCTAATAAGCCAAAATTTAAAAACTTTTAGAAAAACTAAATAATAAAAATATTTAAAATCAACTTTTTATAAAATAACTTTTAAAAACACTTAATTAAATTTAAGAAAAGCACACAATAAGCTATAAAATCAATAAGCTAACACAATCAAAAACATAAAAACATAACAAGCAATCAAATAAGCATGACAATAAGCAAATAAGCATAAAGATTAAGCAAAATAAGAAAGGTAGAATGAGAAATTAAAGAAATACTTGATTAAAAATAAGATTCAACACCAAAATCAAACTTACTTGAAATTAAAGGCAAGAATTTAAATGACAATTAAGTAAATTACAATATGAAAGTGCAAGTAATTAATGGTGGACGAACTATCTGTCAAATAGCCAACACCTCCTAATGTGATATTAGGAGGGTATTTATAGGGAGATTAGTAAGTGTTGATCTTTTCTTCCTTTGCTCGTCTTTTCGTCTTTATAAAATCTTCGACTTTCTTGACTTTGTCTCGCATTAATTGAACTCGTCTTATAATTTCTTCATTTATTAGACTTGAGTTCTTCGACTTCATTAAACTTCCGTCTTTAGACTTTTTCTTTGATAAATCTTCAGAATAGGACTTGGACTTCCGTTCTTCTTGCACTCTTGATGTTTTGACTTCGTCTTTTGTCTTTTTCTTCGAGAAAAGCTCGTGAAAGCCCGTGTTTTATTCCTTTTTCACATTTTGATCCTAAATCACAACAAAACCACAGACCACGCATAATTCTGACATTTACGACATAAAATACATGTTTTGGCTCGGTTTTTATTATAATTAAGTGGTAAAAGGATAAGTGTTTTCAGACTTATTAAATCCCCTACACTTGACCATTGGAATGCCCTCATGCAATGCATTAGTTACAAAGCAAGTTTTATATTTTCCATCATAATTAATCCACTTTGGCCTTTATTAAACACAAGACAAGTAAAAAGATCAAAGACTTACCTTAGGGTTTTGGAATGTCATGAATGTTTATCACCCTCAAGTTTCACGTTCCCCAAACCAAGCTTAAAAACGAGATCATTGTTATTATAAGTTAGAAAACTAACACAAACTCATGTGGCCCAATTATTCACTTAGACTCCCTTATTCCTATGTGTATCTCTTATATTTTATTGATGTCTTGAATGATCACGAGGATGCATTGTTTGACTTATTTCGATAATTTATTAAGGCCAAAAATAAAGTAGGACGATTTAATCAATAGTTAGCTAAAGTATAAAATCTTTTAAAACTGCTTCTCGGGACCTCATAAAGTTCATATCTTGGCATAACTCGCTTCATGATTTGAGACCTTTCTCGGATCGATATTTGGCATTGACTTCATACTTCAAATCTTAAGAGACGTTCATGAAATAATGGTCTTCTCTTCATAATAGGAATTTCTTCACTTGAACTTTTTGAGAGATTCTTCATATTTAGACCACGACTTCTTCATTTTTCTCCAATCTTTATTTGGGATTTTGATATACAACGATCCGCCTCCTTTTAGGACTTGGGTCTATTATCCTCATACCTTGTTAGGGCCTTTTTGGATAGACTTCTCCATGATCTTTACGAGAGTATTTGCTTTTCGTCGTGTGTCTCAATCCTTCATATTGATTTTTGATAAATGATTCTTCACATCACTTTGGATCTTTAGCAACAAAATGTAGCCCTCATGCCTTGTTAGGGCCTTTTCGGACTCGCCAATCTTTGCATCCCGCTTCAATAAGTTATCCCTTGGCTATGAACTCTAATTAATACCGAGCAACTTTTAAACGATCTTGGGCTAGAAGTTAAGTAACTTTTCAAATCGTACAACCTTATTTATTGCAATTAAATTTATTAGCAAGCGATGGGAGAAAAAGCTTATAATCAACTCACATAAATCCATGAAAGAATACCAAACTTATAATTGACTCTATCATCTCTCGTTCTCAACAATTTCTAATTTCAAGGAATGAGACTCGTGGATGCTTAGCCTACTAAATCAAAGTTTTGGGTTTTCAAGTCATCTATAGGATCTTGCAAATTCTTAGACTCTTTCAAGTTTAGAATTCGCATTTGAAAGTTCCCTTGATAAACGACTTTCTAGGATCAATTATAGGAACTTGCGAAAAGTTCTTGTTCTTCACCCGTAAGAGTTAAGACTTTGGTGTTTTAAAGTTCCCTATATAAAAGCCAAGCAAAACTTGACTTAAACACGTTAAGGATACTAGCTAGAGTAAACTTGGATAAGTAAACTCGGGTTGAGTCAAAAGATTCACAACGTTTAAAAATTAAAACCACTTTATTAAACTATATTCTAGCAAAGAAAGAAAATAACTATAACAATGGTAAATACAACTAGGCCAAAATAGATCAAAACTTTTGAAAAAATGTCGAAATATCAATTTTCCGGTTAAAATGAGGACAAATACAAGGAAAAGCCCACTTAACTTCGATAGAAGTCCCCCTACACTTAATATAAACATTGTCCTCAATGTTTAAGCATGTGGAAGTAACCTCCCCCACACTTAGGACATTGTTCACTTTGTTTAAATCTTGCTAAGGAAGAGACAACTAAAGTGATTCCTATTTTAATATTAAAGAATATAAAATAGTGAATCAAAAGATTTTAGGATAGAACCGGGAAGACGGGTACACAGAATCACGGGTCGTCAAAAGTCATCAACAATGGATCTTTGAAAGCTCGAATCCCTGCACATGATAAGAAATAAAACAACAAACACATACTAGGTTCCTCCCCTACATTTATTATAAAAAACGGATAAAAAGGATAGATACTCGGGTTGCCTCCCGAGAAGCGCTTGTTTTTGTTAACCGAGTCGTGAGCCTGACTCGACCTTGATTAGCATGGTAATAACCTTGAAGAACATCCACCGGGATCAAATACATGGTTTTCATCCATCAAGTAGCACAAGGTTCAGGTGAACAAGGCAAGCCAAAGAAGAGTGGGCAAGGTTCCCTTAATCATTTGTTGAGCACGGTGGTAGAAAGTATGATGAAGTGCAAGCATATCTCCATTGTTTCCAAGAATCTTTCCTTTTATTTCATCAGATGGATATTGAGATGGCTTTAAAACCGTGATACTCGGATCGAACACCTTTTCCTTTAGGGTAAAATAAGACCCAGGCTCAGTAGAATTTGAAGAGGATCCGCTCATAAATCTAATAATCTCATCCTCAGAAGGTGGATAGAGAGGTGTCAAACATAGGTACTGTGGATATCGGTGTCTTTTGTCTTCTTCTCTTTTGGAACGGGTTTCTTCATATCCAAAGGAGGATAAAGAGCATCATCAAAGTCCAAAGGAGGAGAATCATTCTCATTTGGGAAGTAAGTGTTGAGAAAAGTAGCAAAATCTTCCTCAAATGAGTAGTCATCCAATGTAGGATCAAGCATTGTTGGTGGAGGATCTTCATCAAAAGTAGGAACAAGGTCATCATGTGAAGAATCACTCGAAAGAGTATCAACATCATCAAAGTCATCATATGTTGGCATGTCTTTATACTCTGAAGTAAAATCATCATAATCATCCACATCGAAACTAGAATCATCCTCATAGTCATCATAAATTGGTGGAGACTCATAAATTGGTGGAGGATCCAAATTGGAGAGAGAATCATCCAGATCATCTTGGAAAAGTGGATTATCATAGCAAGAATCGAAAAGAGGATTGTTCTAGACGACAAAATCATCAAGCTTTGTACTTTCACAAGTAGTTGTATCAAGCTCGTCTTGAAACACATTAATCATATTCGCCGATTCTCTTCCATTGGATTTGTTGTGATCTTCGCCATTTTAAACACTTGTGCATCATTCCCGACTCTGAGAATGAGTTCACCTTCGGCAACATCGACTAAAGATTTTCCGGTTCTCAAGAATGGCCGTCCAAGTATTAACGGAATACGAGGGTCCATTTCATAATCAACCGGAAAAGTGAAAGTACCAACTTTAACAAACACATCTTCGGCAATACCAACGGGGTAAGCGAGAGTTCGATTTGCTAGCTCAAGAGTCATCTTTGTGGGTGTGAGATCGGGTAATGATAACTTTTTCCAAACACTTAATGGCATCAAATTAATACTTGCCCCGAGATCGGCTAAGGCAGTAAATTCTTCGGTTTGGTTAAAAGTACATGGTAGCACAAAACGACCGGGATCTCCAAGTTTTTCCGGAAGTTCTTTAAGAAGGACTGCAGAACAGTTTTCATTCAATTGAGTATTAACAAACTCGGCCATATTCTCCTTCTTACTAAGCAATTCCTTAAACATCTTAACGAATTTCGGCATATGGACAAGTGCTTCAACAAGGCTAATGTTGAAATTCATTTGAGAGATCATCTTCAAATAGGAAGTAACTTGAGAATCCTCTTTTGTGAGCAATTTGAACTTGTCTAACCGAGAAGGATAAGGGATGTTGGGTTTAGGTGGTGTAGGTGTAGCAGGTAAAGGTTGAGATGTTGAAGGTTTAAAGGTGGAAGGTGGGGTTGGTGAAGGATTTTCTTTGGTACTTCTTCATTAAGCAGCGGAGACGGTAATGGAGAACTAATACTAGGCGTGGAAGTAGGCAGGATAAATGGTGGTAGAGGAGGTGTAGATGGTGTAAATGGGGGAGAGATAGATGGTGTAACTGGGGGAGGGATAGATGGTCCTACTAAAGTTTTTCCACTGCGTGTAGTAATAGCACTCACATTCGCCCTTGGGTTGGTGACGGTATTTGAAGGAAGAAATACCGAAGTGGAGGGTTGAGTGCCTTGAAAGAAACTAGCCATCATATTCTTCAAATCATTCGTTTGATTGCTCAAAGAAGTTTGCATATCATGTCGAAGCTCGGTTCAAATATCATTCCCTTGTTTAGTGATATCACCATTCAAGTTAATGATTTGACTTTGAAGATTCTTAACTACCTCTCCTTGGGTTCTCATGAAAGCTTCAACATCATGGTTATATGAAGTGGGTTGAGTGATGGGTGGTGCTTGTTGAGCGGGTGGGTGATAAGGATTAGAAGCTCGAGGTGGGTTTAGATTGCTTCTATTATAGTTGTTGGGGTTGTGGTTTTGAGGAGAAAAACCGAATGAAAGAAAGTTGTTAGAACGGTAATTTAGCAAGTTACGATCACCTTGAGGTCGGGCTTGATAGCTTTCCGTTGAATAGTTACCATGAGCCGCATACACGTTTTCCGGATTGTCATGAGTAGAAGGACAATCAGTGTATGAATGAGGACCGCCGCAGATCTCACAAGAAAGTGCTACAGCTTTAACTTGTTGTTGTTGATTTGTAACCAAAAGTTGGATACTTTTGTTCATTTCGCCCATCATGCGGGTGAATTCAGTCATCTCGGTGTGTGATAAAGTAGAAGAAACATTGACTCTCGGGTTATTCCTTGAAGATGCGGATGAATCCAAATTTTTGTGATGAGTAGTCATATTCTCTATAAGCTCTCTACACTCCTCGAGTCTTCTTTTCATAAATGTGCCACCGGCGGCTGCATTAATCGTATCACGATCATGAAAAGTTAAACCGTTGTAGAAAGTATCAATTAAGGTGACGGGGAGCATATTGTGGTTTGGACATCGATCGATCAAAACATTATATCTTTCCCAAGCGTCGAAAAGTAATTCATCAGGTTCTTGTGTAAATCCACCGATTTGATTCCGAAGGCTCGTGACCATGGATGGTGGAAAGTAGCGCGACAAAAATCGTTGAGTCATGTCGTCCCAAGTATGAATTGAATTCTTCGGAAGACGGTAAAACCATTTTTCGGCATGGTGGGATAAGGTGTGTGGAAATAGTTGAAGGTGAAGAAAATCCATGGTAACACCGGGCAACTTCATGCTTTGAGTTACGGTAATGAATTTGTCGAGATGTTTGTTGGCATCATCATCCGGTAATCCGCGAAATGGACAAGTGTTTTGAACTTGATGGATCATGTGATGCTTCAACGAGAACTCTTGAGCCGTGATTTGCATCAACGCAATCGGTACTCCGCGTCCATTCATCGTAGGTTGACACACCTCCTCCATCATTCGAAGGTCTGGTTGAGGAAGATGGTTGTTATTATTCATGTTGAGGTGAGGTGGGTTATTGTTGTTGTGCACACCAGCCATATCTAAATCTTCACGAGTCTCAGGCTCTGAATAAGATGAAGATCTAGTACGCATACACCTGCAAAAGAAAAAGAAAAAGATACCAAAAAATAGAGAATATATAAGTACTTGTAAAAATAAAATCTTTTTGGTGTAAAACTTTTGAAAAAGAATTACTTTTTATGTGTTTTTTAATGTTTTTGTATTTTTGAAAATTTTTTATTTTTATGGATTTTTGAAAAATTTTGACACGAAAAATAACGTTCACGAGTGAACAGATCCCAAAATTCAACGCGTCACTCACAAAAAACCGTTAATCTTTACGAAAAGAGCCGGCAGCGGTGCCATTTTATAAAACTAGATTAAAATAAAAAACATATAAGCATTAAACATATAAGCATGACAATAAGCAAATATGCATAAAGATTAAGAAAAATAAGAAAGGTAGAAGGAGAGATTAATATAAAACTTGATTAAAATTAAAGATTTCAACACCAAAATTAAGAGACTTACTTGAAATTAAAGGTAAGAATTTAAATGACAATTAAGTAAATTACAATATGAAAGTGCAAGGAAAAATAAAGTGGAAAGACTAAGTTGTCAGTTTAGCTAACACCTCCTAATGTGATATTAGGAGGGTATTTATAGGGAGATTAGTGTTGATCTTTTCTTCCTTTTCTCGTCTTTTCTTCTTTATAAAATCTTCGACTTTCTCAACTTTGTCTCGGGATTAATTGAACTCGTTTATAATTTCTTCATTTATTAGACTTGAGTTCTTTGGCTTCACTAAACTTCCGTCTTTAGACTTTTTCTTCGATAAATCTTCAGAATAGGCCTTGGACTTCCGTTCTTTTTGCACTTTTGATCTTTTGACTTCGTCTTTTGTCTTTTTCTTTGATAAAAGCCCGTGAAAGCCCGTGTTTTCTTCCCTGTCCTAAATCACAATAAAAACACAAACCACGAATAATTCCGACATTTACGACATAAAATACACGTTTTGACTCGGTTTTTATTATAATTTAGTGGTAAAAGGATAAGTGTTTTCACACTTATTAGTGGTTGTGTGATTTTAGTTGTTTGTAAATGCATGTATGAGACAAGTGTCTCTAGCATTTGTAAAATTGTGACACAAGGGGTGGTGTTGGCTTGTTGAAATCAACCCATAGTTGGGGTGGGACAAGTGTCCCACTTGTCTCATCTTCACTAATTTACGGTACTCCTCGATTCTAGTTTCCTCGATTTACGTGCCCTCGGGTCGATTTACAAAATTTATTTTTTATAAATTATGAATCTACGACACAAAACGGTTCCAATAAAATTTGTCTTATAAAAAACGGAGCACAAAAGCATAAATACGTAAATCTAGGGTTCCCGGTTTAATCGTAAAAGACGTTAAATTATGCACGTAAGTCCTAATTTCTTCTCGTAAATTTGTGAGTTTATGAACCATCACAAACTAAAATTTCAAAATAATAAACGAGAATAAATTTATTATTTGAAATGTCAGACTGTCACAAACACGGTGTATGTAAATGTAAACACGTAACGTAGAGCTCTCCGGTTTGGACGTAGTTGATGCTACTTTAAGACGTAAACCCTAATTTCTTCCCAAAAATGAGTGAGTTCATAATATAACAATAAAATAATGATTATAAATAATACTTGAGAATAAAATAACGACCTCAAATTGACGGATTGTCACATTATTGAAGAATTAACACTTATACCCTTGTATATTCATAAGTACAAGTTTGGTCCTTAATGTTTGTCAAAGTTACAAAGAGGACCCTCAACTTTGAAGAATTGGAAACAATGGTCCCTTAAAATTGAAGACTTGTCACTTTTATTCCTCCACAAAGTCAATCATACAAGTGAAGACCAAAAGGTTTCAAGAATAGTCCTTTTAAGCCCTTGAAGAATCAAGAAATTACAAGAAATACCCTTGAATATACTTTGTAAAAGTATTTGTGGCCAGGTGTGAAAATGGAACCTTCAAATACAAAGGAAATTCAGTTTTGGCTATTTAAACTTCAAGTTACAACAACATGGAAAAGGAAGTGTTAATACTGGCCGACACAATAACTTACCTAGACTAATTAGAGTACGCCACGTCACCCCACTCACCACCACAACCAATCACAACTCACCATTGTTACACCTCACCATCCCACTCACTAAATAGTTTAATCAGTTTTTAAACCGATTAAAATGTTCCTATAATTGGCGCTAAACACCCACTTATACCCTAAACTAGATCAAAACCACTACTATTCAAACAAGAACAAAATTTGGGTTTTCCTTAATCACATTAAATTAAAGGTTAAGCTACTTCAGATTTGTGATTAAGGGCTCACTTAACTAAACCCAACTCTCACTTTTGTCCCCACTCAACTCACATGACCTCCCCAACCCTGCTGTAACACCCCATTTTGATAATGGAATGTCACGTGTAATTATAGCGTGCCATCAAAGCATACAAGGATAAATGTCTAAAACATTACATGACCATAGGGATAACAGGAATCAAACATCGGTTCCCAAACATAAGCCCAAAACATAATAAAGCAAAAGAAATGAATGAAAGACTAAACAAGCATACGTATATGAAGGCAAAAAGGAAAAGAAGTCTCTAGCAGCTTCCATCCTATGCACGTCCTCCAAACGCTCGAGTCTTTCCTAGGGTACCTGCCGTTTTGGGACATGGAAAGGAAAGTAACGGCTGAGCAAAACGCTCAGTGCACGGATATAGACATAGTATAAATGACTAAAACTTAATAAAGACTTAATAGCAGCGGAAATGTATAAGTCCTGGAAAACCTGGAACATGTTCATAAAACTAGTTTTATAGTTTGAAAACCTTATGCTTATCTTATGAAAACTGTTTAACATAATTTTACCATTAGCCAATATAGGTCATGAAAATCCACCGTGCATGAATACTTGGAGGGGTGACCTCATCATGCAAATTAGAGGGGCTGCCTCTAATTTAATATACTGGTTTTGGGTAGGAGGGATCAGCTCCTTGTGAAGGATGCAAGGCACACACCACATTCACACTGAGTATTTTGCTGAAAACATGTAACTAGGATGCACCCATACGCCCCACTTGATAAATAAATAATATGGCCAAAAGGTGAAGGGACGCCACGAGCAATCACTCCGCCGTGGTGAAGTCATAACACCAGTGCCTCTAATGTTATGGTTATGGTACCTCCATAACTAGGTGAAACTGGTCATGCATGTATATGGCTATAGGTATTCTAAATTAAACATAAGCAAATCAAACATATAAACTTATACTACGGGAAAACATTTGGCTGCATACGGGGAATCCTAATAAGGAAAGAATGTCCATACTGAAAGGACGGGAATTCGTACCTTATGTCCAGTGAACTAAGAAGACGAACGGAAAAGAGTCCTACTTCGGTATCACTAATGCTACATGAATACATACGTGTATAAGTATCTGATTACTAAATACGTAACTGGTTTTATATCATGTCTTAGCTTATTTTATACGTACATGTCACGTTTTACTATTTTAAGCTTTATACTGTGTTTATCTTATATTCTGTCTATTCTAATTAAGTATTACTTGTATTTCATGTATTATTATACTTGCTGTATAATAATAAGTAACTTTCTAAAAATAGCAGGTTTCCTAAAATGGAAAGTTTCCAAAAATAGAAAGTTACCAAAAAAAGAAAGTTTCCAAAAATAGAAAGTTTCCAAAAATAGAATTACTGCTTAAAATAGATAAGTTTCTAAAAATAGAAAGTTTCCATAAATAGATTAGCTGCCTTAATTAAATACGTTTCTAAAAATAGAAAGTTTCCATAATTAGATATAAGCTGGTTAAATAAGCTAATTATATAAGCTTAAGTGTTTTCTGATTATTATTCTAAGTCATGTAGTTATAAAGTATAGTTTATTAATTATTACATGTAAATTAAATAAACTATAGGTTAAAAGTATTTAATCAAATATATTATGTTTTTAATTAAATAAGGTAAAATACTTAGGTTAAAACTTGTATTATTAGTTATTAATAATATAACCTAAGTCATGTTGATTAATTAATTATAATCATGGTTTTTAATAATTAATTAATTATAAAGTCTAATTAAAAATAAATACTTAGGTTAAAATTCATGATCTAATAATTAAATTTATAACCTAAGTCATGTTAATTAAATTAATTATGTCATGTTTTATTAATTTAATTTTTTAACATATAACTATTAAAATCATAAACCTTAACATAATCAATGAACCGGATCGTGACTAGAAACCATGAAGCGGACCCATAATCAACACCATACCCCGAACTAAGGTCGGGGTACCCCTTGTTTGCTGCTGCCATGGGACCCACACCACCATACCGAGACCATGAGGTCTCGGTGGTGGTTCATAAGCCAAGCCGAGACCTCCCTTGGTCTCGGTTTGGCGTCGGCCAACATCAAAACACCCCTAAAAACCCTTGTTTGATTTACCCATGATCATTTACATGTTTTAATAATTGTTTTTAATTAGTTTATAAAAAACATCATGATTTTATGTGACTTATTAAATCAAAACATAAAAGAAAAAGATTAAAAAGGTTATACCGAATACGTGGATCAATCAATGATGAACACACACGAACCCTTGCATAAATTCCAAGATCAAAATTGTAAAACCCGTAAAAATAAGGTCATAATTTAATTCTATTTTCAATTATTTTGAAGTATTTTATAAAGTTAAATATTATTATGTTTAACGGTTTAAGTTGAAACCAATATTAAATATTATATTTTAATATTTTGACGAGCAACGAGGACTACTAGTGATCGCGATACCGACGGATGCCAAAAATTTTATATTTTATTATCGATAGTTTCGATATTTAATACTTTCGACGATATCGTTTCAATTACGTATCGAGTCGTTATATTATTATTTTTCGTGTGCGTTTAAACTTTTAAAAAGTATAATCTAACATTTTCAGGTAGTGAAATATTTTCTCGTATAATATTTTGAAACTTATTTTTGTGTTGGTTGATGAACTCACAATTTACGGATTTAAATTTGGGCTTACGTGCATAACTTAGCGTCCTTTACGACTAAACCGGAAACCTTAGGATTACGTATTTACGTTTTTGAACTCCGTTTTTTATGAGACAATTTTTATTGGATTCGTTTTGTGACGTTGATTCATAATTTATAAAAACGTTTTTCGTGAAACGACCCGAGGCACGCAAATCGAGAAAACTAGAATCGAGGGATACCCGTAAATTAGTGAGGTGGGACAAAATACATTATCCCACCCCACTAGCTAACATGGGATGGCACACATGACACCACATCTAAGGATGTGGCATCATGTTAACTAACTAGCTACAAGTGTAAGCATTAGCTTACACCTTAAGCTTACACTTTCCACTTCCTAGTCAAAACCATTAGCTACTACACACACCACCATTTCCATACATGCAAACAACCTCAAATCCTCTCAACCACATCACCCCTTGTCGTCCACTTTCAAGCTACAAACACCCCTTTTGATCTTTTCTAGCCATGAAATACATGTTAACTAGCTCTATCATGGAGTTATCTTGAAGCCTTGATCATTTGGTGGCCATATTAACAACATTGGAGGTGATTTTCTTGTGTCCTAGGGCTGATTTCTCAACTATTGTTCTTGGTGTTTGATGATCTTGGAGTTACTTTTGGTGTTCATCAAGTTCTTGTCTTCCAAAAACAAGAAATACACTTGGTTGGTAAAGAAAATCATCCTCTCCATTTTCTCTTGTTATTTTTGTAAAGAACAAATGTATTTTCTTTCTTATTGTATATGTATATGATGTATATATGATGATAAAAATATTGTGTGGGGATCAAGTGTTGATAAATATGCTTAAAAATGTTAATAACCATGAGAAATGAGGCTAAAATCATGCTTATTTAGTTGGCTTTATAAAAACAGTATATAACTAAAACATGAACTGATAAAATTGCATGGTATGATCTATTTACAGTAAGTACAAGATGTTATACACATGTGAGAGTTGTCCATGCAATGGAATCATTATAATGAGTGAGATATGATCAAAACAAAATAAGTGTGCTAATCTGAATAAGCTGTTTTGTAGGGACTGTTAAGCATAGATAAACTTAAAATGAGCAGTAGCTATAACTAAGTTAAATGTAGCACATAATATGAAAATCATGCCACCCAAAAATGAGCTTCTAATTCATTATATAACTCTAGATATGATAAAAATGGTGAAGATGAAAATAAAAATCAGATTTTGAGAATTAATGTTTATTATTATTATATAAGCACTCAAATTTTATTGTATAAAATGTAAAATAAAAACCCACTAACTTATGAAACTTATTTATATAAATATGTAAAAGGTTAATTAAATGGATAAATTATATAAATGGTTATGGAATAATACTTATAAGTAATAAAAACTATAAACTTGATTTTTACGACTTTTTCGGCTATTACCGTAAAATTAATGTTTTTCGCCAATTAAAACTTAGACGATCAAACCGTCTAATGTAAAGTTTTTAAAAGTCATATACTGATATATAAGTAACTAATACAAGTAAAAACCGATAAAACCCGAACTATAGGACATACGGACATTAACGAGCTAACTAAGCATAGTGGACTAATAATTGGACTAAATAAGTTAAACACTTATAAAAAGAACTTATTGGGCTTAACCCATTTGGTCCCAACATGGAAAGTATAGATACTGATAATATAGGTATAAAATGGATTAAAACAAGTTAAAGAACTTATACTAAGATTATTGGACTTAAAATAGGTAAGTAGGTAAAACTAGTAAACTAGTAAAAAGTTACCAAAACGTAAACACTAAAATGAGTAAACAAGGATATATAAACCCACTTGATCATCATCATATGTACAAAATCAACATATGTATATTGTTATATTGATAAAAGTCATTAGACAAGAGTCTAAGACCGATTATTATTTATATAGGTTTCCGTGACCGAAGCACGCCCGTAGCCGATAATCCGCCTTTCATTATCAACGTGAGTCTATAGCCTCGCTTTATACTAGTTATTAAATGATTTTAAACCCGCGAGGGGGAATACATGTTTTTATAAACTTAGAACACAAGATTTCTATGGTATGCTTTGTCCCTCTATGAATGGACCCGTGGTTGCCTTTAAATTGCATTAAGTGATTTCCTTTGTTAAAAACCTCAATTATGGACCGTTAATTAACCTATGATGGGTTAACCGCTAGTACAATTAATAGATCTATGGGGGAAGCCTCCCCGGTTCAGTTTTTGTGGACTTGTCATAGAAGCTTAGGCCCGACCTCCACACTGTTTGAGCATATTGTATTGAGAAGTCAGGTATACGGCAATGTACCAATAATCTGGAGGTAACCGACAATTAATAAATCTCTCCTCTTATTAGACTGATATGGGAGTGTCTAAGGGCTCGGTTCCATGAGCTTATTGCAATTTATGCTATATACAATTATCATTGTTGATGCAAATTATTATTTGATGCTTATAAGCATGCCACAAACTTATAAACTTTGCTTGTGTTCAAATTGATTTCATAAACCTATAAATTCACTCGGCATTTTTGCTGATTGTTTTACTCACATGTATTTCAGGTAATCAAGAAGTGGAAGCTTGGAGGTTACGGGGATGAAGTTGTGCACTGCTTTTGTTGTTCAAACTCTTTGATTTAATTATCGTTCCATTTTTAAAACAAACTAATATGTTGTTTTAACTTATCTTTTGGTAACGATTACTTGGGACTACGCTACTCTGACAAATGTTTTAGGAACGATAAATCTAAAACGTCTCTTTTCGAGTCGTTCTTTATAAATTATGTGTTGTTGTATCATTGTTTAGCACCCAAAGATGTATTCCGTTGCGTGTAAATTTGGGGGTGTTAAAAAAATTAACCCGAACACCCCTCCATGGTGTTTATGGGTGGCGGCCAAAAGACAAAGGAATAAGAGAATTAGGGTTTTCTTTGTTTTCTAATTCTTGTAAAAGTGAAACATGTTTTCCTCTTTTTTCCAAGTTAGCTAATTTTGCATGGGCTAAGCCTATTTCTTCTTCCTAATTTCGTGGTTATGGGGCCCACATGGGGTAACCCAAACATTTTCCATGTCTAATTAATAAGTGTGTTCTCGTGTTCGTGTTTTACGTGTTTTAATTAATTATCGATTGTGACTTAATTTATTTATTCGTGTTCGTAATAATTATATATAGATACGTAATATTAGTTCGTGATTAATTTACGTACATGATTTCATGTTCGTATGCTCGTGATTATAATTACTATTGGAATAATTATCGTGTGTTCATATGTAATAAATACTTATCATGTTCTAACACGTACGTAATACTCGAAATTCTTGTACGTGAAACGTAAACATGTTATAAAAGAAAAGTTCTAATCATATACGTACGATCTTAAGGGTACTATTCATGAAAAAAGCATGCGGGTTTTACAACTCTTCCCCCCTAAAAAGAATAGTTCGTCCCCGAATTATAGATAACGTAAACCGAAAGATAAACATACCTGAATCAAACTGAGAGGGTATGTAAGATAAATGAACGTGCAAGTGACATGGTAGAAGGAACGTTGAACGTGACATGTCTTGAAAGGACATGGAACGTGACATAACTGAAAGGACATATCTAATTGATAAGAGAAAACGGATAAGAAGTTTGGATGAACTTGTCCGTTTCCAAGTGGCCTCCCTCTTGGAGCGATTCCTTCACCGGATTTTGACACGAATGATAAATCTTGGTCCTCCTGACCTTGACTTGAAATACGAAGAAGTTCTTGGTTATCAACGTAAGGTAGATCCCTTGAATTTGATCGAGGGAAAAAGAATTAACGTATAAGGGAAACTGAAACGTTATGGTGCAAAACTATCTAACTTAGTTGATAATTAGCAACGATGCGCGAGACATATAGAAACGTAGTACGTGAAAAATTTTGAACGTGATACGTGAAAATTTTTGAACGTGATACGTGGAGATATTTTGTACGTAGTATGAGTAAACATATCGTGATCCATGATACGTGTAACATATCTTGATCATGATATGGGGAACATGGAATGAACATGACATGTGAAACATATCGTGAACATAGAATATAATGGCGGTAACGCCAAACGCTACAAGGTAAGACATAGAATATAATGAGAAACGTCTATCTGAGGATATGGAGTTATACTAAACTTAGGTCTGGTCTCTCAAGTTCTTGCAAAACTTCCCAGAATGAGAAAAATGAACGTAAAATCGTAAGCCGAGATGCCATCATGAACGTGAATAGTGTCATGAATGCGAGCGCGAAAGCAAGTCGTGAAATTAGAATAAGGACGTGAAGTAAATAAGGAGCACAATTAGAATATTTGTCTGACCCGATAACTGAGGAATTGCCAAGTGATCAGGTGAGCCTTTGCTGGAACGTGTCCGATCAATCTGTTGGTTCTGAAATCCTTGCAGGTGTAAGGATTCTACAGATTTGATCAAACTGTTTGCAATAACCCAGATAGTATCATGCTTCTTCTGAGTTTGCGTTAATCTGGTAACCAAAATCCATGGAGATCTTGTCCCTTTTCAATTCACAATTTCAGATGAAAAAATTCCAGTCTGTTGGTGTCCTATCTTAGCCTGTTTGTATGACAGGTATGAATATATGAACGTAACTGTATCATGCTTCATCGAACTTGATACATAGGAGTTTGCGAAACCCTGAGTCTATGAATCTAAACTTCTCTTAGCGTAGGATTTCATAGGACACCTAATGTAGTGTAGGGTTCTCTCCTTTACGCATAAGTTGAGTCATGGTAAGATTAACCGTAGAAAACCAAGTGATTCAGCGTGTCACTGTAATCAAACAGAATTGATATTGGAAAAATTTCCAGGGTAAAATTTCTCTTGTCATAGAATTTGCAACATAGTGCAGATATGGTCTTCCTGTTCTTCTCTAGGCTTAATGGAAATCAGGTTATCCTCAATGAAAACACTGATGAATTTGCTATAAGTTCATGGAAACTCATTCTTATAATGCTGTTGGAGCATTGATGAGATAATTCAAAGTCATAAATCTAGCATGACCGAGTCGTGTATGAATAGCAGTCATGGACATGTCCTACTCTTTCACTCGTCACTGTTGGCAGCATGATTATGAGTTCGATCTTGGAAAAGTGATTAACACTATAAGGTCGATTGGACATGTTTTCAATACGTGGAGGAGAATAACGGTCATGAATGGTGATTTGTTTAAATCGACGGTAGTCGACACATAATCTCATGGTACCGTCCTTCTCCTTGTAGGTTGTTTTATAATTTATGGAAAGATTTTTGGAATAATCGTCTGGTTATGCGTAAAAGGACTTCTGTGGTCATGTCTTAACTGACAGCTAAAAATTTTAGCAGTCATGGCTAACCAAGCACGTGCTTGTAAAGCATAAATGGTTTGTACATATTTTCCTGATGGAAAAATCAAGCTGAACGTATTCAGGAGCCTGAACATTACTGTACATAATTATGAATCGTAGCATGGTGTGTTGTTCATAGTCCATAATTAGGATAAAATTCAACTCGTGTCTGTCCGAGGACATGCTTTAGCAGCTTGGATCTCATCATTAAGTTGAAGGAAAACCTTCGTATATGTGGGAATACGAAAGGCGTCATTCATGGTCATGAATCTATGAGCTATGGTTATAAGAAATGAAAGTGTCATCGGGAAACGTGATAGTTCCCACTGATGCGCCGGTAATGGTACTGAAATTCTCATGGCCTGATTAATACATGGCACAACAAAATTTATATACCCTTGGTGGGTACCCTGAATTTCATAGAAATGTTCCATAATTAGACGTGAGTCATGTGTCTTGACTCGTGTCTTGGAAATATAAGCATGACATATGTCTTGATTGGTGTCTTGACATGTGTCTTCAGAAAGTATACGTGAGACATGTGTCTTGACTGATGTCTTGACATGTGTCTTCAGAAAGTATACGCGAGACATGTGTCTTGACTGATGTCTTGACATGTGTCTTCAGAAAGTATACGTGAGACATGTGTCTTGACTGATGTTTTGACAGGTGTCTCGAGATGTGAAAACAAATAGAGCTACAATATTAGGTTATTATGCTAGAACTGTCGGATTGGTTAGACCATTGATCCTCGTATTTCTGATCATGTCCGGGGCCGGAGCCTCGGTTGTGATTTCTAGGATAGTTGTTGTCATAGTAGTGGTTACTATCGTCCTGTCTGTCAGTTCCATGACGGTCATTCTCATGACTGTGATTCATGTAACTATTCAGCTGAGTGGCCGGCTGGTACCAGTTTGCACTCATATGGCTGAAACGACAGCTGAATGACGTGTGACATGTAACTAAGAATTAGGGACAATGATTGATGAAAATCGTCTGATGGTGAAGCATCTTCTCGTCCAATTGCTTTGCTCTGATGCCTTTGTCTTCGTCTTGTAGGATCTCCAGGTTGTGAACAACATCTGCATCTCGTAGCGTCTCCGAACGTCAGCAGCATCAACCTTTAGTAGCATCTCCAAGTTACGAGCGGCATCGGCAATCTTGTAGAATATCAGCAAGTGAACATACGGCTGAGATGATTTAGAATCGACTAGCAAGTACTCGTGAAGTATTGCAAGTGAAATACACATGGATTAAGGTACATGTAATACACATGGAATATGGTACGTGGAGTACACGTGGAATGCACATGAAATGATCGGTATGGGGTCGATCATTTGTCATGTTTTAAGGAAAGTATATCGGTTAAACGGTTACGAAAACCTTCATGATAACCTGGCAATGCCAGTATATACCTCATTCTGGTTGCATAGAGAAACGTTAGAGTGTGGTTACAAAAAATTCAAGATGTTTTGCCTGAAAGCATGATCAATGAAAACCAACCATGACATTCATGAAAGCAAGATTTAAATGAATTACAACAGTATCTTGCATGAAAGCAAACAACAAAAGAAACGTAAGACATAGTCACGTGAAAACGAAGTCATCATAAAGAAACATGGAACACCCAACATGAAGAAGTGTATAACATAATCAGCATGAAACTGAGTTTAACCATGATAGTATGAAAACATACTTGACATAAAAACATATTAACTTATGAGGGGACAAAAAAAAAAAAAAATTTATGCGAATAAATCATGAGAAAAATTTTATGCTTAAAAAACAGTGCATTAATGCATGTTGTAGTTTATAAAACCTTTATATGTACGAGGGGGCGCCTATGGGTCGGTCCCAAAACAAAAGACATGGCGAGGGGACGCCTATGGGTCGGTCCCTAAGTTAAAAGTTTCGATAAAAGAACATGCGACTAAATAAGGCTAGTCCTGTACCAACCATTACTTAGTCATAATCCCTGCGACAATGATACATGAAACATAAATAAATGAAACTCATCTGTCAAACTTATCAGAAAAAAAATTTATGTGACTAATTATGAACTACTGAGGTTCAGTCCACATAGCCACAGTTCACGGGGAACATTATGCATGAAACAATGACACATAACTAAATATGAATGACGGTTGTCCATCCATATTAGTAAAACAATATCGATGAAAACATCAAGGTTAAAATCTCAAGGTGCTGAAAACATTATGGTTAAAACAACAATGCGCTGAAAACATCAATACGTAGAATAACAAACGTTGGCTTAGGAAGCTCCTGGTGACTACCCACTAGTCACAAGTCGAGTTTTAGATCCTACAGGTCGAAGCCTTGGCTCTGATACCATAATTGTAACACCCTATTTTGATAATGGAATGTCACGCGTAATTATGGCATGTCATCAAATCATACAAGGATAAATGTCTAAAACATTACATGACCATAGGGATAACCGGAATCAAACATCGGTTCCCAAACATAAGCCCAAAACATAATAAAGAAAAAGAAATGAATGAAAGACTAAACAAGCATATGTATATGAAGGCAAAAAGGAAAAGAAGTCTCTAGCAGCTTCCATCCTATGCACCTCCTCCAAACGCTCGAGTCTTTCCTAGGGTACCTGCCATTTTGGGACATGGAAAGGAAAGTAACGGCTGAGCAAAACACTCAGTGCACGGATATATACATAGTATAAATGACTAAAACATGATAAAGACTTAATAGCAGCGGAAATGCATAAGTCCTGGAAAACCTGGAACATGTTCATAAAACTGGTTTTATAGTTTGAAAAGCCTTATGTTTATCTTATGAAAATTGTTTAACATAATTTTACCATTAGCCAATATAGGTAATGAAAATCCATCGTCCATGAATACTTGGAGGAGTGACCTCATCATGCAAATTAGAGAGGCTGCCTCTAATTTAATATACTTGTTTTGGGTAGGAAGGATCAGCTCCTTGTGAAGGATGCAAGGCACACACCACATTCACACTGAGTAATCTGCTGAAAACATGTAACTAGGATGCACCCATACGCCCCACATGATAAATAAATAATATGGCCAAAAGCTGAAGGGACGCCACGAGCAATCACTCCGCCCTGGTGAAGTCATAACACCAGTGCCTTTAATGTTATGGTTATGGTACCTCCATAACTAGGTGAAACTGGTCATGCATGTATATGGCTATAGGTATTCTAAATTAAACATAAGCAAATCAAACATATAAACTTATACTACGGGAAAAAATTTGGCTGCATACGGGGAATCCCAATAAGGAAAGAATGTCCATACTGAAAGGACGGGAATCCGTACCTTATGTCCAGTGAACGAAGAAGATGAACGGAAGAGAGTCCTACTTCGGTATCACTAATGCTACATGAATACATACGTGTATAAGTATCTGATTACTAAATACGTAACTGGTTTTATATCATGTCTTAGCTTATTTTATACGTCCATGTCATGTTTTAATGTTTTAAGCTTTATATTGTGTTTATCTTATATTTTGTCTATTCTAATTAAGTATTACTTGTATTTCATGTATTATTATACTTGCTGTGTAATAATAAGTAACTTTCTAAAAATAGCAGGTTTCCTAAAATAGAAAGTTTCCAAAAATAGAAAGTTACCAAAAATAGAAAGTTTCCAAAAATAGAAAGTTTCCAAAAATAGAAAGTTTCCAAAAATAGAAAGATTCCAAAAATAGAATTACTGCTTAAAATAGATAAGTTTCTAAAAATAGAAAGTTTCCATAAATAGATTAGCTGTCTTAATTAAATAAGTTTCTAAAAATAGAAAATTTCCATAATTAGATATAAGCTGGTTAAATAAGCTAATTATATAAGCTTAAGTGTTTTCTGATTATTATTCTAAGTCATGTAGTTATAAAGTATAGTTTATTAATTATTACATGTAAATTAAATAAACTATAGGTTAAAAGTATTTAATTAAATATTATGTTTTTAATTAAATAAGGTAAAATACTTAGGTTAAAACTTGTATTATTAATTATTAATAATATAACCTAAGTCATGTTGATTAATTAATTATAATCATGGTTTTTAATAATTAATTAATTATAAAGTCTAATTAAAAATAAATACTTAGGTTAAAATTCATGATCTAGTAATTAAATTTATAACCTAAGTCATGTTAATTAAATTAACTATGTCATGTTTTATTAATTTAATTTTTTAACATATAACTATTAAAATCATAAACCTTAACATAATCAATGAACCGGATCGTGACTAGAAACCATGAAGCGGGTCGTCAAAACCATACCCCGAACCAAGGTCGGGGTACCCCTTGTTTGCTGCTGCCGTGGAACCCACACCACCATACCGAGACCATGAGGTCTCGGTGGTGGTTCATAAGCCAAGCCGAGACCTCCCTTGGTCTCGGTTAGGCGTCGGCCAACATCAAAACACCCTTAAAAACACTTGTTTGTTTTACCCATGATCATTTACATGTTTTAATAATTGTTTTTAATTAGTTTATAAAAACATCATGATTTTATGTGACTTATTAAATCAAAACATAAAAGAAAAGGATTAAAAAGGTTATACTGAATACGTGGATCAATCAAGGATGAACACACACGAACCCTTGCATAAATTCCAAGATCAAAATCAACACGAACACCCCTCCATGGTGTTTATGGGTGGCGGCTAAAACACAAAGGAAGAAGAGAATTAGGGTTTTCTTTGTTTTCTAATTTTTGTAAAAATGAAACATGTTTTCCTCCTTTTTTTCAAAGTTAGCTAATTTTGCATGGGCTAAGCCCATTTCTTCTTCCTAATTTCGTGGTTATGGGGCCCACATGGGGTAACCCAAACATTTTCCGTGTCTAATTATTAAGTGTGTTCTCGTGTTCGTGTTTTACGTGTTTTAATTAATTATCGATTGTGACTTAATATATTTATTCGTGTTCGTAATAATTATATATAGATACGTAATATTAGTTCGTGATTAATTTACGTTCATGATTTCATGTTCGTTTGATCGTGATTATAATTACTATTGGAATAATTATCGTGTGTTCATATGTAATAAATACTTATCGTATTCTAACACGTACGTAATACTCGAAATTCTTGTACGTGAAACGTAAACATGTTATAAAAGAAAAGTTCTAATCATATACATACGATCTTAAGGGTACTATTCATGGTAAAAGCATGCGGGTTTTACACCTGCCCTGACACACGAACTAGCAAGAAGACAAGGGTGTGCCAGCAAATCAACGACCCACGACCTAGCTTACATCCTAAGCTCACTTGGGAGTCTAAGATCACAAAACAACAAAGATTGGTCACATGTTCCAGCTCCAAAGGCAAATTCAAACTCAAGTATATTCGAATATTCAAGGGCAAAATAGGGACTTCAAGCATTAGGGTTTTAGTTTGTTTTCAGCTTTCTAGAACTCATTTTATCCTATATAAAGGCCTTAGGTTTCTTACTTTGGCTTTGTTCTTGGTTTTCTTTGGGTCATAAGTCTGTAAAGCTTTTGTTCAAAGTTAATGAAAAAAGTTTGATTTTGTTGACGAATTCCAAGCACCACTTTACATTTCCAAGTTTGTTAATTATAAGTTCTAAGTTTGTTGTGATTTTGAGGTTTCAAAGTTTGGTTTTAAGTTTATGCAAGTTTGTTCTAAAGTTTATCAAATATTTGATTTTCCAACTTTCTTGTTCAACACTTTAAGTTTTTGGATCAAAGGTTGATCATATCACCCTGATAACATAATTATCAAGGTGAAGTGAGACTTCTAGTTTGGGAAGATTCAAGTTGTGGGGTACAAGGTTGAAAGAATCTGCTTATTTTCATTATTTTCTTTATATAATCTGTGTTGCCTAATTTTGTTGAATCTTAGCAGTGAATTGGAAGCTTGTGGTTGTTGTGCTACCGCAAAAGCTATAACATTCGGGAGTGTGGAAGTACATTCCTTAGGTTTGTCTTTTTCTCTTCAAAATCTGTCAAGAACTTATACTAAGTGAAAAGTGGTATGAACTGATGTATGTGGTGTTCTTATGCATGCAATCTTGTTCTTAGTTCATAATATTGTTGTTATGATGTTTGTTTAAGCTTGGTTAAACCTGAAAAACGTTTTTGCTTTGTTAAATTTTGAGTCAAAAATTTAAAGGAGTCTTTGGGATTGTTGTTTGGTTAGAGACTGCATGAGATTTTGTAGGTATTAGGGCTTAAGGTGTGTTTGTGTTTGATACCGGAGTGGTTAGAGTTAGAAATCTGCTTGTCTTGTGCTTTTAACACTCTAATCTGAATCTTTGGCATAACTAGTTTGTTCTAGGTTGTTTTGAACTAAAAATTGGTCACCACCTAGAATTGATGCATAAATAAGGCTAACAAGTGTTAAACCATAGTTTGTGCAACATGTTTTGGGGATTTGTGGATTTGAAATTCATTTTCTGGTCAATTAGTTCAGCAAAAGGGTTTTGTGTTCATCAACTTTACATCAGAAACATCACTTAGGGTATATACTAGTCCAAATTTGTGAATCAATGCTTGAAATTAGTTATTTGTGTTTGAATATGTCTGGTATTGCTTTTGTGTGAATTTGGTGGAATTGTGTGGGCTTATTCTTGTTTAAAAAGCTACTTAATCTGTCATACCCTAATTTTTCCATGTTTGAGCACTATATGATTAAACTGTACTAATTGGCTTGGTCATTTGTTGTTTACTTGCTTGTTCTTGACTCCCTACAATCCACTGGTTGTGGGGGTGCCCTCATTGTCCAAAGAAACCAAGTAGAACTCACTAAAAAACAAAATCAGTTCACAAGCAGTGGGAACTCCTTTCCCACTGAAGGTTTCCACTGATAGTGTAATTTGGTCAACATCTTATCATTAAGCCATTTCAGCTTATTCAAATGTGCAATAACTTGGATTTTGTAATTAGTCCTCCTTATTTGACCCATTTAATCATTCTGGAACTTTTGGGCCTGTGACTTTAAGGTTTGACTATAAAATGAATTGACTTTTATTTTTCAAAACAGCTTATTCCTTAATCCAACTTATTGAGTGGACTTATTGAAAATATTTTTGTTTATTTAGCTTAATTTGGTCATTTCAAACCTTTTGCAACTTGAATCAGCTCTTGAAGTGGTCTAGAACTCGAAAACTACTATTTTGTCATTTTGTGTAGAGAGCTTTAGCTTATTTCAGGCTTATTTCTTGAGCTTTTTCAAAGTTTCTTTTTACAAACTGCTTTATAAGCTCAAAAGAAGGATGTGTGTGAAATTTCAGCTTATGGCTTAATGGGCCAAAAAGCCCATTAAGAATAAGTTGTTTACTCATAAGCTGTGATGAGCACATTTTCAGCTTTTGGGCCTTTAGAGTTTTGTGTTTAAAATCAAATTTTAAGCTAGACTGGAAGTTTTGGTCTTATTTGGTGAACATTTTTCTTATTGGGCCTAAAACAGCCCATTTAGTAAACTGTTTTGAATTTTGGCCCATTTGGAGGCCCAATAGGGGTATTTAGGTACTTTCACTTTTGTTTCTGGTTTTATTAAGTTAAAATAAGTTAGTTTGCAAGTTTTTAGAATTTTTTATAAATTTTGAATTTTTAATATTATTTTAATATTTAATATTTAGTTTAGATTCATTTTAAATAGTTTTAATAGGTTTTAAATAATAGAAAAATACTTTTTAGTTTAAGTAAAATATTTTGAGGTTTAGAAAGTGAAAAATCTTAATTTGGGTTTTTTATTAATTTATTTAATTGTTAGGGCTTTAATTAGCATTTAAAAATTTAATAATTAATTAAATAAAAGGTTTGAAAAGGTTTTGATCATTTGTAAACCTTAGTTATATTATTAGGAGTTTTTAGTAATTTTTTGGGAATTTTTAGAGTAATTTTTAATTTTGTCACTTTTTACGGTTTTACGTTTACGTCATTCGTCGTAGTTTAATTTTATTCGTATCCGTCATCATTTTTCTTTTTTATATTTTCTCATCAATATTAATCTCAAAGTAAATCAAATTAAACACACACATTAGTCCTCCTTGGTGAACGAACTTCATTGGGTCATTAACACTTGATTTTCCTAAATCACTTGTTTAATACTTACCGCATTTACGCCTTTTTCCTAAAGGGTGTATTTTTATCACAATCTTTTTGGCGCCGCTGCCGTGGAGGCGTGTTGTGTTTATATTTGAACAAATTTTGTTTTGATATTATCCATAATAAGTATTTGTGTGTTTTAGAACTCTAAGCACACGTATTATCGGTTTTTGTTTTCTTTGTTAATATTATTACTATATTGTATTACGTATCACGATAAATCAACAATATCTTCAAAAGCGTGAAAACGCCACCTTAATTGGGATTTCATCACTCAATTATTGTATTCGAATCTAAAGCAAAAAGAAAAGTCAAAATAGATAAATACTTTCATGAAGCCTAATTTTGATTTACACAAACTATAAGGTGGGTATAAGGGGGTTGTATTTCACGACCTAAAGGAAAAAGGCTCTTAAGTGCTTCGCGCCGCCTCGTTTCCCTCGCTTGCTTGTGCGAGTTTTGAGAAAAAGGGCTAATCGAGGGTTTGCCACCCAAAGTATTATTATGTATTATATATATTTGCTTGGTTTCAAAGATTAAACCCTCTTGAACGTTTTGGTGTTCCACCAACGTTCTAAAGTCATCGAATGTGTTCACTTCACGTGATCGTTTTCATTCCTTGAGGATCATTTAATCGAGAAATTGATTTGTAAAACCCACAAAATAAGGTCATTACTTAATTCTTACTTTTCGAATATTTTTGAAGTATTTTATAATCATGAATATTATTATGTTTAACGGTTTAAGTTGAAATCGATATTAAATATTTTATTTTTATATTTTGACGAGCAACGAGGACTACTAGTGATCGCGATACCGACGGATGCCCATAATTTTATATTTCATTATCGATCGTTTCGATATTTAATATTTTCGACGATATCGTTTTAATTACGTATCGAGTCGTTATATCATTATTTTTCGTGTGCGTTTAAACTTTTTAGTATTTTTACGAAACCCGAGTCCCGTAAATATTTTCAAAATTTTACTAGTGACAATTTCCCACCTTTTTGCTAATTATTTGCATTTTAAGCCAAACTTATGCCCAAATTGCACATAAGTCCTCACCCCACTAACTAAATAAAATTTAAAAATTAAAAACACACACACACTTTTTCACTTCCAAAATTTTTCTCTCTCTCTCCTTTCTTCTCCATTTTGCCGAAACTCAACCAACACACCAAATCCATACATTTTTTCAAATTATCTTGAGTTTGAGGTTGAATCTAGCTAAACCAAGCATAGACCCATCTCTATTTTTGATCAAGGATCACATAGGTATAAAAATTTCACACATGCAAGCACTTTTTATTTTTATGATGTTGGTAGGTGGAAGCCATGGTTATGCATGGTGTTTTTAGCATGATCCATGGTGGTTCTTGCTAGAAATCTTGTTAAAAACTATATTTTGATCCAAAGATTTTTATTTTGTTATGATTTTGATGTTATGGTGGATGTATGATGATATTAGAGTATAGGAATGACCATTTCTATGGTTGGTTGTGGTCAAAAAGTTGATTTTGTATAAGATTTTGGTACCCATTTTATAGCAGTAGGTAAACTGAAAAATCCGAATTTTTATGTTTTGAAAATGACTTAACATATAGCCTAGGGTTGTAGATAATTTCCTTAGCTTCGATTTGATATAAGGTAGAGCTTCTAACTCAAAACGAGCGCGAAGTTATGATGTTTTGAATAATCGTGTACCGGGAGACGAGTATCGACACTACATGTAGTTGTTGTCGATATTTGGATCGAATCCCGGGGACTCTAAATGGATGTTTTTAAAATGTGTAACCTACTGATAATGAGGTATTTATTTATTAGGTTGAGTTTACTTTAAAACCCGATTGTCGGTTTTGTTAACGGAGTCGTTTAAATAAGTTAAAACGGTTGTATGAAAAATTAACGTAAATCTGTCCGGATTTTGTGGTTTGAAAATGAGTCGAGTAAAGGACTTTAAAAGTAATTTCATTTGATAAACTTGTAGGAGGACTTTCTATATATAGTAAGTTAGTTTATCGAGTCGTTTCATAAACGGTTGACAAGTTTAAAAAGGGGTAAATAAGCTAGTACATGTAGTATGTACCGGCGGATTTTGTTAAAAGTATAAAATGGTTAAGTAAATGGGTAGTAAAGTATAATGAAGTTATTTATATAGTTTACTTTCGAGTGTATTGTGGTTTTATGAGTTCGAGTTTGATTTTATTAAGTATCATTTATTTCTCGAGTCTATTATTAAAGTACGCACCTTATTTGCTAGGTTGCGGTTATCGTGATTATCGGGCATCTACTATCGTCGGCGATTGTCTTCAACTACTATAAGTACTAAGGTGAGTCTATAGCCTCGTTTGAGCTCATTCGAATATTTTAAAACCCGCGAGGGGGAATACATGTTTTGTAAACTTAGAACACAAGATTTTTATGGTATGCTTGTCCCTTTATGAATGGACCCGTGGTTGCCTTTAAATTGCATTAAGTGATTGCCTTTGTTAAAGCCTCAATTATGGACCGTTAATTAACCTATGATGGGTTAACCGCTAGTACAATTAATAGATCTATGGGGGAAGCCGCCCCGGTTCAGTTTTTGTGGACTTGTCATAGAAGCTTAGGCCCGACCTCCACACTGTTTGAACATATTGTATTGAGAAGTCAGGTATACGGCAATGTACCAAAAATCTGGAGGTAACTGACAATTAATAAATCTCTCGTCTTATTAGACTGATATGGGAGTGTCTAAGGGCTCGGTTCCATGAGCTTATTGCAATTTATGCTATATACAATTATTATTGTTGATGCAAATTATTATACGAAGCTAGTTGCCTTCAAGTATGACACAAACTTAAAATTCTTGCTTGTGTTCAAAATGATTATATAAACCTATAGATTCACTCGGCATTTTTGTTGATGATTTTCTCACATGTATTTCAGGTAATCAAGAAGGCTGAAGCTTGGAAGCCACGGGAATGAATGTTGTGCACTACTTTGTATATAAACCCTTTGAATGTTTATCGTTCCTTTTGTTCAAAACAATTTAAATCTTTTGTTTTGGTTGTACTTCGGTTACGATGTCTTGGGACTACGCTACTCTGACAAATGTTTTGGGAACGATAAATCAAAAACGTCTTTTTCGAGTCGTTCTTTATAAATTATATGTTGTAGTATCATTGTTTAGCACCCAAAGATGTATTCCGCTGCGTGTAAATTTGGGGTGTTAAAGATTGGTACCAGAGCCATGAGTTATAGAGAACTAGGTCTTTTTCTAAAAACCTAAACTATAACTGTCGGTTTTTATTTTTTCAAAGAGTCGGTGCACATGATTTCGCGTGACTTCAAGTTCAAGCTACTTCTGGGATTACAACTTTAGTATACATTATTATGTATGCCTTATTGCTAAGTATTTCTAAATAAATACTATAATCCTTTATCGATATATATATTGATATTGTTAAACTTTTCGATAAGAGTTATCATTTATTAATGAGTTACTTAAATAAATTTTTGGAATTTTTCCTGTAATTATTTTGAAGGATTTTCTATATTTATTTAAAATTTTGGAAATTATCCTATTTCATTTTATTATGACCTTATACCTATTTTGTGAAATTTACCACCGTTAAATTACGTCTTCGATGAGGAGGAAGCAGGTTTCACTACTGCAAGCGAGACAAAGTCAACTAAGCCATGTGGATCCCCACGTGACTAGTGTTTATTATTTTGTGTCGTTGTACTCTATTTGTCTTTAAGATCATTCCTTGTTGATCGATGATAATAGTTTCCTTTGATCCTTATAATGATTGTGAATCCTTGTATTGATAATGTGTATGCATTTGATGATTGATTTTATACATGATATGACTATACCATGAATACAATTAACTCATTCATTTTATCTTCTCTTTGTGATGTGACAGAATCATGCCACCTAGGAGAATGACAAATGATGCCATTGCAAGGCTAGTTGCTGAAGAGGTTGCGAAAGCATTACCTGCGGATAGAGCTGCGCGTGTTAACACTGAAGGAGCAGGTGGCTCTGGAGGTGCGGGTGCTGAAGGTGAAGGTGAACCTGCTGGACCTGAAGCAGCTGCTGCTGGGGCAGGTGCAGCTGAGAATCCTGCAGATGAGGTTGCTCAGGCTGCTGCTGCGGTTAAAGAATGTACTTTTGCTGTATACATGAAGTGTGGACCTACTACATTTCAAGGAACTGGTGGAGCACTGGAATTATTCAGGTGGATTGAGAAAACAGAAACAACATTTGAGATTAGTGATTGCTCAGAAAGGAACAAGGTTAAGTTCGCAGTTGCTACTTTTAAGGATCGAGCTTTAAGCTGGTGGAAGACTCAAGTTGTTACAGTTGGTTTAGAAGCTGCAAATAGGAAACCTTGGGATGAAATTAAAAGGTTGTTAAAAGAGGAGTTCTGTCCAGAAGAAGAGTTATCTGCTTTGGAGGATGAGTTGAGGCACCTGAAGCTGAAAGATAACAACATTGCTGCATATACTAGTCGATTCAATGAATTGGTTTTGTTGTGTCCAGATGCTTTTTCTACTGAGAAGAAAAAGATGGATAAATACATCAAAGGGTTGCCTGGGTACATTAAAGGTGAGACAACTTCATCTCGACCCAAGAACTTTGTTGAGACTGTAAGAATGGCTCATACACTCATGGGGCAGAAGGTTCAAGATAGGGCTGATAGAGATGCTGAAGGTAGTAAAAGGAAATGGGAGAATTCGCAGAGTGGTAATCAAGGTAGTAACCGCCATAGGCAGTACAATCAGAAGAGAAATGATGGGGCTAGAGCTGCGACTAACAAGAATGGTAATGCTGACTATGGGGGAACAGCCCAGAAATGTAAGAGTTGTGGTGCTTGTCACTTTGGTAATTGTCCACCAAGGTGCACTAAATGTGGAAAGGTTGGGCATGCTGCGGAGAAGTGCAAGCCATGGATCCCTGCCACTGGAGCAAATGCTATTCCGATCAAGACTTGCTTTGAATGTGGAGAACGTGATCATGTTCGTCCCAAATGCCCGAAGTTGAAGAACAAGAAGGCAGGTGAAGCTGCTGGGGCAGTTTATGTTGTTAAGGATGCGGATCGGGCACAAGGTCCAAATGTGGTGACGGGTACGTTCTTACTCAACCATCGTTATGCTAGTGTGTTGATTGACTCAGGATCTGATAGGAGCTTTATAAGCACTTCCTTTAGTCGTTTAATTGATGTTGAGCCAACAAGCCTAAATGCTAGTTATGAGGTCGAGTTAGCTGATGGACAATTAGTTAGTACTACCACTATATTTAAGAAGTGTCCTTTGAAATTAGCAAATCATTTGTTTGAAATTGATTTGATGCCGATTATGTTGGGTTCGTTTGATGTGATTGTTGGTATGGATTGGTTGGTTGCTCATGATGCGGTAATTGTATGTGGGGAGAAATTTGTTCACATACCGGTTAAGGGTAAGGTGTTAGTAGTTAAAGGTGATGTCGGTAGATCTCGTCTGACGGTGATATCTTGTATCAAGGAGAGGAAATATGTAGAAAGAGGTTGTCACCTGTTCTTGGCTCAAGTAGTGGAGAAAGAACTAACGGTTAGGCGTGTGGAGGATGTTCCGGTTATTCGTGATTTTCCTGAAGTATTTCCCGATGACTTGCCAGGGCTTCCGCCTCAGCGAGAAGTCGAATTCAAGATTGATCTAGTGCCGGGAGCTGCACCGGTGGCGCGTGCACCTTATCGTTTGGCACCGTCTGAGTTGAAGGAGTTGGCAGATCAGTTGAAGGAGTTAATGGATAAGGGGTTCATTAGACCAAGTTCGTCACCTTGGGGAGCTCCAGTATTGTTCGTGAAAAAGAAGGACGGATCGTTCAGAATGTGCATAGACTACCGAGAGTTGAACAAGTTAACTATCAAAAATTGTTATCCACTTCCTAGGATCGATGATTTGTTCGATCAACTTCAGGGTTCGTGTGTGTACTCAAAGATCGACTTGAGGTCGGGTTATCATCAACTTCGTGTTAAAGAGGAGGACATACCTATTACAGCTTTTCGGACGCGTTATGGACACTTTGAATTTCAAGTGATGCCGTTTGGGTTAACTAACGCACCTGTGGTATTCATGGACTTAATGAATCGTGTGTGTAAACCATACCTCGACAAGTTTGTGATTGTATTTATCGACGATATCCTGAATTATTCCAAAAGTCGGGAGGAGCATGAAGGTCATCTGAAGATTATTTTGGAGTTGTTGATATTGGAGTGTCTAAGGGCTCGGTTCCATGAGCTTATTGCAATTTATGCTATATACAATTATTATTGTTGATGCAAATTATTAAACGAAGCTAGTTGCCTTCAAGTATGCCACAAACTTAAAATTCTTGCTTGTGTTCAAAATGATTATATAAACCTATAGATTCACTCGGCATTTTTGCTGATGATTTTCTCACATGTATTTCAAGTAATCAAGAAGGCTGAAGCTTGGAAGCCACGGGAATGAATGTTGTGCACTACTTTGTATATAAACCCTTTGAATGTTTGTCGTTCCTTTTGTTCAAAACAATTTAAATCTTTTGTTTTGGATGTACTTCGGTTACGATGTCTTGGGACTACGCTACTCTGACAAATGTTTTGGGAACGATAAATCAAAAACGTCTCTTTTCGAGTCGTTCTTTATAAATTATGTGTTGTAGTATCATTGTTTAGCACCCAAAGATGTATTCTGCTGCGTGTAAATTTGGGGGTGTTAAATGATTCGAGGAGAGATTTCTAGATTTTGGTCTACGTAATTCACCAAAAATCTAAAAAAGTAAAAACAATCAAAAACACAAAAAAATTTAAAAACGTAAAAACACCAAAAAGAATCTTCTTTGCTCACCTTACGTTGTACGTTACGTTTATGCAAACTCGCTCCAAAGCTAAACGTTCACGTCAACGTCAAAATCGAAAGGAAACAACACCAACATTTTCTAGTGAAGAATCTCCTATTGACGAACCCATTGTAGAACAAGAAGTCACCATGGCTAATCGTACTATGATGGAGTTGCTTCAAGCACCCACCGAGGGTTATGGAGAAGTGATTGTGATTCCCGTTATCCTTGCGGAGAATTTTGAGGTTAAGACGGGTTTATTGTCCATGATCCAAGCTAATAAGTTTCGTGGTGATGAAAAGGACAACCCTCATAACCACATTCGCATTTTCAGTCGTCTTACGTCGACATGAAAATTTAATGACGTCTCGAAAGAAGCGATCAAGATGATGCTTTTTCCGTATTCCTTAGCGGCGCCCGCTAAAATTTGGTTAGAGAAAGAGCCACCCAATTCTATATTGACGTGGAAGGATCTCGTTTCGAAGTTCGTAAACTAATTTTACCCGCCCTCTAAGACTACGCACTTGAAAAAAGAGATTTCAAAATTTTCACAAGAATTTAACAAGAGTTTTTCAACGGCTTGGAATCGGTTTAAGGAAATGTTACATTAGTGTCCTCATCACGGTTTTTCCGACTTGCATCAAATCGATACGTTTTACAATGGTTTGAACGATCATGAGCGTGATTATCTTAATGCCGCCGAGGGTGGTAATTTTTTGTGTAAAACGGTCGAAGATGCATTGACGATTATTGAGAATAGATCCAAAGTTTATAGCCGTCGTAGCACATCGAGTGTTAACAAGGCTTCGTTTTCACCTTCATCTTCACATACTGATGCTTGCCAAATCGAGGCAAATTTGGAAAACAAGATTTTTGATAAATTTAAGGGTTTGTTGAAAGAGTTTAATGTTGGTGAACACCCCACTCTCGCTATGGCTAAAGCGGTTGAGGTTACTTGTGTCTATTGTGGGGGAGGTCATGATTTCTCCGAGTGCATTACCGCCGGTGGTAACACTTCGAGCGCCTACGCGACCACGGGAACTTATAACCAAAACGGTCAAGTTACCCGCACTAATCAATTGACTCCACCGGGTTTTTCACCAAATCAAAATCGAAACAATCAAGGTGGTTACCAAGGCAATCAAAGGAATAACTATAAGGGTAACAATTACAACAATGGGGGAATAATAGTCAATTGCAAAATCAAAATCGTAATTTTGAAAACCCACAAGGATTTCAAAATGCTTACATTAAAGAAGTTCCTAATGATTTTTTGAATTACGCTACTGCTAATGACAAAATTTTTGAAAACCTCCAAGAGAAATTGGCTAGTCAAGCTAGGGAAACGGCTAAGAACACGAAGGAATTAGGAAATTTCGCTAAGGAAAATGCCAACATGAAAATTGAGTTGAAAAACGATTTTGCTAATCAAATTCGATGTCAAAACAACAAAATCGAGCAAATTCAATCTAGGCTTGAACAAAGGATATACCTAAGTGCCGCGAAGCAAGACGTTAACCTAAATTCTATTTTAGAAGCAATCATGATGAACAAAGCCTCTACTTCGGGTTCTTTTCCTAGTAACATCGTGTCAAACCCGAAGGGAGAGATGAAAGTGATTACCACACATAGTGGTAAGACCTTTAAAGAGCCGATTCCTCAACTAGTTACTCCTACGGATGAGCCAATTGAGGAAGAACCCGAGGTTGTGGTTGAAAAGGAGCATATCTCAATCCCACGAAGTACTACTCAAACCACACCTACGGTCGACCCTTTACCCATATTGGAAACCGAGATTCCAAAGGCTATGCCTATGCCACCCAACACCACCCTCTTTCTTTGACCCATCATCATCTTCACCAACATCTCCTTTGCCTTACCCATCGAGACTTCGAAAGGAAAAATTGCAAGAAAGAGACAATTACCAATTTGAGCTTTTCATCAAAATGTTTCGGGACTTGCATTTTAACATATGTTTCGTCGACACTTTAATTATGATTCCTTGATTTGCCGCTAACTTTAAGAGTATGTTGAATAACAATGAGAAATTTCAAAACTTTTCTAGTTGTTCATCGGTTTATCTTAGCCGCATACCTCAAAAATTCGGTGATCTCGGTAAATTTTTAATTCCGTGCGGTATTCAAGATATGGAAGAATGCTATGCCTTGGCCGATCTAGGTGCTAGTATTAATTTGATGCCTCTTTTGATCTTTAATTCGCTCAATCTTCCTAATCTTACTCCAACGAAGATGTCTATCGAAATGGCCGATCATTTTACGATTCCCGCATGTGGGACGGCCAAAGACGTTTTTATTAAGGTGTGAAAGTTTTTCAATCCGGTAGACTTTATCGTTGCCGATATTCCCATGGATCCTCAAGTTCCTCTCGTTTTAGGTCGTTCGTTTTTAGATACGTCACAAGCAATTATTGACGTTCATGCTAGAAAAATCACCTTACGATTCAACGACGAGGAACTTGTTATAAACGCAACTCAAAACTCAAAACTTTCTCATGTTTATTCTATCGCGACTATGAACCATGTTGATATGATCGATGTCATTTGCGAAGAATATTCACAAAAAAAATTAGGTTTTCTCGATGAAGCAAATCGTGGCAATCCCACTATGCTCGATCCTATTCTTGATAATTCGACACCTTTGTTCACTCCATTTGAAGGAGGTGGTTTTACGTTGGAAGAATTTAACGTTCCCCTAACTTGTAACGAAGACCTCGATGACGATGAGGACTTCTCGATTATCAAGGATTTTCTTAACGATTTCCCATTTCCTCCACCGGTGGAGTTTATGAGTATCGAACCCGCATCTTCAATCGAGGAACCACCAACCCTCGAATTGAAAGATCTTCCTCCTCACCTCGAATACATATTCTTGGCAGGAGACGATAAGTTGTCGGTTATTATTGCGAAAGACCTTTCCAATGATGAGAAATCCGCACTTATCGATATCTTGAAATCTCACAAAGGGGCAATTGCGTGGAAACTTTCCGACATTAAGGGAATCGATCCTAAATTTTGTACGCACAAAATCTTAATGGAGGATGACTACAAACCTGCAATCCAATGTCAACGAAGGGTAAACCCCAAAGTTTACGTCGTCATAAAAAAGGAAGTACTTAAACTACTAGAAGCGGGAATGATTTACCCTATATCCGATATCCCTTGGGTTAGCCCCATTCATTCTGTCCCTAAAAAGGGAGGAATGACCGTTATGCCAAACGATGACAACGAGTTAGTTCCCACTAGACTCGTGACCGGTTGGAGGTTGTGCATTGACTATCGTAAGTTAAATGACGCCACTCGTAAAGACCATTTTCCATTACCCTTCAAGGACCAAATGTTGGAGCGTCTTGCGGGAAACTATTTCTATTGCTTTCTAGATGGTTTTTCCGGTTACTTCCAAATCCCCATCGATCCTCGTTATCAAGAAAAAACTACGTTTACGTGTCCATATGGAACGTTTGCCTATCGTAGATTGCCATTAGGACTTTGCAATGCACCGGAAACTTTCCAACGGTGTATGATGGCTATTTTTCATGATATGATCGTGTGGATTTGCTATTAGCTAATCCGGTGGTCTAACATGGTGGTAGATGGTAGTGGTAGCCATTGTTGAAGCTTAGAGGGAGAGTGGTTGTGTGTGTAAAGAGAAAGAAAGGAAAATGTAATAAAATGAAAAAGAAACACAATCAACACCCCTCCTTGGAAGCCTAGGAGGGGTATATATAGTCACACACGACCCTTAAACTATACATTGTACCTAGTCTAGTCTAAGCGTGTGTGACTATGATAACTAATGGGAAGTCTTAAATGTCGTCACATAAAGTGAATTTCCAACAATCTTCCCCCATGGGACGACGTGTAGAATTCCTTACAATATTTTTCCTAACAAGTACATAATGATTAAGAACAAGAGCTTTCATGAAGCCTCCAATGCTGATGATGTCTTCTTAGGCCTTTGACTTCAAAACGACTCATCTTTAAAGTAACTTGTAGAAGAAATATTGTAACGGCACGAGCTAAGTAATCCATATACTTCTGGTTAAGGAGAAGCTTCTGAATTAACTTCCCCCTAATTCCTGCCACATAAACTTGATGTAGAAGCTTTTAAATAGCTTCCCCCTAAACCGACAATCCTCATAAGCAACTTCAAAGCTTTCAATAAAGCTTAGAATGATTAAGCGCACAACGGAATTTAACAAGCAAACCCCATCATATAACATGATAATGTTGCTATTAGGGATTGAAAGTAAGGGGCACACCAAGTAGATCAACAACTTCTCTTCTCACGCTTGAATAATTCTTCTGAATTTTTCTTCCCCCTGAGAGTTCAAGTTATGCATACAAGAAAGAATCAAGACATTTCTTCCCCCACATAGTTGAAGAAAATAAATCAATCCCGAGTATGAAGCTCAAATAATGATGTAGACACTTTATCCCATTCATGAAGTTGACATCGTAACACCAGAGTCAATTAAGTCCCGGAAATGCACATATCTTCTTCCGGAGATGCACCAGAGTCAATTAAGTCCCGGAAGTGAATATTTCTCCATATAGGATAATGATGATGAATAGTTGCAACAACCAAACAATTAACATCGAATCAGTAGTGTACCGTTTAGAGAATGATAACACCACGAGTTAAAACACTGATTTTCTCTGCGGCTATGACAAATGTCATCCAGGAATGTCTTCAAATTAAAAGAAGGTATGAAGTTCATCACGTATACTCGTTGTGCGTTCAATGTGTCTTCTTCTTCCCCCTTGATGGTTTCGAAATTCGGAACCATCAATAAATCGTACGCACATGTACCTGAAAACTCGTGAGAATAATAAATAAGCTGAATTATATATTTTGTGAGAATCAGCTGTTGATCAAAAATCTCTTCTCATAAACTCTCCACGGCTATCTTTACCAACCCACTTGAAAGCAATTTGAAGTGACCACTGATAGAATGAACTGGATACATCAAACGTCAAAACTGAATAAGAATCCTTCGACCTTATGACTTAAGCTTGCACAAAAATGTTGAATGAGGAACGGTGGAGAAATCTCTAAGTACTCAATGCACCACTGAAGAAGTCTATAAGCACAACACCTCTTGAAATTATCCACGTTGACTAAGCGCGTGACACTGAGTACAACAATGTAACCCCTTTAAGTGATAGTTATCCGAGTCATTAACCAACCACCCCGAACCCAGAAACAAGATAAACAAGTCTTCATTCTAAGATTAAGCACGAGCAAGTTATCTGTTCAAGGATAAAATAAGTACACGCCTTCGAAGAAATTCGTCTCCAATTTCAAATAATAATACTACCCGATTAAACAAATCCGTAGCCACTAAAAAATCGCCAAATTTTTCTTGGTCTCGTCAAAATAATTTTGTCACTTGTCAAGTCTTTTTGTCTCGTCACTATGTCACCTTGTCATTTCCCGATTATAAACAAAGTATTTCTTAATACACAAAATTTTATTCAAAATAAATAATTTTGAAATGAAAATTTGTGTATAATGTGTTTTAAATCATACGGCCCAACTTCACCATTGTTTTCATGGCCCATCCAACTTTGCAATACCCGGTCCATATAGTAACCTAGGGGATATAATAAGATATGCCAAATAATTAGGTCATAACCCTAATTATAACCCATAAGTTACTCCGCCCCCAACAAAAAACACAGATCTCATTTCCTCTGTCACAACCCCTCATCTTAACCTCCGTCCCCCATATTTGTTTATCTCCTTACCACCAAAAATAAAAAAAATCACCATTCTAATCTTCTCTTAATCCCAATCTAAACCGCAACTCAGAAATATATTGCTCTCAAACCCATACCAAAACTCCCATATTTCATAAATCATATGCAACAACCATTCGAATCACCTAAAGACGAATAAATCATGGCTTCAAGATCATTTAAAATGGTCTCGGGTGAGGTGTGTTAATTGCATGTCATTTTGTGGTCTTATAAAACGAAATGAAGAGTTGATTGAAACATAATTGTTATCAATCTTTCTTTAATTTCGAAAATTACAGATTTATGATGATTATGTTTTGGTTTCGTGTAGATCTTCGATGATATTTGAAACAAAAACATAAACTGAGATCAATTACTTTTCTGTTTGAGTCTAGATTTGAAGGGATTAGGAAACGAAAACATAAACTGAGACCATTCGGCTAACAAGTATCTATTTGCTTAACAAGATGCTAAGCCGCGATTGCTTCGTTGGATTCTCCTCCTACAAGAATTTAATGTCACGATCCTTGACAAAAAAGGAGCCGAAAATCTAACGGCCGATCATCTCTCTCGATTGAAAGATCCTCACCAATGTGTTTACGAGAACAAGGAAATCACAAAAACATTTCCTCTCGAGACACTTGGTGTATTGAACTCCAAGAAAGACTCTTCTACCCCATGGTTTGCGGACATCTCAAATTACCACGCGGGGAATTTCATCATTGAGGGTATGACGACACAACAAAAACGAAAATTCTTTTGTGACGTCAAGTTCTACTTTTGGGGCGACCCTTATCTATTTCCGACTTGTGCGGATCAAATCATTCGACGTTGTGTTTTTGGCACCGAAGCTTCTAATATCCTTAGAGCTTGTCACGACGGACCCACGGGTGGTCACCATGGTGCTAATCTCACGGCTAAGAAAGTTTTCGATGCCGGTTTCTTTTGGCCTACTATTTACCGAGACGCGCATGCACTTATCAAGTCGTGTGAATCATGCCAACGTCAGGGAAAAGCCTAAAAAAACTATGAAATGCCGCAAAACATCATCTAAGTGTGTGAGATCTTTGACGTGTGGGGCATTGATTTTATGGGGTCGTCCCCATCATCTCGTGGTAATAAGTATATCCTTGTGGTCGTTGACTACCTATCTAAGTGGGTTGAAGCTAAGGCTTTTCCCACATACGATGCTCGTGTGGTAGTCAAGTTCTTAAATAAATTGTTCTCTCGGTTCGGAACCCCTCGTGATATCATAAGCGATCATGGAACCCATTTTTGCAACGATCAATTTGAAAAAGTTTTAAAGAAATATGGGGTTGCACATCGTCTTTCTATGGATTATCACCAACAAACGAGTGGGCAAGTGGTGGTCTCAAAACAAGCTTTGAAAAGGATCTTGGAAAGATCAATAAGAGATAACCGTGTGTCTTGGTCCGACAAACTCGATGATGCTTTATGGGCCTTTCGCACTGCTTATAAGGCCCCAATTGGGTGCACACCTTATAAGTTATTGTATGGAAATAATTGCCACTTGCCTATCGAAATTGAACACAATGCATATTGGGCCCTAAAGCATGCAAACTTTAACTTGAAGACCGCGGGGGATCACCGGAAAATACAATTGAATGAATTGGATGAATTACGCAATAATGCTTATGAAAATTCATTGATTTTTAAAGAAAAGACTAAAAAGTTTCATGATTCAAAGATTAAAAACAGGGTTTTTAACATTGGTGATCAAGTGTTACTTTTTAACTCTCGTTTAAAGATATTTTCCGGAAAATTGAAATCCCGCTGATCGGTTCCGTTCACTGTCACACAAGTTTTTCCATATGGGACCATCGAGCTAGCTCAAAATGATGGTCCTAACTTTAAGGTGAATGGACATAGGTTGAAGCGCTACTTTGGTGGGGAATTCCCTTTTTTGGACAACCTTGACCAAGTCACCTTCCCCAATGATAATTAGTATTGAGGGGATCGAGTCAAGCTCATGACTCGGTAATCAAAAACGAGCTGCCTCGTGGGGGAGCTCCCATGTTTTCCATGTACATATTATCACTTTCTAATGTAGCTAATGTGAGGGGATTTTTTCCCTTCCAACCTTTGTTCTGTGATTGTTTGTGAATTGTGGTTATTAGATCATAATCATCTTCACGGTGCAAGCCTCTCGTGTTTGTTTTACGTGAGCCTTGATCATTTGCTTTAAAGAATTTCTCAATATCCACATGATGTATCCTTTATTGTTCTAACCTTATGTTTTTAGCACACTTCATAAATGGCTATTGATTTAATGGTTCCACACTTTCCATGCTAGATTAAGAATTTGACTACGTCTCTAGTATGGGGGTATCCTACCCTTAGACTCGAAACATTGAGGACAATGTTTAACTTTAGTATGGGGGGTGAATAGATACTCGACCTTGCTAAACCTTCACGCTTTCCAACTTTCATGTTTTAGTTTCTCGTTTTGTTGCAAAATAAAGCTAAAAATGGCCAAAATTAAAATTTTTCTCATGTTTTCATAAGTGTGTAGTGACACGAATGTAGATTTTCCGATGGCGAGAATAAGAGTAATTTTTGACTCGACCGTGCGTGTTGAGCACTTAGCTTCGATTCCTTAACTTTTTAGGCTAAGTCTCTTAAATGAGGACGAGAAATGATAGCGTTAATTATAAGTTACTATGCTAAACGTAGAATTCGCGATTATTTCAAAAACTCATGTGTCCAAATTATTTGCTTATTCTTCGTTCGCTTGTATATAAATTTTGCTAATAAGTATTAACTTAGTAGTTTAGTCTTAGTTGTTGGTTTCTAGCTTTTTCTAGTAGCTTCCATGTAATTAAATTAGGAAAACATTTGATAATCGTCAGCGTCACGGTTTTGAAGTATTAGCAACCCGAATAATCAAAAGCTTGATCCAATAAATGATTTCAAGTGCACTCGCCTAAATCAAGCAAAAATTCGAAGCTCACAAGGCCGAAAAATCTATGCAAAATTGAAAGTGAAAATCCTTAGTCTTTGAAGCTTTAAAGATCCAAAATTACGTTTCACGTTGGGGATATACGTCTTTGGCCATAATAAACACCTCATGGCGAGGTTAAATAAAAGGCAAGGCAAGATAGAAGCCCAAAAGGTGGAGGTAAACCTATGATAATAAGGCCCATCTGTTAGGGGGCGTATAAAGTCTTGGTAATAAGTCTCATGTTCAAAACCGTTCTAAAACCGTGGTTATCAAATCTCACTTGTTAACTTAATTTTTTGACATCGTTGTCTATTAGGGGAAGTTATTAATTTGATGGTTTTGATTACACCGTTTCATTTCTATTTTTGGACCTTAATCTCTATCATCGCATAAGTCAACAATGTATCATCATGATCATTAAGACAAGAATAAAATATAAGAAATACACATTAGGACAATGGGAGTCTAAGTACGTGATTAGAGCATATGAGTAATGTTAGCATTACTAACTTATAATGACAATGATCTCGTTACACGCTTGGCATGGAATTGGGTGAAAATCAAGGACGACAATTTTATCTCTATGAGACACTCACGTGTTCTTTTTCTATGAACCTAAACGTCCCATTTTGCAATGAAGATCATACATTATGTCTAAAACACAAAGTAGTAGTAGTGTAGTAAGTTTACCTTTGAATAAAAGTCGATAAAATTGAATTTTGGAGATGCTAAGATACCTTATTCTAGCATTGCGTGAGGGCACGACAATGGTTTAGTATGGAGGAGTGATGAGACTTATTTTATACATAGTCTCATCGTCCTAAACAGGCTTAAAATGATAAAAACATCATCAAAAGTACTATAAATATGGTTGTGTTTGTTCAATGTGCATTTAAGGTACGGATATTAAGAAAATGACAAAAGATCACAAGAAACAAGCAAAAACGAACACGGGAAACGAAGTCACACAATGAACCGGACCCAAGTGTTGATTTTCCAAGAAAAGTCTTTTAAGAATTGAAGAATGTACAAGAAGGGTCCTTCATTCTTGATGAATTGACACTTTATACCCTTGTATATTCATAAGTACAAGTTTGGTCCCTAAAGTTTGTCAAAGTTAAAAGGACCCTCAACTTTGAAGAATTGGCAAGAATGGTCCCTCAAAACTGAAGACTTGTCACTTTTAGTCCTCCACAAAGTCAATCATACAAGTGAAGACCATAAAGTTTCAAGAATAGTCCTTTGAAGCCATTCAAAAATCTTGAAATTACAAGAAATACCCTTGAATATACTTTGTAAAAGTATTTGTGGCCAAAGTGTGAAAATGGAAACTTCAAATACAAAGGAAATTCAGTTTTGGCTATTTAAACTTCAAGTGACAACAACACGGAAAAGGAAGGGTTAATACTGGCCGACATAATAACTTACCTAGACTAATCAGAGTACGCCACGTCGCCCCACTCACCACCACAACCAATCACAACTCACCATTGTTACACCTCACAATCCCACTCACTAAATAGTTTAATCAGGTTTTAAACCATTAAACTATTCCTAAAATTGGCGCTAAACACCCACTTAAACCCTAAACTAGATCAAAACCACTACTATTCAGCCAAGAACAAAGATTGGGTTTTCCTTAATCACATTAAATTAAAGGTCAAGCTACTACAGATTTGTGATTAAGGGCTCACTTAACTAAACCCAACTCTCAATTTTGTCCCCACTCAACTCACATTACCTCCCCAACCCTCCCCTGACCCACGAACTAGCTAGAAGACAAGGGTGTGCCAGCAAATCAACGACCCACAGCCTAGCTTACATCCTAAGCTCACTTGGGCGTCTAAGATCACAAAACAACAAAGATTGGTCACATGTTCCAGCTCCAAAGGCAATTTCTAACTCAAGTATATTCGAATAATCAAGGGCAAAATGGGGACCTTAGGCATTAGGGTTTTAGTTTATTTTCAGCTTTCTAGAACTCATTTTAGCCTATATAAAGGCCTTAGGTTTCTTACTTTGGATTTGTTCTTGATTTTCTTTGGGTCACAAGTCTGTGAAGCTTTTGTTCAAAGCTAATGAAAAAAGTTTGAATTTGTTGACAAATTCCAAGCACCACTTTACATTTCCATGTTTGTTAATTTAAACTTCTAAGTTTGTTATGGTTTTGAGGTTTCAAAGTTTGGTTTTAAGTTTATTCAAGTTAGTTTAAAAGTTTTCCAAAAATCTGATTTTTCAACTTTCTTGTTCAACACTTAAAGTTTTTGGATCAAAGGTTAATCATATCACCCTGATAACATACTTATCAAGGTGAAGTGAGACTTCTGGTTTGGGAAGATTCAAGTTGCGGGTACAAGGTTGAAAGAATCTGCTTGTTTTCATTATTTTCTTTATATAATATGTGTTGCCTAATTTTGTTGAATCTTAGCAGTGAATTAGAAGCTTGTGGTTGTTGTGCTACCATAAAAGCTATAACATTCGGGAGTGTGGAAGTACATTCCTTAGGTTTGTCTTTTTCTCTTTTAAAATATGTCAAGAACTTGTGCTAAGTCGAAAGTGGTATGAACTGTTGTATGTAGTGTTCTTATGCATGCAATCTTGTTCTTAGTTCATAATATTGTTGTTATGATGTTTGTTTAAGCTTGGTTAAACCTGAAAAACTTTTTTGATTTGTTAAATTTTGAGTTAAAAAATTAAAGGAGTGTTTGGGATTGTTGTTTGGTTAGAGACTGCATGAGATTGAGTATGTGTTAGGGCTTAAGGTGTGTTTGTGTTTAATATTGGAGTGGTTGGAGTTAGAAATATGCTTGTCTTGTGCTTTTAACACTCTAATCTGAATCTTTGTCATAACTAGTTTGTTCTAGGTTGTTTTGAACTGAAAATTGGTCACCACCTAGAATTGATGTTTAACTAAGGCTAACAATTGTTAAACCATAGTTTGTGCAACCTGTTTTGGGGATTTGTGGATTTGAAATTCATTTTGTGGTCAATCAGTTCAGCAAAAAGGTTTTGTGTTCATCAACTTTACATCGGAAACATCACTTAGGGTATATACCAGTCCAAATTTTTGAACCTGAAATTAGTTATTTGTATTTGAATAAGTCTGTTATTGCTTTTGTGTAAATTTGGTGGAATTGTGTGGGCTTATTCTTGTTTAAAAAGTTGCTTAATCTATCAGACCCTAATTTTTCCATGTCTGTGCACTATATGATTAAACTATACTAATTGGCTTGTTCATTTGTTGTTGACTTTCTTGTTCTTGACTCCCTACAACCCACTTGTTGTGGGGGTACCCTCATTGTCCAAAGAAACCAAGTAGAACTTACTAAAAAACTAAATCAGTTCACAAGAAGTGGGAACTCCTTTCCCACTGAAGGTTTCCACTGATAGTGTAATTTGGTCAACAGCTTATCATTAAGACATTTTAGCTTATTCAAACGTGCAATAACATGGATTTTGTAATCAGTCCTCCTTATTTGATCCATTTAATCATTCTGGAGCTTTTGGGCCTTTGACTTTAAGGTTTGACTAGAAAACGAATTGACTTTTATTTTTTAAAACAACTTATTCATTAATCTAGCTTATTGAGTGGACTTATTGAAAAACTTTTTGTTGATTTAGCTTAATTTGGTCATTTCAAACCTTTTGCAACTTGAATCAGCTCTTGAAGTGGTCTAAAACTCGAAAATGACTTTTTTGTCATTTTGTGTAGAGAACTTTTGCTTATGACAGGCTTATTTCTTGATCTTTTTCAAAGTTTCTTTTTACAAACTGTTTTATAAGCTCAAAAGAAGGATGTGTGTGAAATTTCAGCTTATGGCATTAGCTTATGGCTTAATGGGCCAAAATGCCCACTAAAAGTAAGTTGTTTACTCATAAGCTGTGAAAAGCTCATTTTCAGCTTTTGGGCCCTTAGAGTTTTGTGTTTAAAATCAAATTTTAAGTTAGAATGGAAGTTTTGGGCTTATTTGGTGAACATTTTTCTTATTGGGCCTAAAACATCCCATTTAGTAATTGTTTTGACTTTTGGCCCATCTAGAGGCCCAATAGGGGTATTTAGGTAATTTCACTTTCATTTCTAGTTTATTAAGTTAAAATAAGTTAGTTTGCAAGTTTTTAGAATTTTTTCTATATTTTGAATTTTTAATATTATTTTAATATTTAATTTTTATTTTAAATTCATTTTAAATAGTTTTAATAGGTTTTAAATTTTGGAAAAATACTTTTTAGTTTAAGTAAAATATTTTTGTGGTTTACAGAGTGAAAAATCTTAATTTGGGCTTTATATTAATTTATTTGATTTTTAGGGCTTTAATTAGCATTTAAAAATTTAATAATTAATTAAATGAAAGGTTTGAAAATTTTTTGATCATTTGTAAACCTTAGTTATATTTTTAGGAATTCTAAGTAATTTTTTGGGAATTTATAGAGTAATTTTTAATTTTGGGATGTTCATATAGCTGAAGATGAGGAAGGTTTGGGAGTGTATTTGGAGGATAGAAATAGGGGGATTTCCTAAAATCAAATATCAGAAGGAGAACACTGGCATGATAATAAGTTCGGTCCTGATAATTTTGTATTCTTTCACTTTGTTGGTTGAAGAAATTTCTTAATTAGTTATTAAGAAAACCGTCTATCGGACGGGATGAGACCTAGTAACATAATAAAAAACTAATCCAAACGAATATACGAAACATATCCCAAAGTTTAAGTTACTTTGTAACATATATTATGGGAAGAGAGGTGTTTTCATGACTAGTCGAACAATATGAGATTTTAATGTACTTTTTTTTAATCTGGATTTTTATGAAAATAATCTCCATCCAAATCTCAAATCGCTCTCTCCCACATACTAAAATCAATACTCAATGGTCTAAAACTTTTAAAAAAACTTTCATTTCTTAGTCGTAATAATCTATCTAACGTAAACCATCAAAAGATAAAAAGAAATATCACTACAAAGAAAAATAATAATTAGTCCAAGGTTTTTTTAGGTAAATACATGCACATGCATAATTCATCTCTATATATACATGACTTGATAACATATTGTTACACTTACACTCACACACACTTATAAAATTAAAAAAAGAAAGTTAATTTGATAAAATGAGTCGGATGATGTCGAAGCTTCTGTGTGTAGTGATAGCTTGCGTGATGGTGTCGATCCCATATACGGATTCTATTACATGCGCCGATGTGGATAGTATGACTGAAGTATGCCTTTTCATTGCCAAAGCCGGTTACACTAAAAATCCGCCACCAAAATGTTGTGATCATCTTGAAGATTTAGAGAAAGCTACGTTCACGATGGCAAATAAACAAAAAGCTTGTGACTGCTTAATGGCTCTTTATAGGAATAAGTATCCCGATCTCACCAGTAAATACGTCGATGAGTACACTAAAAATTGTAAAGTAAATATCCTATTTAATTTTTCGACCCCAAAACCAATTGCACCAAATTCGAACTCTAAAAAGCAACTCCATCAGGTATGTTTAATTTTTAACATCTATTTTTACAAAGTAAATATAATAATACTTCGAATTCGTATTTGTCTATATTGTTAATCTGAAAATTGTTCAATGTTTATTTTGTTTTTGTTGGCGAAAAAGACGCAAGTATAATATAATAGCTATCTTTTTAAACTTTTTTTAGCATCTACAACATCAACCAATAACATTAATTCAAATCAACTTACCACTATTTCAAAAAAAAGTATCTCACAAATAATAAACATTCAAGTGCAAAAAATACACTAATACAACGAAAATTAAATCATTTTTCTATTGAGAGGTATATGTATATACTTTTAACGAACTTTTTTTCGTAAGCAAATCATATATGATTCGTATCACGGATCATATTTGAATTTTCCAAAATCATAAATGATTCGTAATACGAATTATATATGATTTTCTCCTAAAAAAGTTCGTCGAAAATATATACATGTGCCCCTCGACAAAAATATGATATTATTCTCGTTACGATGATATGTTTCGTTTTTCATAATGATTATTATTATGAGATATTCAATTTTTAAAAACTTGATTTCTTTGTTAGATGAATATGATTGATTAATTAGTTTATGCTAAAAAATGTCTACATTAAACTTTTCCCTTTATACTTGTACGTCGATAGGTGTGAAAACACCCATCCTTTTTACCACTTAATTACAATAATAACCGAGCCAAAACGTGTATTTTATGTCATTTATGTCGGAATTATGCGTGGTTTGTGTTTTTGTTGTGATTTAGGACGAAAAAGTGAAAAGTGGAGAAAACACGGCATTCACGGGCTTTTATCGAAGAAAAAGACGAAAGACGAAGTCGAAAGATCAAGAGTGGAAAAAGAACGGAAGTCCAAGACCAATTCTGAAGATTTATCGAAGAAAAAGTCAAAAGACGGAAGTTTACTAAAAGCCGAAGAACTCGAGTCTAATTCATTGAAGAATTATAAGACGAGTTTAAATTAATCCCGAGACAAAGTCGAAAGAGTCGAAGAGCTTAAAAGACGAAAAGACGTGAAGAAAGAAAGAAAGAAAAGAGGAAGCCTCCAACCACCCTCCTTTCCTATAAATACCCTTCATATCACCACATGAAGGAGGGAGTCATTTTTTAGTTAGTTTTAGGAGTAGGAGTAGCTTAGTTTTAGTGAGAGAAAGTGACAGTTTCTCTCACTAGAACTTTAATCTTTCATCTTTTATCTTTCTTGTTTTTGAATCAAACCTTTACTTTATAAGCTTAATCTTGTCTTAATCTTCATATTATTAATCTTTCTTGTTAATCTCAATCTTGCTTTCATCATCTTTTTCATCAAGTTCTTATTTAAAGTTTTGATCTTTTAAATTTTCGTTACTTAAAGTTCATCTTTTCATGTTTCGATTTTAAAGTTTGTTGATTTTAAGTTTGATAAGTTGATGTTTGTGCTTATTAAGTTCATTTCGAGTTTGATTTGTTCTAGTTTTGGGAGTTAGCTTATTTCATAGCTTATTTCCCTTTGCTTGTTTGCTTATATTTCAGATCATATAGGATATCGGAAAGGGAAAACCCCTTTCTGATCTGTTATTCCGAGCAGACCCCCTTTTTCCGATCACTCGATCGGAAAAGGGTTTTCGTATTCCGATTAGTGAAAGTTTTGAAACATTCCGATTGTAACCCTTTTTCCCACATTCCGATTTGAGCTATTTCAATTATTCCGATTTGCACAAGGTATTACGATCAGGACCTTTTGGCTTATTCCGATTACATGCTTTTTACATATTCCGATCATGTCATTTTGCTCATTCCGATTTGTGCTTTTCGACGGGTACATTCTGATCGGATTCCAATTTGGATTCCGATCGGGTGTATTCCGATTGGATGTTTGTTTTGTTTTATTAATTTGTTTTATTTAAAGTATCAATTTTTCTTGCTTTGTTTTTAGTATATTTTAATTTCGTCTTGTATTTTTATTTAATTGTCAATTTACTTTTCGCTAAGTTTTAATTCTACGTCATTTAATTTCACGTCGTTTACTTTTAACGTTTTAAATATTGCACCGTTTACGTTTCAACTAGTTTTAGTTTTAATTTCCCGTCCTTTATTTTTAAGTCTTGCACATTTATTTTACCAAAACCAAAAATATTTGATTCACCAAGAACAACTAATCTCACACAATTAACCCGAAATCAATTCGATTAGACACCGAGAAAACGAACTTTTTCAACTAGCAAAATCTTTGTATTAAATGGCACCGCTGCCGGCTCTTTTCGTGAAGATTAACGGTTTTTTGTGTGAGACGCGTTGGATTTTGGGATCCGTTCACTCGTGAACGTTATTTTTCGTGTCCAAAATTTTCAAAAATCCCAAAAACATTTAAAAAATCATAAAAAGCATTTCTTTTTCAAAGTTTTGCACCAAAAATTTTCTTCTTGCTTATCTATCTTTCTTTATGGATTTTTATGTCCATTGCGTCCGGTGTGGGAAACAATTATCTGGGAACAACTCTTGTCAAAGGTGTACATGTGAGTGGTGCGGAAACGATATCGACAACACACAATTCGGATTTTGTCCTTTGTGCAACTCGACTAATTCGTACTTTTTGAACCTACCTCCTGTTACCCCGTGCATCTATTGTGGAAGCGATTCTCATTGGCATGTTTCGTGCCCGGTTCGATACCCGTATAATCACGGGCAAGAACCGGGGTACAATTATGACAATGATAATAGCTATCCACAAGACGCACCCGATTTTTCTCCATACCTGGTTTGCAACAACTGTGGGGGTCCTCACGATACCTATTATTGTCAACCAGTGAATTATTATGAGCAAAATCCGGATCCTCAGTTTTCTTCACCTATGGATTATTATGATCCAAACCCGGTTTCTAATTATTCTCAACCGATGAACAACTATGAGCCACAACCTTGCTATAATTCAGGTTTTCAACACTTTGAGCCCCCACATCACACCCTGAATCATCAATCCTCTCAGCAAATTAATCTTGACCCACAACTCACTACCTTGAATGAAGAAACACACTCCATTGTTTTGCAACTTCAAGAAGCCGTTGTTTTGCTTAAATAACTTAGGGACGAGGAAAAGCGACTGCAACAAGAGCAAGTATCTAATCTTAGTGATTATACCCCTCCTCTTGTGCATCAATACTATTACGATGATGATGACGATGAGCCTACTATTTCTTGGAATGATCTTACTGCTCAATGTCCTAGTGCTATTGTCATCCCTCCTCTCAATATCCCAAACGTGTCTAAGGAGTGTGATACATTGAATGAGTTTTGGGATGTTGGTCTTGATAAAGTGTTTGATGATGTGGTTTGTGACATACCGGCTGCTATGGAGCTTGAGGACGACGTTACTCTTACAGAAGAGGTCGATCCTAGTGATGACGATTTTTCTCCAAGCTATGAGAATTTCACCTTTGAAATTTCTCAATCTCCACCGGGAGATGCGGGCGGTGACGATTTATTCTCTCCGGTTTACGAGAAGTTCTCCGATAAACATGATCTTGTGGATGAGGTGGAATACGTGCTTCTTCGCGATAGATTACGGAAAGTGCACCTTCTTATTGCTCAAATCGAAGCGTTGACTTCTCCTCCTCTTTCCGCGTCTTTGCCTCTATTTATTCCTCCCGTTGAAGATAATGACCCATTGTTGGAAGAAATCGACATGCACTCCATCCCTCCAGGTATTGATGATTCTGACACGGAAGGGGACATTATTTTTGATAATTTGCTGCAGGAAAATATTGTCCCAAGTCCCCCTCCCGAGCACCTTTCATCCTCCCCTTTAGCCACCATCACGGAGGATGAGTGCTTTGACCCGGGAGGTGACATTGATTATGCCATGATTGATAACAATACGACTTTGCCGCTTGCTCAGCATCCATTGTATTTGGGGGAGGACAATGTGCTTACTTTACCAACCCCACCTCCCGTGGATCTTGAATTCACATACTTTTCGTATGTTGAAAGGACCTTTCTCCCATTCAAGACTTATCCCCCCACCTCTCCTTTATTGATGTCCTCCGGGAATGAGGACAAGGTCTTTGATCCCGGTATCACATTCGAGGCTTCCCTATGGACTAATTAATTCGGGGGCGAGTCAGGCTCGTGACTCGGTTAACAAAAACAAGCACTTTTTGGGAGGCAACCCATTTATCTATCTATTTTCATCATAAGTGTAGGGGGAGCCCCGTGGTGTTTCTTGCTTTCTTTCTTATCATGTGCAGGGATTAGAGCTTCAAAGACACACTCTTGATGACTTTTGACGAATCGTGATTCCGTGTTCCCTTCTTCCCGGTTCTATCCTCAACTCTTTTCGATTCACTATTTTATATTTCTCAATATTAAAATAGGAATCTCTTTAGTTGTCTCTTCCTTAGCAAGATTTAAACAAAGTGCACAATGTCCTAAGTGTAGGGGAGTTTACTCCCACATGCTTAAACATTGAGGACAATGTTTATATTAAGTGTAGGGGGGACTTCTATCGAAGTTAAGTGGCCTTTTCCTTGTATTTGTCCTCGTTTTAACCGAAAAATCGATTTTTCGACATTTTTCAAAACTTTTAATCTATTTTGGCCTAGTTGTAGTTCCCTTTATTTTTGCTATTTTTCTCTTATTTTAATAAAGTGGCTTTAACAAGTTTAGTTATCTTAGATATATTAGGCTCGTTGTGAATTTTTTGACTCAACCCGAGTTTACTTATCCAAGTTCACTCTAGCTAGTATCCTTAACCGTGTAGACCTTAATTGGTTTATTGGGCTAAGCATCCACGAGTCTCATTCCTTGAGATTTTAAATTGTGGCGAACGAGAAATGATAGAGTTGGTTACAAGTTTGGTATTCTCTCATTAACTTATGTGAGTTAATTATGATCTTTTTCTCCCATCACTTGCTAATAAATTATCTGCAATAAGTAAGGTCGTACGATTTGAAAAGTTACTTAGCTTCTAGCCCAAGATCGTTTAAAAGTTGCTCGGTAATGATAAGAGTTCATAGCCAAGGCATAACTTATGAAGCGGGGCGCGAAGATTGGCGAGTCCGAAAAGGCCCTAACAAGGCATGAGGATTCCATTTTATTGCTGAAGATCCAAAGTGATGTGAAAAGCATTATTCCCAAAATCAATATGAAGGATCAAGACTCACGACGAAAAGCAATCAAATCCCATAAAGATCATGGAGAAGTATATCCGAAAAGACCCTAACAAGGTATGAGGATAAATAGATCCAAGTCCGAAAAGGAGGCGGATCGTTGTATCTCAAAATCCCAATTAGAGATTGAAGAAATAATCATGAAGTCGTGGTCAACAAATCTGGAGTACCCATCAAAAGTCTCCAAGTGAAGAAACTCTATAACGAAGAGAAGACCATTATCTAAAAAACGTCTCTCGAAGATATGAAGTATGAAGTACATGCCAAATATCGGCCCGAGAAAGGTCTCAAATCGTGAACCAAGTTATGCCAAGATATGAACTTTTTGATATCCCGAGAAGCAGTTTTAAGAGATTTTATCCTTTAGCTAACTATTGATCAAATCCTCCTACTTTGCTTTCAGCCTAAATAAATTATCGAAATAAGTCAACAATGCATCCTCGTGATCATTCAAGACATCAATAAAAAATAAGAGATACTCGTAGGAATAAGGGAGTTTAAGTGATTAATTGAACCACATGAGTAAATGTTTGTTATGCTAACTTGTACTAACAATGATCTTGTTTTTAAGCTTGGCATGGGGAACATGAAACTTGAGGGTGATGAACATTCATGACACACAAGCCCTAATATAAGTCTTAGATTTCTTTACAAGTTTCTTCCTTGTTGCATCTTGTTATTTTCTATCTTTTTGATTTTCCTTAGTTGTTTAATAAAGGCCAAGGTAGGTTGATTATGATGGAAAATGTAAAACGTGCTTTGTAACTATTGCATTGCATGAGGACATTGCAATGGTTAAGTGTAGGGGATTTGATAGGTGTGAAAACACCCATCCTTTTTACCACTTAATTACAATAATAACCGAGCCAAAACGTGTATTTTATGTCATTTATGTCGGAATTATGTGTGGTTTGTGTTTTTGTTGTGATTTAGGACGAAAAAGTGAAAAGTGGAGAAAACACGACATTCACGGGCTTTTATCGAAGAAAAAGACGAAAGACGAAGTCGAAAGATCAAGAGTGGAAAAAGAACGGAAGTCCAAGACCAATTCTGAAGATTTATCGAAGAAAAAGTTAAAAGACGGAAGTTTACTAAAAGCCGAAGAACTCGAGTCTAATTCATTGAAGAATTATAAGACGAGTTTAAATTAATCCCGAGACAAAGTCGAAAGAGTCGAAGAGCTTAAAAGACGAAAAGACGTGAAGAAAGAAAGAAACAAAAGAGGAAGCCTCCAACCACCCTCCTTTCCTATAAGTACCCTTCATATCACCACATAAAGGAGGGAGTCATTTTTTAGTTAGTTTTAGGAGTAGGAGTAGCTTAGTTTTAGTGAGAGAAAGTGACAGTTTCTCTCACTAGAACTTTAATCTTTCATCTTTTATCTTTCTTGTTTTTGAATCAAACCTTTACTTTTTAAGCTTAATCTTGTCTTAATCTTCATATTATTAATCTTTCTTGTTAATCTCAATCTTGCTTTCATCCTCTTTTTCATCAAGTTCTTATTTAAAGTTTTGATCTTTTAAATTTTCGTTACTTAAAGTTCATCTTTTCATGTTTTACTTTTAAAGTTTGTTGATTTTAAGTTTGATAAGTTGATGTTTGTGCTTATTAAGTTCATTTCGAGTTTGTTTTGTTCTAGTTTTGGGAGTTAGCTTATTTCATAGCTTATTTCCCTTTGCTTGTTTGCTTATATTTCGGATCATATAGGATATCGGAAAGGGAAAACCCCTTTCCGATCTGTTATTCCGAGCAGACCCCCTTTTTCCGATCACTCGATCGGAAAAGGGTTTTCGTATTCCGATTAGTGAAAGTTTTGAAACATTCCGATTGCAACCCTTTTTCCCACATTCTGATTTGAGCTATTTCAATTATTCCGATTTGCACAAGGTATTCCGATCAGGACCTTTTGGCTTATTCCGATTACATGCTTTTTACATATTCCGATCATGTCATTTTGCTCATTCTGATTTGTGCTTTCCGACGGGTACATTCCGATCGGATTCCAATTTGGATTCCGGGCGGGTGTATTCCGATTGGATGTTTGTTTTATTTTATTATTTTGTTTTATTTAAAGTATCAATTTTTCTTGCTTTGTTTTTAGTATATTTTAATTTCGTCTTGAATTTTTATTTAATTGTCAATTTACTTTTCGCTAAGTTTTAATTCTACGTCATTTAATTTCACGTCATTTACTTTTAACGTTTTAAATATTGCACCGTTTACGTTTCAACTAGTTTTAGTTTTAATTTCCCGTCCTTTATTTTTAAGTCTTGCACATTTATTTTACCAAAACCAAAAATATTTGATTCACCATGAACAACTAATCTCACACAATTAACCGGAAATCAATTCGATTAGACACCGAGAAAACGAACTTTTTCAACTAGCAAAATCTTTGTATTATACGTAGTACTATTTTACGTGTCTTAAGCAGGATTTGAAACCCACAACTATTTGGTTGAGAAGCTTTTATAAACCTTTTTTAATAATATAACTCTTTACACTACTACACAAATGGACATAAAGCCCCCTTAATAGAGTCCCTTTTTAATGAAAACCGGGACCTAAAAGGATTCCATCTTTTTTTAAAAGTTATGCAGCCATGTTTTCTAGTAAAAAACAGGGCTTTATTTTGATAAAACATTAGAGCCATGTTTCCTGCTTAAATACAGGGCTCTATTCCTCTCTAATAGAGCTATGACAAAATACAGGGCTTTATGAAAAACCATTTAGATCCATGACTCCTTATATAAAAAAGGGCTCTATCCTTTCTCAATAAATTTATCAAACTTAGACGGCGAACCGAAAAGTAACTAAAAAAGGCGCTTTGTTTTTCATCCCAAAATTTCATTTCCAAATCAAAACTCCCCCCATCTACTTTCACAAACCCTAGATCTACTTTCACATTCACATCACTCCATTCAACACCTCTTGCTTAACCAATAAAAGAAAAAACCATCTTGGTTCATAGACCAGCAGCAACATCGAATTGAATTAAGAGGTATGAAATTGCTATAATTCATTTCTTTTTCCAATTAACCTTTTTAATTTCTTAATGTTTTTAAATTTCATTCTGGAATAACTGTTGTTTGACACATCGAAGCCCATGTGACATAAAAGCCAAAGCTACCTACTTTTTCAATTCTAAAAGATCCACATTGACGTATCAAACTTCCAATTCCAATTATAAATGATAGATTGAATTCCTTCAAGATTTGCCATTTCTAACGATAACCTTTTATTAATAAGTACCTTTAAATATTTTTCTTTATTAATTGATGTTTATTTTGTATCAAACTTTCAATTCCAATTCCAGATGACAACTTTAATTTCCTAAGATTTGCTATTTTTATAGTACCTTTTTAGCCGATTTTTCAAAATAAAGGATTTGGCTTTTAAGGGGTTTTAATTAGTTTTAGAGTTATGGGGATTAGAATTTTTGTTAAAGTTTTCTTGTGTTAGATGTTGTTTCTTTTAAAACTTTAGTTAGATAACTAGTTGATGCTAGTTATTTATCATTATCACTGTTATAAAGTCATACTAATATGTAGTTTTAATTGTTTTTTAGATGTCGACCTCGACCTCAAATTTGGTGGAAATAATAGTTGACGTTGAAAGTAAGTACATAAAGAAAAGAAAAAGAACCAAAATAGAACCGACTGTCAATGGGAGCAAGGGTAAAACATTGTCAAAGGTTTGGATAGACTTTAATAAGCTAGACCTCATTGCTGATGTGATTTTTACGCTCGGGTCATATTGTCATGGCTACTGAATTTGGTACAGTTAGAGTATCATGAAACTTGCTGATATATTATCTTTGCATCAATATGGTCGATGCATAGGGTTGGTTTACATGTGTTTGCACAATATGTACAACATTAGACTAGTGTTTGAGATTATTCCCATTAGTTTGAATTATGTTGTGTGTAGAAACTAGAAGAGGGGGGGGGGGGGGGTTGAATAGTTTCTCTTCGATTGGCAACCAAATTAAAATTACTTTCAATTTGGTTTGTATCAAAACTATCTTTTGCTTGAAGCTAAGTTGCATAATGATTAGGTTCAATTCAAATGCACTAGTAAAGATAATAGGTAAGTGTAATGATAATGAAATAAGTAAAGAGTAAGGAAGGAGACAACCTAGTGGGAAGACACCAAGATTTATAGTGGTTCGACAACGAGGCTCTATCCTCGTTTCTACTCCACTCCTCGAGTACACCTACTCGAGATTTCCACTATATCCACAAGCTCCCTTCTTGGCGGAGAAAACCTTACATCGTCGCTTACATTATTTTCCGGTACTAAGATAAATGTCGAGACCTAATCTTTAGATAGGACCAATCTACACAACGTTTCCTACTTCACAATTTAACGACACAAGGCTAGATGTCGAGTTCTAATCTCAAGGTAGAACCGATCTTCACAACGTTGCCTACTTCACCATTTTACGACCCAAGGCTAGATGTCGAGTTCTAATCCAAAGATAGAACCAATCTTAACGACTCTTCACTTTGAAGCTAAGTGAGAACTTCACAAAACACAACTACTAGTCACTTTCAAGTTTAGTGAGAACTCACAAGACACAACCACATCACTTTATAGTTTAGTGAGAACTACTACACAAATCTATTACAACTCAACTAGACATATCCAAGTACACACATGTAGCTTGGATCTACACAAAACAAATCCAAGCAAACACATATGCAATGGATGTACACAACAAATCCAAGTATTCACAAATAACTTGGATGAACACAACTAGTCCAAGTATTCAAAAATACAATGGATTGACATAAAACAAAAAAGGGTATCATGATGAATATGACTAGCTCATGGATTCATCTTTATCACAACACTAGTGAGTGAGTGATATTCTCATTGGACAAGGTAAAGGAGTGGATCAAGAGGATAATCATATGTAAACATCCTAACACTTTAAGTGATCATTTACTAATGATTATGCTATAGAAAAGAGAAATGGAGCTGAGAAAAACATCCAAGAGGCGTGTTGGAAAATGAGATTTGATCCACTATTTAAAGGAGACAAATTATAACGGCTATATAACGGCTATCTGGGCGTGGTACCTTATCTATCCCGATGGTTCCTTATCGCTAGGGAACCGCCTAGCTACTTAAGGTTCCGCCCCTAGAGTACGCTCTGTTTTTTGTCTTTTAGTGGGGTAGGAATATCTGAGGTATTTTAAGCCTTCAAAGGATATTCTAATAGCATATGGAATATACTATTTTCAAATTTACATTTTCCATTTTAATAAAACATTTTCTAAAAAAGAAAGTTTATTAAAAAGTCTTTTGTCATATTAACAAAAGTGAGTTTTAAGGATAATCATTTTGATGATCACTAAGTATGATTAAGAAAGGTTAGTGATATGATTATTACCTTGATGATGGTGTTAGTTAGATAATTCGTTTTATGTTTTACACTAAATGTGTTGTATAGTTTGTTGTGATCAAAACTAAGAAAGATTAGTTAACACTAATAATGTTTTTAGGCATCACTTGCATTAACAATCTCCCCCTTTTGATTACGACAAACAATAAACTCATTTACGTAGAAATACAAAATATCGAATTATTAACGAGTTTATCACTATCATTTCTCCCCCATTGTCGTAGAAAAAAGGTTAGCACAAGTCTTTTGAATAAAATCGGACTTTGCTAGTAGCTCCCCCTTGGTGGTTTCTCCCCCTTGCTTGGGGCACCAAGTATGTGAACTAAGGTGACATGCTACACAAAGGTTAGTAGAAAGAAAAGAAACACCAATGTATATATGATCACTACCTACTAAATAACTTGAGAGGGAGAGAGAGAGAAGAAATCTCAAATTAGAAGCAAGTATTTTGCTAAGTATGTCCAAAAAGGTAATTGACAAAATCAAACTTCAATCCAATGAAGATGATAAACTTGTCAGGGGGTTAAAGTTTAGAATTGATGGAATCACCCATAAGCAATTGTAAAAATTAACCATGATCAACTCAAAAGAGGACTAAGGAAATAACACACAAACAACATAAAGGTTACATAAAAGAAAAGACACACCAAGGTAGATAGTAATACACACAATATGAGTATCTAAAGCAAGAAATATGGAAAATAAACACAAAGCATAAGCTATCCTAATAGTGATAATTTTCCAAGATTGCTTAAAAAAATTTAAAGACTCTAAAACAACTAAAGTAATAAAAACTCTAAGAGTAGTTAGTCCTTTAGTTGGAAAAATAAGACGACGATGCATGATTCGAAGTTTTGTCCACCGGAACGAAAACTTGGAGAGGAGGTCGAGTGAGGAGGAATTCAAGGAAATTTAACTTCTCATATACATGAGCAAGTTCAATTTGTTGAAATCGACAACAAGCACACGAGGATCCATGATGCGACACAAAATTGATTGATGGGGGTAGGGCATCAAACCTAGGGTTTGGTGGTGGTGGGGTAATAGGGTAGGAAATATTTTCACAATGCCTTGTGAGGTTTGGGAAGGTTGAAAGGTCATTGAGTTGAGGGGTGTTGAAGGATTGTGGTGGTGGGGGAACATTTTCTTTTGCTCCGGTGATGGGGTTAATGGTATAAGTCTCATTCCAATACTTGATTGGAGAGAAGGTAGGGTTTTTGGGTGGTTTGGAAGAAGATGGTTCATTCTTCTTAATCCAAATAGGTCGAACCGTGATTTTCGGTTTCTTTGAAAGCTTGGATGAGGATGCTTTGGGTGAGTGGGGTTGTGACAAAGAAATATCAAGGTTATGAATGGAGGAGTTAGGCATTGTGAAGGTGTGAGAATGAAATCTCAAGGATGGGAAGGTGTGAGAATGAAATCTCAAGGTTGGAGAAGTGTGAGAATGAATTCTCAAGGTTGGGAAGGTGTGAGAATGAAATCTCAAGGTTGGGGTATAAGTAAAATGTAATCAAGGTAAGAATTTGAATACAAAATGTGAAATGTCAAGGAATGTTTAGCCAAATTGAGCAAACAAGGAATCTTGACAGGGTATAGGGTTTAAAATTTTTTGACCAAAAACGAGTCAAAAGCCAGTTTCTGTCCGCGGTACCGTATAGGGACCGGCGGTTCCTTATCACTTAAGGAACCACGCGACTTTAAGGAGCCGCCTGCAGTGGACTTGAAACCAAGTTTTTCCAGGGTTTTGAGAAAAACTAAGACTTTTTCAAAAAGTTTCAAATCTTGGAATTTTACCTCTATTAGCACTAAATTATGCTAGGGTTGCATAAAAGCAACACATTCACAAAGAATGTCTTGACAAAGGGTGACAAAATATTTAGATATCATTTTGAACCAATTTTAGTCGAGTTTTTAGAGGTTGTGATAGATTTAGGTTCAATTTTAATTTCAAATTAAAGTTGATTAATGTGCACATAAGAATAGAAACACATTAAGCTAAATCCATTAATCAACTTCATGAAAAACTCATGAAGGAAGAAAGTACAATGACAAATGAAAGAAAAGAACAACTAACTAATACAAAGTTAGCTTAATACTAGATCTAGATGAGTAGTCTTCTTTGGCTTCGTTTTGTTAAAAAAAACACTTATTAAGAAAACTCATTATTCATCTCCTAGGAGGAGGCATGGAGAACAAGGCAAGCAAGAACTCTTGTAACCTCCTATGTAGTCCAAACATCTCCATCCTAAGGTTATGTATGATGTAGTGGTTGTAGAGGCAACATGGACAATTAGGACCATGAGTCTCTTGAAACCCATAGTAAGGATCACCCAAGAGGAGGGAAAATGGGACACCCAAAATTGGAATGTTTGAGTGTGGTGGAGGTGGAGGAGGCATGTTCTTCAAGGGTGATGTGGGTGAGAGTGGAGGCATGTTCCCCAAAGGAGAAATGGGTGAGTGTGGTGGTATGTTCTCCAAGGTTGGTGAAATGGGTGAGTTAGGAGGGGTAAATGGTGAAGTCACCAAGGTGTCATCAAAGTCATTCACAAAAGGAATGCTTTGGATTGGTTGGGGTTGTGTAGTCACATCCAAGGGTTCACTTGGAGTGAAGGGTGAAGAGAGCTGATTGTTGTAAAATCACACTTGTTTAGGAAAAGAGCGTAAAAAGCGGTAAGTATTAAGTGTCGTTTAGGAAAACGTAAACACTTATGACCCTTAATGGGGATCGTTCTCTCGAGGAGGCACGTGTGTTGTGTAATGAATTGATTTGTTTTTGATTATTAACAAGAAAAGAGAAGAGAAAATGACGAAGACGAAAAAAAAAAATATTAACGAAAACACTACTAGAAAGTTAAGACGTAGAAACGTAAAAACGACAAAAATTAAAATTTTAACCTAAAAATTCCTAAAAATTACTAAAAATCCACAATAAAATTCTAAGAGTTTACAAAAAATCCAAACTTGCTAAAACATTTTAATTAATTAAATAATGACTTTTTAATGCTAATTAAAGCCCTAAAAATCACTTTTAATTATTAAAAAGCCCTAAACAAGATTTAATAGTTTGTAAACCTCAAAAATGACCTAATTAAGCTAAAAAATATTTTTAAAAATTTTAAAACCAAATTAAACTATTTTTAAACTCCTAAAAACTATTAAAATCTATTAAATCTTAAATTAATTCTAAAAATTAATTGAAAAGCCTAAAAATTAATTGAAAAGTGAAAAAGTTCCTATTTTAATGTCCTTAACCTAGGAAAAATGAAAAAAGAAAAAAAATAAAACTTTCAATTTTTTCTAATTAAATAATATTAAAATATTATAAAAAATAAAAAGTTTAAAAATAAATTCTAAAAAATTATCAAAAATCCTAAATATTCTAACTAAGAAGAAAATGCAAGTTAAAGTTCCTAAAACCTTTTTATTAATTTTATATTAATTTTTAAAGTTGTCTAAAAACCTTAAAAACAAATAAAATTAAAAATAAGACTTTTTGAAAACTTAACTAAATGTAAACCTCAAATAACTTAAATAAAACCTAAAAACTATTTTTTTGGATTTTTAAAATACTTTTTACTATTTTTAAATTACTATCTAAAATTAAATCTAAAAATAATTCTAATAAATAATTAAATAAAGAGAAAAATAATATTTTTAAACAGAAAAGTCTGAAAACTAAATAAGATCCTAGGAAAAATAAGCCTGGCCAAATAAGCTACTTAAATAAGCTAAAAAGAACCAAATAAGCTACGGCTTATTTAAGATAACCCAAAACAAAACCTGCTTAAGTATCTATTGAAATGAAGTGTAAACATAATAAGCTATCTAGATCACTGGTAAACACGCACACTCCCCCAACGAGGGGTCCCGTGTTCGAGTCCAGGCGGGGTATGCTTTTTACAAAAATTTTCTTTTTTTTTTTACTTTTTAAAACTCAAACAGTAACACTTTAATAAGCACAAAAAAACACAAACTCAATCTAATATGACCAAGATTAAGCTAAATGAATCAAAAAACGTGTCCAGTTCTCTTTCTTTTGTTATGAACACAAGCCAAAGTATTTTCACTTGTGCAAAAATCCAAGAGGAGCTTGGATTGTGCTGATTGTGGTGTATTTGTTGGATACAATGGCACCCCTATACTCTTTGGAGTATAGGGAGTCACAAATAAGCAGAAAACACCAAGCACTAAGCACAAAAATACACAGATTGCACAAAAAGATCAAATTAAGGTTGCTGATGTCCTTTTTAAGGTCTGGTGGTGTTCTTATGCTTCCTACTTGCTCAATAATGAATTTCAAACCCCCAAATTTTGCATACAATTACACCAGCTAGCAAACAAACCAACACCAATCCTATAACTACCTATAATCTAACAACCTTCCAATTATCAAGCTCAAAATTTCAGGAAAACATGCAGAAAAATGACTTTGCTATATTTTTCAATCCTTTTTCATACAAACCTGTTTTAAACATTTCTAAAACTGAAAACCAACCTAGCAAACAACTTAACACAACCCTATGAAGTCTCTAACACGTTTTTAAACCAACAGTCATACAAATCTCTTAGCTAATATGCTGATCCAAACACTCCCTTAAAAATATTAAAAGAACTTTTACAAAGCAAATGGTTACTAAATCATACCAAACTGATTAAAAACTCATCTAACATTCATATCACACCAAGTAAACTCAAAACAAATAACATAAACAGTCATGCATGCAGATTTCACATAACAGATGCAAATCACACAATTTCTAAAAACTAAAAAAGAGAACAAGATTTTACCTTGTTGGACCTACTTCCAGGTCCAACAGTGGCTGCTAGCCACCTCCTTATAGGCCCGGGCCTATGCAGTACACCTTGATCAACAATCAACACAACCCTGCTAAGATGAACAAACTCAAGAACACTAGCACAAAATGATTTTCTGATTTTACTTAAAACCTTTATAAAACTTTTCCACAAACCTTTAACAAGTTTTAAAAACAAGTTGAATATTCAGAAACTCAAGAACTTTTGGTCCACTTTCACTTCTCAAAAGTTCTTAAAATTTCTGAAAAATCTCAACCTTTTTTAAAACTTTTTGAAAAACTTAAACACACAAACTCTTTCACAAATATGAGGGAACTCAGCCTAGCAATTCAACCATACACCAACTTTTTAAATTTAATAAAAGGAATTACACTTGTTTAAACACAAACACCAAACTTCATTAATTTTTAAAAAAGGAATTACACATGAGAATTGCTAAAAACTGGAACAAGAGTAATAGAGACACAGGTCGTCTCTATTTATACAACTAGAAAGAAGGTCCTAGAAACTAAAAACCCTAGTTGCTAAAATTCCAAAAAGGCCCTTGGGTCTTTATCTTCAAAATTAGTCAAATGTGCCCATGTGAATGAGAGGGATGTGTCAGCTGTTGGAATCTTGATCTTGGACGTTCTTTTGAGCTTGGAGGACAAGGGGATCATCTGAGTCGTTTATTTGGTCGGGTTTAGGGTTTTGGGTGAGAGTGACGTTGCAGGGGAGGGTCCCATAGGTCACATGGTTGTGTTGGGGAAAGGGGTTTTGAGTGGGATAGGGTGAGAGTGGGTTTAATTAGTGATCTGGAGTGATTAAGGGGAAACCCCTTTGTTTTGAGGGTGATTAGGTCTGGGTGGATTAGGGTTTATCATGGGATTAGGAGGGGGATTAATCTGTTTTGGGAAAGATAAGTTTTTAAATAATTGTTTTGGTGGGAAGTGGGGTGGGTTTGACTGGGGTTTTGACTTGGTTTATTTAAATAAACCGGGTTTGGACGGGTTGGGTTATGGGTATGGGTGGATGGGTGGGTAAAGCTGAGGTGGCAGGTTTTGAGTGGTGGAATAAGTATGGTTAGTTGGCAGAAAAGATCCCCAAGTTTTCTTCTCTTGTTCACTTTGTAAATAAATTCCATCAGCGCCCAATTTGCACTTATCAACTTTTGGAAAGTTGTCAAATATGGCACAATTACTTCCAAAACTTTATCCAAGGGTCTTTAATGTATATTCTTGATTCTCCAAGGACTGGTCTTGTACAATCTTCAAACAATAAGGACCATACTTGTACAATTAACATTTGGAGGGTCAATTGTGACAAGTTCTTCAAGGATGAGGGACTAAAGTTTCCAATCTTCAATTCTTCAAGGGCATTTTTGTAAAATTCCAACTTGGGCCCGGTTCATTGTGCGACTTCGTTTCCCGTGTTCGTTTTTGATTGATTCTTGTGATCTTTTGCCATTTCCTCAATATCCGTACCTAAAAATACACAAGTAACAAACACGAGCATATATTTGGCATATTTGATGATATTTAATTGATTTTAAGCCCGTTTTGGACGATGAGACCATGTATAAAAGCAGTCTCATCACTCCCCCATACTAAACCATTGTCGTGCCCTCACGCAATGCTAGAATAAAGTATCGTAGCATCTCCAAAATTCATTTTTATTCACTTTATTGAAATGATAAACTAGCTACACTACTACTATTGCTACTACTTGTGTTTTGGACATAATGTATGATTTTCATCGCAAAATGGGACGTTTAGGTTCATAGAATAAGAACACGTGAATGCTTCATTAGAAATAATTTCATCGTCCTCGATTTTCACCCCAATTCCATGCTAAGCGTGTAACGAGATCATTGTCATTATAAGTTAGTAATGCTAACACTACTCATATGCCCTAATCACGTACTTATTCTCCCATTATTCCTAAGTTGTATCTCTTATATTTTATTATGTCTTAATGATCACGAGGATACACCATTGACTTATGCGATAATAGAGATTTAGGTCTAAAAATAGAGTCCTAACGGTGTAACTAAGACCATCAAATCAATAACCCTTCCTAATAGACAACGATGTTAAAAAATTAAGTTGACAAGAAGAATCGATAAACACGGTTTTATAACGGTTTTGAACATGAGACTTATTACCAAGACTTTTATACGCCCCCTAACGGAAGGGCCTTATTATCTTTGGTTTACCTCCATCTTTTATTCAACTTCGCCATGAAGCTTTTATTATGACTTCGGTCTTGCCTTGCCTTTTATTATCCGCCTCATCGGTGGTTTTATCAGCCAAAGACGTATATCCTCACACTAAAGCGAATTTTGGATCTTTAAAGCTTCGAAGATTAAGGCTTGATTCACTTTCAATTTTGCATAGATTTTAGGCCTTGTGGGGCTTCAAATTGTTTGCTTGATTTAGGTGAGCACTTGAAATCTTATTATTGGGTGAAGCTTTCGATTATTCGGGTGACAATACTTCAAAACCGTGACGCTGGCGATACCTTAATGTCTTCCCAATTTAATTACACGGAAGCTACTAGAAAAGACTAGAAACCCAACAATCAAAACTAAACCGCTAAGTCAATATTTATTAAGCAAAAAATATTTACAAGCGAAGGGAGAATAAGCAAACAACGAGAACACATGAGTTTTTGAAAGAATACGAGTACTCTACGTTTAGCATAGTAACTTATAATTAACTCTATCATTTCTGGTCCTCATTTAAGAGACTTAGCCTAATGTGTAGTTAAGGAATCAAAGCTAAGTGCTCAACACGCACGGTCGAGTCAAAAATTACTCTTATTCTCGCCATCGGAAAATCTACATTCGTGTCTTCAAACACTTATAAAACATGAGAAAAATTTTAAAATTTGGCCATTTTTAGCCTTATTTTGCAACAAAAATGATAAACAAAACGATAAACTTTGGAAAGCGTGAAGGTTTGGCAAGGCAAGTATATATTTACCCCCCCCCATACTAAAGTTAAACATTGTCCTCAATGTTTCGAGTCTAGGGGTGCAAACACCCCCATACTAGAGACGTAGTCGAATGCCTAATCTAGCATGGAAAGGGTGTAACCAATAAGTTAATAGCCGTTTATGAAGTGTGCTAAAAACCTAAGGTTAGAACATAAAAGGATATATCATATGGATATTGGGAAAGGCCTCCAAAGCAAACGATCGAGTGCTCCCATAAAACGAACACGAGAGGCTCCAATCGTGAAGATCATGATCTAAAAACCACAATGCACAAACAACCACGGAACAAAGGTTGGAAGGGCACAAATCCCCTCACATTAAACTAATTAGAAAGCAATAATATGTACATGGATAAGCATAGGTCTCCCCCACGAGGCACCTTGTTTTTGATAACCGAGTCAAAAGCTCGACTCGAATCCCCATAAATGTGATCATTTAGGGATAATCATGGTTTGGTCAATTTTTGGTGGGGCTTACATGATAAACAAGGCCCAAAAGCACGTGGAGTACTTTAAAAACCCGATAAACGTATACCGGGGTCAAAGATAGCGTCCTCGTTTTCGGATGAAAGACGAAACAACGCCACTTCAACACAAACCCCAATGGGGTAGAAGAAAATAGGAGAGAAGAAATAGAAGGGTGGGACAATGGGTAAGTCTCTAAAAACATGAGCTACTCGAGGTAGACTCGCACCAATCAAATGAAAAGAGTTTCCATTTATTGCATCGGTGGAAGACCGAGATTTCCCTATAAAAGCAATTCCAGGATCAAATATCTCGTCCTCGGTGGAGAAAGGGGAGGGAACATAAGGGGCTTCCCCCACACTAAGTCCACACAAAGCATCGTCAAAAGGAGAAGACGAGCTTGTAGCACTCAATAAACGCGGTGATGACGGAGTTAGAATTGTAGAAAAATCTTTTAAATTAAATTCAAAATCTTTTCCTTTTTCATCTTTTACACTCTCCTTGTGAAAACCCGATTTAATTATGTCAAAAATATTTGGTGTATCTAAAGCAATGTTAGTCACACTAAAAATTCTCACATTTTGAAATCTTTTTGGTTTAGGTGGTGGCAAGTTTTCAAATCTTTTGTCAACAAAGAAAACCTCCCCATCGGGATCAACGTATTCATCATCCGAAGAATCACTCGAGATTGGAATCATAGGCTTAACACTCTTAACCTCCATCGGCGGAGGGGACGGAACTTCATTTTTCTCAACAACTCCTAAAACTCTATTGGAAATCTTTTTGCAAATGCTTTTGATGGGATTGACATTGTACAAAGATTTGATAGGATACACATGAGAAAGAGTGGAGTTTTGGGTTGCATTAATGACGAGTTCTTCCTCATTGAAACGAAGAGTGATTTTTCTTGCATGCACATCGATAAGTGCTCTCGAGGTATCCAAAAAAGATCGACCTAAAATTAACGGAACTTTAGGATCGATGGGAATATCAACAACAATAAAGTCTACAGGATAGTAGAACTTTCCAACTTTCACAAAGACGTCCTCGGAAACTCCACAAGCTAGAATCGTAGAATGATCGGCCATTTCGATTGACATTCTTGAAGGAGTGAGATTTGGAAGATTGAGCGATTTAAAAATCTCAAGAGGCATCAAATTAATACTAGCACCAAGATCGGCCAAGGCGTAGCATTCTTCCATGTCTTGGATAGCACATGGGATTAAAAACTTTCCAGGATCACCGAATTTTTTAGGTATGCGGCTTAGAAAAACCGATGAACAACTAGACGATTTTTGCAATTTCTCTTTGTTATTCAACATACCTTTGAAGTTCGCGGCAAATCGAGGCATCATGACTAAGGCGTCAGCAAAACTTATATTAAAATGCAAGTCACGAAACATTTTCATAAAAAGTTCAAATTGATAATTATTTCGTTCTTGTGCCTTTTCCTTGTCTCGTCTTGATGGGTAGGGTAAAGGTGGTGTGGGTTGGGGCAAAGTAGGCATAGGCATCGGCCTTGGAATCTCGGGTCCCATGATTGGTGTAGGTTCAACCGTAGGTATGGTTTGAGCGGTACTTCGTGGGCTTGTAAGTTGCTCCTTTTCTACCACAACCTCGGGTTCTTTCTCTTTTTTCCTCTCCATAGAAGTACTTGGACGAGAAGTGGGTTCTTTGAAAGTTTTACCACTACGAGTAGCAACAACCTTCAATTCTCCTTTCGGGTTCACGATGGTATCACTAGGAAGACCACCCGAAGAAGAGGGCTTACACATGATAGCTTCAAACATTTTAGCCATACGGTCTTCAAACTTAGATTGCCTAGCATCCGCTTTTAACAATTCTTGCTTAATCTCATGTTGTCCTTGCTCCATTTTTTGTTGATTTTGTTGGAGACGTGTGACATTTCCTTCCATTTTATGAGCATGAGTTTTAAGTTCATTAGCAAGTTCGTTTTTAAGCTCGTTTTTCAACTCGGACCTTAAGCTAACCATCTCACGTTGCATATTATCAAACTTAGCATCATTAGCCTTAGCATAATTCAAAAATTCTCTTTGAATATTTTTGGTGTGATCATTTTGAAAACCTTGGGCATTGTTTTGAAAATCACGGTTTTGGTTTTGATTTGAAATTTGCCCATTTCAACTTTGGTAATTACCCTTGTTATAATTTCTTTGATTTCCTTGGTAATTTCCACCTTGGTTGTTGTTGCGATAATTATTAGCATTTTGATTTGGTGGAGCTTGATTTTGGCGGGAACCTTGACCGATTTGGTTGTAAGTTCCCGTGGCTACAAAAGCATTCGAAGTGTTACCATCCGCGGTAATGCACTCGGAAAGATCATGAGCTCCCCCACACGACAAACAACTCTTAGAAACCGCTTTAACCGAAGCGGAATTGGAAGCTTCTTGAGCCTTCCAATGGGACATTAGAGTCGAAAACCTATCGAAAAACCGATTTTCCTCATTAGCCTCATCTTGCAAAGCATTGATACTACGAGACGATGATGAGCCCATTTTGGCAACACTCGGTGTGTGACGAGGGCTATAAACCTTAGACCTATTCTCGATTATGACCAAAGCTTCTTCAACCGTTTTACACAAAAAATTACCACCCGCGGCGGCATTTAAATAATTTCTTTCATGATCATTAAGTCCATTGTAAAACGTGTCTATTTGGTGCAAGTCGGAAAAACTGTGATGAGGACATTCATGTAACATCTCCTTAAACCTATTCCAAGCCGTAGAAAAACTTTCATTTGATTCTTGTGAAAATTTAGAAATCTCATTTTTCAAATGCGTAGTCTTAGAGGGCGGAAAAAATTGGTTCACAAACTTTGAAACGAGATCCTTCCACGTCAATATAGAATTGGGTGGCTCTTTCTCTAACCAAATTTTAGCGGGCCCCGCTAAGGAATACGAAAAAAGCATCATCTTAATCGAGTCATTCGAGACATCCTTAAATTTGCACGTGGCGGTAAGACGATTAAATTGGCGGATATGGTTGTGGGGATTGTCCTTCTCATCACCACGGAATTTGTTGTTTTGGATCATCGACAACAAACCCGTTTTCACCTCAAAATCCTCCGCAAGGATAGCAGGAATCACAATAGCCTCTCCATAACCCTCGGTGGGTGCTTGAAGTAACTCCATCATAGTTCGATTCGCCATGGTTGGTTCTTCTCGTACAATGGGTTCGTCAATAGGAGACTCCTCACTAGAATGAGTTGGAGTGGGAGTTTTGTTCTTGCGTCTACGTGCACGTTTTGCTTGATTACGAGTGAGCATAAACGTCACGTACAACGTGGAGACGAGCAAAGAAGATTCTTTTTGGTATTTTGTGTTTTTTCAATTTTTTTGTGGTTTTTTGATTGTATTAACTTTTTGGAAATTGGTGAAATGTATTAAGTAGACAAAAAGTCCACAAATCTCCTCCTTAATCAAATCTCTTGATTAAAGAAGCCTCAAGGAATGAAAACGATCACGTGGAGTGAACGCCTTCGATGACTTTAGAACGATGGTGGAACACCAAATCGTTCAAGAGGGTTTAATCAAATGAAACCAAGAAAATATATATAATATGTAATAATACTTTGGGCGGCAAAACCCTCGATTCACTTTCAAAATCAAATACGCACAAGCAAGCGGAGGAAACGAGGCGGCGCGAAGCACTTAAGAGCCTTTTTCCTTTAGGTTGTGAAATACAACCGCCTTATACCCACCTTATAGTTTGTATTATCAAAATTAAGCTTCACGAAAGTATTTATCTATTTTTGCCTTTTTCTTTGGTTTGAGATTCGAATACAATGATCGAGTGATGAAATCCCGAATCAAGGTTGTGATTGCTCACGTATTTGGAGTACTTGTGTATTTATTGTTCTACGTATACAATATAGTAATAATATTCACACAAAAACCGAAAAACGATAATACGTATTAGTAGAGTGCTACTAATACAATTACTATTATGGCTAATAAAAAACAACAATGTTCAATCAAAACACAACACGCCTCCCCGGCAGTGGCGCCAAAATGATTGTTGTAAAATCACACTTGTTTAGGAAAAGAGCGTAAAAAGCGGTAAGTATTAAGTGTCGTTTAGGAAAACGTAAACACTTATGACCCTTAATGGGGATCGTTCTCTCGAGGAGGCACGTGTGTTGTGTAATGAATTGATTTGTTTTTGATTATTAACAAGAAAAGAGAAGAGAAAATGACGAAGACGAAAAAAAAAAATATTAACGAAAACACTACTAGAAAGTTAAGACGTAGAAACGTAAAAACGTAAAAACGACAAAAATTAAAATTTTAACCTAAAAATTCCTAAAAATTACTAAAAATCCACAATAAAATTCTAAGAGTTTACAAAAAATCCAAACTTGCTAATACCTTTTAATTAATTAAATAATGACTTTTTAATGCTAATTAAAGCCCTAAAAATCACTTTTAATTATTAAAAAGCCCTAAACAAGATTTAATAGTTTGTAAACCTCAAAAATGACCTAATTAAGCTAAAAACTATTTTTAAAAATTTTAAAACCAAATTAAACTATTTTTAAACTCCTAAAAACTATTAAAATCTATTAAATCTTAAATTAATTCTAAAAATTAATTGAAAAGCCTAAAAATTAATTGGAAAGTGAAAAAGTTCCTATTTTAATGTCCTTAACCTAGGAAAAATGAAAAAAGAAGAAAAATAAAACTTTCAATTTTTTCTAATTAAATAATATTAAAATATTATAAAAAATAAAAAGTTTAAAAATAAATTCTAAAAAATTATCAAAAATCCTAAATATTCTAACTAAGAAGAAAATGCAAGTTAAAGTTCCTAAAACCTTTTTATTAATTTTATATTGATTTTTAAAGTTGTCTAAAAACCTTAAAATCAAATAAAATTAAAAATAAGACTTTTTGAAAACTTAACTAAATTTAAACCTCAAATAACTTAAATAAAACCTAAAAACTATTTTTTTGGATTTTTAAAATACTTTTTACTATTTTTAAATTACTATCTAAAATTAAATCTAAAAATAATTCTAATAAATAATTAAATAAAGAGAAAAATAATATTATTAAACAGAAAAGTCTGAAAACTAAATAAGATCCTAGGAAAAATAAGCCTGGCCAAATAAGCTACTTAAATAAGCTAAAAAGAACCAAATAAGCTACGGCTTATTTAAGATAACCCAAAACAAAACCTGCTTAAGTATCTATTGAAATGAAGTGTAAACATAAAAAGCTATCTAGATCACTGGTAAACACGCACACTCCCCCAACGAGGGGTCCCGTGTTCGAGTCCAGGCGGGGTATGCTTTTTACAAAATTTTTCTTTTTTTTTTTTTACTTTTTAAAACTCAAACAGTAACACTTTAATAAGCACAAAAAAACACAAACTCAATCTAATATGACCAAGATTAAGCTAAATGAATAAAAAAACGTGTCCAGTTCTCTTTCTTTTGTTATGAACACAAGCCAAAGTATTTTCACTTGTGCAAAAATCCAAGAGGAGCTTGGATTGTGCTGATTGTGGTGTATTTGTTGGATACAATGGCACCCCTATACTCTTTGGAGTATAGGGAGTCACAAATAAGCAGAAAACACCAAGCACTAAGCACAAAAATACACAGATTGCACAAAAAGATCAAATTAAGGTTGCTGATGTCCTTTTTAAGGTCTGGTGGTGTTCTTATGCTTCCTACTTGCTCAATAATGAATTTCAAACCCCCAAATTTTGCATACAATTACACCAGCTAGCAAACAAACCAACACCAATCCTATAACTACCTATAATCTAACAACCTTCCAATTATCAAGCTCAAAATTTTAGGAAAACATGCAGAAAAATGACTTTGCTATATTTTTCAATCCTTTTTCATACAAACCTGTTTTAAACATTTCTAAAACTGAAAACCAACCTAGCAAACAACTTAACACAACCCTATGAAGTCTCTAACACGTTTTTAAACCAACAGTCATACAAATCTCTTAGCTAATATGCTGATCCAAACACTCCCTTAAAAATATTAAAAGAACTTTTACAAAGCAAATGGTTACTAAATCATACCAAACTGATTAAAAACTCATCTAACATTCATATCACACCAAGTAAACTCAAAACAAATAACATAAACAGTCATGCATGCAGATTTCACATAACACATGCAAATCACACAATTTCTAAAAACTAAAAAAGAGAACAAGATTTTACCTTGTTGGACCTACTTCCAGGTCCAACGGTGGCTGCTAGCCACCTCCTTATAGGCCCGGGCCTATGCAGTACACCTTGATCAACAATCAACACAACCCTGCTAAGATGAACAAACTCAAGAACACTAGCACAAAATGATTTTCTGATTTTACTTAAAACCTTTATAAAACTTTTCCACAAACCTTTAACAAGTTTTAAAAACAAGTTGAATATTCAGAAACTCAAGAACTTTTGGTCCACTTTCACTTCTCAAAAGTTCTTAAAATTTCTGAAAAATCTCAACCTTTTTTAAAACTTTTTGAAAAACTTAAACACACAAACTCTTTCACAAATATGAGGGAACTCAGCCTAGCAATTCAATCATACACCAACTTTTTAAATTTAATAAAAGGAATTACACTTGTTTAAACACAAACACCAAACTTCATTAATTTTTAAAAAAGGAATTACACATGAGAATTGCTAAAAACTGGAACAAGAGTAATAGAGACACAGATCGTCTCTATTTATACAACTAGAAAGAAGGTCCTAGAAACTAAAAACCCTAGTTGCTAAAATGCCAAAAAGGCCCTTGGGTCTTTATCTTCAAAATTAGTTAAATGCGCCCATGTGAATGAGAGGGATGTGTCAGCTGTTGGAATCTTGATCTTGGACGTCCTTTTGAGCTTGGAGGACAAGGGGATCATCTGAGTCGTTTATTTGGTCGGGTTTAGGGTTTTGGGTGAGAGTGACGTTGCAGGGGAGGGTCCCATAGGTCACATGGTTGTGTTGGGGAAAGGGGTTTTGAGTGGGATAGGGTGAGAGTGGGTTTAATTAGTGATCTGGAGTGATTAAGGGGAAACCCCTTTGTTTTGAGGGTGATTAGGTCTGGGTGGATTAGGGTTTATCATGGGATTAGGAGGGGGATTAATCTGTTTTGGGAAAGATAAGTTTTTAAATAATTGTTTTGGTGGGAAGTGGGGTGGGTTTGACTGGGGTTTTGACTTGGTTTATTTAAATAAACCGGGTTTGGACGGGTTGGGTTATGGGTATGGGTGGATGGGTGGGTAAAGCTGAGGTGGCAGGTTTTGAGTGGTGGAATAAGTATGGTTAGTTGGCAGAAAAGATCCCAAAGTTTTCTTCTCTTGTTCACTTTGTAAATAAATTCCATCAGCGCCCAATTTGCACTTATCAACTTTTAGAAAGTTGTCAAATATGGCACAATTACTTCCAAAACTTTATCCAATGGTCTTTAATGTATATTCTTGATTCTCCAAGGACTGGTCTTGTACAATCTTCAAACAATAAGGACCATACTTGTACAATTAAGATTTGGAGGGTCAATTGTGACAAGTTCTTCAAGGATGAGGGACTAAAGTTGCCAATCTTCAATTCTTCAAGGACATTTTTGTAAAATTCCAACTTGGGCCCGGTTCATTGTGCGACTTCGTTTCCCGTGTTCGTTTTTGATTGATTCTTGTGATCTTTTACCATTTCCTCAATATCCGTACCTAAAAATACACAAGTAACAAACACGAGCATATATTTGGCATATTTGATGATATTTAATTGATTTTAAGCCCGTTTTGGACGATGAGACCATGTATAAAAGCAGTCTCATCAAGAGCTCATTCATTCTTGAGTGGAATGAAGAGGAGGTAGAACCAATGGAGTGGTTAGTACCATGGGTGGAGGTTGTCTTACATGATGCAAGGGGTGGTGAAGGTGATGAGGAAATGAGGATTGGAACCATCTCATTTTTTGGTGTGTGAAAGGGTGAGGAGTTAGGCTTGGGTACCTTAATCCTAATTTTATGTGTTTTCCTTGGGGTGTTTGAGGTTTTTGTAGAAACCATGATTGACAAGGGTGGTTTAAGGGTTAGGGAAGGATGTTTTGATGTGTGAAGAACATGACTAACAAGGTGGGTTTAAATGGGCGAGGGGATGATCCAAACTAGTAATGGGTTAAAATCATTTTAGGTGAATAATGAATTTAGGTAACCTAGTTTAGGAAATGTGCAGGTTTTTGCAAAGAATCATGCAAAGTTTACACAGATTGAAGAAAATAGTGTAAAGCAAAAGATTCTGTCGGACACAGTGGCGGAGGTTCCTTATCGATAAAGAGCCGCTGGTCGATATGGAACCACGACCAGAGGTGTTTCAAAAATTTCACATCCCAAATTTTGGTTAACCCATATTTTTACCAAAGGATTCACTAGCCAAAGTTAACTACTGATCAAAATCTAAGAAGCTAACTATCATAAGGCATGCACAAAGCTATGTAAATCACAAACATGATGGCATAAGCAACTTTTAGGATCAAAATAAATAACAATCCAAACATGTAGCATACGTTAATACACATCCAAGATAATAAAAAAATTGTTCAACATTACATGTTTACCAACATGTATTCTTTGAAATACTTCAAAGCTTTCACCTTCTCTTCTTGCCCAATCCCTTGATCATATTCCCCAAATACTTGAATCCCTTCCTTGACTCAACCTGATGTTCATGCAATTCACCTCTAGTCCTAAGATTTTCACGGTAGAGATGCTCCATGTTGAGATCTTCCGGTACTTCACTAGAGGAGTAATGAGGTGGGGGAGCTAAGTCTTCAAGTCCATCCACGAATGAGTTTGAGGATGGGTGGTAATTACTCGAAGAGTTGAAGTGAGAACTAGTACCTATGACATCACCATCACTTGTTGGCATATAGGTATCCTCATCATCCGTCTCTTGATGATCGGATTTTCGCGAACCTCGATCACTTCTTGGCTTTCTTGCATATACCTCTTGAATAGGCAACATAACCCGATGAACCGGGTGAAAGAGAGAAAGATCGAGGTGGGGAAAGTCATGAGAAACCCTTTTGAAAAGGCGAGTAAGAAGCATAGCATAAGGAAGGTTTGTTTTGGGCTTTGAAAGGGCCTAATTTATTCGTCGAGCGATATAGAATGCCAAATTGTACTTGGTGGATGTAAAGATGCAACTCAACATATGAACCATACAAGCCGGGATATGATCTCGGTTTCCACCAAGACAAAAGACATTCTCCCTAAGGATATTTTCCCATTGGACCATAAAATCCTTAAGGTCGCTAGAGAGCACTTACTATCGATTCACATTTCGCACATTTGAATGAAGGATTCTCACAACGTTTGCATCACGCTCTTTCGAAATGATGTCAAGGATAAACTCTAGATCAATTTCGGTGAGGTCATTTGGAGGTTTATCGTAGGATTCCAAGAGAGCATCAAGTCTCCATTTATCCGTAAAACGACAAGTGCCTTCATATGGCACACCGAGAATTTCACCAAAGTTTTCGAGGGAGTATTGAATCAATTGATCATTCAACACGAAAAGAATGAAGATTTCTCCATTATATTCAAGCATGAAGTAGGTGCTAAAGAATTCAAGAAGGAACAAGGGGTAAATATCTTCTTCTATGTTGAGCAAGCAATCAAACCCCGAAAGCTCAAACATAGATTGAATATAGTCATAACCCGTTATTCCCTTGTCAACGACTCTACCCTCATGGAAACAATGAGTAGAAAGGGATGGAAATGAGTTTTGAAGTTGAGGGGAAGCATAAGTTTGGGAAAGGTTTGGCATGTATTGTCTAGTGTATTGATGATCCTTTTGGTATTGTGAAGGCATGATTAGTACCTAAATAAACACAAGAAAATATTTCTCCAATCACTCATACGAAAATTAAAATCAAAATTCAAAAAATATGAGAATGTGCTACATCAATTTCTTGACAAACAAAGGATTGAACCCATATCATTATCATGTTCACAATGTAGCTATTCCATTATTTACCAAGAACATATGAACTATGTTGAATCAACAATGGACTTAAAACATTGGTTTTTCAAAACAAGGTTTTTAGGTAAGCATTAAAAATGTCATTACCTATTTGTTCATGGGTTCATCTCAAATTCATCTTTTAACCAAAATTGTTTAACCAAAATTCGGATTTGTTCTATAAATGGGTTTTAGTGAAATCTTAATGAATATGAACCTAAGGAATCATAGTAATATAACCATGTCAACCCACATTCCTATTACGGTTTTAATTCAATTTCAATTTTAAAAATCCCCAATTATGAAAGGATGAATCCTAGAGCAAAATAGATGAAATTGAAAGAAAATACTTACAATTAATTGATGTTAGATGAAGGATGAGCGAAACCCACAACTTGGAATCAATTAATTTAAGTGATTGAAGGTTTTGGAAGCTTCAAAAATAGCGGAGAAAGGGTAAACCGTCGGCTGTGTGTTTTTGGGAGAGAGAGGGTTTGGTTTGAAAAAGATTATTTTATTAAAACTGGAGTTCTGACAAACTTTACTGCCCGCGGTACCTTATCGATAAGGAACCGCGGGTTTGTGCCGCCAGAGATAAAGAACCGCCTACAGAGGCAGGTTTTTATCAATGAAAAACGCCAAATTTTAAAAACCAAGTTTTTCTAAAATACTTAAAATTATATCATGAACCTTTTAGAATAACATTGGATCATCATAACACTAGGCAATATGCTTTAATGAAGTAATACGAGTTGAATCAAGATCGAAAAGAACCGAAATGGACAAACCACTACTCGTAGCAAAACAGCAAAGTGGAGAGAAGTCAAGGGAAGTGAATCAAGACTAGGACTAATGCTCAAGGGATTAATGACAATCTTCAAATAGTGGTAACGAAGAGCTTGTGTCATATATAGTGGTTTAAGACGTGCCTTTCCAGTGAAACGTTAAACGGCTTTGGTAATGAATAAACACAAAGAAATTATTCGTGTATAGAATAAGATCACTTTCAATAATAGTCTTAGTATAAACCAAAATATGAGCAAGGTATTAATTCACTTTCTCTCCCACAAAGGGTCTATTAACCGTATGGGTGCAAACCATGTAAATGATGCTTGATACTTTAAGCTACTACTAACTCACTCTACATCACCATAGTGAGTCAAGTATCCAAGCAATGAAGGTTTGAGAGGATAAAAGAAAAGAATCACAAACCACAAAAAAATGTCAAGGCAAGGATGCCAAGAACAAGCACATAGTCAAGTAATGATCAAAAGAATGATCAAAGGGCGTGTGGAAGAACGAAAGCGTACCTTGGCCACAAAGAGCAATCCATCAAGGAATCAATGCTATGCCCAACAATGACTATGATGAGTACTTAGTCTTCAAGGACTAGTATCATTCCCAATCATCTTGGTATCATCATTCAAGGATGTTAAAGATCAATGAAGACGAGTCTTCTACAAGTGCATGTAACTCAATCCACAACCAATTAAGTGATTGATCTTCATGAGTACCTAAACAAAGCAAGATGCAAACTAGTAGATACATTTCAAGAGTAGATCTAAAATGCATAAAGACTACTAATCTTAAGAGGGATGCAATATTATCAATTAAAAGATCTATTTTTCAAAAACAAAATAGTTTTGACCAAAGAGAAACTTTAGTACAACTTGACCTTCTAATTTGAGGAGACAATGGATCGATCCAAGTTTCAAAGTACAATATACTTCAAAGATCTTGAGTGACCATCGCTCTGATACCAATTGTAGAAACTAGAAGGGGGTTGAATAGTTTCTCTTCGATTGGCAACCAAATTAAAATTACTTTCAATTTGGTTTGTGTCAAAACTATCTTTTGCTTGAAGCTAAGTTGCATAATGATTAGGTTCAATTGAATTGCACTAGTAAAGATAATAGGTAAGTGTAATGATAATGAAATAAGTAAAGAGTAAGGAAGGAGACAACCTAGTGGGAAGACACCAAGATTTATAGTGGTTCGACAACGAGGCTCTATCCTCGTTTCTACTCCACTCCTCGAGTACACCTACTCGAGATTTCCACTATATCCACAAGCTCCCTTCTTGGCGGAGAAAACCTTACATCGTCGCTTACATTATTTTCCGACACTAAGCTAAATGTCGAGACCTAATCTTTAGATAGGACCAATCTACACAATGTTTCCTACTTCACAATTTAACGACACAAGGCTAGATGTCGAGTTCTAATCTCAAGGTAGAACCAATCTTCACGACGTTGCCTACTTCACCATTTTACGACACAAGGCTAGATGTCGAGTTCTAATCCAAAGATAGAACCAATCTTCACGACTCTTCACTTTGAAGCTAAGTGAGAACTTCACACAACACAACTACTAGTCACTTTCAAGTTTAGTGAGAACTCACAAGACACAACCACATCACTTTATAGTTTAGTGAGAACTACTACACAAATCTATTACAACTCAACTAGACATATCTAAGTACACACATGTAGATTGGATCTACACAAAACAAATCCAAGCAAACACATATGCAATGGATGTACACAACAAATCCAAGTATTTACAAATAACTTAGATGAACACAACTTGTCCAAGTATTCAAAAATACAATGGATTGACATAAAACAAAAAAGGGTATCATGATGAATATGACTAGCTCATGGATTCATCTTTATCATAACACTAGTGAGTGAGTGATCTTCTCATTGGACAAGGTAAAGGAGGGGATCAAGAGGATAATCATATGTAAACATCCTTAACACTTTAAGTGATCATTTACTAATGATTATGCTATAGAAAAGAGAAAGGGGGATGAGAAAAACGTCCAAGAGGCTTGTTGGAAAATGATATTTGATCCACTACTTAAAGGAGACAAAGTATAACGGCTATCTGGGCGCGGTACCTTATCTAGCCTGACGGTTCCTTATCGCTAGGGAACCGCCTAGCTACTTAAGGTTCCGCCCCTAGAGTACGCTCCGTTTTTTGTCTTTTAGTGGGGTAGGAATATCTGAGGTATTTTTGTTGGGTAAAAAAAGTTGATGTGGAAGAAACTCAAAAACGAAGAAAACATGAAGGCATTTATATATGCATTGACAAGTGTATTCCAGACGTTGTCAAGAACAAATCGGGCGTTCACAGAAGCAAGCATTGTCAAGTGCAATCTAAGCAATGTCACATGCAATCCAAGCATTGACAGAAACGTAGACAAGAAATCTTTAGAAACTTCTATCTGGATATATATGCAGGATATATTCTGTATATGTTTATTTAAATAGAAGATTTACATGTTTATTTGATATTATCTCTTGTAAACCCTAATTGTTACACTATAAAAGGAACCAAGGGTATTAGGTTTATTCATAACTTTCATATACAATGTAAACCTAAAACGTGTGTCGACCACACCTAGTGATTGTTGATTATTAATATAATTATCAATCCATTTGTTTTTATTCATGTTCTTTGTGCCCAAACACCTTGTTAATGGTTGTTGTTCTAATTCTGCTTTGATTATGTTAATCATATGAACAATGATCATTCCTAGTAGCTAAAAGATCGAGGAAACCAAGGTTTCCACAATTGGTATCAGAGCCTCGTGGCTCGTGATGCTAGGACCAACAAGGTGTTCGTGTTTTTAGAAGAAAAGAAAAATCCGTATAGGTTTTTCTGGACGTTTTTGTGTGCGCAGCAGTATTCAGAAGGTCATAACTTTTTATTGGACCATTGGATCGTCACGAAATTTCTTGTGTGTGTTCTATACACATATATCTAGACATCCACCAGAGGGATTGTCAAGTTATATCCCCAGGAAAAATTTATTAAGCGTCAAAGTCAGCAGTAGGATGAAGGCAGTTTTCTGTAAACAGCCATGTTCAAAACACGTTTTCTCCTTCGTTAACCATTGGATCTTCGTGAGTTTTGAATTGTAGATTCTTGGCACTTGTGTCTAGAGTCTCACAAAGGGATTTTCGATCTGAGCCCTAATGAAGAAATTATTCAAGGTAGAAGTTCGCTGATTAAGGTATTTATATTTTTGCATTTTCACATGAAATCATGAACTAGGGTTACACAAACCCTAGATCGACATAAAAAGTAGAAGGATATAAGGATTGTGGCTGTTATAATGCAAGAATTGAGCTAGGATGGTTTTATAAACCCTAAGTTAGGGTTTCAGTGATCAAATTATAAACCCTAGATCGATTTTATACAACAGTAAAGGTATGTTGTGTTAGTGTTCATGGCTGATATCATTCAAGAATGAACAAGGAGCAAACCCTAGTTCCTCATACAGGGATTCGAATATAGTTCTTCAAAACTAGGGTTTCATGGCAATCTTCTTTGTTATTGCTGCTATAAGTTGTTGCTGTGAAGTGAATGATCAAGGCTGTTTGATTAGGCTCATATGGACAGTTGATGGTCTTCACGTGAATTGGGCAATACAGCAGCAGATCTCTCCATCTCGTTTTGTTTACTGATTTTGTGGGTAAGATTTATTTTTGGATGAGATTTATATAAAGCAGAAAGAAGAAAAGGATGTGAGTAAAAAGGCAAGGTCAGACGTGGGATATGGTATTGATTGAATATGACACACGTATAGTTGCTAAATTGTAGGAATTATTTTTCCCTGCTTTTTTGGATCATATGCGTGTTTATTTAATCAAGATTGGGCTGGACATATATGGGATTGGTAAAAACATTGTTTCAAAGATAATGTTATCCTAAACATTGACAAGAATCAAAAGCCCATTGACAGAGTTACCCGCTGACGTTTGTTATCTTGACGCTGACAAGAATAAGTTGAACGCTGACAGCGTTGACAGTGTTGTCCGAGAAATGATTGACCTAAACGTTGATAAGTATTGTCCGATATTGGACAATACACATGACAGATATCTTGGATAATGAAGGTTCTCGGATAACAAAAGAATGGCTGCTGTTGAGAAAATTGGTACGTTTTTAGCACACAAAAAGGAGGAATTTACACACGAAGGTACATGGAGTCTCCATTTTTATACAGAATATCAAATTGATATTTATGGCTCGGATATTTTTTATAAAGTCGTATATGATTAAGGGGAAGAATTCTTATGGTAAGTTTGATGTTGAAGTTAGTTTTCACAAATTTGTTTTTCTTATTTAGGTGAGCAATACACCTTGTCTCTGTACTAAATATATTGTTACAGCGTACGACTAGGTCATAGTCGTGAAGGTTACCAGTTCCCATGTAACAAAAACTGTGGTGAGCAATACACCTTGTCATTGGACCAAATATATTGTTATAGCATACGATTGGCTCATAGTCGTGAAGGTTACCAGTACCCATGTAATAAAAACTGATGGGTGAGCAATACACCTTGATCATTGGATCTAAATATATTGTTATAGCTAACAACTGGCTTATAGTTGAGCGGTTTTTGTTGGTTTCAGTTCTCGTTCGTACCAATAAACTGAGCCTCCTTTTGTAGTGAAAGAGTTGCATTTTTCTCTAGTCGTTTCGACAACTAGGGGAAGAGTTTATCAACTAGTGAGAAATTGGGTGAAAGAAATACAAAGTTTGGGTTATTCTACTTCTACATCAAAAATTATTGTACTTATTTTTCTTCAAGGTCATTACACAGAGCCTACATTTGGAGAATCTTCAAGATTGCATACATTGTTTACTTCCCTGTTGATGTGACAAAAAGGGGAAGAAATACATGCTACAATTGAGGGGAAGCAATTTGAAGATGATGTACAACTTACAAGAGATACACAAAGAGTTTTGCCAACATCAACTAGGGGAAGATTGTTGGGTCAAAAAAGTTGATGTGGCAGAAACTCAAAAACGAAGAAAACATGAAGGAATTTGTCTAAGCATTGACAAGTGTATTCTAGGCGTTGTCAAGAACAAATCAGGCGTTGACAGAAGCAAGCATTGTCAAGTGCAATCTAAGCATTGTCACATGCAATCCAAGCATTAAGAGAAACGTAGACAAGAAGCCTTTAGAAGCTTCTATTTGGATATATATGCAGGATATATTCTGTATATGTTTATTTAAATAGAAGATTTACATGTTTATTTGATATTATCTCTTGTAAACCCTAATCCTTACACTATAAAAGGAACCAAGGGTATTAGGTTTATTCATAACTTTCATATAAAATGTAAACCTAAAGCGTGTGTCGACTAGGTGTGGGATTCAATGTACACACACCTAGTGATTGTTGATTATTAATATAATTAGCAATCCATTTGTTTTTATTCATGTTCTTTGTGCCCAAACACCTTGTTAATGGTTGATGTTCTAATTCCGCTTTGATTATGTTAATCATATGAACAATGATCAATCCTAGTAGCTAAAAGATCGAGGAAACCAAGGTTTCCACAATTTTAAGCCTTCAAAGGATATTCTAATAGCATATGGAATATGCTATTTTCAAATTTACATTTTCCATTTTAATAAAACATTTTCTAAAAAAAGAAAGTTTATTAAAAAGTCTTTTGTCATATTAACAAAAGTGAGTTTTAAGGATAATCATTTTGATGATCACTAAGTATGATTAAGAAAGGTTAGTGATATGATTATTACCTTGATGATAGTGTTAGTTAAATAATTCGTTTTATGTTTTACACTAAATGTGTTGTATAGTTTGTTGTGATCAAAACTAAGAAAGATTAGTTAACACTAATAATGTTTTTAGGCATCACTTGCACTAACATTGTGTTTTCATGATAAATATAAAGGTCTATTAAAGTGTTGTTTTGCAAGATCATATGTGACTTAGGGGCTGACATACCATTTGTATTTTTAGATATAGTAAGATAGGATGAGGTTTGTATAAATGTGATGCTAGGTTTCTTAGCATGGTCTTCTTAACTTAAGGTACCTTTTCTGCCTATATTCCACTAAATTAAAATTTGCATTCTGTAAGTTAGTGCTTTTTAATTTAATTTTTTCGTGTTCTATCGACACATGCTGAGTTGTTTGTGTATTGATTTTGTTGGCTTTCAACTTCTTTTTGGCGTAATTGTAAATATAACCATCTATATATGCATGAACATCCTAAAAAGTTTGAGTCTCGCGTATGGACATATGATACTTGAGAGTGGCTATTTTCATGCAGACCCCCACCCCGGAAATATTCTCACCTGTAAAGGGTCAGAGGTAAGTAAGAAATCAAAATCTGAATACGCAATTTGTTTTCTCAAAAAGGCCTCATCATATTTTATTTGATGGCCTGCAAAGTTTTTGAATATTTCCTTGGTCTATTTTTTCTATGTTAAAATGCAATGTCCTTGATTATTCTCTTCCAAAATTTGGTTTCGTGGGTTGCATTGCTTGACTATGGACAAGTCAAAGAACTTCCCAACCCCCTGTGTTAGAAGTGGATATGCTCAATAGTTCTAAACAAAGGCATGTAAGCATTAAGGTAATGTTATGTTGTATTGTTTATAGCTGGGAATTTCCACCCGCGTATGAATAGACCAAGTTAGGTTGAGTTCTATACAAATGTGCCAATTAAGAAAGTTTAGCTAAAAGGAGAATGAGTGTGCTGAAATTCAAGGTTAATTTTAATGCATACAGCCACCCAGATTCGTTTATCCAGAAACATGTAAGCATGTCATAATTAGCAAGTACTTCTGTGTGTTATTAACGACCCCTACTAGAACTTGTAGATTCTGTGGTTTGAGTTTTTGTTTTCTGATTCTATTATTTTGTTATCGTTATCAATCCTAAGAGTTCACACATTTATTCAGGAACTCACAGATGGTGAAACCCCGACAATTGACGTAGTTAGGACAAGTGTGAAAGAACTCATGGAAGAAGAGATGGTCAGCGAGCAAGATTCCACAATTTAGGTAGACAGTTTAGATTCATAATGTTGCAGTCAACTAAGAAATACTTCATATGATCATGGGATCTATATTAATTATCAAGATTCATCCCAGAAAGCCTTACATTATAGCGATCTTGAAGCTATAATGAAAGAGCTATTAATAATTTATCTGAACCATGATATTGATGAAGGGTGAAATCATACTTTTTCCGTTGTTGAAGAAAAGCTGAGTGCAGCAATTGAAGTGTTCATGAATGAAAAGTCGGCTGATGAACATTCCAAAGATTTCATTGATGCTTGAACCATGTCTTGTTGTCTGCAAACAGGTCGGTTTATTTTAAGCTTGCTTATTATGCATTCGACAACTTAAGAACTGTAACTTCGTTTTTGTTATTTCACTTGTTCTAATCCATATTTTTTATATATGCAGCTCTATATATAACGAGTCGGCTAGAACGAAAGCTCAAGAACAAGATGGGTTGTGGTTTGAAGGTTGAACTAAAGATATAAGGATAATGAAAATTTGATAGCTAGAATTTCTTGTAATGTATGAATAACTAATGATGATACTGTGTTATTTTGCTCTTCAAATATTATTGAATGGCTGAATTCTTTCTAATATTTATTTTATTTTTTTCACATAGAGCCATGTTCGATAAGAGAAAACTGGGCTCTATGATACAGAATATAACCCGTTTTTCAAACAGGGCTCTATTTAGTTTTCGATAGAGTCCCTCCCCTTTTAATTCCTCAGGTAAAAAGGGGCTCTATGACTGTTTTCAACAGGGCTCTATTGCCATTTTTGTAGTAGTGTTAATTAAATGATATTTTAACATATATAGACTTTTTTTTAAATTATCTAGTTTCTATTTGATACTATATCAAGGTTAGCTGACTGTTAATTAATCTTTCTTGTTTCCTCAAAGGGATAATCGCACAATCTTTTAGGCAACCCACAACAGTAGTACATATTGTCGATGGCGACCGATTTTGGATTCGGTTGGTCCGTTGTGATGACCGGATTGACAATTTGTTTTCCCAATTGAGTCGTCTGAACGATCGAGTGTCGGCTTAACGTTTCAGAAAGTTACCGTTATTTTTTAATGATTTTTCTTTTTAAATTTAACCTTTTATTCTTATAAAAACCCCATATGTTCAACCATTTTTCACAAACATTAAACTAACAACTCTCCAAACTTTGATTTTTATACCATCTAAAATAATGAGTTCTTAAATTCCGTGGACTACCGAAGAGGCGGTAGCTTTGTGTAAAGCTTGGGTGCATGTTTCGGAGAATTCATGTGGTCGATATCGTATGTCGAAAGGGTTTTGGGAGGAGGTACGTGAGTTCTTTTATCAAGAAACGGGTGAGCGAAAAAGAGGTTATGACTCAATTATCAGCATATGGAAAAATTCGATTCGTCCTAAAGTTGGTCAATTTACTGCGATTTACGATAACATCGTACGTAGGCATCCGGTTGGGACTTCTGAAGATACTCTTTATCAAGAACCGGCACTTGAATATCGCACTATTAGTCATATGGATTTTCCAATCTACGAATGTTGGAAAAATTTGAAACAAATTTCTGCATGGAGCACCATTGAAATGCCACGCTTCGATAATCCAACAGTTTAAGTTTTTAAGTTTTAATATTTATTATTATTACTATGTTTCGTAACGTTTTTTATTTTACGTAATGTTTTTTATTTGTTTTTTATTTTATGTAATGTTTTTTATTTAAAGTGATGTGTTTTTATTGAATAAAATGTTTTTATTGTATAAAATGATTTCTTATTGAATAAAAAATAAATTAGGTCGCCTTTTGGACAAATAGGTCTTACTAAGTCGCAGGAAAAAAAACTGAAAAATCAAGTCGTTGAAGGTCGCATGTAGCCTTAATCTTTTGGTTAGCTAATAAGTCTTTTCTAATGTGATGAGGTGGCTAGCGAGGCCCCTCAATCATTCGAATAATATTTTTTTTATCTTTTAGTTAACAAATACACTAATAATAATAAAACACTAAGCTAGTAAAGATAAAAATACATTAACTTATTAAATACTAAAAATGATAGTATTTAAATTATGTAAACCTATGAGGTATTGGAATGTGATTACAAAAAGTAAAGAAAATCATGAAGGAGTGTCTTAGTAAATAGTAAAGTTGCTCGCTGGTATATACATATTAATATATAGAGTAAAGTGCAAAAATCATCCCTGTGGTTTGTCAAAAGTTTGAATTACATCTCTCGTTAATACTTCGCGCAACATACATCATTGTGGTTGTAAAATAGTACACCATACATCCCTGAGGACGGATGGTGCAAATATTTTTCCGTTAAGGGTTAAAAGTGTTTGTTATCTTAGGGGTATTTTAGTCCTTTTACAACCTAGGGATGATTTTTGCACCAAATTTTTCAAAAAAAAAATTTCCAAAAAAAATTTCAAATTTTTTTTAAAAAAGTTTCGAAAAATGTTTTTTTTTAAGTTTCGAAAATATATTTGAAAAAAGTTTTTTTCAAAAAAATTCAATTTTTTTTTAAAAAGTTTTGAAAAATGTTTTTTTTAATGTTTCGAAAAATGTTTTATTTTTTAAATGTTTTCTTATTTAAAATAAGTTTCAAAAAAAATTTGAAATTTTTTTTTTCAAAAAGTTTCAATTTTTTTTTAAAATTTTCGAAAAAAGTTTTTTTTTCAAAAGTTTTTTTTAAAAAAAGTTTTTTAAAAAAAGCTTTTTTTAAAAAAAGTTTTTTTTTCGAAAAACATTTTAAAAAATAACTTTTATAAAAAAAAACTTTTGAAATTTTTTTTTTCGAAGATTAATAAAAAATTTGAATTTTTTTGAAAAAAAAGTTTTTTAGAAAAGCTTTTTTTTTTAAAAGTTTTTTTTTTCGAAAAACATTTAAAAAAAAACTTTTTTCAAATATATTTTCGAAACTTAAAAAAAAACATTAAAAAAAAACATTTTTCGAAAAAAGAAAACATTTTTCGAAACTTTTTTAAAAAAAATTTGAAATTTTTCTTGGAAATTTTTTTTTTGAAAAGTTATGTGCAAAAATCATCCCTAGGTTGTAAAAGGACTAAAATACCCCTAAAATAACAAACACTTTTAACCCTTAACGGAAAAATATTTGCACCATCCGTCCTCAGGGATGTATGATGTACTATTTTACAACCACAATGATGTATGTTGCGCGAAGTATTAACGAGGGATGTAATTCAAACTTTTGACAAACCACAGGGATGATTTTTGCACTTTACTCTAATATATACATTATAGTTTGAAGGAAACGACGTCGTTTAGAGATGTTACATGTCGTATTACAGTATGCTTTGTGTCGTTTTAAAAACAGAAACAATGTTGCGAAAGCTTCTAGCTAGAAAGCGACAAAATGTTTGCATGTGGTTTTACTGTTCGCTTTTTGTCGTTTCAAAAACAGAGACAATATCACACACAGTTTTAAAAACAAAATTTCAAACTATACCTTTCCACTATGTAACATATTAGTACAAAAATGGTTTTTCACTTTAAACTATTTACAGTTTTCAATGTATAACTACCGATTCACTTGCGAGAAAAATATTACTAAAAAGACCGTCGAATTACGAACCAAACGAGCCCAATATTCAAATGCTTCAGACATATGTATGATTTTATAAAAATGTTACCCTTAATACGTATTTTAAAAAATTCGTACAACAATAATCTTTGAGGTTATTTGTTACTTGCAAACTTTGTCATTCACGTTGTTTTTTTTATAATACGATTTTAAATTTCTAACTATCAACACTTTTTTATATAACAATATTTATTTATCAAATATGGAGCATATATCTCTTAATTTTTTTTAAGGAAAAAAGTACTGTTGAAAAGACCGTCTAATTGCAAACCAAGCGAGCTAATGGTGAAATGGTTCTGACATACGTATGATTTTATAAAAAATATTAAAACTTAATATACATTAAGGTTATGCATTCCTTGCGATGCCAGTTATTAATGCAAACAATTCTTCGTAATATAGGTTCACTGTAACCGTTGGTCTTACACCTTCCGCCGCGAAGCGCGGGCTATATACCTCGTCATATTCATGTGTAAGTTTAGCTATGTATTTTAAATTTAAAAAAACATCATGTTTTGTTTTTAGAATTTGAAAAATAAAACTGAAATGTACTGTTGTTAAATGCTATGCCTTTAAGAGCAGGGGAAGCGGGAGCTGCTAGGTGGGCTGGTAGCCTTTGGGCGCACCGTTCTCTGCCTCGCGTCAAAAGAGCTCGTATCAATCGGAAAATTCAGCGTCAACCACTTTTCCCATTTTATTTTTTATTTTATTTTTTCGGATTTGAAATACTAGCCGTTGGTGGGGTTTATTTTAAAAAAAAGATCAAATTTATTGAAAACTAGCCGTTAGGCTGTAAATTCAATCATTGGGCTTATTTTTTTTTCAAAAAACACCCCCAAATCACTTTATATATTAAACTAATTTTCACCCAGTTTTTTACAATCAAATCTTACACTTTTATCTCGTACTTTTCCAAAATCAAATCTTTCATTTGTTTTAAATTAATGAAGTTTTATTTAAATTATTTTGTGTTTAAAAAAAATTAATAATTATTTGCGTTGGCACCAGAAAACTGGTGCCAACTGTTACCTCTGAAATGTGGTGCCAACAGGAGTCTGGTGCGAAAGACCTAAAATCTTACGTGGCAGCTTTGGCACTAGATTCTGGTGCCAACAGCTGACAACTCTTTAAGTACTTTATGAAAAAATTAATAAAATATTAATTGTAATAACTTACTAACGGTGACTTTTTATTTATTTAAATGTGCCGGATAGGGTGATGTTAAAAGCTAACGGAATAAGTAACTTGGGGTGGACAACTGAAAACCATGTTTCACATTGGATAACTATTCTAGTAAACTCTTGTTATTATTTGAGTATATTTGCTTGTATAAATGTATCATTTCTCAATATATATGTATACAACATCGTTTCATAAAATTTACACCTTTTTATCTAGTCTTAAAATAATTATTCATTGTACTTTATAAAAATACGAGTTTTATTAGTTCACATCAAATTTATATAGATTCTTTTGATGCTAATATTTCAAAATCAACCTTGAATAGATAAAAGTATCATATTTATATATCTATTTCAAGTATTTTAAATCTAATGTAAACTAAGTATTGCTATTTTTGTACAATGTTATGATACTGTTATTGACTTTCTATTATTGTGAATTTTTTATGAATGAAATATTGATGTATATGTTTTCAGAAAAAACTAGTTGTAAGCTTATAGCCGATAACTGTAAGTTGTTGTACTTTGTAGCCGAAAATTACAGCTATGAGATGTGGGTTTTTATTTTGTAATACGATAGCTACGACTATAATAATAAGGGGTATTTCCCAAAATGACCCATTTTCATATTGAAATTTCTAATTTGGCCAACAATGGTCAGATTGTTTGAAATGGCTTATAGCGATTGAGACAACCGAGGAAACTCTAATTAGAGTGTGACACGTGTATTTCCACACGTTCTTATCTCAAAACATTTTTTGTATAAGAATGAGGATGTGGTTGATTATAAGAGGTTGTGATAAGATAAATTGTATTGTTAGGTAATCTTGATGGGTCAATGGAGCGGGTCAGTTTAGTCGCGGGTTGATACTTGGATGTTCCATCTAGTTTGTGAATAAGGAAGTGGGTTGACCTAGTTGCATGGTATGACTGAGTATTATGGAAGACCAAGTAATTCTTCATATATGATTTACGTGGTAGTCATAGTCTTTTAGTTGGTTCCTGTTTTGTAGGAATAGTGATGCAGGTTTTTTGGTTAGTATTTGAGTATAAATAGAATGGTTGTAACATAGTAGAAGTGTAATCAGTTTCCCTTAATAATATACAGAAGCATTGAAACCCCGTACTACCGTTTTGATAGGTGCGATTGTGGGTGTGAGTCCGAGGTCGTAAGGGAATGATTCCAACAAACTGAATGTGTCTGAATGGTTTAATTAGGGATGCCACTTCTTTGCCTGTTATGCGTCGTTCACCTCCACCAAAGTACGCCTTTCCTCCTTTGAATGGTACAAAGTTGGTCAGAAGTTCTTTGTTCCCTGTCATGCTCCTAGAACAACCACTATCAACAATGCTAAAATATAGGTCTTGGTATGGATTAATCTACAACAACACAATGATAGATATAAACAGTTAGTGTCTTAAGGGGACCCAAGTCATTTCTGACTTGAGCCTACCTTGTGGATCTTTGTGAGATATCCAGGAGATTGATGAGATCCACTGTTGTTCTTGTATATTCTTTGCATCATTGGGAGTTTATTTTGTCTCCAAGAACAACCTGCTAAGGGCTTAACAACAGACCCAAAATGTCCCTTCCTAAAATTCATGTGGTCATTAGTATAGTTTTGATTAGTAACAAACTGTTGAAAATTCTATAAATAAGTGCTTATTGGTGTAACACCCCCAAATATTCACATTCAATTAAGCGGAAGAGTCGTTGGTGTTACGGGATAGCACATTACTCAAATCATGACAACGCATACAAATCGCGTCGTTTAATAACAAAGCATTTTTCCATTCATAAATATCAAATTACATAGGTCCTCAGGTGAAAGTATGTCTTACAAATTTACAAAACATTTGAATGGAAATTTTATTTGGGGGCCATAAACTCTTGTCGTCTTCCCGAGAATTACCTTCAAGTACCTGAGATAAAACATGTTAAAAGTTAGCGAAATGCTGAGCGAGTCCATAGAGTATAATAAAAACCATTAATATATCACCGGTATATAATCATTGCCGAAAAACATTTTGAGCAATTCTTGTTCTTAGACCAAATATAGGCCAATAACATTTTGTACGAATCATTGTCGTAAATTATAACATAGGCCTGAAACATTTTTATAAGAATCATTGTCGTAAATCATACAATATATTTTATAACGTTGTTTAAAGTATAATAAAAACCGTTATATAAAACAGTTATGTAAAACCAGAACACAGGTATAATAATAAATAAGACCCCATATTGCTAGTCAAGCAATATATTATAATTCAAATCATTTATCATACACTATTCCTGAGACCGCAGCCTCAGTATTACCATTATTATTATTATTATTAGATTATTATAAGCCGCATGACATTGTTACCTTTCTATAATATATATCGGTTAGCTAGCCCAGGATTCATTTTCCCATTTAAAACAACGCGTCGTCACAAAAATCACGCTAAATATACCACTCTCATATATAAATTCGCTTGCCAATCAATGTGAAACAACGGGGATCAGCCGTCAAGACGCGAACTGGGGTGATCTTCCCCCAATAGTACTATTATATGCATAAGCGTCTACCAACTCCCGGTAGTTCACAATTCATGCTAATGGGACTTATAGTGACATAACCTAACTAATAATAATCCATTTCAATCATTCATTGGGTCATATAATCAATCGGGTCCATATCAATAAACATACAATCGGGACCACTTGTGTTCTATTTTCATTAAAACTAGCATGTTATCTCCCTCGCGGGTTTATAAAACATTTCATAAAACATTTAAAACATTTCATTAAAATTAGCATGTTATCTCCCTCGCGGGTTTCGGCAACTAGAGCGTACGGCGCGTGACTCGATCACGAGAGACCTAAACAAATAGTACTTGGTCTTATACCATGCCAAATAACTTTATAAAAGTTGTTATGTATATGTAATGATGTCATAAACATGATAATCAAGTGATATTTTATCACCTTATACAACATTATTAGTTGTTAAGCATTTTGTTAACTTAGTCTTGTTACACTAGTTTTAGCCCATTTATATGTTAAGGCCCATTAGGCCCAATAAGAGTCAAATATGTTTTATTAGTCCATTTATACTTTTAGGACCAGACCTCTACTAATATTTTAGGCCCAAGTGGGTTAAGCCCATGAGCAAGTCCAATGATGCTAAACCAAACTAGTTGGCCTAGTGGTCCAACAATGTTAATTTTTGGTCCATTATGTGTCCATATGTTACATAGCTCGGGTTTGTCGGTTTTTACTTGTTATATGTGTTTATAAATCAGTATATGTTCTATAAAAATGTTACATTAGATGGGTCCGACCATCTAAGTTTTATCAGGTAAAAATGCCATTATTTCGGTTTTAACCGAAAAGACGTAAAATTTATATACATAGTTTGTAGTTTGGAAAACTAGTTGATTTTACTTGTATAAAATGTGATAATTATTTGAGTCAAGTTATTTTGGATACCATATCTATCATGGATACTAAGGGACTCATCCCCACCATCCATACTCATCATATCTAATGGTTGAGATTAAAAGTATTTAATTATTTCACTTATTTTTAAAACTTAAATATCTTTTAAACCGTTAAGTGTTAAACGGAAAAAAATATACCATCGCGACGAGCATTTAATTAGCTTTCTACAGATATGCAATATGATATACTTTTGAAGAAAAAAAAATCGTTTTTTTTTTAATTTGCGTAAAATATCATATATGATAATAGTGTTTTATCATATATGATATTAGTGTTATGTTACAAATTATTACAGAATCATATATGATATTGGTTTATATCATATGATATTGGTTTATATCATATATGATAAGTTATATCATATATGATACCAGTGTTACTATCATATATGATATTTAGTATCATATATGATAAATTACGGAAAAAAAAAATAATTTGTCGAAAGTATATCATATAGCATATCTGTAGAAAGATAATTAAATGCCCGTCGTAATGGTATATTTTTTTTCGTATAACGGTTGACGGTTTAAAAGATATTAATGTTTGAAAAAAAGAGGAAATTTGTTTTATGTTTAATCTTATCTATTAGATTAAGATGGAGATGAGTGGTGGATATTAGTCCCTTAGTATCCAAATAAAGTTTGGTATCCAAATGAACTTAATCATAATTATTTATTGTGGTGTATAAATATATTTTATGATAGTATTATCATTTGTTTACTTTTATATACTTATTTTATATAGTATTTTACTTCAAGTGGGTTTTTTAGATTATATAATTTATTAAGAAATCTGATTTCTAAAATCAAGACCACCATTTTTATCATATCTTGAGTTCTAAAAGGAGATAGAACCCCAAATTTGAACAGCATAAACTAAATGATATGTACTACAAATAACTTTTTTATTTCTCCTTCTCAAACAGCCTCTAAGTATAAGTTTTAGTTCATCCAAAACAGACCAGTCAGATTTGTACCTCAAAAGTGTTTTGGCCATATCTTGCTCATTTTTAACATTCCATTGTGTGCCCAATTCACCAATTATGCAAAACTCATTTATCCATCATTATATCTAATAATCTCATCCATTTAACCAAGTAAAAATATCTAAATCTACTGTTTTAAACAGCCTACTAATCTAATCAAGATATTTTCACTTTTACTTGTAGATTTAGCCTTGTTAACTTAATCCAGTGACTCAAAATCCCCATGCAGTACCTTGATCATCATTCATCATCATCATACATATACATTTTTGAATAAAATAGATGAATACACTTACAAAACTAATAGGACGATAGAAAGAAACAATCTTTATGCCAACCAGTATGATAAAAAGATGAGTTTGGATGATCAAGGATTGATCTTGTCACCAAACCTTTAACTTGGCAAATGAACTTGTTGGGTTTACTTCTTGAAGGATCTTTGAAACCTTGATCACGATAAAAAGACTGTGCGGAAACCAATCTTTATATAAGAAGAACAATAGAAATAACCAAACGTTCAAGCCTCAATATATTAATACGATCACTCTAAATAGTGATAGGGTTTACAACCTTGAAGCTATAACAAACAATGAGAGAAATATGTAGAGAATATGTGTGTGTAGAAGTGTGTTTATCTCTACACCCTAGGACCTCCTTTTATAGTGCAAGGGGTCCTAGGTGGTTACAATATAATTAATACTTGCCTAAGTATTATACATTAATATCCTTTAATAGTTTCTTAAACAAACTTGTAACCTTCTCATCATAATCAATATATTTATTACTTTCCATATGAATAGGAAGACTAAATATTTGATATTATCTTCTACAATCTTCCTTGATCATATCTTCTATAATCTTCTTTCAACTTTATAATATGACCAGGAGGAACAAAGTACTCCAGTAGGAACTGCTATATGACCAGGAGTAACTTCTAAATACTTTATTCCTAACAATCCTCCCCTAAACTTGAATTTAACTTGGTTGAGTTCAAGTTTCCAAGTAGATGTGCCACCAATAAGCATGAGGATTGGAATATGAACCACAGCAACAACAATCTCACTTGATAACACTAGAAGAAACACAAAAGTAGTTACTGATACACTAACTGCTGAACTACTTTAAAGCTTGAAAACATCTGCACATGTTGAATCTTAACAGCAACAGGAGCAGATTTGATAAGACTTTACCAAGTAGCTACTCACTCTTGGGCTAGCCATCCTTTTGGTGGAATCATGACATCACCCTGGGAGACTAGTACCCAGTCCAACTCTTGGAACGTGAATAATCGGTGAGTTGGATTACCCTGATGATATTAGGCAAACCATCATAGCCTTCAACGAATTTGATTAAAGTCTTTACCAGAAGCCGTACCCTTCCGGACTAGACAACTCTTAGGAATAAAGCATCGGTGAGCTGAAAACCCTATAGCTTTGAGCAAGCTATTACAGCTATCAACGGATTTGAGAATATCTTTACCAAGAGCCGTACCCCCTGGATTAGCCACTTTTCAGTCGTGGACCATGGCAAGTGAAGACCATCCAGTTTTAGGTAACCTGGCAACCATCAACGGATTTGACTATCACACCAGAGCCGTACCCTCATGGTGAATCAACTCTTTCTTGTCTGTTAAACATGGTGAGTTGAGCACCATTTGTTGTGTGGGGGGCAGACAACACCTAAGTACCAAACAAAAACAGCCTAAAAATGAAATATATACAAAGTTATTTAGATTCGAAAGTTTCTAATTTTTTATTTATTTTTTATTTTATTTTTTTATATATTTTTTTAACGATTCTAATACTATGAGTCAACCAGCAGGAACATAGGATGCACTAAGAGGAACGAGAGTCAACCAGCAAGAACTTATGAAGCAACAGGAAGAACAATGGTCCACCAGGAGCAGTTTATGTGCTACCAGGAGGAACCATTGGTCGACTAGGAGCTACTTAGTTCTACTAGGAAGAACCATATCCACCAGCAACAATGTCATCTTACAAAATTGAGTAGAAAAAAACACAATAATATACATAGAGAGACATACAACAAGCCTCCCCTTAGGCAGAAACCTCCCCTCAAACAGAGCTAAGTATCCACCAGCGAGGAAATCCTTTTTTTTAACACTCTTCTTTTCCTACAAAATGTTAGTTCACACAAATATATAGAAAATACAAATCATAATAGTTTACAATCACACTCGCTGAAAAATAAACACAAACCAAGTAAAGATTAGTGCTTATGGAAGTCCCAAGCCAAAACAGACTTGAATCTTCCAAAGACATCAACATAGTCATATCTTGTTAAGGTCTTTGATGCACTATTTGATTTGGAGACATTTTTTAAACCATCTTGTTTTGGTTTCCAAACCCACCTAGCTAAATCCTTAACAATATTAACCTTTGTTTTTGACCGTGCAGACTCAACCCTTGTACCCTTAACATTATTAAAACATCTTGGTTGTGGAATTATGTTATTTTTAGGATTGGGGTGAGAACATCTACCAAAGTTCTTGTGATTCACCTGTCTTGAGTTATTCCACACTAGTTTAACCTGTTGTTGATCATTAATCTTTCTTTTGTGTTTACAATTATAGTGCAAGTAATCAAAACTACCACACACATAACAAGCCTTATTTTTGAACTCAAAGTTATCACCTAATTTCTGAGTCATCATGCCATTCCAACCTCTTTGATTACCTCTAGGACTCGTATTGTTTTTCCTAAGGTTATCTGCTTTCCTTTTACTTTCATTCTTAGCCCAAACAGATTGAGGGTAGAACTTAGGTGATTTAGCATTTAAGGTAGACGTGCATGAGGCATATTTACTAGTCATGGGTTCAATTATAACAGGTTCAGGCACAGACTCAAGTGTTTCAACACTAGAGTCAGACTCACAAGAGTCAAGGTCACTAGTCTTAGGTTCTAAAGACTTGTCACTAGAGTTACAAGAGAGAAAGTCATTAGACACAGAATTAGTTTCAATTGAGCCAGTGGACCTTGTACCATATGTGATTTGTGATTCATCAAAGTCAAAGTGGTCTGAGGTAGGCATGTATGTCCTTGTGAGAGGTGGAGGAACAGCATGCATCTCTACAGCTGGTTTATACCTATTGAAAACAGGCCTACCCTCCACATCTTCAGGGTTAGTATTAAACACACTAGACAAAGAGGAGTCAAAAACATCATTTGGCCCTAGATAGTTTTCAAATCCTAAGCCCATTTTGGTTCTACCAGACATAGAGCTATCTACTAATTTGACTAAGTTTTTAGATGAATTTTTCCATTTATCAAACCTAGCCAAAGCATTATCTAGTTTAGTCTGTAGCTCCTACTTCTCTTTATTTACCTTAGTATTAAGCTTTTCAGAATATGTCAATAGATTAGTTGTATTTTCTAAGTCAATACTTAATACCCTAATCTTATCTTCATACTTTAATTGAGTATTTTGAAACCACTTTTTCTGTTGTTCCAAAGTTATTAGAGCTCTTTTGTATGACTGAACTTCTAAGAAATATTTATCATTTTGAGCATCTAAATCAGAACATTGTTTTGAAAGATCAACATATTTTTGTTCACAATTTTCAGAACAACTAATTACTACGTCATAGTTGTTATAAGCATGCATTTTATTTTTTAATTTAGCATTATATTCTCTAACTTCATATTCTGTCATAAGAATTACCTCATTGTTTGGAATTGAAGTTCTGCACGCCATGTCTTCTTCAGCAACACGAATGTAGAAATGTTGTTCTTCTCAATCAAAGCTTCTCAACGAGGCTCTGATAGAATTTGTTGGGTTAACTTCTTGAAGGATCTTTGAAACCTTGATCACGATACAAAGACTGTGCGGAAACCAATCTTTATATAAGAAGAACAATAGAAATAACCAAACGTTCAAGCCTCAATATATTAATACGATCACTCTAAATAGTGATAGGGTTTACAACCTTGAAGGTATAACAAACAATGAGAGAAATATGTACATAATATGTGTGTGTAGAAGTGTGTTTATCTCTACACCCTAGGACCTCCTTTTATAGTGCAAGGGGTCCTAGGTGGTTACAATATAATTAATACTTGCCTAAGTATTATACATTAATACCCTATAATAGTTTCCTAAACAAACTTGTAACCTTCTCATCATAATCAATATATTTAATACTTTCCATATGAATAGGAAGACTAAATATTTGATCTTATCTTCTACAATCTTCCTTGATCATATCTTCTATAATCTTCTTTCAACTTTATAATACGACCAAGAGGAACAAAGTACTCCAGTAGGAACTGCTATATGACCAGGAGTAACTTCTAAATACTTTATTCCTAACAGAAATTTTTGAAATCTTCAAATGTATGAACACCTTCTTGAAAATCAGCCCTAGGACTCCATGAAAACGTCTTTTTACAAGTAGAAATCACCTCCAAACAACCTCCTTTTAAGTAGCTATCAACATTTGTTGATTGTAGATGAAGTTTATGGTTAAAGATTGATGATGATGGTGATTTGATGGTGGTTATGGATGAAGGATGATGAATTTCGTTTAAGATAGAAGGAAAGAGGAGGATAACACCAAAGTAATGCAGGTTCTATGTGTTTAGTTGGTGGAGGAAGTATACAAGTGAGTTAGGAATGGAAGGACAAGTGTCTAACATGTGAAGGAGGCAATGCCACCTCCACATAGAGTGTATCACAAATACGGCTGAATAAGTGGGGTGAGTATTTTTACTTGTTCAAAAATTTGCTAAAGCGGGTATTATCGAAGCCTGATATTTTAAAAGTTACGCGATTTAAAATTTACACGTAAAACACGAAAAATAAATGCTCAATACAAAATAAAAACTTCGACATCCGAAGAACATTAATATTTCAATAATTAAATGAGGGCTTATAATTTAATAAATGTTAACACGTCGTATAACGAACAACGGCTAGAGGTTTAACGTAAATTACGAACAATGCTCGTAAAACGAAAAATTTAAAAATTTCAAATATCGGAATAATCGATAATAACACGTAAAATTTGGGCATCCATTGGCATCACGATCACTATTAGTGCTCTTCAATCGTCAAAACGATTAATTATATCCACACATTACCGGTTTCAACGTAAACCGTCAATCATTAGAATATTTACCATTATTTAGAATTTCAAAATCTAGTATATAGTTAGGGTAAAATAATGACGTTAACTTTGGGGTATTATAATAAATAATACTTGAGAATAAAATAACGACCTCCCATTGACGGATTGTCTCCGAATTTCCCCCTAAAGAGGATCTTTGTCCTCAAAGATCAATTCATCTTACTACTCGCTTCTTATAGAGTTAAAGACATGTGGGAATTTCCTCCACATTCGGTCTTTTATCTCAAGCGTAATTCATTATAATACACGTGTTTCATCAAACATAACTATGGGAATACGATCATGCTTAAGTTGACTTACTTTCTCTTCCCATGATGTCCACGGGTTTTTGAGAAATGCAACTTTTCGCCGTCCCAAACTTCATTAAGGAATAATTAGATTTTCACTTGATAGACATTTTATCAAGTTCGATATACGGAACATATTTCATGCAGCCCTTGAAGTCCTAGGGTAGATCTAGCTTATATGCCTCACGGACCAGCTCTTTACATTATCTCAAAGGTCCCATACAATAGGGACTTAGCTTCCCACGATCTTTCAGATCATCAATTAACCTTTACACGGTGAAAATTCTTGGCATAACTTCGCTACCCATCCTGTACTTCAAGATCTACATCTCACGTTCATATAACCTCCTGCCCACTACCGGCAGTCAATAATCAGATCCTAATCTCCAAAATCATTTCAGGTCTCGGGGGTCGGGTATCTTCATCCCAACTCCCACCTACAAGTGCTCTTTATATAGATCCTCACAAGATTTGATCTCAATCCTAATGCGATAATCATCAATGATAATCCATCCAAAGGTAAATGCTCATCCTAGACACTATCAAAGGTCAATCATACAAGCACAAAACAAGACTTCTAGTGTCTGTATCGTTCCTTCACCTTGCCCATCCGATTGTGGGTGGTAAGGGTACTCTTATCAAGATTCGTTCCCAATGACTTCTGAAGGAATCTCCAGAAATTCGATGCGAAGCGAGAATCTTGATAGAGATGATCGATACAGGCACACCATGCTTACACAACTCCTTCAAATACAAAAGAGTCAACTTCTCCATCGAGAACCTATCATTAACGGGAATGATATGAGCAGATTTGGTCAGTCTGTATACGATGAGCCAAATCGAATCAAATCCAGATGATGACCTTGGAAGATTTGTGATAAAATCCATGATGATTTTATCCCATTTCCAAACAGAAATAATAAGCTGTAGAAGCAATCCTGGTGGATTTTGGTGTTCAGCCTTGACCTTCACAAAAGTTAGACATTTACTAACGTATGTTGCGATGTCTGCTTTCATATTTGGCCATCAGTATAACTTTTTCAGATAAAGATACATTTTATCAGAAGTGGCATGAATAGAATACTTAAACTTATGAGATTCCAACATGACTAAATCTCGAAATCCTCCAAATTTAGGCAACCACAAGCGACCTTTTTAAACATTTAACGCCATCGGCTCCCATCTCTAATGGTTCTCATTAGCCGCGAAATCCCTTTATTATCTATATTATCCTTCTTACAAGCATCAATTATTTTTAAATTGCTCGGGCAAATTATTCTGCACGGTCATTACTAAGGAACACATCCTAATTGGTTCTTTATCCTTTCTACATAACGCGTCAGCAACTACATTCACCTTCCCCTATGAAATAAATATCATGACCGTAATCACTCAAAAATTATTTCTTCATATTTTTAAGTTTTAATTTCGTCTCAACTATTATCTTTATTATTTTTGCCTAGTCCGACGTTTAAAACGTCGATAAGTATTACAAGTAATTAAATAATAAATATTTAATTTATGAAACGTAAACGTAAAATTTTTAAATTTCTCAGTTCGTCCAGTTATAGGAAAATGTTCAAAATAAATTTGAATTTAGTTAACACGGTCTTCGTTGATTTATCGGAAATAATTAACAAGATCCGTAAATGTTCGAAAAATCTTTGTTTAAACTTTGGTCAAAATTTTCTTAGTTGAAGAGCAAAAACTACCGACCCAAATTCCAAGTCATGGGTTATATGGCATCCTCAATTCCTCCTAGGTTGTTTTGAGGTATCCACAAACATCTACCCCTAAGGGAGTTTAGTTAAATGATCTGGGTATGCGGGAATACTTCCTTCGATAAATATTTGTCAAACATCTTTGCACTTCCTTTTTGGTATAAATCCAAGCCTTAATGGCTTCGATCTTTGAAGAGTCACATAGATTCTACTATCATTAATCACACGATCAAATAATGAAAAGGATCAAATCCTTAAATCACATGATAAATACTCAGAGTATAGGATTGCGCTTCTCGGCTAGCTCAAGGTAAGTCTACCGATGGTGTTGAATCCAAGATCGTTGGACTCAAACAGTCGAAACCGTTTTATCTAGGATGATCATCATTCATATGATTTAACACAGCAGAATAGAAGAATGATTAGAACAAGATATTTAACAAAGACGAATTCTTCCCAAAGGGTTTGTATTATTGATTAACACAAACCACTCTAGGTGTGTGTACATTGAATCCCACACCTAGAGATCACAGCAACAGTAGGTTACATTGTAGTAGTGAATGAATAATAAAACCTACGGCTTACATACACGATTTATCATATTCATAAATGCCACATGTACATTGGTCAATCCAAACGGTGTCACATGAGACGCATAATGTCCATTACGAGTTCTGGACGTAGTATTTGGAATATCTTTCTTGCGGATGCAAAGTTGATAACAACCAGATCATAGATTAAGTTTTTGAATATACGCTAGAGCCTGGTAAATGATCGAACAAATCTTTCTTCTTGGGTAATGGATATCAATTTTGATCGTCAATTTATTCAGTTCACGATAATCAATGAATACTTGGAATGATATACCATAGCTCTTTATGATGACGAGCTCGGTAGAATAAAAGCTTTCTCCGATAACTCTCTCAGTTATACGGTTACTATCTTGATTCAGATGGTGTTGACGTATGGCGCACATGCCACAGGTCCAGCATCGAGAATATAATCAATACCAAATTCAACTTGCCTTAATGGCGGAAGTCTAGGCAATTCACCAGCAAATACCTCAGAATATTTCAGATAACAGGAGCATTCTCTTATTTAATTTACCTTAGGTTCTTTCTTGACCGCTAGATCTATGACTAGTTCGCAGTCATTCATGGTAAAATTTCAAGCCTGAATGCAGGATACGGTCACCCATCGGGAATTATTTAGATCACCTTTGATAATTAACATCTTATCTTTTAGGGGATTTCTACTCGTGTTCCCATCAATTATGATAATGACATCATGTCATAATCAACCAATCCATCCTAATTGCATTACCAAATTTCTAGTTTTATTACCGTTGATAAGATGAGAACTTCTCAAAAGGCTAAGAATAACTCGTAACCCTTGATAAATCAAGGATATCTAGAGACATAGCTACCATTAAAAGAGTGAGGTCAAAGCATGATTATCACAGGAGAATGTCAAATCAGATAAAGACGAAAATATTAACGAATATGGATATATCCCATGTTTTCATGATTTGTGTATACATCCAAAAGCACCTCGGATCGTTACCCGTGTCATTCTAATGGAATTTAATCAAAATAAATGATAGGAACGTCGATACACCCAGTTGGGTATCAACACTCGATAATTATAAAATTTTACAAATAATCTTATCATGAGAGAATTGAACAAGAAGGGGATGTCAATTGTCAAATAAGACAATATCCATAGATGAGTAAATTTGATTCAAAAAAATGGTACGTGCACATATGTAGGTGTCCCTAACAATATGTCCCTATTTTGCACTTCTTGCAGATCTCATAAAAATTTAATCTTTCACAATTACAAAGAGAAATGTTGTGTTTATTAACCATTTCATGGTGACTACTAATCAGCCTTGCATGGTCCCGTCCAAGTTGTACGTAGGCGCGCTTTTATGTACAACTTAGGATTAACGATGCAATTCTCAGTTCGTCAAAATTTTGTCATCATGTTTAAAATATATATTCATGTTTAATTATGAAATAAAAATAAAAATGATTTACCGAAATGTTCATCATTATGAAAGCATTTCATTTAGAAGATGTTTAATAAAAACTTTATTTCGATAGTAATTACTTAATGGTACCTATTTAAACAACTCATATGAAAATAAGAATTTCATATTTTCCCCCAGATCATATTGTATTGTTCATAAAAACAATGAGTGATCTGCAAAAGAGTGATGAAGAGTTGTTTACCAAAAACTAATTATAATATGATAGGAAATGAACTTAGCCAAATAATAATGAGGTTCATGACATCGATGGCACTCAGGAATACGAAAGAATAATTCACAACACAACTCAAATCGAGATGAGTACTCGTTCAATGGTTGCATCACTAATGCGAACATTAGGAAGAAGAAAGAAAAGATAGATAACATCGATACATGTAGAGTTTAGCAATCAAAGATAGTCTTTTCATTAATTACAAACAAGTCAAAAATTGTACCGTCACACATTACGTGTCAGCATGTAATACAATTCCAAGGACTCATCCTACCAACTGATGTCTTAGTTAAGTTAGTGATTTTAAAAGATACTATAATGAATACTAATCTACAAAAGTCATTAGGTGTTCCACGTGTCCCAGAAGATCCATCGGTCCCAATTTAGAAGATGATTTATTCTATTTATTTCTTGGACACTAGGCATCCTCGTCATTGGACAATGGCCTAGGAACAACCCTAAACACGAACCAACAATCATTTAAATCCTTATAATTCAACCACAGGGCTCAACGATTTCCTCTTGACAATCTCGTATTCCATACGAGTTAATTCTAACTTTATTCAAGTTTCAACCAACTTATACTCAATGTGACATCCTACGTCATTCTCCATTACTGACAACCTTATTCTTCGACTTTGGAAAGGCAATAAAAACTCGACATGAACAAAACTAAATTTACAATTCTATAGCTCTTAAAACAATAATTATCAAATGAGTCACGAGTAGGAAATGACTCACACATTCAATTAGACTTCTCGCAAAGGTACTAGTGGCATAAGGCTTTTGGGTAATGGTTCCAATGACAGCTTTAGGTGCAACATTTACCTTTTCGATTTCAATTTTAGGAATTGGGTGACACCGAATCAGATTACACATTTCTAGGTGATGAGATTTTGTCAAACTCCACTCTATTAGGAAAGATCGTCATGACATCGATATCAGATTTAATCTTCACAATTCATCTTCAATGTCACAATCATTTAATATCAACATTGCTACGAATATCCACCATTTTGTTGGGATTATAAACATCCACAACTTGGTTTAGATCTAGAATAGCTAGATTTCCTAAAGGAATAGCTTCGATTGAATCGCTAGAAGAGTTAGGGTTCCTTGTGACAATCTATGTCGTATAAATATCTCGTATAGTAGAATAATCATCAAACAATCATGTAATCAAATTACCACATATATATATAATCCAAGTTATATATATTAAAATAACATTTCTCAGCCTGGCCTTGTTAGTAACTCGGGAATTCTTCGCCACCATTATAGTCAAAAGATTTTTAAACATTTTATTCAAAATATTTATTTAAAAAAATTTATAGTTAAATGATTTTTGAAATATTTCATTCAAAACCTTGGTTTTAAAAATCTTTCGTTCTATATAACGAGATATCTTATACCAAACTGTAACACCCCCAAATATTCACATTCAATTAAGCGGAAGAGTCGTTGGTGTTACGGGATAACACATTACTCAAATCATAGACAACGTATAAAAATCGCGTCGTTTAATAACAAAGCATTTTTCCATTCATAAATATCAAATTACATAGGTCCTCAGGTCAAAGTTGTTGGGAATAAAATATAGCCAGTCCACTTGAGCGCTGACAAGAGGAAAACAAGCGTTGATAGGAAGAAAACAAACGCTGACAGATCAAACGTTGACAAGAAGAAGTCAAGCGTTGATAGGTTGAAGACAAGCACTGATGAAAAGATTTAGTCTACGCGTATTATGTTTCTAGTTTGTTTCTAGTAAAGATATGTTCAACATTGTATTTTCTATAATTATCTTTACCTAGAATAGTTGATACGTAGACTTTTGTACAAGGCTTCTTATGTCTATAAAAGAAGACCTTTAGGTTATGTTTCAACAATAAGTTTTCATACGTTAAACACTTTCATTGTAAGCAAGTTTGTTATTATCAATCAAGTGAAAGTTTGTTTACATCTTTGTGTGTTCTTGTTTAAGTGTTAATTCCGCATAACACTTAGATTACTTTATACATAAACAAAGTTTCTCTACGTGTATAACTTGATCTAATCTCGTATACACAAAGCTAAATCGATCTAAGTTTGGGATCAACAAGTGGTATCAGAGCTTGTTGAGAAACTTTTGATCTAAAAGAACACAAGAACCCTAAAATCACCAAAACCCTAATTTTCACAAAACCCTAAAAACATCATGTCTAATCAAGAAATAACCTCCTCCTCATCCTTACCAAACATCAAGATTCCCATGCTTGATGTAAACAATTTTTAGCTGTGGAAGTTCAACTTTGAGCAATATTTGGGGATCTATGACTACACTCTCTGGGAGATTATTAAATATGGAAACACATTCAATAAAGCTAAAAAGATTGCTAATGCCATTGCTACAAGATCAGCTGCTGCTGGATGTTCAGAAGTAGATAAGAAAGAAAAACCTAAGGATTGTAGAGCTATGTCTGCTGAAGACATAGCAAAGAAAAGGGTTGATATGAAAACCCTAAACATTCTGAAACTCTCTTTAGGGCAAGAAAATCAGCACAAATACAAACGTTATGAGTCTACAAAAGACCTTTGGGCAACCCTTGAAGTTGCCTATGGTGGTAATGCTGATACTATGGAAGAGAAGAAGAAGCAACTCATGCATGAGTATGCTGTTTTTAAGGCTCAACATAATGAAAAGCTTAGCAGTGTGAGAAGCAGACTGCTTGACATTACAAGCAAGCTGTCCTTCATGGGGACACAGGTTGGTGATGTTGACTGATAGTCGTAGAAATACGTCTTTTAGGAAAAAGAACGTATAATAGGGCAAGTAGGCACGACGATTTAGGAAAACCGTGTGTGAATGACCCTAAAAGTGAGTTCGTTCTCGAGGAGGCACGTGTGTTGTGTAATGAATTGATTAATGATGATTTTATTGTTATGAGAAAAGAAAGAAATGAGATGAGAAGAGAAAGAGGTTACAAAGACGGATTAAACTAAGACGAAAAAGGCGATCATGTAAAACCGTAAATAGTGCAAAAATTAAAATTTTAACCTAAAAATTAATTAAAAGCTAAAAGGAGTCTAAAATAATATAAATAAGAATAAAAATCCAATAAAAATATTTTAAAACCTTTTATTAATTAAATATTCAATTTTAAATGCTAATTAAATCCCTAAAATTAAATATAATTAATCAAAATGTCCAAAATATTATTTTGTTGAACTAATGACTTACTTATATTATCTAAAGACTAAAAAGTATTTTTACTAATTTTAAACACTATTTTTTTATTTTTAAATCACTTAAAACTATTTTTAAACTAAAATAATTATAAAAAATAATAAAATAATGCTAAAAATAATTTACCAATTTTAAAAATCCAAATTTACTCTAATTAACAGTAGAAAATTGAAAAAGTTTGAAAAACATTAAATTTACCACTAAAAGACAAAACTAGTTTAAAATAAAACCCTAATTAACTTGAATTAATTCTAAAAAATAATTAAAAAGTGAACAGTAAAAACTTTTTATACCAAAAATCTTAAAATAATATTCTAAGTTTAGGAAAAATGTTTAAACTGAAAAAGAAGTATTTTTGGCACTAAAAGACAAAAACAGAAACTTTAAAAGTTAATTAAAAATGCTATTTAACCTAATAAATACTAAATGAACAGTAATAAAAAATCTAGTTAATCAGAAAAATCCTAAATAAAATTAGAAAAATTTAGAAACAAAAATCAAGTCCTAACTCTAAAATTTGATCACTAAAATTAGAAAAATGAACAGTATTTTTGCTTAGCAGTGCTAACTGATGAACTACCAGTGGGAAGTTTGTTCCCACTGCTAGTGTAATATTTTGATCTGGTGACTAATAAAGCTTAGGAAAGCTTTTGGCTTGATTTCTTTTGGAACAAAAGGCACCCCTATACTCAGTTGAGTATAGGGAGTCAATGTATACACAAAAACACACAAGTCACTTAGCAAAATTTCACACAAATCACCAAAAAAGTTACTGATTAATGCCTTGGGTGTGTCTGTGAACAGTTGACTATTTTACTTGCATAAAAATGAGATTCAATGGCTTAAATCTTGAACACAAACTAACCAAATAACCTAAAAATGATTCACACTGCTAAATATACCTATCATCTAACATTCACCAAGATTTGATGGCAAAATTTTCACAAGAGCAGCCACAAAAGGCAGTTACTGGATTTAGCTACTTCATGCCCTTTTTAAACATGCAAACTTGATATAAATTCCTCTAAAATGAACCCTTAGTGCATATATCACATGACAATCACCAAAGGAGTATGTTTAAACAGGTTCTAACACAAAATTATGTCACAATCTTGGCTAATCCCTTATCCCAAACACCCCTTTAAATTCAGATGATCAAAATTTTCAAGCAAATCTTTTTAAATCCAAGCCAATACTGATTACAATAGCCTTAAATCATGCATACAACTTCTAAACAGTAGAATTAAACCAACAGAAAACACTTAAACACTTTCATGCATAAATCACATGAATCCAGATTTCACCACTTTGAAACTGAAAATAAGAACAGAATTTGCTACCTTGTGGGACCCACATCCGGGCCCCACTATGGCTGGAATGCCATTTCCTTCAGGCTGGGGTCTGAGCTGATCCTTGAAACACAAGCAAGCTCCAATGAACCTGCTAAGAACAAGTGAAGAACAAAATATGCAATACACCAATATTTCTAATTTTTTTGAAACTTTCTTAAATCTTTTCACAAACTTGCAAACCTTGAACTTGGAACACGTATTGAAACAAGAACAATATCAGAAATCCAGGAATCCAATTCCACTTTCACTTCATAGGATCCTTGGATTTCTTGAAAATTTTCAAACAAATTTAGAACCCTTTTTTAACAACTTTTGAAAACTGAAACTCAAATGTTTCACCAAACCAATGGAACTCAGATTCTCAAGCACACCCCAACTTTTAAAATATAATAAAAGGAATTACAGTTTTAACCAAAAACACCAACTTTATAAATTTATAAAAAAAGGATTACAAATTCTTTGAAAATATGGAACAAGATAAAATGAGACACATGCGTCCCATTTATACTAGCTATCTGAACATTCTAGATAAGCTGAATAAAAAATTACAAGAAAGCTAAAACCCTAAGCCCTAAATGGTGAATGCCCAAATTTTCCCTTTGAAGTCTTGGTCAAATTGGAGCCCATGTGATGATAGCTGTCTTTGAATTGATCTTGGACGTTCTTTTTGAACTTGGGGACCAAGAAGTGAAGGTAAGTTGATAGGTGTGGAAACACCCATCCTTTTTACCACTTAATTACAATAATATCCGGGCCAAAACGTATATTTTATGTCATTTATGTCGGAATTATGCGTGGTTTGTGTTTTTGTTGTGATTTAGGACGAAAAGGTGAAAAGTGGAGAAAACACGGCTTTCACGGGCTTTTATCGAAGAAAAAGACGAAAGACGAAGTCGAAAGATCAAGAGTGCAAAAAGAACGGAAGTCCAAGACAAATTCTGAAGATTTATCGAAGAAAAAGTCAAAAGACGGAAGTTTACTAAAAAGCCGAAAAACTCAAGTCTAATTTATTGAAGATTACAAGGCGAGTTTGAAGAAATCCCAAGAAAAGTCCAAGTATTAAGAAGATTAACTAAAGATTAAGAAGATCAAGGACTTAAGTGTGCAATTAAGGAAAAGAAGAAAGAGGGAGGAAGCTTCCTTAGCTCCTCCCTAATCTCCCTATAAATAGTTTTAGTGTTTTCATTTTTCAAGTGTTGGAGGCCTGACAAGCCTTTCTTCCCCATTCTTCATTTTCTTGTTCTTTACTTTTATGCTTCTTAATCTCCATGTAATGCACCTTTAATTTTCTTTTAATTCCAAGTAAGTTTCCATTTAATTGTTGTTAATCTTTGCTTTATTGTTAATCTCCTTCTTCCTTTCTTGCTTGATTTGTTCTTAATCTTTGTGTTCATGTTCTTGAGTTTTCTTATTTTCAATCAAGTGGGTTTTGATTGTTTTGGTCTTGTTCGTTAGTTTTAATGATTTGTTTTGATTGATTATTGTTAGTTGATGGTTATTGGTTGTTTTGGTTTAATCTTTGGGTTTGTTTTGATTAGTTTTGATTAAATTCGTGTCCTATTGTTTCTTACTGTTCTTCGTATCTTATGTTTACTGTACTTGCCCAGAACTTTCCGAATAGGCTGTTTCATTTTCCTTCTATGCGGAATATTTCGAATATTCCGAATAGACTGTCTTTGTATTCCTCTATGCGGAATATTAGATATTCCGTATCGAATCCCTATTCGGAATATCTAGATATTCCGAATAGAGACCCTTACTCGGAATGTCTGATTATTCCGAATAGAGTTTTCTATTCGGAATGTTAGATTATTCCGAGTAGTGTCTTCTATTCGGAATGTTTAGATATTCCGAATAGCCGTTCTTTTCCGCATAGCTTTTATTTTTCCGCATAGTATTACTTTTTCCTAATAGAGTTTTTATTCCGTTTAGCACATTTTATTCCGAGTAGACATCCTTATTCGGAATATTTACTTTATTCCGAATAGAGCTTTTAGTTTTCAGTTTTAAGATTTATTTTTCCCCGCCTTTTCTTTACTTGCACTTTTACTCGCTTTCCTTTCGATTTAAGTTTTAATTATTTACTTTTATTGCCTTTTATTTCTTGTCATTTATTTCCCGTTAAGTTTAATCTTTTATTATTGTTTCCTTACTTTATTTTTAATTGTTCCAAGTCTTTATTTTTTTTTAGACAACGACACCCTTTTACTTGATTCACCAAGAACAACTGAGTCGCACAATTAACCAGAGATCAATTCGAAGAGATACCGAGAAAACGAACTTTCAACGAGTAAAAATCTCCATATTAAAATGGCGCCGCTGCCGGCTCTTTTCGTGAGGATCGAAGGTTTTTTGTGAGAGACGCGTTGGATTTTGGGACCCGTTCACTTGTGAACGTTATTTTTCGTGTCCAAAAATTTTCAAAAATTCCAAAAACATTTGAAAAATCATAAAAAGCATTTCTTTTTCAAAAGTTTTGCACCAAAAATATTCTTCTTGCTCATCTATCTTTCTCTATGGATTTTTACGTCAATTGCGTCGGCTGTGGGAGACAATTATACGGGAACGACTCTTGTCAATGGTGTACATGTGAGCGGTGCGGCAACGATATCGACAACACACAATTCGGATTTTGTCCTTTGTGCAACTCGACTAATTCGTCCTTTTTGAACCCACCTCCTGTTCCCACGTGTAGCTATTGTGGAAGCGATTCTCATTGGCATATTTCTTGCCCGGTTCCATACCCGTATGATCACGGGCAAGAACGGGGTACAATTATGACTATGATAATAGCTATCCACAAGACACACCCAGTCTTTCTCCTCAACCGTTCTGCAACAACTGTGGGGGTCCTCATGATACCTATTATTGTCAACCAACGAATTATTATGAGCAAAATCCGTGTCCTCAGTTTTCTTCACCAATGGATTATTATGAACCAAACCCGGTTTCTAATTCTTCTCAACCGATGAACTACTATGAGCCACAACCATGCTATAATTCAGGTTTTCAACACCGTGAGCCCCCACATCCCACCCTCAATCATCAATCATCTCAGCAAAATAGTCTTGATCAACAACTCACTACTTTGAATGACATTCTAGAAAGTATAGCTCAACTTCGAGCTGACTTAAATCAGGAAAGGCAACCGTTGCTTGATGTGGACGAAACCTTGAAAACCACTGACACCTTTTTGAGCCAATTTAGTCGTTTTCCCTTCTTTTCTACACCAAAATGTTTAATTACAGCGTGGGATAGAATCAGTGCAATTGAACATACTCGGGGCGATGAACAACAAAAGTTGCTGCATGAGCTTCTTAAAGATGTGGAGGTTATCAAGGAAGAGTTAGCCGACTACGTCACGCCTAACTGGACTCGTCCCATCTATTATGATGATGATGACGACGATTATGTCTACACTTTCAACCAATCTTCTGAAGTTGCTGCTCCTACTGTCGATGTTCCTACTGCATCTAAGGATCTAGATTCGTTGAATGAGCTTAGTGATGTTGGTCTCGACAAAATATTGGATGATGAGGTTTGTGACTTACTTGCTATGGAGCCTGAGGACGACGTTACTCTTACGGAAGAGTTCTTCTCTCTGCTATGAGAATTTCACATTTGAAATTTCTCATTCTCCACCGGGAGATGCAGACGATGACGATTTATTCTCTCCGGTTTACAAAAAGTTCACCGATGAACTTGATCTTGTGGATGAGGTGGAAGACGTGCTTCTTCGCGATAGATTACGGAAAGTTCATCTTCTTATTGCTCAAATCGAAGAGTTTACTTCTCCTTCTCTTTCCAAGTCTTTACCTCCACCTATTCCTCCCGTTGAAGATAATGACCCATTGCTGGAAGAAATCGATATCCACTCCATCCCTCCAGGTATTGATGATTATGACACGGAGGGGGACATTATTTTTGATAATTTGCTGCAAGAAGGTATTGTCCCAAGTCCCCCTCCCGAGCACCTTTCATCCACTCCGTTAGAAACCATCACGGAGGATGAATGCTTTGACCCGGGAGGTGATATTGATTATGCTATCATTGATGACATCACGGTTTTGCCGAATGCTCAGCATCCATTGTCTTTGGGGGAGGACAATGTGCTTACTTTACCCACCCCACCTCCCGTGGATCTTGAATTCACATACTATACGTATGTTGAAAGGACCTTTCTCCCTGTCAAGATTTATCCCCCCGCCTCTCCTTTGTTGATGTCAACCGGGAACGAGGACAAGGTCTTTGATCCCGGTATCACATTCGAGGCTTCCCCATGGACTATTTAATTCGGGGACGAGTCAGGCTCGTGACTCGGTTAATATAAACAAGCGCTTTTTGGGAGGCAACCCAATTATCTATCTATTTTCACCATAAGTGTAGGGGGAGCCCCGTGGTGTTTCTTGCTTTCTTTCTTATCATGTGCAGGGATTAAGAGCTTCAAAGACACACTCTTGATGACTTTTGACGAACCGTGATTCCGTGTTCCCTTCTTCCCGGTTCTATTCTAAACTCTTTTCGATTCACTATTTTATATTTCTCAATATTAAAATAGGAATCTCTTTAGTTGTCTTTTCCTTAACGAGATTTAAACAAAGTGCACAATGTCATAAGTGTAGGGGAGTTTACTCCCACATGCTTAAACATTGAGGACAATGTTTATATTAAGTGTAGGGGGAACTTCTATCGAATTTAAGTGGCCTTTTCCTTGTATTTGTCCTCATTTTAACCGGAAAATCAGTTTTTCGACAATTTTTCAAAATTTTTAATCTATTTTGGCCTAGTTGTAGTCTCCTTCATTTTTGTTACTTTCTAGCATTTTAATAAAATGGTTTTAGCAAGTTTAGATATCTTAGATCTATTAGGCCCGTTGTAAAAATTTTGACTCAACCCGAGTTTACTTATCCAAGTTCACTCTAGCTAGTATCCTTAACCATGTAGACCTTAATTGGTTTATTAGGCTAAGCATCCACGAGTCTCATTACTTGAGATTTTAAATTGTGGAGGACGAGAAATGATAGAGTTAGTTACAAGTTTGGTATTCTCTCATTAACTTATGTGAGTTAATTATGATCTTTCTCTCCCATCACTTGCTAATAAATTATCTGCAATAAGTAAGGTCGTACGATTTGAAAAGTTACTTAGCTTCTAGCCCAAGATCGTTTAAAAGTTGCTCGGTAATGATAAGAGTTCATAGCCAAGGCATAACTTATGAAGCGGGGCGCGAAGATTGGCGAGTCCGAAAAGGCCCTAACAAGGCATGAGGATTCCATTTTATTGCTAAAGATCCAAAGTGATGTGAAGAGCATTATTCCTAAAGTCAATATGAAGGATCAAGACTCACGACGAAAAGCAATCAACTCCCATAAAGATGATGGAGAAGTCTATCCGAAAAGACCCTAACAAGGTATGAGGATAAATAGATCCAAGTCCGAAAAGGAGGCGGATCGTTGTATCTCAAAATCCCAATTAGAGATTGAAGAAATAATCATGAAGTCGTGGTCAACAAAGTTGGAGTACCCTTCAAAAGTCTCCAAGTGAAGAAACTCTATTATGATGAGAAGACCATTATCTCAAGAACGTCTCTCGAAGATATGAAGTATGAAGTACATGCCAAATATCGGCCCGAGAAAGGTCTCAAATCGTGAACCAAGTTATGCCAAGATATGAACTTTTTGATATCCCGAGAAGCAGTTTTAAGAGATTTTGTCCTTTAGCTAACTATTGATCAAATCGTCCTACTTTGCTTTCAACTTAAATTAATTATCGAAATAAGTCAACAATGCATCCTCGTGATCATTCAAGACATCAATAAAACATAAGAGATACCCATAGGAATAAGGGAGTTTAAGTGATTAATTGAACCGCATGAGTAAATATTTGCTATGCTAACTTGTACTAACCATGATCTTGTTTTTAAGCTTGGCATGGGGAACGTGAAGCTTGAGGGTGATAAACATTCATGACACACAAGCCCTAATGTAAGTCTTAGATTTCTTTACATGTTTCTTCCTTGTTGCATCTCGTTATTTTCTATCTTTTTGATTTTCCTTAGTTGTTTAATAAAGGCCAAGGTAGGTTGATTATGATGGAAAGTGTAAACCTTGCTTTATCACTAAGCATTGCATGAGGGCATTGCAATGGTTAAGTGTAGGGGATTTGATAGGTGTTGAAACACCCTTCCTTTTTACCACTTAATTACAATAATATCCGGGCCAAAACGTATATTTTATGTCATTTATGTCGGAATTATGCGTGGTTTGTGTTTTTGTTGTGATTTAGGACGAAAAGGTGAAAAGTGGAGAAAACACGGCTTTCACGGGCTTTTATCGAAGAAAAAGACGAAAGACGAAGTCGAAAGATCAAGAGTGCAAAAAGAACGGAAGTACAAGACAAATTCTGAAGATTTATCGAAGAAAAAGTCAAAAGACGGATGTTTACTAAAAAGCCGAAAAACTCAAGTCTAATTTATTGAAGATTACAAGGCGAGTTTGAAGAAATCCCAAGAAAAGTCCAAGTATTAAGAAGATTAACTAAAGATTAAGAAGATCAAGGACTTAAGTGTGCAATTAAGGAAAAGAAGAAAGAGGGAGGAAGCTTCCTTAGCTCCTCCCTAATCTCCCTATAAATAGTTTTAGTGTTTTCATTTTTCAAGTGTTGGAGGCCTTACAAGCCTTTCTTCCCCATTCTTCATTTTCTTGTTCTTTACTTTTATGCTTCTTAATCTCCATGTAATGCACCTTTAATTTTCTTTTAATTCCAAGTAAGTTTCCATTTAATTGTTGTTAATCTTTGCTTTATTGTTAATCTCCTTCTTCCTTTCTTGCTTGATTTGTTCTTAATCTTTGTGTTCATGTTCTTGAGTTTTCTTATTTTCAATCAAGTGGGTTTTGATTGTTTTGGTCTTGTTCGTTAGTTTTAATGATTTGTTTTGATTGATTATTGTTAGTTGATGGTTATTGGTTGTTTTGGTTTAATCTTTGGGTTTGTTTTGATTAGTTTTGATTAAATTCGTGTCCTATTGTTTCTTACTGTTCTTCGTATCTTATGTTTACTGTACTTGCCCAGAACTTTCCGAATAGGCTGTTTCATTTTCCTTCTATGCGGAATATTTCGAATATTCCGAATAGACTGTCTTTGTATTCCTCTATGCGGAATATTAGATATTCCGTATAGAATCCCTATTCGGAATATCTAGATATTCCGAATAGAGACCCTTACTCGGAATGTCTGATTATTCCGAATAGAGTTTTCTATTCGGAATGTTAGATTATTCCGAGTAGTGTCTTCTATTCGGAATGTTTAGATATTCCGAATAGCCCTTCTTTTCCGCATAGCTTTTATTTTTCCGCATAGTATTACTTTTTCCTAATAGAGTTTTTATTCCGTTTAGCACATTTTATTCCGCGTAGACATCCTTATTCGGAATATTTACTTTATTCCGAATAGAGCTTTTAGTTTTCAGTTTTAAGATTTATTTTTCCCCGCCTTTTCTTTACTTGCACTTTTACTCGCTTTCCTTTCGATTTAAGTTTTAATTATTTACTTTTATTGCCTTTTATTTCTTGTCATTTATTTCCCGTTAAGTTTAATCTTTTATTATTGTTTCCTTACTTTATTTTTAATTGTTCCAAGTCTTTATTTTTTTAGACAACGACACCCTTTTACTTGATTCACCAAGAACAACTGAGTCGCACAATTAACCAGAGATCAATTCGAAGAGATACCGAGAAAACGAACTTTCAACGAGTAAAAATCTCCATATTATAAGTCGTTGGAGCACTGGAAGATTCGTCTTTTGCCAAAAGAGGGGGAGCAGGGGAACAAACGTGGGGGCCATAGAGTCACGGGGTGAGTGAGTTTGTAAGTGGGTTTTGGTGACATTGGGATGAATTACCCATCTGGATAATTAGGGGTAAAACCCCTTTGATCTTGAGTGAATTTACCCTGGGATTTTTTAGGGTTTATGTGGGATTAAGGTTTTGTTTTAATCTAATTTAGGGATAAATATTTTTAAACTTTGTGTTTAGTGGGAAATTTAGTTTGACCTTTTGACCAGGTTTAATAAACCTGGTTTATGGGTGTGGGTTTTGGACTGGGTTTGGATATGGATAGTGGGTAGGGTCGGGTTAAGTGGTGAGGTGTCACGAGCTGAGTGGTGGTGAGGGTTTGCATGTTTGGCAGTTTAACCGCCCCATGTTTCTTCCTTCTTTCATGTTGTAATAAACAACAATATACTCCAAATCCCTTTATAAATAAGTTTGCCCACTTGTCATATTTGGCACATTATGTTTCCAATCTTAAAACAAGGACTTCAAATGTAATTTCTTCTATTTCCAAGGGTTAAACTTGTACAATCTTCATTCCTCAAGGACCATTCTTGCATAACTTGATTTCTTCAAGGTCTTAACTTGCCAAGTCTTCAAAAATGAGGGACTAAAGTTGCCAATCTTCAAAACTTCAAGGGCATTTTTGTCAATTCCATATTTGGGCCCGGTTCATTGTGCGGCTTCGTTTCCCGTGTTCGTTTTTGAATGATTCTTGTGATCTTTTTGTCATTTCCTCAATATCCGTACCTAAAATACACAAGCAACAAACACGACCATATATTTGGCAGTTTTAATGATATTTTATGCATTTTAAGCCCGATTTGGACGATGAGACTATGTATAAAAGCAGTCTCATCACTCCCCCATACTAAACCATTGCCGTGCCCTCACGCAATGCTAGAATAAAGTATCGTAGCACCTCCAAAATTAATTTTTATTTCCTTTATTGGAATGATAAACTAGCTACACTACTACTACTTGTGTTTTAGACATAATGTAGGATTTTCATCGCAAAATGGGACGTTTAGGTTCATAGAATAAGAACACGTGAATGCTTCGTTAGAAATAATTTCATCGTCCTCGATTTTCACTCCAATTCCATGCCAAGCGTGCAACGAGATCATTGTCATTATAAGTTAGTAATGCTAACACTACTCATACGCTCTAATCACGTACTTATTCTCCCATTATTCCTAAGTTGTATCTCTTATATGTTATTATGTCTTGAATGTTTCACGAGGATACATTGTTTGACTTATTCGATGATAGAGATTTAGGTCTAAAAATAGAGTCCTAATGGTGTAACCAAGACCATCAAATCAATAACCCCTCCTAATAGACAACGATGTTAAAAAATTAAGTTGACAAGAAGAATCGATAAACACGGTTTTCTAACGGTTTTGAACATGAGACTTATTACCAAGACTTTTATACGCCCCCTAACGGAAGGGCCTTATTATCTTTGGTTTACCTCCATCTTTTATTCAACTTCGCCATGAAGATTTTATTATGACTTCGGTCTTGCCTTACCTTTTATTATCCGCCTCATCGGTGTTTTATTAGCCAAAGACGTATATCCTCACGCTAAGGCAAATTTTGGATCTTTAAAGCTTCGAAGATTAAGGCTTGATTCACTTTCAATTTTTCATAGATTTTTCGGCCTTGTGGGGCTTCAAATTGTTTGCTAGATTTAGGTGAGCACTTACAATCTTATTATTAGGTGAAGCTTTTGATTATTAGGGTGCCAATACTTCAAAACCGTGACGCTGGCGATACCTTAATGTCTTCCCAATTTAATTACACGGAAGCTACTAGAAAAGACTAGAAACCCAACGATCCTAACTAAACCGCTAAGTCAATATTTATTAAGCAAAAAATATTTACAAGCGAAGGGATAATAAGCAAACAACGAGAACACATGAGATTTTGAAAGAATACGAGTACTCTACGTTTAGCATAGTAACTTATAATTAACTCTATCATTTCTCGTCCTCATTTAAGAGACTTAGCCTAATGTGTAGTTAAGGAATCAAAGCTAAGTGCTAACACGCACGGTCGAGTCAAAAATTACTCTTATTCTCGCCATCGGAAAACCTACATTCGTGTCTTCAAACACTTATAAAACATGAGAAAATTTTTAAAATTTGGCCATTTTTAGCCTTATTTTGCAACAAAACGATAAAAAAAAGATAAACTTTGGAAAGCGTGAAGGTTTGGCAAGGCAAGTATCTATTCATCCCCCCATACTAAAGTTAAACATTGTCCTCAATGTTTCGAGTCTAGGGGTGCAAACACCCCCATACTAGAGACATAGTCGAATGCCTAATCTAGCATGGAAAGGGTGTAACCAATAAATTAATAGCTGTTTATGAAGTGTGCTAAAAACCTAAGGTTAGAACATAAAAGGATATATCATTTGGATATTGAGAAATGTCTCCAAAGCAAACGATCGAGTGCTCCCATAATACGAACACGAGAGGCTCCAATCGTGAAGATCATGATCTAAAAACCACAATTCACAAACAACCACGAAACAAAGGTTGGAAGGGCACAAATCCCCTCACATTACACTAATTAGAATGCAATAATATGTAAATGGATAAGCATGGGAATTCCCCCACGAGGTATTAAGGACTAAGTCCTTTGATGGTGCAAAATACCGGGATCGAAGATGGCGTTCTCGTTTTCATTGGAAAAACAAACCAATGCCACTTCATCGTGTGTCAACAAAAACTCAAATAGTTTCAAGAAAATAGGTGAGAAGAAATAGAAGGGTGGGACAATGGGTAAGTCATAAAAACATTGAGCTACTCGAGGTAGACTCGCACCAATCAAATAGAAAGATTTTCCATTTATTGCATCGGTGGAAGACCGAGATTTCCCTTTAAAAGCAATTCCGGGATCAAATATCTCGTCCTCGGTGGAGAAAGGGGAGGGAACATAAGGGGTTTCCCCCACACTAAGTCCACACAAAGCATCGTCAAAAGGAGAAGACGAGCTTGTAGTACTCAATACACGTGGTGATGACGGAGTTAGAATTGTAGAAAAATCTTTTAAATTCAATTTAAAATCCTTTCCTTTTTCATCTTTTAAACTCTCCTTATGAAAACCCGATTTAATTATGTCAAAAATATTTGGTGTTTCTAAAGCATTGTTAGTCACACTAAAAATTCTCACATTTTGAAACCGTTTTGGTAAAGGTGGTGGTAAGTTTTCAAAACGTTTGTCAACAAAGAAAACTCCCCCATCGGGATCAACGTATTCATCATCCGAAGAATCACTCGAGATTCGAATCGTAGGCTTAACACTATTAACCTCCACCGGCGGAGGGGAAGGAACTTCATTTTTCTCAACAACTCCTAAAACTCTATTTGAAATCTTTTTGCAAAGGTTTTTGATGGGATTGACAATGTACAAAGACGTGATCGAATACACATGAGAAAGTGTGGAGTTTTGGGTTGCATTAATGACGAGTTCTTCCTCACTGAAACGAAGAGTGATTTTCCTTGCATGCACATCGATAAGTGCTCTCGAGGTATCTAAAAAAGATCGACCTAAGATTAACGGAACTTTAGGATCGATGGGAATGTAAACAACAATAAAGTCTACGGGATAGTAGAACTTTCCAACTTTCACAAAGACGTCCTCGGCTACTCCACAAACTAGAATCGTAGAATGATCGGCCGTCTCGATTGACATTCTTGAAGGAGTGAGATTTGGAAGATTGAGCGATTTAAAAATCTCAAGAGGCATCAAATTAATACTAGCACCAAGATCGGCCAAGGCGTATCATTCTTCCATGTCTTGTATAGCACATGGGATTAAAAACTTGTCGGGATCACCGACTTTTTGAGGTATGCGGCTTAGAAAAACCGAAGAACAACTAGACGATTTTTGCAATTTCTCTTTGTTATTCAACATACTTTTGAAGTTCGCGGCAAATCGAGGCATCATGACTAAGGCGTCGGCAAAACTTATATTAAAATGCAAGTCACGAAACATTTTCATAAAGAGTTCAAATTGATTATTATTTCGTTCTTGTGCCTTTTCCTTGTCTCGTCTTGAAGGGTAAGGTAAGGGTGGTGTGGGTTGGGGCATAGGCATCGGCCTTGGAATCTCGGGTTCCATGATTGGTATTGGTTCAACCGTAGGTGTGGTTTGAGCGGTACTTCGTGGGATTGGAATTTGCTCCTTTTCGACCACCACCTCGGGTTCTTTCTCTTTTTCCTTCTCCATAGAAGTACTTGGACGAGAAATGGGTTCTTTGAAAGTTTTACCACTACGAGTAGTAATAACCTTCAATTCTCCTTTCGGGTTTACGATGGTATCACTAAGAAGACCACCCGAAGAAGAGGGCTTACACATGATTGCTTCAAACATCTTAGCCATTCGGTCCTCAAATTTTGATTGCCTAGCATCCGCTTTTAACAACTCTTGCTTAATCTCATGTTGTCCTAATTCCATCTTTTGTTGATTTTGTTGAAGACGTTGGACATTTCCTTCCATTTTGTTTGCATGAGTTTTAAGTTCATTAGCAAGTTCATTTTTAAGCTCGGTTTTCAACTCGGATCTTAAGCTAATCATCTCACGTTGCATGTTATCAAATTTAGCATCATTTGCTTTAGCATAATCTAAAAATTCTCTTTGCAAATTTTTAGTGTGAGCATTTTGAAAACCTTGTGTGGTAGTTTGAAAATCACGGTTTTGGTTTTGGTTTGAAATTTGCCCATTTACACTTTGATAATTACCCTTGTTGTAGTTACGTTGATTGCCTTGATAATTACCACCTTGATTGTTGTTTCGATAGTTATTAGCATTTTGATTTTGTGGAGCTTGATTTTGGCGGTAATGCACTCGAAGTGTTACCATCCGCGGTAATGCACTCGGAAAAATCATGAGCTCCACCACACGAAATACAACTCTTAGCAACCGCTTTAACCGAAGCGGAATTTGAAGCTTCTTGAGCTTTCCAATGAGACATAAGAGTCGAAAACCTATCGAAAAACCGATTCTCCTTATTTGCTTCATCTTGCAAAGCATTAATGGAACGAGATGATGACGAGCCCAAATTGGCAACACTAGGTGTGTTACGAGGGCTATAGACCTTAGACCTATTTTCAATGATTTTCAAAGCCTCATTGGTCGTTTTGCACAAAAAATTACCACCCGCTGCGGCATTTAAGTAATCTCGTTCATGATCATTAAGCCCATTATAAAAAGTGTCAATTTGATGCAATTCGGAAAAATCATGGTGTGGACATTCATGTAACATTTCTTTAAACCTTTCCCAAGCCATTGAAAAACTTTCATTTGGTTTTTGTGTAAATCGTGAAATCTCGTTTTTCAAATGTGTTGTTTTAGATGGTGGAAAAAATTGATTCACAAATTTAGACACGAGATCGGCCAATGTCAAAATCGAATTTGGCGGTTCTTTCTCAAGCCATATCTTGGCGGGTCCATCTAACGAGTATGGAAACAACATCATCTTAATGGCATCGTGTGGTACATCCTTAAACTTGCTTGTCGCGGTGAGACGATTAAATTGCCTAATGTGATAATGTGTGTTGTCTTTTTCGTGTCCGCGAAACTTGTTTGCTTGAAGCATAGACATTAAACCCGTTTTGATCTCAAAGTTCTCCGCAAGGATGGCGGGAATCACAATGGCTTCTCCAAAACCCTCGGTGGGTGCTTGAAGCAACTCCATCATAGTACGATTAGCCATGATAGATTCTTGTTCTACAATAGGTTCCTCAATAGGAGACTCCTCACTAGAATGAGTGGTCGATTTGTTTCTTCGTTTACGAGCACGTCTTGCTTTAGAGCGAGTTTGCATAAACGTCACGTACAACGAGAAGGCGAGCAAAGAAGATTCTTTTTGGTGTTTTGTATTTTCCAATTTTTTTTGTGGTTTTTGATTGTATTAACCTTTTTGGATTTTGGTGAAATGTATTAAGTAGACACAAATCTACAAATCTCCTCCTTAATCAAATCTCTCGATTAAAGAAGCCTCAAGGAATGAAAACGATCACGTGAAGTGAACGCCTTCGATGACTTTAGAACGATGGTGGAACACCAAATCGTTCAAGAGGGTTTAATCAAATGAAACCAAGAAAATATATATGATATGTAATAATACTTTGGGCGGCAAAACCCTCGATTAGCTCTCAAAATCAAATACGCACAAGCAAGCGGAGGAAACGAGGCGGCGCGAAGCACTTAAGAGCCTTTTTCCTTTAGGTCGTGAAATACAACCGCCTTATACCCACCTTATAGTTTGTATCTTTCAAAATCGAGCTTCACGAAAGTATTTATCTATTTTTGCCTTTTTTCTTTGGTTTGAGATTCGAATACAATGATTGGGTAATGACCTCCCAAGTCAAGGTTGTGATTTCTCACGTATTTGGAGTACTTGTGAATTTATTGTTCTACGTATACAATATAGTAATAGTATTCACACAAAAACCGAAAAACGATAATACGTATTAGTAGAGTGCTACTAATACAAATACTATTTATGGCTAGTATAAAAACAACAATGGTTCAATCAAAACACAACACGCCTCCCCGGCAGCGGCGCCAAAATGATAGTCGTAGAAATACGTCTTTTAGGAAAAAGAACGTATAATAAGGCAAGTAGGCACGACGATTTAGGAAAACCGTGTGTGAATGACCCTAAAAGTGAGTTTGTTCTCGAGGAGGCACGTGTGTTGTGTAATGAATTGATTAATGATGATTTTATTGTTATGAGAAAAGAAATAAATGAGATGAGAAGAGAAAGACGATTACGAAGACGGATTAAACTAAGACGAAAAAGGCGATCACGTAAAACCGTAAATAGTGCAAAAATTAAAATTTTAACCTAAAAATTATTAAAAGCTGAAAGTAGTCTAACATAATATAAATAAGAATAAAAATCCAATAAAAATATTTTAAAACCTTTTATTAATTAAATATTCAATTTTAAATGCTAATTAAAGCCCTAAAATTAAATATAATTAATCAAAATGTCCAAAATATTATTTTATTGAACTAATGACTTATTTATATTATCTAAAGACTAAAAAGTATTTTTCCTAATTTTTAAAAACTATTTTTTTATTTTTAAATCACTTAAAACTATTTTTAAACTAAAATAATTATAAAAAATAATAAAATAATGCTAAAAATAATTTACCAATTTTAAAAATCCTAATTTACTCTAATTAACAGTATAAAATTGAAAAAGTTTGAAAAATATTAAATTTACCACTAAAAGACAAAACTAGTTTAAAATAAAACCCTAATTAACTTGAATTAATTCTAAAAAATAATATAAAAGTGAACAGTAAAAACTTTTTATACCAAAAATCTTAAAATAATATTCTAAGTTTAGGAAAAATGTTTAAACTGAAAAAGAAGTATTTTTGGCATTAAAAGACAAAAACAGAAACATTAAAAGTTAATTAAAAATGCTATTTAACCTAGTCAATACTAAATGAACAGTAATAAAAATTCTAGTTAATCAGAAAAATCCTAAATAAAATTAGAAAAATTTAGAAACAAAAATCAAGTCCTAACTCTAAAATTTGATCACTAAAGACAAAAAACCAATATTACTGAAAGTGACATGCCAAATGCTTTTGTCTTTTTGCTTAGCAGTGCTAACTGATGAACTACCAATGGGAAGTTTGTTCCCACTGCTAGTGTAATATTTTGATCTGGTGACTAATAAAGCTTAGGAAAGCTTTTGGCTTGATTTCTTTTGGAACAAAAGGCACCCCTATACTCAGTTGAGTATAGGGAGTTTGGTATACACAAAAACACATAAGTCACTTAGCAAAATTTCACACAAATCACCAAAAAAGTTACTGATTAATGCCTTGGGTGTGTAGTGAACAGTTGACTATTTTACTTGCATAAAAATGAGATTCAATGGCTTAAATCTTGAACACAAACTAACCAAATAACCTAAAAATGATTCACACTCCTAAATATACCTATCATCTAACATTCACCAAGATTTGATGGAAAATTTTTCACAAGAGCAGGCACAAAAGGCAGTTACTGGATTTAGCTAGTTCATGCCCTTTTTAAACATGCAAACTTGATATAAATTCCTCTAAAATGAACCCTTAGTGCATATATCGCATGACAATCACCAAAGGGGTATGTTTAAACAGGTTCTAACACAAAATTATGTCACAATCTTGGCTAATCCCTTATCCCAAACACCCCTTTAAATTCAGATGATCAAAATTTTCAAGCAAATCTTTTTAAATCCAAGCCAATACTGATTACAATAGCCTTAAATCATGCATACAACTTCTAAACAGTAGAGTTAAACCAACAGAAAACACTTAAACACTTTCATGCATAAATCACATGAATCCAGATTTCACCACTTTGAAACTGAAAATAAGAACAGAATTTGCTACCTTGTGGGACCCACATCCGGGCCCCACTATGGCTGCAATGCCATTTCCTTCAGGCTAGGGCCTGAGCTGATCCTTGAAACATAAGCAAGCTCCAATGAACCTGCTAAGAACAAGTGAAGAACAAAATATGCAATACACCAATATTTCTGATTTTTTTGAAACTTTCTTAAACCTTTTCACAAACTTGCAAACCTTGAACTTGGAACACGTATTGAAACAAGAACAATATCAGAAATCCAGGAATCCAATTCCACTTTCACTTCATAAGATCCTTGGATTTCTTGAAAATTTTCAAACAAATTTAGAACCCTTTTTTAACAACTTTTGAAAACTGAAACTCAAATGTTTCACCAAACCAATGGAACTCAGATTCTCAAGCACACCCCAACTTTTAAAATATAATAAAAGGAATTACAATTTTAACCAAAAACACCAACTTTATAAATTTATAAAAAAAGGATTACAAATGCTTTGAAAATATGGAACAAGATAAAATGAGACACATGCGTCCCATTTATACTAGCTATCTGAACATTCTAGATAAGCTGAATAAAAAATTACAAGAAAGCTAAAACCCTAAGCCCTAAATGGTGAATGCCCAAATTTTCCCTTTGAAGTCTTGGTCAAATTGGAGCCCATGTGATGATAGCTGTCTTTGAATTGATCTTGGACGTTCTTTTTGAACTTGGGGACCAAGAAGTGAAGGTAAGTCGTTGGATCAATGGAAGATTCGTCTTTTGCCAAAAGAGGGGGAGCAGTGGAACAAACGTGGGGGCCATAGAGTCACGGGGTGAGTGAGTTTGTAAGTGGGTTTTGGTGACATTGGGATGAATTACCCATCTGGATAATTAGGGGTAAAACCCCTTTGATCTTGAGTGAATTTACCCTGGTATTTTTTAGGGTTTATGTGGGATTAAGGTTTTGTTTTAATCTGATTTGGAGATAAATATTTTTAAACTTTGTGTTTAGTGGGAAATTTAGTTTGACCTTTTGACCAGGTTTAACAAACCTGGTTTATGGGTGTGGGTTTTGGACTGGGTTTGGGTATGGATAGTGGGTAGGGTCGGGTTAAGTGGTGAGGTGTCACGAGCTGAGTTGTGGTGAGGGTTTGCTTGTTTGGCAGTTTAACCCCCCCATGTTTCTTCCTTCTTTCATGTTCTAATAAACAACAATATACTCCAAATCCCTTTATAAATAAGTTTGCCCACTTGTCATATTTGGCACATTATGTTTCCAATCTTAAAACAAGGACTTCAAATGTAATTTCTTCTATTTCCAATGGCTAAACTTTTACAATCTTCATTCCTCAAGGACCATTCTTGCATAACTTGATTTCTTCAAGGTCTTAACTTGCCAAGTCTTCAAAAATGAGGGACTAAAGTTGCCAATCTTCAAAACTTCAAGGGCATTTTTGTCAATTCCATATTTTGGCCCGGTTCATTGTGCGGCTTCGTTTCCCGTGTTCGTTTTTGAATGATTCTTGTGATCTTTTTGTCATTTCCTTAATATCCGTACCTAAAATACACAAGCAACAAACACGAGCATATATTTGGCAGTTTTAATGATATTTTATGCATTTTAAGCCCGATTTAGACGATGAGACTATGTATAAAAGCAGTCTCATCATTGACATTATTGCCACTTTTCTTAAAAGCCTTGGTGATGCTTGGAAGATTGAGGCAAGATCTATACTTGCCAATAACACTCACAAAAGTTCTACTTTTGATGATATCTACAACAAACTGAGGCTGTTGGAGAATGAAACTCTTTTGGAGCATGGAAGTAAGTCTATAAATAATAACATGGCCTTCTTCTCACATAGTGAATGTCAATTTGATCAAAAGGACTCATACATGCACCCAGTTACTGGATCATCATGTGTCAACGCTGGATCATGTCCTGTCAACGTCTCACATTCAGGCGTTGACACATACAAAATTTATTCACCAAGAGTTAAGCCTGCTAGTTTGGATCTGGATACTGTGTGTGCTTACATTGCTTCTTTGCCCAATGGTTCAGTGATTACATATGAGGACCTTGAGCAAATAAGTGATGAGCACTTGGAGGAGATAGATATAAAGTGGAACATGGCTCTTACAAGTATAAGAGCAAACAGGTGGAATAGAAGGTTTAAGAAGAAGATGACCTTTAATGCAAAGGACACTGCTGGATTTGATAAATCCAAGGTTGAGTGCTACAATTGTCATCGTATGGGGCACTTATGAGGGAATGTAGATCTCCAAGAAGATCTGATGCTGGAAAACCCTCATGCCAAATTGTTAAGGCTCAGGATCCTAAGGCCATGGTAGCAGTGCAAGAAATAGATGGTATTGGATGGGACTGGAGCTATTTGGCTAAGGATGGTGAAGAGGATAAAGCTTTGGTTGCTGAGATAGAAGAAGAAGAGCATGTTAAATATTCTCTCATGGCACACTCCTCCTCTTCATCAGATAATGAGGTATACGATGATGCTTTTTGTAGTAAGGGTTGTCGCTTAAATACTGAAAAATTTAACAAAGAGGTTTTAAGATTGTTAAGTAATGTGAGTACTGAGAGATGTAAATTATCTAACTATCAAATTTCTCTCACTTAAACCGAGAAGACAGTTTCTGAGTATAAGAAAATGGAATTTGACTTAAAAGATAAAATAAATATCTTAAAACATGAGTTAAATGCTAGTAATGATGTTAGAAACATCATGGAAAGGGTCAATGCTGAATTACAGGCTAAGTTAGATGAGGCTATTAAGAATAAGGATAATGGAGACCTTAAAATTCAGAGATTTGATAAGGCCTCACAAACCCTAGGAGAATGTGTTAATAAATAGAGGGATCCTAAGGACATGACTTGGATTGGGATGAATGACTATACTGTTGTTCCACCACCAGCTGGGGACTTTTATGATGTCCAAAGAAAGGACTTATCTTGGACTGGTTTACCAGAACTCCAAGAGGAGGAATTTACTCCTCCACCAAGAGTCCTTACCCTAGTTGAAGAGTATAGGCAAAAGTTGACTGACTTGAATGAATGGAAGAAAGCCAACCCTACCTTGTTTGTTAAGGGTGGCATGTTATGTGAAAGTCCAAATGAGTCTACCCCTATTAAGGTAACAAACCCAATCACTGGCAAGACTGTTGACCTTGGCTCAAACACTGTTAGAAAACCTAGCATTAAGTATGCATAAATGTATAGAAATACTAGGTCACCTAAAAGCCAAGTTAGTGATAATGGAACAGGCTTCTTCTCTTCTAGACCTAGAGTTGTGTCTAGAAAAGCCTGTTACACTTGTGGTAGCTTTTCACATTTAGCATATAAGTGTGTCAACGCTTCCAAGGTCAACGCTGTCAAAAGGTCAAACACTGTCAGACCCAAAACTTTTGTGGAGCAAAGTCCACAAGTTGTTAGACCAACCCCATTCTTTACAAAAGGGTCTAACACTCATGGACAAAGACCATTTCAGAAGACCAATACTTGGTCTAATAGGCAATGGGTTTCTGTAGCAAACCCTAGGTTCAACACTAACAAGGGTAATTTCAGCGTTGACAAGACCAAATCCAACGCTGACAGAAATGTTGCCAGACCGAAATATTTGCAACCACAGGGTAAGGGGTCTAAAGCTTCTTCTAGCTTGACATGGAGACCTAAGCAAGATCAAAACCCTAATTATAATAGGATTTATATGACCTGCAACAGATCCAATTATATTCCAAAAAGGTCATTACAAAACCAATTGGGGTTAACTAGGTATTTCATCCAAAAAGGGATGAACAAGGGGTTGTTATGAGAACTAAGTATGTTCTTGTTGAACAACCAGATGAATCCAAGTCTGCTCAGGCTTGGGTTCCCAAAGAAAACTAACTTGTTTTCATTATGTGCAGGGCATTCAAAAACAGGTCAATGATTATGGATATTGGGACAGTGGATGCTCTAGGCACGTGACTGGGGAGGAAGATTATATAACTAACTTCACTTCCATTAAGGATGGTGATAAGGTTTACTTTGGAGGCGGATATGGAACTATCACAGGCAAAGGAACACTTCTCACCAAGAACTCGCGTTTTGAAAACGTGTTTCTGGTAAAAGAACTTGATTACAATCTTTTTAGTGTATCACAAGTTTGTGATAACAAAAATAAAGTTATGTTTACTGATACTGAATGCTTGGTGTTAAGCAAGGATTTTAAAATTCCAGATGAGAAATATATTGACTATAGAACACCTAGGCATAAGGACATTTATAATGTGAATCTTAATGGTATTAGGATGAATAATAATATGTCATGTTTTTATGCTAAAGCTTCAGTTGATGAGAGTAATCTATGGCACAGGAGACTAGGGCATATAAACTTTAAAAATATAAACAGACTTGTGAGACTTGGTTTGGTTGATGGTTTGCCTGAAAGGCTTTCCACAATGACCACTCTTGTGTTGCATGCCTTAAAGGCAAGCAGCACAAGGTCTCATTTAAGTCTAAACAGGTGTACTCTAGTAATAAACCACTTCACTTGCTGCATATGGACCTGTTTGGTCCAACTAATATAGAGAGTTTGAATGGTAAATCATACTGCTTTGTCATCACAGATGACTTTTCTAGGTTTACTTGGACTTTCTTTTTAGCTATGAAAAGTGACACTGCTGATACTTTAATTGATTTTATTACTCAGATAGAAAAGAAAACTGGTAATGAAGTTAATATGCTTAGGAGTGATAATGGTGGTGAGTTTAGAAATAAACTGTTGGATGATTTTTGTGCCAAGAAAGGGATTACTAGGTGATGACGTATAGTCCCCAGCCGGGTCAGGAACCCGGCCCATGGGTACTACCCGTATCCGGCCCATCATAGATGGTGGGAATAATGTCTTTTGAGCTTATGTGCTTGGATGAATAGTAACCGCACACACGTGTGCGGCCCACGGCCCGGCATGGCCGGTACAGGGTTAGACAGAATCATATTCTGTCTATGATTAGGATTTACCCCAAAGAAGAGGATATTCACTCACCATAATTAGAAGATAACAATCTATATAGTTCTGGTACTTATCCTTTCCTTGGGGCCGAAGTATCAGTGACAGCCCATTAGGGTTTCACTGCCTATAAAAGGAACCCCCAAGGGTTCCACAAAGGTATTACGTTCTATACACTCTTAACTCATCCGATTCCTATAAACCCTAACCGATTAATTACTCTCACGCCAGAGTCTAATCGTGGGAAACATTACCACGATAAGCCTAACGCGTGTTGTTTAGTGTGCAGGATCCTAACTATACAATTCACTTGGTGTAGGAGCCGGAGTCCAGCCAACCCGAATTAAGCCTAATTCGGGTCTAGCAAGGATCACCCAACTTTTGTATCAACACTAGGCAGTTTAGTTTTACCAGAACCCCACAGCAAAATGGGGTTGCTGAGAGAAAGGATAGAACCCTAATTGAAGCAGCCAGGACTATGTTGGCTGATGCTCACTTTCCTATAGCTTTTTGGGCTGAGGCTGTGAATACAGCTTGTTATGTTCAGAATAGAGCATTGGTCAACAAGATACTTAACAAAACACCTTATGATTTACTTTGGGGAAGGAAACCTAATATTGGTTTTCTTAAACCTTTTGGCTGTCATGTAGTTGTTCTTGATACTAGTGATGCCTTAGGTAAATTTAGTGCTAAGGGTGATGAAGGCTATTTCATGGGTTATTCAGTGCAGAGTAAGGGATAAAGGGTGTACCTTAAGAAAGAAAAACGTATACTTGAAAGAGTACATGTTAGGTTTTTAGAAAGTAAACCTAGTGATCCTAAAAGTGGTCCAAATTGGCTGTTTGACTTGGATCCTCTATCTAGGACTTTGAATTATATGCCTGTTACTAATCCAGACATTGTGAAGGTAACTTCAAATGTTGTAGAAAAACCAGTTGTTGATGTTTCAGGTACACAGGTTAATGAAGAGGTTGGATCACAAGCAGACAAGGCATCTCCCATACAAGAGTATGTTACCATTCCCATATGGACAGATGCTTTTGCTGCTGCTGCTACTGTTGGAAAGGAAAATGGTGGTCCCCAAGTATCACCAGTTAACAACATGCATGGTCCTTCAGGCGCTGACAAAGGAAAATCGGGCATTGACAGGACAAATTCAGGCGTTGATGGCTCAAACGTTGACAACACCAATTTAGGCGTTGATGGAACAAACGCTGACAACCTTGGTTCAGGCGTTGACAACACTTTTGAGCATATCTTCTCTTCCAATTTTGAACAAGGTGAACCTTCAAATATACATGAAGAGGTTCATACTAATGATGATGGAAGAGAGTCTGAAAAAGATATTGGCAACTTGGATGATGAGATTGAAGACAACAGACTTTTTGAGGGAGAAGTGCTCACTTCTACTATGAAGAATCACCCCACTTCTCAAATTATTGGTGATATCATGACTCCTGTTCAGACTAGAAGATCTCATCAGAATCTTGGTGGATTTATTGCCAATATACACAAGAAGGTTGATACCCCTCTTGTTCAAGCATGTTTGTTTGCCTGTTTTTTGTCACAACATGTGACAAATCTAACATTTTCAGGTAGTTAAATATTTTCTCGTATAATATTTTGAAACTTATTTTTATGTTGGTTGACGAACTCACAATTTACGGATTTAAATTTGGGCTTACGTGCATAATTTGGCGTCTTTTACGACTAAACCGGAAACCTTAGGATTACGTATTTACGTTTTTGGACTCCGTTTTTGATGATACAATTTTTATTGGATTCGTTTTGTGACGGTGATTCATAATTTATAAAAACGTTTTTCGTAAAACGACCCGAGGGCACGCAAATCGAGAAAACTAGAATCGAGAAATACCCGTAAACTAGTGAGATGGGACAAAACACTTTGCCCCATCCCACTACTTACATGGGACGGCTAAAATGACTCACCACCCTTAGGTGGCACAAGTCTTAACTTGTTTATACAAGTGTAAGCTCATGCTTACACTTTAAGCTAAACTTCCACCAAACTTAACAAAACCAACAAATGGTTTTCACTTAACCATTTCACCCATGCATTTCACTCTCAAAACTCTCTCTACTTCATCTTTGTGCCGTCCCACATCAAGCCACAAACACCATCTTTGATCTCTTCCAACTACAAACCACATGTTTACTAGTCCTATTAAGGTGTTTCCTTGAAACCTTGATCATTTGGTGGCCATATAACCAACTTTGGAGGTGATTTGCTTGTGTCCTAGGGCTGATTTTCCAACATATGATCTTGCTATTTGATGGTCTTGGAGATACTTGTTGTGTTCATCAAGTTCTTGCCTTCCTAAAACAAGAAATCCACTTGGATTGGTAAAGAAGATCATCCTCTACATTTTTCTCTTATTATTTTGTAAAGAACAAATGTATTTTCTTTCATTTTGTATATGTATATGATGTATATATGATGATAAAAATGTTGTGTGGGGATCAAGTGTTGATAAACATGCTTAAAAATGATGATAACCATAAGAAATGAAGCTAAAATCATGTCTAATTAGTTGGCTGTATAAAAACAGTAGATAACTAAATGAAGAACTGATAAAAATGCATGGTTTGATCTATTTACAGTAAAGTAGATGATGTTATACACATGTGAGAGTTGGCCATGCAATGGAATCAAAATAATGAGTGAGATATGATCAAAACAAGTTAGGTGGTACAATCTGAATAAGCAGTTTTGTAGGGACTGTTAAGGCAACTTAGACTTAAAATGGGCAGTAGCTATAACTAAGTTATATTTAGCACATATTATGAAAAAGTTGTCATCTAAAAATGAGCTTCTAAGTCATTGTAGAACTCTAGATATGATAAAAATGGTGAATGTGAAGTTAAAAATCAGATTTTGGAAATAATGTTTATTATTATTATATAAGCACTCACTTTATAATTTATAAAATGTAAAGTATAAACCCACTAACTTATAAAACTTATTTATATAAATGTATAAGAGGTTAATTAAATGGGTAAAATATATAAATGGTGGTAAAAGTAATATTTATAAGTACTAAAAACTATAAACTTGATTTTTACGACTTTTTCGGCTATCGCCGTGAAATTAACGTTTTTCATCAAATAAAACTTAGACGACCAAACCCGTCTAATGTAAAGTTTATAAAAGATATATACTGATGTATAAGTAACTAAGACAAGTAAAAATCGATAAAACCCGAACTATAAGAATTACGGACATTTACGAGCTAAATAAACCTATTAGACTAATAATTGGACTTAATAAGATAAATACTTGTAAAAAGAATTATTTGGGCTTAACCCAATAGGGCCCAACATGAAAAGTATATATACTGATCATATAAGTATATAATGGGTAAAAACAAGTAAAAGAACTTATAAAAGACTTAATGAACTTAAAATAGGTAAAATCGGTAAAACTAGTGAACTAGTAAGACGATACTAAAACGTAAACGCTAAAATGAGTAAATGAGGATTTATAAACCCACTTGATCATCATCATATGTACAATAATCATATATATGTATATTGTTATTTTGATAAAAGTCATTGGACCGAGTCTAAGACCGATTATTATTTATATAGGTTTCCGTGACCGAAGCACGCCCGTAGCCGATAATCCGCCTTTCATTAACAACGTGAGTTCATAGCCTCGCACTCTTTTTAAATGTTTTATAAAATGATTTGTAAACCCGCGAGGGAGATAACATGCTAGATTTTTATAAATAGAACACAAGTAGTCCCGATTGTATGCTAAATGAGATGGACCCGAATGATGCTATGACCCTATATTCGAGACTAAAAGGATTATTAGTAGTTAGGTTATGTCACTTAAAGTCCCATTAGCATGAATTGTGAACTACCGGGATTTGGTAGACGCTTATGCATTTGATAGTACTATTTGGGGACGATCACCCCAGTTCGCGCCTTGACGGTTGATCCCCGTCGTACCACATTGATTGGTAAGCGAATTTATGTATGAGAAGATTCCATAGCGTGATTTTTGTGACGACACGCTAACTTAGATGGGCAAATTGTTGTCGGGTTCGCGGCCCGCTGTTTTCACAGTAAGGTAACAATGTCATGCGGCTAATAATAATCCTACAACCTATACAAATAATACAATATAAGACATAAATAATAAACGATAACGACGCTATTACGATGAATATATTACCTATCATGGTAATATAGAGACTACGGTCTCATGGACGGTTTCAGATGTATGCTTGATTTATATATTGCCTGACTAGCAATATGTGGACTTACTTCCGGTATTATACTTGTGTTCTGATTTTAAATGATTGTAAATGATTGATTTTTATATAACGGTTTTCATTAAACTCTATGAATTCACTCGGCATTCGCTGATATGATTTTTGCATGTTTTCTATCTCAGGTGCTTGAAGGTAATCCGGATGGAGATCGACTCTGATGGCCCACACTTAATATTAAAAATGTTCATTCGATCTGTGTTTTGTAAACTTAATGACCTGTATAATTTGGGACCTGTTGTACACTTTTAAACCTTTTTATCGAATGAATGTTTGTTAAACCTTGTACAACCATTTTTATGTGTTGTCTATGATTGGAGTTATTGTGCTATCCCGTAACACTCTGAAAGACCCTTCCGCTGTACCGATACGAAAAATGAGAGTGTTACAGTTTGGTATCAGAGCTCTCGTTGTAGAGAACAAAAGATTTTAAAAACCAAGGTTTTGAACAAAACTTTTCAAAATCTTTTGACAATGAACATTTGAGAAAATATTTGAAAAATCTTTTGACTATAACGGTGCCAGAGATCTCCGACGTTACCAACAAGCCCTATTGAGAAGATATATATTTATATATATATAATTTAATTTATATATATCTATATATCGTGATTTCATTATGTAATTGTTTAACTAGTATGTTATCCTAATACGAGATAAATATATATAAATGCAGATTGTCATGGCTGACCCTAATATTCATGTAGAAAACCATGCTATTTCCGAACCTAATATAGAAGATGATCCTTATTTAGACTTAGTAGATTTTGATATTGATGATGAGGAGGAACCATTTGAGGATCCCGAGCCCGAGTTAGGACTAGGAGATCAGATTGCCCCTCAGGTTGACTTAGTAGAGAATGAGATTGAGAATGTGGGTAATGAGGACGTAGATATTGAGAATGCTGATATTGAGAATGAGGATGAGATTGGGTTAGATGAGTTAGATGATGAGATTGACGACGAGGATGTCGAGGAAGATGTAGGTATAGATGTTGAGGTTGATGACGATGAGGAAGCTGAGCTTATATATCCGTATGATGTTCCAGAGGGCGAGCCTTTGCCCCTACCAGTTTGTTTGTCTGATTCTGAGGATGAGTTACCTAGGGATGAAATGTCTGAATCGTCTGAATCTGATTCTGAATCAGAGGAGGATGAGGATGACGATGCACCTGACGGTACTAATGGTATTGCTACTCGTAGACGTGAGATAGTAGAGTCGTCTAGTACTCGAGAGGCTACTCATATTGATGGTCTTGCACCATGGGCCTTGAGACGTGATCTAGATGCTTCCCGTGTTAAGAGTTGTGTGACAGAGGTTGGATTAGGTGTTGTTCAGACTCAGGTTGCTTATTTGGAGTCGAAGGCTAAGGTTGGCGAGAAAGAGCGAGAATTGCTTAGTCTGGATTTGAGTGATGTAGAACGTGGTTTGAATGAGGCTTTTAGGAGGTTATCGGTGTTGGAAAGTGGTGAGTATGCTGCTATGAAGAGAAAGGTGAATTCTATGGAGATTCAGTTGAGTGTGGCTCGTGCGATGCGTAAGAAAGCCGAAAAGGAGTTGAATGTATGCGTGGGTTGGAACAGTAGATTTTATGCTGACATGGTTGAAAGAGGAGTAATCCATAAGCGCCCAGCTGAAGATGTGTCTAGTGATCGTCCGGCGAAGATCCAGAAGACGATGGATGATGGACCATCTAGCGGTTCTCAGTAGACCAGTCTGTGTTTAGTAGTGACCTTTAGATCTTTTGTGTTTATAGCTTTGACTGAACCGATTTGCTAGTTGTAGCTTTGGCACGAATTTTGAGTGTATATAGTGTTAGGACTTTGATATGGATGTACTAAGACAATACTTTTGTTTCAGATCGAATGAAATATGTATCTTGTCTTGAATTCCATATTGTGCCTTATTTGTGTCTTGATTATGAATTCAATCCATATTATATGAATCCTTTGTTGGGTGAATGCTTAATACTTTGAAATTGTGGAATTATAGAACTATGCCGCCCAAGAAGGTTGTGACTGAGGATGATGTACGTAGGATTATTACGGAGCAAGTTACCGCATCTATGACTGAATTTATGGCAAATGCTAGAAATGAAGCTGGCGGTAGTGGAGCTGGCGGTAGTGGAGCTGGCGGTAGTGGAGCTGGCGGTAGTGGAGCTGGCGGTAGTGGAGCTGGCGGTAGTGGAGCTGGCGGTAGTGGAGCTGGCGGTAGTGGAGCTGGCGGTAGTGGAGCTGGCGGTAGTGGAATTGGCGGTACTAATGTGAATGTGAACGCTAATAATGTGAATGCTAATGCTGGAGGAAATATAGGAGGACTTGGAACTAATGCACCTGAAGTTGGTGGCTGTACTTATGTGACGTTCATGAAGTGTGAACCTCTACCTTTTAATGGAACTGAAGGTGCTGTAGGACTAAGCCAGTGGATCGAGAAGATTGAATCGGTGTTTAGGATTAGTAAGTGTAAGGAGGAAGATAAGGTGACTTTTGCTATGGCTACTCTTAAAGGTTGTGCGTTGACTTGGTGGAACGGGAGAATTGCTTTCATGGGTCTTGATGCTGCTAATGCTACTCCTTGGGCTGAAATCAAGAAGTGGATGACTTTGGAGTTTTGTCCTCGTAGTGTGATCATTAGGTTAGAACAAGAGTTGATTCATCTGAGAATGAAAGGTGTGGATATTAATAGTTACACGAACCGATTCCATGAGTTGGCCTTGCTATGTCCTCGATTGGTTGAACCCGAAGAGATCCGAATTGAGCAATATGTGAAAGGGTTGACCAGGAATATCCGGGGGGACGTGACATCATCGAAACCACTTACCATTGATGATGCTGTTCGAATGGCTTACCAACTCATTGGACAGATAATTCAGGATAAGGAAGATGAAGCCCGTGTAGGTGAGAAAAGAAAGGGAGACGGTGATCGTGTAGATAGAGGTGATTATAGGAAGAATTTCAATCGCCGTCAAAACCAGAGAAAGGGGAATGCAAATGCTATTACCAACAATGCACCGCGCAACGATGATAGATGTCCTAAGTGTGACAACAAGAGGCATCCTGGCGACTGCTGGAAGTGCCGAAATTGCGGAAAGCTTGGACACAAGGTTGAAAGGTGTAAGAAGGGAACGATTTGCTTCAACTGTAATGAAGAAGGTCATAGGAAATCGGAATGCCCCAAGTTGAAAGCGATTGTACCTGGAAGAAACCCCCAGTGTGGTATCTACCAACTTGGAACAATTGAGGTGAAGAAAGAGGATCCGAATGTCGTTACCGGTACGTTTTTACTAAACAATCATTATGCTGTTGCTTTATTCGATTCGGGTGCCGATAGGAGCTTTGTATCCACTAAATTTAGTGCCCTTATTGATATTGAACCTGTTGAGATAAGTACCAGTTACGAGGTGGAATTGGCTGATGGTAAATTAGTGAAAACTAATAAGCTATTAGAAGGATGCTCTCTAAATCTCTTGAACCATTCCTTTCCGATTGATTTGATGTTGATAGAATTAGGTAGTTTTGATATTATTATTGGTATGGATTGGTTGTCGTTGAATAATGCTACTATTTTATGTGGAGAGAAGAAGGTTAAGATTCCTCTTAGGAATAGAACGTTAGTAATTGATGGTAGTCGAGGTGAATCCCGTTTGAAAATCGTTTCATGTATTAAAGTCCAAAAGTACATCAGGAACGGTTGTGAGTTATTCTTAGCTCAAGTGACCGGGAATGAGTCTAGGGAGAAACGATTGGAAGATGTACCTATTATTTGTGAATTTCCTGAGGTATTTCCTAAAGATTTACCAGGACTTCCACCGATAAGGCAAGTAGAGTTTCGAATCGATTTAATTCCTGGTGCTGCACCGGTGGCACGTGCGCCTTACCGATTAGCCCCTTCTGAATTAAAGGAGTTATCTGAGCAACTTAAGGAGTTGTCTGATAAAGGTTTTATTCGACCGAGCTCGTCGCCTTGGGGAGCTCCAGTCTTGTTCGTTAAGAAGAAGGATGGATCTTTTCGTATGTGCATTGATTATAGGGAACTGAATAAGTTGACAATTAAGAATCGATATCCTTTACCTAGGATTGATGATTTGTTTGATCAACTGCAAGGATCTAGTGTGTATTCTAAGATAGATTTGCGGTCAGGATATCACCAACTTCGCGTCCGTGAAGAAGATATTCCTATAACTGCATTTAGAACTCGTTATGGACACTATGAATTTCAAGTAATGCCATTTGGGTTAACTAACGCACCTACGGTTTTCATGGATTTAATGAATCGAGTGTGCAAGCCCTACTTGGATAAATTTGTGATTGTGTTTATTGACGATATTCTAATCTATTCTAAGAATGAAGATGAGCATAGAGAACATTTGAGGATTGTTTTGAACTTGTTGAAGGATGAAAGGTTGTATGCTAAGTTTTCGAAGTGTGATTTCTGGTTGGATTCTGTGCAATTTCTTGGTCATGTGATTAACAGAGATGGAATTCATGTTGATCCTGCAAAGGTTGAAGCTATTAAGAATTGGTCTGCACCGACAACGCCAACGGAAGTGCGACAGTTCTTAGGATTAGCTGGCTATTATAGGCGATTCATTAAAGAATTTTCTTTGATAGCTAAACCATTGACTAAGCTTACTCAGAAGAATAAACCTTTCGTTTGGGGAAGTGATGAAGATGGAGCATTTCAGATATTGAAGCAAAAATTATGTAGTGCGCCAATCTTATCATTACCCGACGGAAGTGAAGATTTTGTAGTGTATTGTGATGCATCTATTAGAGGTTATGGAGCTGTTTTGATGCAGAGAGAGAAAGTGATAGCTTATGCTTCTAGGCAATTAAGGAAGAATGAAGAGAATTATGCTACTCATGATCTTGAGTTAGGAGCTGTGGTCTTTGCTCTTAGGTTATGGAGACATTATCTGTATGGCACCAAGTGTACGGTATTCACCGATCACAAAAGCCTACAGTATATTCTCGACCAGAAGGAGTTGAACATGAGGCAACGAAGATGGATAGAGTTGTTAAGTGATTATGATTGTGATATAAAGTATCACCCAGGAAAAGCCAATGTTGTCGCTGATGCGTTGAGTAGAAAAGATAGAGAGCCTATCAGGGTGCGTTCTCTAGTCTTGACCGTGCACAATAATTTGCCTGAGCAAATTAGAAATGCGCAAATAGAAGCTTGTAAGAAGGAGAATTTTGTTAATGAAGGGTTCCGAGGAGAAGGAGATCCTTTAGAGGTTAGAGCTGATGGAGTGAAATGTTTAAGAGGTCGTATGTGGATACCTAAGTTTGGAGGTTTAAGAGATTTGATTATGTTAGAATCCCATAAGTCTAAGTATTCCATTCATCCGGGATCTGATAAGATGTACCATGATTTGAAGAAGTTGTACTGGTGGCCGAATATGAAAGCTGACATAGCTATGTATGTTCTTCAATGCTTGACTTGTGCTAGAGTCAAAGCTGAACATCAAAAGCCATCAGGACTACTTCAACAACCAAAGATTCCTGAATGGAAGTGGGAGCGAATTACGATGGACTTTATCACCAAGCTTCCTAGAACATCATCTGGAAACAATTCGATTTGGGTTATTGTCGATAGACTAACCAAATCAGCACACTTCATTCCGGTTAAGGAGCAGTTCTCACTGGAGAAGCTGACTCGAATATACCTGGATAATGTCGTATGCAAGCATGGAGTGCCTGTATCGATCATTTCAGATCGAGATCCTAGATTCGCATCGAATTTTTGGAAATCTCTCCAAAGATCTTTGGGAACGAATCTCGACATGAGCACTGCTTATCACCCCCAGACTGATGGGCAGAGTGAAAGGACGATACAAACACTGGAAGATATGTTGAGAGCTTGTGTGTTAGACTTTGGTAAGAATTGGGATAAACATTTGTCGTTAGCAGAGTTTTCATATAACAATAGTTACCATTCTAGTATTAAGGCTGCACCGTTTGAAGCTTTGTATGGTAGGAAGTGTAGATCTCCTGTATGTTGGAGTGAAGTTGGGGATACCCAGCTCACGGGACCGGAATTGATCCGGGAGACTACGGAGATGATAGTTCAGATTAAGAAGAGGTTGTTGACTGCCCGTAGTAGACAGAAAAGTTACGCGGATGTGCGGCGGAAGCCAATGGAGTTTGAAGTGGGTGACCGAGTAATGTTGAAAGTATCGCCATGGAAAGGCGTTATAAGATTTGGAAAACGAGGAAAATTGAATCCCCGTTATATTGGACCCTTTGAGATTTTATCTAGAGTAGGTCCGGTGGCTTACAAACTAGAGTTACCCCCAGAACTTCATGGTGTTCACAACACATTCCATGTATCTAATCTGAAGAAATGTCTAGCAGTGAGTGATGAGAAAATTCCGTTAGGTAAGGTTCGAATAGATGGGAAGTTGCATTTTATCGAAGAGCCCGTAGAAGTTATGGACCGTGAGGTAAAGCAACTGAAACAAAGTCGGATACCTATTGTCAAGATCCGATGGAATTCAAAGCATGGACCGGAGTATACTTGGGAACGAAAGGATGAAATGTGGAAGAAATATCCGCACCTCTTCGATTTCAGTAAGAAACGGACATCCAAATGAAATGGATCACGAGGACGTTGATCCCTTTTAGGAGGAAAAGCTGTGACAAATCTAACATTTTGAGGTAGTTAAATATTTTCTCGTATAATATTTTGAAACTTATTTTTATGTTGGTTGACGAACTCACGATTTACGGATTTAAATTTGGGCTTACGTGCATAATTTGGCGTCTTTTACGACTAAACCGGAAACCTTAGGATTACGTATTTACGTTTTTGAACTCCGTTTTTGATGAGACAATTTTTATTGGATTCTTTTGTGACGGTGATTCATAATTTATAAAAATGTTTTTCGTAAAACGACCCGAGGGCACGCAAATCGAGAAAACTAGAATCGAGAAATACCCGTAAACTAGTGAGATGGGACAAAACACTTTGCCCCATCCCACTAGCTTACATGGGACGACTAAAATGACTCACCACCCTTAGGTGGCACAAGTCTTAACTTGTTTATACAAGTGTAAGCTCATGCTTACACTTTAAGCTAAACTTCCACCAAACTTAACAAAACCAACAAATGGTTTTCACTTAACCATTTCACCCATGCATTTCACTCTCAAAACTCTCTCTACTTCATCTTTGTGCCGTCCCACATCAAGCCACAAACACCATCTTTGATCTCTTCCAACTACAAACCACATGTTTACTAGTCCTATTAAGGTGTTTCCTTGAAACCTTGATCATTTGGTGGCCATATAACCAACTTTGGAGGTGATTTGCTTGTGTCCTAGGGCTGATTTTCCAACATATGATCTTGCTATTTGATGGTCTTGGAGATACTTGTTGTGTTCATCAAGTTCTTGCCTTCCTAAAACAAGAAATCCACTTGGATTGGTAAAGAAGATCATCCTCTACATTTTTCTCTTATTATTTTGTAAAGAACAAATGTATTTTCTTTCATTTTGTATATGTATATGATGTATATATGATGATAAAAATGTTGTGTGGGGATCAAGTGTTGATAAACATGCTTAAAAATGATGATAACCATAAGAAATGAAGCTAAAATCATGTCTAATTAGTTGGCTGTATAAAAAAAGTAGATAACTAAATGAAGAACTGATAAAAATGCATGGTTTGATCTATTTACAGTAAAGTAGATGATGTTATACACATGTGAGAGTTGGCCATGCAATGGAATCAAAATAATGAGTGAGATATGATCAAAACAAGTTAGGTGGTACAATCTGAATAAGCAGTTTTGTAGGGACTGTTAAGGCAACTTAGACTTAAAATGAGCAGTAGCTATAACTAAGTTATATTTAGCACATATTATGAAGAAGTTGTCATCTAAGAATGAGCTTCTAAGTCATTGTAGAACTCTAGATATGATAAAAATGGTGAATGTGAAGTTAAAAATCAGATTTTGGAAATAATGTTTATTATTATTATATAAGCACTCACTTTATAATTTATAAAATGTAAAGTATAAACCCACTAACTTATAAAACTTATTTATATAAATGTATAAGAGGTTAATTAAATGGGTAAAATATATAAATGGTGGTAAAAGTAATATTTATAAGTACTAAAAACTATAAACTTGATTTTTACGACTTTTTCGGCTATCGCCGTGAAATTAACGTTTTTCATCAAATAAAACTTAGACGACCAAACCCGTCTAATGTAAAGTTTATAAAAGATATATACTGATGTATAAGTAACTAAGACAAGTAAAAATCGATAAAACCCGAACTATAAGAATTACGGACATTTACGAGCTAAATAAACCTATTAGACTAATAATTGGACTTAATAAGATAAATACTTGTAAAAAGAATTATTTGGCCTTAACCCAATAGGGCCCAACATGAAAAGTATAAATACTGATCATATAAGTATATAATGGGTAAAAACAAGTAAAAGAACTTATAAAAGACTTAATGAACTTAAAATAGGTAAAATCGGTAAAACTAGTGAACTAGTAAGACGATACTAAAACGTAAACGCTAAAATGAGTAAATGAGGATTTATAAACCCACTTGATCATCATCATATGTACAATAATCATATATATGTATATTGTTATTTTTATAAAAGTCATTGGACCGAGTCTAAGACCGATTATTATTTATATAGGTTTCCGTGACCGAAGCACGCCCGTAGCCTATAATCCGCCTTTCATTAACAACGTGAGTTCATAGCCTCACACTCTTTTTAAATGTTTTATAAAATGATTTGTAAACCCGCGAGGGAGATAACATGCTAGATTTTTATAAATAGAACACAAGTAGTCCCGATTGTATGCTAAATGAGATGGACCCGAATGATGCTATGACCCTATATTCGAGACTAAAAGGATTATTAGTAGTTAGGTTATGTCACTTAAAGTCCCATTAGCATGAATTGTGAACTACCGGGATTTGGTAGACGCTTATGCATTTGATAGTACTATTTGGGGACGATCACCCCAGTTCGCGCCTTGACGGTTGATCCCCGTCGTACCACATTGATTGGTAAGCGAATTTATGTATGAGAAGATTCCATAGCGTGATTTTTGTGACGACACACTAACTTAGATGGGCAAATTGTTGTCGGGTTCGCGGCCCGCTGTTTTCACAGTAAGGTAACAATGTCATGCGGCTAATAATAATCCTACAACCTATACAAATAATACAATATAAGACATAAATAATAAACGATAACGACGCTATTACGATGAATATATTACCTATCGTGGTAATATAGAGACTACGGTCTCATGGACGGTTTCAGATGTATGCTTGATTTATATATTGCCTGACTAGCAATATGTGGACTTACTTCCGATATTATACTTGTGTTCTGATTTTAAATGATTGTAAATGATTGATTTTTATATAACGGTTTTCATTAAACTCTATGAATTCACTCGGCATTCGCTGATATGATTTTTGCATGTTTTCTATCTCAGGTGCTTGAAGGAAATCCAGATGGAGATCGACTCTGATGGCCCACACTTAATATTAAAAATGTTCATTCGATCTGTGTTTTGTAAACTTAATGACCTGTATAATTTGGGACCTGTTGTACACTTTTAAACCTTTTTATCGAATGAATGTTTGTTAAACCTTGTACAACCATTTTTATGTGTTGTCTATGATTGGAGTTATTGTGCTATCCCGTAACACTCTGAAAGACCCTTCCGCTGTACCGATACGAAAAATGAGAGTGTTACACAACAGGAACCCAAGAAGATCTTTGATGCTCTCAAAGAACCAAGTTGGGTGAAAGCAATGCGTGATGGAAAAGATGTGGATGTCAGGCACTATAGATCAATGATTGGTTCATTGATGTATCTCACATCCTCAAGACCTGACATCATGTTTGTTGTGTATGCTTGTGCACGCCATCAAGTGACTCCCAAAGAATGTCACCTTTATGTTGTCAAGAGAATCTTTAGGTACCTTAGATGTTATCCAGATCTTGGCTTGTGGTACCCTAAAGATTAACCATTGGAGCTTATTGCATATTCAGACAGTGACTATGGAGGTGATAAGTTTGATAGAAAATCCACAACTGGTGGATGTCAGTTTCTTGGGAGTAGGTTGATATCTTGGCAATGCAAGAAACAAACAGTGGTGGCCAATTCTACAACTGAAGCATAGTATGTTGCAGCAACTGCTTGTTGTGGACAAGTCTTATAGATTCAGAACCAGCTATTGGATAATGGGTATAATTTCATGCATACCAAGATATTTGTTGACAATAACAGCACTTTATGCATTATTAAGAATCATGTACATCATTCTAAAACAAAACACATAGAAATTAGACATCATTTTATAAGGGATTGTTTTGAAAAGGGTTTAATACAACCAGATAGGGTTGACACAGAAGAAAATGTATCTGATTTATTAACTAAACCTTTTGATGCTGGAAGGTTTCAATACTTGGTAACAAGTATTGGAATGATCAACCTCACATAATATGTGTTTTGGGGTCTTATTGTAAAAGTATGTACAGGATAATGCATTGTTATTGGTCTTTTTGAGGATTTAGATTTTCCACTATATTTTTCTAACACTGACAAAGGTTACCTTAACGCTGATGAGTGTTATTGTGACGTTGTCAGCAATATATTTGTGTAACACTGACAAAGGTTTCCTTAACACTGACAAGTGTTATCGGGACGTTGTCAGCAACAATGTTAGTTTTGTGGTTTTTAATCTAAATGTGCAGGTGGTGTTAGCATTATACCATTGGATACAGAGTTGCTTATGCATCCTTGGAGAATCATTTGAGCATGTTTTTATTTATGGATGATGGTTGGAATATTTATATTCCTATCTTGACATAAATTTTTTTTATGTTCATGCATATTTTTGAGCAACATATGTATCACAGTTTAAGGGAGGTTTTAGGAACCTTTAGGACTTTTGGGTATTCTTATGATACTCTTATCACAATTCTAGATTGTGTCCACAGGTGAGTATGAGTTAGTTTTACTAAATCATGAGGCACTGTAGCATGCAAAGTTGATATACTATGCATGCTGCCAAGACATTTTTGGCCTAGAATTGGTTGAGGTCTGTTGGGAGACTTAGGAATGATTTTATGGGTTTTACCTGGGAGTAACAAGGAATTTTATGAGATAACTTAGTTGTTAAGAGTTTTGTTTAGCAATGGACACTAGAGGACTGTTATGTCTATCTTGCATAAGCAAGTGTGCATAACTAGACAGTGCTTGCCGCCCTATAATAATTATCAACTTATAGGTTATCTTCACTAGGATAAATTACTTTGTTAAGGTCCTTTTTCATTTTTATTACTTTTATTTTTGGACGTTGACAAGTATTTTTCCAAGCGTTGTTATGACCAATTTAGACGCTGACATGGCTTTGGCAAACGTTGACAAGAATATAGTCGTTGGGCGTTGATGGGTTATTTTTTACCGTTGATACCCATTGGGACCTACCTAGTTGTTACTTTTTGACAAATTTTGGGGCCGTAATTTTGGGAGCAGATAACTTTTAATTAATGCATGAGATAACTTATTTTCTTTTCAATATTTTCATCATGATATTTTGAAAATAGTTGCCTCATTTTTGACCAATCACATGCATCTTTCTCTCCTATATATTTGGCTCCTATTTTTAAACAGGGTATCTATCATTCTTGTCTAACAAATTTCTCCTATAATTCATCTTTCTAAATATTCACAAACAGATTTCTTCTAGAATGGCACCAAAATTTAAACCAAGTGATTTGGTATTGGGATTCAGGAGTCAACACAACATGATTGCATATTTGGACGCTGATGATGCTCTGTTTCCCCAATACACCCAGATGGTGGCGTATTTGAATGTATCCCCAATTAGGTACGCTCTTTCTCGTGCTCCTCTAATCTCTGTCACACATATTAAGCAGTTTTGGAACACTGTTAGTTCCTCAACAGTTAATAAAGTGACTACATTATCATCTATTGTTCATGGGCGTACATGGGTGGTTACTGAAGCCTTGGTTCGCCAAGCTTTGCATCTTGATGATGCAGATGGTATAACCACCCTTCCCATTCATGAAATATAACAAGGACTAAGGGCTTTGGGTTATCCTTTCCTTGATGAGGGAACTTCAAACAAATATCATAAACAGGAGTTTCCCCCAGCCTGGAAGTACCTCATACATGTCATCTTACAAAGTTTGAGTCCCAAGTGTACTGCACACAATGAGATTAATAGATCCATTGCTAGTGCTATTGTGTGCATTGCAACTGGGCAAAAGTTTATTTATTCTAAAATGATTTTTGATGGCATGTGTAAAAACAAAGGGAATAAGATGACTTTGGCTTATCCCATATTTTTACAAATGGTTTTTGATGTGCAAAATTACTGCACAAGGGATCATGATGATTTTTATGAGATCCCTGTGCAAAAGACAGCAATTTTTACAAAGATGAACTTATCCCCTCACCGTGACTTACCCCTCACCCCAGCTATGCTTGCTGTTATTGCAGCAGCACAACCCCAACCAGACCCTCAACTACATCTTGACCCAATACCAGAACCTTTACCTTCACCTCAACACATGCAAATTGACCAAGAACCATTTGACGCTGACACATTAAATGTTGGCGTTGATACAAGTAATCCAAACATTGACACTTTTCCTTCAAAGACCCAAACACCCCGCAACCTTCCAACATCCACCCAATCCACATCATCTTCTACCCCACCACAATATAGGTTGCAAAAATGCCAAAGGACTACTGGAGTGTTCTCCTCTAGTGTTCCTAGCCATGTAGCAGAGAGAACCACCACCACAAGTGTGGTTGGTGCTATGGATGAAGCTTGGACTATTGGTTCTGGCTTAGATGCAGGCCAAGACAGTCCTAACATGTTTAAAACCTCATCCATGCCCCATGAATCTAACTTGGGAGGTCAAATACCCATTTTAGAGGAGGGCAGATTGGAACCAATGACATTAATGGAATTGACGGCTGTCTGCATTAGCTTGCAAAAGCAAAATGCGGACTTGGTACAAATTGTCAATACACAAGGCCTTGAACTCAAGCAATTGAGGGAGAGGATTGTTGTTTTGGAGAATGCTAGCATAAGGCGTGGGATGGAGGAATCTTCCAAAGGGGAGGATGAGTAGATTAATGTGAGTGATAAGGGCTCACATGATGGTGAATCTTTGGGTATTGCTGAGGTCCTAACTGAATTGAAGAAGCAACCAGGTTTTGACAGATCTCTGGTAACTCCTACCAATTTAGACTTGTCTTTTACAGCTATGTTGGAGCAAATTACAAGAGGCGCTGAGACAGGTAATTTGGGCGCTGACATAAGTAAATTGAGCGTTGACATACCTGCAGATGAGGTTGATGTATTCCAGTCATCATCCATCATCAAAGAAGTATCTTCACAGGTATTACCATCATCCTTACCCATCATTGATCCATTAGATAAGGGTAAAGGAATCATGGTAGATGTAGAAGTTCCAAAGGATGCAGCACAAGTAGAGTTTGATAGAAGGTTGGTTGCACAACTTGTGGAACAAGAAAGAAAGAAGGTAGGTGAATCACCATTTGTTGTCACTTCAGAGGAGCAAGAAGGAAGTGATGAAGCCAGTTCAGATTCAAGTATGATTATAATTGAGCAACCTGAGAGACTTGAATATGGTGATGATTTGGCAAGGGAGAAGCTGAATGAGTTGAAATTGCAAGTAGATTTTGATATGCCAGAAGTTGTTCAGATGTACCATGCTTGGGAAGATATGTGTATGGAGAATCCAGATTTGACTATTTCAGACCAAATATGGGGTTTGGAGATTCTTCTAAGAGTACAAAAGGACTGCAAGGTAATTCTAAAACACAAAGCTAGCAATATTCTCTCAATGCTAAAGAGGGACAGAAGGGAGCTGTACTACATGCTACTCAGATGTCATGAAACAGGATGGACCTATTAGAAATTGTTGGGATTATCCTTTGAAGAGTTGGAGTACAAGGCTTATCCCATTTGGGCAAAAGTGTAGGAAGAAAACACTCTAAGACTTCTTTCAGATGAAAGGAAAGAAGAACTTGTAGAAGAGATGGAGCTTAAGAAGGCAATGATTGTTCCTAGACCTTTGAAGAAAGGAGTTCCTCTTGATTTTCCTAAAGATATGGATAGATTGAATCCAAGTGAAGCTGTTATAAGAAGGAGCATCAAGCTCTCACCATTGGAAGCTTCAGATATGGTACAAGTGTTGCCTCTTGATTCCAGAAACCCTATTATAAGCTATGAAGAAGATGAAAGTGGGTTTTGGAAGATTGGCAGGTATGGGAAAGAGGTACTGTAACACTCTCAAAATCGGGTCACATTAGCGGAAGGGTCCTTGAGTGTTACTTACATGATACAATCACACAATTATAGAAAACGGCGCAAAACGAGTCGTTTTAATAAAACATCCATTCATTCATTCAAAAGATAATAATCCATACACGGTCCCAGATAACTTTAAAATATTTACAGTACACATCAAAAGATAAAAGTTGTTTCAAATGGATATATTTTATAAAAGCAGGCCAAAGTCACCAAAATTAAGCAAGCTTCAAGAAACCACCTTCCTTGAGTACCTTCTTTATGGACCTGAGATAAAACATGCTAAAAAATCAACAAAAATTGTTGAGTGAATCCATAGAGTTTAAAATATGTAAATCGAACACAAGTATCTGGATAAACCTTCATCGGTAACAATTATGTTGATCGGACATAATTATTGTGTTATTTCATAAGCCTCGTGACATTGAACGTTAACATATATATATTTCAGCCCACAAACACACCTAGCCAAGTGCGTATATTTCTCTTATACTAATGCATCCGATGTGCTCCAATACACATGTGCTTCACTACACATTGCGATAGCTAATCGCATCGGACTGGGCGTCACCCCGATAGATCTATCCATAGTATTAGCGTTCACTCGCACCAAGTAATTAACAATTCACGATAAGTGGGTCTTAGAGGCTATAAGCAAACTTATGTAAATAACATTCATCTGAGCATACAACCGGGTCCCTTGTGTTCTATTTTAAAAATAAGCATGTTATCCCCCTCGCGGGTTTTATAAATAAGTAAATAAATAAAAGCGAGGCTATGAACTCACCTTAAAGCAATATGATATCAATCGATAATAACCAACGACGAAATATAATTAAACGAGAGCCACGATCTTCTAACAGTACCCAAATTAGTGTATTCAGAAATATGCAATTATTAGTAAATTCTTAAAATCTTGGAAAGCTTATTTGATGACCCCTTTATAAGCTATATGTTACTATGAGATTTGAATTGGTAGTACTCATAGTCGGCAGATTTGGAATGGTAAAGATATGCCATGTTTTCTTTTTTTAAATGCATACGAAGTTATCATTCATTGCAACAAGACACGTGTTGTGTCAATTCATCATTTAACAAAACTTACTTGCAAAGTAACTTACTATTTTGTCATCTTCAAAAATATATAACGCATTTTTTTTATGTTACAAGTATAGCGGGTATTATCGAAACCCGACATTTTAAAAGTTACGCGATTTGAAAAATATTTGTAAGACACAAAAAAATAAACGCTCAATATAAAATAAAAACATCGACATTCGGAGAACATTTATATTTCGATATAAAAATAAGGACTTATAATTTAATAAATGTTAACGCGCTATATAAGCGAACGACATTTAAAGGTTTATCGTACATTACGAAAATTACTTTTAAAAGAAAATATTATAAATAAAATAAAATAAAATAAGAATTAAACGACAACAATATAAAATATTTTTTTTTGTCATAACGAGAAATAAATATCGATACCTAACGTATTCCTTTCCGGTTAACAAGAACAATACAATAAACAAAAATAATTTAAATATCAAATAATATACACATTAATAATGTACTAGTTCGCCGTTTTTTTTATAGTATATATATTTACAGCAAATATATGTTGACAATTTTTATATGTTGTGGGGTATATTATTTGATCAAATATATTACTCTATTACACATGTATCTAACTAATTGTTTACTTTGATCTTCTTATGCATGTGTGAATGATTTAAGTAGCTGTTTTTTTATAACCTAAACGACATTCTTACGCTAAGTTTCAAGACTTAAATTTCCCAGTTAACCGATAATTTAAATTTCTCAATAAAGTAAATACATAATACATAATAGTCGAGATTAGAAAAACGACCTGAAATCGACGGATTGTCACATCATCCCTACCAAATTAGGATCTTCGCCCTCGAAGATCAACTTGCGTTCTTGCCCGGTCGCTTGTTGAAATCAAAGAGGTGAGGGTATTTCTTCCACATTTGATCTTCCCTTTCCCAAGTAAACTCGGGTCCTCTCCGTGAATTCTATCGGACTTTGACAATAGGGATTCGACTTTGCTTTAGTTGCTTGACCTCGTGATCCATGATCTCTATTGGTTCTTCAATAAACTACAACTTTTCATCAACCCTAACCTCGTCCAATGGTATAACGAGTTCTTCGTCAGATAAAAACTTCTTCAGGTTCGATACATGAAAAGTGTTATGAATTTCATGAAGTTCTTGTGGTAATTCAAGTTGGTATGCCACAGGACCTACTCTTGATATAATCTTGAATGGTCCGATATAACGAGGACTTAATTTTCCACGTTTTCCAAATCGTACAACACCTTTCCATGGTGATACTTTTAGCATTACCTTATCCCCCACGTTAAACTCCAATGGTTTTCGTCTTACATCCGCATAACTCTTCTGTCGGCTTCGCGCGGTCACCAACCTATTCTTGATTTGCACAATCATATTCGTCGTCTCTCTAATCATTTCTGGACCAGTGAGTTGAGCATCACCAACCTCACTCCAACACACTGGCGATCTACATTTTCTCCCATAAAGTGCTTCAAAAGGTGCAACTTTAATACTCGTGTGATAACTGTTATTGTACGAGAATTCGGCCAAAGGTAAGTGCTTATCCCATCTACTTCCTAAGTCTATCACACAAGCACGCAACATATCTTCCAAAGTTTGAATTGTTCTTTCGCTTTTCCCATCTGTCTGTGGATGATAGGCTGTGCTCATATCTAAATTGGTTCCTAAAGATTTTTGAAGCGATCTCCAGAATCCAGAAGCAAAGCGACTGTCTCTATCGGAAATGATTGAAATGGGAACACCATGTTTATACACAATTTCCTTCAGATAAATGTCGGCGAGTTTCTCTATACTGAACTTCTCATTGATTGGAATAAAATGAGCGGACTTAGTTAAACGATCGATTATAGCCCATATTGTATCGTACCCAGACGGTGTCCTTAGGAGTTTTGTGATGAAGTCCATCGTAATTCACTCCCATTTCCAGATTGGAAGTTCCGATTGGACAAGTAATCCCGACGGCTTCTGATATTCAGCCTTTACCTTAGCACACGTTAAGCATTTCGCGACGTATGTTGCAATATTGGCTTTCATATTCGGCCACCAGTATAACTTTTTCAAGTCTTGGTACATTTTGTCCGATCCAGGATGAATAGAATACTTGGATTTACGAGATTCTAACATGATCAAGTCTCTCAGTCCTCCATAGAATGGTAACCAGATTCGACCTCTCAAACAATTGATACCATCGACTCGCGTCTCAAACGGCTCACCTTCTCCTCTAAAATTTTAGGCCGTAATATTCTCCTTTTTACACGCTTCGATTTGTGCGTTTCGAATTTGCTCGGGTAAGTTATTATGAACTGTCACCACCAAATCACGCACTCGAATTGGTTTTTCCCTTTCTTTTCGACTTAACGCGTCGGCTACCACATTCGCCTTTCCTGGGTGATAACGAATTTCACAGTCCTAATCACTCAAGAGTTCAACCCATCGACGTTGCCTCATATTCAGCTCCTTTTGATCCAAGATATATTGTAGGATTTTATGATCAGTGAATATTGTACATTTCGTGCCATACAGATAATGTCTCCAGATTCGTAGAGCAAAAACCACAACGCCTAGTTCCAGGTCGTAGGTAGTGTAGTTCTCCTCATTCTTCCTTAATTGTCTAGAGCCATATGCGATCACTTTTTCACGTTGCATGAGGACAGCACCGTATCCTTTAAGAGATGCATCGCAATAAACAACAAAGTTCTCACTTCCTTCGGGTAGCGACAAGATCGGCGCACTGCAGAGTTTCATTTTCAAGGTTTGAAAAGCTTCTTCTTCATCATTGCCCCACACATACGGTTTATTTTTCTTAGTCAGCTTAGTTAATGGTTTCGATATCAAAGAAAATCCTTCAATAAACCTTCTGTAGTAACCAGCCAAACCTAGAAATTGTCTTACTTCAGTTGGAATAGTTGGAGCACTCCAATTTTTTGATGGCTTCAATTTTCGCAGGATCAACATGTACACCACTTTTATCAATCACATGTCCAAGAAATTGTACGGAACTAAGCCAAAAATCACACTTTGAAAATTTTACGTACAATTTTTCGTTCTTTAACAAGTTCAAGATAATCCTTAAGTGTTCAACATGCTCTTCTTCGCTCTTAGAGTAGATTAGAATATCATCGATGAACACGATCAAGAATTTATCAAGATACGGCTTACACACACGATTCATTAAATCCATGAATACAGCAGGTGCATTGGTTAAACCAAAAGGCATAACCCGAAACTCGTAATGACCATAACGAGTCCTAAACGCCGTAATAGGATTATCTTCCTCGCGTATGCGAAGTTGATGATAGCCAGAACGAAGATCAATCTTGGAGAAAACAAGAGAACCTTGAAGTTGATCAAATAGATCATCTATTCTTGGAAGCGGGTAACGATTCTTAATCGTTAGCTTATTCAGCTCTCGATAATCGATGCACATACGGAACGAACCATCCTTCTTCTTCACGAACAAAATAGGAGCTCCCCAAGGTGACGAGCTCGGTCGAATAAAACCTTTATCAGAGAGTTCTTGCAACTGCACAGATAATTCCTTTAGTTCGGATGGTGCTAAATGATATGGCGCACGTGCCACGGGTGCAGCACCAGGAATAAGATCGATTTGGAATTCTATTTGCCTTTGAGGCGGAAGCCCTGGTAAATCTTCTGGAAAGACTTCAGGATAGTCACGAATAATTGGAACATCTTCGACTCGCTTCTCCTTTGATTCCTTCTCCGATACTTGAGGTAGGAATAATTCACAACCTCTTTCGATATACTTACGAGCTTTAATGCACGAAACGATTTGCAGTTGGGAATTATTTTCATCGCCTTCAATAACTAAGGTCTTGTTATCTATGGGAATCCTAACCTTCTTTTCTCCACACAAAATAGACGCTTTATACATCGATAGCCAATCCATTCCGATAATAACATCGAAACTTCCCAATTCGAAGATCATTAAGTATATTTTAAAAATACGGTTCAAGAGGTTAAGGGAACATCCTAAAAGCGCACTATTGGTACTCACTAATTTACCATCAGCTAGTTCTACTTCATAACTCGTGTCTAATTTGACCGGTTTGATATCAATTAAGGTACTAAAACTTGTAGACACAAAGCTTTTATCGGCACCAGAATCAAATAAAGCTGTAGCAAAACGGTTATTTAGTAAAAACGTACCAGTGAAAACTTTCGGGTTTTGCTTAACATCGGCATCACCCGTTTGATAAGTTTTTCCTTGATTATTTCCACCACGTGCATTTTTCGGAGGTCGAGGGCACTCATTCCTCATGTGTCCTTTACCCTGGCAATTAAAACACGTCACCTCTTTCTTTCTTTGTCCCCAACAATCATCAGTCTTGTGACCTAATTTGTTACATTTCTCGCACTTAGCACATTCACCAGTATGAAACCTTTTGCATCGTTGACAACGGAGTCCCTTGTCAGTTGGTGCAGTTTCAGTCATTGCCTTTGCATTACCCCTTCTTCGGTTTTGATGTCTATTGTGAGATTGACGGTTGTCACCTCGATCATCACTATCATACTCTGCCTTTCTTTTACTACCTTCTTGAACACCATCAGCCTTATCCTGGATGATTTGCCCCATTAGTTGGTAGGCCATTTTGACAGCTTCATCAATATTGGCAGGTTTAGATGAGGTCACATCACCACGGATATTAGTAGATAAGCCTCAAATATACTGCTCCACCTTTAAATATTACGGGTTCACTTTATTTGGGCAAAGTAAAGCAAGTTCATGGAATATGTGAGTGTATCCATCAATGTCAGTACCCCTCAGTCTCAGCTGATACAGTTCATGTTCCAACATTTGAATAACACTTCTTGGACAAAATTCCTCGGTCAACCACCTTCTTACTTCAACCCATGGTGTGGCATAAGCAGCATCCATACCCATTGATGCCATTCTTCCATTCCACCAAGTTAATGCTCGCCCCTGAAGAGTAGCAGTGGCAAACATCACCTTATCTCCTTCCTTAGATTGACTAAATCGGAATACAGATTCCAATTTTTCAAACCAATGGATTAACCCAACAGCACCTTCAGTACCCTTGAAAGATGGTGGTTTGCATTTCATGAAACTAGTGTAGGTACACTTCTTATTTTCAGGAATTACTGGTCTATCAGCAACATTACCTCGAACACCAACATTGTCTGCTCCAGCACCAGCAGTGTCAGCTCCAGCATTGCCAGCTCCAATGTTGCCAGCTCCAGCATTGCCAGCTCCAACATTGCCAGCTCCAACATTGCCAGCTCCAGCGTTGCCAGATCCAACATTGCTAGTTCCAACATTGCCAGCTCCAGCGTTGCCAGATCCACCAGATCCACTGGCTCCATTATTCATATTTGCCAAAAATGCATTCATAGAGACCTGGAATTGGTCAGATACTATAGCGCGTAGTTGCGCCTCAGTCATTGATTTTGGCGGCATTATCTTGTTATAACACAATTCAAATCATAATGAGTATTCATTCAATGGTTGTGATAACAAAACATGAATAACATGGATAAAGAACTAGATAGATGAAAAGAAACAAGAATGGATATAGTACAAAGAATAGCATTTCAACAAGGAACGAAGATTCGCAAGGAATAAGTCAAAAGACAGGAATTTTTCTATTGTGACAATCTGTGACGTTTATAAATTACGTATTAGTAATATAAAAATAAATAATTAACATTTATCATTAAATAAATGTAATCCATGCTTTAAGCATAAATAATAATTATTTATTTACAACATATATATACTATCTCGTATATATATATAATTTTCTCATTCTTGTCTATTGGAAACTCGGAGGTTTCGCTTGCAATTGTTATAGTCAAAAGATTTCAAAAATTTATTTTTGGAAAATCTTTTCGTTCTCTATAACTTGAGCTCTTGATACCAATCTGTAACACTCTCAAAATCGGGTCACATTAGCGGAAGGGTCCTTGAGTGTTACTTACATGATACAATCACCCAATTATAGAAAACGGCTCAAAACGAGTCGTTTTAATAAAACATCCATTCATTCATTCAAAAGTTAATAATCCATACACGGTCCCAGATAATTTTAAAATATTTACAGTACAAATCAAAAGATAAAAGTTGTTTCGAATGGATATATTTTATAAAAGCAGGCCAAAGTCACCAAATTTAAGCAAGCTTCAAGAAACCACCTTCCTTGAGTACCTTCTTTATGGACCTGAGATAAAACATGCTAAAAAAATCAACAAAAATTGTTGTGTGATCCATAGTGTTTAAAATATGTAAATCGAACACAAGTATCTGGATAAACCTTCATCGGTAACAATTATGTTGATTGGACATAATTATTGTGTTATTTCATAAGCCTCGTGACATTGAACGTTAACATATATATATTTCAGCCCACAAACACACCTAGCCAAGTGCGTATATTTCTCTTATACTAATGCATCCGATGTGCTCCAATACACATGTGCTTCACTACACATTGCGATAGCTAATCGCATCGGACTGGGCGTCACCCCGATAGATCTATCCATAGTGTTAGCGTTCACTCGCACCAAGTAATTAACAATTCACGATAAGTGGGTTTTAGAGGCTATAAGCAAACTTATGTAAATAATATTCATCTGAGCATACAACCGGGTCCCTTGTGTTCTATTTTAAAAATAAGCATGTTATCCCCCTCGCGGGTTTTATAAATAAGTAAATAAATAAAAGCGAGGCTATGAACTCACCTTAAAGCAAAACGATATCAATCGATAATAACCAACGACGAAATATAATTAAACGAGAGCTACGATCTTCTAACAGTACCCAAATTAGTGTATTTGGAAATATGCAATTATTAGTAAATTCTTAAAATCTTGGAAAGCTTATTTGATGTCCCCTTTATAAGCTATATGTTACTATGAGATTCGAATTGGTAGTACTCATAGTCGGCAGATTTGGAATGGTAAAGTTATGCCATGTTTTCTTTTTTTTTTAAATGCATACAAAGTTATCATTCATTGCAACAAGATACGTGTTGTGTCAATTCATCATTTAACAAAACTTACTTGCAAAGTAACTTACTATTTTGTAATCTTCAAAAATATATAACGCATTTTTTTTATGTTACAAGTATAGCGGGTATTATCGAAACTCGATATTTTAAAAGTTACGCGATTTGAAAAATACTTGTAAGACACAAAAAAATAAACGCTCAATATAAAATAAAAACATCGACATTCGGAGAACATTTATATTTCGATATAAAAATAAGGACTTATAATTTAATAAATGTTAACGCGCTATATAAGCGAACGACATTTAAAGGTTTATCGTACATTACGAAAAATACTTTTAAAAGAAAATATTAAAAATAAAATAAAATAAAATAAGAATTAAACGACAACAGTATAAAATATTTTTTTGTCATAACGAGAAATAAATATCGATACCTAACGTATTCCTTGCCGGTTAACAAGAACAATACAATAAACGAAAAAAATTTAAATATCAAATAATATACACATTAATAATGTACTAGTTCGCTGTTTTTTTATAGTATATATATTTACAGCAAATATATGTTGACAATTTTTATAAGATGTGGGGTATATTATATCGTTTGATCAAATATAGTACTCTATTACACATGTATGTAACTAATTGTTTACTTTGATCTTCTTATGCATGTGTGAATGATTTAAGTGGCTGTTTTTTTTATAACCTAAACGACATTCTTACGCTAAGTTTCAAGCCTTAAATTTCTCAGTTAACCGATAATTTAAATTTCTCAATAAAGTAAATACATAATACATAATAGTCGAGATTAGAAAAGCGATCTGAAATCGACGGATTGTCACAGGTACACACATTTGCCACTCTTATATCTTTGTTTGCACGTGTTGATAGAGAAGACTTGGTAGATCTTTGGAGGTTGTTAGAGGCCAAGTATGAGACTGAAGTTCCTACTTCAGTCAATGGAATAAAACTTTGGTCAACATTCAAGAGAATGTGTGGACCAAAAGATGAAGATCCTGTTGTTTGGAAGGATCTTGAAGATGATCTCAGTGGTCTTCAATGGCGTTTTTATTCAGCTGCTGGTGTATATTATTTGAGCTCTACAAAGTTTGCTGAGTATCTACTTGTAGATGGTCAGTTTCCATGTCCAAAGAAGTTTTGGAGAAGATGAAGACAACACAGCTGGAGATTGATTATTCAAGTGACATGGCCAAAGATTTGATCAGACATATTTATTACCAATATGATCAAGTTTGTAAGATTCCTCCTAGTTCTTAATGTTTATTCAGAAACTTGATTACTAGAGTAGATATCAAGTTTAGGGGAGGATTGTTGGGAATAAAATATAGCCAGTCCACTTGAGCGCTGACAAGAGGAAAACAAGCGTTGATAGGAAGAAAACAAACGCTGAGAGATCAAGCGTTGACAAGAAGAAGTCAAGTGTTGATAGGTTGAAGACAAGCACCGATGAAAAGATTTAGTCTACGTGTATTATGTTTCTAGTTTGTTTCTAGTAAAGATAAGTTCAACATTGTATTTTCTATAATTATATTTACCTAGAATAGTTGATACGTAGACTTTTGTACAAGGCTTCTTATGTCTATAAAAGAAGACCTTCAGGTTATGTTTCAACAATAAGTTTTCATACGTTAAACACTTTCATTTTAAGCAAGTTTGTTATTATCAATCAAGTGAAAGTTTGTTTACATCTTTGTGTGTTCTTGTTTAAGTGTTAATTCCGCATAACACTTAGATTACTTTATACATAAACAAAGTTTCTCTACGTGTATAACTTGATCTAATCTCGTATACACAAAGCTAAATCGATCTATGTTTAGGATCAACAAACGTAAGTCTTAGATATTTACAAAACATTTGAATAGAAATTTTATATAAATGCGGGCCATAAACTCTTGTCGTCTTCCCGAGAATTACCTTCAAGTACCTGAGATAAAACATGTTAAAAGTCAGCGAAACGATGAGCGAGTCCATAGAGTTTAATAAAAACCATTAATATATCACCGGTATATAATCATTACCGAAAAACATTTTGAGCAATTCTTGTTCTTAGACCATAATATAGGCCAATAACATTTTGTACGAATCATTTTCGTAAATTATAACATAGGCCTAAAATATTTTTATACGAATTATTGTCGTAAATCATACAATACGTTTTATAAACGTTGTTTAAAGTATAATAAAAACCGTTATATAAAACAGTTATGTAAAACCAAAACACAGGTATAATAATAAATAAGACCCCATATTGCTAGTCAGACAATATATTATAACTCAAATCATTTACCATACACTATTCCTGAGACCGTAGCCTCAGTGTTACCATTATCATTATTATAATTAGATTATTATAAGCCGCATGACATTGTTGCCTTTCTATAATATATATCGGGTAGCTAGCCCGGGATTCATTTTCCCATTTAAAACAGTGTGCCATCACAAAAATCATGCTAAATATACCACTCTCATACATAAATTCGCTTGCCAATCAATGTGACACACCGGGGATCAGCCGTCAAGACGCGAACCGGGGTGATCTTCCCCAAATAGTACTATTATATGCGTAAGCATCTATCAACTCCCGCTAGTTCACAATTCATGCTAATGGGACTTATAGTGACATAACCTAACTAATAATAATCCATTTCAATCATTCATTAGGTCATATAATCAATCGGGTCCATATCAATAAACATACAATCGGGACCACTTGTATTCTATTTTCATTAAAACTAGCATGTTATCTACCTCGCGGGTTAATTAAACATTTCATAAAACATTTAAAAGAGTGTGAGGCTATGAACTCACATTGGTTGGGAAAGGCGGGTTTTGGCAACTAGAGTTTACGACACCTGACTCGATCATGGGAAACCTAAACAAATAGTAATTGGTCTTAGACCATGCCAAATAACTTTATAAAAGTTGTTATGTATATTTAATGATGTCATAAACATGATGATCAAGTGGGATTTTATCACCTTATACAACATTATTAGTTGTTAAGCATTTTGTTAACTTAGTCTTGTTACACTAGTTTTAGCCCATTTATATGTTAAGGCCCATTAGGCCCATTAAGAGTCCAATATGTTTTATTAGTCCATTTATACTTTTAGGACTAGGTCTCTACTCAAATGTTGGGCCCAAGTGGGTTAAGCCCATGAGCAAGTCCAATGATGCTAAACCAAACTAGTTGGGCCTAGTGGTCCAACAAATGTTAATTTTTGGTCCATTATGTGTCTATATGTTACATAGCTCGGGTTTGTTGGTTATTACATGTTAGATGTGTTTATAAATCAGTATATGTTCTATAAAAATGTTACATTAGATGGGTCCGACCATCTAAGTTTTATTAGGTAAAAACGGCATTCTTTCGGTTTTAGCCGAAAAGACGTAAAATTTATATACATAGTTTGTAGTTTGGAAAACTAGTTGATTTTTACTTGTATAAAACGTAATACTTATTTATTGTAGTGTATAAATATATTTTATGATAGTATTATCATTTGTTTACTTTTATATACTTATTTTTATAGTATTTTACTTCAAGTGGGTTTTTTATATTATATAGTTTATTAAGAAATCAGATTTCTAAAGTCAAGTCCACCATTTTTATCATATCTTGAGTTCTACAAGGAGATAGAACCCTAAATTTTAACAGCATAAACTAAATGATATGTGATACAAATAACTCTTCTATGGATTCTTCTCAAACAACCTCTAAGTATAAGTTTTAGTTCGTCTAAAACAGACCAGTCAGATTGGTACCTCAAAAGTGTTTTGGCCATATCTTGCTCATTTTTAACATTCCATTGTGTGGCCAATTCACCACTTATGTAAAAATCATGTATCCATCATTATATCTAATAATCTCATCCATTTAACCAAGTAAAAATATTGAAACCTACTGTTTTAAACAGCCTACTAATCTAATCAAGATTTTATCACTTTTACTTGTAGATTTAGCCTTGTTAACTTAATCTAGTGACTCAAAATCATCATACAGTACCTTGATCATCATTCATCATCATACATATACATTTTTTGATGAAAATAGATGAATACATTTACAAAACTAATAGGACGATAGAAATAAACAATCTTTATACCAACCAATATGATGAAAAGATGTGATTTTTGGATGATCAAGGCTTGATCTTGTCACCAAACCTTTAACTTGGTAAATGAACTTTTTGAAATCTTCAAATGTATGAACACCTTCTTGAAAATCAGCCCTAGGACTGCATGAAAACTTCTTTTTACATGTAACAATCACCTCCAAACAACCTCCTTTTAAGTAGCTATCAACATATGTTGATTGTAGATGAAGTTTATGGTTAAAAATTGATGATGATGGTGATTTAGTGGTGGTTATGGATGAAGGGTGATGAATTTCGTGTAAGATATAAGGAAAGAGGAGGATAACACCAAAGAATGCATGTTCTATGTGTTTAGTTGGTGGAGGAAGTATACAAGTGAGTTAGGAATGGAAGACCAAGTGTCTAACATGTGAAGGAGGCAATTCCACCTCCAAATAGAGTGTATCACAAATATGGCTGAATAAGTGGGGTGAGTATTTTTACTTGTTCCACAATTTGCTAAAGCGGGTATTATCGAAGCCCGATATTTTAAAAGTTACGCGATTTAAAATTTACACGTAAAACACGAAAAATAAATGCTCAATACAAAATAAAAATTTCGACATCCGGAGAACATTAATATTTTGATAATTAAATGAGGGATTATAATTTAATAAACGTTAACACGTAGTATAACGAACAACGGCTAGAGGTTTAACGTATAGTACGAATAATGCTCGTAAAACAAAAAATTTAACAATTTCAAATATCGGAATAATCGATAATAACACGTTAAATTTGAGCATCCATTGGCATCACGATCACTATTAGTACTCTTCAATCGTCACAACGATTAATTATATTCACACATTACCGGTTTCAACGTAAACCGTCAAACATTACAATATTTACCATCATTTAGAATTTCAAAATCTAGTACATAGTTAGGGTAAAATAATGACGTTAAGCTCAGGGTATTATAATAAATAATACTTGAGAATAAAATAACGACCTCACATTAACGGATTGTCACCATTGGTCTATTTGTTTTATTGTGTTTTCATTTCCAATTAGCAGACGCGGAAGTAAAATTCCTTCTGGTAGTAGGAAAGGGTTGAGCACAGGGGTTGAGCCTTCTTGAAATGGGACCGATACCAGTAGTAGTGACTACTGGTGGTCTAGAAGGACCATATTAGTGATGGCCTGTGGGCCATTAGTCATAAAATCACAGTCTTTGATCTAATGAAATCTACTACCACACACAAAACATGTCTTACAAGATAAAACCTTTTTATTCAAATGACATTGTTTATTGCTTCTGTTCTTATTACACATTTGGCTAGGAGAAACAACATTCCTAGAGGACATAGTACTAGAATCAAAAACACTGGAAGTAGAAGCAGCTATTTCATCACTAGGCTTAGCACTAGAGGTAAAAGGAGCAGGTGTGTCATTTGGCTTGGGGCTTGAGGGTCAAGACTTTTCACTTGAGCCACAGGATGTAGAGTCACTTACCTTGTCACTAAAATTACAAGAGACAAAGTCATATTGTTAGTAGAGCTTCTAGGGGACTCATACATCTGTGAATCATCTAAGTCTTTATGGTGAGATATGGGCATAAAGGTACCCTTAAGGGGTGGAGGAACAACATGCAGTCTTGCAACAGGTTTAACCATATTGTAACGAGGTTTTTCCTCTGTTTCCTTATTGGGATCAAATACACTAGAGAAAGATGAATAAAAAATATCATCTGGTCTAATGTAGTTCGTTAAAACCTAACCTCCTTTTTGTTTTTCCTGACATACTGATGTCTATAAGTTTAAAAAGATTCTTTGGTGCTTTTTTTCATTTATAAAACTTCAATAATGTAGCATGTAACTTAACTTGTATTTCATGTTTTTCCTTGATACTTTCTTCATTGAGTTTCTCAGTATATTTCAGTAAGTTAGATGTGTTTTTTGAATCAATACTTAAAAATCTAATTCTATCCTGATGTTCTAGTTGAGCATTTTGTAACCACTTCTTTTGTTGTTCTAATGTTTTTAGAGAAATTTTGAAAGCTTGAACTTCTAGAAAATATTTATCATTTTGCGCATTAAGTTCATCATGTTTTTTCATGAGGTCAAAATATTTAGCATCACAACCAAGAGGATAATTTTGTACCTTAGGATAGATTCCCGTAAGTGTAAATTCCTCTGCTTCCTCTGGTTCGGATATGTGGCAAGAAATCATTGCAAATACATCAGTACCTAGTTCTGCTACTGGTGGAGTTTCATGCTCATTCCAATTTACCATAGTATCAAAAGATACCAAGGCTTTCTTATCTTCCTGAAGCTCTTGGACCTTGAAAGCCGAGTATGTATTCTTATCCTAGTCATTTCTACTATAGCAATCTCTAGAAAAGTGTCCTTGTTGATGACAATTGTAGCATTTGACTTTGCTCCTATCAAACCTGGTTGGTTCCTTGGGTTGTAGCTAAATTTTCTACCAGCCTTCTTCTCGAACTTGTTAACTCTAAGAGTAAGCACAGCCCTCTGCCACATGAGGTCCATCTCAACAAGATCAAGCTTGCCTACCTATTTGAAATCATCAAATGCCAAATACTATTGTGGTTAAACATTAACAACAAAAGATTGAAGAACAAATTCAACCATGCTACTGGTCTTGGCCTTTAGTTCAGGAGCAGGATTATGTTGAGAAGACAATGTTGAATCCAAGATCTTTAAACTCAAATAGTAAAAACCATTTTATCTAGGTTGACCATCATTCATATGATAACATAGCGGAATAAGAACAATGATCATGAATGTAACACCCCATTTTGATAATGGAATGTCACGCGTAATTATGGCGTTTCATCAAAGCATACAAGGATAAATGTCTAAAACATTACATGACCATAGGGATAACCGGAATCAAACATCGGTTCCCAACATAAGCCCAAAACATAATAAAGCAAAAGAAATGAATGAAAGACTAAACAAGCATAAGTATATGAGGGCAAGAAGGAAAAGAAGTCTCTAGCAGCTTCCATCCTATGCACGTCCCCCAAATGCTCGAGTCTTCCCTAGGGTACCTGCCGTTTTGGGACATGGAAAGGAAAGTAACGGCTGAGCAAAACGCTCAGTGCACGGATATAGACATAGTATGAATGACTAAGAATAATAAAGACTTAATAGCAGCGGAAATGTATAAGTCCAGGAAAACCTGGAACATGTTCATAAAACTGGTTTTATAGTTTGAAAAGCCTTATGTTTATCTTATGAAAACTGTTTAACATATTTTACCATTAGCCAATATAGGTCATGAAAATCCACCGTGCATGAATACTTGGAGGGGTGACCTCATCATGCAAATTAGAGGGGCTGCCTCTAATTTAATATACTGGTTCTGGGTAGGAGGGATCAGCTCCTTGTGAAGGATGCATGGCACACACCACATTCACCATGAAATCCTGACTAAAACATGTAACTAGGATTCACCCATACGCCCACATGATAAATATAATATAAATGGCCAAAAGCTGAAGGGACGCCACGAGCAATCACTCCGCCGTGGTGAAGTCATAACATCAGTGCCTCTAATGTTATGGTTATGGTACCTCCATAACTAGGTGAAACTGGTCATGCATGTATATGGCTATAGGTATTCTTAATTAAACATAAGCAAATCAAACACGTAACTTATACTACGGGAAAACATTTGGCTGCATAGGGGGAATCCTAATAAGGAAAGAATGTCCATACTGAAAGGACATGAATCCGTACCTTATGTCCAGTGAACGAAGAAGACGAACTGAGAGGAATCCTACTTCCGTATCACTAATGCTAGATGAATACATACGTGAGTAAGTATCTGACTACTAAATACGTAACTGGTTTATATCATGTCTTAGCTTATTTTATGTGTTCTTATCATGTTTTTCTGTTTTAAGCCTTAAACTGTGTTTATCTTATATTCTGTTTACTCTGATTAAGTGTTTCTGGTATTTCATGTATTATTATACTTACTATGTAATAATAAGTAACTTCCAAAAATAGCAGGTTTCCTAATATAAAAAGTTTCCAAAAATAGAAAGTTTCCAAAAATAGAAAGTTACTAAAAATAGAAAGTTTCCAAAAATAGAAAGTTTCCAAAAATAGAAAGTTTCCAAAAATAGAAAGTTTCTAAAAATAGAAAGTTTCTAAAAATAGAATTACTGCTTAAATTTTATAAGTTTCTAAAAACAGAAAGTTTCCATAAATAGATTAGCTGCCTTATTTAAATAAGTTTCCATAAATAGATTAGCTGCCTGAAATAAATAAGTTTCTAAAAATAGAAAGTTTCCATAAATAGATTAGCTGCCTTATATAAGCTAAGTATATAAGCCTAAGTGTTTTCATGATTATTTTCTAAGTCATATGATATAATGTATAGTTTATTAATTATTTCATGTAATTTAAATAAACTATAGGTTAAAATATTTAATTAAAGTATATCATGTTTTTAATTAAATAAAGGTAAATAATTAGGTTAAAAAATGTATTATTATTTATTAATAATCTAACCTAAGTCATGTTAATTAATTAATTATAACCATGGTTTTTAAATAATTAATTAATTATAAGTCTAAAATATAAAAATACTTAGGTTAATTAATTTCATGATTATTAATAATTAAAATAACCTAAGTCATGTTATTAAATTAATCATGTCATAATATTAATTTAATTTTTAACATAAGATCATAAAAAAAATAAAACTAAACATACATCATGAACCGGATCTAAACTAAAAACCATGAACCGGACATGAAATCGACACCGTACCCCGAACCAAATCGGGGTACCCCTTGTCTTGATGCTGTCGTGGGACCCACACCAACCAACCCGGACCATATGGTCTCGGTGGTGGTCGGATGGCCAAACCGAAACCCCCCTTGGGTTCGGTGTAGGCTGCGGCCAAAACAAACACCCCTTAAAACATTACTTTTGATTTTATTAAATCCCAATTCATGTTAGATCCATGATTTTAATTAGGTTTTTATAAAAACATAACATGTTCTTAATTTATAAAAGGTCAAATCAAAAGAAAAAGGTTTAAAAAGGATTTACCGAATACGTGGATCAAAAGGACGAAGAACAAACACGAACACCAACAAGAATTCCAAGATCCAAGATCAACAAACACCCCCTTGTGGTGTTTTGAGGGTGGCGGCCAAAAAGAAGGAGAGAGGAGGGTTTTTATGTTTTCTGTAAATCTTCTGTAAAGTAATTTTTGAGTAGTGTAAAAATCCTTTAACCCCCTTTTACTAAAAATACAAATGGGCTTGGCCCATTTGCTCCTTGTAGCCGCGGGTAGGGGGCCCCACATGGGGTACCCGTACCTTTTTCCGTGTCTCGATGTTTAGTTATTCGTTCGTGATTATTTGTGTTCGCGTTTTATGTGTTCTCGTTACGTAATTATCGTGATCTAATATATTTATTTACGCTCGTAATAAATATATATACGTAATTAATAATAGTTTGTGTCTTAATTACGTTGATGATTTCATGATCTCATGTTCGTGATTAATTATTGTCAAATAGTTATTACGTGTTCGTGCGTAATAAATACTTATCGTGTTCTAACACGTACGTAATACGTAAAATCCTAACATGTAAACGTAATCGTATTATAAAAGGAAAGTTTTAATCTAGTGCGTACGATCTTAAGGGTACTATTCATGGTAAAAGAATGCGGGTTTTACAACTCTTCCCCCCTAAAAAGAATAATTCGTCGCGGAATTATAGATAACGTAACTAAAAGAGAAACATACCCGAATCAAACTGAGGGGGTATGTAAGATTAATGAACGTACAGGTGACATGGTAGAAGGAACGTGGAGCGTGACATGTCTTGAAAGGACATGGAACGTGACGTGACTGAAAGGACATATCTAATTGATGAGAGAAAACGGATAAAAGTCCGGATGAACTTGTCCGTTTCCAAGTGGCCTCCCTCTTGGAACGGTTCCTTCAAAAGATGTTGACACTAATGATAAATCTTGGTCCTCCTGACCTTGACTTGGAATACGAAGAAATTCTTGGTTATCAACGGAAGGTAGGTTAACTGAAACGTTACGATGCAAGACAATCTGACTTAACTGATACTTAGAAACTATGCGCGAGACATAAAGAAACATAGTACGTGAAAAATTTCGAACGTGATAAGTGAAAAATTTTGAACGTGCTACGTGGAGATATGGCGAGTGTAGTATGAGTAAACATATCGTGATCCATGATACGTGTAACATATCTTGATCATGATATGAGGAACGTGGAATGAACATGACATGTGAAACATATTGTGATCATAGAATATAATGGCGGTAACGCCACGCTACAAGGTGAGACGTGGAATATGACGTGAAACGTCTACATGATGATGGAGAGTTATACTAAACTTGGGTCTAGTCTCTTAAGTTCTTGCAAAACTTCCCAGAACGAAATGAACATAAAATCGTAAGCCCAGATCTGATCATGAACGTGAATAGTGTCATGAATGCGAGCGCGAAAGCAAGTCGTGGAATTAGAATGAAGACGTGAAGTAAATAAGGAGCACAATTGCGAATCTTTGTCTGACCCGATAAATGAGGGATTGCCAAGTGATCGGATGAGCCTTGGCTTAAACATGTTCGATCAATATGTTGGTTCTGAAATCCTTGCGGATGTAAGGATTCTGCAGACTTGATCAAACTGTTTGCAATAACCCCGATAGCATCATGCTTCTTTTGAGTTTGCGTTAAACTGGTAACCAAAATCCGTGGAGATCTTGTCCTATTTCAATTTACAATTTCAGACGATGAAAACATCCCAGTCTGTTGGTGTCCTATCTTAGCCTGTTTGTATGACAGGTATGAAGATATGAACGTAACTGTATCTTGCTTCATCGAACCTGGTACATAGGAGTTTGCGAAACTCTGAGTCTATGAATCTAACTTCTCTTAGCGTAGGATTTCCTAGAACACCTAATGAAATGTAGGGTTCTCTCCTTTACGCATAAGCTGAGTCATGGTAAGATTAACCATGCAAATCCATGTGATCCAGCGTGTCACTGTAATCAAACATAATTGATATTGGGGAAAAAAATCCAGGGTAAAATTTCGCTTGTCATAGAATTTGCAACATAGTGTAGATATGGTCTTCCTGTTCCTCTCCAGGCTTAGAGGGAAATCAGGTTATCCTCAATAAAAACACTGATGAATTTGCTATGAGTTCATGGAAACTCAATTAATTAAGTCCATAATGTTGTTGGTTCATTGATGAGACTAATTCAAAATCATAAATCTAGGATGACCGAGTCGTGTACGAATAGCAGTCATGGACATGTCCTGCGCTTTCACTCGTCACTGTTGGCAGCATGATCATGAGTTCGATCTTGGAAAAATTATTAACACGTGGAGGAGAATAACGGTGATGAATGGTGATTTGTTTAAATCGACGGTAGTCGACACATAATCTCATGGTACCGTCCTTCTCCTTGTAGTTCTTCTGGAATGTATGGGAAGATTTTGGAATACCCGTCTGGTTAAGTGTAAAAGGAACTTCGGTGGTCATGTCTTAACTGACAGCTAAAAATTTTAGCAGTCATGGCTAACAAAGCACGTGCTTGTAAAGCATAAATGATTTGTACAGATTTTCCTAATGGAAAATCATGCTGAAAATATTTAGGAGTATGAACATCACCGTACATACTCATGAATCGTAGCATGATGTGCGGTTCGTAGTCCATAGTTAGGATAAAATTCAACTCGTGTATGTCCGAGGAAATACGTTAGCAGCTTGGATCTCATCATTAAGCTGAAGGAAAACCTTCGTATACGTGGGAATACGTAAGGCGTCCTTCATGGCCATGAATGTATAAAATATGGTGAAAGAAATGAAAGTGACATCTGCAACGTGACGGTTCTCACTGATGCGTCGGTAATGGTATTGAAATTCATGTGGCCTGATTAATACATGGCACAACAAAATGGATATACCCTTGGAGGGTACCCTGAATTTCTTAGAAATGTTTCATAGTTGGACGTGAGTCATGTGTCTTGACTCGTTCTTGGAACTATAAGCATGACATATGTCTTGACTGGTGTCTTGACATGTGTCTTCAGAAAGTATACTTGAGATATGTGTCTTGACTGATGTCTTGACATGTGTCTTCAAAAAGTATACGTGAGACATGTGTCTTGACTGATGTCTTGACATGTGTCTTCAAAAGTATACGTGTGACATGTGTCTTGAGACGTAAACAATAGAACTAAAATATTAGGTTATTATGCCAGAATTGGCGGATCGGTTGGACTACTGATCATTTGTATGTCTGATCACGTCCGCGGCCGGATCCTCGGTTGCGATTTCTAGGATAGTTTCTGTCATAGTAGTGGTTACTATCGTCCTGTCTGTCAGTTCCATGACGGTCATTCTCATGACTGTGATTCATGTAACTATTCAGCTGAGTGGCCGGCTGGTACCGGTTTGCACTCATATGGCTGAAATGACAGCTGAATTACGTGTGACATGTAACTAAGAATTAGGGACAATGATTGATGGAAATCGTCTGATGGTGAAGCATCTTCTCGTCCAATTGCTTTGCTCTGACGCCTTTGTCTTTGTATCGTAGGATCTCCAGGTTGTGAACAACATCCGCATCTCGTAGCGTCTCTGAACGTCAGCAGCATCAGCCTTTAGTAACATCTCCAAGCTATGAGCGGAATCGGCAATCTTGTAGAATATCAGCAATTGAAAATACGTCTGAGATGATTCAGAATCGACTATCGAATACTCGTGAAGTATTGCAAGTGAAATACACATGGATTAAGGTACGTGTGATACACATGAAATACGGTATATGGAGTACACGTGGAATGCACATGAAATGATCAGTATGGGGTCGATCATTTATCATGATTTAAGGAAAGTATATCAGTTAAACGGTTAGGAAAACCATCATGATAACCTGGCAGTATTAGTATAGACATCCTTTTGGTTATCTCGAAAAACGTTAAATGTGGTTACACAAAATTCAAGGATGATTTGCCTGACAGCATGATAAATGAAAACCAACCATGACTATCATGAAAGCAGAGTTCAATGAAATCCAACTATGTATTGCATGAAGGCATAATAACAAAGGAGGCGTAAGATGTAATTAACATGAAGACGGAATTATCATGAAGAAACATGAAACGATTTAACATGAAGGAGTGTATAACATAATCAGCCTGAAACCAAAGTTAACCATGACAGTATTACATCATACTTGACATAAAAACATAATAACTTATGAGGGGACATGAAAAAAAAAATTATGCCAATAATTCATGAGAAAAATTTTATGCATGAAAAACAGTGCATGAATGCGTAATGTAGTTTATAAAAACCTTTATATGTGTAAGGGGACGCCTATGGGTCGGTCACTAAACAAAAGACATGGCGAGGGGACGCCTATGGGTCGGTCCCAAAGTTAAAAGTTTCGATAAAAGCACATGCGACTAAATAGGGCCAGTCCTGTACCAACCATTACTTAGTCATAATCCTTGCAACAATGATACATGAAACATAATTAAATGAAACTCATCTGTCAAAATTTATCAGAAAAAATTTATGTGACTAATTATGAACTACTGGGGTTCAGTCCACATAGCCACAGTTCACTAGGAACATTATGCATGAAACAATGACACATAACTGAATATGAATGACGGTTGTCCATCCATGTTAATAAAACAATATCAATGAAAACATCAAGGTTAAAACCTCAAGGTGCTGAAAACATCATGGTTAAAGCAACAATGTGCTGAAAACGCCAATACGTAGAATAACAACGTTGGCTTAGGAAGCTCCTGGTGACTACCCACTAGTCACAGGTCGAGTTTTAGAGCCTACAGGTCAAAGCCTTGGGCTCTGATACCATAATTGTAACACCCCATTTTGATAATGGAATGTCACGCGTAATTATGGCTTGTCATCAAAGCATACAAGGATAAATGTCTAAAACATTACATGACCATAGGGATAACCGGAATCAAACATCGGTTCCCAACATAAGCCCAAAACATAATAAAGCAAAAGAAATGAATGAAAGACTAAACACGCATAAGTATATGAGGGCAAGAAGGAAAAGAAGTCTCTAACAGCTTCCATCTTATGCACGTCCCCCAAATGCTCGAGTCTTCCCTAGGGTACCTACCGTTTTGGGACATGGAAAGGAAAGTAACGGCTGAGCAAAACGCTCAGTGCACGGATATAGACATAGTATGAATGACTAAGCATAATAAAGACTTAATAGCAGCGAAAATGTATAAGTCCTGGAAAACCTGGAACATGTTCATAAAACTGGTTTTATAGTTTGAAAAGCCTTATGTTTATCTTATGAAAACTGTTTAACATATTTTACCATTAGCCAATATAGGTCATGAAAATCCATCGTGCATGAATACTTGGAGGGGTGACCTCATCATGCAAATTAGTTGGGCTGCCTCTAATTTAATATACTGGTTCTGGGTAGGAGGGATCAGCTCCTTGTGAAGGATGCAAGGCACACACCACATTCACCATGAAATCTTGACTGAAACATGTAACTAGGATGCACCCATACGCCCCACATGGTAAATATAATATAAATGGCCAAAAGCTGAAGGGACGCCACGAGAAATCACTCCGCCGTGGTGAATCATAACATCAGTGCCTCTAATGTTATGGTTATGGTACCTCCATAACTAGGTGAAACTGGTCATGCATGTATATGGCTATAGGTATTCTTAATTAAACATAAACAAATCAAACACGTAACTTATACTACAGGAAAACATTTGGCTGCATACGGGGAATCCTAATAAGGAAAGAATGTCCATACTAAAAGGACGGGAATCCGTACCTTATGTCCAGTGAACGAAGAAGACGAACTGAGAGGAATCCTTCTTTCGAATCACTAATGCTACATGAATACATACGTGAATAAGTATCTTACTACTAAATACGTAACTGGTTTATATCATGTCTTAGCTTATTTTATGTGTTCTTATCATGTTTTTCTGTTTTAAGCCTTAAACTGTGTTTATCTTATATTCTGTTTACTCTGATTAAGTGTTTCTGGTATTTCATGTATTATTATACTTACTGTGTAATAATAAGTAACTTCCAAAAATAGCAGGTTTCCTAAAATAGAAAGTTTCCAAAAATAGAAAGTTTCCAAAAATAGAAAGTTACCAAAAATAGAAAGTTTCCAAAAATAGAAAGTTTCCAAAAATAGAAAGTTTCTAAAAATAGAAATTTTTCAAAAATAGAAAGTTTCCAAAAATAGAATTACTGCTTAAAATAGATAAGTTTCTAAAAATAGAAAGTTTCCATAAATAGATTAGCTGCCTTATTTAAATAAGTTTCCATAAATAGATTAGCTGCCTGAAATAAATAAGTTTCTAAAAATAGAAAGTTTCCATAAATAGATTAGCTGCCTTATATAAGCTAAGTATATAAGCCTAAGTGTTTTCATGATTATTTTCTAAGTCATATGATATAATGTATAGTTTATTAATTATTTCATGTAATTTAAATAAACTATAGGTTAAAATATTTAATTAAAGTATATCATGTTTTTAATTAAATAAAGTTAAATACTTAGGTTAAAACATGTATTATTATTTATTAATAATCTAACCTAAGTCATGTTAATTAATTAATTATAACCATGGTTTTTAAATAATTAATTAATTATAAGTCTAAAATATAAAAATACTTAGGTTAATTAATTTCATGATTATTAATAATTAAAATAACCTAAGTCATGTTATTAAATTAATCGTGTCATAATATGTAACACCCCCACAAATGCTATGCGCAGCGGAACTACAACATTTGGGTGCTACGTAGTTATCATCACACATAAGCTATATTAAACGATTCAAAGACACGTAAAAGTTTAAACATGAATTTAAACATTTTTAAATTCTACAAATCTACGGTTTTCCAAATCCCAAGATAATACAAAACAGAGTTCGCGTTTAGGTCCCCACTGAATCTCAACCAAAAAGTACATTTTCATTCTCATGACATAATATAAAAGAGTTTTAAGTGCAAAAAGGGAGGAAAACAAGTAAACCCCCAAGCCACAACAACTTCCATCCTCGCATGCTCCACTGCTATCAACCTTGATTACCTGAAACACATACTTAAAATCGTCAACACAAAGGTTGAGCGAATCTATAGGTTTATCAAAACATCAGTTGAACATAAGAGTTAAAAACCAATCATGATCATTCAATAGCATTGTGGCCATACAATCTATTATTCAAGGATATGACAATTGTGTTTAAGCTCATGACACTAATCCGTTAACTCAATCACCCGCGTAATAATTACCGGCGTGATTCAGATGAAACCAGTGCCCCTTCTAAAGGCATCAGTTGCAATTATACCTTATCTCTCATACAAGATAATCTACCGCAGAACTTACTCAACGTACAGCTTCTCGGCTAGCATTGGGTCGTTAGCCCCGTAGTACTACAAATTGTATAAGCGGCTATTTCCCCCTACTCGAGGGCAGGACAATAGTTAATAGTTCATGAATTTAGGGACTTTTGCAACTAGGTACTCAACACAATTTCGAGGCAACATTCGGGTCCAACAATCAATCAAGACTTATGTTCATTTTCATTTAAATTAGCATGTATCCCCCTCGCGGGTTAAAAACATTTGAATAAAGTAAAGAGCGAGGCTATAGACTCACCTTGTGTAGTGGTAGTAGTATTAGTAACTACGGCGTAAACTAAATCGATCACCGACGATGAGGATGCCCCGGGAAATCAAATACGACACCTAACGAATAAACACGTAATGAATCAACACATTCAAGTACCTTCAAGTACTGTATGTACATAATTAAGAACACTCAAGGTTCATATAAACTCACGCCAAAAATCCATACAAGTGATATTTACTAGACACGAACCATTTTATACTTTATTAGAATTATCGCGCATTTTACAACTCTGCCGGTACATACCGAATGTACGGGCTGTTTTACCCCACTTAGACCACTCCTAAAAATCTGAGAAAATTTGTAAAAATCACTTATCATCTGTAGAAACCACTCACCAAATTTCATAAAAAGTTTTCACTCCTAAGACCTTCTGCCCAACACATCTTTGAAGTACAAAATTCGGACAAATTTGCACCTTCCAAGTGCAACTCGACTTTGACTTATTTAGTCAACTCAACTTGAAACGCAAACTTCTAAACTTGAAAATATACTCATTTTTACAGGTTTAGGACCAAAGAACAACTTCCAAACATTTTTAGAACTCTAGTTACAATCCTCGACATTCGACCTATATTTTGACAAAAACCCGTAACTTGTGATTTTCATCACCCGGTACGCCTCAAACTTTAAAATATCATAACTTTTGACTCGTTTTGAGTTAGAAGCTCTACCTTATACCGAATCGAAGCTAAAAAGAAGCTCTACAACAATATACTATCTTCTCAACCTGGACGTAGACTTAAACCCACGAAAAATACCCTCAAACAATCTGGTCTAAAATCACCCTTCCAAAATCACCTTTACACTCGTTTTCAATCAATTCCATCTACTCCTATACCTCTAATATCATCATTAAACTATCCTAATTAGATCATAACATCCTAGTCACTTGTATGAATCAACCTTTATCAAAACCCATTTCATAAAACCACACATGCAATGTAATAAAATAAATTAAAAATGATAATAACAAGGAAATAGAACCATACCCACAAGAAACAAGATCAAACACTCAAGAACACCCAAAACCCTATTTGGCCGTGGGTTTGGGGGTCAAGAACACCAAACAATTCTTTTCCAATAGCTTCAATATTTCAATTCTATGTTCCTAAACATATTTAAACACAAACCCAATGATTGAATTAAATCAAATCATGGTATTTTTCAAAATCTATAAAACTTTGATCTAAAAAAAATGTTGTTGCATGTTGGATTTTTGTGGTGGGATTTACTTAAAATGATGTTTTAAGGATGGGTCATTGCTTAGATTTCTCAAAAACAAATTTTTGGTGGTGGATTGGTGGTGAGTGGTGGTGGCCGTGAGTTTTGAGAGAAAAGGGAGGAGGGAGACAAAATTTTGCTAGTGAAAAATGAGAGTGTGTGAAAAAATATAGCTTATATATAGTGGAGGGAGGACCAAATGTGTAAATAAGGCTATCTTTTGGCCCTTGTTGCAAAACTAGTTATAAAGAGCGGGATTATGCTTACTAGTCGGTTTATAAAAATTTACGGGAGTCGGGGGTCGTCCCGAACACTCGAAAATACTTTTAAATGGTTCAAACGCACACAAAACGAATATTCATATGGTTCCGACTCGACTTATCACGTAATAAAAATAAAATCTCGAAAAACTCAAATATCGATCAATCGATAATAAAAGGTAAATTTTAGGCATCCGTCGGTATCGTAGCCGTCATCGGTTCTTCTTAAATCTTCAAACGTTAAATTACGACCGTAAACGTCGGTTTCAACTTAAACCGTCAAATATATAGCAAACGAAATTTCTTAAAAATTTCAAAAATATCCGTAAAATAGGATTAAATAAATAACTTGGGCTCGGGGTATCACATCCTCAAGTGAGTCGCAACTTAAGAGATGCTCATATTGAACAGCTCTTGAGACAATAACTTAGCATCATACGGCACTTTCACTGGTGTTACATCCTTCCCCCCTTAAGGGAGCGACGTCCCGGCGCTCTCTGGTTCTTATACTCGCATTTTGTACTACTAGGAAGATAAAGGTACTTCTTCCTAAAGAGGTCTTCATGTTCTGTTTCGAGCTCCGGTTCACGTTTCGGGTTCTATCACATTTTCACCATGGGTATTACACCTTGCTTCAGTCTCTTACCATCTCGATCCATGATCTCCACTTCAATTTCCCAAATTCTTCCTACGGTTATCAACACGTCTCTTTTCAAAGCTTCTCACGGTTAGCAAGTGATTCTTAATCTACACCATCTCTTCCGTACCCTCTCAAATCATTTCAAGTCCATTCAACTGAATTTTTCCTGCTTCATTCTATCCAACTGGTGATCTACCTTTTCATCCCGTAATCCTTCAAATTCGACACATGAAGAGTATTGTCATTTCCACGGAGTTCATCCAGCAGTTCCAACTAGTAGGCAACTGGTCCAGCACACCTTTGGACCCACCTTTCTTATTTTCCAAAACGAATCACGCCCTTCCACGATCTCAACTTCCACCAAAATCAAACACATGTGCTCGGAGCACGTCTTCTAACTTTTGAATCATCCTTTCACTTGGTTCATCGTCTCATAAAAACAATTAATCATAAAGAAAATCACACGGGTCACACATAACCCCATCGGAAAACGTTCAAAATATAAAAGACGAAGTAATTATTACCAGCCATACAAAATCACCTTATCGCAATATTACGTACATACAACCCTAGCTCGTCAAAAACGAATTCATCGATACGAAATCATCTGACGCATACATAACTCTCTCGAAAACGTCACAATCCAAACAAACACAAAAGCCATTATGAAACACATACAATCACCTTACGACATGTTTGCAACATAGCCAAACCATGCCAAGTCAATCCGCTCAATCAAGTTAACCCACGCTTGCTAATCAGCCAAGCCAAGATAGAACAAGAATATTTACATAATTCTCGGATGAGTCCAGTCAAAAGAAAATTGCAAGTTAAAGAAGGTTCAAGAGCTTGCTAGCTATGGATGCATATCCAAAAGAAATAAAATACTTACATGTGTCATCGTGGGGTGCTCACACACAGATCCATACCCAAAAGATACTATAAGAACACCATCTTACTTCCGTCCCAAACGTGGTCAAAATCTTAATAAGCATCTCCGTTCACAGTTAAATATAAAAAGAAATATGTCACTTGGCACGTGTTCTCCATGATCGGACTTCATTGGACAATGTCGTCTCAAGTTCTCACAACTTACGATCACTCAACCATATCTCTTAACACATAAATACATAAAAAAAAAGCAGTGGTTTACCACACAAACATCAACTATGGCTATCTATCGTTTAACCATCGATAATCAAGGATGGTTGAGTCAAGCAAAGAGGATTCCTCACTTAAATAAAAGAAAACGACAATGGAATGGTCTTCCAATTACCGATGCACAGTTGGTAAACTTCAACAGTTTATCGCGTGTCGTTAAACATATCTATAGGACAAGAAAGAAAATATATAAGGTACGATACATTCGATGTAGGAGAAGTCTTCGTTATTTCCCTTAGAGTTATTCGAACTCTGATTTCCTCTACTTCGGCATTTTTCCATCTTTATTAAAACTCTTCTCCCGGTGACGATACGAGCTCCTTTGGTATTTCATCAACACCCTCGTGATTCCGATGAAATTTGCATGTTACACACAACTCATAAAAACATTTTCCAAAAACTACTCGGTCACAGTGACTTACCAAGTCAACACCAAACGAAAGAAAAGATTTCAAGGAATACAAGAAAAATTCAAAAATTGTCTTTAGGAATCAAAGAAAATGCGATTACTTGCATAAGGATCCACCATTTTTAAAAATGTTCTCATCCAAACATTTATCAAAACACTACAAGTTTCAAGATGACCAATTTGTTTGTCACGATAGTGCCCTTCCTAAACTATGCATAATTAGCTAGATCATGCATACTTGAGGATCAAGCAACAACAACCAACAAAACAGGACTCTTCCCGAATTATGCATAGTTAGCTAAGCTGTGCATAATTGAGGATCGAGTGACAACACAAACATTATTATTACATACCAAACACGACTATGGAAGTTTTCGACCTAGCCTTCAAAATAATTAAATCATTTGAAATGAAATTTGAAATGGGAAAATATTGCTACCATCGTTTTAAGAAACACATCAAACATTCTTCGTCCACTTTGGAAACATACTTTTACTTTGCCTTTTTGTGAGGAAAATAAATAAATAATTAAATAAATAAATCGACACCATTTGCATTTGGTTCACCAAAACATTTGACACACTCATACCTATTTTCACAATAGACTATTCACAAAATAATGGTAAGGTGGTTCATGATTAAAGATCATTGCAAGCACAACAAGTAATAAAATTAAGATCAATGAGATCGAGCGAGGTAAACGAGCAATATAATTGCCAACTAAAATATAACTACATTAGAAATGAAAATACTTCAAATATATGACGAAAGTCTCAGGATAACAACAGCGATCTACGAATACATGGAGTAAAAGTTGAATATCAACACAAGCGTCAAAAATAAAACAACGATCACACTTCCCATCGTCTCGAGTTGCACACCCATTCCACCAAGGGTATACGGGGAGAGAAGAATAATCACTTGATCGAATAGAATCAATTTCACCAGGAAGATCGAGTTCTTTCACCTCTACAATTCGGTAAAGCGGCTTCGCCTCCTCGCTTTTGTTCGATATAAATAAACAACCAATTTAATGAAGACTTATAGCGTCGTTCAATTAATTACAAAATTTTAGGTTCCATTAACCGTAAGAAGAAAAGTCACAACGTCCATGAACATGACAAAATACAGCGGGTGACATACCCTCATTATCAAGTACAAGCGAAGTAGCAATCCAAAAATAAATATAATAATAATGGTTTCATATCATGGGAAATATTAAAATGAGCAGTCATATGACGACTCAAGTTTAGATACAGACTCACAAAACCAAAGAAGGGATGTCGTACGATCGAACCATCGTGACTCAAAACATTACATATACATCTTTATTAAATAATATACAAGTAGACGTGTGTTGTATAATCCAGTTGCGTATAATAATTAGTGTTACCTTGTACATTGTAAAACCGAACATTTACACATTTTTAATCTGTGTTACACTATTAAAGAATTTATACCTTTCATCTTTCAATCTTTGCAAAGTTTTTATTTCTGGAAGTTAAAATCTCAAGAAAATTATCAACATTAGTAAAGGCGGTGACTCGGTTATCATATTTGATAAAATCATTAGGTTTGAAAATCTCCATACTTGTGTCAAAACCTCATTAATGTTCATATTTTAAGTACCAAAAACATACGTATTAAGAATTTTCCAAGTTTTACGTTTTTATTATTACGACTTATATTATCACAAATATACACGTATCCAACATGACTCAAACTAGTCCAATTAACTCTCAAAATCAACCTTTGACTTTTATTACACACATGTTTTCCCCAAAACTGTTTTGTTAAATCATATTCGCGTAATTCGACTCAAATGATAAAGAGGTTTCACGTGGTATTATCTCGGATACTTACTGATTTTAGTCGAGACTTAAATCTCAATAATAATAATATAATAAACAATCAAAATGCTTATCTCAATAATTTTAAAATATATAAAATTCAACTTTTAATCCTTAGCCCATTATCAAATGATTTTAAAATTAACACATCTCGTCGCGGAATAAAACAAAAGATTTTTCAAACAATTTTAAACAAGCATCATCAAATTACACATATTGATTCTCTATAACGACAATTAAACAAACAAATGATTTCCAATGACGTTCCATCAATGTTTAAAATTTTATTTCAAGCATTATAATTTCATACTTAAAGTGTATATTCCGATTTTATCCCAGTTTATTTACTACAACGAGTGACGAGTTCTAGTTTACACCAATGCATACGTAAACATAACCTTATGTTTAAAGTAAAACCAATTTTACAGAATCTCTAGCTCCAAAATACATGTCCACATCTTCTACTCATGTTTTATATTACAAGATACGTCAAAAGTTTACTATACTGACCCAAAAATTTATTCATATTAAATTCAAAGCTACATATACTCAATAGTCATATCGCAAATTTTTATTATAAACTCCTTTCTCAAATTAATTTAAACAAATTCTTAACAAGTCCATCACAATCTTTTAGTATCAAATTTAATATATGAAAACAAGGATTTTACGAGTAATACAAGTTACTTATTACGATTTACCAACCAAGGTTGAAGGAAAATAATTTCACAATGTCCATTTATTCTCTACACGAATTTTTACTTGTTACAAGACACATCCTAAGTCATTTTATCCAAAAGTTTCATCCGCCAAGTATTAAATATGTAAAACACGTTATGTTTAAATCATTCAATCAACAAAATTCGATGCTTACCAAACTCACACAAATGCCGGACCTCGTCATGTATAATATCGAATTCAAAATAATGAAACAACAAAACAAAATGAAGTAAACGAAGCGAGAATACGTATGTCAACTAAGTGTTGTTATCGGCCTCGGATGAGTCTCGAAATCGTACTCCACAAAAGTAACACAAAAACCAACCAAATTTCAAGTTATCGCGATTGATCACAACGCTAGTCAAATTTTTAAAACACATCTTTAAATTCAAGTAGAATAGTAAACGATGATTAAATGGTAACACGCCTCAACCACGTTTCATAATATACACACATGATTCGACGCCCCGATGTACGCATTGTCGATTATACTTCGTCTATGTTATAGTTACGTGAACTAACATATCAAACCCATTAGGAATAAAGGAAATAAAGTAATATGTAAGTAAATTATGTTTCAAAAGAAAATGTCCAAAATGACACATCACGGTGCGATAACGACAATCGAGATCGACCTAGTCGATATAAAATATGTTACGAAGCATCATTTACGTATCTAGGATATCAAACGAGGTTCATATTCGGTTATCCGAACAATGAATTAATTATCAAGATTGATAATTTGCGGTGAGGCTGAATTCTCAACAAAACCACATCATAACATGTACGATAATCACTCAAGGACCATTGCTTCACGTGCAATGCCTTTAAATACCATAGTATATACATACATACTTATACATACCATCATTCCTACATACACGTAGGATTACAACGCGGTGTTGCCATGTAATGCAATGTAGCCCGTTATGCCAATTACATGCAACATATAAGATAATCTTACAAGAATTTGCAAATTACGATGATAAGTACTCAACGTACAAAACAATATATCTCAATATATATCTCAAAGTATTTACTTACTAAATACTTAGGGAATTCATATCAATTTTGAGGGATACATCTAAAATATAAAGCAATGCTAAAGAATTCTTACCGGAGCCATGCAGGATAGTTGTGTGCTTGGACAATTTCTTACGACACCAAAAGTTATAGTTTAGGATTTTTCAAAATGACCTAGTTCTCTATAACTCATGGCTCTGATTACCAATCTGTAACACCCCCACAAATGCTATGCGCAGCGGAACTACAACATTTGGGTGCTACGTAGTTATCATCACACATAAGCTATATTAAACGATTCAAAGACACGTAAAAGTTTAAACATGAATTTAAACATTTTTAAATTCTACAAATCTACGGTTTTCCAAATCCCAAGATAATACAAAACAGAGTTCGCGTTTAGGTCCCCACTGAATCTCAACCAAAAAGTACATTTTCATTCTCATGACATAATATAAAAGAGTTTTAAGTGCAAAAAGGGAGGAAAACAAGTAGACCCCGAAGCCACAACAACTTCCATCCTCGCATGCTCCACTGCTATCAACCTTGATTACCTGAAAAACATGATTAAAATCGTCAACACAAAGGTTGAGCGAGTCTATAGGTTTATCAAAACATCAGTTGAACATAAGAGTTAAAAACCAATCATGATCATTCAATAGCATTGTGTCCATACAATCTATTATTCAAGGATATGACAATTGTGTTTAAGCTCATGACACTAATCCGTTAACTCAATCACCCGCGTAATAATTACCGGCGTGATTCAGATGAAACCAGTGCCCCTTCTAAAGGCATCAGTTGCAATTATACCTTATCTCTCATACAAGATAATCTACCGCAGAACTTACTCAACGTACAGCTTCTCGGCTAGCATTGGGTCGTTAGCCCCGTAGTACTACAAATTGTATAAGCGACTATTTCCCCCTACTCGAGGGCAGGACAATAGTTAATAGTTCATGAATTTAGGGACTTTTGCAACTAGGTACTCAACACAATTTCGAGGCAACATTCGGGTCCAACAATCAATCAAGACTTATGTTCATTTTCATTTAAATTAGCATGTATCCCCCTCGCGGGTTAAAAACATTTGAATAAAGTAAAGAGCGAGGCTATAGACTCACCTTGTGTAGTGGTAGTAGTATTAGTAACTACGGCGTAAACGAAATCGATCACCGACGATGAGGATGCCCCGGGAAATCAAATACGACACCTAACGAATAAACACGTAATGAATCAACACATTCAAGTACCTTCAAGTACTGTATGTACATAATTAAGAACACTCAAGGTTCATATAAACTCACGCCAAAAATCCATACAAGTGATATTTACTAGACACGAACCATTTTATACTTTATTAGAATTATCGCGCATTTTACAACTCTGCCGGTACATACCGAATGTACGGGCTGTTTTACCCCACTTAGACCACTCCTAAAAATCTGAGAAAATTTGTAAAAATCACTTATCATCTGTAGAAACCACTCACCAAATTTCATAAAAAGTTTTCACTCCTAAGACCTTCTGCCCAACACATCTTTGAAGTACAAAATTCGGACAAATTTGCACCTTCCAAGTGCAACTCGACTTTGACTTATTTAGTCAACTCAACTTGAAACACAAACTTCTAAACTTGAAAATATACTCATTTTTACAGGTTTAGGACCAAAGAACAACTTCCAAACATTTTTAGAACTCTAGTTACAATCCTCGACATTCGACCTATATTTTGACAAAAACCCGTAACTTGTGATTTTCATCACCCGGTACGCCTCAAACTTTAAAATATCATAACTTTTGACTCGTTTTGAGTTAGAAGCTCTACCTTATACCGAATCGAAGCTAAAAAGAAGCTCTAAAACAATATCCTATCTTCTCAACCTGGACTTAGACTTAAACCCACGAAAAATACCCTCAAACAATCTGGTCTAAAATCACCCTTCCAAAATCACCTTTACACTCGTTTTCAATCAATTCCATCTACTCCTATACCCCTAATATCCTCATTAAACTATCCTAATTAGATCATAACATCCTAGTCACTTGTATGAATCAACCTTTATCAAAACCCATTTCATAAAACCACACATGCAATGTAATAAAATAAATTAAAAATGATAATAACAAGGAAATAGAACCATACCCACAAGAAACAAGATCAAACACTCAAGAACACCCAAAACCCCATTTGGCCGTGGGTTTGGGGGTCAAGAACACCAAACAATTCTTTTCCAATAGCTTCAATATTTCAATTCTATGTTCCTAAACATATTTAAACACAAACCCAATGATTGAATTAAATCAAATCATGGTATTTTTCAAAATCTATAAAACTTTGATCTAAAAAAAATGTTGTTGCATGTTGGATTTTTGTGGTGGGATTTACTTAAAATGATGTTTTAAGGATGGGTCATTGCTTAGATTTCTCAAAAACAAATTTTTGGTGGTGGATTGGTGGTGAGTGGTGGTGGCCGTGAGTTTTGAGAGAAAAGGGAGGAGGGAGACAAAATTTTGCTAGTGAAAAATGAGAGTGTGTGAAAAAATATAGCTTATATATAGTGGAGGGAGGACCAAATGTGTAAATAAGGCTATCTTTTGGCCCTTGTTGCAAAACTAGTTATAAAGAGCGGGATTATGCTTACTAGTCGGTTTATAAAAATTTACGGGAGTCGGGGGTCGTCCCGAACACTCGAAAATACTTTTAAATGGTTCAAACGCACACAAAACGAATATTCATATGGTTCTGACTCGACTTATCACGTAATAAAAATAAAATCTCGAAAAACTCAAATATCGATCAATCGATAATAAAAGGTAAATTTTAGGCATCCGTCGGTATCGTAGCCGTCATCGGTTCTTCTTAAATCTTCAAACGTTAAATTACGACCGTAAACGTCGGTTTCAACTTAAACCGTCAAATATATAGCAAACGAAATTTCTTAAAAATTTCAAAAATATCCGTAAAATAGGATTAAATAAATAACTTGGCCTCGGGATATCACATCCTCAAGTGAGTCGCAACTTAAGAGAGATGCTCATATTGAACAGCTCTTGAGACAATAACTTAGCATCATACGACACTTTCACTGGTGTTACATAATATTAATTTAATTTTTAACATAAGATCATAAAAAAATAAAACAAAACATACACCATGAACCGAATCTAAACTAAAAACCATGAACCGGACATGAAATCGACACCGTACCCCAAACCAAATCGGAGTACCCCTTGTCTTGATGCTGCCGTGGGACCCACACCAACCAACCGGGGCCATATGGTCTGGGTGGTGGTCGGATGGCCAAACCGAAACCCCCCTTGGGTTCGGTGTAGGCTGCGGCCAAAACAAACACCCCTTAAAACATTACTTTTGATTTTATTAAATCCCAATTCATGTTAGATCCATGATTTTAATTAGGTTTTTATAAAAACATAACATGTTCTTAATTTATAAAAGGTCAAATCAAAAGAAAAAGGTTTTAAAAGGATTTACCGAATGCGTGGATTAAAAGGACGAAGAACAAACACGAACACCAACAAGAATTCCAAGATCCAAGATCAACAAACACCCCCTTGTGGTGTTTTGAGGGTGGTGGCCAAAAAGAAGGAGAGAGGAGGGTTTTTAGGTTTTCTGTAAATCTTCTGTAAAGTAATTTTTGAGTAGTGTAAAAATCCTTTAACCCCCTTTTAGTAAAAATACAAATGGGCTTGGCCCATTTGCTCCTTGTAGCCGCGGGTAGGGGGCCCCACATGGGGTACTCGTACCTTTTTCCATGTCTCGATGTTTAGTTATTCGTTCGTGATTATTTGTGGTCGCGTTTTATGTGTTCTCGTTACGTAATTATCAATATATTTATTTACGCTCGTAATAAATATATATACGTAATTAATAATAGTTCGTGTTTTAATTACGTTGATGATTTCATGATCGCATGTTCGTGATTAATTATTGTCAAATAATTATTACGTGTTCGTGCGTAATAAATACTTATCGTGTTCTAACACGTACGTAATACGTAAAATCCTAACACGTAAACGTAATCGTATTATAAAAGGAAAGTTTTAATCTAGTGCGTACGATCTCAAGGGTACTATTCATGGTAAAAGCATGCGGGTTTTACAATGAATAAGATGTTTAACAAGATGAAAGATTCCGAAAGAGTTTGTATTATTTGATTTACACAAACTACTCTAGGTGTGTGTACATTGAATCCCAAACCTAGAGATCAATGCTTACAGTAGGTTACATTGTGAATGTGAAAGTATTTAAAACAAACCTACGTCTGGTTCCTTTTATAACTTAAGGAAACCATAAATACATGGAAACTAAATAATATATTAATGAATAAATCAAAACAGAAATATTCATTCTTATCACTACTTGACCAAATCTCCATCTTTTTAGTATATGGTAGGGGAAATATACTAGCAGTGGAAAGTATTATAGCAGGGGGAACTATCTTGTATTTTGTCCACCAGCTTGAAGTTTCTCCTAATGCCATATTTGGTCCTTCTTGTTTCCTTGGTGATTTGACTCATCAACTTTTGACCCAACAATCTTCCCCTAGTTGATGTCAAAACACTTCCCCTTAAGCATACAACACCAAAGATCAACAGGCTTTACATTCTATGTAGACAACTTCCCCTTTTTGACATGATCAAATAGGGGTATTCTATATGAACAACCTTGATTTTCAACTACTACTAACCAATACCATACATCAAACCCAAATATTCCTCTTTTCAAAATACCCTCCATGAAGCACATAGGACAGAGATCCTAATAAAACATGATTTTGAGCAGTAGATACCCACATTAGTTGTAGTAATACCAATGAACAGTAGCAAAAATCTTCACCTTGACATCATATGTGAATGACTAACACTTTATCAAATGAGCTTCCGCTTAAAGTGTGCTAGTCATTGATGAATCTTCAATTATGTAGGCTTTATGTAATGATTACGTATGAAGAATATGAAGTATAACTTACTTGATGATGAAGAAGAATAACCCGAACTTGCATTCTATAACTTGCACTAACCACGTGACAAAATGCCTCATATATACAAAATCCTCATGAAAATGAGACACTGAGCACGATAATGTAACTCCTTCAAGTGATAGAAAATATGTGCATAGAGTACCATAAGAAAAATAACACATTCCTAGATCTTGTATCACTTCGTCACTAAGCGTTTAAGCATAAAACCCATACCCGCGCAAAATCTCCTTCATCTTCAAATAAATAATAAAGACTTTTCTTCGTAATCAATAAAATTAAAAAGAGCCTTTATACCTTTAAACCAGTTGCTGTGAATAACCCATACTCCAAAACATTGTTGTCTCAAAAACCAAATCTGACAACAGGGGGAACTTTTCTGGCAGTAGGGGGAATAATGAAGGCAGGGGGAACTATTAATGAAAACAGGGGGAACTTTTTTAAAACAGGGGGAAATTTTAATGCCACTGTTTTTGTTAGTAACTGTGCCAAACCCACACTCAATGGGAATGAATTTATAACAGTGAATAAATAACAAAAACAAAGCAATAAAAATACCTTACTATTAAACCTTGTTCACTGTAAACCTACATTCGGTATAAAAACACTGTCCCTTTCTATTTGCATCACGTGAACCTGCTCCACAAAATCATATGACCATAAATGTATTCATTCCGTGTGAACACATCTTTATGACAATGAATGTAATCATCCCCACGAGAGTTGCTTAAACTAATTGCAGTCAGAGCATCCACAATGCACCACTTTTCCAAAAGCTTGGCACTATTTGAAAAAGCTATCTGAAGACTTTTTTGCATTGCAAGAATGAGTTTTCACAAAAGCTTTTTGCTAAGACTTATAAAACAACAAGTGTTTGACAAAAATTACAACAAGCTATTGCCATTAAATGATCTAAGCATTGATTGTAATAAAAGAAAATTGATTAAAAAACTACACATTAAATGCATCAAGTCTTTCTAAAGCTTGTTGCATTGTGGTTGCTCTCATTGGCCCACTATCAAAATTAATACTAGCTGTGTTTTGACTTTGAATAGTACCTCATACCTTTATTGTGTTCTGTTGTCCCACACCGCCATAAGAACACCATAAAAACTTTTCTTTGATCAAAAGTCATATGAACACAAACTTTGATAGACCCATTCGTGTGAACACAAGAATTTGTGTGACAACAGTGGGACCGTACAAGCACAATCACTTTGTCTACTCTTTGGTTTTCATTGTCACGTCATAGTCAAACACAGTACCTTCAACCGTGCAATATACAAACCTCACATAAAAGGTAGACGTGAGATTGAATGGACTACAGGACCTAGCCGCTACTTTTTGACTTCTTTCACATGAATAATTTATTTTTAGTGCGTCTCATAAAAAATCATATGAATAACTCATATTCACATGATAAATTAATGTCGACGAACCTAACAACACATAAATTATTGATTCGTGACGTAACATTCTCTTAACCGCTTTAATTATTTATCAATATATTTAGGGCTTTGAGGAATAAACCCTCTCAATAAACCCTAAAATATCTTCACAGCAACAAGAATTAATTATCTAGGGTTTTAACATAAACCCTAGATCTTCACAGCAACAAAATTAAACATCTTGATTCTCCTAGATATCAAGAGCCACCCGCTCTGATACCACGTGTTGAATCCAAGATCTTTAGACTCAAATAGTAAAAACCATTTTATCTAGGTTGATCATCATTCATATGATAACATCGCGGAATAAGAACAATGATCATGAATAATATGTTTAACAAGATGAGAGATTCCCAAAGAGTTTGTATTATTTGATTAACACAAACTACTCTAGGTGTGTGTACATTGAATCCCACACCTAGAGATCAATGTTTATAGTAGGTTACATTGTGAATGTGAAAGTATATAAAAAAAAACCTACGTCTGGTTCCTTTTATAACTTAAGGAAACCAGAAATACATGGAAACTAAATAATATATCAATGAATAAATCAAAACAGAAATATTCATTCTTATCACTACTTGACCAAATCTCCATCTTTTTAGTATATGGTAGGGGAAATATTCTAGCAGTGGAAAGTATTATAGCAGGGGGAACTATCTTGTATCTTGTCCACCAGCTTGAAGTTTCTCCTAATGCCATATTTGGTCCTTCTTGTTTCCATGGTGATTTGACTCATCAACTTTTGACCCAACAGTCAATGCATAACTTGGACTACTGCCATAAGACATAGAATTGGAACTCATGGAACTCACAAAAGCAAAATTGGCAGGGGTTGGGTAAGATCCACCAGAATATCCTATCACATCAGACTCAAAGGTTTTGAGTTTATAATATAAATCATCGAAAGACAGATAATCAAGACCTCCTTTAGTTTTTAAAGAAATTACTACCTGATTCCAAGAGTGAGACACGGCTCTGAGAAACCTAGCATTGATGTCTTCATTGTCTGGTTTGGACTTGAGTTGATTCAGTTGGCTAAGAATCTTCTGAAACCTGTCATACCCTTGATGAAGTCCTTCTATTTCAGAGATCTTGAATATTGAGAATCCGTCCTGAAGCATTCATCTTATCATCTTCTTGGATTCCTCATTTCCTCCAAACCTCGCTTTGATGGCATTTCATTTTTCCATAGCATCATCCAAGTGATATAAATCACCCATATGATCATCAGGAAGTGACTGAAGCAAAATATTTTTTTTCTTTGATTTCCTTCAGTACTGCTGTGATTTCTTTATGTGTTTTAGGATCTAGAATGATGACATTTCCATTCTTATCTATGCCAGTAAGTTTCTTGCCATTTCCATTCTGAACAATCTTCCATAGTCCCATATCAGTATTAGTGATCCAACACTCCATTTTCATCGCCCAACTTTAATACTTTTCTTTCTTGAGGTGTGGAAATTTCCCATTCGAGTTGGAGACAGTAACAATGATTTGTTGTGTTTGTTTTGTATAGGAATTGGTGACTTGTGGTCCATCTTCAATGGAGCTTGAAGCAGACATGATTCAGGGATGTTTTAAGAAAATGAATGGTTCTTCTTGTACAGAGACTCTCCCAGGCTCTGATACCACTTGTTGGGTCCAATAGATATAGATCTTTCAGCCTGTTAAGGATGGTGAATAACTTATGTAATAACAAGTTTATTCATAGAGAGACTCTAATGGAAAACCAAGTATTTGTGCATAATACAAACAATAAGAACAAGACTTTAACTAAATGAATAACATGATCCTGTATCAGGATTTCTAATATTACTAATATGAGTAGAGAATGGTGAAAGGTGTGTCTAACCCTTTAGTTGTGGGTTCCTTTTATACTACAAGGAAACCCTAAATTACAATTAATACTACGTGTAACATATGATATGCATATCATTTACTAAGATATCTCATCCATATCCTAACAAACTGCAACTAATGATACTAATGATACGGTTTGACTTTATCTCAAACCACAAGTAACTAAGTACTACTACTAGGAGTAACTACTCCTGCTACTACTGTGACCAAGAGGAACTACATACCTCCTAGTCAACCTATTAAAGAACATCAATTACATAAGTCCTAACATGAGTAAAGTTTCATTCTTAATCAACCTTAAACCACATAAAAAAATCATGTGCTTTGATATTGCGATCAAAGGTACAAAAACTATCTTGCATTGGAAAAATTATTTGTTGTCACGTGCAGTGGCGGAGCTTGACTGTTTTGTTTGGGGGGCAAAAATATACGAGAGAAATTGTACAGTAAGAATCATAATATAAAATACTACACATCATTTGATAATTACATATATGGTTAATGACGATTTAAAAATAGACAATAAAACAAGTACTACTATTAGTGATTACACCAAAGTGAACCAGTTTTTGAACTCTTGAAACGGGTAGATTGCTAGTCGTTAATGGGCTTTGGTATATGCAATTATAATAACTTTTTAGGCCTATTCTTTATGAAAACACATATACAACGTTTATAAATCCCAACGCCTCCTTCTCTTCTTCTTCAGTCAGAAACAAAACACTAAGTTACAGTAATTTTCTTCTGTCATTTTTTATTCAAGTTAAACCTATATTCATAAAAGTTCTAACTGTAACCCAAATTTTAGGGGGGGGGGGGGGGGGGGGGGGTAGCACCCCCTTTCCTTTATATCCTCCTCGCATTGTCATGTGTTATATTTTAAGTTCACGATATTGAAATTGTACTCATTAGTTATGTTATTTAGCTTAATTTTTGTTGAACTGCAATTGGATTGATGTGTTTTTTGCTGTGATTTCTTCATAATAAAATAATATTAGTTGTGATATTTTAAGTTGATGATAGTTTACAATGTTTATTAGCTAAGCTTTACTATATGACACTATTTCATAAACATAGTCATTGATTTCTAATATAAACATAGATACCTTTTAATTTTTATTATCATTTGTAATATTTCATCTATATGTTTTCTTGTTTTTTTTATATTTTTATACTTTTCAAGTACAAGATAATTTTTATGTCTTTGACGCAAGCATAAAAAATGTTTTACTAATAGTTCATGGTTTCTTAAGCATGAAACGTTTCTTAAACAATTTGTTTTGGTTTTGAAGTTGTTAACGTGTAATCAAAGTTATCGATCATTAGCGGTAACATACTCTTTGTAGGAATATAGTGGTTAAGCCTCTTTAGATGTATTCTTATATTTGCCCAAAATAAATGATAAATTAATCCAACACTTGCTTAATTGTTTAGATTATGCCAAGTTTTTATTTTCATAGTTTGCTTCTTTTTTATTAATTTTGATATTTGTAAGTGACACTTGTTTGTCTCTGATGATACAACATTGTAAGAAGGATGAAGAGTATTCATATTTTCGCTCTTAGTCACTTAAGAGTAATTCTCATGTAATAAAGTAATATAACTTGACGTTAATTCTAGTATTTTATATATGAGTAATATCATACGTGACAAAACAATTGAATGTGACATTAAACTTAGTATTTTACATATAAGTAATTTCATAAGTGATATATAAACCAATAAAATAACCAAGAGTAAACATGATTCATCTCGAACTATAGATATACATATATACATTTAGATAACCAAAAAATATAAGTTTGCATCATTGTGTACAACAATTAGACCGTGTTTGGTGTGTGAGCTTATTAGAGCTTATCGTAGGATGAACTTATTGTTTTAAAGCTAATATAAAAAATAAGTTCCGTTTTGCTGACAAAGCTTGAAGGAGCATGTTTAAAAAATAAACTCCTAGTTAAACTAGCATGTAAAAATAAGTTCATACTACAACTACCCGCTATGACGATCCGCTCCAGCTCCTAAAAATACCAAACATAACCTTAACATGCACTTTTTCCAGTTAATTTCATAATCATTCGCTTTTTTTAGTTTTACCCCAAACTACTTCATCTCTTCCTCTAACTTCAAACTAGTTTGTCAACTCGTCATTATCATGTTTATTCTATCGTTATTCGTATCATGATGGATTATTTTTCTATCTCATGTTTTTTAGTTTTATCATTCACATCTGTATCACATGAGATATTATACACAAATTAAAAAGTTATTTTCTATACAGTTTATCAAAATTTATTACTACAAAGAAACTAAAAATTTAATATTACAAAAAACTAAAATTGTAACTCATGTATATGGTCCCATAAAAATTATGTTATACATTAAATTTGATATTTAAAAAAATCCAAATTAGAATCCATGCATGTTTACATTCTTTGAAATAACACATGTGATATTTTTATAAAACAACTAGTGTATCAATAAAAGATCTAGCATAGTCATTTCTTATAAGAATAGTAACTGTTGTATCGGTTGAACCTACAGAGAAATCATCACGATATCAGAATATGTCAAAATTTAATATGTAAAACACATTAATAGTATAACACATATAAATGGATCATAACTGTGAAAACGGACAAAACATATGAAAATTAACGAAACTAGACAAAGACATTTGTAAAAGGACGAAAATGTTTTAAAACAGTACAAAATGTCTAAAAACCTGACAAAACGGACATATACCTTTGAACAATGGACGAAAATCTATGAATATTGATGGAAACGTGTGAAAATGGAACACAACGTACGAAAACGAAAGAACACGCGCGACAACAAACGAAACCGTACAAAAATAAACGATAACGTGTGAACGTGTAAGAATGTGCAAGTGAACCAAAACGTACAAAAATGAATGAAATAGAAAAATGTATGAAACATACAAAAAACGTTCATTAATGGCAATTTGGGCAAAGTTCGCCACTCTACAAACAATGAAGAAGTTCTTAAGGAAAGTTTTAGTAAATTTACACTTTTAGTCTTTTCATGTTTTTTTAAATATTAAATCTTGTGTTTTAATCATTTGAAGGTAAAATAATTCTTTCTAAAGGCGTAAGTTAGTTTAGATGCCTAACTTATAGTAGGTAAGTAATTAGGTATTTAGTTTATATGACAAACTAATAAGAATTATCATAATAAACATGTACGAATAGAATTTTTGATATTTGTGTTAAATTACATTGGTATACATCATGGAATTTCAATTGAAAATAAAAATGATAAAATTATTAAAAAGTTTGTCGAAAGTGTATATGAAAATATCTGTTTATTTAAAGATGAGTAAATGTTCTCCGTGATGGTATAATTTATTTTGTTTATTGATTAATAATTCATTAGAAATATAAATTATAAAATGATGCGTGCAACTAAATTTTTTCTTCAAATATTCATAACTCTTTTATTTTTTCACAAGGAAAAAGTAAGTAACTGACATTTGTCACCTATACATTAGCTTTTTATTGGTAAATAATCTCTCCGCCTATAGCATTATAGCATGTACTATATAAACATTACACCTTTTTTACAAATGAATCACAACTTATTTCAAACGATCAAGATGTCTAACACTTAGTATCTATACTAGAATTAATATGTGAAACACATATTTACGTTCTCCAAACATTTTTATTAAATAAGGCAATATTTAACAAAATATATTAGACATGATAAATGACTTTGAAGTTAAAGCCTTTTATACACGATACACCTTTAGATGATCAAGAGTAAACAAAAGCCAGTGAAATTTATAAAAATGTTTGAATCAACGTATGCACTTTGATCTAGAGTGCTTTTTGACGTCATCCATTGTTCATTTTACAAAAGAAATAGCTCTTGTAGATAAGCTGGCATAGTATAGAGTCAATTGGAGAAAACAAAAGTCGATACTTGCACTCTTAATTATGTATCCACAAAATCACTCAAGTAATCTCGTGAGTTTTTAAAAAATGGATATATCAACCAAACTTATTTCTTTTGGTGAAAACCATAAACTAATATCACAATTCAGTAGTTGTTCAATAGTTTAGCTACATTTTGTTTTCAACAATAACAAAAACAACCATATTTAATCCAAAAAAGCATGATATAGGATAGTAAAGTGTAGACATATCATGCATCTATCTTTGAGAAAACTTTTGTGTTAGAAATTAATTTGATGAGACAAATCAAGAATAATGAAACAAGAAGAACTTATATGCAAATATCAAGAGTTACAAGAATATGGAGCTCTTTCATACAAGAAGGAGGACTTGTTAGCAAAATATGGAGGGACTTCTAGTGTAATTAGATTTCGTGTAGGAAGGGGTATGTGTAGTATATAAACACATACACCCTACATGAATAATCATCCCATTATTCACAATGTAGTCATAAAGCGTGTGTCAAGTTCTAGATGTGTGTAATCTTGTAAACACGTCTAGGTTTGTTACTTGTAATCGTTTGAAGTTTAATACAAGTAAACGTTGAAAGAGAAACATCTTGTGTCGTGTTCATAACACCTTGTTATAATCAATGTTCTAATTCCGCTATGTTTATCATATAAACGTTGATTATCCTAGTAAGCTTAATCGATCCATGAATAAAGCATTTTCTATTCGTGAATATCAAATACATAAGTCCCAAGTCATATTATTTCATACATTTTTGCAAAACATTTGAATGGAAATTGTTATTTAAGTGCGGGCCATAAATTCTTGTCGTCTTCCCGAGAATTACCTTCAAGTACATGAGATAAAACATGTTACAAGAAAAGGTCAGCAAAAACGCCGAGTGAATTCATAGAGTTTAATGAAATCCAATAATATATCATCGGTATAAAATTATTACCGAAAATCATTTTTTTTGTACAAATCTTTATAGTAGGCCATAAAATAGGCCAAAAACATTTTATACAAATCCTTGTCAAAATCATAATATAGGCTTTTGCCTTCAAAACCATTATACGAACCATTGTCGTAAAAACATCATACAATACGCTTCATAACGTCGTATAGAGTTAAATAAAAACCGTTATATGAATATGGTTATGAAAAAACAAAACACGAACATAATATCAATAATAAGACCCCGTATTGCTAGTCAGGCAATATATTGTAATTCATTGCGTATAGCATTATTTTCATTATTGGATTATTATAAGCCGCATGACATTGCTACCTTACTAGAACAAACAACGGGTAGCCAACCCGAAACTCAATTGCCCATCTAAAATAGCGTGTCGTCACAATAATCACGCTTATATAAATCTTCTCATACATAAATTCGCTTACCAATCAATGTGGCATGACGGGGATCAACCGTCAAGGCGCGAACTGGGGTGATCGTCCCCAAATAGTACTATTATATGCATAAGCTTCTACCAAATCCCTGTAGTTCACAATTCATGCTAATGGGACTTTTAGTGACATAACCTAACTTTAATGATCCATTTCATTTCATTTATCGGGTCATATAATCATTCATCGGGTCATACAATCATTCGGGTCCAAATCAATAAATAAAACAATCGGGACAACTGGTGTCCTATTTTTGTTAAAACTAACATGTTATCTCCCTCGAGGGTTTATAAAATATTTCATAAAAATATTTAAAAGAGTGCGAGGCTATGAACTCACGTTGATTGGGAAAGGCGGTTATCCTCGATTTAGATGTACGGTACGTGCTTCAATCACGGAAACCTAGACAAATAATACTCGTCTTAGACTCTTGTCCAATGACTTTGTAAAAACAACGGCTATGTATATATATGATGATTTTATAAATATGATGATGATTAAGTGGGATTGTACATCTTTATTTACTCATTATAGTGTCAAGTGTTGGTAAATTTTTATACTAGTTTCACTAGTTTAACTTCTTTACATGTTAAGGCCCAATAAGCCCATGATAAGCCCATTATATTTTATTAGTCCAATTACACTTTAACATCAGCCCTATACTCACATGTTGGGCCCAAGTGGGTTAAGCCCAATAAGTAAGTCCATTAGTGTTTAGCCAAATTAGTTGGGTTAATAGTCCAATAAGGCTAATTTGGCCCGTTAATGTCCATATGTTATAAAGCTCGGGTTTTATGGGTTTTTACTTGTTATATAAGTTTATACATCAGTATGTGAGTTTATAAAAAGTTTACATTAGACGGTTTCGACCGTCTAAGTTTTATTTGACAAAAACGTTAATCTTTCGTTTTTAGCCAAAAAGACGTAAAACTTATGTATATAGTTTTTATAACTTGTAAAATGTTTGTACTTCTAAATTATATAAAATGTCCCATTTTCATATCATAATATATAACTCTCATTTATAATTATTATTAGTAACTAGTGGGTTGTTATATATGTATATTTTATAAGTACATAATTTGAGTGCTTATATTATATACTTTTTATTTTACAAAATCTGATCCTAAATATTCAGTCCACTAAAACATCCATATCTAGAGTTATATAAGGAGATAGAACCCCAAATTTTTATATCTGAAACTACATGATATGTGCTTCATTTAACTCTTTTATAGCTACTGATGAATCAGCCTCTAAGTATTTTAATCATACATCACTCATTTTAAGGATTCCATTGTATGGTCAACTCTCACATGTGTATAAGCCATATACCTTACTGTATATTAAATAATCTATGCCATTTTAACAAGTTACCATATGGTTATTCTTTGTTTTATACAGCCTACACTTTTAATCATGATTTTATCATTCTTTCATATAGCTCTTAATCATTTTAATCAAGTTTATTAACACATGATCCCCACACAATACTTTTGATCATCATATATCATTATATACATATACATTTAGAAAGAAAATATAGATTTACATTTACAAAATAACAATGAAAATGGGAAGGATGATCTTGTTTACCAACCAAGATTATAACTTGACTTTGGATGACAACACTTTGATGTACACCAAAACTATCTTTAAGACCATCTATCACCAAGAAATATTGTGGAAAAATCAGCCCTATGACCCAAGCAAATCACCTCCTTGGATGTTAAAATCACCACCAATCAACAAAGCATCAAGAGTTTTCCATCTTTTGTGTGTATAACACCAAATATTGTGGTTGAAAATTGATCAAAGGGGTGTGTTTGTTCTTGAGTTGGATGCCAAAAAAGAGAGAGAAAGAGAGATTTTGTGGTGGTTTGCATGAGATGAAATGAGGAAGTGGTTTGAGAGAAATGGTTTTGATAGTTTGGTGGCTTGTTTAGCTAAGTAAGACAAGTGTATAACTTGTTAGTTACAAGTTGACACCTAAGGGTGTGGTGTTAGCTAGTTAGCCGTCCCATGAGTGGGGTGAGGCAAAACTTGTTTTGTCTCGTCCCACTAATTTACGAGTACTCCTCGATTCTAGTTTCCTGGATTTGCGTGCCCTCGGGTCGTTTTACGAAAAACATTTTTAGAATTTATGAATCAACGACACAAAACGAATCTAATAAAAATTGTCTCATAAAAAACAGAGTTCAAAAACGTAAATACGTAATCCTAAGGTTTCCGGTTTAATCGTAAAAGATGTTAAATTATTCACGTAAGTCCTAATCTCTTCTCGTAAATTTGTGAGTTTATGAACCAACACAAATTTAAAATTCCAAAACAATATTCACAGATAAATTTATTTCCTGAAGTGTCGGACTGTTACCAAAAACGGTGTATGTAAACGTAAGCACGTAACGTAGAGTCCTCCGGTTTAGACGTAGTCGATGCTACTTCAAGACGTAAAACCAAATTTCTTCCCAAAATGAGTGAGTTCATAATATAACATTAAAATAATATTTTTAAATAATACTTGAGAATAAAATATAAACCATAAATTGATGGATTGTCACAGCATTTACCCCTAAATAGGATCTTTGTCCTCAAATATCGATTTATCTTACTACTCGCTTCTTATAGAGTTAGAGCCATGTGGGTATTTCCTCCACATTCGGTCTTTTATCTCAAGTGTAATTCATTACAATATGAGAGTTTCATCGAACATAACTACGGGAATACGATCAGGCTTAATGTTGACTTACTTTCTCTATCCATGATGTTCACGGGTTTTTGATGAATGCAACTTTTCACCGATCTAAACTTCATAAATAAGCAATTAGATTTTCACTTGATAGACATTTTATCCTGTTCGATATACAAACATAATTCACGCAGCCCTTTAAGTCCTAGGGTAGATCCAACTTATATGCCTTTCAAATAAACTTTTTACATCATCTCAATGGTCCCATACAACGGGGACTTATTTCCCATGATCTTTCAGATCATTAATTCACTTTTCCATGGTAAATTTTTTTTTTGGCATAACTTCGCTATCCATTCTGCACTTCAAGATCTACATTTCATATTCACATAACCCCCTGCCCACTACTGGCAATCAATAATCAAATCCTAATTTCAACAATCATTTCAGGTCTCGGGGGTCGGGTATTTTGTAAGGTTAGGTTCGTCATCATAGGCAGCCTTAAACCTAAAAGACATGTCCAACTCACAATGGGTGTATGTTGGGTGTCTTCAACCCAACTCCTGCTTATAGATGTTCTCACATTTAGATCCTCACACGATTCAAACTCGATCCTAATATGATAATTATCAATGATAATCTCTCTAAAGGAAAACGATTATACGGTTTATTACCAAAGGTCAATTATTCAAGCATAAAACAACACTTCTAGTGTTTTGTATCGTTACTTTACCTCGTCCCTTCGATTGGGGTGGTAAACAGTACTCTCATCAAGGTTCGTTCCCAATGACTTTTGAGTAAATATGTAGAAATTCGATGCGAAGCGAGGATCTTGATAGAGATGATCGATACAGGTACACTATATTTGCACAACTCTTTTAAATACATACAGTCAATTTCTTCATCGAGAATTTATCATTAACGGGAATGATATTAGCAGATTTGGTCAGTCTGTCGACGATGACCCAAGTCGAATAAATTTCAGATGATGACCTTTGCAATAGTTAGAAGCTTACTAATGTATGAGGCGATGTCTGCCTTCATAATTTGCCATCAGTACAACTTCTTCAGATAAAGAAACACTTAATCTTATGAGATTTCAACCTAACTAAATCTCAAAATCCTCCATATTTAGGTAACCACAAGTGGCCTTTAGAACATATAACGCCATCGGCTTCTCAATTCTAATGGTTCACATTAGCCGCAAACCCCTTTTATTATTTATATTATCCTTTTTACAAGCATCATCTATTTTTAAATTGTTTTGGAAAATTATTTTGCACAGTTCATTACTAGGGAACACATCCTAATTGATTCTTTATCCTTTCTATATAATGTGTCAGTATCTACATTCACCTTTCCCCTGATGAAATAAATATTATGACCGTATTCATTCAAAAATTCTTTCTACATATTTTCTAAGTTTTAGTTTTGTGACACCCTAGAATCGAGGTCATTAACGATACCCTAAATTACGCTAATTTTTGAAATTTTTATTTAATTATAATTTCTATAATTTATAAGTATTTTGGTTAAAGCCGATGTTCGAGGTTATAATTTTTACGGTTGACGTTTTAAGAAGGACGATGACGATTACGATCCCGAGGGATGCCCAATTTTATATAATTTTTGACGATTTATCGATAATGTAATTTTTCGAGAATTTTATTTACGGTTCGTGTTAAGTTGAGTCGGGTGAGTTTTATAGCCTTCCAAGTACATTTAAAGTATCCCAAAAATATTTTGGAGCGTTCGGGAAGATTTCCGACTCCCGTAAAATTTTCAAAATTGACAAATGAGTCAAACCCGCAAAGTTTTGAGGATGTTTTTCATTTAAGGACAAAAGAAGCCAAATATTGCATTTAAGCCCCTCCTAACCCACCAAAAAGGCCCAAACTTGTCATAAACACAAACACACACAACATTTACAAAAAAAAATCAAACCCACTCCCTCTCTTGTCTCTCTATCCGACGGACACCCCCACCACCATAAAAAATTCACCAAAAATCATTTTCCACTTGATTTTTCAAAAATCTAAGGTTAGACCACACTTAGTTTGGTCATTCCCCACATATTCATGTGCTCAAATCCAACATGCATTGATAAAAAATTTTCAAGATTTTTCCATATGATCCAAATTCGTTTTTGAGGCTAAAAGAGCTAATGCATGTTGATAATTAAGTGTCATGGAAGTATAAACACCATGAAAACCCACCAAAATTAATTTGGTTGTGGTGATTGGGTCACCCAAACCCCACGGCAAAGGGGGTGTTTGGGGAGCCATGGTGGTTGTTGATTTTGCATGTTATATTTGTGTTTGGTTTGTTGTTTTAGGATGATTCACATAGGTTTTATTACTTGCATGTTCATTTTCTTTGATTCTTGATATTGAGATTGGTTGATCAATAGGGTTAGGATGGAATTTTGATGTTAGGATATGTTTGGGAAGGCTTAGGATGATGTTTAGTGGTGATTAGAAGTCTTGGAATCGAGTCTAAGCATGTTTTTGGTATGGTCCTTTTTAGGCAGAAACATTTGGTCCATTTTATAAAAATTATTTTGTTTCCAGGTCTTGAAAGCTAAATGTAGTGATAGAGGGTTTTTCTAGCTTTAATTTGGTATAAGGTAGAGCCCGTGACTCAAAACGAGCTAAAAGTTATGACATTTTAAAGATCGGGTACCGGGAGACGAGGACTTTCACAATCCGAATTTGTGCAAAGTTTTAGTCAAATCCCGAGGGTCACAAGTATAAATTGGTAAATGGTCAAGGGTCAAAATTTGGTCCCTAACCTGTATAAATGGGTCTATATGTTGACTTAGGTGTCAAGGAAGTCAAAGGTATTTTTCATATAGGTCAAAGTGGTCAAAATTGGTCGAAGCGCAATTTCAGCCCGTAAAATGTAGTCGTGGAAATGAGTTGCGTAACGGGTCGTAAAAGTGAAAACTTTTGTTGGGCTTAAAAACATGTTATCTACAGGTCATATAGGATTTTTGGAAATTTTGTCAAATTTTATAAGCATGGTTTAATAAGGTAAAACAGCCCGTACTTTAGTCAAGTACCGGCGAGAATGGGTAAAAATGGACAACGTAGGTTATAAGAACGAATGGAATAAAATGAATGATACTTGTTGTTTTTGTTTTTGGCGTGAGTTATACTTGTCCTAAGTGACTTGTATATATGTATTTTATACAGTACCGTAAGTATTTAAATGAGATTACTCATTACGCGTTATTTGTGATAGGTGTTGATTTACCCGGGCATCCGTAACATCGTCAGTGATCACTCCTCGAACTACCGACTACTTAATATCTAAGGTGTGAATTTATAGCCTCGCTTATATTTATTTCAAATTGTTTTACCCGCGAGGGAAATGCATGCTAGTTTTTAAAAGGAACGTATATCATGAATGATTGTTAGACCCGAAAGTTGCCTTAGAAATTGTGTTGAGTACCAAAGTTGCAAAAGTCCCTAAATTCATGAACTATTAACTATTGTCTTGCCCTCGAGTAGGGGGAAATAGCCGCTTATGCAATTTGTAGTACTACGGGGTTAACGACCCAATGCTAGCCGAGAAGCTGTACTTATAGTAAGTTCTGCGGTAGATTATTTTGTATGAGAAATAAGGTATAATTGCAACTGATGCCTTTAGAAGGGGCACTGGTTTCATCTGAATCATGCCGGTATATTTACGCGGGTGATTGAGTTAACGGATTAGTGTCATGAGCTTAAACACAATTGTCAGTATCCTGATTATAGTTTGTTTGATCGACAAGACTATAAATGATCACGAATGGTTTTTATTATATATACGTTCAAATGGATTGTAAAACCTATGAATTGCACTCAACGTTTTCGTTGACCAAATTTTTGGCATGTGTTTCAGGTAACCGCTGAGTAGTAGGATGGAGCATGCATGGGATGGATGTTGTGTGTACGGCTTGGTGTCCGCTTGTTTTTCCCTCCTTTTCTACTTAAACAATTTTTATGTTTAATGTCATGTGGTTGTAAACTGAAATTCTTGGGTTGAGATTCATGGGGACCGAAAACGCTAAACTCTGTGCACTATTTGGGGTTGGAAAAACTGTGGACATGTATTATCTAACAATTTTAAATTTCAAGTTTTAAGTCGACGTCTTTTTAGCGTCGTTTGATATATCTTGTGTGCAATGAATACTGTGTAGCACCCATGGTTGTAGTTCCGCTGCGCATACCAAATGTGGGGGTGTTACAGATTGGTAATCAGAGCCACGAGTTATAGAGAACTAGGTCGTTTTTGAAAATCCTAAACTATAACTTTTGGTGTCGTAAGAAAAGGGTCCAAGCACACACAACTATCCTGCATGGCTCCGGTAAGATTTATGGTTGTATTTATAGCATTTGACGTATACTTTTGAGTAAAGTATATATGTGGGTAATTATTATATAAGTATGGAATTACTATATGTAGACGTTGAATTTTACGTGAAATATCCGACATCGTAATTTTCATATTAATCATGCATGAGCATCATATTATTAAATTTCGGGCATATGTACCACCTTTGCATTGCATTTGCATGCATATATTTATAATTATTGTATAATTACTTATGTACCCTCCGAAATTCGCTGTTATTGCAGGAATGGCCGAGGTACCGCCCAACGATAACGGAAACGATTACGTCGTAGGTCACGAAGGGGGACCGTTTCCTCCGAACCCGCCGGACAATAATAATGGATGGATCGCTCCAGAAGACGAAATAGGGCCGGAAAACGACAATGGCGAAAGTGAGGTGGATAATTTCAGCATGAGTAGTGACGACAATGAGGATTCCGAAGAAGAGCCCGAGGAGCTATTGGATGATGGCATTCCCGAAGATGTCGTGGGCCAGACCGAACCCGATTTGTTTCAATCTCCGAATTCGCCGAAGGGTTATGAGGTACCACCGACCGGTCGTTATGAGCAGCAACCCTTTGATCGCCCGATGGACAATAGTAATGGGAGCAGTGGAGAGTCATCCAAGTCGCCATCGATTCATGAGAATATTGCAAGGGTCTATTTTCCGAGACCGAGTCACTACTGGGATCCCGCAGGTCGTTTGGGGAGGATGGAAAGGTTGATGTATGAGCGGTTTGTAGTTGAGACTAGGGTGATTAAGAAGTTTGATAAGACTGAAAGGGAACATCAAAGACTGTTGGAAAGGACTTCAAGAATTGCGTATGATGGGATGATGAACACAAGTGCCATCAACAGTTTAAAATCAATGGTTGCGAATTTAAGTGCTAGTCTTGACCGTGTGAGGGAAGATCAGATGAGGTTGTCGAGGATGCAGAGTTGGGAGCATCGTGTGAGGGATTCATTGCCCCCGGATTGGAGATTCGTGGACGATGTGGAGATGGAGGCGAATGACTTTATGGTTCAGCCGCCTACTGGAGGTGCTTGTATTTCGGTGGGAAGTCAGGTAGCGATTGAGTATGGATCCACATCAGGGATGAGAAAGGAAACAGAATGTGGGCCGGATGAGAAAGGAAAGGGAAAAGTGGATGATGTGGATGAGGAAGTGAGTGATGAGGAAACCGAGGAAGACGACGACGAGCCGCCATCCAAGAGGCCGTGTGGATCACCACATGCCTAGTTACTTGTTTTGTATTTTTCTTTGATCATTGTAATAGAACTATTTTAGACCTTTGTATGATGGTATTATGACGAGAAACTCAAGTACTTGATGTTTTGTGGTGAACGATTGTAGTGGCATTACTTGTCACGATTTTGGTTAATTATCAATACAATCTATGTTACCTTTCATGATCTGTGATATGTCTTAAATTTGATCTTTTGTGGTGTGAATTGATGAATATTAGTAACTCCGTAGTGATGTGTCGTTGTATGTATTTTATGTCTGGGAAACTTGATATGAATACTTACATTGTTTATCTATTTTCTTTGTCTTGCAGAAAGAGATATTCGATAACACAATGCCTCCAAAGTTGACTGCCGATCGTGTTAACAACATGATTCAGGAAGCAATAGCTAATGCGTTGGAAGCGGACCGAGCTGGGAGAAATCAGGATCCAGGAAGGAACGCGGGGAGACAACCAGCCCCGAGAGTGTGTACCTATTCTAGCTTTATGAAGTGCGGTCCCACGCAGTTCCGTGGAACGGGTGGAGCCCTAGAACTTAGGCGGTGGTTGGAAAAAGTTGAAAGTACGTTTGAAATCAGTGGTTGTGCAGAGGCGGATAAGGTAAAGTTTGCAGCAGCTACGTTTCTGGATGATGCGTTAAGTTGGTGGAATACCCAGGTAGCTACGGTTGGATTGGCTGTAGCAAATGCAAGGACGTGGAATGCGACCAAAGCTTTGTTGACCAAGAAGTTTTGCCCAGAGGAGGAATTGGGGCAATTGGAGGACGAATTGAGGCATTTGACCTTAAAGAACAACGATATAGCTGCTTACACCAGGAGATTCAATGAGTTAAGTCTTTTGTGTCTGGACATATTTGCCAATGATGCCAAGAAAATGAAGCAGTATATTAAGGGTTTATCTAGCAACATCAAAGGTGAAACAACTTCGTCGAAACCTGGAACGTTTGACGAAGCGGTTCAAATGGCTCACGCTTTGATGGACGTTAAGCTTCAGGACAAGCAGAACTACATTGCTGAAGGCAACAAAAGGAAATGGGAAGCGGCACAAAGCAATCAATCCCAAGGCCAGAACCGAGGAGGAAACCGAAACAACCATGGGCCGAACCGTAATCAGCAGTTTAATCAGAGAAGGAACGAAGGGATGAGGGCAGTGACGAACCCTAGAGGTGTGAAAGTGAATCCCCATTGTGGAAAGTGCAATTTGTATCATGTTGGAAATTGCCCGCCGGCATGCGGCAAGTGTGGAAAGGCAGGTCATAGGACTGCTAGTTGTCGAACGGGAGGAGTAGCCACTGGGGCTAATGCTATCAGGATGAGAGGATGTTATAGCTGTGGAGAAAGAGGGCATGTGCAAGCAAATTGCCCGAAGACAGGAAACAGACGGGGAGGAAATAATGCGGCAGCTGTGTATCAAGTGGGAACTGCTGATAAACCACAGGGTCCAAATGTGGTTACCGGTACGTTTTTGCTAGACGCTTGTTATGCTAGTATTTTATTTGATTCTGGCTCCGACAAGAGTTTTGTAGACGTTAGATTTAGTCGTCATATCGATAGAGAACCGGTGTTGTTAACGACTAGTTATAATGTTGAATTAGCCGATGGAAAAATTGTTAGTACGAATTCTATACTGAAAGGGTGTACCTTGAAGTTAGGAAACTACGCTTTTAAAATCGACTTGATGCCTATAGAGCTAGGATCGTTTGACGTGATTGTGGGAATGGATTGGCTAATGGCGCACAGTGCTACGATCGTCTGTGGTGAGAGATTGGTGCAGATTCCGCTGAGGAATAGGGTTTTGACGGTAAAGGGAGACGAATGCACTTCTCGTTTGAAGGTGATTTCGTGTTTGAAGATGATGAAGTACGTAGAGAGCGGATGCGATGTGTTTTTGGCACAGGTTTCGAGCGATGGTGATGTAGAGGCGAGAATTGAAGAGGTACCAGTTATTCGCGAGTATCCGGACGTTTTTCCAGACGAGTTGCCAGGTTTACCGCCTAACCGTGAGGTCGAGTTTCGAATTGATTTAGTGCCAGGAGCTGCGCCGGTTGCACGAGCACCTTATCGTTTAGCACCATCTGAGTTAAAGGAGTTAGCGGATCAATTGAAGGAGTTGATGGACAAAGGATTTATTAGGCCGAGCTCATCACCTTGGGGAGCGCCAGTGTTGTTTGTAAAGAAGAAGGATGGTTCGTTTAGGATGTGTATCGACTATAGAGAACTCAATAAGCTGACGGTTAAGAATCGGTACCCATTACCGAGGATTGATGATTTGTTCGATCAATTGCAAGGTTCCAGTGTATACTCTAAGATCGATTTAAGATCAGGGTATCATCAACTGCGTGTAAGAGAGGAGGATATTCCTGTAACTGCCTTTCGTACGCGGTATGGACACTTTGAATTTCGAGTGATGCCGTTTGGGTTGACGAACGCGCCTGCTGTATTCATGGATCTTATGAATCGCGTGTGCAAGCCGTATCTAGATAAGTTTGTCATTGTTTTCATCGACGACATACTTATTTACTCTAAGAGTAAGGAGGAGCACGAGAAGCACCTAAGAAAGATTTTGGATTTGTTAAGGAAGGAGAAGCTGTATGCAAAATTCTCTAAGTGTGAGTTTTGGTTGGAATCAGTGCAGTTTCTAGGTCATGTGATTGATAGTGAGGGAGTTCGTGTAGATCCTGCTAAGATCGTAGCGATCAGGGAATGGTCAGCACCGACGACGCCGACTGAAGTTCGACAATTTCTGGGTTTAGCGGGGTATTATAGAAGGTTTATTGAAGGATTTTCGTTGATTGCAAAACCATTGACGCGGCTTACCGAAAAGAATAGGGTGTATGAATGGGGAAATGAGGAAGAGCTTGCTTTCGAAACGCTCAAGGATAAGTTATGTTCCGCGCCGATTTTATCATTGCCTGAAGGAACCGAAGATTTCGTAGTGTATTGTGATGCGTCTCGTAAGGGTTACGGAGCAGTGTTAATGCAACGTGAAAAGGTGATAGCTTACGCGTCGAGGCAATTAAGGAAGAACGAGGAGAACTACACGACGCACGATTTGGAATTAGGAGCGGTAGTTTTTGCGTTAAAGTTGTGGAGACACTATCTGTATGGGACAAAGTGTGTTGTATTCACTGATCACAAGAGTTTGCAGCACATTTTAGATCAAAAGGAGTTGAATATGCGACAAAGACGATGGGTTGAACTATTGAGTGATTATGACTGCGAAATTCGCTATCACCCTGGGAAGGCGAATGTTGTAGCGGATGCTTTGAGTAGGAAGGAACGGGAGAAACCTTTGAGAGTTAGAGCTTTAGTGATGAGTGAGAGCGTTGACTTAACCGAAACGATACTAAAGGCTCAGGAGAGAGGTTTAATGAAAGGGAATGTTGAAGCCGAAAACTTGGGACGAATGTTGAAACCTCTTTTCGTGATTAGGTCTGACGGACTAAGATATTTTGAGAATCGGATTTGGTTACCATTGTGTTCATCTGAGGAAGGAAAGCCTGGAGTTCGAGAATTGGTTATGAATGAGTCGCATAAGTCGAAGTATTCGATACATCCTGGATCGGATAAGATGTACCACGACCTGAAGAAAGTCTATTGGTGGCCGAATATGAAGGCGGATATTGCTCGTTACGTTAGTAAGTGTTTGACTTGCGCGAAGGTTCAGGCAGAACATAAGAAACCATCTGGATTATTGGTACAACCGGAAATCCCAGAATGGAAATGGGAGAAAATCGCAATGGATTTTGTGACGGGTTTACCTAGGACTCCTAGTGGATGCGATATGATATGGGTAATTGTGGATAGGTTGACGAAATCTGCTCATTTCTTACCTATGAAGAAGACGGACAGCATGGAAAAACTCGCCAGCGTGTACGTGAAGGAGATCGTCTGTAGGCATGGAGTGCCGTTATCGATCATTTCGGATCGCGACAGTAGATTTACGTCGGAATTTTGGAGATCGCTTCAACGTGCGATGGGCACTGAACTGAGTTTAAGCACGGCTTATCACCCGGAAACTGACGGCCAGAGTGAACGAACGATTCAAACGATGGAGGACATGCACCGAGCGTGCGTGATTGATTTTGGAGGAAGTTGGGAACGCCACTTGCCTCTAGTGGAATTTTCGTACAATAATAGTTATCATGCGAGTATCAAAGCGGCACCGTTCGAAGCATTGTATGGAAGGAAGTGTAGATCGCCTGTGTGTTGGAGTGAAGTAGGGGAAAGTCAATTGACTGGACCCGAAATGGTACTAGAAACGACAGAGAAGATCGTGCAGATCAAGAACCGACTACTTGCTGCGAGAAGCCGACAGAAGAGTTATGCCGATAACCGAAGGAAACCGTTGGAGTTTGAAGTTGGAGATATGGTTATGCTCAAGGTATCGCCGTGGAAGGGTGTAATTCGTTTTGGGAAGAAAGGAAAGTTGAGTCCGAGGTATATTGGACCGTTTAAGATCGTTGAACGAATTGGACCAGTAGCGTACAAGTTAGAATTGCCGACCGAGCTTAGTGCTATTCAAGACACGTTTCACGTATCGAACCTGAAGAAGAGTTTGGCGGACAAGGAATTGGTGATTCCTTTGGACGAGATTCGACTAGACGACAAAATGCACTTTGTGGAAGAACCTGTGGAAATCATGGACCGGGAGGTCAAGCGGTTGAAGCATAGTAGGATTCCTATTGTGAAGGTCCGATGGAATTCTAAGCGTGGACCGGAATACACCTGGGAACGTGAGGACTTTTTCAAGGAAAGGTATCCTCATTTGTTCCAGTAAGACGAAATGCGAGTACAAGAAGAGGCGAGCGCCGGGACGTCGCTCTCTTTAAGGAGGGGTGGATGTGACACCCTAGAATCGAGGTCATTAACGATACCCTAAATTACGCTAATTTTTGAAATTTTTATTTAATTATAATTTCTATAATTTATAAGTATTTTGGTTAAAGCCGCTGTTCGAGGTTATAATTTTTACGGTTGACGTTTTAAGAAGGACGATGACGATTACGATCCCGAGGGATGCCCAATTTTATATAATTTTTGACGATTTATCGATAATGTAATTTTTCGAGAATTTTATTTACGGTTCGTGTTAAGTTGAGTCGGGTGAGTTTTATAGCCTTCCAAGTACATTTAAAGTATCCCAAAAATATTTTGGAGCGTTCGGGAAGATTTCCGACTCCCGTAAAATTTTCAAAATTGACAAATGAGTCAAACCCGCAAAGTTTTGAGGATGTTTTTCATTTAAGGACAAAAGAAGCCAAATATTGCATTTAAGCCCATCCTAACCCACCAAAAAGGCCCAAACTTGTCATAAACACAAACACACACAACATTTACAAAAAAAAATCAAACCCACTCCCTCTCTTGTCTCTCTATCCGACGGACACCCCCACCACCATCAAAAATTCACCAAAAATCATTTTCCACTTGATTTTTCAAAAATCTAAGGTTAGACCACACTTAGTTTGGTCATTCCCCACATATTCATGTGCTCAAATCCAACATGCATTGATAAAAATTTTTCAAGATTTTTCCATATGATCCAAATTCGTTTTTGAGGCTAAAAGAGCTAATGCATGTTGATAATTAAGTGTTATGGAAGTATAAACACCATGAAAACCCACCAAAATTAATTTGGTTGTGGTGATTGGGTCACCCAAACCCCACGGCAAAGGGGGTGTTTGGGGAGCCATGGTGGTTGTTGATTTTGCATGTTATATTTGTGTTTGGTTTGTTGTTTTAGGATGATTCACATAGGTTTTATTACTTGCATGTTCATTTTCTTTGATTCTTGATATTGAGATTGGTTGATCAATAGGGGTAGGATGGAAGTTTGATGTTAGGATATGTTTGGGAAGGCTTAGGATGATGTTTAGTGGTGATTAGAAGTCTTGGAATCGAGTCTAAGCATGTTTTTGGTATGGTCCTTTTTAGGCAGAAACATTTGGTCCATTTTATAAAAATTATTTTGTTTCCAGGTCTTGAAAGCTAAATGTAGTGATAGAGGGTTTTTCTAGCTTTAATTTGGTATAAGGTAGAGCCCGTGACTCAAAACGAGCTAAAAGTTATGACATTTTAAAGATCGGGTACCGGGAGACGAGGACTTTCACAATCCGAATTTGTGCAAAGTTTTAGTCAAATCCCGAGGGTCACAAGTATAAATTGGTAAATGGTCAAGGGTCAAAATTTGGTCCCTAACCTGTATAAATGGGTCTATATGTTGACTTAGGTGTCAAGGAAGTCAAAGGTATTTTTCATATAGGTCAAAGTGGTCAAAATTGGTCGAAGCGCAATTTCAGCCCGTAAAATGTAGTCGTGGAAATGAGTTGCGTAACGGGTCGTAAAAATGAAAACTTTTGTTGGGCTTAAAAACATGTTATCTACAGGTCATATAGGATTTTTGGAAATTTTGTCAAATTTTATAAGCATGGTTTAATAAGGTAAAACAGCCCGTACTTTAGTCAAGTACCGGCGAGAATGGGTAAAAATGGACAACGTAGGTTATAAGAACGAATGGAATAAAATGAATGATACTTGTTGTTTTTGTTTTTGGCGTGAGTTATACTTGTCCTAAGTGACTTGTATATATGTATTTTATACAGTACCGTAAGTATTCAAATGAGATTACTCATTACGCGTTATTTGTGATAGGTGTTGATTTACCCGGGCATCCGTAACATCGTCAGTGATCACTCCTCGAACTACCGACTACTTAATATCTAAGGTGTGAATTTATAGACTCGCTTATATTTATTTCAAATTGTTTTACCCGCGAGGGAAATGCATGCTAGTTTTTAAAAGGAACGTATATCATGAATGATTGTTAGACCCGAAAGTTGCCTTAGAAATTGTGTTGAGTACCAAAGTTGCAAAAGTCCCTAAATTCATGAACTATTAACTATTGTCTTGCCCTCGAGTAGGGGGAAATAGCCGCTTATGCAATTTGTAGTACTACGGGGTTAACGACCCAATGCTAGCCGAGAAGCTGTACTTATAGTAAGTTCTGCGGTAGATTATTTTGTATGAGAAATAAGGTATAATTGCAACTGATGCCTTTAGAAGGGGCACTGGTTTCATCTGAATCATGCCGGTATATTTACGCGGGTGATTGAGTTAACGGATTAGTGTCATGAGCTTAAACACAATTGTCAGTATCCTGATTATAGTTTGTTTGATCGACAAGACTATAAATGATCACGAATGGTTTTTATTATATATACGTTCAAATGGATTGTAAAACCTATGAATTCCACTCAACGTTTTCGTTGACCAAATTTTTGGCATGTGTTTCAGGTAACCGCTGAGTAGTAGGATGGAGCATGCATGGGATGGATGTTGTGTGTACGGCTTGGTGTCCGCTTGTTTTTCCCTCCTTTTCTACTTAAACAATTTTTATGTTTAATGTCATGTGGTTGTAAACTGAAATTCTTGGGTTGAGATTCATGGGGACCGAAAACGCTAAACTCTGTGCACTATTTGGGGTTGGAAAAACTGTGGACATGTATTATCTAACAATTTTAAATTTCAAGTTTTAAGTCGACGTCTTTTTAGCGTCGTTTGATATATCTTGTGTGCAATGAATACTGTGTAGCACCCATGGTTGTAGTTCCGCTGCGCATACCAAATGTGGGGGTGTTACAAGTTTCGTCTCAACTGTTATTTTATCAATTTCGCTCAATCCGACGTCTAAAGCATCGATAATTATTACAAGTAATTAAGTAATAAATATTAAATTTTATGAAACGTAAACGTAAAAAGTTTTAAATTTCTCACTTCGACCAATTATATAAAAATGTTCAAAATAAATTTGAATTTAATTAACACGATTTTTGTTGATTTATCAAAAATAATTAATAAGATCCGTAAATGTGTGAAAAATCTTTGTTTATACCTTGGTCAAAATTTTCTTAGTTGGAAGCAAAAATTTGTCGTTCCAAATTTTCAAGTCATGGTTTAAATGGTTTCCTCAATCCCTCTTAGGTTGTCTTGTGGTATGCACTTACATTTACCCCTAAAGGAGTTTAGTTAAATGATCTGGTTATGAAGGAATAATTCCTTAAGATCCTTTGATAAAATATCTGTCAAAACATTTTTGCACTTTCTTTTTGGTATAACCCATAGCCTTAATGGCTCTAATCTTTGAAGAGTCAATATATATCTTACCATCATTAATTACACGATCATTGAATGTAAAGGATTAAGCCTTAAATCTCATGTTAAATATTCAAGGTACAGGTTTTCATTGCTCGGCCAATTTAGGGCAGTCTATAAATAATTACTAACTCCTTCTTATTCTTATAAACAAACAAATGGTCCTTAATGATCACAAGCATGAATTTATCAAATTACAGCCTACACACGTGGTTCACCAAGTTTATGAATGCTACATGTGCATTGGTCAATCCAAACGACATAACATGAAACTCATAATGTTCATTACAAGTTCTGGACGTAGTGATTGGAATAGATAATCTTTTCACGGACGCGAAGTTGATGATAACCATGTCGTGGATCAAATTTTTGAATATATGCTAGAACCTTGTAAATGATCGAATAAATCTTTCATCTTGGGTAGTGGATATTGATTTTGATCGTCAATTTACCTAGTTCTCGGTAATCAACAAATATAAGGAATAATAACACAATAACTCTTCATAATGACGAGCTCGGTAGAATAAAAGTTTTCTTTTAATTCAGATAGCGGAAGTATAGGGCACATGCTACAGGTACAACACCGGGAACATAATCAATACCAAATTCAACTTGCCTTAATGGCGAGAGTCTAGGCAATTCACCAGCAAATACCTCTTAAAGTTTCAGATAACAGATGCATCTTTTAATAATTTACTTTTAAGTTCTTCTTAGATTACAAGATCTATGACTAGTTCATAACCATTCATGGCATAATTTCAAGCCTATATGTAGGATATGGTCATCCATCAAGAATTATATAGATCACTTTTGATAATCATCATCTTATATTTTAGGGGATTTCTACTCGAGTTCCCATCAATTTAGACAATGACATTATGTCATAATCAATCAATCCATTCTACCGGTACTATCAACTTTCCAGTTTCATTACCGTTGATAAGATGTGAACTTCTCAAAAGACTAATAATAACTCATAATCCTTCACAAATTCAAGGATATACGGAGACACAACTACCATTAAAAGAGTAAGGTCAACGCATAATCTACGCAAGAGAATTTCAAATCAGATACAAACGAAAACATTAACGAATATGAGTCTATCCCATGTTTTCATAAATTGAGTACGCATTCAAAAGCTCCTCGGATCGTTACCCAGGTCATTCAAATGAAATATAATCAAAAGAAATGATAGGAACGTCGATACATCCAGTCGGGTATCAACACTTGATAATCAGATACTTTTCCAAAGAATCTCATCACGGGAGAATTGGACAAGGAGGGGATATCAATTATCAAATAAGACAATTTCCATAGATGATTAAATTCGATTCAGAAGAATAAATGGTACGGGCACATTTGTAGGTGTCCCTAACAATATGTCCCTATTTTTGCACTTCTTGCAGATCTCATAAAATTTAATCTTTCACAATCTTCAAAGAAAATTTAGTTTTTATTAATAATTTCATGGTGACTACTAATCAACCTTGCATGGTTCCTTCCAAATTGTATGTAGGCGCGCAACTATATACAATTTTAAGATTAACGATGCAATACTCAGTTCGTCAAAACTTTGTCATCATGTTTAAAATATATATATTCATGCTTAATCATGAAATAAAAATCAAATGAATTTACAAAGATGTTCTTTGTTATGAAAACAATTAAGTTTTCCAAAGTGTTTCATAAACAACTTCATTTTGATAACGACTACTTATAAATCTCACTTTGAATAATCCTTATAGTGATGAAAATTAAATTTTCTCAAAGGATACTGTTTTGTCTTATAAAAACAATGAGTGATCTACAAAAGAGTGGTGAAAAGTTTTTCAGCAAGAACTAACTACAATATATCAGGAAATGAGCTTACCCAATTAATCATGAGGTTCATGACCTCGAGGGCACTCAAAAAGAATAATCCACAACGTAACTCAAATCGAGATGAGTACTTGTTCAATGGTTGCATCACTAATGCGAGCATTAGGAAGAAGCAATAAAGGATAGGTAACATCGATACATGTAAGATTTAGCCATCAGAGGTAGCCTTTTCATTAATCACAAACAAGTCAAAATTGTATCGTAACACATTACGTGTCACTATGTCATACAATTCCAAGAACTCATCCTACCAACTGATGTCTCAGTTAAGTTAGGGATTTTAAAAGACAACACAATGAATACTAATCTACAAGAGTCATTAGGTGTTCCACCTGTCCTAGAAGATCCATCGGTCCCAATTCAAAAGAAGATTTCTTCGATTTATTTCTTGGACACTGGGCATCCTCGTCATTGGACAATGGCCTACGAACAACCCTTAACACGAACCGACAATCATTTAAAACCTTATAATTCAATCACAGGACTCAACGACTTCCTCTTAACAATTTCTTATTCCATACAAGTTAAATTTTACTTTATTCAAGTTTCAACCAACTTATACTCAAGTCGATATCCTACTTCATTCTCCAATACTTTCAACCTTATTCTTAGACCTTAATAGGGCAATAAAAGCTCGATATGAACAACACTTAATTTTGAATCCTATAGCTCCTACAACAATAGTTATCAAATGAGTCACTAGTATGAAATGACTCACACATTCAATTAGACTTCTCGGAATGGTACTAGTGGCATGAGGCTTTTGGGTAAAGTCTCCAATGACAGCCTCAAGTGCAACATTCACCCTTTCGATTTCAAATTTAAGAATTAGGTGACAACGAATCAGATGACACCTTTCCAGGTGGTGACGTTTTGTCAAACTCCACTCTATAAGGAAAGATCGTCATGACATCGATATCAGTTTTAATCTCACCAATTCTTCTTCAATATCACAATCAACTAATATCTACATTTCTACGAATCTCAACCATTTTGTTGGGATCATAAATATCCACAACTTGGTTTAGATCTGGAATAGCTAGAATTCCTACGGGAATAGCTTCGATTGATTTGCTAAGGGAGTTAGGGTTTCTTGTGACAATCTACGTCGTATAAATACCTGTATAAATATTAAAATAATCATCAAACAATCATGTAATCAAATTACAACATATATATATAATTCAAGTTATATATATTAAAATAACACTTTTCAGTGTGGCCTTGTCGGTAACTCGGGAATTCTTCTGCACCGTTATAGTCAAAAGATTTTTAGAAATTTTGAGAAAAATGTTTATAGTTAAAAGATTTTGAAATGTTTTATTCAAAACCTTGGTTTTAAAAATCTTTCGTTCTCTATAACGAGAGCTCTGGTACCAAACTGTAACACCCCCATATATTCATACTTTAGTTCAGCGGAAGAGTCGTTGGTGTTACGGGATAACACATTACTCAAATCATAGACAGCGCGTAAAATCGCGTCGTTTAATAATAAAGCATTTTCTATTCATGAATATCAAATTTACATAGGTCCCAAGTCATAGTATTTCATACAATTTTACAAAACATTTGAATGGAAATTGTTATTTAAATGCGGGCCATAAATTATTGTCGTCTTCCCGAGAATTACCTTCAAGTACATGAGATAAAACATGTTAAAAGAAAAGGTCAGCGAAAACGTCGAGCGAATTCATAGAGTTTAATGAAATCCAATAATATATCATCGGTATAAAATTATTACTGAAATTTTTTTTTTGTACAAATCTTTATAGCAGGCCATAAAATAGGCCAAAAATATTTTATACAAATCCTTGTCAACATCATAATATAGGCTTTTACCTTCAAAACCATTATACGAACCATTGTCGTAAAAATATCATACAATAAGTTTCATAACATTGTATAGAGTTAAATAAAAACCGTTATATGAATATGGTTATGAAAAACCAAAACACGAACATAATATCAATAATAAGACCCCGTGTTGCTAGTCAGGCAATATATTGTAATTCAATGCGTATAGCAGTATTTTGGTTATTGGATTATAATAAGCCGCAAGACATTGCTACCTTACTATAACAAACAACGGGTAGCTAACCCGAAACTCAATTGCCCATCTAAAACAGCGTGTCGCCACAATAATCACGCTTCTATAAATCTTCTAATACAAAAATTCGCTTACCAATCCATGTGGCACGACGGGGATCAACCGTCAAGGAGCGAACTGGGGTGATCGTCCCCAAATAGTACTATTATATACATAAGCGTCTACCAAATCTCGGTAGTTCACAATTCATGCTAATGGGACTTTTAGTGACATAACCGAACTTTAATAATCCATTTCATTTCATTTATCGGGTCATATAATCATTCATCGGGTCATACAATCATTCGAGTCCAAATCAATAACCAAACAATCGGGGCAACTGGTGTCCTATTTTATTAAAACTAACATGTTATCTCCCTCGCGGGTTTATAAAAATTTTCATAAAAAAATTTAAAAGAGTGTGAGGCTATGAACTCACGTTGATTGGGAAAGGCGGTTATCGGAGATTTGGATGTACGGTACGTGCTTCAATCATGGAAACCTAGACAAATAATACTGGTCTTAGACTCTTATCCAATAACTTTATAAAAACAACGGCTATCTATATATATGATGATTTTATAAATATGATGATGATCAAGTGGGATTGTACATCTTTATTTACACATTATAGTGTCAAGTGTTGGTAAATTTTTATACTAGTTTCACTAGTTTAACTTCTTTACATGTTAAGGCCCAATAAGCCCATGATAAGCCCATTACATTTTATTAGTCCAATTACACTTTAAAATCAGCCCTATACTCACATGTTAGGCCCAAGTGGGTTAAGCCCAATAAGTAAGTCCATTAGTGTTTAGCCAAATTAGTTGGGTTAATAGTCTAATAAGGCTAATTTGGCCCGTTAATGTCCATATGTTATAAAGCTCGGGTTTTATAGGTTTTTACTTGTTATATAAGTTTATACATCAGTATGTGAGTTTATAAAAAGTTTACATTAGACGGGTTCGACCGTCTAAGTTTTATTTGACAAAAACGTTAATCTTTCGGTTTTAGCCGAAAAGACGTAAAACTTATGTATATAGTTTTTATAACTTGTAAAATGTTTGTACTTGTAAATTATATAAAATGTCTCATTTTTATATCATAATATATAACTCTCATTTATATATTATTAGTAACTAGTGGGTTTTTATATATGTATATTTTATAAGTACATAATTTGAGTGCTTATATTATATACTTTTTATTTTACGAAATTTGATCCTAAATATATCCAGTTCACTAAAACATCCATATCTAGAGTTATATAAGGAGATAGAAGCCCAAATTTTTATAGCAGAAACTACATGATATGTGATTCATTTAACTCTTTTATAGCTACTGATTAATCAGACACTAAGTATTTTAATAAATTCGTCCAAAACAGTCTATGCAGATTTGTACTCCAACATTGTTTTGATCATATCTCACTCATTTTAAGGATTCCATTGTATGGCCAACTCTCACATGTGTATATGCCATATAAATTACTGTATATTAAATAATCTATGCCATTTTAACAAGTTACCATATGGTTATTCTCTGTTTTATACAGCCTACACTTTTAATCATGATTTTATCATTCTTTCATATAGCTCTTAATCATTATAATCAAGTTTATCAACACATGATCCCCACACAATACTTTTGATAATCATATATCATCATATACATATACATTTAGAAAGAAAATATAGATTTACATTTACAAAATAACAATGAAAATGGGAAGGATGATCTTGTTTACCAACCAAGATTATAACTTGACTTTGGATGACAACACTTTGAGGTACACCAAAACTATCTTCAAGACCATCTATCACCAAGAAATCTTGTGGAAAAATCAGCCCTATGACCCAAGCAAATCACCTCCTTGGATGTTAAAATCACCACCAATCAACAAAGCTTCAAGAGTTTTCCATCTTTTGTGTGTATAACACCAAATATTGTGGTTGAAAATTGATCGAAGGGGTGTGTTTGTTCTTGGGTTGGACGGCAAAAATGAGAGAGAAAGAGTGGTTTTGTGGTGGTTTGCATGAGATGAAATGAGGAAGTGGTTTGAGAGAAATGGTTTTGATAGTTTGGTGGCTTGTTTAGCTAAGTAAGACAAGTGTATAACTTGTTAGTTATAAGTTGACACCTAAGGGTGTGTGGTGTTAGCTAGTTAGCCGTCCCATGAGTGGGGTGAGGCAAAACTTGTTTTGTCTCATTCCACAAATTTACGGGTACTCCTCGATTCTAGTTTCCTCGATTTGCGTGCCCTCGGGTCGTTTTACGAAAAATGTTTTTATAATTTATGAATCAACGGCACAAAACGAATCTAATAAAAATTGTCTCATAAAAAACGGAGTTCAAAAACGTAAATACATAATCCTAAGGTTTCCGGTTTAATCGTAAAAGACGATAAATTATTCACGTAAGTCCTAATCTCTTCTCGTAAATTTGTGAGTTTATGAACCAACACAAATTTAATATTCCAAAACAATATTCACAGATAAATTTATTTCATGAAGTGTCGGACTGTTACAAAAAACGGTGTATGTAACGTAGAGTCATCCGGTTTAGACGTAGTCGATGCTACTTCAAGACGTAAACCCAAATTTCTTCCCAAAATGAGTGAGTTCATAATATAACATTAAAATAATGTTTTTAAATAATACTTGAGAATAAAATATCAACCATAAATTGACAGGTTGTCACATTTATGGTTGGATCTCACTGCGCAGCCGTTTTCAAACAGCGATATCTCCATCGTTAACCGTTGGATCTTCCTGATTTTTGCTGGAGCTTCTCAGTATAGGTGTCTTGGATCTCACCGGAGCGATGGGCGAATTTAGGTCTCAAGAAAAAGTTATAGCTCTTCGAATGTTGCTGCAGAAGAAGGTATAAATTTTATGTTTTTGTTTTTATTAAATAAGATTTTGGGTTTCATCCCCTAAACCCTAGATCGACATAAAAAGAAGAAAAATATGTGGTTTGTGGTTGTTATAACGCATGATGATACAAGATCCTAACCCTAGACGTTTTTCTCCCAAACCCTAGATGTTTCGTGTGATGATGTTGCTGCTACTTGTGCTTCTGATGGTTCGTATAAACCCTAGGTTCATGGCATATTTGTTCTGCATTTGGTTGATCAAAGAATGAAGACTTTTAATACTTTCTTCGTGATTAATGAGGTTTTGTAAAACTCTTGACATCATAATGTATAGTATTATTAGTGGCAGCGGATATGGATGAGTGCTAAAAGCAGATTGTATTTATTCCTTGGATCAAGGTCTTCACGAGATTAGTGAATAAAGCAGCGAATCAAGCAAAAGAAAAAGGTTTTGGATGCAGAAATAAAAAGCTTCAAGATGTGCTGCCAAGAAGGTTATCATGTGAAAGTGTTTGCTGTTAGCAATGACGTGTTGTCTATATCCCTGGTAAGATTATTATTTATTGCCAATGTGAGTTTTGGTTGTGTCACGTGATGCTCTTGCAAAAGGAGAATAAAATATTCATTAGTTATTTGCTGCAAGAAAAGAAAAGGGTAATTGATAACATGCTTTGGAGGATTTGCTTTGTTTCTGTCTGAATGTGGGTGACTAATAAACAAAATATAGTATTGTCGCATATAGTTGTCGTTCAAGGTTCATAATTGGCTATTAAGGAGCTCTGTTTGATATAAAAGAAGTAACGCAGATGTGGTTCGAATCATAGCGGCTGATGGAGGTAGTAGTCAAAGATGGTGTTAGTGGTTGAACCGAGCTGCTGACAAGAATAAAAGTACACGCTGATAGGGAAGACGCTGACACGTTTTAATTTGACGTTGATAGCGTGTTGTCCGATATATGGTTTTCAAGCGCTGACACGTATTGTCCGGTATCGGACAGTACATACTGATGATATATTGGATGACAAAGGATCTCGGACAGAAGTGACTCTTAAAATTTTATGGCTCGTTTTTGAAGATTGTGCTAACAAGAATTCATGAAGTCTTTGTTTGGGATGATATTTGAATAGATTATGTAGTCGGGGTAGCCTTGTGAAAGAGTTATCCGTTCTAATACTTTTACATATGATATGAAGATATTATGTCATAAAGGTTTGTCATGAAGATTATTTTCATTTCAAATTGGAGGTTTTGATGAAGACGACTGATTATTACTTATTTGGTGTTGGAGTTGTTTTTCGCAGGTTTGTGACTTATCATATCTTAAAGTCGTGAGTCCAAAATCACACTTTAAAGATAACTTGTTCGTACTTAAATGGTTGGTGACGAAGACTTGTCAAATCTAGCAAATGGTCTATTGCTATCACTTGAAGGAGTTACATTATCGTGCACAGTGTCTCACAAAAGGATGAGTATTTTGACAAGAGATCGAGGTCTATTTATATTTTTCTATTGGTATAAGTTTAACGTCACGTGAATAGTACAAGATATAAGGTAAAAGCTTGGGAGATTCCACTTCTTCAACAAATAGGTTATATTTGTTTTTCTTCATTCGTAATCTATAATTAGAGTCTACATGGTTCATTATTCATTTACATGAACCAGTCAAGGGGAAGTGTTTAAAGTCGTCCTCCATGAGAATTTTATGTTTGCAAAAGTGAGGATCAATTCCACGAATATCTGAGATTTTCCATGCAATCGCTTTCTTATGATTCTTCAGCACGGCGATAATTCGGGATCTTTCTTCCTCTTTCAAGTCCTTTGCGATGATGACGAGTGACTTCTTGTTGTCTTCAAGGAAAACGTACTCGAGATGAGACGACAAATCCTTAAGTTCTAAATCCGGAGGATTTTGGATGGAAGATGTTTTCAAATTCGGATCATCGATAGAGATATCCTTAGGAGATGGTGGAGAAATATGGTCCTCATTGAGAAGTTTCTCAATGGTACGAATGTCTTCATCCCAATTGGAGGGAGAATCGTCATATTTTAAATCCACCACTCCCAAAGTTGCTTCAAAGTTTTTGAAAATGAAGTCACTTTCTCCAAATGGAGTTAGTGAAGGATCAATAGAGGCAACGGTCTCAACAGTGGGTAGAGAAGAAGAACCACTTTTACAAGCGTCTTTGAAGTGCTCTTCACAAGCCTCATCAAGAACGTCAATGAAATTAACACTCTCGTTTTCAGAAGGCTGCTTAGAAAGTTTACCCATATTGAAGACGATTTTATCGTCACCAACTCTCATGATTAATTCGCCCGTGATTACATCAATGAGAGTGCGACCGGTCCTCAAGAATGGACGTCCAATGATTAATGGAACACGGGGGTCCATCTCGTAGTCAACGACAACAAAATCCGCCGGAAAGGTGAATTTGTCGACGCCGATGAAGACATCTTCGGCTATCCCCACCGGATAAGCAACCGTACGGTTAGCTAATTCCAAAGTCATTCGTGTGGGGACTAGCTCAGGTAGAGATAATTGTTTCCAAACGCTTAAAGGAATTAAGTTTATACTAGCACCTAGATCGGCTAGTGCCATACAGTTCTCTACCCCAAGGAAGTTGCAAGGAATCAAGAAACGACCCAGATCACCAAGTTTGGTTGCTAATTTCCTTAAGAGCACTGCGGAGCAATTCTCATTAAGTTGGGTCTGAGCAATATCGGGGAGTTTCTCCTTATCACTGAGAAGATCTTTAAACATTTTTGCATATTTGGGCATGTGAGCGAGAGCCTCAGCAAAGGAGATATTGAAATTCAGTTGTTTAAACATTTTGAGAAAGTTAGAAACCTGAATATCATCCTTGTTCTTCAATTTCTCTTTCCTCAACCTTGAAGGATAAGGTATATTGGGCTGAGATGAAGGATTTGGTATGGAATTCCCACTCACATCCTTGGGTGGTGGAGGGGTGGAAGTAGAAGGTGGTGGAATTGGAGAAGTATAAGTTGGAGGTGTTGGAGAAATAGAAGGTGGATGAATCGGAGAAGGAGACTCATTTTCCTTTGTCACAATCACCGGTGTAGGTGTAGGAAGCTCCTGTTCCTTTAAACCTTTTCCACTGCGAGTGGTGATTGCTTTCATCTCCCCTCTTGGATTAGCAACGGTGTTACTCGGAAGAGAACCCGAACCAGAGGGTTGATTACTTGGGAAGAAACTAGCCATCATGTTCCTTAAGTCATTCGCTTGACTTGCCAAAGAGTTTCGCATATCGGCTCGAAGATCATTCCCTTGTTTCACCATATCTGCTTTCATGTTGGCCATTTCCTGTTGAAGATTTTGCACTATCGCATCATTAGTCCTCATGTAAGTTTCAACGTCTTGATGTAATACGGTGGGTTGATTGGGAGAAAGAGCATGGTAGGCAGGTGGTTCATAAGCGGGTTGTTGGTAAACTTGGTTGGTTCTTTGAGGTGGATATGGGGTTCTTTGGTTTTGATATTGATTTGTAGCACAAGGTTGGTTTTGATTATTACGATTGAGGTTGTTTGGGTTTTGAGGGGGAAAACCGGGTGGTGAAAGAAATTTGTTTGAGCGATAGCTAAGCAAATTGCGGTCACCTTGAGGACGTGCTTGATAGCCTCCTGTAGCAAAGTTATCGTTGGCGGCATACACATTTTTCGGATTGTCTTGAGTCGAAGGACAATCGGTGTATGAGTGAGATCCCCCGCATATTTAACATGATTGAGTCAAAGCATTAGTTTGGGCAGTGATTTGTTTGGCATTGTTGGCGGTTTGGAGAGCAAGTGATTCCACAAGTTAAGTAAACTTATCAATTCTTTTGTCGGCATCACTAGTACTAGCACTAGCCACATTAGTCCGAACACTCTTGGTTTGCACTCTAGATTTGTTCTCAATAATATCCCAAGCAGCATTAGAAGACTTAACCAAAATATTACCCCCTGAGGCACTATTTAGTGAATCTTGGTCATTCATGCTTAAACCATTGTAAAAAGTATTGATTTTATGTACTTTTGTTAAACCATGTTGTGGACACTTTCTTAAAAGTTCCTTAAAACGGTCCCAAGATTCACTAAATGACTCACCGTACTTTTGTTCAAATGTAATGATTTCATTCCACAAAGCGGTAGTACGTGAAGGTGGGAAAAGGTAGTTGATGAATTTGGTCTCTAAATCCGTCCACGTAAGAATACTTTGTGGCGGTTCCTTATCAAGCCAATTCCGGGCTTGTCCCTCTAAGGAGAAAGGAAAAACTTGCAAGCGAATCACTTCTTGTGATACCCCATTGTACTTAACCGTATTGGTGAGCTGAAGAAACCTTTTTATGTGGTCATGAGGATCATCAAGTGAACGCCCCAAGAAAGGTTGAGAAGAGACCATTTGAATGAAGCCGGATTTGAGTTCAAAATTGTTGGTTCCAACCTCAGGTATGACAATAGCATCGGTGTTTCCCTCTACGTGCGATTGCAAAAGCTCGATCATTGGTTGATTGTCCATGGTGACAATAGGTGGAGTAATGACTTCGGCTTGAGCTGCTTTCTTCTTACGAGCACGAGTACGCATACACACCTACAAAAAGAAAAGAAAAATAGACAAGAAATATTTTTGGTTTTTAGGGTTTTTCTATTTTTTTTTGGATTTTTGAAATTTTTTAATTTTTATGCATTTTTTAAAAATTTTAAGCAAGAAAAATAACGTTCAAAAGTAAACGGATCCCAAAATCCAACGCGTCTCTCACAAAAGAACCGTTAATCTTAACGAAAAGAGCCGGCAGCGGCGCCATTTAATACAAGGTTTTTAGCCAAGTATCAAAGTTCGTTGTTCCGATCTTTTCGAATTGATTACTGGTTGAAAGTGTGACTCAATTGTTCTTGGTGGAAAAATAAAAAAGGTTTGATTATCTATTTTAATCTAAAAATGAAAATGTCGTTGAGTAAATAAAAATGAAAGCTTGAAAATTTAAATCTAAAAATGAAGACTTTAAAAATTGAAAAGTAAATAAATAAAACTTGTAAAAATGTAAACTTTAAAATTTAAACTAAATAAAAACAAGTTAGAATAATTCTAAGTAAAAAGGCGGGAAAAATAAAGATTCAAAAACTGAAAGTACAGAACCTTATCCGGAATGTTCTCTGTCACACCCCACCATGGCGGAATATGGGACGCGACGCATGGATATCATCACAACAATAGCGTGTCCATAGAGAGGACTATATGAATTAGAAATGTCATAAAAGGTGACACAAATGTCATGACAATATCTCATCAATGCAGGAGTCTAGGTAAGTAGGTAACAGTCCTACCTCTTACCCAAGACAAACAAATAACACAAACAAATCAACATATAGGTTCATAGTATCACTTATTAAAACAAACAGAAAAATAAACTAAGAAGGAACGGGGATCTCCTTCTAAATGCATTCCTACGCGACTCCAATCCTAGCCACATATGTTATCATGCTTAACCACTTTGTCACCTGAAAGAGACACTAAAACACGTCAACATAATGTTGGTGAGAATCATAGGTTTAGACTCCAACCGAAAATAGATTATAATAAGCTGTGAACAACCATAAACCACTAATATGGACAATGTGCTACAAATATGCATTAACAACTAACATTCAAGATCAATCATTCCAAACAAAATCCAAGGCTCCCAGCCTTACCAAACACCATGGTACCATGGGCGCCCATACACCTATGTACCAATCCCAAGACCCCGCCTTGTCATTATCCATTGGTCCCATAGATGCTCACACATCTATGTACCTCCCCAAGGCCCCGCCTTGTCAACATCCCCTTGGTACCAAGTCAAACCACAATAACTGAGACGGTACGTGTCCCCCGATCCAAATCATAAACACAATCAAGAATCACATAGCAGTTAATCACATAAGTGCACACACAAGTCCATCACAAACCATAAAAACATTCACAACATTAGTTACAAAACCATACAGTGTCTCTTCCATCCCATCTGGAAGTCAAAATCATTAAAAGACATGGGACTATGAAACTCACCTGATTGAGCTTCTTCAAAAGTCCGCGCACTAGCAAAAAGCTAACAAACAAAAGCAAACAATCAAAACATGAACCAAACACTAAGATGGCTCATAAACCTATGATGGACATCTAACCTTATCCCATATATATATCTCATTTATATGCTCTAAGCATCTCATTACACCCCTCTATAAAGCCCTTAACTTAGTTTACATCATAACCCGTCCCGTTAACATTTTACCCAAAACAGTCCCGGTATTTAGGTCTCCAAACTATAAGCCAAACGCCCACCTAACCATTCCTATGATCTCTGTAAAGGAAACCCTATTCCCTTAAATATGTTAGCTAACTCCTCCCTTTTGTCCCAACCATAAATATACTGATAAGGCCCCGATATATATATATATATATATATATATATATATATACTTCTGCCTATCCGCATTTTACCGATTTTGAACATACAAACAGTTTGTTATGATTAGGGGGTCTTACCCTAACCCATTTGCTTAGCCACCCTTCAGGTCTCTTATTTAATATATAAACCAACACACATGTTAATTAGAGGACTCAAGTGTACTCCTAAGTACCCCAATCACCTTAAAACGTTAAATTATACCCGACTGATTTCAAAACTGTTTTGACCTCCGACTGTTGTAACCTGTATTTGACCCACCTCCCGACCTCCAATTTAGTTCTTGTTTCTTGCATTTGAAAGCCATTTCAATTACCCATTCAGGGATGCTTGGATCACAAAATAAGAGTTTGTAAAACTCTAGATATGATCAAAACATGTGACTAAAAAATCTGCCCAGCTTTTAAAAACGAATTTAAACATGATTAAACCCTAATTAACATCACTAATAATCACCAATCATTATCCTAATCGTGCTAATTGTTATAAAACCCCTAATTACAGATCTATTAAGAACTCTAATCCATCATATAAATTGATTACATAAAACTTGAAGCCTTAATGCTATAAAAGGAAACTATAAGAATTAAATCAAGATTTTTACCTCAAATCTTCAAGAAAATTATTTTTCATGAATCCCTAAATTAGGGCTTGTAAAAATTCGGCCAAAAGGGGAGAAAATTAATGAAAAACTGATTTTGTGATATAAACATGGTATTTATATGTTTTATTAAAAAGGCTTTTCCAAATTGGGCTCAAGTTGGGTCTTTTGGCCCATTATCCTTTCTTTTTCTTTTCTAGTCGGTTTAAAACCCGATTCATATATATTTTTTTTATTTTTTTTTCTTTTTAAGACTTATTAATATATTATTAATAATACCTTAAGTTACCTTAATTTATTTCAGCTCCTAAAGCCTCCGAAACCTTAAAACCGTAAAACTAGTCAATTTTACGCTTATACCGAAAAACGTAAAATATACAATTTTAAAAAAAATCTTAAATTTTGAAATAAACTTTATAACTAAGTTCTAAATGACTTAAAACCATCCCAAAAAATACTCACATGACTAAACACCTTACCCGAGACCTCTAAATGCTAAACCCAAATCGTAAAAAAAATACGATTTACTATAATACTTATACGTATACGTAAACCACCAAAATAACACCATTTCATTTCATAGTCACTAATTTGTGAGCTCATGAACATGAAATAACCGTTCCTCGATTTACTTATGAGTACTTTATACCCATAAACGATATCCACACCAACCTCGTTCACGCAAAATAACATGAAAAACACGCAAATCACATAGTCACACATAAATTAACCTTAAAATAAGACCAAGTGACGAACCTTAAAACCACGGTTGTCACATCACTCCCTCCTAATAGAAATCTCGTCCCGAGATTACTCCTTAAGATCGTCATTATCAATTAGCTGAGGATACTTGCTCCTCATAAATCCTTCCCGTTCCCACGTGAACTCTAGTCCACGTTCCAAATTCCATCTACCCATAACTACGGTATATTACCCTTTTTATCCAACGTCCTAGCTTCAGACCCAAAATCTCTATCGGCTCTTCGATAAAACGAAGACTCGTATCCATACTAATATCATCTAACGGTACTTGCAAGTCAGTTCTTGCTAAGCATTTCCTCAAGTTTGATACAAGAAATACGTCATGCACACTACTCAATTCCTCCGGTAATCTCAACCTATACGCCACTAGCCCAATCCTTTCAAGGATTTCAAATGGACCCACAAATCTAGGTGCTAACTTCCCTTTTCTTTCCAAACCGCATCACCCCTTTCCATGGTGAAACCTTTAGCATAACTTTATCTCAAATCTCAACGGCTTACGCCTCTTGTCCTTATAGCTCTCTTGTCGGTTCTTTGCTATTTTCAACCTCTACTTAGTCACTGCCACCACCTACATAGTTTTTCGATCCACCTCCGGTCCAATACGTTGGCCGCTTCTAACTTCATCCCACTGTAACGGTGATCCACTTCATCTCCTATGAATTAACTCCAGCAATTTCTACTACAATTCCTATCACCATACCTAACAGCTTCTATCCTCTACGGATTTTCCATCATTCAGAAGTTCTCCCAACCTTAAACACATCCAATGGTATATGCAGGATTGCATAACCAAAAGCTTCCCATAATATTCACAAGAAACATGTCATAACCACCACCTCATCCTTGCTTTCCCATGCTCGGCACCAAGTAACTAACCATCCTTCATACTAACATGTGTTACACCTTTTCTCTAGGTGGACGTTCCATTGTTCGTGACTACTAACCTCTTGCTCTAACGGATTCTCTTCAATATCACCCCACTATCTTCACAACCTCTTGCTCCCTCGAATCATTCTTCCTCCATACTACTTTTCGCTTGTCTCTCCACAATCTTAATTTCCGTACCATCTTATATCTCGTCTTCAGCCTATAATTTAGGTGTTTCCTCCTTTATTCCTTACATCCTCATCAATGGGGAATATGCCCCTCTCACCGGTGACTCTCTCTTTGTAGGAGAATTCTTCCTAATATAATGCGTTCTCCAACTATCTCCAAATCTCACGCCAATGCTCTAGGCGTCTTTCTCAATTACCCATATAGTATGCTCATACCAAACATTAGTCTATCAACGGTATACTACGCTTGCTTATGTATCCCTTTCACAAACTTCGTCCTTGCATCCCCCTTTCTAAGCTACTCCTATCTATGTAGGAAGTATAGTCTACGTCCCTTTTCTCCATATGATTGTCCAAGCCACGCAACATACATGTTGACGCGTTCTCTGCTTTATACAACTCAACTCGTGCAACCTACATTCTTCATCCAAACTACCCTAATACGTCATCCATATAGTTCAAGTTCGTCTCAGCTTCACTTCATTCTTCTTATTCCATGTCTCATCAACCATGCTTGCCTTTCCCAGATGGTACTTGGCATTGCAATTTTCTTTCATCACTTAACTCCACCCATCACCTTTTCCAAATGTTCAATCAAGATAATTAAATATGTGTTGGAGACGTTCATGATCTGTATAGATCATTCTCTACGTCTTGTACCCCAAATGCCTCTAGCATTCTAGGCAGATATAACAATCCAGCTCCACTAACTAAGTCTATCTAGTTCTTCCAAATCTTTAGTTCCCACAACGTATAAACAACCGCCTTTCTTTGTCGTTCTCGTATGCATCCAAATCCTTGCTCCATGTATCGTCATGCTTCGCGAATTCATCCAGTCCTTCTGATAATTCCAAGATCTGCTCATTATCCAACCCACCTCTTCAGCCTCCAAAACGCTTCCTCACCCTTCTTCACTTTGCCCCTTGCTGGTTCCACGATATGCCATCATCTCTGACTACTCGTCCTGGCCAACTTAATCCTAAAACTCACACTTGAAAATCTCACGTATAATTTCCTTTCCTAACAACTCCAAAACCAACTCATAATTCGCCTCACTCTCCTTCTTAGATTTGAGTAGATCAAGATGTCGTCGATGCTCCCGATGACAACTCGTTTATAAATTGTCATGCACCCCCGGTTCATTGACACCAAGAAAACTGCTAGCGCCTCGGCGAAGCAAAAATCATAACCGTAAACCCAAAGCGTTCATACAACATCGTTAGCAGTTTCAACTACGTCCTCCTTGCACCCTCTCTTAGAAGCAATACGAATAAATTTCTACCTCGTTCTACTCGCGAAAATCTACACGTATTCTAAAAGACCAATACTTCCTCTTATCAGACCGCTCAACCGCTTTTCACAGCCAATCTACTACTAAGCAACTCAAATTTTACCTTGCATCCGTTGCAATTTCTAACAACTCTTGCTCTTAAAATCATTCCATCAACAATTTCCTTGGAAAGGCACTAACTACAACTCCTCTCACTTCTCCTACTTGCTCTATTTATGGTTCTACCTCACAGTAATAGGCAAACCTACTAAATCTCAAGAAATTTTCGGAAAACTTACATGCCTTACGAACAATCATAAATACCTTTGAGGTATTATATCCCCTTCCAACACACTCTATGGTGCGTTACTTGTGCCAATATCCATACATTATACAAATCTCTATTCATATCCCTTGGCACTCCTAAGAGACCTCATGACCACATTAGTTCGTCTATGAACTTTTAAGTCTTTCATCCCCACTACGGGCATTCCGACCATTCTCTCAGGGCCACCTACTTAATCGTGTAGGCGCGACCAAGTCTTTCATATGTCTACCTCAACGCTCCCAATCAATACGAACCCAAAACTACATCCTGAATCCACTTGATACGATCAACGAATCAAACCCACGGATAACTAACGACATTTCACGTACACGAGTTAAAACAGACCAAAACCAGGAAAACTCTAAAGGAAAACTCAAACATGTACCAATTCAAATGACTCATGACAACAAAAAAATGATCCAAGAAACACTTAATTGCAACCAAAACATCTTATGCCCCGCGACATATTATTTAAACCATGCACAAGATCGATTTTTCCAAAAGAATATTTTTTTTTCTTTCCTCACCACATCTATGTGACTCAAACAATCTACAAACAACCTTCTAGACGATCTCAAAACTCAACTCAAAGACTAGGTATCCCGTGCATCCCAAATCATAAAAAAACTACTATTCAAAACTCAACCTTGAACCCGTCACTTGTGCTAAAATTTCGCTCAAGCTACTGACACCCCATGACTATACATACCAAATATTTGAAAAGTACATTCCGAGTACATAATTTTAGGCTTTTGAATCACCCAAAAAGCTTTAAAAACGAACAAGTTATGACCAAAACAGTTTTATACTACTTGTTTTTTAAAAGAAAATAAAGAATCCTCTTAATAATTAACGCAATCCTTTTTAAATGAAAAGAAATAAATGTATGTGAAATTTTCATGAACTTTGTTTAGTCTTGCATAAATAATTATAAATGACGTATATTGATTAAGCTCACTTATATAAACTATTTAAGTAGAAAGAAATTTTATTTTGCTTTATTTTAAAGAAAGTCTTTTAGAATTTGAAATAAATAAGTGTTGATTAAAAAAAATCTTATGTTACATCTTGTTTCAAACACGACTCCAACACCTTACCCTTATTTTACCGAATACAACCAACTATCTAACTGTATAGTAGATTTCCAAGTCCCTTTTTTTTCAATATATACCGTCCAAAAGAAATGTAAGACCCAACACAAAAGATTTCATTATCTCAAAAGAAATCCCAAGTTATTTTAATAGACTTAAAACCAAGAACACCATTTTAAAACGGACACGTGAAATAGGAAACTTGAAGAATACGCCACAACGGAGGTTGAATATCTAAAAAGAAGCGAGCTAGCCACCCTTCTACGGATACAATCGATAATTATAGGGGATCATACATATATAGGCATATCGGGATACATATACTTAAATCCGTCTGACATCTACTATGCAAGCATGTATTAACCCTCTTTCATTCAATCATACTTAGGAACCCATTGGAGTTATGGTACTTGTATAACTATGTTGGCCACCATACTTATTTACCCTTTCCCCAATGCACCCCCTCCTATGATGACACTTATAAGAATTAATACAACACATAACACATATATCCATCTACTCACATAAGCTCATAACCACATAAACAATAAAGTCCAAAACTCCATCCATTAAAATAACATAGTCAAACTCTTGAATACATAAATCCATAGTCTAGCTAAAACAGCATAGACTAAATCCAAAACGAAAACATAATCAGTTATAAGTCATGTCGCCCATAAGAGTGGAAACAGCTTAAAATCCTTCATATCTACCTACTCCTAATAACTCAAACCACCACATGATTCTTAGGGAACATGACTTAAACATCAAAAAAAAAATACTATACCTCAGGTACATAAAATACCCCAACAAAAGATAGAAACTACCATGTACCAAATTATGTAATATAATGTACAATTTAAGAAAAATACGACAATGACTAGCGTGGATGATTATGGTTCAACCAGCACTAGTCACACCCCGAAAAGAAAATAACATTGGCTAAGTATGAACTACTATGGTTCAACCCATACTAGTCAAAACATAACAAACATCGCAAGTAAAAACCAATAGCATCCATAAAACTTTAATTAATATAAAATACAAGCATACTCCTATGACGCCTATATGCAGGGAACCTTAAGCTATAGATTAGGTTACTAGACTAGGCAACCTAACTCTCTATAATCATTGGCTCTGATACCATTCTGTCACACCCCACCATGGCGGAATATGGGACGCGACGCATGGATATCATCACAACAATAGCGTGTCCATAGAGAGAACAATATGAATTAGAAATGTCATAAAAGGTGACACAAATGTCATGACAATATCTCATCAATGCAGGAGTCTAGGTAAGTAGGTAACAGTCCTACCTCTTACCCAAGGCAAACAAATAAGTGCACACACAAGTCCATCACAAACCATAAAAACATTCACAACATTAGTTACAAAACCATACAGTGTCTCTTCCATCCCATCTGGAAGTCAAAATCATTAAAAGACATGAGACTATGAAACGCACCTGATTGAGCTTCTCCAAAAGTCCGCGCACTAGCAAAAAGCTAACAAACAAAAGCACACAATCAAAACATGAACCAAACACTAAGATGGCTCATCAACCTATGATGGACATCTAACAATCTCCCATATATATACCTCATTTATATGCTCTAAGCATCTCATTACACTCCTTTATAAAGCCTTTAACTTAGTTTACTTCATAACCCGTCCCGTTAACATTTTACCCAAAACAGTCCTAGTTTTTAGGTCTCTAAACTATAAACCAAACACCCACCTAACCATACCCATGATCTCTTTAAAGGAAACCCTATTCCCTTACATATGTTAGCTAACTCCTCCTATTTGCCCCAACCTTAAATCTACTGTTAAGGCCCCGATATATATATATATATATATACTTCTTCCTATCCGCATTTTACCGATTTTGAACATACAAAAACTTTGTTATGATTAGGGGGTCTTACCCTAACCCATTTGCTTAGCCACCCTTCAGGTCTCTTATTTAATATAGAAACCAACACCCATGTTTATTAGAGGGCTCAAGTGTACTCCTATGTACCCCAATCACCTTAAAACGTTAAATTAAACCCGACTGATTTCAAAACCGTTTTGATCTCCAACTGTTGTAACCTGTTTTTGACCCACCTCCCGAACTCCAATTTAGTTCTCGTTTCTTGCATTTGAAAGCCACTTCAGTTACCTATTCAGGGATGCTTGGATCGCAAAATAAGAGTTTGTAAAACTCTAGATATGATCAAAACAAGTGACTCAAAAATCTGCCTAGCTTTTAAAAACGAATTTAAACATGATTAAACCCTAATTAACATCACTAATAATCACCAATCATTATCCTAATCGTGTTAATTGTTATAAAACCCCTAATTACAGATCTATTAAGAAATCTAATCCATCATATAAATTTATTACATAAAACTTTAAGCCTTAATGCTATAAAACAAGAAAACTATAAGAATTGAATCAAGATTTTTACCTCAAATCTTTAAGAAAATTATTTTTGATGAATTCCTAAATTAAGGCTTGTAAAAATTCGGCCAAAAGGGGAGAAAACTAATGAAAAACTGATTTTTGTGATATAAACATGGTATTTATATGTTTTATTAAAAAGGCTTTTCTAAATTGGGCTCAAGTTGGGTCTTTTGGCCCATTATCCTTTCTTTTTCTTTTCTAGTCGGTTTAAAACCCGGTTCATATATATATATATATATATATATATATATATATATATATATATATATATATATATATATATATATATATATATATATATATATATATATATATATATATATATATATATATATATATATATATTAAGACTTATTAATATATTATTAATAATACCTTAAGTTACTTTAATTTATTTCAGCTCATAAAGCCTCCGAAACCTTAAAACCGTAAAACTAGTCAATTTTACGCTTATACCGAAAAAACGTAAAATATACAGTTTTTAAAAAAATCTTAAATTTTGAAATAAACTTTATAACTAAGTTCTAAATGACTTAAAACCATCCCAAAAAATACTCACATGACTAAACACCTTACCCGAGACCTCTAAATGCTAAACCCAAATCGTAAAAAAAAATACGATTTACTATAATACTTATACGTATACGTAAACCACCAAAATAACACCATTTCATTTCATAGTCACTAATTTTTGTGAGCTCATGAACATGAAATAACCGTTCCTCGATTTACTTATGAGTACTTTATACCCATAAACGATGTCCACACCAACCTCGTTCACGCAAAATAACATGAAAAACACGCAAATCACATAGTCACACATAAATTAACCTTAAAATAAGACCAAGTGACGAACCTTAAAACCACGGTTGTCACATCACTCCCTCCTAATAGAAATCTCGTCCCGAGATTTACTCCTTAAGATCGTCATTATCAATTATCTGAGGATACTTGCTCCTCATAAATCCTTCCCGTTCCCACATGAACTCTAGTCCACGTTCCAAATTCCATCTACCCATAACTACGGTATATTACTCTTTTTATCCAACGTCCTAGCTTCAGACCCAAAATCTCTATCGGCTCTTCGATAAAAAGAAGACTCGTATCCATACTAATATCATCTAACGGTACTTGCAAGTCAGTTCTTACTAAGCATTTCCTCAAGTTTGATACATGAAATACGTCATGCACATTACTCAATTCCTCCGGTAATCTCAACCTATACGCCACTAGCCCAATCCTTTCAAGGATTTCAAATGGACCCACAAATCTAGGTGCTAACTTCCCTTTTCTTTCCAAACCGCATCACCCCTTTCCATGGTGAAACATTTAGCATAACTTTATCTCAAATCTCAACGGCTTACGCCTCTTGTCCTTATAGCTCTCTTGTCGGTTCTTTGCTATTTTCAACCTCTACTTAGTCACTGCCACCACCTCCATAGTTTTCCGATCCACCTCCGGTCCAATACGTTGGCCGCTTCTAACTTCATCCCACTGTAACGGTGATCCACTTCATCTCCTATGAATTAACTCCAGCAATTTCTACTACAATTCCTATCACCATACCTAACGACTTCTATCCTCTACGGATTTTCCATCATTCAGAAGTTCTCCCAACCTTAAACACATCCAATGGTATATGTAGGATTGCATAACCAAAAGCTTCCCATAATATTCACAAGAAACATGTCATAACCACCACATCATCCTTGCTTTCCCATGCTCGGCACCAAGTAACTAACCATCCTTCATACTAACATGTGTTACACCTTTTCTCTAGGTGGACGTTCCATTGTTCGTGACTACTAACCTCTTGCTCTAACGGATTCTCTTCAATATCACCCCACTATCTTCACAACCTCTTGCTCCTTCGAATCATTCTTCCTCCATACTACTTTTCGCTTGTCTCTCCACAATCTTAATTTCCATACCATCTTATATCTCGTCTTCAGCCTATAATTTAGGTGTTTCCTCCTTTATTCCTTACATCCTCATCAATGGGGAATATGCCCCTCTCACCGGTGACTCTCTCTTTGTAGGAGAATTCTTCCTAATATAATGCGTTCTCCAACTATCTCCAAATCTCATGCCAATGCTCTAGGCGTCTTTCTCAATTACCCATATAGTATGCTCATACCAAACATTAGTCTATCAACGGTATACTACGCTTGCTTCCCATCGTTTCTTCCCTTGCCATAATCCTTCATAAGGCATTCCATACATATTAGGCTAACTTTTACGTAAAACCCTCTATTCCATCACATCCGTACGCAATCATTCCAACTTCTCAACTACGTGACTTCTCATTCCTCTTGAAATATGAGATGAATTAGTCAGTCTATCGACTATCACCCAACTATCGTCGTACTTATTCCTCCACCCCGTTATGTATCCCTTTCACCAACTTCGTCCTTACATCCCCCTTTCTAAGCTACTCCTATCTATGTAGGAAGTATAGTCTACGTCCCTTTTATCCATATGATTGTCCAAGCCACGCAACATACATGTTGACGCGTTCTCTGCTTTAGACAACTCAACTCGTGCAACATACATCCTTCATCCAAACCACCCTAATACGTCATCCATATAGTTCAAGTTCGTCTCAGCTTCACTTCATTCTTCTTATTCCATGTCTCATCAATCATGCTTGCCTTTCCCAGATGGTACTTGGCCTTGCAATTTTCTTTCATCACTTAACTCCACCCATCACCTTTTCCAAATGTTCAATCAAGATGATTAAATATGTGTTGGAGACGTTCATGATCTGTATAGATCATTCTCTACGTCTCGTACCCCAAATGCCTCTAGCATTCTAGGCAGATATAACAATCCAGCTCACTAACTAAGTCTATCTAGTTCTTCCAAATCTTTAGTTCCCACAACGTATAAACAACCACCTTTCTTTGTCGTTCTCGTATACATCCAAATCCTTGCTCCATGTATCGTCATGCTTCGCGAATTCATCCAGTCCTTCTGATAATTCCAAGATCTGCTCATTATCCAACCCACCTCTTCAGCCTCCAAAACGCTTCCTCACCCTTCTTCACTTTGCCCCTTGCTGGTTCCACGATATTCCATCATCTCTGACTACTCGTCCTGGCCAACTTAATCCTAAAACTCACATTTGAAAATCTCACGTATAATTTCCTTTCCTAACAACTCCAAAACCAACTCATAATTCGCCTCACTCTCCTTCTTAGATTTGAGTAGATCAAGATGTCGTCGATGCTCCCGTTGACAACTCGTATATAAATTGTCATGCACCCCCGGTTCATTGACACCATGAAAACTGCTAGCGCCTCGACGAATCCAAAATATAACCGTAAACCCAAAGCGTTCATACAACATCGTTAGCAGTTTCAACTACGTCCTCCTTGCACCCTCTCTTAGAAGCAATACGAATAAATTTCTACCTCGTTCTACTCGCGAAAATCTACACGTATTCTAAAAGACCAATACTTCCTCTTATCAGACCGCTCAACCGCTTTTCACAGCCAATCTACTACTAAGCAACTCAAATTTTACCTTGCATTCGTTGCAATTTCTAACAACTCTTGCTCTTAAAATCATTCCATCAACAATTTCCTTGGAAAGGCACTAACTACAACTCCTCTCACTTCTCCTACTTGCTCTATTTATGGTTCTACCTCACAGTAATAGGCAAACCTACTAAATCTCAGGGAATTTTCGGAAAACTTACATGCCTTACGAACAATCATAAATACCTTTGAGGTATTATATCCCCTTCCAACACTCTCTATGGCGCGTTACTTGTGCCAATATTCATACATTATACAAATCTCTATTCATATCCCTTGGCACTCCTAAGAGACCTCATGACCACATTAGTTCGTCTACGAACTTTTAACTCTTTCATCCCCACTACGGGCATTCCGACCATTCTCTCAGGGCCACCTACTTAATCGTGTAGGCGCGACCAAGTCTTTCATATGTCTACCTCAACGCTCCCAATCAATACGAACCCAAAACTACATCCTGAATCCACTAGATACGATCAACGAATCAAACCCACGGATAACTAACGACATTTCACGTACACGAGTTAAAACAGACCAAAACCACGAAAACTCAATAGGAAAACTCAAACATGTACCAATTCAAATGACTCATGACAACAAAAAATGATCCAAGAAACACTTAATGGCAACCAAAACATCTTATGCCCCGCGACATATTATTTAAACCGTGCACAAGATCGATTTTTCCAAAAGAATATTTTTTTCTTTCCTCGCCACATCTATGTGACTCAAACAATCTACAAACAACCTTCTAGACGATCTCAAAACTCAACTCAAAGACTAGGTATCCCGTGCATCCCAAATCATAAAAAAACTACTATTCAAAACTCAACCTTGAACCCGTCACTTGTGCCAAAATTTCGATCAAGCTACTGACACCCCATGACTATACATACCAAATATTTGAAAAGTACATTCCGAGTACATAATTTTAGGCTTTTGAATCACCCAAAAAGCTTTAAAAACGAACAAGTTATGACCAAAACAGTTTTATACTAGTTGTTTTTTTAAAAGAAAATAAAGAATCCTCTTAATAATTAACGCAATCCTTTTTAAATGAAAATAAATAAATGTATGTGAAATTTTCATGAACTTTGTTTAGTCTTGCATAAATAATTATATATGACGTATATTGATTAAGCTCACTTATATAAACTATTTAAGTAGAAAGAAATTTTATTTCGCTTTATTTTAAAGAAAGTCTTTTAGAATTTGACATAAATAAGTGTTGATTAAAAAAAATCTTATGTTACATCTTGTTTCAAACACGATCCAACACCTTACCCTTATTTTACCGAATACAACCAACTATCTAACTCTATAGTAGATTTCCAAGTCCCTTTTTTTTCAATATATACCGACCAAAAGAAATGTAAGACCCAACACAAAAGATTTCATTATCTCAAAAGAAATCCCAAGTTATTTCAATAGACTTAAAACCAAGAACACCATTTTAAAATGGACACGTGAAATAGGAAACTCGAAGAATACGCCACAACGGAGGTTGAATATCTAAAAAGAAGCGAGCTAGCCACCCTCCTACGGATACAATCGATAATTATAGGGGATCATACATATATAGGCATATCGGGATACATATACTTAAATCCGTCTAACATCTACTATACAAGCATGTATTAACCCTCTTTCATGCAATCATACTTAGGAACCCATTGGAGTTATGGTACTTGTATAACTATGTTGGCCACCATACTTATTTACCCTTTCCCCAATGCACTCCCTCCTATGATGACACTTATAAGAATTAATACAACACATAACACATATATCCATCTACTCACATAAGCTCATAACCACATAAACAATAAAGTCCAAAACACCATCCATTAAAATAACATAGTCAAACTCTTGAAATACATAAATCCATCGTCTAGCTAAAACAGCAGAGACTAAATCCAAAACGAAAACATAATCCGTTATAAGTCATGTCGCCCATAAGAGTGGAAACAGCTTAAAATCCTTCATATCCACCTACTCCTAATAACTCAAACCACCACATGATTCTTAGGGAACATGGCTTAAACATCAAAAAAAAAATACTATACCTCAGGTACATAAAATAACCCAACAAAAGATAGAAACTACCATGTACCAAATTATGTAATATAATGTACAATTTAAGAAAAATACGACAATGACTAGCGTGGATGATTATGGTTCAACCAGCACTAGTCACACCCCGAAAAGAAAATAACATTGGCTAAGTATGAACTACTATGGTTCAACCCATACTAGTCAAAACTTAACAAACATCGCAAGTAAAAACCAATAGCATCCTGAAAACTTTAATTAATATAAAATACACACATACTCCTATGACGCCTATATGCAGGGAACCTTAAGCTATAGATTAGGTTACTAGACTAGGCAACCTAACTCTCTATAATCATTGGCTCTGATACCATTCTGTCACACCCCACCATGACGGAATATGGGACACGACGCATGGATATCATCACAACAATAGCGTGTCCATAGAGAGAACTATATGAATTAGAAATGTCATAAAAGGTGACACAAATGTCATGACAATATCTCATCAATGCAGGAGTCTAGGTAAGTAGGTAACAGTCCTACCTCTTACCCAAGACAAACAAATAAGTGCACACACAAGTCCATCACAAACCATAAAAACATTCACATCATTAGTTACAAAACCATACAGTGTCTCTTCCATCCCATCTGGAAGTCAAAATCATTAAAAGACATGGGACTATGAAACGCACCTGATTGAGCTTCTCCAAAAGTCCGCGCACTAGCAAAAAGCTAACAAACAAAAGCACACAATCAAAACATGAACCAAACACTAAGATGGCTCATCAACCTATGATGGACATCTAACATTCTCCCATATTTATACCTCATTTATATGCTCTAAGCATCTCATTACACCCCTTTATAAAGCCCTTAACTTAGTTTACTTCATAACCCGTCCCGTTAACATTTTACCCAAAACAGTCCCTGTTTTTATGTCTCTAAACTATAAGCCAAACACCCACCTAACATACCCATGATCTCTGTAAAGGAAACCCTATTCCCTTACATATGTTAGCTAACTCCTCCTATTTGCCTCAACCTTAAATCTACTGTTAAGGCCCTGATATATATATATATATATATACACTTCTTCCTATCCGCATTTTACCGATTTTGAACATACAAAAAGTTTGTTATGATTAGGGGGTCTTACCCTAACCCATTTGCTTAGCCACCCTTCAGGTCTCTTATTTAATATATAAACCAACACCCATGTTAATTAGAGGGCTCAAGAGTACTCCTAAGTACCCAAATCACCTTAAAACGTTAAATTAAACCCGACTGATTTCAAAACTGTTTTGACCTCTGACTGTTGTAACCTGTTTTTGACCCACCTCCCGAACTCCAATTTAGTTCTCGTTTCTTGCACTTGAAAGCCACTTCAATTACCTATTTAGGGATGCTTGGATCGCAAAATAAGAGTTTGTAAAACTCTAGATATGATCAAAACAAGTGACTCAAAAATCTGCCTAGCTTTTAAAAACGAATTTAAACATGATTAAACCCTAATTAACATCACTAATAATCACCAATCATTATCCTAATCGTGTTAATTGTTATAAAACCCCTAATTACAGATCTATTAAGAACTCTAATCCATCATATAAATTTATTACATAAAACTTGAAGCCTTAATGCTATAAAACAAGAAAACTATAAGAATTAAATCAAGATTTTTACCTCAAATCTTCAAGAAAATTATTTTTGATGAATTCCTAAATTAAGGCTTGTAAAAATTCGGCCAAAAGGGGAGAAAATTAATGAAAAACTGATTTTTGTGATATAAACATGGTATTTATATGTTTTATTAAAAAGGCTTTTATAAATTGGGCTCAAGTTGGGTCTTTTGGCCCATTATCCTTTCTTTTTCTTTTGTAGTCGGTTTAAAACCCGATTCATATATATATATATATATATATATATATATATATATATATATATATATATATATATATATATATATATATATATATATATATATATATATATATATATATATATATATATATATATATATATATATATATATATATATATATATATATATATATATATATATATATATATATATATATATATATATATATATATATATATATATATATATATATATATTAAGACTTATTAATATATTATTAATAATACCTTAAGTTACTTTAATTTATTTCAGCTCCTAAAGCCTCCGAAACTTTAAAACCGTAAAACTAGTCAATTTTACGCTTATACCAAAAAAACATAAAATATACAGTTTTAAAAAAAATCTTAAATTTTGAAATAAACTTTATAACTAAGTTCTAAATGACTTAAAACCATCCCGAAAAATACTCACATGACTAGACACCTTACCCGAGACCTCTAAATGCTAAACCCCAAATCGTAAAAAAAATACGATTTACTATAATACTTATACGTATACGTAAACCACCAAAATAACACCATTTCATTTCATAGTCACTAATTTGTGAGCTCATGAACATGAAATAACCGTTCCTCGATTTACTTATGAGTACTTTATACCCATAAACGATATCCACACCAACCTCGTTCACGCAAAATAACATGTAAACACGCAAATCACATAGTCACACATAAATTAACCTTAAAATAAGACCAAGTGACGAACCTCAAAACTACGGTTGTCACATTTTCCGGATTGAAGGCAGGAGGCTTATCTGGAATACTGTAATGATGCTTATCTGAAATGTAGAGATGAGCACTATTCGGAGTATCAAAACGAACCCTTATCCGAAATCTTGGTTTCTGCCTCTTATCCGGAATATCCAACTGATGCTTATCCGGAATAATTAAGAAAGCTTATCCGGAATATGGTTGTTGAGCATCTTATTCGGAATAAAGTGACTGAGAGCTTATCCGGAATAATTACTCCTAGCTTATCCGGGAAAATGAACTTGTGGTACTTATCCGGAATAATGACTTGTATCTTATCCGGAATAAAAATAAAAGCGGTTGTCCGGAATAATGAACTTGAACTTGTAGCTTATCCGGAATAACTCTTCTGAGAGTTATCCGGAATAATTAACTGATGTTTATCCGGAAACTTATGAAGGTGCTTATCTGGGATGAAGAGATGAGTGCTAATCGGAATAAAAGAAAGTAACTTATCCTGAATAACATGAGATGCTTATCCGGAACAATGATTCTAAGGCTTATCCGGAGAAACTGAATGACTGGTTTATCCGGAATAAATTCCGGATAATTATCCGGAATAACTGATTAAGTGACTTATCCGGAATATTGTAAATGAAAGCTTATCCGGAATAAGCTATTAAGAAGCTTATCCGGAAAGTGGTGGTGACTGATATCCGGAAAAAGAGGGTTTAGTACCTCTTATCCGGAATATAAGGGACTTGACAGATTTCGGAACAAGAAAAATTAGCAATAAGCAAAAATAAGCCAAAAATCAATAAGCACTTTACCAAAAGTTAAACCAACATGATTTTAGAAAAAGGTGAATAAGCTAGAATTTAAAAACTTTTAAAACACTAAATAAGCAAGGAATCAAAAAGCACTTTTTATAAAAACTTAAACATATTAAAGACAACTTATTTCTAAAAACTATTAAGCATAAAGATTAAGAAAAATAAGCACTTTAATAAAGAAACTTCTAAGATCACCAATTTAATAAGCACAATAAAATAAGCTTCACAATCAAACCATCAACAAAATTAAGATAAAACTACATGATTATCAAGATTAAGTAAAAGATTAATAAAGGTAGAATGAGAATTAAGAAAATAAGCTTGATTGATTAAAGATTAATATCAAAAGATTACAAGATTAAAGTTGATAAACTTGGAAAACTAGAGAGAAGAAAACTTAAAAAAAAACTTGAAAACTAAAAATAAACTACAACTAAAAATTAACCACCTAACACCCTCCTAATGACATATTAGGAGGGTATTTATAGGAGGTGGGAAGATTAAGTGCTTAAGCTATCTTCTTTCTTTCTTCTCGTCTCGACTCGACTTAATTCTTTGTCTTTCTCGACGTCGTCTCAGGATTTGTCGATATAAGTTGAACTTGTCTTTTAATTTTCTTCTATAATTAGACTTGAGTTCTTCGACTTTATTAAACTTCCGTCTTTAGACTTTTTCTTCGATAAATCTTCAGAATAGGTCTTGGACTTCCGTTCTTTTTTGCATTCTCGATCTTTCGACTTCGTCTTTAGTCTTTTTTTCTTCGATAAAAGCCCGTGATAGCCCATGTTTTCTTCCTTTTGCATCTTTTGGTCCTAAAACACAATAAAAACACAAACCACGCATAATTCTGACTTTTACTACATAAAATACACGTTTTGGTCGTGTTATTATTAGAAATAAGTGGTAAAAGGATAAGTGTTTTCACACTTATTAAGGACATATTCTTTAAAAACAACAACATCACCTTGATCAAACCAGAAACCCTAACATCTAAACCTGGAAAGGAAGTACTAAACTTTTTATCCAAATGTGTGACTCGTGATGCCTTGTTTAAGGATCCAGGGGTTATGTTTGAAAATGTGTTAAAAGAATTTTTGTTCACAGTACAAGGTTCAAAAAACAAGATATCTATTGAGTTTGTGTCTACAACTTTAGGTATTCATGGGAAAATAAGTTTAAAGCTGTTTAGAAGGGTTTTAGGGTTAAACTATTTGGAGGACTCTAGTGAATATGAGGCTGTTCCCAATGATCTCTCTATTGTCAAATCATTTTCTTAAATTAATTGGATACACTGAAGAGATTGGTGATAAATGGGGGTTGAAGAGAAGCTGTTTACCACCTAAGTGGAAACTTTTGATGTCCATCTTAATTGAGTGTCTGGGTGAGAAAACTGGTGGGCTTGATCAAATAAACCAAAAGGATGCCCTAATTTTGTATTGTCTGGCAAAGGGCATAAATGCTGATTTTGGAAAATTAATCTTTGAAGATCTCTATGGAAAAATGGAGAAGAAAACTAGGGAAAAGAATGTGGTCTACACTAGATTTTTTTCCCTCATTTTTGCTGACCAAATATGGTGAAGAGTACTCAAAGAACCAAGGAGTTCAACTAGTTTTTCAAATCTTTGATACCAATCGCTGGAACATTCCAGTCAACACAACTGAACCTCCTTTCACACAGTCCATGCTGGACATTTGCCCAGCAAATGCTCCAGTAGTGTTTAAAGCACCACAAGTCACTCCTCCAACTAGAGAAGGGGATCTGACAGGCACAAAGTCTGGAGCTTCTTATGGACCACGTCAAAAGAGCACGTCTGTGAATACTCTTAAGTGTAGACGTGGGTCTAAGAAAAGGAGGCACCCCACATAATCTTCATCAAAGAATCATTTTGATGATCCCAAAGGCCAAGCTTTGAAGAAAAAAAAGTCCTCGGCCAAGGACCAGAACCCAAGCCAGCCGCCACCATCAGTCTCTGCTGAAGGTGGCATGTATCAAGAGGCCCTGAAGGCAACCCATCTATCAACCTCTTTAGGAGAGAAGGGTGAAGATAGAGCGCACCCTCAACTCAATAGAGTGGAGTCAGCATCGATAAGCAATTTAAATCTGAATGCATCTCAAATTTCATTACCAATCTCTATCATTTGTCACTCTAAGTCTGCATCAGGGCATGCTACATCAGCAAATACAACAACTGACACTGACCCTGGCTCTTCTGTTTCTCATGATATAGTTCCCTCACAACAGGGTCCTATTGAAGAAACCAAAAACATTATCATCGATCTTAACTCATCAGGGACTCTTTCTCAGGATCCATCAGGTAAAACCAACCCTGGTGGTGAAGGACTTGAAACTGACCAGCACGCTGAAGGTGGCGATCAGCAGACAATGAAGGAAGTGCCTCTCTACACTGGCGCCAAAGGGGGACACTTGCCTACATTTATATTCAGCATGTCTGCTGATGATTTGGAAAAGGAGTTGGGGCTAAGTGAAAGAGCTCTAGTAAACCTGGATGATAGTGAATCTGAAGATGACATTGCTGATCCAACTCCCAAGCCTCCATCCCCCAGAACCGTTAAGGTAAATGAACTGACAAATCAGGTGTTGGTTCTACAATCACAGGTGACAACGCTCGAGGAGTAAAAGGCTATTGCTGATGCTGAACTGGTTACTCTTAAAGCAAGGCCAGTTCCTCCCACTGTTGAACTAATCAAGGATGCAATTCTCACTGCACTGAAGCCATTGGTGAAAGATGTGGCCACTACCACTTCTATCAAGAAAGAAATCACCTCCCTCATAGACTCCATTATGCTGCATCTTTTGAGCTCCCTGTTGAATTCAAGCCGATTCCTAATCAGCTTAATGAGCTATGTGATTCAGTATCAAAGATCAAGGATAGAGTGGGTCTGCTTGAACAACAAAATCTGAACTTATCTGATGAAGTTCAACAAAAACTTAATGCTCTTGCTAATTTTCCAGCAATGTTGACCAAGGTATCATCCACCTTAGACTCTCTATGTGCATGCTTACCTGCTGGGGGTTCATCAGAAGTTGCAGGACAATCTTTTGCTGAGGGGGAGAAAGTCACTATTCAGCAGCTCTTTAAGAAACATGCACAGAAGAAGGCCCAAAAATAACCTTTTGTGTATGTATCTCCCTTCAGTGAAGACAGTCCAGCTAAGCCTAAGGGGGGAGTCTTCAACAAAGGACACTCACATTGTTAGCCTTACCACTAGCACTAAATCATCTGAAAATGGGTCACCTCTTATCAACCCAAAAGCAAAGGTGAATTCACACTAGATGAAAGATTTATCAATTTAGGGCTGGCCAATCAAGAAGAACTTGATAAAATTCACAAGCTTCAGAATGAAGAAAAGCTTAGATATCTGAAGATGAGCTTATATGAAAGAATTGGAAAATCTGAGATTGAAGGCCTCTTCAAGAAAAAGATGTTATACGAAAAGTTTTGTATAGCAAGGTTGAACAGAAGATGTCTCTCGGAAATCACAAACGTTGACATGATGACTTACAAGGGAGATATCAATCTGAAGTTCTATAGGGCTGATGGGTCTGATGAGATCATAGATGACTTCCAAGGGAAGGAGCTCTCCTATACTGAATGGCTAGAGATGAACAGAAACATTGAAAAGAAAACATCTAGGAGATGGGTAGAAGTTCGCACAAGAATTGAAAACTTTGTGAGAAACCATGAAAGGCTTGGTCAGCATCTGAACATCAGCAACAATATCTCACTGGATGATGAAGATCTAATTCTGGAACTAAAAAAGAGAGCCAATATGGTTCAACCTGGTGTGGGTGACATCTTTGTCACCACCAAGAAATACAAAGATCTTGTTCTGTTTGAAAATCATCTCTCTGGACATGTGTTAGAAGAACCATCATTGGGAATAATAATGTTCAACCATCGTGAATGACAAGATTTTGTGGGCATTAGTGATCTTGATGATCTAAACAATGAATTTCTTGGAAACGTTTAGTAAATCTTCTTTGCTCACCATGGTGGTCCAGGACTCACTGAAGCTGCAAGAACTTTCAGCATGTGCTTACTATCAATGCTGGACATTAAAAACTCTAATCCTTTAGTACAGACCCCTTTCATCAAAGAACTTAGGCCAAAGGAAAACTGAATAATCATTTGTTATAGTTTTGTTATAATTTTTAATGTTTTTTAAATTAATGATTATCTGATGTTTATAAGTTATTAATTGTTTAGTGCAAGTAAGAAGAAGTTTTTATGCTCACTTACTACTGACATTAGACTTAGGCTATTTGTATATCCAAATAGGGGTAGATTGTTGGGTCAGTATTTACTGACCTTGAAGCAACTCTAGGATTTGAATATAAAATCCTCCTAAGTGTTTCATGCTCAACAGTAAGGCCAGTCTGTTGAAGGATGACCTGAGGAACAAAGTTCCTACTAAAGACTTTATAGCTGAAGAAAGTTTAGCACTCCCCTTCTACTGAACTTAGAAGACAAAGGAGTCTTCGCTTCAAATACTAGGCGGTCTAGTTGCTGAAGAACAAGGACTGAAGAAGGGATTTCAGTTTAGTTTGGTTTGATAATACCAAACTGAATGATGTCGATCTCCTCTAGGATACTGAAGACTCTTTAGTATTCTGATGGTTTGCATTAGGCGGGAAATGATAACTTTAAGTCAAAGTAGGTTGCTTGTATACTTAGATATAAGTAAAACCTTTATCTTTTCTAGAATAGTTTAATATCTACTTTGTACGGTTTATCCATGTTAGGAACTTTGGAATAGTTATTTGTAATAGGTGTACTTGGAGGTATGTAGTTCCTCCTGGTCCTAGTAGTAGTAGGAACAATACGTGCTCCTGGTCTTTAGAAAGTCAAACTTTATTATTTTGAGTACTTTGTTAGGATATGCATGAGATATGTTAGGAAAGGATATGCATATCAGTTTTACACGTTTTGGTTTATTGATGTATTAGGGTTTCCTTGTAGTATAAAAGGAACCTTAGGCAGAAGGGTTAGATACATCTTCATCAAACATTATTCTAGTTTATATTAATATTAGAAATCCTTAGTAAAAGATCAAGTCATTATAGTTATTATGTTCTTCTTGTTCATAGTATTTGTATTCCGCACTTATACTTTCTGATTCATCTAGAGTCTCTCTGTGAATAGACTTGTGATTACAGAAGTCGTTCACCATCCCTAACAGGCTGCAAGATCCACATCTAGTGGACCTAACAAGTGGTATTAGAGCCTGGGAGAGTCTCTGTACAAGAAGAATCAATTTTTATTATTACTAACATCTTTTTTTAATCATGTCTACCTCGAGTTCTACTCAAACAGGAGAAGATAACACCCCTAAAACATAGCAACCTCAGCAGATCATTGCTATGGTTTCCAACACAAATGGAAAATTTCCTCTTTTAAAAAAGGATGAGTATGATAGCTGGGCAATGAAGATGGAATGTTGGATCACCAACACTGATCAAGATCTTTGGAAGATTATTCAGAATGGAAACAGTAAGAGGTTTACTGGAAGATACACGAATGGTAATATTATTCTTCTTGACCCTAAAACTCATGAAGAAATCACAACTGTTCAGAAGGAGATCAAAGTAAAAACTATTTTGCTTCAGTCTCTTCCTAATGATCACATGGGTGACTTTTATCACCTGGATGATGCTAGAGAGATCTGGAACGGAATAAAAGCAAGGTTTGGAGGGAATGAGGAGTCAAAGAAAATGCGTAGATCCATGCTGAGAGATGAATTCTCAAAATTTAAGATCTCAAAAACAAAAGGTATTCATCAAGGGTATGACAGGTTCCAAAAGATACTGAGCCAGTTGAATCAACTCAGGTCTAAACCTGACAATGGAGATATCAATGCAAGGTTTCTTAGAGCCTTACCTTAGTCATGGAATCAGGTGGTAAACTCTCTTAAAGCAAAAGGTGGCCTTGACTATCTTAATTTTGATGATCTGTTTTATAAGCTCAAAACCTTTGAGCCTCATGTGAGAGGATACTTAAGTGATTCTTTTCCTACTCCTGCTAACTTTTCCTTTGTGAGTTCCATGGGATCTAGTCCCATGTCTTATGCTGGTAGCCCAAGCTATATTGTGTCTTCTCAACATACTTCTACTCAGCATACTTCTACTCCTGAACTAAAGGCCAAGTCTGGTAGCATGGTAGAAGCTGTTCTTCACTCTTTTGTTGCTGATGTTGATCCACAACAGCAACTTGCTTTTGATGACTTCAAACAGGTTGATAAACTTGATCTGGATGAAATGGATCTCAAGTGGCAGATGTCCATGCTCACTCTCTAGGTTCACAAGTTTGAGAAGAAAGCCAGTCGAAAGATTAACTACAACCCAAAAGAGCCATAAAGGTTTGATAGAAGCAAGGTTAGATGCTATAACTGCCAGCAGCAAGGTCACATTGCTAGGGAATGCCTTAACAAGAATGACCAGGAGAAGAACACGTATTTAGCCTTCAAGATTCAGGAGGTGAAGGATGACAAGAAAGCTTTGGTGTTTGTTGACTCTATGGTTAACTGAAGTGATCATCAGAATGCTACCTTGGAAACAACTGAATCTTCTACTAACGTGTTTACAATGATTGCTGGGAACTTGTCTGATGTCGAGGAAGCAGAAGAATTTGCTCTTATGGTCATCTCACCTCAGGTACAACATTGTCCTCTTGGTTGTCATGATAAATATTCAGAACTATTGTCTCAATACAATGAATTAAATGAACAAAATGATAAGTATTTTTTAGAGGTTTAAGCATATAAGAATTCTTTAAAAACATTGGAACAACAAAAGAGGTGGCTTCAAGATACACAACGTGAATATGAAGATAAAATTAGAATTCTGAACATTGATTTAGAAAACACAACCAATATGCTTAAATACACTAAAAAGGTAAAAAAAGGACAGTATCAAGGATAAGCAAGACATGAAGGAAAAATTGGATGTTACACTTTTAAGATTTGAAAAATGGCAAAATGCACCTAAGAATATTTCAAAGTTAATTGATAGTAGCACGTCTGGTAGGACTAAGAGAGGGTTAGGATTTGATAAATATATTGATTCAGAATATGTGTTTGATTTATCTTTTTCAAGTGTCTTTGATCCTGACAAGGAGGAAGAGGGAAAACCTAGCTACAATAGGTTTCAACCAGCTGCAGCAATGCATGTTGTCCCTCCACCTCTTACAGGAACTTTTATGCCCATATCTAGGCATAATGACTTGGATGGATCACACATGCATAAGTCCCCAAAAACTCTACTAATACCAATGACTTTGTCTCTTGTACCTTTAGTGACAAAGCCAGTGACTCTGCATCATGTGGTTCAAGTGAAGAGTCGAGACCTACAAGCTCAAAGACAAATGACCCTGCTGCTACTAGTGCTAGGAAGAGTGAAGAGGGAGTTGCTTCTACTTCAACTGTGTCTAGTTCTAGTTTATTGAGTCCTAGGAATGCTGTTTCTCCTAGAGTTGTGTGTAATAAATTTAACAGTATGAAACAATGTCATTTGAATAAAAGGTCGTTTAAAACATGTTTTGTTTCTGGAAGTAAATTTCATTTGATTAATGATTGTGATTTTTATGACCAACATCCTTATGTTTATCAAGTATATCATGCTTCTGGTCCACCAGGAGCTGCTCTATATTCTTCTAGAAGACTAAACCCATGTGCCCAATCTTTTTCTTATAGAAGGACCTCTCCTTTAACTTCTGATCATTGGAGAAACAATGGATTTACACCTAATAGACCAACCAACAACTATTTTCATAACTATAATCAAAATTATGCATTTAATTTAGCCCAAATGTATTTTGGGTTGGGAAATTTGGGTACAGATGTTAAGCCCTCAGCAGGTTGTTCTTGGTCAAACAATAACACCCATATGATGAATAGGCAACCTAAGAACAACAATGGATCTCCTCAATCTTCTTGGCTATCTACTAAATATCCACAAGGGAGGCTCAAACCTGAAAAGGTTTGGGTCCCCTTAAGACACTAACTTTTGCATATATCTTTTCTTGTTGTTGTAGGTTACTCCATACCAAGATCCTACTCTAGGGATAGTTGATAGTGGATGCTCTAGGAGTATGACAAGTAATAAAGGAATTCTATCTAACTTTGTACCATTTCAAGGCGGAAAGGTCTACTTTGGAGGTGGTGAAGGAAGGATTACTGGAAAAGGAACGATTCAGACACCTAACCTTAATTTTGAGCAGGTCTACTATGTGGAAGCACTTCAACACTTCAACTTGATCTCTGTCTCTCAGATTTGTGACAAGAAGCAGTTTGTCCTCTTTACGGATGTAACACCCTATTTTGATAAATGGAATGTCACACGTGATTATGGCGTGTCATCAAAGCATACAAGGATAAATGTCTAAACATTACATTACCATAAAGGAAATACCGGAATCAAACATCAGCAGTCCAAAAGTAGAACTCATCACTCACAAACATAAGTACTATAAATGAATTGACTAAACAATGTCCATGGAAATGAGTATCAAAGTATTGATAAACGCATAAAGAAAAGAAGGCAAGGAAGCTTCCAATCCATATGCACGTACGCTTAAATTCTACGAGCGTCCCTAAGTACCTGCCGTTTTGGGAACATGAAAAGGAAAATGGCTGAGCAAAATGCTCAGTGCAAGGATGTACAAGTAAAGCATGAATAATATAAGCATAGAAGCATGAAACAACAGAAGAAACTAAGTCTTGGATAACCCGGTTATATCTTAGTAAAACTGGTTTTATAGTTTGAAAAGCCTTATGTTTATCTTGTAAAAACTGTTTAACATATTTTACCATTAGCCAATATAGGTCATGAAATATCAACGTGCATGAATACTTGGAGGGGTGACCTCTTCATGCAAATTAGAGGGGCTACCTCTAATTTAATATACTGGTTTTTAGGTAGGAGGGATCAGCTCCTTGTGAAGGATGCAAGGCACACACCACATTTACACTGAGTAATCTACTGAAAACATGTAAACTAGGATGCACCCATACACCCCACCTGATAATATAATAAATGGACAAAAGCTGAAAGGAATGCCACGAGCAATCACTCCACCGTGGGGAAGTCATAACACTGGTGCCTCTAGTGTTGTGGTTATGGTACCTCCATAACTTGGTGAAACTGGTCATGCATGTATATGGCTTTAGGTATTCTAATTAAACATAAGCAATTCAAAACATATAACAAATACTGGGGAAAACAGTTAGCTGCATACGGGGAAATTCTAATAAGGAAAGAATGTCCATACTGAAAGGACGGAGAATCCGTACCTTATGTCCAGTGAACGAAGAAGATGAACGGAAGAGAGTCCTACTTCGCTATCACAAATGCTACATAAATACATACGTGTATGAGTATCTGATTACTGAGTACGTAACTGGTTTTATACCATGTCTTAGCTTGTTTTATGTGTTCATGTCATGTTTTACTGATTTAAGCTTTATACTGTGTTTATCATATATTATGTCTATTATGATTAAGTATTACTTGTATTTCATGTATTATACTTGTTGCGTAATAATAAGTAAATTTCTAAAAATAGCAGGTTTCCTAAAATAGAATGTTTCCAAAAATAGAAAGTTACCAAAAACAGAAAGTTTCCAAAAATAGAAAGTTTCCAAAAATAGAAAGTTTCCAAAAATAGAAAGTTTCCAAAAATAGAAAGTTTCCAAAAATAGAAAGTTTCCAAAAATAGAAAGTTTTCAAAAATAGAAAGTTTCCAAAAATAGAATTACTGCTTAAAATAGATAAGTTTCTAAAAATAGAAAGTTTCCATAAATAGATTAGCTGCCTTAAATAATTAGGTTTCTAAAAATAGAAAGTTTCCATCAATAGATATAAGCTGGATAATTAAGCTAATCATATAAGCTTAAGTGTTTACTGATTATTATTCTAAGTCATGTGATTGTATAGTATAGTTTATTAATTATCTCATGTGAATTTAATAAACTATAGGTTAAAGTATTTAATTAAATATAACATGATTTTAATTAAATAAAGGTAAAATACTTAGGTTAAAACATGTATTATTATCTATTAATAATATAACCTAAGTCATGTTAATTAATTAGTTATAGTCATAGTTTTTATAATTAATTAATTATATAGTCTAATTAAATAATAAATACATAGGTTAAAATTCATGAATTAATAATTAAATTAATAACCTATGTCATGTAAATTAAATTAATCATGTTCATGCTTTTAATTAATTTAATTTAGGTCTTGAAAAAAAATAACATAACTTGTAAAAATCATAAACCTTAAAAAAATGATTCATGAACCGGACCCGTGATTAAAACCCATGAACCGGACCCGTAACCATCACCATACCCTGACCGAGGTCGGGGTTTCTGTAACACCCCATTTTGATAAATGGAATGTCACGCGTGATTATGGCGTGTCATCAAAGCATACAAGGATAAATGTCTAAAACATTACATGACCATAAAAAGGAAATACCGGAATCAAACATCGGTAGTCCAACAGTAAAGCTCATCACACACAAACATAAGTGCTGTAAATGAAAGGACTAAACAATGTCTATGGAAAGAGTATCAAAGAATAGATAATGCATAAAGTAAAGAAAGGCTAGAAAGCTTCCAGTCCATATGCACGTACGCTTAAAGTCTACGAGCTTCCCTGAGTACCTGTCGTTTTGGGAACATGAAAAGGAAAACGGCTGAGCAATACGCTCAGTGCACGGATGTACAATAAAGCATGAATAATATAAGCATATAAGCATATAACAGCAGAAGAAACCAAGTCCTGGATAACCCGGTTAAGTCTTAGTAAACTGGTTTTATAGTTTGAAAAGCCTTATGTTTATCTTATAAAAACTGTTTAACATATATTACCATTAGCCAATATAGGTCATGAAAATCAGCGTGCATGAATACTTGGAGGGGTGACTGTAAGACTCTCAAATCGGGTCACATTAGCGGAAGGGTCCTTGAGTGTTACTTACATGATACAATCACACAATTATAGAAAACGGCTCAAAATGAGTCGTTTTTGATAAAAACATCCATTCATTCATTCAAAAGATAATAATCCATACACGGTCCCAGATAATTTTAAAATATATATAGTACACATCAAAAGATAAAAGTTGTTTTGAATGGATATATTTAATAAAAGCGGGCCAGAGTCATCAAAATTTAGCAGGCTTCATGAAACCACCTTCCTTGAGTACCTCCTTTATGGACCTGAGATAAAACATGCTATAAAATCAACAAAATTTGTTGAGTGAATCCATAGAGTTTAAATTAAATAAAGAGAACACAAGTATTCTGAATAACCTTCTATGGTTATTAATTCATCGAAAGACAATTATGTTGTACGGACATAATTATCGGCATTATTACATAAGCCTCATGACATTGAACGTTAACATATATTATTTCAGCCCAACACACCTAGCCAAGTGCGTATATTTCTCTTATACGTATGCATCTGATGTGCTCCAATACACATGTGCTTCACTACACATTGCGATAGCTAATCGCATCGGACTGGGCGTCACCCCGATAGATCTATCCATAGTATTAGCGTTCTTTCGATTAACAATTCACGATTCAATGGGTCTTTTAAGGCTAAAGCTAACTTATGTAATAACATTCATCTGAGCATACAATCGGGTCCCTTGTGTTCTATTTAAAATAAATAGGGTTTACCACAAATTCTGGTTGCTCCCATTCATGGGTTTACAGCAACTCTTGTTGTACCCTTCATTATCAATAAATACTTTCAAGTAAATAGTGCCTCTACAACTACTAGTTGCACCATTCAATTGGTTTACCGCAACTTATAGTTATACTTTTTATTTTTAATAAAACAAGCATGTTATCCCCTCGCAGGTTTCTAAACATTTAAAGAAATTAAAAGCGAGGCTATGGACTCACCTTAACAATAACAGGGAATATGGCAATAGAAACGACGACATGAAAACGAGGTACGAAAGTCTTGACCGCAACAAAACGAGATGAAAATGGTAATAATAATGAGCCCAAATGCATCGGACTCCATAAGCTTCAAATATATCTAAAAGCTCCATAATCATTCCACCAATTACCAAGAGTTTAACTAATCTTATAATACAAAAATGATCTTTTAAATCCTATGAAACTTTGTGAGTAAAAAAATGACGTTAATGTCAAAAGGAATTAAAAAAAATGTGCAACAACTAGACATCAATTTGACCATGTTACTGAAGCACAAATTTTAAAGAAGCTTTCAAATAACATAAATTGTATGATAAAAACTTTTATGTCAAACAAAGTTACTATCGAAACATAAATTAAAGAAACTAATTTTGTCATGCTATTTATTTGTCAAAAAGGAAACAAGTTTTAACCATGTGAGATGATAAATTCTTACAAAATATATGGCAAAGGTTCTTAACAATTTGATATAAAAATGATTTACTAGATAATGACAATAAAAATAGAATAGAACAAACTATTTGGTAATCGAATGATTTTTTTTAGCAAAGTAACCGAATGATTAAGAAATGGTATAATACTAAATGTGAGATTCATATGTACGTTCTATATGAACCGACTTAAAGATGCGGTGCGATATAAATTAAATATAAAAAGTTACGTGTCCATTCGATTAACATTGAAATGCTAAGAATGAGAATACACGTGTGTTCATGTGTGGAATGTTAGCATGTTAGTTTATTATACTAGATACTAGTATACTACTTAAAAAATAAGAAGAAAAATGGTGTACTTACCATTTACAAATTGATATATATTGTCATGTTAAAGCGTAAACAGTGAATTTAATTTAAGCGGGTATTATTGAAGTTCGATATTTTAAAAGTTACGCGATTTAAAAAATATGCGTGAAACACGAAAAATAAACGTTCAATATGAAACGAAAATGTTGACATTCGGAGAATGTTGATATTTTGATAAATAAATGAGGGTTTATGGTTTAATAAACGTTAATACATCGAATAAACGAATGCCACATAAATGTTTAACATAAATTACGAAAAATACTCGTAAAACAAAATAAAATAAAATAAAATAAACGACGATAATAGAAAATATTTCTATGTCATAATGAGAATATAAATATCGATACCTAACGCATTCCTTGCCGTTATAATCTAAACGACATTCTTAAGCTAAGTTTCAAGCCTAACCTTCTCGGTTAGCCGATAATTTAAATTTCTCAATAAAGTAAATACAAAATATGTAATAATCGAGATTAGAATAACGACCTAAAATTGACGGATTGTCACATCATCCCCACTAAATTGGGATCTTCGTCCCGAAGATCAACTTGCGTTCTTCCTCGATTGCTCGTTGAAATTAAAGAGATAAATGTATTTTGGTCCTCGTCTTGAGTTCCATCAGACTTTGACAATAGGAATTCGAATTTGATGCAATTGCTTAACTTCTTATTGATGATATCAACAAGTACTTGTTGGGTCAAAAAGTTGATGTGGCAGAAACTCAAAAATGAAGAAAACGTGAAGAAATTGTCCAAGCGTTGTCAAGAGTTAATCAAGCGTTGACAAGAGTTAATTAGGCGTTGATGGCTCAAGCATTGTCGTGTGCAATCCAAGCATTGTCACATGCAATTCAAGCATTGACAAAACGTAGACAAAGAAGCTTATGGAAGCTTTTATTTAGATAAACATGCAAAAGATATTCTGCATAAGTTTATTTAAATAGAAGATTTACTTGTTTATTCATCATTATCTCTTGTAAACCCTAATCCTTACACTATAAAAGGAACCAAGGGTCATAGGTTTTATTCATTCAATTCATTCACAATGTAAACCTAAAGTGTGTGTCGACTAGACGTGGGATTCAATGTATACACGTCTAGTGATTGTTGATTATTAATATAATTAGCAATCCATGTGTTTTAATTCATGTTATTGTGCCTAAACACCTTGTTAATGGTTGTTGTTCTAATTCCGCTTTGATTGTTTAATCATATGAACAATGATCATTCCTAGTAGCTTAAATGATCCGGAAACCAAGGTTTCCACAATTGGTATCAGAGCCTCGTGGCTCGTGATGCTAGGACCAACAAGGTGTTCGTGTTTCGAGAAGAAAAGAAAAATTCGTATAGAGTTTTTCTGGACGTTTTTGTGTGCGCAGCAGTATTCAGAAGGTCATAACTTTTGATTGAACCGTTGGATCGTCACGAAATGTTATATGTATGTTCTACATACATAGATCTAAACATCCACCGGAGGGATTGTCGAGTTTTATCCCCAGGCAAAAGTTTTTAAGCGTCAAAGTCAGCAGCAGGGTATATGCAGTTTTCTGTGGACAACCATGTTCAAAACACGTTTTCTCCTTCGTTAACCGTTGGATCTTCGTGATTTTTGAACTGTAGGTTCTTGGCACTTGTGTCTGGAATCTCACCAAAGGGATCTTCGATCTAAGCCCTAATGAAGAAGTTATTCATGGTCGAAGTTCGCTGCAGTAAAGGTATTAATGTTTTGCTGTCACATAAAATCATGACCTAGGGTTTCTCAAACCCTAGATCTACATGAAAAGCAGAATATTATGTAGATTGTGGCTGTGGTGATTCAAGTTAATACTTGATCTAAGGTTTTTACAAACCCTAATTAGGGTTTCGATGCTCAAATAATATAAACCCTAGATTGAGTTTTAAAACAGAAGAGTTGCTGTTGTGATGTACAAGTTTGGAAGAAGGTACGAGCAGCAAAGGAAAAAGTGCTACGACTATGTTATTACTGTGATATCGAGAGACTTCAATATGTGTTCACACGAAGTAAGAGTTTTGATTGGTTAAAGAAACTTGTCTTCACACGATCAAGAATGAATAAATCTTTGTGTACACACGGTAAAGACTCCATGATTGGTGGAAATTAGTTTCTCTACATGCTACTCCATGGTAATGTTACGTTAGCCGCTTGATTCTGATTGGAGGAAAATACTTGTTTTCACACGGTTCAAATGTATTTTGACGTGGAAACCTTTGACAAAGTATTTTGACGTTGACACTTATGCATTCACAAATGTATTTTGACATTGACAAAGTTTTGAAGCAACGTTGACAAGAAAGAGTGAATGCAACGCTGACAAGGTTTATGGTTGGCGCTGACAAGAGTAATGTTGACGCTGACAGGAAGTGTTTTGACGCTGACAGAATAAGTCAACGCTGATAGCGTTGACAGTGTCGTCCGATATATAAACTTCAACGCTGATAAGTATTGTCTGATATCGGACAATACATTTGCCAAAGATATTGGACAGAAGAAGATATTGGATAACACAAGGTTTGCTGCTGTTTGAGAAGATTGGTACGTTTTAAGCACACAAAAAGGAGTAATTACACACGAAGGTACATGGAATCTCCGTTTTAATTTAGAATATCATGATGATATTTATGGCTCGGATATTTTAAAAGGAATTAATGATCTTAAAGCGAGTTAGCAACTATTCGTGAGGATTTGATGGATATTTTAAACTATGTAATCGGGATAGCCTTGAGAAAGAGTTATCCATCACAAGACTTTTAAATATGGTACGAAGATGTGATTCCATTAAAATCGCCATGAAGAGGTGTTAGCTTAAGGGGAAGAATTCTTATGGTAAGTTTGATGATTGAAGAAGATTTTCGCGAGTTTGTGTTCTATCATATCTTAAAGTAATGGCGTACCATTCACTGACTTTAAAGGTAACTTGTTCGTGCTTTACATGATTGGTGACGAAGACTTGTCATAACACTTGAAGGAGTTACATTATCGTGCTCAGTGTCTCACATAGGATGAGAATATTGACAAGGGATTGAGGTCTACTTATACTTGGTCTGATATAAGTTCTTAGTCACATGGATATTACAAGACATGGAATACAAGGTTGGGTTATTCTACTTCTACATCAAGAATACTTTATTTATTTTTCTTCAAGATCATTACACAGAGCCTACTTCTGGAGAATCTTCAACATTGCATACATTGTTTACTTTCCTTGTTGATGTGACAAAAAGGGGAAGAAATACGTGCTACATTTGAGGGGAAGCAATTTGAAGATCATGTACAACTTACAAGAGATACACATAGAGTTTTGCCACTATCAACTAGGGGAAGATTGTTGGGTCAAAAGGTTGATGTGGCAGAAACTCAAAAATGAAGAAAACGTGAAGAAATTGTCCAAGCGTTGTCAAGAGTTAATCAAGCGTTGACAAGAGTTAATTAGGCGTTGATGGCTCAAGCATTGTCGTGTGCAATCCAAGCATTGTCACATGCAATTCAAGCATTGACAAAACGTAGACAAAGAAGCTTATGGAAGCTTCTATTTAGATAAACATGCAAAAGATATTCTGCATAAGTTTATTTAAATAGAAGATTTACTTGTTTATTCATCATTATCTCTTGTAAACCCTAATCCTTACACTATAAAAGGAACCAAGGGTCATAGGTTTTATTCATTCAATTCATTCACAATGTAAACCTAAAGTGTGTGTCGACTAGACGTGGGATTCAATGTATACACGTCTAGTGATTGTTGATTATTAATATAATTAGCAATCCATGTGTTTTAATTCATGTTATTGTGCCTAAACACCTTGTTAATGGTTGTTGTTCTAATTCCGCTTTGATTGTTTAATCATATGAACAATGATCATTCCTAGTAGCTTAAAAGATCCGGAAACCAAGGTTTCCACAGTACTTTGATGAAATGCAACTTACCGTCGAATACTTCGTCAAAAGGGATAATAAGATCTTCGTCGGGAAGAAATTTCTTTAGGTTAGACACATGAAAAAGTATTGTGAATTCCTTGTAGTTCTCGAGGTAGTTTTAAGCCATGCCACCGGACTCACTTTCGATATCATCTCGAATGGTCTAAACTAACAGGGACATAACTTCCCACGTTTTTCAAAATATATATAACACCTTTTCTATGGTGATAGCTTTGGCGTAACTTTTCCACCTACCTCGAATTCCAAAGGTTTTCGCTTCACAACCTTATAACTTTTATGTCTACTACGAGCGGTTAACAAACGATTCTTAGTTCGTGCGATCATTTTATTTTTGGTATGAAATGAGCAGATTTAGTCAATCGAACGACAATGACCCAAATTGAATCAAATCCAAACATAGTGTTCAGAAGCTTAGCAATGAAATCCATTGTAATTAGCTCCCACTACCATATAGGGATATCCGATTGTTCAAGTAATTCTGATGGCTTTTGGTATTCAGTATTGACTTTAGCACATGCCAATCATTTACCAACATAAGTCGCAATATCTACTTTCATGTTTTGCCACCAGTATAACATCTTAAAGTCGTGGTAAATTTTGTCTGATTCAGGATGTATGTTCACCATGATCTACTTTATATTTTCAATAAAACAGAACATTATCAGTGAATATAATCACATATTTATCAAGATACGGCTTGCACGTACGATTCATGAAATCCATGTGTACTGCCAATGCATTGGTCAATCCATACGACATTACATAGAACTCATAATGTCCATAACGATTTCTAAACGCAGTAATTGGAATATCTTCCTCGCGGATGCGAAGTTGATGATAACCAAGTCGTAGATCAATCTTCGAGTAGACACTAGAAACGTACAACTGATTAAATTAATCATCAATCCTCGACAATTGGTTCTTGACCAAAAATTTATTCAGTTGATATTTTATGCACATGCGAAATAATTCATCTTTCTTCTTACGAATAATACCAGAGCTCTTCATGGCGACGAGCTCGATCGAATAAAACCTTTATCAAATAGCTCTTGGAAATGAACAGATAATTCCTTTAGTTCAAATGGTGCTAAACGACATGGCGCACGTGCCACGGGTGCAGCACCATGAATTCGATCGATTTGGAATTCTATTTGCTTTGGAGGCGGAAGCCCTGACAAATTTTCTAGAAAGACATCAAAATAGTCACGAATGACTATGACATCTTCGAATCGATTCTCCTTCGATTCCTTCTCTGATATTTGAGCTAGGAATAATTCACAACCTCTTTCGATATACTTACGAGCTTTAATGCACCAAACGATGTTTAGCTGGGAATTATTTTTATCTCGTGCGATAACTAAAGTCTAGTTATTTAAGGGAATCCTAAGTCTTTTTTTTCACAGGCTTCTCCAGAACCATATGCACCACAAAACTACTTGCTCCACCCAAACTAGCGACCCACTAGAGCTGCCAGCTCTATCATTCATGTTGGCTATGAATTCAATTAAGGATGCAGCTGTTGATTTGTAAATCTATGCTTATGTTTTTAGAGAGAGAAAGAGATAGAAAGATGGTGGATTTCACACTTCTAGAGAGAGAAAGTTAAGAACAACTATGTGTAAATTAATGAAAACCACACCCTCTCCATCAAAGGAGAGGGTTTATATACCCAAGCCCTTGTCATGGGCTTGGGCTTACATTTGGCCGCCGGCCCATACATTTCATGGGCTCGGTTTCGGGCTTTGGTTAAGTAAATGCAAATGACTAAACTACGAGCTATCACACGAACTAATGTTGGAGTGACCGATCCTTCCTAATACGTAAAACGTATTTCCAACAATCTCCCCCTAAGGGAGGTCACTCCAAACAAGGGCGTTACCCAAGTTACAATAATGAAATAAACCTAGCATACTATGCTTGTCTTGAGCTCGTAGTCTTCGTCTTTCTTTTTCTTTTTCTTTTCTGGTGAACATGCTGATGTGATCTTTGATATCAATCTTTGATCATCAATCTCTTGCCTTGATCTCGTGCATCCATCACTTGTGATCTTCGCCTCTTCGTGACCTCACGTCCCACATACTTATACCTTCGTAATTCTTGAAAGCTTCAGAGTTTGAAACAGCGGAAGACTTAACTTTTAGGCTTTCTTGAATTAGATGAGATATTAAGTGCATAAAGTATAAGCATGCGGGGACGACTTCTTCTTGGATCCCGCAACGCCACCGTCTTCAAATGCCGCAACATAAGTAGACACGAACGAAATGGCTTTGAACATTTCATTCTAATTCGGTAGCATTTTACCTCCGGCCGGTGAAGACCGTTGGACGATATTAGATATCGTACCCGTGACGAATAGTTTCAATTAAGTAACTTCCTGACAGGATTTCGCGGGTAAACCCGTTCTCTTTACTCGACCGTCCAAAGCTGACTGCGAACGTAAAGAGTGAATCATTTGGATAAAATTATCCGCATGATTTGAAGCCGTCAATTCATGTTCCTGGAACAAGTGAAATTCAATTAAGAACCGCACCATCGTTGCTTTCCAGTTGTCACGAGCTTGATTCGTATAGAATCTTGCAAGTTACCTACCAAGTGCTGTTTGAGGTTAACACTAGAAGGATTTCCACTCATCACTGTGAACACTAAGGTATCACTCTGAGTGTTCTGGCAAGATCACTGAGATATTGCGTAGAGGCCTGGAACGTGTTTAAATTCAGTTAAGAATTAAACAGCCGTTGCTTTCCAGTTATCACAAGTTTGATTCATAAAGAATCGCACAAGTCACCTACCATGAGCTTTTTGATATTCGCTCAAGAAGGATTTCCATCTTCATTGTAAATACTTTCGTATTACTCGGATGTTCAGGCAAGATCATGAAGATTTTGCGTAGGACTCTTAAAATCTTTCTTACTTTTCATAGTGTGTGAAGAAGCAAGGAAATATGAAAGTGTGTCCTAGTGAGATATTTGATGATCTCAAATGGCTCTAGACTCGATCGTGCACTTTGGATTTTAGTGATCGGAGGCTGGAGAGGAGTGCCACCATTTCAATACCAATTCATTCGGAGTGAATAAATCGATAGATAACGTGTTGTCTCCGTTTGATTAAAACAAATACCTTTTAAGAGATATCTGAGTTAGCTAGGATGGGTTGTGCATTGCATCACTGGGTCCATGATGTCTGTCTTCAATATCAAGAATCATTAAAAATGATCTCAATAGCATATGTATTGACCCGGTTTCTGCCTAAAGTTGTAAGGAGGGCTTCTTTCTTTACACCCTGTATCTTTACAATTCTTTTTCATTCTTCAACCCCTTCAATGCTTACCAATACGTCATCACTAGCACCTTGTTGTGATTGTTCCAGTGCTAACTTAAGTACTTGGTCGGCATTCAGCTACGTTCACAATCTTTCTCCATCTTTCCTAAGGACTACTATTTCTAGCTATGGAATGTCCTTGGGAAGATTCCTTCGGTTCTGGAAGAATCATTGGACTTAACCTATCCTACCATCCTTATGTCACCACAATCTTCATCGTCGTGAAATAAATGGGTGTTGGGTAAGTATATGTCACCATGAAAATCCATTTTTATATGCAAATCCATTTTGCTCCCCCTTAACATATGCCACGATATTCGAAAACATTTCGCACATGTCGGGATGAGCCAGCACATTAAGTCAAACCATTTGTGATAATATCCCATATTAAATCACATTTTCTCCCCCATATTAAAAATATTAACCCAATCGATGTTTTTAATATCAATTGATTTAATGAAGTTTTAACAAAGGTTTTGGGAAGAAAAATGCAGGTCCATTTTATCTTCATGATATCAAATGTATGAGATATGATACCGTATTGTAACATGATCACATATTCACCATATTAAAAAGAATTGACAAGGTTGGACCTGATTGATGAGAACATCATATGATAAGATCAAATGGTTCTTGTCAGCATATGTTGGTCGCCTCGTCACGTCTGAAGTCATCTCTTGACACCAAGTGTACGATTGGTATTGTTGTCTTGACACCAGGTAGTGAGCTTGGCACGTTCGGCATCGAAGATTCTGAATTTTTGACAATTGCTCCCCCTCAATTGTTGACCCATGTTCTATTGAAAGAGCTGTAGTCGTCGGTTGAGTAGTCGCATCGTCGAGGATGTAGATACCAAATGTAGATAACATGGTTGTAGAGATGATAGCTTCATAAAAACAAGACTTCTCTTGTTTTAACAAATAAATGCACTGAAACGTACATTGATTTGTGTTAGACCAAGTTATAAAGTAAACTTGATCCCTTACAAGGTTTTAAAGTAAACCTTGCCCGAGAAAATTAATTCCCGTTGTGAGCCAAAGCTTTCATAAGAAATACTTGACTTTAATGTGAAAACCGGGTTGCAGTCAGAAATAACTACAAGCCATTTAGGCATGTTTTATGAAATATTTACAACTTTTATACGAACTCTATTTATGGCGCCGTGTCGATATTAATCAACATTTCTAAGGCCGTAAATATTATCGTACCAAAAGACATGCCTTTGAAAAATAAAGTAAAAATATTTTTGGATTTTTCTAGATTTTTCAATTTTTATGGTTTTTATATGGTTTTATATTTTTGTATTTTGCTTTTGAGGATAAAAATATAAACAATATATACAAATGATCACCAAGGATACGGTGAATAGTTTTACCACCACTATTCTTTCGCTTCATCTGCTAGTTCCTTAAGAGTCTCAGGCGAGAAGGTTCTCATTCCTAGCTTGTCGGCCAAAAATTCAATTCGAGCGCGATCTAAAGCCTTCGTGAAAATATCTGCCAATTGATACTCAGATCGGACAAAGTAAAGTTCTATTACTCCATTTTCCACTTGCTCCTTGATGAAGTGGTAGCGAATGTCAATATGCTTCGACCGGGAGAATTGAACATTGTTGCAGCATAAGGCAATTGCACTTTTGTTGTCGCAGTACATCGGAATCTTGTTGAAACCTAGACCATAGTCGGTTAATTGCGATCTCATCCAAAGAATTTGAGCACAGCAACCGGACATAGCTATGTATTCTGCTTCCGTACTTGAAATTGCAGCGCTTTTCTGCCTTTTCGATGCCCAACTGATTAGTCGATCTCCTAGTAGTTGCAAAGTTCCACTCGTGCTACGCCTTGTATCTTGACAACCCGCGTGATCCGCATCTGCATATGCCATTAGTGCAATAGAAGAGTCCTTCGAATACCAAAGTCCCCGATTAATGGTTCCTTTAAGATATCGAAAGATCCTTTTGACAGTAGCTAAGTGTAACTCAGTAGGCCTAGTTTGATACCTGGCACACATACATATAGCAAACTGAAGATCAGGTCGACTGGCTGTGATATACAGAAGAGTACCGATCATTCCACGATACAGTGTCGGATCAACGGCAACTCCATGTGGATCTGCATCAAGCTTAGATTTCTCCACCATTGGAGTGTCCACGGGGTCGCAAGATTCCATCTTATATTTCTTAAGCGATTCAAGGGCATACTTGGATTGATTGATAAAGATGCCTCTGGGACTCTGAGATATCTGAAGACCTAAGAAGAATGATACCTTGCCCATCATTGACATCTTAAACTTGGAAGACATGAGTGTCCCAAACCCATCTGATAAGGTTTGGGTCGAGGCTGCAAATATAATATCATCAACATATATTTGTACCATAATCATATCTTTACCTCGTTTCTGAATGAACAGCGTGGGATCCACCTTGCCTTTTGCGAAGCCTTGTGTAATGAGGAATTGTGACAATAGATCGTACCATGCGCGAGGAGCTTGCTTCAACCCATAGAGAGCCTTCTTAAGCTTATACACATGATTAGGATAATTAGGATTCACAAAACCATCCGGCTGTTGAACATAGACTTCTTCCTTGATTTCACCATTAAGAAATGCCGTCTTCACATCCATCTGATAGACGACCATATTCATATGGGCTGCATAAGCGAGGAATAGTCTAATAGCTTCCAAACGGGCAACAGGTGCAAAGGATTCCATAAAGTCGACGCCCAATAATTGCTTGTATCCACGAGCTACTAGTCGAGCTTTGTTTTTCAATATTCCGCCTAACTCATCGAGTTTCACCTTGTAAACCCATTTCAAAGTGAGTAACTGCACTTGATCCGGGCATGGGACAAGTTCCCATACATCAAGACGTATAAACTCATTAAGTTCTTCTTGCATAGCTTCTATCCAACAGGATTGAGTAAAAGCTTGTTGCCATGTCTTAGGTTCAACTTCAGTGAGAAAAGCATCAAAGTGACAAAACAGTGCACTTTCTTGTAACTGACTTCGTGTGGATACTGGACGATTAGGGTCACCAATAATAGAATCTATAGGATGATCCTTTGTCCACTTGCTGTCATGTTCACGAATCCGTGGATTGGAGTAAACTGTAGAAGGAGCTTCCTCTGAGGTGGACGACCCGGCTTGATTAGGATCGAGAATAGATACACCAAAGAATGGAAGTTCACGCATTTGAGTGAATTCCAGATCGTGATCATCGTCATCCTCTTCATCATCAATAGGCATGACATGGGTAGTTGTTACTTGTGTTGGTTGAGAATTACTCGTTGTTGGTATATCTTGACCAATTGTTGGTGCAGATGTGTCTGATTGTGCTTCGGTTGCTGGAGTGACAACTTCGGTTACCGGAGCTATAACCTCAGGTTCTGGAGCAACAATACTTGGAGGAGTAAAGAATTCATCAAAGAACGGTTGAAACAACGTATCCCATTCCTTCCTAGTAGGTGGTGTAAATGATGATGAAGTAGGGTTGTTTGGGACTAGACCAGAACTAATGTTACTGGGTCCCATTTCATGAAGTGCGGGTTCAGAACTGCTTTGCTCAGAAGCCATTGCTGTCAGCTCATCAAAATCAACATTCATAGTTTCGAGGATCTTGCGAGAGTTACGGTTGTAGATTCGGTATGCCTTCTTTGCGGGTGCGTAACCAATGAAAATACCAATATCAGCCTTTGGTTGAAGTTTTCCCAAATTGTCACCATCATTATTTGGATAGCAAAGAGAACCAAATACATGAAGATATGATAAATCTGGTACTTTTCCATGGAGAAGCTCATAAGGTGTTTTACCATGGCGTTTACGAATTAGTGACCGGTTTTGGGTGTACACTGCTGTAGATACTGCTTCTGCCCATAAAAACAATGGAGCCTTTGCGTAAATTAACATCGTTCGAGCAGCTTCCATAAGTGTGCGATTTCGCCTTTCAACGACACCGTTTTGTTGTGGAGTGCGTGCAACGGATGTTTCATGAGATATGCCAACTTCTTCATAATAATCACGCAAAATTTGATTCACAAATTCGGTTCCATTATCTGTACGAATGCGTCGGACAGTAGTGTTGAGACGCACTTGAATCATCTTGAGAAATCTGATGATGAATTTAGGTGCCTCATTTTTTGCTTTAAGAAATTTCACCCATGTAAACCGAGAGTAATCATCCACAATAACGAGGATGTACTTTTTGCCACTAAGACTTTCAACACGCATTGGCCCACAAAGATCCATATGCAACAGATAAAGTTTCTCTTGGTTGGTGTCTTCAGTCTTGGGTTTGTAAGACTTCTTAGTGCTTTTCCCCATTGTACACGCGGAACACAAATGATCCTTGTGAAATGATAGTTTAGGAAGACCACGAACAAGTTCGTTTTTCGCCAAATGATTAATAGCGTCAAAGTTAAGATGAGATAACCGTCGATGCCATAACCATGACTTAGTCTTCGATGCTTTGGAGAGAAGACATACGGGAGAAGCGGCCATCATGTCTTGTAGAGACAAAGTATACAAATTATTCCCTCGAGTACCTTTCAATAAATCAACCCCTTCCAAATTACGAATGAAGCAGGTATGCTCTCGAAAAGCAACTTCTAGGTTTGCATCACAAAATTGTCCCACAAAAAATAAGTTGTGACCGAGACCTTCCACGTAATACACTCTCGAAATTATAACATTCCCAATATGATATTCACCATAACCCATTATCTTTGCAATATGATCATTACCAAATCGAACCATACCAAGAAACTTGCTGACGAAATTTCTGAGCTGAGAGCGATCTCCGGTCATATGCTTGGAGCAACCAGAGTCCAAATACCAGAGAACAATTTGGACCACCTGTTTTCAACAACAACAGTAGACAATGCATTGGAAACTATTGGTTCCGGAGTGTTAGCAGATACAAATATGTTATTATCAGAATTGCTAACATTTTTGTTATCCTTAGATTTCCTGCATTTTCTAATGATAGTTTTAGCACTAACAGGTTTTACTGTTCCAACTTTCTTAGGTTTTGGATTATTCGCGTGCACTACAGTGGGAGTAGACCTATTTAAAGGGCACTTTGTTCCTACAGTAGTGTCGGTGTTCCTAGTTAAAGGACACGCTTGTGTTTTGGTAGCCTTGGTACTCCTAGTTAAAGGGCACGCTTTCTTCGCTGTAGTGGGAGTGATCCTAGTCAAAGGGCACATATTTCCTACTATAGTGAAAGTTCTACCAGTGGGACGCCACATCCAGCCAACTTGGGTTAACACTTTCCCAGTCGGTTTCCATTCTAATTTATTTTTCCGGGCATACATCTCATTCACATGGTCAATAAGGCAAGAATCATGACGACTAGAAAACATACATTCATTGCAATTCCAACATTTCAAATTAGAATTCACAGTAGGCTTAGAACACTGCACAACCACAGAGCCTTTAGGTTTAGTTACATGATTCTTTTTATTCAAAACAGAAATAACATTCCTAGGATGGGCTTCTACTTTCTTCTTCACTTGACTACTAGATGGGGGCAAGATCCTATCATTCTTCTTGTTTCTTTTAAGCTTAGATCTTTGAGCCTTAGTAGTGGTGCTTACTCCTGTAGAAGGCAACACGGGAATATTAGAAGCTGGTTTTGATTCCGCCTTATCTTTATTGACCAAAGTTTGAGATGGTTTAGTCCTAGGGCCCTTGTTAAGTGGTGTGACGGCAATAAGGGTTCTTTTGATTGCACTAGAGGACGATGCTGAGATAGTGGCTGCGTTATCCACAACATTCTTACCTTTTAGAGTTCGAAGTGTTTCCTTTAACTCAGCCAAGACCAGATTCTTATCACAAATTTGTTCCCTCAAATCAGATATTTCCACCGTCTTTCGATTCAATTGTTCAATCAATGATTGATTCTGTGCAGTGGTATCAACACATGCGGGCTTTACTGAATCGAAGAGTCGTGTATTTTTCTGTTTTAAGTTATCAACTTTGGACAAAATCTTGGAAACTCGATTATCTAGATCAAGTTTAAAATTCTCAGCGGCCTCAAGTACGTTCACACAGTGAATCTCCTTAGATTTCTCTATGTCTATCGGCAAAGATTGAGCAACCTTGTCACTTGGCTGACGCTGTTTTGATTGTAAATTCAATCGAAAATTCTTTTCAAAATTTGCATCATCGATATTAACACCTTCGAATGACGTTTCAAAGATTTCTTGAATAAATTGTTGCTTGCATTCAAGCGAAATACAATGTGTTTGAATCTCATCAAAACGTTTTGAAAGCGATGAATATGAATCTTGAAGCTTTAAAAATTCAGCGTCAGATTCGTGACAAGTACTATCTACCACAGTATCCACAGAATCAACATTATGCACAATAGAATCATTATCAACACTTGTATTCACACAGACAGAAACTATATCATGAGACATCACTTGATTCAGAAGCAGATCATTATGGCGTGAAACTCGTTCTATTTCAAGTAAACTGTTTTCATAAGCATCTTCCATTTCATTGAAAACACGTCTAACTTCTTCTATTTCCAAAAACAAATCTTGATCAATATTACGAAGACAAGCCTTAACATTGTTTACAAACGGAACAATTTCATCTCGAAACGCAGCTCTAGTGTGCTCAAAGTTCCATTCACCTTCCGTTATGGCCGTGGCCGTCGTACGTTCCAAAATGACCTTGTCAAAATTGGCTAAGTGTTGGTGAACCGTATTTAAGTTAACGGACGCCTTACTTACCGGTGGAATTAACTTCGTTAAATCCTTTTTAACGAGTATAGGAGACGTACTAGGAAGGTTTTCATTTGACAAACTTTGGGGCACAAGAACTGTTAATTCTGCTAATTCCTTTTGTAAGCGAATGCGTGTCTTTTTCGAAAATTGATCTTTGTTATGTTGATCATAATCAATTGTATGGAATTTTGAAAGCATTTTAGAATGAGTTTCATCCCCAAGTGATTGTGTCTCCTCAGTACTACGAACAAAAGGTGCTTCTTTCGATTTTCCAATTATGGTCATATCATAAAGACCGGGAATATATTCCTGAGCTTGTTTTGCATAACCGGGATTAGGTGGTAAATCTTGAAGACGCTTAAGTTCGAATTCTTTAAATGATTTAGTTAAGAGGTGAACCTTTTCTGTGGAAGCGTATTGTTTTAAAAGCTGTTGTTCTTTGAATTTAAGAAGTTTGGTAGCATTAATTTCCGATTCAATCTTTTTAGATTCGAGAGTTTCGAAATCCATTTTAAGTTTCTGAAAATCATTGACAACCGACTCTTTTTCTTTTAATTCATTGGAAAGATTAGCTTTTAATGATTCTATTTCTTTCAAGTGTTCAATCTTTTCAAAACGAAATTGGTCAAATTCAGAACATGTTATTTTCTCTTCTTGAGGGACCATTTCAAAAGTTTTGACCTTTTCTTTATGCAACTCAAGCTCAGCAGTTAGGGTGGAATTCGTATCTACGGATTGTTTGAGGGCCATATGCATTTGATCAATAATATGTTTAGGCACCATGACCAAATCATGTTGAGCATAAGATTCCATACCCGTCGTAGCATTTGGTTGAGGTTCACTCAAATGTGTAGGATTGGGTACCACATTATTTGAGTTACTAGTTCCCGAATGCTGTTCGAGGTTGTCATTTTCATGCCCAACTTGATGTTGGTTATCATCAATATTATTGGAAGTGGTTGGTACCTCACTGATGACATCAGAACCGTAGTGAGAGAGATTAGCAACGAGAGCAGCTTGGGCAGAGTGAATGTCATCACAATCCGAATCGTATGCATCAAGATCGTCCGCTTGATAAGCTGCATTAGAAGTGGAAACGACTGCAATGCCTTCAGTATCTGCTGCCCCTGGGTCTGCAAGAAATGCTAACTCCTCTGAATCCAAAATCTTCCCCTTAGACTGAGCATCAACCAAATACATCTTTTCACGAAACCATGCATCATCCCTTCTTCTTTTCGGCTGAGTGCATTCCCTAGCCATATGACCTTGTCCTCGGCAATTGTAGCAAGTCACAACCTTCTTAGAACCAATAGGACTCCCATTTCCATTAGCTTGAGAATTCACAGCTTGATTGTTCCCAGTCCTTGTATGAGGTCCATATGAATTTTGCCTTCCCTGAATAGGTTGCACCGTCACTTGACCATCTTGAACAGTGGCTTGTTGTCGAGGATTTGATGAGGTGCGGAGCTGATTGTTTGTTGGTGGAAATCCTCTAATTGCAACAAGTTTTGACAAGTAGGCGGTGAGATGGTTTAGAACATCAGCTGGCGTATCATTTGGAGTAAAGACCGGTGCTTGGATTGGTGGAAGTTCATTAGAGTAGAAAGCTTGTGCTGGTTGTGCTTCAATTGGAATATATCCTTGCTGAGGAGTATAGACCAATGGAGAAGTGTTGGCTTGTGATGGTGATGTTTGATATGGTGGTTGCTGTTGAAAAGCTTGTTGATGAACACTTTGTTGATATTCTTGCTGTGGCATCATTGGTGGTTGATAAGATGGTTGTTGTGGTTGCTGATAGATGTGTGGTGGTGGCTGCTGCAAGTATGATGGTTGTTGATAAGTATAAGCCATGTTTTGTTGAGAAGCATACATTGCAAGTGGATCATGAACTTGAGGTGTAGACAACCGAGCCTCGATCACATGGCATTCATGTTGTTGAAGAAAAGCTTGAAGTTGATCCACATTGGTGTTATGCAAGTCCTTAGCCAATTTAACATCCGTCACGTATTTTTTCCATTCTGGAGGAAGAGTGTTCAAATACTTGGTGTTCAATTGAAAGGTAGGAATTGCCATGCCATAGATGTTAAGCTCATTCAACAATAGGGTAAATCTCAGATAGTAATCATTGAGAGTCTCCCCTGGCACATAGGCAAACTTATCAAAAGTATCATAAAGCTTACACTCTCGTTCTTGTTTAGTTAACGAGGTGCCTTGCATTAGAACACGAATTATATCCCATAACTCTTTGGCAACTTTATGTTTGCTGACGAGTTTGTAGACATCTGGAGGAAGAGCTTGGAGAATGATGTTTGTAGCATACTTATCACATTTATCTTGAATCTTCATATCTCCAGTCAACTCACCCGTTGTGCGAGGACGAGTGGTCGTACCTTCCGTCACAGTACCATAATCTAATGGTCCATTGAGCACCGATGCCCAAATTAGATGTCCATTCTCCTTGTTCAACATATAAAGTTCCATTCGGGAAGCCCATTCCTCATACATAGTCTTCACCAACATTGGTGGACGATTATCCGTACCCGAGAGGATGGACTTATCCGTAAGAGATGTATACTCCATTTCAATAAGTTAAGATTTACAAAGTTGATCGAACAATGAAATAAGGTTAAGTATTTTTGTGTTGTTGTGAGTTAAAACCGAGAAACAATGTTAAAATCCCCTAAAATATGTTCTCGAAATTTTTTATGGAAAAAATTGTGATTATCGGAATGCCAGATCGGAATGTCAGATCGTAATACTAGATCGGAATGTCAGATCGTAAAACCAGATCGGAATGTCAGATCGTAACACCAGATCGGAATGTCAGATCGTAATACCAGATCGGAATATAGCCCTGTCGAAATGTTGTTGGTATCGGAATGTTCAGATCGCAAAGCCCTATCGGAATGTTCAGATCGCAAAGTGGCTGACAAAATTCGAGCAGAGTAACGACTTAAAATACTTCCTTATACCCGTCGGAATCTCAGATCGCAATAGCTATCGGAATGATTCAGATCGGAATAAGTGATAAAAATCCCACGATCGCAATGTAGAAACCAAACCCTTTCCGATGGAAGGTTATTGCGATGGAAGCCCAAGTACAATTTGTACTTTCCGATGGATGTTTCTGCTTAAATTTCGGAATGATAGAACACAACCTTTTTGCACTTTTGATCCAAAAAATTGATGTTTTAATAAAAAACCAAGATACCAAGAACACTTTTAAGCACAAAATCCTATGTAGCACTACTTGATACTACGATCAAAGCAAAAATTTTTGAAGATTTCGGCAAAACACACTTATACTATACGAATTGTTTAGAAAACAATACGCAACACAAACACAAACACAAACCTATATTTCATCCCAAGCTCTTGATACCATTTGTTGATTTGTAAATCTATGCTTATGTTTTTAGAGAGAGAAAGAGATAGAAAGATGGTGGATTTCACACTTCTAGAGAGAGAAAGTTAAGAACAACTATGTGTAAATTAATGAAAACCACACCCTCTCCATCAAAGGAGAGGGTTTATATACCCAAGCCCTTGTCATGGGCTTGGGCTTACATTTGGCCGCCGGCCCATACATTTCATGGGCTCGGTTTCGGGCTTTGGTTAAGTAAATGCAAATGACTAAACTACGAGCTATCACACGAACTAATGTTGGAGTGACCGATCCTTCCTAATACGTAAAACGTATTTCCAACAGCAGCAACTTGTTCACTAATAACTTGGCGCATACGTGCCCAGTCATATTTTTGGCATCATGATTCTAGTACAACCACGTGAATCATAATGAGTATTCATTCAATGATTGCATTATAAGAATAGGATTAGTTAAAAGGAACAAATGGTTTAAAAGGAACGAATGATTAGATGAAACGAGCAAGGAAAGATAATAACTAAAACATGTAGAATTTGGAATCACAAGATAGTCATTTGATTCATCACGAACGAGTACAAGTTGTTTTGCTATGCATTATATACTAACATTGTCTAATGCCATACAACTCAAGAAGACTATTTCTACTAACTAATGTTACAGTTTAGTTAGTGATTTGAAAAGGATACTAAAAATGTTAAGCTAATTCACTAAGACTTACTAGGTGAATCATGTGGATCAAAAGGCTCTTCGGTCCAACTAGAAGAAGATTTCTTTAGTATATTTCTGAAACGCTTGGTATTCTACTCAATTGGCAGCTTTGGAACAACCCCAATATAAATCATCGCATGATCATAGAATTAGAGGAACAAAATCAAAGAATGAGTCAAACAAACGAATTACGAGTCAATAAGAGTTTAATTGCACGAATGCTATACGCTTAAGCCCACATATTTATAAACCATTATTTCCATGGATTGATCAAATCCATCCAAATAAGATTTAGAAATTAGTGGTTCAACAATTTGTAATTTCTTTGTTCAAATGAATGGCCAATTCATTTCAACAAGATGATTATAAATTACCTTATTTAAGCATCGCTAGCTCAACGCAGAAGATCAAGATTGAATCAAATGAAATTCTATATAGCGAAAAAGATCAGTGATATGGTACGGAATCCTATTAGGCATGTGAATAACGTACCAATCAACATGAATTTCTCACAAGCAACAAGTACAATCTTGGAAAAACTTCTTTCTAAAACAGTAGAATGTCTAAGATTAATAAAAATGGAGATTAAACGAAATAAATGGATTGATGAATCAAGAATAAGGACCAAGGAATAAAAATCCTTGTAACCAAATAAATATCATCGAGAATATTAACCATTTCGTTGAGATCATGGACATCAACAACTTTAGATAAACTAGGGAATAAAGGGATTCACTTCGAGAATAGCTTTGGCGTTAGCGTTAAAATGACCAGTGTTGCTTCGTGACAATCTAGGTCGTATAAATATCGCGTATATAATCATTTAACATTTATAATTAAATAAATGACAATATGAATTGTAATCCACAAGTACGATTAATCAATAATTATTCCAGCATATATATATTATCCAATACATATATAAATACTCTCATTCCTGTCCATTGGCAACTCGGAGGTTTCGCTTGCAATTGTTATAGTCAAAAGATTTCAAACATTTGTTTTTGGAAAATCTTTTCGTTCTCTATAACTTGAGCTCTTGATACCAATCTGTAACACTCTCAAATCGGGTCACATTAGCGGAAGGGTCCTTGAGTGTTACTTACATGATACAATCACACAATTATAGAAAACGGCTCAAAACGAGTCGTTTTTGATAAAAACATCCATTCATTCATTCAAAAGATAATAATCCATACACGGTCCCAGATAATTTTAAAATATATATAGTACACATCAAAAGATAAAAGTTGTTTTGAATGGATATATTTAATAAAAGCGGGCCAGAGTCATCAAAATTTAGCAAGCTTCATGAAACCACCTTCCTTGAGTACCTCCTTTATGGACCTGAGATAAAACATGCTATAAAATCAACAAAATTGGTTGAGTGAATCCATAGAGTTTAAATTAAATAAAGAGAACACAAGTATTCTGAATAACCTTCTATGGTTATTAATTCATCGAAAGACAATTATGTTGTACGGACATAATTATCGGCGTTATTACATAAGCCTCATGACATTGAACGTTAACATATATTATTTCAGCCCAACACATCTAGCCAAGTGCGTATATTTCTCTTATACGCATGCATCCGATGTGCTCCAATACACATGTGCTTCACTACACATTGCGATAGCTAATCGCATCGGACTGGGCGTCACCCCGATAGATCTATCCATAGTATTAGCGTTCTTTCGATTAACAATTCACGATTCAATGGGTCTTTTAAGGCTAAAGCTAACTTATGTAATAACATTCATCTGAGCATACAATCAGGTCCCTTGTGTTCTATTTAAAATAAATAGGGTTTACCACAAATTCTGGTTGCTCCCATTCATGGGTTTACAGCAACTCTTGTTGTACCCTTCATTATCAATAAATACTTTCAAGTAAATAGAGCCTCTACAACTACTAGTTGCACCATTCAATTGGTTTACCGCAACTTATAGTTATACTTTTTATACAAGCACGTTATCCCCTCGCAGGTTTCTAAACATTTAAAGAAATTAAAAGCGAGGCTATGGACTCACCTTAACAATAACAAGGAATATGGCAATAGAAACGACGACATGAAAACGAGGTACGAAATTCTTGACCGCAACAAAACGAGATGAAAATGGTAAGAATAATGAGCCCAAATGCATCGGACTCCATAAGCTTCAAATATATCTAAAAGCTCCATAATCATTCCACCAATTACCAAGAGTTTAACTAATCTTATAATACAAAAATGATCTTTTAAATCCTATGAAACTTTGTGAGTAAAAAAAAATGACGTTAATGTCAAAAGGAATTAAAAAAAATGTGCAACAACTAGACATCAATTTGACCATGTTACTGAAGCACAAATTTTAAAGAAGCTTTCAAATAACATAAATTGTATGATAAAAACTTTTATGTCAAACAAAGTTACTATCGAAACATAAATTAAAGAAACTAATTTTGTCATGCTATTTATTTGTCAAAAAGGAAACAAGTTTTAACCATGTGAGATGATAAATTCTTACAAAATATATGGCAAAGGTTCTTAACAATTTGATATAAAAATGATTTACTAGATAATGACAATAAAAATAGAATAGAACAAACTATTTGGTAATCGAATGATTTTTTTTTAGCAAAGTAACCGAATGATTAAGAAATGGTATAATACTAAATGTGAGATTCATATGTACGTTCTATATGAACCGACTTAAAGATGCGGTGCGATATAAATTAAATATAAAAAGTTACGTGTCCATTCGATTAACATTGAAATGCTAAGAATGAGATTACACGTGTGTTCATGTGTGGAATGTTAGCATGTTAGTTTATTATACTAGATACTAGTATACTACTTAAAAAAATAAGAAGAAAAATGGTGTACTTACCATTTACAAATTGATATATATTGTCATGTTAAAGCATAAACAGTGAATTTAATTTAAGCGGGTATTATTGAAGTTCGATATTTTAAAAGTTACGCGATTTAAAAAATATGCGTGAAACACGAAAAATAAACGTTCAATATGAAACGAAAATGTTGACATTCGGAGAACGTTGATATTTTGATAAATAAATGAGGGTTTATGGTTTAATAAACGTTAATGCATCGAATAAACGAATGCCACATAAATGTTTAACATAAATTACGAAAAATACCCGTAAAACAAAAAAAATAAAAAAAAAATAAACGACGATAATAGAAAATATTTCTATGTCATAATGAGAATATAAATATCGATACCTAACGCATTCCTTGCCGTTATAATCTAAACGACATTCTTACGCTAAGTTTCAAGCCTAACCTTCTCGGTTAGCCGATAATTTAAATTTCTCAATAAAGTAAATACAAAATATGTAATAATCGAGATTAGAATAACGACCTAAAATTGACGGATTGTCACAGTGACCTCATCATGCAAATTAAAGGGGCTGCCTCTAATTTAATATACTGGTTTTTGGGGAGGAGGTATCAGCTCCTTGTGAAGGATGTAAGGCACACACCACATTCACTCTAAGTAATCTGCTGAAAAACATGTAACTGGGATGCACCCATACGCCCCACATGATAAATATAATAATATGGACAAAAGCTGAAGGGACGCCACGAGCAATCACTCCGCCATGGGGAAGTCATAACACCAATGCCTCTAGTGTTATGGTTATGGTACCTCCATAACTAGGTGAAACTGGTCATGCATGTATATGGCTTCAGGTATTCTAAATTAAACATAAGCAATCAAACATATAAACTTATACTATGGGAAATTAGTGGGCTTCATACGGGGAATCCTAATAAGGAAAGAATGTCCATACTGAAAGGAAGGGAATCCGTACCTTATGTCCAGTGAACGAAGAAGACGAATGGAAGAGAGTCCTACTTCGGTATTACTAATGCTAAATAAATACATACGTGTATAAGTATCTGATTACTGAATACGTAACTGGTTTTATATCATGTCTTAGCTTATTTTATATATTCATACCTTGGTTTAAAAATGCGTGCATCATTGCGCAAATTGCACACATCAATGCGTTGCTTTTAAAATTTCGCATCAAGGTGCCTAATGCAATGCCATCCCAGAATGCGTTCGCATTAAACCGCAATTTTCCGCATTTGTGTAATGCTAGCAACGGTAGCAATTGTCGCAATCTAGTTCGTAGGCTAGTTTTGTCCAATTTTAACAAAATAAATGAGAATTACACACTTTAATGGCTTTTTAAAGATAAGACTTGTTGAAAAACATTTAAAACAAAGACAATAACAACTATATAGTATCTTACATTTTGCTAAGTGGTTTTTTTTGTCACGCTTTACTTTCGAATTATTTGTTTTACAATGTATTATACGCCCAATTTCAATATGCTAATAACTTATTTTGTAACTTGATTACATTTACTTGGTCGACAATACTATTTCTAAATAATGTTTATACATTTTTATACTGTTTTAAGCTTTATACTGTGTTTATCTTATATTCTGTCTATTCTGATTTAGTATTACTTGTATTTCATGTATTATTATACTTGTTGTGTAATAATAAGTAACTTTCTAAAAATAGCAGGTTTCCTAACATAGAAAGTTTCCAAAAATAGAAAGTTTCCAAAAATAGAAAGTTTCCAAAATAGAAAGTTTCAAAAAATACAAAGTTTCCAAAAATAGAATTACTACTTAAAATAGATAAGTTTCTAAAAATAGAAATTTTCCATAAATAGATTAGCTGCCTTAATTAATTAAGTTTCTAAAACTAGAAATTTTCCATAATTAGATATAAGCTGGTTAAATAAGCTAATTATATAAGCTTAAGTGTTTTCTGATCATTATTCTAAGTCATGTAGTTATAAAGTATAGTTTATTAATTATTACATGTAAATTAAATAAACTATAGGTTAAAAGTATTTAATTAAATATATCATGATTTTAATTAAATAAAGGTAAAATACTTAGGTTAAAACATGTATTATTAACTATTAGTAATATAACCTAAGTCATGTTAATTAATTAATTATAGTTTTGGTTTTAAATAATTAATTAATTATAAACTCTAATTAAATATAAATACTTAGGTTAAAATTCATGAACTAATAATTAAATTTATAACCTAAGTCATGTACATTAAATTAATCATGTCATGTTTTTATTAATTTTAATTTAAGTCTAAAACATAAAATCATAAACCTTAAAAAAACGATTCAAGAACCGGACCCGTGACTAATAACCATGAACCGGACCCGTAACTAACACCATAACCCGAACCACGTCGGGTTTCCCCTTGGTTTTGCTGCTGCCGTGGGACCATCACCACCATACCGAGACCATATGGTCTCGGTGGTGTTACACTTGTTGGATGTTTACACACGAACCAAACAAACACGAATATGAAGATTATAGATGAGACGTGATGTTTGTAGATGACGAAGAACAATACACGAAATAAGAAAAAGATTATAGAATATGAAGAACAAGATTAAAACAAGAATGGAGGATTAGATTAAGAAGAAGAAGAAGAAAGAAAGAACAAGGAAGAAGAATGTGTAATCCTTGTGAGAGAAAGACAAGAACTTTCTCTCTCTACAAATTAACACACTAGAAAAATAGAAAAGGCACGCACACAAATGAGGGGTTTGTTTCCTTTTATACTAAGAAGGAAACTTGACAAAGGCTTTCCTTATTTGTGTGTTCGGGACTAATTCCCGTTACATACATAACAATAACGTAGAACTCTCGACCCCATTGAATAGAATTTTCCACAAGCTTCGCAACGGTATATTATATGACCATCACTTTAAATACTTCTAACAATCTCCCCCTAAGGGGTGGTCATATAATATGTGACTTCACTTCTTTGACCATCACTTTGATCAATACTTCTAACAATCTCCCCCTAAGGGGTGGTCATATAATATGTGACTTCACTTCTTTGACCATCACTTTAAATACTTCTAACAATCTCCCCCTAAGTGGTGGTCATGTATTATGTGACTTCACTTCTTTGTTGTTGCAGACTTTGAAGCTCGATGTCTTGAGAGTTCTTTCATCGTTCCTTTCATGACTTGTGATCTTGGATCTTTGACCTTTGCCTTGACTTGATCTTGAAACTTTGCCAACTTGAGTTGTTGTGTCATTCCCCACATACTCGAACTTTGTGTTGTTTTGAAAGCTTGGTAACAATCTCCCTTGATTATCAGAGTAGCAGAAGTCTTTGTATTTAGTTGTTGTTGAGCTTTCTTCATTTACTTGAGTATGTGGCCTTGAATTGCGACTCTTTAAATGACGCCAACGTTTGCTTTCCTCCGGTTTCCCGTTATACAGTACAAGTACTGTACCTGTGATTCGGTAAGTTCAAAGAACTTCCTTGACAGGGTTTCCGGCTGTGGTAGCCGTTCTCAATACTTGAATATATCGAAAGATAAATCATAGTAAGGAGTGAATAATGCAGTTCCATTCTGCTGATTAAGTCGTCAATTCAATTTCCTGGAACAAGTTTGAATCAATTAAGAATCAAACCATCGTTGCTTTCCAGTTGACACAAGGTTGATTCATATAGAATCACACAAGTTACCTACCGCAGTGCTGTTTGATGATGACACTGGAAGGATTTCTATTCGTCACTATAAATACTGAAAAGTATTACTCTGAATGTTCTGGCAAGATCAAGAAGATATTATGTCGAGACCTGGAACGAGTTTGAATCAATTAAGAATCAAACCATTGTTGCTTTCCAGTTAACATATGTTCAATTCAAATGAATCTTACATATGACCTACCGTAGTGCTGTTTGATGTTAACACTAGAAGGATTTCTATTCATCACTGTGAATACTAATGAGTATCACTCTGAATGTTCTGGAAATATCACAAGGATAGAGCGTAGGACTCTATAATTTATCGTATGTGTTCTAGTGATGAACGACAATTGATATATGGAATAAGTGTCCTAATGAGAGTTTTGATGAATCTCGTTGGCTCTAGACTCTATAAGTGCACGTTTATTTGGTGATCGGAGGCTGGAGTAGACTGCCACCTATTCAATATCTACTATCTCGGAGTGAGAAAGTCGATAGAAATGAGTTGAACTCCGTGACAATAAAACAAACTTCTTTTGAGAGAAGCTTGAGTAGGCTGGGAAGGGTTGTGCATTGCATCACTGGGTCCATGATGCTTTGTCTTCAATACCAAAAATCATCAATGTGATTCTGATAGTAGATGTATTGACCCGGTTTCTACCTAAGTTGTATGGAGGGCTATTTCTTTTCACCCTTTATCCTTACATTTCTTTTTCATTCTTCAACCCCTTCAATGCTTACCAAGACGTCATAACTAGCACCTTGTTGTGATTGTTCCAGTGCTAGCATAAGTCATTAGTCGGCATTATTCCCGTACACTCAACTACTCCATCTTTCCTAGGGACTTCTAGGTTCTAATGGATTGTCCCTGGCAAGATCCCTCTGGTTCTTGTTGGATCATAGGATGAAAACCTAACCACCTTTTGACACCAATATCATCGTGAATACTTGTGTTGTAGGTATAGATATCGTAACCAGAAACCGTTTCTAAATCACCAAAAACGCTCCCCCTACATATGTGCATAATAAAAGGAAAGGTTTTTGCACATATTTGGAAGAGAAAGCACTTATATCAAAGATCTTATCCAAGATAACACATTTTAATCACTATTCTCCCCCTCAAAAATTGCATGAAATTGAAATTTTTGTGAAACTAGTGATGAAACATGGAGAGAATAATGTGTCATGAAACTTTGGAACAAATGTTTATGAAATCATTATACCCCCTTCGAAAATAGATTCTATTTAGAATAGGGGAGTATATGAGCACATTGTTTTGAACTACTTTGAAAAATTGTGCTCAAAAGTCCGAGAAAAATTGTGTTCATGAGCTTAAAACTTTGAATGTTTTGATATAAGCTCATGACCGAGAAAAACGAATTTCTCGTTGTTGAGGATAAGTCAAAGAATTTCCTTTATTTAGGGACCGGGTTATAGTCTGACATGTGACTATAAGCCATTATGTTGAGCTCAAAACGTTGAATGTTTTGTGACAAGCTCAACCCGTGATAGATTGCTCTACCCGTTATTAGGATAAGTTATCTTTAAATATACACTCTCCTTTATTTGAAGTTCGAGTTACAGTCTGACATTTAACTGTAAGTCATATTCATGAGCTTAAAAACATGGAATGTTTTTATGGAAAGCTCAGGACCGAGAAAATTTGATTTTCTCGTTGTTAAGGATAAGTTATCATCCAGGATCAACTTTCCTTTCTTTGAGGCACGAGTCACAATCTGAGGTAATTGTAAATCAACTGACGAAAGAGGAAATGACATGTTTTGAAAACTTTTGAACGTTCATTCGAGCTTTATGTACACACCCGTGTCGTTATTGAGCGACATTTCTAGGCGTGTCCATATTATCGATACTGAAAGACATGTCGAGAAGAATATTTTTGGTATTTTGAAATTTTTCATTTTTTATTTTGTTTTTCTATGATATTAATCAAAAATAGACCTTTGTACCATAGAAGAAGGTGATATCGAATGTACAGCATTGGAAGCCTTTGAAGAAATGGATTGAGAATCCGTTGTTGTACCTGCAATGATAGAAGAATAGTTTTCACAAATACTAGTGTTAGGAGTAACAAATGCATTTTCTACATTTAGAACACTCACATTAGTGCTGGAGCAGGTGTCATCAGTCTTCTTGATGGGAATCCACTTAAGACCAACTTCCTTGAAGATCCGACCCGTTGGTTTCCACTAAAGACTAGATCTAGGAGTAGTGTTCTCTTGCACAACGGAAGACTTATTAGGAGAGAAACTAGTTCCTACATTGATCCGCTTTTAAGATTTCTTGTCATTGCTTTTCTGTGTGACAGGTGTGAATCTCCTTGTTGTCTTATGGGATTCTACATTCTTTCTCTATGTAACGATTCAAGAACCGGACCCGTGACTAAAAACCACGAACCGGACCCGTAACTAACCCCATAACCCGAACCACCGTGGGTTTCCCCTTGGTTTTGCTGATGCCGTGGGACCACCACCACCATACCGAGACCATATGGTCTCGGTGGTGTTACACTTGTTGGATGTTTACACACGAACCAAACAAACACGAATATGAAGATTATAGATGAGACGTGATGTTTGTAGATGACGAAGAACAATACACGAAATAAGAACAAGATTATAGAATATGAAGAACAAGATTAAAACAAGAATGGAGAATTAGATTAAGAAGAAGAAGAAGAAAGAAAGAACAAGGAAGAAGAATGTGTAATCCTAGTGAGAGAAAGACAAGAACTTTCTCTCTTTACAAACTAAAACACTAGAAAAATAGAAAAGGCACACACACAAATGAGGGGTTTGTTTCCTTTTATACTAAAAAGGAAACTTGACAAAGGCTTTCCACATTTGTGTGTTCGGGACTAATTCCCGTTACATACATAACAATAACGTAGAACTCTCGACACCATTGAATAGCATTTTCCACAAGCTTCGCAACGGTATATTATATGACCATCACTTTAAATACTTCAAACAATCTCCCCCTAAGGGGTGGTCATATAATATGTAACTTCACTTCTTTGACCATCACTTTAAATACTTCTAACAATCTCCCCCTAAGGGGTGGTCATATAATATGTGACTTCACTTCTTTGACCATCACTTTAAATATTTCTAACAATCTCCCCCTAAGTGGTGGTCATGTATTATGTGACTTCACTTCTTTGTTGTTGTAGACTTTAAAGCTCGATGTCTTGAGAGTTCTTTCATCGTTCCTTTCATGACTTGTGATCTTGGATCTTTGACCTTTGCCTTGACTTGATCTTGAAACTTTTCCAAATTGAGTTCTTGTGTCATTCCCCACCCACTCGAAATTTGTGTTGTTTTGAAAGCTTGGTAAAAATCTCCCTTGATTATCAGAGTAGCGGAAGTCTTTGTCTTTAGTTGTTGTTGAGCTTTCTTCATTTACTTGAGTATGTGGCCTTGAATTGCGACTCTTGAAATGACGCCAACGTTTGCATTCCTCCAGTTTCCCATTATACAGTACAAGTACTGTACCTGTGATTCGGTAAGTTCAAAGAACTTCCTTGACAGGGTATCCGGCTGTGGTAGCTGTTCTCAATACTTGAATATATCGAAAGATAAATCATAGTAAGGAGTGAATAATGCAGTTCCATTCTGCTGATTAAGTCGTCAATTCAATTTCCTGGAACAAGTTTGAATCAATTAAGAATCAAACCATCGTTGCTTTCCAGTTGACACAAGGTTGATTCATATAGAATCCCACAAGTTACCTACCGCAGTGCTGTTTGATGATGACACTGGAAGGATTTCTATTCGTCACTGTAAATACTGAAAAGTATTACTCTGAATGTTCTGGCAAGATCAAGAAGATATTACGTCGAGACCTGTAACGAGTTTGAATCAATTAAGAATCAAACCATTGTTGCTTTCCAGTTAACATATGTTCAATTCAAATGAATCTTACATATGACCTACCGCAGTGCTGTTTGATGTTAACACTGGAAGGATTTCTATTCATCACTGTGAATACTAATGAGTATCACTCTGAATGTTCTGGCAATATCATAAGGATAGAGCGTAGGACTCTATAATTTATCGTATGTGTTCTAGTGATGAACGACAATTGATATATGGAATAAGTGTCCTAATGAGATTTTTGATTAATCTCGTTGGCTCTAGACTCTATAAGTGCACGTTTATTTGGTGATCGGAGGCTGGATTAGACTGCCACCTATTCAATATCTACTATCTCGGAGTGAGAAAGTCGATAGAAATGAGTTGAACTCTGTGACAATAAAACAAACTTCTTTTGAGAGAAGCTTGAGTAGGCTGGGAAGGGTTGTGCATTGCATCACTGGGTCCATGATGCTTTGTCTTCAATACCAAAAATCATCAATGTGATTCTAATAGTAGATGTATTGACCCGATTTCTACCTAAGTTGTATAGAGGGCTATTTCTTTTCACCCTTTATCCTTACATTTCTTTTTCATTCTTCAACCCCTTCAATGCTTACCAAGACGTCATAACTAGCACCTTGTTGTGATTGTTCCAGTGCTAGCTTAAGTCATTAGTCAGCATTATTCCCGTACACTCAACTACTCCATCTTTCCTAGGGACTTCTAGGTTCTAATGGATTGTCCCTGGGAAGATCCCTCCGGTTCTGGTTGGATCATAGGAAGAAAACCTAACCACCTTTTGACACCAATATCGTCGTGAATACTTGTGTTGTAGGTATAGATATCGTAACCAGAAACCCTTTCTAAATCACCAAAAACGCTCCCCCTACATATATGCATAATAAAAGGAAAGTTTTTTGCACATATTAGGAAGAGAAAGCACTTATATCAAAGATCTTATCCAAGATAACACATTTTAATCACTATTCTCCCCCTCAAAAATTGCATGAAATTGAAATTTTTGTGAAACTAGTGATGAAACATGGAGAGAATAACATGTCATGAAACTTTGGAAATTTTTTTTATGAAATCATTATACCCCCCCCCCCCCCCCCCTCGAAAAGATATTATATTTAGAATAGGGGAGTATATGAGCACATTGTTTTGAAATACTTTGAAAAATTGTGCTCAAAAGTCCGAGAAAAATTGTGTTCATGAGCTTAAAACTTTGAATGTTTTGATATAAGCTCATGACCGAGAAAAACGAATTTCTCGTTGTTGAGGATAACTCAAAGACTTTCCTTTATTTAGGGACCGGGTTATAGTCTGACATGAGACTATAAGCCATTATGTCGAGCTCAAAACGTTGAATGTTTTGTGACAAGCTCAACCCGTGATAGATTTCTCTACCCGTTATTAGGATAAGTTATCTTTAAAGATACACTCTCCTTTATTTGAAGTTCGAGTTACAGTCTGACATTTAACTGTAAGTCGTATTCACGAGCTTAAAAACATGGAATGTTTATATGGAAAGCTCAGGACCGAGAAAATTTTATTTTCTCGTTGTTAAGGATAAGTTATCATCCAGGATCAACTTTCCTTTCTTTGAGGCACGAGTCACAATCTGAGGTAATTGTAAATCAACTGACGAAAGAGGAAATGACATGTTTTGAAAACTTTTGAACTTTCATTCGAGCTTTATGTACACACCCGTGTCGTTATTGAGCGACATTTCTAGGCGCGTCCATGTTATCGATACTGAAAGACATGTCGAGAAGAATATTTTTGGTATTTTGAAATTTTTCATTTTTTATTTTGTTTTTCTATGATATTTATATTTTATTATATTTTTGTATTTTTGAAGTTTTTCAAAAATAATCAAAAATAGACCTTTGTACCATAGAAGAAGGTGATATCGAATGTACAACATTGGAACCCTTTGAAGAAATGGATTGAGAATCCGTTGTTGTACCTGCAATGATAGAAGAAGAGTTTTCACAAATACTAGTGTTAGGAGTAACAAATGCATTCTCTACATTTAGAACACTCACATTAGTGCTGGAGCAGGTGTCATCACTCTTCTCGATGGGAATCCACTTAAGACCAACTTCCTTGAAGATCCGACCCATTGGTTTCCACTGAAGACTAGATCTAGGAGTAGTGTTCTCTTGCACAACGGAAGACTTCTTATGAGAGAAACTAGTTCCTGCATTGATCCGCTTTGAAGATCTCTTGTCATTGCTTTTCTGTGTGACAGGTGTGAATCTCTTTGTTGTCTTATGGGATTCTGCATTCTTTCTCTGTGTGAAGGCACGAGAGTTTACCTCATATAGGTATTGCATAATGCAATGAGCATGATTTCCATAGTGAATGCCCTTTTTACACGTGGGATATACAGGGAGTTTGGGATTCTCGAAAGGCCTTGTGTACCTAGGGTTTATTGACCGTTCAGGCACCATGTTCGAAACACGACTACTCATTGGTGGTTTCCAATTCCTAGGTTGTTGGGAAGGAGTCCTAGATTTTGGTTGATTACTATTAGGTGTGTGTTGAACTCTAGCGGTTGTTGGTTTACTAGGTTTTGAATACACATGGTTTACTTTCTGAATGTTCCCTTTTTGCTTACCATCCCCTAGGTTTTTGGTTTGGCCAATATCATTTGAACCTTTAGATTCCTTTGTGGGCGTAAGAGTCAGACACATGGGAGTACTCTTAGGAATAGTGCAAGGTGCATTCACAGAGTTGTGTTTAGCAAGAGTGGGTTTTCTAAATGGAGGAACATAGGGTGAGATGGCTGGTTTTGGTACAGTCGATGGCACATAGATATTAGGAGGTAACCTAGAAACATTAGAAGGCGGTTTTCATAAGATAGATGGCTTTGGTACTTTGTACGCATTGGGTTGTCTAACAACTGATTTTACAACCTTAGCTTCCACAGTTTTTCCACCCATCTTTCCAACAAGTTTCTTTAACTCAACAATCGCGATGTCTTTGTCTTGCAGCTGAGCTTTCAGATCAGAAATATCCTTACTCTTTCCATCTAATTCACGAAATGATTCAGAGAGTTTGACTTGTAAACTGTCATCAGGAACTTTTCCAACTTTGTTTTGCAAAGCAAGTTCAAGAGAATGACAATGTTTCTGAAGAAAATCATATTGGTGTTGAAGAATCGTGAACTCTTTTTGATTAACATTTGTTGAAGGCTCACTGTCACGACATTTGCCTCCTAACTGAGCTTGCAACTGTTCGATTGCTTGTTGCATTTCACTGTAAGCTTTATCATACGAAAGTTTGTCATCCTTACATTTATCACATTTTTGACATATTTATTCCAAAGATCGGTGAATTCGTTGTCCTTTTTGATGACATAAGACTCTATTTTCTCTTTCGTACGATCAAGCTCATTTTGGAGGGTTGTATTGTCTGACACAGAGACGTATACCGCAACGGGGTTACTCTCAACACAATCACCACTATCACTGGCTTTCGAGAGAGATGCCAGGTGGCTTTCCAAAACTTTAATTCTATCAAGAGATGCATCAGCCTCCTTCGCCAAAGATTTAAAGTCTTCAACAAATTTGGCTAGTTCTTTTAGAAAAGCGTTCTCAAGATTGCCTATCCTCGCATCAACTTGATTAATAATCGGATTGATTTCAGTATGAAGCACTTTTTGTAACTCGACATGAACGGGTGATGTAAAGTTTCCTCCAGTCATTTTGGCGTTAACAACCCGTTTTAGAATGACAAAATTATCTTTGTGTTCGTTTAGAAACCTACGTGTGATACTCGGTTTTGGAGGGTCATCAGACAATTCCTCACTTGGTAGCAAAAGCATTTCAGAACTCGTTTTAGACCGAACAAAAACAGTTGGAGGATTAACTTTCGGATAATAAATAGGTGTCACTTCTTTATCAAGATTTTTCATTCTTAAACGAGTCTCTACTGCTAGTTTAGTAGTTTCCTCGGAATCATGCACACTAGGAGGATCATGCTCATCAGACAAGAGCACACTACCATTATATAAAGTTTCATTAGTGGCCTGAACTTGCTTAAGGTATCCGGGATTAGGGGAAGAGGACAACCTAAAGCCAATTTGTATCGAGTGTAATTTATCTCATTCATTTTTGGTGCGAGCATATTTATCGTCTGCATAGTTTGGCCACGTTTTACTAAAAGGTTGTCTAATTCTCTAATCCTATCCTGAGCTTTGCAAAAATCTTCAAGAAGCCAATCTTCTCGAATTTTGAAATCATGTTTCAGCTTTTTTTCGTTCTTCTTTTAAATCCAAAATAATAGATTTTTCAGTTGAAAGCTGTTTATTAAGAGAAGTGATTTCATCATTCAATTCGCTTATCTTTTTAGCACTACTTAAGTGTAAGGCATTTAATTTCTTAGTTGTGCATTTTTCTTGATAAACCGATGTAGCATGAGCTTGTTCAAGTTCCTTGATTTTAGCATGATGGATCTCAAAACTTTTCTCCCGTTCCTTATATCCCGCAAGCTCAGTGGTCAATTTGGCATTAGTTTCTCTAAACTTATTATTAACCACCGTAGAATGATCTACATCCTTAGCAAGCTTATCAAATAGAGATTTATAATACGCATGTGTCTCATCAGGAAGGGTTGTAGGCTGAGCAACTTGATCCACACTAAGGTCCACACTAGGCTCATTCGAAATAATATTACTATTATTTATTTGATCCTCGTGTGTCTCAATGTAGGGCACAAGCATCTCAGTATACTCTTCCTCCTGATTAGACATATTATATATATCATTATCATCAAAACTTGGGTGTACCTCAGAGGGACCGTCTGAATCATAGACGGGAGCTTTGTCATCATGCATTCCTGAGGTTGATGCTTGCTGTAAGTTTGCCATCAAGATGCAGTTGGCATTCACCTCTTCTTCCTCGTCATATTCTCCAGGAGAATCCATAAGATCAAATTCCTCAGCTTGAAGTGGAATCCCTGCCTCTTCTTTTTGTGCTATGAGAAGCTGAGTCTGAAGATAAGCAGCATCCCTCTTCTTTTTGGCTGTGCAATCTCGAGCATAATGACCAAATCCCCTGCAGTTGTAGCACTGAACCTGACGATTGTTGTTTCCATTTCCCGTACCAGTATTCTCATCCCTTGCAACCACAATGTTTCCCATCTGGTTACCAACCGCTGGCACAACTATTAACCCATTCTGATTACCCACATTCGAAACACCCGGATTTTGACCACGGTTTTGACCATACTGATTTCCTGCATTGCCAACGGTCTGACCATATTGTTGAAACTGAGTCCCCGTGTTTCCAGCAACTACCAATTGGCGATCTTGATTCGCATTCATGAAAGGTTGAGCAATCTGCCTATTTCTAGTGTTCGAGGAGATTCTCTGATTGTTGTTGGTGGGGTTAATGGTGAATTTGAATGCCTTTGCAAGAAGGGCAAGACCAGTATTAATAGCATGAGTAGGATCAGTGATGTCATCAAAACAGGCAATTGGTTGTTGTAAGTATATCATAGCAGCTGGAGGTTGATATCTATAAGCAGTGAGTTGTTGTTGTTGTTGTGGCATAAAGTTACTTGATGAGGGTTGATGGTAGGGTACCATGGGATATGACATAGATGATGGAGAGTTTGCCATAAAAGCCAATGGATCTTGTGTCTTGGCACGTCTATCTACCCTAACTTTGTTAGCTTCATCTTGATTCATCTTCAAATAGTCATAAACTTGAGTGTAGTCTACGACATGAAGATCCTTGGTTTGATTTACAAGAGTGACATATCGTGACCATTCAGAAGGAAGATTATCAAGAAATTTGATGTTGGAAGCAATTTGTGCAGGTTCATGTTTGTTTCTTCTAAGATGGTTCATGAGGGTTGAAAGCCGATGATAATAAGGTTCAATTTGTTCCCCTTCAGTAGACGTAAATTTCTCCCATTCACGAAGCAACTTAGTTTCCTTTTCTTGTAAACCGATTTCACTGCCCTTCATCATTTTCTTAATCCTAAGCCACATCTCGTGTGCGGTTTCACAACTATCGACAACAGCATAAACATCTTCAGGAAGTCCCATAAGAATGACTTGAATTGCTTGATCATCAGCGTCGAGTTGTTTGGATTCAGCTTCAGCTAATTCTTCATCTGTTTGCTCATGACTTGAGTCAGCAACTAGGTTAGCATTCGTAGGGTCCCCAGGCACAATAATTGTTCTTCTGACATACGGACCCTTTTGAATCGAGTTGACAATCAACTTTCCCAGAGGTTTACATTTTGCATAACGAAGGAGACGACTAGCCCATGTAGTGTAGTTCTCCTTGGTAAGCATGGTTGGACGATTCTCAGTACCCGTAGCATAAATATCTTGTTGAGACATCATCGTAGAAGTCGTGTGAACAACAGCATCTCAATTCGTAGAAAGCGTGTGATGATGTTGAAATTCCTAAACTTCCGATTTTTTTCTCAGTCCGACAATAAATTCCTCAGCCCGACAAAACGGTAAGCTGAAAAAAATTGTGTATCGCCAAATTTTGAAATAGAGTTCGAGATAGCCAAAAACTAGTAGGGAAAAAATTTGATTTTACTTGACCTAAAAATTTTAACTCTTTTTTTTCTTTTTTTTAATCTTCGTGTAAAGTATGTTCCGAGACTAGTCTAGATGGTGGCTACGACTAAAAATTACTCAAACAAAATTTCCATCAGGATGCCCATCGGAAAATTCTATCTGAATGTGCTTCTATCAGAATGTCCTACGATCGGAATGTCCCTCTATCGGAATGTCCCTCTATCGGAATGTCCCTCTATCGGAATGTCCTTCGATCAGAATGATGGATCTGTCGAAATGTTGATCTGTCGCAATGTTGCTTGAATCGGAATGTCTAGATCGGAATGTCACCCTATCTGAATATGGGATCAGTCGGAATGATTACCTTTCGGAATGTCTACCCGTCGGAATATCTAGATCGCAATATAGCTAAAATAAATTGGACAGAGTAACGACTCAAAATTCCTTAAAAACCGTCGGAATCCCAGATCGCAATGCACGATCGGAATGTCACGTCGGAATAAGGTATCGAAATGCAGTGATCGCAAAGTAGAACCAAAAGGTTATTGCGATCAAACTTCACACCGTTTGTACTTTCCGATGGTAAATCTTGCAAGAATTTCGGAATGATGAAAAAACAAGAAATTTATCAACTTTTGATCCAAAAGACTTGTGTTTTAGCCAAAACCAAGATACCCAAATCACTACGACACGATTTAAAGAAGGTATACGACTTAGAAACACAAACAAACACGAATTTTTTTTGATGTTTTGGCAAAAGTCATCAAAAACACACGAAATGCTTAAATACGAATCCCTTGGCGAATGATACCACTTGTAGGAGTGAATCACACGACTTATAAGAACAAGAAATAAAGATGAAGATTAAACCAAAAAAGAAAGATTAGATTAGATGAAGGAAAAGAGAAAAACAAAGATGTTGTGAATTCCTAGTGAGAGAAAACACATAAGTTTCTCTCTCTACAAACTATGAAAATGGAAGACACACTAGAAAAATAGAAAAGGCACACACACAAATGAGGGGTTTGTTTCCTTTTATACTAAGAAGGAAACTTGACAAAGGCTTTCCTCAATTGTATGTTCGGGACTAATTCTCGTTACATACATAACAATAACGTACAACTCTCGACACCATTGAATAGTATTTTCCACGAGCTTCGCAACGGTATATTATATGACCATCGCTTTAAATACTTCTAACAACATAAGCCAAGCCGAGACCCCTACGGGGCTCGGTTAGGCGTCGGCTAGACCACAAACACCCCTAAACCATTTATTTGATTTACCCCATGATCATTAACATGTTTTAATAATTGTTTTTAATTAGTTAATTAAAAACACCATGATTTTATGTGATTCATTAAATCAAAACATAAAAGAAAAGGTTAAAAAGGTTATACCGATTACGTGAAACAAATGAGGATGAACACACACAAATCCTTACAAAATATCCAAGATCAAAATCAACCTGAACACCCATTGTGATGATGTATAACCGGCCGCCAAAGAGGAAAAGGAAGAAGGAGGAAAACTTTTAGGGTTTTAATTATTTTCTTGTTTTGTAAATAATAAAACATGTTTTTACCTTAACCCCCTAATTAGTTAATTTTGCATGGGCTAAGCCCATGCTTTCTTGTGTATGCCACGGGTAGGGGCCCCACATGGGGTAACCCGTACTTTTCTCGAGTCTAAATATTATAGTGTGTTCTCGTGTTTTACCGTGTTCGTGTTTTACATGTTCTAGTTAATTATTGATCGTGACTTAATATATTTATTCGTGTTCGTAATAAATATATATACGTAAATAATATAAGCTCGTGATTAAATTACGTTCATGATTTCATGATCGCATGTTCGTAATTATAATTATTATTTGAATAATTATCGTGTGTTCATACGTAATAAATACTTATCGTGTTCTAACACGTACGTAATACTTAAAATTCTTATACGTAAAACGTAACGTGCTATAAAAGGAAAGTTCTAATCATGTACGTACGATCTTAAGGGCACTATTCATGGTAAAAGCATGCGGGTTTTACAACTCTTCCCCCCTAAAAAGAATAATTCGTCCCCGAATTATAGATACAGTAAACTGGAAAAGAAGAACATACCCGAATTCAAAATATGAAATGAGGGTAAGAAGCCCGGATAGACTCCTCTGTTTCCCAAGTGGCTTCCCGCTAGGTATGATCCCTCCAAAGTATTTTGATGAATGGAATTGTATTCCTTCTCATGACTCGTTCTTGTCTATCAAGAACTCGTTCAGGTTCTTCGATGAAAGTGAGATCTTCACGTATCTGTTCCAGTGGATACTAAACCATGTGAAGGGGATGATATTGGTACCCTCTGAGTAAGGACACATGAAACACATTGTGTACATGCGTAAGCTGCGGAGGTAACGCTAAATGGTAAGATACTTCACCGACTCGTTCAATGATATCAAACGGTCTGATGAAACGAGGACTGAGCTTCCCTTTAACCCTGAAGCGTCTAACGCCACGTGCCGACGAAACCTTAAGAAAGACGTGATCTCCTACGTTAAAATGTATGTCCCTACGATTCTTGTTGGCGTAACTCTTCTGACGTGACCGTGCTTCTTGAAGTTTCTTCTTAGCTACTGCGACCCTCTCATTAGTCATCTCTATGATCTCTGGTCCTTCAAGTGTTCGCTCGCCAACCTGATCCCAGTAGATTGGGGCGCGACACTTTCTGGCATACAACATCTCGAAAGGAGCACACTTGATACTTGCGTGCCAAATGTTGTTGTATGCAAACTCCACCAAACAGATATATTCGTCCCAATTACCCGTCCATTCCAACGCACATGACCTCAACATATCTTCCAATGTCTGAATCGTTCGCTCCGACTGCCCTTCTGTTTGAGGATGAAAAGCCGTGCTAAGCTTAAGTTGTGTACCCCAAGCTTTCTGTAGACTCTTCCAAAATCGAGAAGTGAAACGAGGATCTCTGTCTGAGACGATGCTGGATGGAGCACCGTGGAGTTTCATGATCTCTCTTCTATACGTATCGGCGAGTTTACTGACCGAATCTTCCTTGCGAATAGGTATGAAATGAGCTGATTTGGTAAGTCGATCTACGATAACCCAAATTGCATCGTGCTTCCTCTTTGTTGGCGGAAGACCAGTAACAAAATCTATGGTGATTTTGTCCCACTTCCACTCTGGAATATCTAACGGTTGAAGGAGACCGCTAGATCGCTGATGCTCGATCTTAACCTACTGGCAGGTAAGACATTTGGAGACGTAATTGGCAACATCCTGTTTCATACCACTCCACCAAAAGTACTGCTTGATGTCATGGTACATCTTATTCGAACCAGGATGTATAGAGAATGGGGAGCTATGAGCTTCAGCTAACAAGGCTTCCCGGAGTTCTTGATCATCAAAAACACAAAGTCTCGTGCCCTTCTATACGATACCATCTGCATCTACAATGAATTCCACCTGCTTCTCCAAATTCTGAACTATCGCCCAGATTTCTCCATCATCTTTCTGAGCTTCCTTGATCTTAGAGAGTAACTTGGTTTCTACTCTAAGATTAGCCCAGTAACCGTGCTGTCCACGTACCATGATCTCTATGTCTAGTCATTCCAAGTCTCTTATGATTTCCTCCTTAATCTTAATGCCATTGATCATTCCGGACTTCCTGCTAAGTGCATCTGCTACTACATTCGCCTTTCTGGGATGATACTGCAGATTAATGTCATAATCCTTCAACAGCTCTAACCATATCCTCTGCCTCATGTTCAATTCACGCTGAGTGAAGATATACTTTAAGCTCTTGTGGTCCGTAAAAATGTCACATGATTCTCCATATAAGTAGTGCCTCCATATCTTCAATGCTAACACGATTGCAGCAAGTTCCAAGTCATGCGTAGGGTAATTCTCTTCATAAGGCTTAAGCAGTCGTGAAGTGTACGCGATCACTTTCCCATGTTACATGAGAACACAGCAAAGTCCCTTCCCCGATGCATCACTGTAGATTTGAAATCCACCCGTACCAGATGGGAGAGTAAGAACAGGTGCAGATACTAGCTTCTGCTTCAGGTCTTTAAAGCTCTTCTCTCGTTCTTCCGTCCAGACGAATTTCTCCCCTTTCCGCATCAGTTTGGTCAATGGTAGTGCTAGGCGGGAAAAGTTCTCCACGAACCTACGGTAATAGCCAGCTAAGCCTAAGAAACTGTGGACTTCAGTCGCTGATGTCGGCCTTGGCCACTTAGTAATAGCCTCAACCTTCGCTGGATCCATAGTGATACCTTCTGCTGATACAATGTGACCTAAGAATGCCACCTTGTCTAACCAGAACTCACACTTGGAGAATTTAGCATACAACTGCTTCTGGCGAAGAATCTATAGTACTGTACGAAGATGGTCTTCATGTTCCTCCTTGGACTTTGAGAAAATCAGGTGGTCATCGATGAAGACAATGACGAACTTGTCTAGAAATTCATGAAAGATTCTGTTCATCAAATCCATGAACACTTCTGGAGTATTGGTCAGGCCGAATGGCATGACTACAAATTCGTAGTGGCCATAGCGGGTACGAAAAGTAGTCTTGGTGATGTCATGCTCCTTAACCCGTAGTTGATGATAGCCTGACCTATGATCAATCTTTGAGAAGTATTTGGCCCCTTGGAGTTGTTCAAACAGATCGTCTATACGTGGCAGTGGATACCTATTCCTGATCGTAATTGATAAGTGTGAAAACACTCATCCTTTTACCACTTAAATCGGGCTAAAACAAGACCAAAACACGTATTTAATATCATTTGTTTGGAATTATGCGTGGTTTTTGTGTTTATTGTGTTTTCAGAGTCAACCGGATGAATAATGAAGAAAACATGGGATTACACGGGTTTTATCGAGGAAAAAGACTCAAGACGAAGTCTATTATCCAAGAGATGCAGAAGATTTGAAGTCATTTGTGCCTATTTGAAGATTTATCGAAGAATAGAGCCAAATATGGAAGATTCATATATGTCGAAGAACTCGAGTCTATAAAACAATAGATTATAAGACGAGTTGGATTAATTCACCGACACTTCTCAAATCCAAGTCGGCAACGTTTATTTAAAAGACGCATGAAGACTTAAGAAGAAAGAAGAAAAAGAAGCCTAAATTAAAGCCCAATCAAAAGCCCATCACCACCATGTACACGCCTATATAAAGGCCCTTACTTCACAAAAAAACACACTGAGTTTTAGGTAGTTTCTAGTTTTAGAGAGAGAAAGTTTTAAACTTTCTCTCACTAGATTTCATTTTTTCTCTTTCAAATTCAAAACTTTGTATTACTTTTTTTATTAATCAAGTTCAAGTTTTCAAGTTTTAATCTTTAATCTCATCCTTCCTTTCTTTTATTTTTATTGATTTTGGTACAAATCTCGTATGATCCGTGTTGTTCATCTATGATTTGTGCTTAAAAAGTTGTTAATTTTTTATGTTTCCTTAAGTTTTTACATAAATAAGCTTTGAGATCCTTGTTCTTATTGGCTTATTTGATGATTTAGCTTATTTACTTTTTGAAGTTTTTATGAAAAGTTCATATTTTTATTGATTTGAATTAAAAAGTTGCTTAATTTCGGTTTGATAAGTTGATTCTAGTGCTTATTTGATCCGGTTTAGGTGTTGATTCGGGTTAGTTTTGTGATAAGCTCTTAAATATAGCTTATTCACTTGCTTAACCGAATTCCACAATTTTAGGAAGAGGTGCAAACACCCTTTCCGATTGCCCCATTCCGAGCAGGCTTCACATTTCGATTGACCAATCGGAAAAGGGTTGTCCCTTTTCCGATCTGCACCCTTGATTATTCCGACGGTAGCCACTATTCTAGTTTCCGATTGAGCATCATAATATTTCGATCCGCCTCAAGTTTTAGTATTCCGATTGTGACCAATTTTGGATATTCCGATTGGTTCCGTTTGTTGTATTCCGATTGTACACCAATTGGCAACATTCCGATTGAGCTTATCTTTGTCCCTTTTCCGATCTGCATCCTTGATATTCCGATTGACATCATTGCTTCACATTCCGATCATACGATCGGAATAACATTCCGATTGGAGGTGTTTTGTTACGATTCTACTTTCTTTTAGTACTTTTCAGTTAAGTCCATATTTATTTTAAACTCGTTTCTTACTTTAAATTTTTCAAGTCTTTAATTTTACTCTTCGACACTTAATTCTTGTCATTAGTCTAAAATAGATAAACAAACCAATCACTTTTTAATAACCAAGAACAAATCATTCCACTTAAAACCAAGATCAATTCGAGAGGATATCGAGAGTAAAATTGAACCTAGCAAAATCTGTGTAACAAATGGCGCCGCTGCCGGCTCCTCTCGTTAAGATCAAAAGTTTTTTGTGACAACTTGGATTTTGGGATCCGTTCCCCGTGAACGTTACTTTTTTTCATAAAAATTTTCAAAAATCCTAAAAATTAAAAAACAATAAAAACCAAAAATATTTTTGCTTTGTTTGTTCGTTCTTTTGCAGGTGTATGCGCACTCGATCCACGTCTTATCAAGAGCCCGAGCCTCTCGATAACCTAGACATGGCTGGTGTACAAAACAACAATAACATACCACCTCCGAACAACAATAATAACAACAACAACCCGCCTTTCAACAACATGAATAATAACAACAACAATGAGCCCCTTCCGGATAATCGCCCAATGATTGAATTGCTGCAAGCTAATGTCGATGGCAATACGGATCCAATTGTTATACCACCAATTTCCGCCAACAATTTCGAGCTAAAATCAGGCTTTATCCAGATGGTCTCAGCTCAACCATTCTTGGGACGAACCATTGATGACCCACACGACCATATCAAGAGATTTCTACAACTCACCAACACGGTCAAGTTCAATGGAGTTCCACAGGAGGTTATAAGGTTACAACTTTTTCCCTTTTCTTTTGAGGGACAAGCCCGGCATTGGCTTGCTAAGGAACCGCCACAGAGTATTCTCTCGTGGACGGATTTGGAAACAAAGTTTATCAACTACTTTTTTCCACCCTCTCGTACTACCGCTTTGCGGAATGAGATTATAAACTTTGAACAAAAGTACGATGAGTCATTCAGTGAATCTTGGGATCGCTTTAAAGATCTTTTAAGAAAATGCCCACAACATGGTTTTACCAAAGTACATCAAATCAATACTTTTTACAATGGTTTAAGCATGAGTGACCAAGATTCACTGAACAGTGCCTCCGGGGGTAATCTATTGGCTAAGACTTCCAATGCTGCTTGGGATATCATTGAGAACAAGTCTCGTGTGCAAACCAAGAGTGTTAGGACCAATGTTGCTAGTGCTAGCACTAATGACAGCGACAAGCGATTAGACAAAATCACCACGCTTCTTGAATCGCTTGTCACCCACACCGTCAGCAACAACAACAGCAACAACGCCAAAAACGCTCAAGTGAACGCTGTCAGCCAACCTTGTGAGATATGCGGTGGTCCTCATTCTTACACAACTTGTACCGCCACCCAAGATTACCCTGCTGAGAATGTGAATGCGGCATATGGCACCTATCAACAACCTGCTTATCAAACAAAACCCCAAGGTGACCGTAACTTGCTTAGCTATCGCAGCAACAACTATATCTCACCACCTGGTTTTAATCCTAACAACCAAAACCAACAACAAAACCTCAACCGCCCTCCTCAACAACAACAAACTCGTACACCATACATCCCTCCTCATAAGCAGCAACAACCACCTCAACGAAATAACCAAGTTTACCAGCAACCTGCTTATCAACCACCCGCATACACTGCTCCTTCCAACCAAACCCCCGCATCACATCAAGACATTGGAACCTACATGAGGACTAACGATGTGATCGTGGATAATCTCCAACAGGAAGTGCGCAACTTGAAAGTAGATCTGATGAAACAAGGGAATGATCTAAGAGCTGATATGAAGAACACTATGGATAGTCAAACGAATGACTTGAGGAACATGATGGCTAGCTTTTTCCAAGGTAATCAACCCTCTTCTTCGGGTACTCTTCCGAGTAATACCGTTGCGAATCCAAGAGGGGAGATGAAAGCAATCACCACTCGCAGTGGTAAAGGTACCAAGGAACCCGAGCTTCCTATACCTCCACCGGTGATTATGACAAAGGAGAACGAGTCACCTGCTCCTATTCCTCATCCTTCGCCTTCCCCAACTCCTCCACCTCTTCCTTCTACCCCTCATCCACCCAAGGATGTGAGTGATCCTATTATTTCAAAGCCTTCCTCTTCTTCCAATATACCTTATCCATCTAGGTTGAGGAAAGAGAAGCTCAAAAGCAAGGATGATATTCAGGTTTCGAACTTCCTTAAAATGTTCAAACAACTGAATTTCAATATCTCCTTCGCTGAGGCTCTCGCTCACATGCCTAAATATGCTAAAATGTTTAAAGATCTTCTGAGCGACAAGGAAAAGCTCCTCGATCTCGCCAACACCCAACTTAATGAGAACTGCTCTGCAGTGCTCTTAAGGAAGTTGCCAATCAAGCTTGGTGATCCGGGTCGTTTTCTTATCCCTTGCAATTTCCCGGGAGTAGAGAATTGCATGGCCCTAGCCGATCTAGGTGCCAGTATTAATCTCATGCCTCTAAGTGTTTGGAAGCAATTATCTCTCCCAGAGCTAGTCCCCACCAAAATGACTTTGGAGTTAGCTAACCGTACGGTTGCTTATCCTGTGGGGATAGCCGAAGACGTCATTGTAGGAGTCGACAAATTCACCTTCCCTGCTGATTTTGTTGTCGTCGACTACGAGATGGACCCCCGTGTGCCACTTATTGTTGGTCGTCCATTCTTAAGGACCGGTCGCACTCTCATTGATGTTGAAGCCGGTGAGCTTATCATGAGAGTGGGTGACGATAAAGTAGTCTTCAACATGGGAAAGTTGTCTAAACAACCTTATTCCAACGAGAGTGTTAATTGTATTGACGTTCTGGATGAGGCTTGTGAAGCACACTTTATTGATGCTTGCAAAAGTATTCCTTCCTCTCTTCCCAATGTTGAAACCGTGTCCTCCATTGATTCATCGTTGTCTCTATTTGGAGATAGTGATTTATTTTGGAACAATCTTGAAGATACCATGGGAGATGCGAATTTAGCTACTAATGATTCTCCTATCGATGGGGATGAAGACATGAATTTCTTTGACAATCTTCTCAACGAAGACAATCCTTCGCCTCCATCTCCCACGGTCATTGCTATCGATATTCCGACTTTGAAAACGCCTCCCGTCGAAAATCCTCCAGATTTGGAACTTAAGGAGTTGCCGCCCCATCTCGAGTATGCGTTCCTTGAAGCAGAGAAGAAGTCACCCGTCATCATCGCTAAGGACTTGCAAGAAGAAGAGAAAACTCGTCTCATCGATGTGCTTAAAGCTCATAAGAAGGCAATTGCTTGGAAAATTTCTGATATCCGCGGAATTGATCCGAACTTTTGTACTCACAAGATTCTCATGGAAGATGACTTCAAACCCACAATCCAGAGCCAAAGAAGGGTTAATCCTAAAATTCATGACGTCATCAAACAAGAGGTTATCAAACTTCTAGATGCCGGCTTGATCTATCCTATTTCGGATTCGCCGTGGGTAAGTCCCGTCCATTGTGTGCCCAAGAAGGGCGGAATAACCGTTGTTCCCAATGAACACAACGAGTTGATTCCCACTCGTCTCGTTACTGGGTGGAGAGTTTGTATTGATTATCGCAAGCTCAATGATGCCACGAGAAAAGACCACTTTCCTCTTCCCTTCATGGATCAAATGCTCGAGCGTCTAGCTGGTAATGACTATTACTGCTTCTTAGACGGTTTCTCCGGGTATTTTCAAATTCCCATCGATCCCAAGGACCAAGAAAAGACCACATTCACTTGTCCCTATGGAACATTTGCTTACAAACGCATGCCTTTTGGTTTATGTAATGCTCCTGGGACATTCCAAAGGTGTATGATGGCGATCTTCCATGACATGGTGGAAGACACTATGGAAGTATTCATGGATGATTTCTCGGTCTATGGCGATTCATTCTCTGCCTGCCTTGCCAATTTGGAACGTATGCTCAAGCGGTGCGAAGACACTCGCCTAGTTCTGAATTGGGAAAAATGCCATTTTATGGTAAAAGAAGGCATCGTCCTAGGACACAAGATCTCGAAAGCCGGTCTTGAAGTAGACCGTGCTAAAGTCGATGTTATCGCTAAGTTGCCTCCACCTTCAACCGTGAAGGGTGTGAGAAGTTTTCTGGGTCATGCGGGCTTCTACCGTCGATTCATCAAAGATTTTTCTCAAATCGCTCGCCCGATGACCCACCTCTTGGAAAAAGATACTCCTTTTATCTTCTCCAAAGAGTGTCTTGAAGCCTTTGACTCACTTAAGGATAAGCTTACTAAGGCACCCGTCTTAGTTACCCCTAATTGGGAGCTGCCTTTTGAGTTGATGTGCGATGCTAGTGATTTTGCTATTGGAGCGGTTCTTGGACAAAGAGTGAACAAACACTTCCAACCAATCCATTACGCTAGCAAGACAATGACAGGGGCACAATTGCATTATACGACAACCGAAAAAGAGCTTTTAGCTGTTGTCTATGCTTTTGAAAAATTCCGTCCCTATCTTGTCCTTTCTACCACCATTGTGTATACTGATCATTCCGCGCTGAAGTACTTGTTGACAAAGCAAGACTCCAAACCAAGACTTCTTCGCTGGGTTTTGCTGCTCCAGGAATTTAAAATCGAAATTCGCGATAAAAAAGGAGCAGAAAACCTAGCCGCGGATCATCTCAGTAGACTTGAGGATCCTTACCAAGGGGATCATCCGAACAAATAAATCAATGATTCTTTTCCCCTGGAGACCTTAATGTCTATCAACTCAACTGCTGACGAAACCCCGTGGTTCGCAGACATTGCAAACTACTTAGCGGGTGGAATCCTCGTTGACGGGTTAACATCCCAGCAAAAAAAGAAGTTCTTCAAAGACATAAAGACTTACTTCTGGGATGACCCGTATCTTTTCAAACAATGTGCTGACTTTATTATTCGCCGATGTGTTGATGGACCGGCAGCTTTCGAAATCCTTGATGCTTGCCACAAAGGACCCACTGGTGGTCACTTTGGTCCCAACTACACCGCCAAAAAAGTGTTTGATTCAGGATTTTATTGGCCCTCCATTTATCGTGACGCTCACGATATGGTTAAAAAATGTGATGCTTGCCAGAAACAAGGCACGATCACACATAAAGACGAGATGCCTCAGAATTTCATTCAAGAGTGTGAAATCTTTGATGTTTGGGGTATCGACTTTATGGGGCCATTTCCTTCATCTAAAGGAAACAAATACATCCTTGTTGCCGTTGACTACGTCTCCAAGTGGGTTGAAGCCAAAGCTTTACCTACTAATGATGCAAGGGTGGTTTGTAACTTTTTGAAATCGCTGTTCTCTCGATTCGGCGTTCCTCGTGCTATTATCAGTGACCGCGGGACTCATTTTTGCAACGATCAATTTGCAAGAGTCATGGCCAAGTATGGTGTCAATCACCGTCTTTCCACCGCTTATCATCCCCAAACCAATGGGCAAGCCGAGATATCCAACCGTGGATTGAAGCGAATTTTGGAGCGCACTGTGGGAGAGCATCGTGCCGCGTGGGCCGATAAGTTAGATGATGCTCTGTGGGCTTTCCGTACTGCTTACAAGACCCCGATCGGTTGTACACCTTATCGTCTTGTGTATGGGAAAGCATGCCACCTTCCCATCGAGCTGGAGCATAAGGCGCACTGGGCCTTAAAGTGGGCTAACTTCGACATCAACAAAGCCGGTGATCATCGCAAGATTCAACTCAACGAGCTCAATGAACTGAGAAATGAAGCTTATGAGAACTCGCTGATCTACAAAGAGAAGACGAAGATCCTCCATGACGCAAAAATCAAGAACCGAGAGTTCCATATTGGTGATCAAGTCTTACTTTTCAACTCTCGGTTGAAGATCTTCTCTGGCAAGTTGAAGAGCCGCTGGTCTGGTCCATTCACCGTCGCCAACGTCTTTCCGTATGGGACCATTGAGCTTTCTCAGCCAAATGGGCCCAATTTCAAGGTGAATGGCCAGCGTCTGAAGCTGTACTTTGGTGAGGACATCTCTCAGGAGATGATTCCATCCCTCACCACGTTCCCCATGAACTAATTTTGGGTCGAGTCAGGCTCGTGACTCGGTCATAAAAAACAAGCGCTCCTCGGGAGGCAGCCCGAGTATCTATCCTTTTACGTTTTAACCTCCTAAGTGTAGGGGGGCCTACATAGGTGTTTGTATTTGTGTGGTGATGTGATTCCAGGGATGAATGCACTCTTGGAACCTTTGAAGAACCGTGCTCCCGTATTATCCGAAATCCGGTTCTATCTCTTAACTATCGTGATTCAATTTTCTTCATACTCACATTGAAATTGATCACTTTAGTCGTCTCTTCCTTAACTTGAGTTAACCAACATGCACAATGTCATAAGTGTAGGGGAACCTTTTCCCACATGCTTAAACATTGAGGACAATGTTTATCTTAAGTGTAGGGGGGACTTCTATCGAAGTTTTAAGTGGACTTTTCCATGAAAATGCCTTCAATTAACCGGAAAATCATCTTTTTCAACATTTTTCAAATTTTTAATTAACTTTGGCCATCTAGTCGTAATTTTTAAAATTTTTATCGTTGCTTTCATATGTATATATTCCGCAATAAAGTCAAAAATTTTAATAAGTGGTGTAGCTAGTTTAGAAATCTTTGACATATTAGGCCCGTTGCGTTTATTTTGACTCAACCCGAATAGACTTATCCAAGTTTATTCTAGCTAGTATCCTTAACCATGTAGACCTTAATTGGTTTATTAGGCTAAGTGTCCACGAGTCTCATTACTTGAGGTTTTAAATTGTGGAGGACGAGAAATGATAGAGTCAATTATAAGTCGGTATTCTTGCGCAAGCTCACTTGGTGTAATTATTTGCCTATTCTCCCATCACTTGCTAAAAATTTATCTGCAATAAGTAAGGTCGTACGATTTGAAAAGTTACTTAGCTTCTAGCCCAAGATCGTTTAAAAGTTGCTCGGTAATGACGAGAGTTCATAGCCAAGGCATAACTTATGAAGCGGGGCGCGAAGATTGGCGAGTCCGAAAAGGCCCTAACAAGGCATGAGGATTCAATATTATTGCTGAAGATCCAAAGTGATGTGAAAAGCATTATTCCTAAAGTCAATATGAAGGATCAAGACTCACGACGAAAAGCAATCAACTCCCATAAAGATCATGGAGAAGTCTATCCGAAAAGACCCTAACAAGGTATGAGGATAAATAGATCCAAGTCCGAAAAGGAGGCGGATCGTTGTATCTCAAAATCCCAATTAGAGATTGAAGAAATAATCATGAAGTCGTGGTCAACAAGGTTGGAGTACCCCTCAAAAGTCTCCAAGTGAAGAAACTCTATTATGATGAGAAGACCATTATCTCAAGAACGTCTCTCGAAGATATGAAGTATGAAGTACATGCCAAATATCGGCCCGAGAAAGGTCTCAAATCGTGAACCAAGTTATGCCAAGATATGAACTTTTTGATATCCCGAGAAGCAGTTTTAAAAGATTTTGTCCTTTAGCTAACTATTGATCAAATCGTCCTACTTTGCTTTCAGCCCTAAATAACTATCGAAATAAGTCCAAAAATGCATCTTCATGATCATTCTAAGACAAAAATAAAATATAAGAGATACACCTAGGAATAAGGGAGTCTAAGCATTTAATTAAGCCATGTGTGTAAGTGTTTGAATTGCTAACTTATAATGACAATGATCTCGTTTTTAAGCTTAGTTTGGGGAACGTGAAACTTGAGGATGATAAATCTTCGTAGCACCGAAGCCCTAATGTAAGTCCTCGATCTCTTTGCAAGGTATTTCCATCCTTTTGTTTGCTTCAAAGTTTTAAATTTCTCTTAGTATTTTCATTTTCGTTTAGTAGTATATTAATAAGGCCAAGGTTGATTGATTATGAGAAAAGTGTAAATGTGCTTTGTCACTAAGCATTGCATGAGGGCATGGCAATGGTTAAGTGTAGGGGATTTGATAAGTGTGAAAACACTCATCCTTTTACCACTTAAATCGGGCTAAAACAAGACCAAAACACGTATTTAATATCATTTGTTTGGAATTATGCGTGGTTTTTGTGTTTATTGTGTTTTCAGAGTCAACCGGATGAATAATGAAGAAAACATGGGATTACACGGGTTTTATCGAGGAAAAAGACTCAAGACGAAGTCTATTATCCAAGAGATGCAGAAGATTTGAAGTCATTTGTGCCTATTTGAAGGTTTATCGAAGAATAGAGCCAAAGATGGAAGATTCATATATGTCGAAGAACTCGAGTCTATAAAACAATAGATTATAAGACGAGTTGGATTAATTTACCGACACTTCTCAAATCCAAGTCGGCAACGTTTATTTAAAAGACGCATGAAGACTTAAGAAGAAAGAAGAAAAAGAAGCCTAAATCAAAGCCCAATCAAAAGCCCATCACCACCATGTACACGCCTATATAAAGGCCCTTACTTCACAAAAAAACACACTGAGTTTTAGGTAGTTTCTAGTTTTAGAGAGAGAAAGTTTTAAACTTTCTCTCACTAGATTTCATTTTTTCTCTTTCAAATTCAAAACTTTGTATTACTTTTTTTATTAATCAAGTTCAAGTTTTCAAGTTTTAATCTTTAATCTCATCCTTCCTTTCTTTTATTTTTATTGATTTTGGTACAAATCTCGTATGATCCGTGTTGTTCATCTATGATTTGTGCTTAAAAAGTTGTTAATTTTTTATGTTTCCTTAAGTTTTTACATAAATAAGCTTTGAGATCCTTGTTCTTATTGGCTTATTTGATGATTTAGCTTATTTACTTTTTGAAGTTTTTATGAAAAGTTCATATTTTTATTGATTTGAATTAAAAAGTTGCTTAATTTCGGTTTGATAAGTTGATTCTAGTGCTTATTTGATCCGGTTTAGGTGTTGATTCGGGTTAGTTTTGTGATAAGCTCTTAAATATAGCTTATTCACTTGCTTAACCGAATTCCACAATTTTAGGAAGAGGTGCAAACACCCTTTCCGATTGCCCCATTCCGAGCAGGCTTCACATTCCGATTGACCAATCGGAAAAGGGTTGTCCCTTTTCCGATCTGCACCCTTGATTATTCCGACGGTAGCCACTATTCTAGTTTCCGATTGAGCATCATAATATTCCGATCCGCCTCAAGTTTTAGTATTCCGATTGTGACCAATTTTGGATATTCCGATTGGTTCCGTTTGTTGTATTCCGATTGTACACCAATTGGCAACATTCCGATTGAGCTTATCTTTGTCCCTTTTCCGATCTGCATCCTTGATATTCCGATTGACATCATTGCTTCACACTCCGATCATACGATCGGAATAACATTCCGATTGGAGGTGTTTTGTTACGATTCTACTTTCTTTTAGTACTTTTCAGTTAAGTCCATATTTATTTTAAACTCGTTTCTTACTTTAAAATTTTCAAGTCTTTAATTTTACTCTTCGACACTTAATTCTTGTCATTAGTCTAAAATAGATAAACAAACCAATCACTTTTTAATAACCAAGAACAAATCATTCCACTTAAAACCAAGATCAATTCGAGAGGATATCGAGAGTAAAATTGAACCTAGCAAAATCTGTGTAACAGTAATCTTGTTGAGCTCGCTATAGTCTATGCAAAGACGCATACTGCCGTCCTTCTTCTTAACAAATAAGACTGGTGCGCCCCATGGAGATGCGCTTGGTCGAATTAAACATCGTTCTAGAAGTTCTTGCATTTGATCCTTCAGCTCCTTTAACTCTATAGGAGCCATGCGATAAGGAGCCTTGGAAATCGGTTCAACTCCTGGGATGAGCTCGATATTGAATTCTACTTCTCATGCAGGTGGTATGCCCGGAAGTTCTTCTGGGAATACATCTTGGAATTCTGACACTTTACCCTGATCTTGAATTGATGGGAATACAACATCCATGTCATGAACCGTAGCTAGATAACCCTCGTAGCCATGTGACAGTAGTGCACGAGCTTGCAGGGTAGATATGATTTGTACAGACCTTCCGGGTACGAACCCGTTGTGAATGTACTCTGGTGTATTAACATCACCGAAGATGACTCGATATGAATGGCAGTATATGGTAGTATGATGCTTGGATAGCCAACCCATGCCCAAAATCATGTCAAAATCATTTATGTCTAGTGGAAGTGCGTCAACAGGATGAACCTTATCATCAAACTCTAGGGGAAGACTCTTGTATACATGGGTGATTAATATAGAGTCCCTCAAAGGCGTGGAAATATTGAGTCTATTTTCTAGTGGCATGGGGAGCATCCTAATGTTCTTTGCATAAGCAGTAGAAATGACCGAGTAAGTAGCACCCGTATCAAATAGAACACACGCAGCTTGACCATACATATACAAGATTCCAGTGATGGTACCTGTAGACTTGTTGGCCTGATCTCGAGATATCGTGTAGACGCGTCCAGTGGTAGGAGGCGGCTTGGTATCAGCATGTCCCGATGTGCCCTCCATCTCGCCCTTACGGTAGTCCTTCATGCGATGGCCAGGAAGACCACACTTGAAGCATGCGTCAGTGTCACGACGACATGGCCCTGGGTGCCTACGGTGGCAAGTAGAGAAAAGAGGATGAGTGTATCCTCCAGCAGGTGCTCTGGCTGGCTGAGAACCTGATAAAACATTTTACATGAGACATGATAATAGGGTACAAAGGACGATGCGAATAATCGTAAAATTGAATACCAGTGATAGCTGGATGACTAGGCTGTGAACCTCTCTGGTTCTGGTCCCTACCGTTTCCATGGTTCCTGGTAGAAGATTTGCTAAAGTGTCAGAATTATGAGTTATATCTTGAAATCATAAGAAAATGCGTAAGTATTAGGACCTGCTGCCATTGGAGTGTCCAGCGTTGTTACGGTAATTATCATTACCGCCACCTCTATCCGTAGCAGAATGGTCGTTAGTCTGACCGTTTCCCTTGGGCTGATTAGGCGGCTGCTGAGTAGCCTGCTGAGACCGGTCCCCAGTCTTCTGCCTGGAAGATACAATTTAAAGAGATGAAATATGGGACATATATAGAAAGAATACGGATTTGTCACCGCTTGATTACGAATGTTTACCTCTTATCGGGTTTCTCTGCTTCCCCGAACTTATCTTTCTTATGCAACATCTCCAGCTTACGTGCCGCATCGGCCACTTGTGCTACTGTGTTGAACGTAGCACACACCAAGTTGTTTGCGACCAATGTGCGAAGAGCCCACCTGAAGTGGTGTGCCTGCTCTTCAGGATTACCTGCCGCTGCACCAAGGAAACCAGCTAAGAGAAGAAAGCGCTGCATGAAGTCGTTTCTATTCTCCCCAGCTCTCTGTCAAATCCCATGGTACTCTCTCTTCAGCTTGTCTTGCTCAGACTTGGGAAAGAACTAGTCCATCACCCTATCTCTGAGCTGAGCCCATGTCAAACCAGCCACCCAATTATCACCTCCCTCAGACTGCTTCAGTGCTAACCACCAATTTAAAACATCGCCTTCGAATCGGTAACATGCCAACCTCGCCTTGAACACGGGGTCACAACCCATAGCATCGAAGATCTTCTCGATGTGAGCCAACCAGCTTTCAGCTTCACTGGGGCTATTTGTTCTCTCGAAAGCTCGGGGACGGAGCTTGTTGAATCTCTCCAGCCATATTGCCAATGTCACTGGAGGAGGAGGAGGAAGAGGTGCTTGGTTTTGCTGCTAATTGTTGACAGCCTGAACCTCAGCCCTGATGTCATTCCTAAGTTGAGGAAGCAAAGCTTGCATTGCAGCTAGGATTGCTGCATTGAGTTGTTCCTGCTCGCGTATGAGAACCATCTGACAGTATAACATAAAACACATGATAAAACTGATCAAAACATAAAATATATACATGAAAAAAATTTATACCAATAAATCAAGAGAAAAAATTTATGCAAGAAAATTTGTACATGAATGCATGATGCAGTTTTATGAAAACTTTTGTATGCTCGAGAGTGAACGCCTATGGTCAGTTCACCCAAAATAAAAAACATTACGAGGGGACGCCTATGGGTCGGTCCCAAATTTAAAAGTTTTGATAAAACACATGCAACTAAATAGGGCCAGTCCTGTACCAACCATTACTTAGTCATAAACCTGCAACAATGACATATATATGTATGCATGAAAATGATGAATGCATGAAAACCGAATGTCAGTTCTAGGAAGACCATAGTGACTACCCACTAATCACAGGTCATGTTTTGAGAGCCTACAGGTCGAAGCCTTGGCTCTGATACCATAATTGTAACACCTCATTTTGATAAATGGAATGTCACGCGTGATTATGGCGTGTCATCAAAGCATACTAGGATAAATGTCTAAAACATTACATGACCATAAAAAGGAAATACTGGAATCAAACATCGGTAGTCCAAAAGTAAAGCTCATCACACACAAACATAAGTGTTGTAAATGAAAGGACTAAACAATGTCCATGGAAAGAGTATCAAAGTATAGATAATGCATAAAGTAAAGAAAGGCTAGAAAGCTTCCAGTCCATATGCACGTACCCTTAAAGTCTACGAGCGTCCCTGAGTACCTACCGTTTTCGGAACATGAAAAGGAAAACGGCTGAGCAATACGCTCAGTGCACGGATGTACAATAAAGCATGAATAATATAAGCATATAAGCATATAACAGCGGAAGAAACTACGTCCTGGATAACCCGGTTAAGTCTTAGTAAACTGGTTTTATTGTTTGAAAAGCCTTATGTTTATCTTATAAAAACTGTTTAACATATTTTACCATTAGCCAGTATAGGTCATGAAAATCAACGTGCATGAATACTTGGAGGGGTGACCTCATCATGCAAATTAGAGGGGCTGCCTCTAATTTAATATACTGGTTTTTGGGTAGGATGGATCAGCTCCTTGTGATGGATGTAAGGCACACACACCACATTCAGTCTAAGTAATCTGCTTAAAAACATGTAACTAGGATGCACCCATACGCCCCACATGATAAATATAATAATATGGCCAAAAGATAAAGGGACGCCACGAGCAATCACTCCGCTGTGGGGAAGTCATAACACCAGTGCCTCTAGTGTTATGGTTATGGTACCTCCATAACTAGGTGAAACTGGTCATGCATGTATATGGCTTCAGGTATTCTAAATTAAACATAAGCAATCAAACATATAAACTTATACTATGGGAAAATAGTTGGCTGCATACGGGGAATTCTAATAAGGAAAGAATGTCCATACTGAAAGGACGGGAATCCGTACCTTATGTCCAGTGAACGAAGAAGACGAATGGAAGAGAGTCCTACTTCGGTATCACTAATGCTACATAAATACATACGTGTATAAGTATCTGATTACTGAATACGTAACTGGTTTTATATCATGTCTTAGCTTATTTTATATGTTCATACCATGTTTTACTGTTTTAAGCTTTATAATGTGTTTATCTTATATTCTGTCTATTCTGATTAAGTATTACTTGTAGTTCATGTATTAGTATACTTGTTGTGTAATAATAAGTAACTTTCTAAAATAGCAAGTTTCCTAAAATATAAAGTTTCCAAAAATAGAAAATTACCAAAAATAGAAAGTTTACAAAAATAGAAAGTTTCCAAAAATAGAAAGTATCCAAAAATAGAATTACTGCTTAAAATAGATAAGTTTCTAAAAATAGAAAGTTTCCATAAATAGATTAGCTGTCTTAATTAAATAAGTTTCTAAAAATAGAAAGTATCCATAATTAGATATAAGTTGGTTAAATAAGCTAATTATATAAGCTTAAGTGTTTTCTGATCATTATTCTAAGTCATGTAGTTATAAAGTATAGTTTATTAATTATTACATGTAAATTAAATAAACTATAGGTTAAAAGTATTTAATTAAATATATCATGATTTTAATTAAATAAAGGTAAAATACTTAGGTTAAAACATGTATTATTGACTATTAATAGTATAACCTAAGTCATGTTAATTAATTAATTATAGTCTTGGTTTTAAATAATTAATTAATTATAAAGTCTAATTAAATATAAATACTTAGGTTAAAATTCATGAACTAATAATTAAATTTATAACCTAAGTCATGTACATTAAATTAATCATGTCATGCTTTTATTATTTTTAATTTAAGTCTAAAACATAAAATCATAAACCTTAAAAAATGATTCAAGAACCAGACCCGTGACTAAAAACCATGAACCGGACCCGTAACTAACACCATAACCTGAACCACGTTGGGTTTCTCCTTGGTTTTGCTACTGCTTGTTCATCCCAAACTTAGATCGATTAAGCTTGTGTATACGAGATTAGATCAAGTTACACACGTAGAGAAACCTTTGTATATGTATAAAGTAATCTAAGTGTTATGCGGAATTAACACTTAAACAAGAACACACAAAGATGTAAGCAAACTTTCACTTGATTAATGATAACGAACTTGCTCACAATGAAAGTGTTTTAACGTATGAAAACTTACTATTGAAACATAACCTAAAGGTCTTCTTTTATAGACATAAGAAGCCTTGTACAAGAGTCTACGTATCAACTATTCTAGGTAAAGATAATTATAGAAAATACAATGTTGAACTTATCTTTACTAGAAACAAACTAGAAACAATATACACGTAGACTAAATCTTTCCATTAGTGCTTGTCTTCAACCTATCAACGCTTGACATCTTCTTGTCAACGCTTGATCTGTCAGCGTTTGTTTTCTTCCTATCAACGCTTGTTTTCCTCTTGTCAGCGCTCAAGTGAACTGGCTATATTTTATTCCCAACAATCCTCCCCTAAACTTGATATCTACTCTAGTAATCAAGTTTCTGAATAGACATTAAGAACTAGGAGGAATATTACAAACTTGATTATATTGGTAATAAATATGTCTGATCAAATCTTTGGCCACGTCACTTGAATAATCAATCTCCAGCTGTGTTATCTTCATTTTCTCCAAAACTTCTTTGGACATGGAATACTGACCATCTACAAGTAGATACTCAGCAAACTTTGTAGAACTCAAGTAGTACACACCAGCAGCTGAATACAAACGCCATTGAAGACCACTGAGGTCATCTTCAAGATCCTTCCAAACAGCAGGATCTTCATCTCTTGGTCCACACATTCTATTGAATGTTGACCAAAGTTTTATTGCATTGACTGAAGTAGGAGCTTCAGTCTCATACTTGGCCTCTAACAACCTCCAAAGGTCTACCAAGTCTTCTCTATCAAAACTTGCAAAGAGAGATATAAGTGTAGTAAAAGTGTGTATCTTTTTACCATACCTGTCGATCTTCCAAAACCCACATTCATCTTCTTCATAGCTTATAATAGGGTTTCTGGAATCAAGAGGTAACACTTGTACCATATCTGAAGCTTCCATTGGTGAGAGCTTGATGCTCCTTCTTATAACAGCTTCACTGGGCACCAATCTATCCATATCTTTAGGAAACTCAAGAGGAACTCCCTTCTTCAAAGGTCTGGGAACAATCATTGCCTTCTTAAGTTCCATCTCTTCTACAAGTTCTTCTTTCCTTTCATCAGAAAGAAGTCTTAGAGTGTTTTCTTCCTACACTCTTGCCCAAATGGGATAAGCCTTGTACTCCAACTCTTCAAAGGATAATCTCAACAATTTCTTATAGGTCCATCCTATTCCATGACATCTGAGTAGCATGTAGTACAACTCCCTTCTATCCCTTTTCAACATTGAGAGAATATTGCTAGCTTTGTGTTTTAGAATTACCTTGCAGTCTTTTTGTACTCTTAGAAGAATCTCCAAACCCCATATCTGGTCTGAAGTAGTCAAATCTAGATTCTCCATACACCTATCTTCCCAAGCATGGTACATCTGAACAACTTCTGGCATATCAAAATCTACCTGCAATTTCAACTCATTCAGCTTCTCTCTTGCCAAATCATCACCATACTCAAGTCTTTCTGGTTGTTCTATTATAATTACACTTGAGTCTGAACTAGCTTCATCACTTCCTTCTTGTTACTCTGAAGTGACAACAAATGGTGATTCACCAACCTTCTTTCTTTCTTGTTCCACAAGTTGTGCAGCCAACCTTCTATCAAACTCAACCTGTGCTGCATCCTTTGGAACTTCTACTTCTACCATAATACCTTTACCCTTATCTAATGGATCAATGATGGGTAAAGATGATGGTAATACCTGTAAAGATACTTCTTTGATGATGGATGATGACTGGAATACATAAACCTCATCTGCAGGTTTGTCAACGCTCAAATTTCTTTTGTTAGCGCCCAATTTGCTCATGTCAGCGCTTGGTATGTCAGCGTTCAAATTTTGCTTGTCAACGCCCAAATTACTTGTCTCAGCGCCTCTTGTAATTTGCTCCAAAATAGCTGTAAAAGACAAGTCTAAGTTTGTAGGAGTTACCAAAGATCTAACAAAATCTGGTTGCTTCTTCAAACTAGTTAGGGCTTCAGCAACACCCAAAGATTCACCATCATGTGAGCCCGTATCACTCACATTAATCTGCTCATCCTCCCCTTTGGAAGATTCCTCCATCCCACGCCTTGTGCTAGCATTTTCCAAAATAACAATCCTCTCCCTCAATTGCTTGAGTTCAAGGCCTTGTGTACTGACAATATGTACCAAGTCTGCATTTTGATTTTGCAAGCTAATGCAGACAGCCGTCAATTCCATTAATGTCATTGGTTCCAATCTGCCCTCCTCTAAAATGGGTATTTGACCTCCCAAGTTAGATTCATGGGGAATGGATGAGGTCTTAAAGATGTTAGGACTGTCTTGGCCTGCATCTAAGCCAGAACCAATAGTCCCAGCCTCATCCATAGCACCAACCACACTTGTGGTGGTGGTTCTCTCTACTACATGGCTAGGACCACTAGAGGAGAACACTCCAGTAGTCCTTTGGCGTTTTTGCAACCTATATTGTGGTGGGGTAGAAGATGATGTAGATTGGGTGGATGTGGGTTGGTTAAGGGGTGTTTGGGTCTGTGAAGGTATGGTGTCAGTGTCTGGATTAGGTGTGTCAACGCCAACATTTAATGAGTCAGCGTCGAAGGCTTCTTGGTCAAGTTGCATGTGTTGAGGTGAAGGTAAAGGTTCAGGTATTGGATCAAGTTGGGTTGTAGGTCTGGTTGGGGTTGTGTTGCTTCAATGACAGCAATCATAGATGGGGTGAGGGGTAAGTCACGATGAGGGGGTGAGTTCATCTTTGTAAAAATTGCTTTCTTTTGCACAGGGATCTCATAAAAATCATCAGGATCCCTTGTGAAGTAATTTTGGACATCAAAAACCATTTGTAAAAATATGGGATACGCTAATGTCATCTTATTCCCTTTGTTTTTACACATGCCATCAAAAATCATTTTAGAATAATTAAACTTTTGCCCCCGTGTAATGCACACAATAACACTAGCAATGGATCTGTTAATCTCATTGAATGCAGTACACTTGGGACTCAAACATTGTAATATGACATGTATTAGGTACTTCCAGGCTAGGGGAAACTCCTGTTTATGATATTTTTTTAAAGTTCCCTCATCAGTGAAAGGATAACCCAAAGCCCTTAGTCCTTGTTATATTTCATGAATGGGAAGGGTGGTTATACCATCTGCATCATCAAGATGCAAAGCCTGGCGAACCAAAGCTTCAGTAACCACCCACGTACGCCCATGAACAATAGATGATAATGTTGTCACTCTATTAACTGTTGAGGAACTAACAGTGTTCCAAAACTGCTTAATATGTGTGACAGAGATGAGAGGAGCATGAGAAAGAGCATACCTAATTGGGGATGCATTTAAATACGCCACCATCTAGGTGTATTGTAGAAACAGAGTGTCATCAAGCGTCCAAATATGCAATCATGTTGTGTTGACGCCTGAATCCCAATACCAAATCACTTGGTTTAAAATTTGGTGCCATTGTAGAAGAAAGCTGGTTGAATGATTGATAAAGATGAAGTATAGGAGAAAAGTTGTTAGACAAGAATGATAGGTACCCTGTTTAAAAATAGGAGCCAAATATATAGGAGAGATATATGCATATGATTGGTCAAAAATGAGGCAACTATTTTCAAAATATCATGATGAAAATATTGAAAAGAAAATAAGTTATCTCATGCATTAATTAAAAGTTATTCGCTCCCAAAATTACGGCCCAAAATTTTTTCAAAAAGTAACAATTGGGTAGGTCCCAATGGGTATCAACGGTAAAAAATAACCCATCAACGCCCAACGGCTATATTCTTGTCAACGTTTGCCAAAGCCATGTCAGCGTCTAAATTGGTCACAACAACGCTTGGAAAAATACTTGTCAGCGTCCAAAAATAAAAATATTAAAAATGAAAAAGGACCTTAACAAAGTAATTTATCCTAGTGAAGATAACCTATAAGTTGATAATTATTATAGGGCGGCAAGCAATCTCCAGTTATGCACACTTGCTTATGCAAGATAGACATAACAGTCCTCTAGTGTCCCTTGCTAACCAACACTCTTAACAACTAAGTTATCTCATAAAATTCCTTGTTACTCCCAGGTAAAACCCATGATAAAATTATTCCCAAGTCTCCCAAAAGACCACAACCAATTCTAGGCCAAAAATGTCTTGGTAGCATGCATAGTATATCAACTTTGCATCCTACAGTGCCTCATGATTTAGTAAAACTAACTCATACTCACCTGTGGACACAATCTAGAATTGTGATAAGAGTATCATAAGAATACCCAAAAGTCCTAAAGGTTCCTAACACCTCCTCTTAAGCTGTGATACATATGTTGCCAAAAATATGCATGAACATAAAAAATTTATGTCAAGATAGGAATAGAAAATTCCAACCATCATCCATAAATAAAAACATGCTCAAACGATTCTCCAAGGATCCATAAGCAACTCTATATCCAATGGTAGAATGCTAACACCGCCTGCACATTTAGATTAAAAACCACAAAACTAACATTGTTGCTGACAACGTCCCGATAACACTAGTCAGCGTTAAGAAAACCTTTGTCAGCGTTGGAAAAATATATTGTTGACAACGTCACAATAACACTTATCAGCGTTAAGGTAACCTTTGTCAGTGTTAGAAAAATATAGTGGAAAATCTAAATCTTCAAAAAGACCAATAACAATGCATTATCCTGTACATACTTTTACAATAAGACCCCAAAACACATATTTAAGTGAGATTGATCATTCCAATACTTGTTACCAAGTATTGGAACCTTCCATTATCAAAAGGTTTAGTCAATAAATCAGACACATTATCTTCTGTGTCAACCCTATCTGGTTGTATTAAACCCTTTTTCAAAACAATCCCTTATAAAATGATGTCTAATTTCTATGTGTTTAGTTTTAGAATGATGTACAGGATTCTTAATAATGCATAAAGTTCTATTATTTTCAACAAATATGTTGGTATGCATGAAATTATACCCATAATCCAACAGCTGGTTCTAAATCCATAAGACTTGTCCGCAACAAGCAGCTGCTGCAACATACTCTGCTTCAGTTGTAGAATTGGCCACCACTGTTTGTTTCTTGCATTGCCAAGATGTCAACCTACTCCCAAGAAACTAACATCCACCAGTTGTGGATTTTCTATCAAACTTATCACCTCCATAGTCACTATCTGAATATGCAATAAGCTCCAATGGTGAATCCTTTGGGTACCACAAGCCAAGATCTGGATAACATCTTAGGTACCTAAAGATTCTCTTGACAGCATAAATGTGACATTCTTTAGGAGTCATTTGATGTCGTGCACATGCACACACAGCAAACATGATGTCAGGTCTTGAGGCTATGAGATACATCAATGAACCAATCATTTATCTACATTGCCTGACATCCACCTCTTTTCCATCTCCAATTTTTCCCCAAGGGTGTTCTCTATCCATAGGAGTAGTAGCCCTCTTTTCATGTGGAGAAAAGCCAAACTTCTTCAAGATCTCTGCTACATACTTATCCTAAGAGATGAAGATACCATCTTCTTTGTGCTGAACTTGTAATCCTAGAAAGAAGTTCATCTCCCCCATTGCACTCATCTTGAATTTGTCTGTCATAAGCTTGTAGAAATCTTCACTCATCTTTGGATTGGTAGATCCAAAGATGATATCATCAACATAGACCTGAACAAGTAGAACATCCTTACCAGCCTTCTTTGTAAACAATGTCTGGTCTATGGTGCCCCTTTTGAATCCATTTTCCACCAAATAAGTGGACAATGTACCATACCATGCTCTTGGGGCTTGATGAAGTTGATGAGACTGCTTTTATACATAGTCTCATCGTCCAAATCGGGCTTAAAATGCATTAAATATCATTAAAACGTCCAAATATATGCTCGTGTTTGTTGCTTGTGTATTTTAGGTACGGATATTGAGGAAAAGACAAAAAGATCACAAGAATCAATCAAAAACGAACACGGGAAACGAAGCCGCACAATGAACCGGACCCGAATCATGATTTTCCAAAATGGTCCTTGAAGAATTGAAGAAATACAAGGTTGGTCCCTCATTTTTGAAGACTTGGCAATTTATACCCTTGCAATACTCTCTATTTGCATTTGGGTCCCTAAATTATCAAGATGTTACATGAACAGCCCTTGAAGATTGAAGAAATTACATTTCAAGTCCTTGTTTAAAGTTTGAAAACTTGTCTTGCCAAATTTGACAAGTTGATGAAAGTTATTACAAAGGGATTCAAGGCTTTTGGCTGTTTATTTCAAAGTGAACAAAACAAAGGAATGGGGGACTATTTTGGCCAGACACTCAAACTCACCACCACCTATCATTTTGCCATGTCACCTCCACAGCCAACCACATCACACCACCTCACTCCCCCTCACACGTCACCCTCCACTCACGGTTTAAACTGATTTAATTAATCAGTTTATAACTTTTCCCACTAAACACTTAATTTAAAAAACCAATTACCCAAAATAGATTAAACCCACACTAATCCTCCCATGAACCCTAGCTAATCCCAGGGTTGATTAATCACAAAACAAAGGGGTTTTTTTCCCAAACTTTCCAGATTGCTAATTTACCCCAACTTAATCCCATCCCACCTCCCAAAACATCCATCACTTTCATCCCTAGACCACCCCATGTGTCCCCTGCCCCACAAAGAAGAAGAAAACAAAATCCTCCAGTCCATCCAACGGTTTTTCTTGTTTCCTTGGTCCCCAATTCGTATCAAACGGCCTAGATACCATCTCAACAGCTGTATCTTCACTGGAACATCACATGCTACCTTTGACCAAGATTCCTCAAGGGCATTTTCGGATTTCTTATGCATTAGGGTTTCAGTTTATTATTTCTTTATTCCAGTATCTAGATAGTTCTATTAGTGCCTATAAAAGCACCTCTCAACATGTAAGTAGGGCTTTGTTCCAGTTTTCTAGAAAAATTTCTTTTGTAATCCCTTTTTATGCAATATAAAGTTGGTATTTTTTTAAATATAATTCCTTTTATGATTGGTAAAAGTTGGTATTAAGGTTAGCTAGAAGCTGAGTTCCACAATTTGTTTATTAGTTCAAAAATTTTCAAAATTCATTATTGTTTTCAAGTTTCTGAAAAAGGTTGATTTTTGGGTAAATTCTTGTTCCAAAATTTGGATTTCCAAGTTTGTAGTTGGTTTTTGTAAGTGATGTTTAAGGAAAGAATTTAAGGAAGTTATTTGAGAAAGTTTTAAAAAGGAAGAAAAATCAGATTGTTTGTATTTGTGTGCTATTTTTCTTAGCAGGAAGGAACTTGGAGCTGTTGCTTGTTTGTCCAAGGTTCTGCTCAGGCCCCAGCCTGAAGGAGATGGCTAAGCAGCCATTGTGGGACCTGGATGTGGGTCCCACAAGGTAAATCCCTTGTTACCTTTTTCAGTTTTCAAAATATTTCAGTTCTATGTGATTTTTCATGAAATTTGTGAGAAATTGGTTATGTGTTTGTTAAGCTGTTGGATATTGCTTATTTTAGGTTTTTATACATGTTATAAGTAGTTGTAATCAGTTTGGTTAGGATTTGATTTGATTTGGTTTGAAAAACTTCAAATTCAGAAACTAAAGGAGTGTTTGGTTAGGAGTTTAATTGCTTGCTAGGAGATATAAAACTGGTTAAAAACTTGTTAAACTCACTCAACAAGTTAGTAATAGGGTGTATGCTAGTTGGTTTTCAGATTGGAAGAGTCTTAAACAAATTTGCATGATAAAATTGGCTTAAGTGGTAAAAATCAGTTAAGTGCCTTTAAGTGACTGTTTTCTGAAAATTTGTGCCTTCAATCTTGATCATTGTTAAAGGTTAGGCTAAAGTAGGGTTTGCAATAGATTGTATGCTAATTGGTCAGCTTATATGCAAGATTTGGCTTGTTGAATTTCATTTTTGTGCAAGTAAACAATAGTTACTGTTCATCAGACACACCTTTGCCTAATCAGTAACTTTGAATGCCAATCTGAGCTTGATTTTGTGTAAGGACTTGCTAGTTTCTGTGATTCATTTGACTCCCTACACTCCACTGAGTGTAGGGGTGCCCATTTGTCCAAGGCAAACCAAGCCAAGAGCTTTCCTAAGCTCAAAAGGTCACCAGACCTTGAAATTACACTAGCAGTGGGAGAAAAGTTACCCCTGCTAGTGTATTGATTAGTACTGCCAAGCTAGAAGACAAACCCTTTGAAGTGTCACTATCAGCTTTCTATTATTTTTGTCTTTAGTGCCTAAAAATAGGATTTAGGACTTAAAATTAGTTTCAATATTTTTCTAATTTTATTTTTGATTTTTCTGTTTAATTAGTTTTTAATTACCTGTTCATTTGATATTTTTTAGATTAAATTGCATTTTTAAATACTTTTAATATTTCAGTTTTTGGCATTTAGTGCCAAAAATCATTATTTTTCAGTTTAAACATTTTTCATACATTAAGAAAAACATTTTAAGATTTTTGGTATAAAATTTTTTTACTGTTCACTTTTTATTTATTTTTTAGAATTAAATTAGTTTAATTAGGGTTTTATTTAAAACTATTTTTGTCTTTTAGTGAAAAATTTAATATTTTTCAAACTTTTTCATTTTTTACTGTTCATTAGAGTAATTTAGGTTTTTTAAAATTGTCAAATTATTTTTGGCATTATTTTATTATTTTTTATAATTTTTTTGGTTTAAAAATAGTTTTTAGTGATTTAAAAATAGAAAAATAGTTTTTAAAATTTAGGAAAAATACTTTTAGTCTTTAGATAATATAAGTAAGTTATTTGTTCAATAAAATAATATTTTTGACATTTTGGTTAATTATATTTAATTTTAGGGCTTTAATTAGCATTTAAAATTGAATATTTAATTAGTAAAAGGTTTTAAAATATTTTTATTGGATTTTTATTCCTATTTATATTATTTTAGACTTAGTTTTAGCTTTTAATTAATTTTAGGTTTTAAAATTTTTTATTTTGTAGTTTTTACGGTTTTACGTGAACGCCTTTTTCGTCTTAGTTTAATCCGTCTACGTAACCGTCATTCTCTTCTCACCCCATTTCTAATTTCTTTTTTTCTCAATATAATCACAAACCATTAATCAATTCATTACACAACACACTAGTCTACTCGAGAACGATCCCCACTTTGGGTCATAAGTGTTTACGTTTTCCTAAACGTACGCTTAATACTTACCGCTTTTACTTCGTTTTCCTAAACGAGTGTGAATTTACAACTTATCATTTTTGGCGCCGCTGCCGGGGAAGCGTGTTGTGTTTTGATTGCAATTGTTGTTTTTATATATAGCCATAATAAGTATTTGTATTAGTAGCACTCTACTAATACGTATTATCGGTTTTTCGTTTTTTGTGAATACTATTACTATATTGTATACGTAGAATAATAAATCCACAAGTACTCCAAATACGTGAGAAATCACAACCTTGACTTGGGAGGTCATTACCCAATCATTGTATTCGAATCTCAAACCAAATAAAAAAGGCAAAAATAGATAAATACTTTCGAGAAGTTCGATTTTGAAAATACAAACTATAAGGTGGGTATAAAGAGGATATTATAAAATATATCCTAAGGAAAAAGGCTCTTAAGTGCTTCGCGCCGCCTCGTTTCCCCGCTTGCTTGTGAGTATTTGATTTTGATAGCTAATCGAGGGTTTTTCCGCCCAAAGTATTATTAAGTATCATATATATTTTCTTGGTTTCATTTGATTAAACCCTCTTGAACGTTTTGGTGTTCCACGAACGTTCTAAAGTCATCGAAGGCGTTCACTTCACGTGATCGTTTTCATTCCTTGAGTCTTCTTTAATCGAGAGATTTGATTAAGGAGGAGATTTGTAGATTTGTGTCTACTTAATACATTCCACAAATTCCAAAAAGGTTAATACAATCAAAAACCACAAAAAAATTGAAAAATACAAAACACCAAAAAGAATCTTCTTTGCTCGTCCCCTCGTTGTACGTGACGTTTATGCTAACTCGTAATCAAGCAAGACGTGCACGTAAACAAAAGAACAAAACTCCCACTCCAAATCATTCTAGTGAGGAGTCTCCTATTGACGAACCCATTGTAAGAGAAGCACCAACCATGGCGAATCGAACTATGATGGAGTTACTTCAAGCACCCACCGAGGGTTATGGAGAAGCTATTGTGATTCCCGCTATCCTTGCGGAGAATTTTGAGGTGAAAACGGGTTTGTTTTCGATGATCCAAAACAACAAATTCCGTGGTGATGAGAAGGACAATCCACACAACCATATCCGCCAATTCAATCGTCTTACCGCCACTTGCAAATTTAAGGATGTCTCGAATGACTCGATTAAGATGATGCTTTTTCCGTATTCCTTAGCGGGGCCCGCTAAAATTTGGTTAGAGAAAGAGCCACCCAATTCTAGATTGACGTGGAAGGATCTCGTTTCAAAGTTTGTGAACCAATTTTTTCCGCCCTCTAAGACTACGCATTTGAAAAATGAGATTTCTAAATTTTCACAAGAATCAAATGAAAGTTTTTCAACGGCTTGGAATAGGTTTAAGGAGATGTTACATGAATGTCCTCATCACGGTTTTTCCGACTTGCATCAAATTGACACGTTTTACAATGGACTTAATGATCATGAAAGAGATTATTTAAATGCCGCCGCGGGTGGTAATTTTTTGTGTAAAACGGTTGAGGAAGCTTTGGTGATAATTGAGAATAGGTCTAAGGTTTATAGCCCTCGTAACACACCGAGTGTTGCCAAATTGGGCTCACCATCGTCTCGTAGCATTAATGCCTTACAAGATGAAGTTAATGAAGAAAATCGGTTTTTTGATAGATTTGATAACCTTATGTCCCATTGGAAAGCTCAAGAAGCTTCAAATTCCGCTTCGGTTAAAGCGGTTGCTAAGAGTTGTTTGTCGTGTGGTGGAGCTCATGATCTTTCCGAGTGCATTACCGCAGATGGTAACACTTCGAGTGCTTATGTAGCCACGGGAACTTATAACCAAAACGGTCAAGGTTCCCGCCAAAATCAAGCTCCACCAAATCAAAATGCTAATAACTATCGAAACAACAATCAAGGTGGTCATTATCAAGGCAATCAACGTAATTACAACAAGGGTAACTATCAAAGTAGAAATGGGCAAATTTCAAACCAAAACCAAAACCGTGATTTTCAAACTACCACACAAGGTTTTCAAAATGATCATACCAAAAATCTTCAAGGAGAATTTTTGAATTATGCACAGGCAAACGATGCTAAGTTTGATAATATGCAACGTGAAATGGTTAGCTTAAGATCCGAGTTGAAAAACGAGCTTAAGAACGAACTTGCTAATGAACTTAAGACTCATGCTAATAAAATGGAAGGAAATGTTCAACGACTCCAACAAAATCAACAAAAAATGGAGCAAGGTCAACATGAGATTAAGCAAGAGTTGTTAAAAGCGGATGCTAGGCAATCTAAGTTTGAAGACCGAATGGGAAAAATGTTTGAAGCTATCATGTGTAAACCTTCTTCTTCGGGTGGTCTTCCTAGTGATACCATCGTGAACCCGAAAGGAGAATTGAAGGTTATTACTACTCGTAGTGGTAAAACTTTCAAAGAACCCATTTCTCGTCCAAGTACTTCTACGGAGAAGGAAAAAGAGAAAGAACCTGAGGTGGTGGTAGAAAAGGAGCAAATTCCAAGCCCGCGAAGTACCGCTCAAACCGCACCTACGGTTGAACCAATACCAATAGTGGAACCCGAGATTCCAAGGCTGATGCCTATGCCCCAACCCACACCACCCTTACCTTACCCTTCAAGACGAGACAAGGAAAAGGCACAAGAACGAAATAATTATCAATTTGAACTTTTTATGAAAATGTTTCGTGACTTGCATTTCAATATAAGTTTTGCCGACGCCTTAGTCATGATGCCTCGATTTGTCGCGAACTTCAAAAGTATGTTGAAAATAACAAAGAAAAATTGCAAAAATCGTCTAGTTGTTCATCGGTTTTTCTTAGCCGCATACCTCAAAAAGTCGGTGATCCCGGGAAGTTTTTAATCCCATGTGCTATACAAGACATGGAAGAATGCTACTTGGCCGATCTTGGTGCTAGTATTAATTTGATGCCTCTTGAGATCTTTAAATCGCTCAATCTTCCAAATCTCACTCCTTCAAGAATGTCAATCGAGATGGCCGATCATTCTACGATTCTAGCTTGTGGAGTAGCCGAGGACGTCTTCGTGAAAGTTGGAAAGTTCTACTATCCCGTGGACTTTATTGTTGTTGACATTCCCATCGATCCTAAGGTTCCTCTAATTTTAGGTCGATCATTTTTGGATACATCGAGAGCACTTATCGATGTGCATGCTAGGAAAAACACTCTTCGTTTCAATGAGGAAGAACTCGTCATTAATGCAACTCAAAACTCCACACTTTCTCATGTGTATTCTATCACGTCTTTGAACAATGTTAGTCCCATCAAAAACATTTGTAAAAGGATTTCAAAAAGAGTTTTAGGAGTTGATGATAAAAACGATTTTCCGTCCCCTCCGCCGGTGGAGGTTAAGAGTGTTAAGCCTACGATTCCAATCTCGAATGATTCTTCGGATGATGAATATGTTGACCCTAATGGGGGAGTTTTCTTTATCAACAAACGTTTTGAAAACTTACCACCAGCTTTACCAAAACGGTTTTCAAATGTGAGAATTTTTAGTGTGACTATCATTGCTTTAGAAACGCCAAATATTTTTGACATAATTAAATCGGGTTTTCATAAGGAGAGTGTTAGGACCTTTGTAATAGTTAAATGTAATAGGTAGACTAGGAGGTATGTAGTTCCTCCTGGTCCTAGTAGTAGTAGGAGCAAGTCCTGCTCCTGGTCCTAGTCGAAGTCAAACTTTATTATTTATTTAATATTCTGTTAGAATATGCATGAGATATGTTAGGAAAGGATATGCATATCAGTTTTACACGTTTTGTTTAATGCGGTATTAGGGTTTCCTTGTAATATCAAAAGGAACCTTAGGTAGAAGGCTTAGACAGACCTTCACCAAACGTAGTTCTAGTGATTATCAATATTAGATATCCTTAGAAAGGATCAAGTCTTTATAGTTATTTTGTTCTTCTTTATTATATTTGTATTCTACATTCATATTATGTATAGAGTCTCTCTGTGGATTGACTTGTGATTACAGAAGTCATACACCGTTCCTGACAGGCTGCAAGATCTACATCTAGTAGACCCAACAAGTGGTATCAGAGCCTGAGAGGGTCTCTATACAAGAAGATTCATGTTTTTCTTATTTCTGACATTATTGTTTTATCATATCTGCTTCAACCTCTACTCAAATAGGAGAAGATAGCACTCCTAAAATTATGCAACCTCAGCAGATCGTTGCTACGGTTTCCAACACGAATGGTAAATTCCCTCTTCTGAAAAAGGATGAATATGATAGCTGGGCAATGAAGATAGAATGGTGGATCACCAATACTGATCAAGACCTTTGGAAGATAATTCTGAATGGGAACGGCAGGAAGCTAAGTAGAAGAGACAAGAATGGTAATATTACTCTTCTTGACCCTAAATCTCATGAAGAAATCATAGCTATTCAGAAGGAGGTCAAAGCAAAAACGATTTTGCTTCAATCTCTTCCTGATGATCACATGGGTGACTTCTACCATTTGGATGATGCCAGAGAGATCTGGAATGGTATAAAAGTAAGGTTTGGTGGGAATGACGAGTCAAAGAAAATGCGAAGATCCATGCTGAGAGATGAATTCATAGAATTCAAAATCTCAGAAACTGAAGGTTTGAATCAAGGGTATGACAGGTTCCAAAAGATATTGAGCCAATTAAACCAACTTCGTTCAAAGCCTGACGATGCGGATATAAATGCAAGGTTTCTTAGAGCCTTACCCTACTCATGGAATCATGTGGTAATCTCTCTCAAAGCAAAAGGTGGGCTTGACTATCTCAATTTTGATGATTTATTTCATAAGCTCAAAAGTTTTGAACCTCATGTGAGAGGATATACAAGTGATTCTTTTCCCACTCCTGCTAATTCTGCCTTTGTGAGTTCTATGGCATCCAATCCCATGTCATATAGTAGCAGCCCAAGCAATACTGTGTCTTCTCAACATTTTGTTCAACATACTTCTGCTCCTGCTCCTTCGGCTCCTGCTCCTACTGCCAAGTCTGGTAGTATGATAGAAGCGGTTCTTCATTCTTTTGTGGCTGATGTTGATGCTCAACAACAACTTGCTTTTGATGACTTCAAATAGGTCGATAAACTTGACCTGGATGAAATGGATCTTAAATGGAAGATGGCCATGCTTACTCTTAGGGTTCACAAGTTTGAGAAGAAAGCAGGTCGAAAATTCAATTACAAACCTAGGGAGCCAACAAGATTTGACAGAAGCAAGGTTCGTTGCTATAACTGCCAACAACAAGGTCACTTTGCAAGGGAGTGTCCTAGCAAGAATGACCAGGAGAAGAGCAGGTACTCAGCTTTTAAGGTACAGGAGGTAAAAGATGACAAGAAGGCATTGGTATCTGTTGACTCTATGGTCAAATGGAATGATCATCAGACTTCTACTCTGGAATCAGCTGAGTCCTCGACTGACGTGTTTGCAATGATTGCTGGGAATCTCTCAGATGCAGAAGAAGCAGACGAGTTTGCTCTTATGGGCATCTCACCTCAGGTACAACATTGTCCTCTTGGTTGTCATGATAAGTACTCTGAATTGTTGTCCCAATTTAATGAAGTAAATGATCAAAATGATAAGTACTTTCTAGAGGTCCAAGCCTATAAGGCTTCATTAAACACATTGGAACAACAAAAGAGGTGGCTTCAAGATACTCAACGTGAGTATGAGGATAAAATCAGAATACTAAGCATTGATTTAGAAAACACAACAAATATGCTTAAATATACAGAAAAAGTAAGAGATGCCAGTATCAAAGAAAAAGAGGAGATGCAAGAAAAATTAGATGCTACAATGTTGAGATTTGACAAATGGCAGAAGGCACCTAAAAATCTTTCAAAATTAATTGATAGTAGCATGTCTGGTAGAACTAAAAGAGGCTTAGGATTTGAAAAATATATTGATTCCGAAGATGTGTTTGATTTATCTTTTTCAAGTGTCTTTGATGCCGACAAAGAGGACGAGGGAAAACCTAGTTACAATAGGTTTAAACCTGCAGCAGGAATGCATGCTGTCCCTCCTCCTCTTACTGGAACTTTTATGCCCACTTCATGGCAGAATGACTTGGATGGATCACAGATGCATGAGTCCCCAAAAATTTCTACTAATTCTAATGACTTTGTCTCGTGTACTTTCAGTGACAAAGTCAGTGACTCTGCATCTAGTGGTTCAAGTGAAGAGTCAAGACCTACAAGTTCCAAGTTGAATGATCATGCTGCTACTGGTGCTAGGAAGTGTAAAGAAAGAGTTGCTGCTAAGTCAAGTGTGTCTGGTCCTAGTTTCTTGGGTCCTAGGAAGAATGTTACTCCTATAAATGTGTGTAATAATGTAGGTAGTATGAAACAATCTCATTCTAATAAAAGGTCTTTTAAAACATGTTTTGTTTGTGGAAGTGCTTTTCATTTAATTAAAGATTGTGATTTTTATGACACACATGTTTCTGTTAATCATGCATATCCTGCTCCTGGTCCACCAGGAGCTGCCCCATATGCTTCTAGAAGACTCAATCCTAGTGCTCAATCGTTTCCTTCTTCTAGAAGGTCCTCTCCTTTAGTGTCTGATCATTGGAGAAACATTGGATTACAAACCTCTAGTCATTATTTTCAAAATTTTAATCCAGTTTATCCACATAATTTGGACCACACGTATTTTGGTTTGGGAAGTTTCGGCACTGCTGTTAAGCCCTCAGCAGGTTGTTCTTGGTCAAATAATAATACCCATATGATGCATTGGCAACCAAGAAACAACGGTGGATCTCATCAATCTTCTTGGCACTCTTCTAAAGATCCACAAGGGAGGCTCAAACCTGAAAAGGTTTGGGTCCCCTTAAGACACTAACTTTTTCATTTTTATTATCTTGTTGTTGTAGGTTACTCCATACCAGGATCCTAGTCTAGGCATTGTTGATAGTGGTTGCTCCAGGAGCATGACTGGCAATAAAATTCTTCTCTCTAACTTTGTACCATTTCATGGAGGCAAGGTCTACTTTGGTGGGGGTGAAGGCAGAATCACTGGCAAAGGAACAATTAAGACGCCAAATCTAAATTTTGAGCAGGTCTACTACGTGGAAGCACTTCAGCATTTCAACTTGATATCTGTCTCTCAAATTTGTGACAAGAAGCAGTTTGTTCTCTTCACCGATACTGATGCACTTGTGCTCTCCAAAGACTTTCAGCTTCCGGATGACTCACAAGTTCTCCTCAGAATCCCTAGAAGACACAATCTCTATAGTATCAAGCTGAATGAAGTCAATCCTACTGGTCAGCTAGCATGTCTAGTTGCTAAAGCCTCAGAAGATGAAGCTACACAATGGCATCGAAGGATGGGGAATGTGAACTTCAAGACCATTCACAAACTTGCAAATCTGAATCTGGTCTCTGGTTTACCTCCCAAGTCGTTTAGAAATGATAAAAATTGTGTTGCCTGCAGCAAAGGCAAACAGCACAAAGCATCCTTCAAGGCCATTACCGCTCTTAGTCTTATTACTGAACCATTGCAGCTACTACACATGGATTTATTTGGTCCTACTTCCATTAGAAGCATTGACCACAAGTAATTCTGTCTGGTGGTAACTGATGGTTATAGCAGGTTTTCGTGGGTGTTCTTCATGGCTGCCAAGAGTGAGACCTACTCAATTCTTAGAGATTTTCTTACCCTTATTGAGAACCAGTTGACCAAGAAGGTTAAAGGTATTCATTGTGACAGTGGAGCCGAGTTCAAAAATAAAGACCTCATAGCACTTTGTAATGCTAAGGGCATCAAAAGAGATTATAGTGCAACGAGGACTCCTCAACAGAATGGCGTGGCAGAACAAAAGAACAGGACACTAATAGAAGCAGCAAGAACTATGCTTGCCGATTCCAAGCTTCCAACCATGTTCTGGACAGAAGCTGTTAATACTGCAAGTTATGTTTTGAATAGGGTTTCTATTACCAATCCTCACAAGAAGACTCCTTATGAGCTTCTAACAGGCAAAGTTCCAAATATTGCTCATTTAAAGCCTTTTGGGTGTCCAGTCACCATTCTGAATACTAGTGATTATTTGGGGAAGTTTGATGGCAAGGCAGATGAAGGATACATTGTGGGATATTCAGCTCACTCTCGGGCCTACCGTGTCTACAATCTCCAAGCCAAGCGGATCATTGAAACCATCAATCTCAGGTATTTTGAAGAGAAGTCGAACATCCAAGGCAAGGGTCCTGAATGGTATTTTGATCTTGATTATCTTAGTGATTCGTTAGGATATTTTCGTTTCAAAACTAACCATGATGTAGGACCACAAGTGTTTGCAACTTCTAGTACTGGTATTCCTTCTAGTCTTTCTGATTCAGATGATGAGGATGATATTTTTGTGGTTCCATCCTACTCCACCACAGTCTCTCCTACTCCTCCTAGTGATGCAACTCCATTGGATGTACCGGATTCCCAAGTAGCTCTTGACACTCTACTCAAACAACAACAAGAAGCTACTACAGTAACTGCTCAAGGTGGTTTTGAGTTTCCCGTGGATACGCCTACTGACAAAGCTGCTCCTGGTACCACAGCTTCTGCTCCTAGTGCTAGCTTATCACCTACTGGTACTCCAGCTAGTAAGTCTGCTTCCAATACTCGATTCTCCAGTCCTTCTGATTTGGGGAACCATAAAAAGAAGTCTTCTACCAAGCTGGATGATATTCATAAACAACCGGAGGATGGGATTTTCAACACTGCTTCATATGATGCTGACTTTGTTGGTGATCTCAATAACTTGGCACCAGAAGTGGAGGTTTCTTCCAATCCAGTCTTGCAATCACACAAAGATCATCCTACCACTCAAATCATTGGAGATCCTGGTTCTACTGTCAAGACACGCAGAATGCAGCAGAAGGCCTCGTCTGATCATCATGCACTTGTGAGCTATATTGAAGAGCAAAAGCGTAATAATCATACGAACTTTCAACACTGTTTGTTTGCTTGTTTTCTTTCTCAGGTGGAACCTCGGTCCGTTTCTCATGCACTTGTGGATCAAAGTTGGGTGGAGGCTATGTAGGAGGAAATGCAGCAATTCTTCTTTCAGAATGTTTGGGTTCTCGTTGACTTACCAGATGGAAAGACAACAATCAATACCAAATGGATTCTCAAGAACAAGAAGGATGCACAGTGTATTGTCGTAAGGAATAAATCTAGGCTTGTCGCACAAGGACACACTCAAATTGAGGGCATTGACTACACTGAAGTTTTTGCTCCGGTTGCAAGGATAGAGGCCATTCGTCTGTTTTTGGCTTTTGCTTCTTATGTGGGCTTTACGGTGTTTCAGATGGATGTCAAGAGTGCATTTCTCTATGGCAAAATTGATGAGGAGGTGTATGTCACTCAACCTAAGGGCTTTGTAGATCCACTTCATCCCAAGAAAGTTTACAAGGTGGTCAAGGCTCTTTATGGATTACATCAGGCTCCTAGAGCTTGGTATGAGCGTCTTTCCACTTTCTTGTTAAAGAATGGCTATAGAAGGGGTACTATTGACAAAACACTATTTCTTCGGAGGAATTCCAAGGACATTATCCTTGTTCAGGTTTATGTGGACGACATTATCTTTGGTTCTACTAGGAAGGAATGGTGTGATGAGTTTGAACACTTGATGAAAGGCGAATTTCTGATGAGTGCGATGGGAGAGCTTTCTTTCTTCCTTGGTCTTCAAGTCAAGCAAAAATCAGATGGGATTTTCATCAGTCAAGATAAATATGTTCATGAGATTCTTCAGAAGTTTGACATGGATCCTCTTAGACCAGCAGCAACTCCTTATGAAGTTGCTAAAGTCAAACTAAAAATTGAGCCAAACCCGCCGGTCAATGTTCACATGTACAGGTCTATGATTGGCTCCCTCATGTATTTGACTGCATCACGTCCGGATATCATGTTTGCAGTAAGTGCTTGTTCTCGACACCAGGTGACTCCCACGGTTTCGAACTTAAATGCAGTAAAGAAGATTTTCAAATATATCAAGGCTCAACCTAAACTGGGCTTATGGTATCCTAGAGAATCACCTTTTGTTCTAGAAGCATATAGTGATAGTGACTATGCTGGTGCTAATAATGACAGGAAGTCTACTACTGGTGGTTGTCAATTTTTGGGTCGTCGTCTTATTTCATGGCAATGCAAGAAACAGACAATAGTAGCTACTTCTTCAACAGAAGCTGAATATGTTGCTGCTGCTAGTTGTTGTGGACAGGTGTTGTGGATCCAAAATCAGATGTTGGATTATGGTTTCAACTTTATGAACACCAAAATTTTTATTGACAATCAAAGCACTATCTACATTGTGAAGAATCCTGTTTTTCATCAGCGAACGAAGAATATTGAAATTCGACATCATTTTATATGGGATGCTAATGAAAAGAAGCTGATTCAGGTTCTTAAGGTTCATACGGACGATAATGTTGCTGATTTGCTGACTAAAGCATTTGATGGTCCTCGGTTTAACCACTTGGTGGTTCACATTGGGATGGTCAATCCTTGAGGTCTAGGATTGAGGAGAGGCTAAGCCTAAGGGGAGGCTTTGTGTACATATTCTTAGGACAGATTAACGTATTTATAGATTTTAACAACATTTTATCTTGGTTCTGGTGGTGTGTGTTACTTCTGGTGGAGGATCTTGCTCACTTCTGGTGGATATGGTCTTACATGACTGGCTTCTGGTCCTCATTGGTCAGCTTCTAGTCGTAATTGGTTGGCTGCTGGTGGTTCAAAATCCTTCTTTTTCTAGTGGTGATTGACTTCTGGTACTGGTCTGGGACACTGTTCATTCCTTTTGTCCTTTCTTGACAACTTTTTTCTTCTGGTCTGACCATTATGTGCTTTGACTTTTGGTCAACGCTCCCAATCCTGGTATTTACATGTTTAATTAACTATGGTAAATTGGGAGTTGGTAATTATGTTTAATGGGGCAAGTGGTTACTATGCAATTATGTTTAATTTGAAAGGGCAACCCCCCATTAATAGGGGTCAATGAACAGTTACTATTTTCTTTATTAATGGTCAACTTAACCCCTTGACTCACTCATTCCAATCAACACAGACACAAAACCGATCCTACTCTCTCCACCCTAACCAAAATCATTCTTCCATCAATTCATCAAGATCCATGGCTGCTCTTGCTTACCAACCTGCTCACAACCGAGTTGCTTATCTGGGTGATGGTCCACATCGTGATCATTTTGCTGTCATTCTGGATTTCATTGAAGCTTCCAACGTAAGGTTTGCGTTTACTGTATGTCCCACTATTTATGATAGTGTTATTCGTCAATTTTGGGAGTCTGCTCGACTTGTGGTTGTGGTTGGTCGTCCACGTGCACTCCATGCTACCATAGATGGACGTGCATACGTGGTGACTGAGGCTTCTATTCGCTCTTCCCTTCATCTTCAGGATGAGGGTGGTGTTGAGTCCATCCCCAATTCGGAGGTATTGGAGGGGATGGCTTCTTTAGGATACGAACATGGGGGGAAGTTTAACTTCCAGAAAAATAGGTTTTCCCCCCAATGGAAGCTTCTGGTGCATTTTCTTATTCATTGTATGAGTCCCAAGTCTGGGAGTTGGGATGCTTTCCCTACTCCCTTGGCTACTGGTCTTATTTGCTTAGCTCAGGGTAGGGTATTTAACTTTTCTCATTATCTATTTGAGGGGATGGTTAGTAATCTATTTAATGCTGGTTCTAGAAAGAAGTTTCTTATGTATCCTAGGTTTTTACAACAAATACTGGTTTGCATTCCTCGTGATAGGACTGAACATGTGCCGTCTAAGCTTACTGCAAAAGTGTATTACAATATGGTCCATGGGTTTACCGGGGAGTGGAGGCCCCTGACTAAGGCCATGTTGGGACTGGCTCAGGGTCATATGGGTGAGGAGGAGGAGGCTCCTGAGTTTGTTGTGGTTGAGGATGACCCTATGGAGGAGGAGGATCCTATTGGTGGTCCTTCTCATGTGGTTGAGGAGGAACTGGTTGAGGAGGTGGTGGTTGAAAAACCATCCCCCTTTAAGGCTGGTCCTTCTTCAGCACCACACAAGTCTCCATTTATGGAAACTCCACCTCCTAGTCCTGGTCCACACTCATTTGATAAACCTTTTGGTGCTAGTACTCCACAGGTTGATCCGTCTGTTGCTTCGGGCTCCCATGACGCTTTCCCTGACCCAAGTTCTCTTGGTGGGCAGGCGGAGGAGCCTACTACACTTATGTCTTTACTTGATCTTGTGCGCAGGTATCATGAGCGGATGATTTCATTGGAAGCTAATTTGAACCAACACCGGAAACTTACTAGGGAGTTTGTTCTTCCTCTGGTTGATCGCATCAAAGCTTTGGAAACTTAGCAAAGACGCCGAAAGAAGCATGTGATCCATTCAGATTCTGATGAGGAGGGTACGGAGCGTGTTGAGGATGGTTTGACATTATTGGCAAAGGCTGCCTTTGCTGATAAAGTGTATGATGATTTGCCGGTTCCTCCAACATCCTCCAGTGTTCCTTCTCCTGCTGCTATTCCCACTCCTATGGATGGTGATTCTGGTCCTGCTGCTGGTTCCAATGCTGGTCCCTCCCATGATTCGAAGGGCAAGGCCCCAATCACTGCTGCTCCGGTCAAGGTCAAGGTTGAACCCTCACCTCGCCGTTCGCTCCGCCAGAAACTGACTCGACGTATTAGACATGGCAAGACGGTCCCCTTTGAGCAGCGTGATCCTGAAAATCTGATTGATGCTGAGTCTGACAGTGACTCTGATTTGCCTTTGGGGTCTGGATCTATTACTGGTTGGACGGTTGAGCGTTCCACAACTCTTCCTGGTGTGGTATCCCATAGAGTTACTCTGAGTGATGGGTCTGTGCGTTTGGCTTCGGGGTTGCAGGGTGTGTTGCCTTGGGCTGATCATGAGGATCTTATGTCTTTATATGGGTTGGTGGATTCTAGCATGCCTTTTGACCCCATGGCTGTGTCTTCATGGCCTGGTCTGCGTATCTGGGCTGATCTTAAGCTGATGTTGGATGCACCTCCTCATGCTCCTGTTTCGGGTATATGGAAGGATCAAATGCGATGGGTGATTCAGCGATGGAAGTTATATGGGGGATGTGGTGTGCATATGTTGGAATTAGAATCTGGTCATATGGTTTTTATGCTGACAGACGTGGATTATCCTTTGACAATTTCTTCGATGGAGGCGATGTTGGCTAGTCATTTGCAAATTTCCAATGCTCCATCAGGAAATGAGTCCTCTATGGCCACAGCATTGGTGGAAGGAATTCAGGCGCGATTGAAGGCTGATAAGAAAGCTGCTTCTGGTTTATGATTTGGTTGGGTTGTAAGTGTTTCTATTTTGTATTTTTTGTTCATTTGTTCTTCTTATCATTCTTTTCACCAATATGTAAAGTGATTGGTGAATTTCATTCTTTTTAGTTAAAAAAAAAACATACTTTTTATATAATATCTACTTATACTTTTAACACATCTTGGATTTTATACTTGTGAATATGATACCATTTGCTGCTTCACTATGACTTGGTTCACTATGGGTTCTGGTTACTGAAATTGTGTTGGTACTGGTTGCTGGTTTCACTTGGTGTAGGACTTGGTCCTCACAACAAATGGTTCTCAACTTACCATGTCTAATCGACAAGAAAAAGTTGATTCACCTAGAGGGTACGGCTCCTGGTGCGATTCTCAAATCCGTTGATGGTTGCCAGGTTACCCAAAACTGGATGGTTTTCACTTGCCATAGTCTTGGACTGAAAAGTGGCTAATCCAAGGGCGTACGACTCTTGGTAAAGATATTATCAAATCCGTTGATAGCTGTAATAGCTTGCTTAAAGCTATAGGGTTTTCAACTCACCGATGCTTCATTGCTAAGAGTTGGCGAGTCCAGAGGGGTACGGCTTCTGGTAAAGACATATCAAATCCGTTGACGGCTGTGATGGTTTGCCTAAAATCATCAGGGTACTCCCACTCACCATTGATTCACGTTCTAAGAGTTGGGCTGGGTTCTAGTCTCCCAGGGTGATGCTTATTCCACCAGAAAGACTGGCTAGCCCAAGAGCGAGCAGCTACTTGGTAAAGGCTCATCAAATCTGCTCATGTTGCTGAAAAGATAAACACGATGCTGATTTGTTCCAAGCTTTGGAGAAGCTTCTAGTGTTTCATGTTGCGGCGGTTACTCTGATTCTTATCTTTCTGATGCTGCTATTCGTTTTGCTGATTCAATCCTCGAGCTTTATTTGCACGTTTTCCAGGAAACTTGAACTCAACACCTCAAATTCAAGTTTAGGGGAGGATTGTTAGGACCTTTGTAATAGTTAAATGTAATAGGTAGACTAGGAGGTATGTAGTTCCTCATGGTCCTAGTAGTAGTAGGAGCAAGTCCTGCTCCTGGTCCTAGTCGAAGTCAAACTTTATTATTTATTTAATATTCTGTTAGAATATGCATGAGATATGTTAGGAAAGGATATGCATATCAGTTTTACACGTTTTGTTTAATGCGGTATTAGGGTTTCCTTGTAATATAAAAGGAACCTTAGGCAGAAGGCTTAGACAGACCTTCACCAAACGTAGTTCTAGTGATTATCAATATTAGAAATCCTTAGAAAGGATCAAGTCTTTATAGTTATTCTGTTCTTCTTTATTATATTTGTATTCTACATTCATATTGTGTATAGAGTCTCTCTGTGGATTGACTTGTGATTACATAAGTCATACACCGTTCCTGACAGGCTGCAAGATCTACATCTAGTAGACCCAACAGAGAGTTTAAAAGATGAAAAAGGAAAAGATTTTAAATTGAATTTAAAAGATTTTTCTACAACGCTAACTCCGTCATCACCACGTATATTGAGTACTACAAGCTCGTCTTCTCCTTTTGACGATGCTTTGTGTGGACCTAGTGTGGGGGAAGCCCCGTATGTTCCCTCCCCTTTCTCCACCGAGGACGAGATATTTGATCCTGGAATTGCTTATAAAGGGAAATCTCGGTCTTCCACCGATGCAATAAATGGAAAATCTTTCTATTTGATTGGTGCGAGTCTACCTCGAGTAGCACAATGTTTTCATGACTTACCCATTGTCCCACCCTTCTATTTCTTCTATCTATTTTCTTGAAACCCTTTAGGTTTATGTTGGCACATGATGAAGTGGCGTTGATTTGTTTTTCCAATGAAAACGAGAACGCCATCTTCGATCCCGGTATTTTGCACCATCAGAGGACTTAGTCCTTAATACCGGTTGTTTTTGGGCCTTGTTTATCATGTAAGCCCCACTAAAAATTGACCATACCATGATTATCCCTAAATGATCACATTTATCGGGATTCGACTCGAGAATTTTGACTCGGTTATCAAAAACAAGGTGCCTCATGGGGGAGACCCATGCTTATCCATGTACATATTATTGCTTTCTAATTAGTTTAATGTGAGGGGATTTTTTCCCTTCCAACCTTTGTTCCGTGGTTGTTTGTGCATTGTGGTTTTTAGATCATGATCTTCATGATTGGAGCCTCTCGTGTTCGTTTTACGTGAGCACTCGATCGTTTGCTTTGAAGACTTTCTTAATATCCATGATATATCCTTTGATGTTCTAACCTTAGGTTTTTAGCACACTTCATAAACGGCTATTAGTTTATTGGTTACACCCTTTCCATGCTAGATTAGGCATTCGACTACGTCTCTAGTATGGGGGTGTTTGCACCCCTAGACTCGAAACATTGAGGACAATGTTTAACTTTAGTATGGGGGGGTGAATAGATACTTGCCTTGCCAAAGCTTCACGCTTTCCAAAATCTATCTTTTTGTTTATCGTTTTGTTGCAAAATAAGGCTAAAAATGGCCAAATTTTAAAATTTTTCTCATGTTTTATAAGTGTTTGAAGACACGAATGTAGATTTTCCGATGGCGAGAATAAGAGTAACTTTTGACTCGACCGTGCGTGTTGAGCACTAAGCTTTGATTCCTTAACTACACATTAGGCTAAGTCTCTTATATGAGGACGAGAAATGATAGAGTTAATTATAAGTTACTATGCTAAACGTAGAGTACTCGTATTCTTTCAAAAACTCATGTGTTCTCGTTATTTGCTTATTCTCCCTTCGCATGTAAATATTTTTTGCTTAATAAATATTGACTTAGCGGTTTAGTTAGGATTGTTGGGTTTCTAGTCTTTTCTAGTAGCTTCCGTGTAATTAAATTAGGAAGACATTAAGGTATCGCCAGCGTCACGGTTTTGAAGTATTGGCACCCGAATAATCAAAAGCTTCACCCAATAATAAGATTTCAAGTGCTCACCTAAATATAGCAAACAATTTGAAGCCCCACAAGGCCGAAAAATCTATGCAAAATTGAAAGTGAATCAAGCCTTAATCTTCGAAGCTTTAAAGATCCAAAATTTGCCTTAGCGTGAGGATATACGTCTTTGGCTAATAAAACCACCGATGAGGCGGATAATAAAAGGTAAGGCAAGACCGAAGTCATAATAAAAGCTTCATGGGGAAGTTGAATAAAAGATGAAGGTAAACCAAAGATAATAAGGCCCTTCCGTTAGGGGGCGTATAAAAGTCTTGGTAATAAGTCTCATGTTTAAAACCGTTATAAAACCGTGTTTATCGATCCTTCTTGTTGACTTAATTTTTTGACATCGTTGTCTATTAGGAGGGCTTATTGATTTGATGGTCTTAGTTACACCGTTAGGACTCTATTTTTAGACCTAAATCTCTATTATTGCATAAGTCAACAATGTATCCTCGTGAACATTTAAGACAAAATAAAATATAAGAGATACAACTTAGGAATAATGGGAGGATAAGTACGTGATTAGGGCATATGAGTAGTGTTAACATTACTAACTTATAATGACAATGATCTCGTTACACGCTTGGCATGGAATTGGGGTGAAAATCGAGGACGATGAAATTATTTCTAATGAAGCATTCACGTGTTCTTATTCTATGAACCTAAACGTCCCATTTTGCGATGGAAATCATAAATTATGTCTAAAACGCAAGTAGTAGTAATAGTAGTAGTGTAGCTAGTTTATTATTCAATAAAGTGAATAAAAATGAATTTTGGAGTTGCTACGATACTTTATTCTAGCATTGCGTGAGGGCACGACAATGGTTTAGTATGGGGGAGTGATGAGACTGCTTTTATACATAGTCTCATCGTCCAAATCGGGCTTAAAATGTATTAAATATCATTAAAACTACCAAATATATGCTCGTGTTTGTTGCTTGTGTATTTTAGGTACGGATATTGAAGAAAAAGACAAAAAGATCACAAGAATCAATAAAAAACGAACATGGGAAACGAAGCCGCACAATGAACCGGACCCGAATCATGATTTTCCAAAATGGTCCTTGAAGAATTGAAGAAATACAAGATTGATCCCTCATTTTTGAAGACTTGGCAATTTATACCCTTGCAATACTCTCTATTTGCATTTGGGTCCCTGAATTATCAAGATGCTACATGAACAGCCCTTGAAGATTGAAGAAATTACATTTCAAGTCCTTGTTTAAAGTTTGAAAACTTGTCTTGCCAAATTTGACAAGTTGATGAAAGTTATTACAAAGGGATTCAAGGCTTTTGGCTGTTTATTTCAAAGTGAACAAAACAAAGGAATGGGGGGACTATTTGGGCCAGACACTCAAACTCACCACCACCTATCATTTTGCCATGTCACCTCCACTAGCCAACCACATCACACCACCTCACTCCCCATCACATGTCACCCTCCACTCACGGTTTAAACTGATTTAATTAATCATTTTATAACTTTTCCCACTAAACACTTAATTTAAAAAACCAGTTACCCAAAATGGATTAAACCCACAATAATCCTCCCATGAACCCTAGCTAATCCCAGGGTTGATTAATCACAAAACAAAGGGTTTTTTGCCCAAACCTTCCAGATTGCTAATTTACCCCAACTTAATCCCATCCCACCTCCCAAAACATCCATCACTTTCATCCCTAGACCACCCCATGTGTCCCCTGCCCCACAAAGAAGAAGAAAACAAAATCCTCCAGTCCATCCAACAGTTTTTCTTGTTTCCTTGGTCCCCAATTCGTATCAAACGGCCTAGATACCATCTCAACAGCTGTATCTTCACTGGAACATCACATGCTACCTTTGACCAAGATTCCTCAAGGGCATTTTCGGATTTCTTATGCATTAGTGTTTCAGTTTATTATTTCTTTATTCCAACCTCTAGATAGTTCTATTAGTGCCTATATAAGCACCTATCAACATGTGAGTAGGGCTTTGTTCCAGTTTTCTAGCGAAATTTCTTTTGTAATCCCTTTTTATGCAATATAAAGTTGGTATTTTTTAAATATAATTCCTTCTATGATTGGTAAAAGTTGGTATTAAGGTTAGCTAGAAGTTGAGTTCCACAATTTGTTTATTAGTTCAAAAATTTTCAAAATTCATTCTTGTTTTCAAGTTTCTGAAAAAGGTTGATTTTTGGGTTAATTCTTGTTCCAAAATTTAGATTTCCAAGTTTGTAGTTGGTTTGTGTAAGTGATGTTTAAGGACAGAATTTAAGGAAGTTATTTGAGAAAGTTTTAAAAAGGAAGAAAAATCATATTGTTTGTATTTGTGTGCTATTTTTCTTAGCAGGAAGGAACTTGGAGCTGTTGCTTGTTTGTCTAAGGTTCTGCTCAGGCCCCAGCCTGAAGGAGATGGCTAAGCAGCCATTGTGGGACCTGGATGTGGGTCCCACAAGGTAAATCCCTTGTTACCTATTTTAGTTTTCAAAATATTTCAGTTCTATGTGATTTTTCATGAAATTTGTGAGAAATTGGTTATGTGTTTGTTAAGCTGTTGGATATTGCTTATTTTAGGTTTTTATGCATGTTATAAGTAGTTGTAATCAGTTTGGTTTGTATTTGATTTGATTTGGTTTGAAAAACTTCAAATTCAGAAACTAAAGGAGTGTTTGGTTAGGAGTTTAATTGCTTGCTAGGAGATATAAAACTGGTTAAAAACTTGTTAAACTCACTCAACAAGTTAGTAATAGGGTGTATGCTAGTTGGTTTTCAGATTGGAAGAGTCTTAAACAAATTTGCATGATAAAATTGGCTTAAGTGGTAAAAATCAGTTAAGTGCCTTTAAGTGACTGTTTTCTGAAAATTTGTGCCTTCAATCTTGATCATTGTTAAAGGTTTGGCTAAAGTAGGGTTTGCAATAGATTGTATGTTAATTGGTCAGCTTATATGCAAGATTTGGCTTGTTGGATTTCATTTTTGTGCAAGTAAACAATAGTTACTGTTCATCAGACACACCTTTGCCTAATCAGTAACTTTGAATGCCAATTTGAGCTTGATTTTGTGTAAGAACTTGCTAGTTTTTGTGGTTCATTTGACTCCCTACACTCCACTGAGTGTAGGGGTGCCCATTTGTCCAAGGCAAACCAAGCCAAGAGCTTTCCTAAGCTCAAAAGGTCACCAGACCTTGAAATTACACTAGCAGTGGGAGAAAAGTTACCCCTGCTAGTGTATTGATTAGTACTGCCAAGCTAGAAGACAAACCCTTTGAAGTGTCACTATCAGCTTTCTATTATTTTTGTCTTTAGTGCCTAAAAATAGGATTTAGGACTTAAAATTAGTTTCAATATTTTTATAATTTTATTTTTGATTTTTATGTTTAATTAGTTTTTAATTTACTGTTCATTTGATATTTTTTAGATTAAATTGCATTTTTAAATACTTTTAATATTTCTGTTTTTGGCATTTGGTGCCAAAAATCATTATTTTTCAGTTTAAACATTTTTCATAGATTAAGAAAAACATTTTAAGATTTTTGGTATAAAAAGTTTTTACTGTTCACTTTTTATTTATTTTTTAGAATTAAATTAGTTGAATTAGGGTTTTATTTAAAACTGTTTTTGTCTTTTAGTGAAAAATTTAATATTTTTCAAACTTTTTCATTTTTCTACTGTTCATTAGAGTAATTTAGGATTTTTAAAATTGTCAAATTATTTTTGGCATTATTTTATTGTTTTTTATAATTATTTTGGTTTAAAAATAGTTTTTAGTGATTTAAAAATAGAAAAATAGTTTTTAAAATTTAGGAAAAATACTTTTTAGTCTTTAGATATTATAAGTAAGTTATTTGTTCAATAAAATAATATTTTGGACATTTTGATTAATTATATTTAATTTTAGGGCTTTAATTAACATTTAAAATTGAATATTTAATTAGTAAAAGGTTTTAAAATATTTTTATTGCATTTTTATTCCTATTTATATTATTTTAGACTTAGTTTTAGGTTTAATTAATTTTAGGTTTTAAAATTTTTAATTTTGTAGTTTTTACGGTATTACGTGAACGCCTTTTTCGTCTTAGTTTAATCCGTCTACGTAACCGTCATTCTCTTCTCACCCTATTTCTAATTTCTTTTTTTCTCAATATAATCACAAACCATTAATCAATTCATTACACAACACACTATCCTCCTCGAGAACGATCCCCACTTTGTGTCATAAATGTTTACGTTTTCCTAAACGTACGCTTAATACTTACCGCTTTTACCTCGTTTTCCTAAACGAGTGTGAATTTACAACTTATCAGAAGTCCATACATAGCTTTCTTGACTCTATACACCTTGTCTGGATTCTCTGGATCTTCAAAACCAGGAGGCTGCATCACATACACCTCCTCAACAATTGTTCCATAGAGGAAGGCACTCTTCACATCCATTTGATAGACAATAAAGCCCATGCAGGAAGCATATGCTAAAAATATCCTTATATCTTCAATCCTTGCAACTGGTGCAAAGACCTCCTCATAGTCTATCCCTTCCTCTTGTGTATATCCCTGAGCCACTAAACGTTCCTTGTTTCTGACCACAATGCCTCTTTCATCTCTCTTGTTTCTTAGAACTCATCTTGTCCCAATAGGTCTGACATACCTTGGACAATCAACCAGCTCCCAAACATCCTGAATAGCAAATTGGTGAAGCTCATCCTGCATTGCTTCCACCCAACTTGGTTCTTTGAGAGCATCAAAGATATTCTTGGGTTCCTGTTGTGACAGAAAACAGGCAAACAAACATGCTTGAACAAGAGGGGTATCAACCTTCTTGTGTATATTGGCAATAAATCCACCAAGATTCTGATGAGATCTTCTAGTTTGAACAGGAGTCATAACATCCCCAATAATTTGAGAAGGGGGATGATTCTTCATTGTAGAAGTGAGAACTCCTCCTTCAAAAAGTCTATTGTCTTCAATCTCATTCTCCAAGTTGCCAATATCTTCTTCAGACTCTCTTCCATCAATATTAGGATGAACCTCTTCGAGTAAATTGGAACGTTCACATTGTTCAAAATTAGAAGAGAAAATATGCTCAAAAGTGTTGTCAACGCCTGACCCTTGGTTGTCAGCGTTTGGGTTATCAACGCCTGAAATGGTGTTGTCAACGTTTGAGCCATCAACGCCTGAATTTGTCCTGTCAGCGCCAGATTTGCCTTTGTCAGCGCCTGAACGACCATGCATGTTGTGAACTGGTGGTACTTGGGGACCACCATTATCCTTTCCAGCAGCAGCAGCAAAAGCATCTGTCCATATAGGAATTGTAACATACTCTTGTATGGGAGATGACATGTCTGCTTGTGATCCATCCTCTTCATTAACCTGTGTACCTGAAACATTAACAACTTGTTCTTCCACAACATTTGAAGTTACCTTCACAATGTCTGGATTAGTGACAGGCATATAATTTAAAGTCCTAGATAGAGGTTCCAAGTCAAACAACCAATTTGGACCACTTTCAGGATCACTAGGTTTACTCTCTAAAAACCTAACATGTACTCGCTCAAGTATACGTTTTTCCTTCTTAAGGTAAACCCTATATCCCTTGATCTGCACTGAATAACCCATGAAGTAGCCTTTATCACCTTTAGCACTAAATTTACCTAAGGCATCACTAGTATCAAGTACAACTACATGACAGCCAAAGGGTTTAAGAAAACCAATATTAGGTTTCCTTCCCCAAAGTAACTCATAAGGTGTTCTGTTCTGTATCTTATTGACCAATGCTCTATTCTGAACATAAAAAGCTGTATTCACAGCCTCAACTCAAAAAGCTATGGGGAAATGAGCATCAGCCAACATAGTTCTGGCTGCTTCAATTAGGGTTCTATTCTTTCTCTCAGCAACCCCATTTTGCTGTGGGGTTCTGGCAACACTAAACTACCTAGTAATCCGTTTCTTGGCTCAAAAATCATCTAACAGTTTATTTCTAAACTCACCACCATTATCACTTCTAATCATTTTAACTTCATTACCAGTTTTCTTCTCTATCTGAGTAATAAAGTCAATTAAATTATCAGCAGTGTCACTTTTCATAGCTAAAAAGAAAGTCCAAGTAAACCTAGAAAAGTCATCTATGATGACAAAGCAGTATGATTTACCATTCAAACTCTCTATATTAGTTGGACCAAAGAGGTCCATATGCAGTAAGTGAAGTGGTCTAGGACTAGAGTGCACATGTTTAGACATAAATGAGACCTTGTGCTGCTTGCCTTTAAGGCATGCAACACAAGAGTGGTCATTGTGGAAAGCCTTTTCAGGCAAACCATCAACTAGGCCAAGTCTCACAAGCTTGTTTATATTCTTAAAGTTTATGTGCCCTAGTCTCCTGTGCCATAGATTACTCTCATCAACTGAAGCTTTAGCATAAAAACATGACATATTATTATTCATCCTAATACCATTAAGATTCACATTATAAATGTCTTTATGCCTAGGTGTTCTATAGTCAATATATTTCTCTTCTGGGATTTTATAATCCTTGCTTAACACCAAGCATTCAGTATCAGTAAACAGAACTTTATTTTTGTTATCACAAACTTGTGATACATTAAAAAGATTGTAATCAAGTTCCTTTACCAGAAACCCGTTTTCAAAACACAAGTTCTTGGTGAGAAGAGTTCCTTTGCCTATGATAGTTCCATATCCGCCTCCAAAGTAAACCTTATCACCATCCTTAATGGGAGTGAAGTTAGTTAAATAATCTTCCTTCCCTGTCATGTGCCTGGAGCATCCACTGTCCCAATATCCATAATCATTGACCTGTTTTTGAATTACCTGCACATAAAGAAAATAAATTAGTTTTCTTTGGGAACCCAAGCCTTAGCATACTTGGATTCATCTGGTCGTTCAACAAGAACAGACTTAGTTCTCATAACAACCCCTTGTTCATCCCTTTTTGGATGAAATTCCTAGTTAACCCCAGTTGGTTTTGTAATGACCTTTGAAATATAATTGAACCTATTGGAGGTCATTGAAATCCTATCAGAATAGGGTTTTGATCTTGCTTAGGTCTCCATGTCAAGCTAGAAGAAGCTTTAGACCTTTTTCCCTATGGTTGCAAATATTTAGGTCTTGCAACGTTTCTGTCAGCGTTGGATTTGGTCTTGTCACCGCTGAAATTACCCTTGTCAGAGTTGAACCTAGAGTTTGCTATAGAAACCCATTGCCTATTAGACCAAGTATTAGTCTTCTGAAATGGTCTTTGTCCATGAGTGTTAGACCCTCTAGTGAAGAATGGGGCTGGTCTAACAACTTGTGGACTTTGCTCCACCAAAGTTTTGGGTCTGACAATGTTTGACTTTTTAACAGCGTTGACCTTGGAAGCGTTGACACACTTATATGCTAAATGTGAAAAGCTACCACAAGTGTAACAGGCTTTTCTAGACACAACCCTAGGTCTAGAAGAGAAGAAGCCTGTTCCATCATCACTAACTTGGCTTTTAGGTGACCTAGTATTCCTATACATTGCTGCATACTTAATGCTAGGTTTCTTAACAGTGTTTGAGCCAAGGTCAACTTTCTTTCCAGTGATTGGGTTTGTTATCTTAATAGGGGTAGACTCAATTGTACTTTCACATAACAAGCCACCCTTAACAAACAAGGTAGGGTTGGCTTTCTTCCATTCATTCAAGTCAGTCAACTTTTGTCTATACTCTTCAACTGGGGTAATGACTCTTGGTGGAGGAATAAATTCCTCCTCTTGGAGTTCTGGTATGTTGGGTCAGAAAGTTGATGTGGCAGAAACTCAAAAATGAAGAAAACGTGAAGTATTTGTCTAGGCGTTGACAAGAGCATTCCAGGCGTTGACAAGAGTTATTTAGGCGTTGATGGAATCAAGCATTGTCAAGAGCAATTCAAGCATTGTCACATGCAATTCAAGCATTGACAAAACATAGACAAAGAAGCTTATGGAAGCTTCTATTTAGATAAACATGCAAAAGATATTCTGCATAAGTTTATTTAAATAGAAGATTTACTTGTTTATTCATCCTTATCTCTTGTAAACCCTAATCCTTACACTATAAAAGGAACCAAGGGTCATAGGTTTTATTCATTCAATTCATTCACAATGTAAACCTAAAGTGTGTGTCGACTAGACGTGGGATTAAATGTATACACGTCTAGTGATTGTTGATTATTAATATAATTAGCAATCCTATTGTTTTAATTCATGTTATTCGTGCCTAAACACCTTGTTAATGTGTGTCGTGTTCTAATTCCGCTTTGATTGTTAAATCATATGAGCATGATGCATTCCTAGTAGCTTAAAAGATCCGGAAACCAAGGTTTCCACAATTGGTATCAGATCCTCGTGGCTCATGATGCTAGGACCAACAAGGTGTTCGTGTATGGTGAGAAGAAAAAAAAATCCGTCTAGGGTTTTTCTGGACGTTTTTGTGTGCGCAGCAGTATTCAGAAGGTCATAACTTTTGATTGAACCGTTGGATCGTCACGAAATTTTATATGTGTGTTCTACATACATAGATCTAAACATCCACCGGAGGGATTGTCCTGTTTTATCCCCAATCAAAAGTTATCAAGCGTCGAAGTTGGCTGCAGAGGTGATTTTCACTTTTCTGAGTTTACATAAAATAATGATTTAGGGTTTCTAAAAACCCTAGATCGTTTCTATACAAGAAAAAGTGAGTTTTGCAGCATGAGTAGGTGTTTGAAAACAGCAAGAAAAGGGGTTTTACGAAACCCTAGTTCGATAACTGAAGGATATAGCAAGCAGTTTTAAGGTCGACGTGTGCTTCTCAAATTCAGAGAATTATTAGGGTTTCTTTACAAAGCCTTAATCTGCTCAAAGTGTAAAACACGTTTTATAATCTGAGAGGGTTTTGGATTTGTTTGACGTGAAGGTTCAAAGGAGTTCTTCACGCATGACTTGTCCATGAAGTGCACAAGCAGGTATGAGTTGCTGATCTCAGAAAGATGTTAGACTGCACATTCAGAATATATGAACTAAAGATAGTACGTCTGTTTCAAGGCAGACTAGTAAACATGGAAATTCATATATTCAAGTTTGGTATGTTATATTCTATTCCATAATCACTACTTTATAGGGATTGAGTTATATCTTCTATGATTGACGTGATTTGGGATCTTATTTGCGAATATATTTGTCTATTCCTATTAAGTAGGGATATTCATGTATTCCTTTTTCAAACATGACGTAATATGAAGCCTGGTCTACGATTGTCTACAGCAAAAGAAACATGTGTATTCACACGGTGCAAGTCTTCCTATTGGTTGGTTATTGAGTGTTCACATGATTACTATAAACTTGTGTTCACACGAATTAAGGAGAGTAGATGTGTTCACACGAAGAAGTCATCAAAAGATATATTAAAGACAGAAAAAGGAATGTTTCATTACCCTTATTTGAGACGTGTTAAATATATGGGTTGTATATGATTCCACAATTTGTGTTCACATGATGCTTCTCATATGATTGGACAAAATCATATGTTTACACGATTTATTCACACGACACAAGGAAAAATGACGTTGATACTTTTTAATTCAACGTTGACAAGTGAAAAAGACGTGAGGAAGATATTGACGCTGACAGGTAATATTTAGACGCTGACAGAATAAGTCAACGCTGACAGGTTGACAGTGTTGTCCGATATATGAGATTTTAAACGCTGACATGTATTGTCCGATATTGGACAATACATCTGATGGAGATCTTGGATAAGAGAGGATATTGGACAACACAATGATTGCTGCTGTTTGAGAAAATTGGTACGTTTTGAGCACACAAAAAGGAGGATTATACACACAAAGGTACATGGAATCTCCGTTTTAATCTAGAATATCATGGTGATATTTATGGCTCGGATATCTTTAAACGGAATTAATGATTTTTAAGTAAGTTAGCAACCATTCATGAAGAATTTTATTGGATTATGTAATCGGAATAAGCCTTGTGAAAGAGTTATTCGTTGACAGCTTTTACATATGAAGATATTGACTTGTCATGAAGAGGTGTTAGCTTAAGGGGAAGAATTCTTATGGTAAGTTTGATGATTGAAGAAGATTTTCGCGGGTTTGTGTTCTATCATATCTTAAAGTGCCTAGACTTTAAAGGTAACTTGTTCGTGCTTTACATGGTTGGTGACGAAGACTTGTCATAACACTTGAAGGAGTTACATTATCGTGCTCAGTGTCTCACAAAGGATGAGAATATTGACAAGGGATTGAGGTCTACTTATAATTTGCCAGGTATAAGTTCTTCATCACGTGGATAGTACAAGACATGGAACACAAGGTTGGGTTATTCTACTTCTACATCAAAAATATTATATTAATTGTTCTTCAAGATCATTACATAGAGCCTACTTCTGGAGAATCTTCAACATTGCATACATTGTTTACTTCCTTGTTTAAGTGACAAAAAGGGGAAGAAAATACATGCTACACTTGAGGGGAAGCAATTTGAAGATCATGTATAACTTACAAGAGATACACATAAAGTTTTGCCACTATCAACTAGGGGAATATTGTTGGGTCAAAAAGTTGATGTGGCAGAAACTCAAAAATGAAGAAAACGTGAAGTATTTGTCTAGGCGTTGACAAGAGCATTCCAGGCGTTGACAAGAGTTATTTAGGCGTTGATGGAATCAAGCATTGTCAAGAGCAATTCAAGCATTGTCACATGCAATTCAAGCATTGACAAAACGTAGACAAAGAAGCTTATGGAAGCTTCTATTTAGATAAACATGCAAAAGATATTCTGCATAAGTTTATTTAAATAGAAGATTTACTTGTTTATTCATCCTTATCTCTTGTAAACCCTAATCCTTACACTATAAAAGGAACCAAGGGTCATAGGTTTTATTCATTCAATTAATTCACAATGTAAACCTAAAGTGTGTGTCGACTAGACGTGGGATTAAATGTATACACGTCTAGTGATTGTTGATTATTAATATAATTAGCAATCCTATTGTTTTAATTCATGTTATTCGTGCCTAAACACCTTGCTAATGTGTCGTGTTCTAATTCCGCTTTGATTGTTAAATCATATGAGCATGATGCATTCCTAGTAGCTTAAAAGATCCGGAAACCAAGGTTTCCACATGGTAAACCAGTCCAAGATAGGTCCTTTCTTTGGATGCCATAGAAGTCCCCAGCTGGTGGTGGAACAACAGTATAGTCTTTCATCCTAATCCCAGTCATGTCCTTAGGATCCCTCTATTTATTAACACATTCACCTAGGGTTTGTGAGGCCTTATCAAATCTCTGAATTTTAAGGTCAACATTATCCTTATTCTTGATAGCCTCATCTAACTTAGCCTGTAGCTCACCATTGACCCTTTCTATGATGTTCCTAACATCATTACTAGCATTTAACTCATGTTTTAAGATATTTATTTTATCTTTTAAGTCAAATTCCATTTTCTTATACTCAGAAACTGTCTTTTCAGTTTGAGTGAGAGCAATTTGATAGTTAGACAATTTGCATCTCTCAGTACTCACATCACTTAACAATCTTAAAACCTCTTTGTTAAGTTTTCCAGTATTTAACCTACAACCCTTACTACAAAAAGCATCACCGTATACCTCATTATCTGATGAAGAGGAGGAGTGTACCATGAGAGCATATTGAACATGCTCTTCTTCTTCTATCTCAGCAACCAAAGCTTTATCCTCTTCCCCATCTTTAGCCAAATAATTCTAGTCCCATCCAATACCATCAATTTCTTACACTGCCACCATGGCCTTAGGATCCTGAGTCTTAACAACTTGGCTTGAGGGTTTGCCAGCATCAGATCTTCTTGGAGATCTGCATTCCCTCATGAAGTGCCCCATACGATGACAATTGTAGCACTCAACCTTGGATTTATCAAATCCAGCAGTGTCCTTTGCATTAAAGGTCATCTTCTTCTTAAACCTTCTATTCCACTTGTTTGCTCTTATACTAGCAAGAGCCATGTTCCACTTAATATCCATCTCCTCCAAGTGCTCATCACTTATTTGCTCAAGGTCCTCATATGTAATCACTGAACCATTGGGTAAAGAAGCAATATTGCACACACAGTATCCAGATCCAAACCAGCAGGCTTAACTCTTGGTGAGTCAATCTTGTATGTGTCAGCGTCTAAATATGAGGCGTTGACAGGACATGATCCATCGTTGACACATGTTGATCCAATAACTGGATGCATGTATGAGTCCTTCTGATTAAATTGACCTTCACTATGTGAGAAGAAGGCCATGTTACTGTTGGTAGACTTACTTCCATGCTCTAAAAGAGTTTCATTCTCCACCAGCCTCAGTTTGTTGTAGATATCATCAAAAGTAGAACTTTTGTGAGTGTTATTGGCAAGTATAGATCTTGCCTCAATCTTCCACGCATCACCGAGGCTTTTAAGAAAAGTGGAAATAGTGTCAACATCACCAACTTGTGTCCCCATGAAGTACAACTTGCTCGTAATGTCAAGCAGTCTGCTTCTAACACTGCTAAGCTTCTCATTAGGTTGAGCCTTGAAAACAACATACTCATGCATGAGTTGCTTCTTCTTCTCTTCCTTAGTATCATCATTGCCACCATATGCAACTTCAAGAGCTTCCCAAAGGTCTTTTGCAGATTCATAACCTCTGTATTTATGATGGTTCTCTTGTCCCAAAGAGAGTTTCAGAATGTTTAGGGTTTTCATATCAACCCTTTTCTTTGCTATGTCTTCAGCAGACACAGCTCTACCATCATCAGTTTTTTTTTCTTATCTGCTTTTGAACATCCAACAACAGTTGATCATGTAGCAATGGCATCAACAATCTTTTGAGCTTTATTGAATGTGTTTCCATATTTAATAATCTCCCAGAGAGTGTAGTCATAGATCCCCAGATATTGCTCAAAGTTGAATTTCCACAACTCAAAGTTGGTTGCATCAAGCATGGGAATCTTGATGTTTGGTAAAGATGAGGAGGAGGTTACTTCTAGATTTGACATGATATTTTTAGGGTTTTGTGAAAATTAGGGTTTTGGTGATTTTAGGGTTCTTGTGTTCTTTAAGATCAAAAGTTTCTCAACAAGCTCTGATGCCACTTGTTGATCCCAAACATAGATCAATTAAGCTTGTGTATACGAGATTAGATCAAGTTATACACGTAGAGAAACCTTTGTATATGTATAACATAATCTAAGTGTTATGCGAAATTAACACTTAACAAGAACACACAAAGATGTAAGCAAACTTTCACTTGATTAATGATAACGAACTTGCTCACAATGAAAGTGTTTTAACGTATGAAAACTTACTATTGAAACATAACCTAAAGGTCTTATTTTATAGACATAAGAAGCCTTGTACAAGAGTCTACGTATCAACTATTCTAGGTAAAGATAATTATAGAAAATACAATGTTGAACTTATCTTTACTAGACACAAACTAGAAACAATATACACGTAGACTAAATCTTTCATCAGTGCTTGTCTTCAACCTATCAACGCTTGACTTCTTCTTGTCAACGCTTGATCTGTCAGCGTTTGTTTTCTTACTATCAACGCTTGTTTTCCTCTTGTCAGCGCTCAAGTGAACTGGCTATATTTTATTCCCAACACTGCCGTGGGACCACCACCACTATACCGAGACCATATGGTCTCGGTGGTGTTACATAAGCCAAGCCGAGACCCCTATGGGGCTCGGTTAGGCGTCGGCTAGACCAAAAACACCCCTAAACCATTGATTTGATTTGCCCCATGATCATTAACATGTTTTAATAAACTTTTTTTAATTAGTTAATTAAAAACACCATGATTTTATGTGATTCATTAAATCAAAACATAAACGAAAAAGGTTAAAAAGGTTATACCGATTACGTGAAACAAATGAGGATGAACACACACGAATCCTTGAAAAATATCCAAGATCAAAATCAACCCGAACACCCCTTGTGATGATGTATAACCGGCTGCCAAAGAGGAAAAGTAAGAAGGAGGAAAACTTTTAGGGTTTTAATTATTTTCTTGTTTTGTAAATAATAAAACATGTTTTTACCTTAACCCCCTAATTAGTTAATTTTGCATCGGCTAAGCCCATGCTTTCTTGTGTATGCCGTGGGTAGAGCCCCACATGGGGTAACCCGTACTTTTCTTGAGTCTAAATCTTATAGTGTGTTCTCGTGTTTTATCGTGTTCGTGTTTTACGTGTTCTAGTTAATTATTGATCGTGACTTAATATATTTATTCGTGTTCGTAATAAATATATACGTAAATAATATAAGCTCGTGATTAAATTACGTTCATGATTTCTTGATCGCATGTTCGTGATTATAATTATTATTTGAATAATTATCGTGTGTTCATACTTAATAAATACTTATCGTGTTCTAACACGTACGTAATACTTAAAATTCTTATACGTGAAACGTAACGTGCTATAAAAGTAAAGTTCTAATCATGTACGTACAATCTTAAGGGCACTATTCATGGTAAAAGCATGCGGGTTTTACAGTTTCCCCTTGCCTTGCTGCTGCCCCTGAGACCACCACCACCATACCGAGACCATATGGTCTCGGTGGTGCGAAATAAGCCAAGCCAAGACATCCTGGGCTCGGTTAGGCGTCGGCCACAAACAAAACACCCCTAAACCCATGATTTGATTTAAACCCCATGATTAGAACATGTTTATATGTCTTGTTTTTGATTTGTTTATTAAAAACATCATGATTTTATGTGATTATATAAATCAAAACATAAAAAGAAAAGGTTAAAGGTTATACCGATTAAGTGAAATCAAGAAGGATGAACACACACGATTCATTGTAATAATTCCAAGATCAAAATCAACCCGAATCACCCTTGTGGTGATATAAACCCGGCGGCCAAAAGGAGCACCAAAAGATAACTAGGGTTTTTATTATTTTCTAGATTTTGTGATAAATGAAACATGTTTTTCCCTTAACCCCTTGTTTAGTAAAAATTACATGGGCTAAGCCCATGTTTCTTGTGTAGCCGTGGGTAGGGGGCCCCACATGGGGTAACCCGTACCTTTTTTCGTGTCTAAAATAATAGTGTGTTGTCGTGTGTTCTCGTGTTCGTAATTTACGTGTTCTAATTAGTTATTGATCGTGACTTAATATATTTATTCGTGTTCGTAATAAATATATATACATACGTAATATTAGTTCGTGATTAATTTACGTTCATGATTTCATGTTCGTATGTTTGTGATTATAATTATAAATTGAATAATTATCGTGTGTTCATACGTAATAAATACTTAACGTGTTATAACACGTACGTAATACTTGAAATTCTTATTCATGAAACGTAAACGTGCTATAAAAGGAAAGTTCTAATCATGTACGTACGATCTTAAGGGTACTATTCATGGTAAAAGCATGCGGGTTTGACAACTCTTCCCCCCTAAAAAGAATAATTCGTCCCTGAATTATAGATAAAGTAAACTTGAAAAGAAGAACATACCCGAATTCAAAATATGAAATGAGGGTAAGAAGCCCAGATAGACTCCTCTGTTTCCCAAGTGGCTTCCCGCTTGGTATGATCCCTCCAAAGAATTTTGACGAATGGGATCGTCTTCCTTCTCATGACTCGTTCTTGTCTATCAAGAACTCGTTCTGGTTCTACTATAAAAGTGAGATCTTCACGAATCTGTTCCAGTGGATACTGAACCATGTGAAGGGGATGATACTGGTACCCTCTGAGTAAGGACACATGAAATCCATTGTGTAGATGAGAAAGCTGCAGAGGTAACGCTAAACGGTAAGATACTTCACCGACTCGTTCAATGATATCAAACGGTCTGATGAAACGAGGACTGAGCTTCCCTTTAATTCCAAAATGTCTAACACCACGTGCCGGTGAAACTTTAAGGAAAACGTGATCTCCTACGTTAAAATGTATGTCCCTACGATGCTTGTCTCCGTAGCTCTTCTGACGTGACCGTGCTTCTTGAAGTTTCTACTTAGCTACTACGACTCTCTCATTAGTCAACTCTATGATCTCTGGTCCTTCAAGTGTTCGTTCACCAACCTGATCCCAACAGATTGGGGCGCGACACTTCCTGTCATACAACATCTCGAACGGAGCACTCTTGATACTTCCGTGCCAACTGTTGTTGTATGTAAACTCCACCAAACAGATATAATCATCCCAATAACCCTTCCATTCCAATGTACATGACCTCAACATGTCTTCCAATGTCTGAATCGTTCGCTCTGACTCCCGTCTGTTTGAGGATGAAAAGCCGTGCTAAGCTTAAGTTGTGTACCCCAAGCTTTCTGCAGACCTTTCCAAAATCGCGAAGTAAATCGAGGATCTCTGTCTGAGACGATGCTGGATGGAGCATCGTGGAGTCTCATGATCTCCCTTATATAAGTATCGGCGAGTTTACTGACCGAATCTTCCTTGCGGATCGGTAAGAAATGAGCTGATTTGGTAAGTCGATCTACAATAACCCAAATTGCATCGTGCTTCCTCTTGGTTGGCGGAAGACCAGTAACAAAATCCATGGTGATTTTGTCCCACTTCCACTCTGGAATATCTAACGGTTGAAGGAGACCGCCAGATTGCTGATGCTCGATCTTAACCTGCTGGCAGGTAAGACATTTAGAGACGTAAGTGGCAACATCCTGTTTCATACCACTCCACCAAAAGTACTGCTTGATGTCATGGTACATCTTGGTCGAACCAGGATGTATAGATAATGGGGAGCTATGAGCTTCAGCTAACAAGGCTTCCCGGAGTTCTTGAACATCAGGAACACAAAGTCTCGTGCCTTGCCATAAGATACCATTTGCATCTACTCTGAATTCTGTCTGCTTCTCCAAATTCTGCATTATCGCCCAGATTTCTCCATCATCTTTCTGAGCTTCCTTGATCTTAGAGAGTAACTCAGGTTCTACTCTAAGATTAGCCCAGTAACCGTGTTGTCCATGTACCATGATCTCTATGTCTAGTCGCTCCAAGTCTCTTATGATTTCCTCCTCAATCTTAATGTCGTTGATCATTCCGAACTTTCTGCTAAGTGCATCTGCTACTACATTTGCCTTGCCGGGATGATACTGCAGATTAATGTCATAATCCTTCAACAGCTCTAACCATCTCCTATGTCTAATGTTCAATTCACGCTGAGTGAAAATATACTTCAAGCTCTTGTGGTCCGTGAAAATGTCACATGATTCTCCATATAAATAGTGCCTCCATATCTTCAATGCAAACACGACTGCAGCAAGTTCTACATCATGCGTAGGGTAATTTTCCTCATAAGGCTTAAGCTGCCGTGAAGCGTACGCGATCACTTTCCCATGTTGCATGGGAACACAACCAAGTCCCTTCCCTGATGCATCACTGTAGATTTGAAATCCACTCGTACTAGATGGGAGAGTAAGAATAGGTGCATATACTAACTTCTGCTTCAGGTCTTCAAAGCTCTTCTCTCGTTCTTCAGTCCAAACGAATTTCTCCCCTTTCCGCATCAGTTTGGTCAATGGTAGTGCAAGGCGGGAAAAGTTCTCCACAAACCTACGGTAATAGCCAGCTAAGCCTAAGAAACTGCGGACCTCAGTCGCTGATGTCGGCCATGGCCACATAGTAATAGCCTCAACCTTCGCTGGATCCATAGTGATTCCTTTTGTTGATACAATGTGACCTAAGAATGCCACCTTGTCCAACCAGAACTCACACTTAAAGAATTTAGCATACAGTCGCTTCTAGCGAAGAATCTATAGTACTGTACAAAGATGGTCTTCGTGTTCCTCCTTGGACTTTGAGAAAATCAAGATGTCATCGATGAAGACAATGACAAACTTGTCCAAAAATTCGAAGATTCTGTTCATCAAATCCGTGAACACTGCTGGAGCATTGGTCAGGCCGAATGGCAGGACTACAAATTCGTAGTGGCCATAGCGTGTACAGAAAGTAGTCTTGAAGATGTCCTGCTCCTTAACACGTAGCTGATGGTAGCCTGACCTTAGATCAATCTTAGAGAAATGTTTGGCCCCTTGGAGTTTGTCAAACAGATTGTCTATACGTGGGAGTGGATACCTATTCCTAATGGTAATCTTGTTGAGCTCGCGATAGTCAATGCAAAGACGCATACTATCGTCCTTCTTCATAACAAATAAGACCGAGGCGCCCCATGGAGATGTGCTCGGTCGGATGAAACCTCGTTCAATAAGTTCTTGCGGTTGATCCTTCAGCTCCTTTAACTCTATGGGAGCCATGCGATAAAGAGCCTTGGAAATCAGCTCAGCTCCTGGGATGAGCTCGATATTGAATTCCACTTCACGTGCAGGTGGTATGCCTGGAAGTTCTTCTGGAAATACATCTTGAAATTCTGACACTATCGGATGATCTTGAATTGATGGGGATTCAGCATGCATGTCATGAACCGTAGCTAGATAACCCTCGCAGCCATGTGACAGTAGTGCACGTGCTTACAGGGTTGATATGATTTGTACAGACCTGCCGGGTACGAACCCGTTATGAATGTACTCTGGTGCATTAACATCACCAAAGATGACTCGATATGAATGGCAGTCTATGGTAGCATGATGCTTGGATAGCCAATCCATGCCCAAAATCATGTCAAAATCATTCATGTTCAGTGGAAGTGCGTCAACAGGACGAACCTTATCGTCAAACTCTAGGGGAAGGCTCTTGTACACATGGGTTATAAGTAAAAAGTCTCTTAAAGGCGTGGAAATACTGAGTCTATTCTCTAGTGGCATGGGGAGTATCCTAGCATTCTTGGCATAAGCAGTAGAAATGACCGAGTTAGTAGCACCCATATCAAATACAACACAAGCAGCTTGACCATACATATACAAGATTCCAGTGATGGTACCTGTAGACTTGTTGGCCTGATCGCGAGATGTCGTGTAGACGCGTCTAGTGGTAGGAGGCGGCTTGGTATCAGCATGTCTCATTGTGCCCTCCATCTCGCCCTTGCGGCAGTCCTTCATGCGATGGCCAGGAAGACTACACTTGAAGCATGCGTCACTGTTGCGGCGACATGGCCCTGGTTGTCTATTATGGCAAGTAGAGCAAAGAGGACAAGTATATCCTCCAGCAGGTGTCTTGACTGGCTGAGAACCTGATAAGACATTATACATGAGACATGATAATAGGGTACAAAGTACAATGCGGATAATCGTAAGATTAAATCCCAGTGATAGCTGGACGGCTAGGCTGTGAACCTCTCTGGTTCTGGTCCCTACCGTTTCCATGGTTCCTGGTAGAAGATTTGCTAATGAGTCAGAATTCTGAGTTATAACATGAAATCATAAAAAAATGCATAAGTATAAGGACCTGCTGCTGTTGGAGTGTCCAGCGTTGTTACGGTAATTATCATTACCGCCACGCTTGTCTATAGCAGAACGGTCGTTAGTCTAACCGTTTCCCTTGGGCTGTTTAGGATGCTGCTGAGTAGCCGACTAAGACCGGTCCCCAGTCTTCTGCCTGGAAGATAAAATTTAAAGAGATGAAATATTGACATATACCGAAAGAATACAGATTGGTTACTGCTTGAATACGAATGTTTACCTCTTAACGGGTTTCTCTGCCTCCCCGAACTCATCTCTCTCCTACGGCATCTCCATCTTACGTGTTGCATCGGCCACTTGTGCTACCGTGTTTAACGTAGGACACACCAAGTTGTTTGCGACCGATGTGCGAAGAGCCCACCTAAAGTGGCGTGCCTGCTGTTGGGTCAAAAAGTTGATGTGGCAGAAACTCAAAAACGAAGAAAACATGAAGATATTGTCTAAGTGTTGTCAAGAGCAATTTAGGCGTTGACAAGAACAAATCCAGCGTTGATGGCTCAAGCATTGTCATGTGCAATCCAAGCATTGTCACATGTAATTCAAGCATTGACAAAACGTAGACAAAGAAGCTTATGGAAGCTTCTATTTAGATAAACATGCAAGATATATTCTGCATAAGTTTATTTAAATAGAAGATTTACTTGTTTATTCATAATTATCTATTGTAAAACCATAATCCTTACACTATAAAAGGAACCAAGGGTTATTAGGTTTTTCATATCTCATAATTCACAATGTAGTCATAAAGCGTGTGTCGTGTGTTCTAGACGTGTGTGTTATTGTAAACACGTCTAGGCTTTGTTACTTGTAATCATTTGATGTTTAATACAAGTAATCGTTGGAAAAGAAACACCTTGTTCATAATCAATGTTCTAATTCCGCTATGTTTATCATATGAACGTTGATTATCCTAGTAAGCTTAATCGATCCGTGAATTATGGTTTCCACAATTGGTATCGGAGCAAATCACCAGGTCTGATGAAGAGCAATATTGGATCAAAGGTTATATGGAGATCGTGACAAGTTATAGCAGTTATTGGATCAAAGGTCACGATGAGCTGGTGATTTACTTCCATGAATATCTTATTCATGCGTGATATATATATCTTTGGACAAGCTATATATTGTTTCTGTTTTTGAACGTGGGACTTTCAAAGAGCAAATCACCAAGTCTGATAAAGAGCAAATTACGTGAGCAGTTTTACTGATTATTTATTGTGTGTTCACATAGTTACTATAGACCTGCGTTCAAACGATCAAGGAGTACAAGCGAGTGACGTCACATTCAGCGCTGTGTTCACACGATTCTACACATATGATTGGTTGAGAAGCTTGCGTTCACACGACCAAAAAGGATGCTTTTGATTGGTATTCAGTTAGTGTTCACACGGCAAATTTATCATGTGTTCACATGATTGCTTTGCTATCATATCTTCTGTTCACATGAAACTATTCTTATTGGTGGACAGTAAACATGGGTTGCCAGTAAGGATTGCTGATTTTCAGGAATATAAAAAGGCGCATGATATTTGGAGAAACAGATGTGAGAAAGATGATGTTTCAAATTAACTGATTTTTAGGGATTTGGTTTCCAAAATATCATTTATCATTTGATACTGAAGTCTTTGTTACATATGTCTAAATCTTACATGGGATTTTCATTCGTGGCTTGAGACGTGTGAATTTTGGAGCAAGTTGTGTTTTAGACGTTGACGTTTGTAATCAAGACGCTGACAGGAAGAGTTTTGACGCTGACAGAATAAGTCAACGCTGACAGCGTTGACAGTGTCGTCCGAGATATGGTTTTTCAAACGCTGTTAGGTATTGTCCGATATGTGACAATACACATTCCAGATGTATTAGATATAGAAGGATCTCGGATAACACAATGTTTGCTGCTGTTTGAGAAAATTGGTACGTTTTGAGCACACAAAAAGGTGGTAATTACACACGAAGGTACATGGAATCTCCGTTTTAATTTAGAATATCATGTTGATATTTATGGCTCGGATATTTTTAAAAGGAATTAATGATCTTAAAGCGAGTTAGCAACTATTCATGAGAATTTGATGGATATTTTAAACTATGTAATAGCCTTGAGAAGTGGCTTTTACATATGGTATGAAGATGTTATTCCATTAAATTCATCATGAAGAGGTGTTAGCTTAAGGGGAAGAATTCTTATGGTAAGTTTGATGATTGAAGAAGATTTTCGCGAGTTTGTGTTCTATCATATCTTAAAGTCGTGCACTCCCAGTCATAGACTTTAAAGATAACTTGTTCGTGCTTTAAATGTTTGGTGACGAAGACTTGTCATAACACTTGAAGGAGTTACATTATCGTGCTCAGTGTCTCACAAAGGATGAGAATATTGACAAGGGATCGAGGTCTACTTATACTTAGTACCATGAGTATAAGTTCTTAGTCATATGGATAGTACAACACATGGAACACAAGGTTGGGTTATTCTACTTCTACATCAAGAATACTTTATTTATTTTTCTTCAAGATCATTACATAGAGCTACATTTGGAGAATCTTCAAAGATTGCATACATTGTTTACTTTCCTGTTGATGTGACAAAAAGGGGAAGAAATACATGCTACACTTGAGGGGAAGCAATTTGAAGATCATGTACAACTTACAAGAGATACACATAGAGTTTTGCCACCATCAACTAGGGGAAGATTGTTGGGTCAAAAAGTTGATGTGGCAGAAACTCAAAAACGAAGAAAACATGAAGATATTGTCTAAGCGTTGTCAAGAGCAATTTAGGCGTTGACAAGAACAAATCCAGCGTTGATGGCTCAAGCATTGTCATGTGCAATCCAAGCATTGTCACATGCAATTCAAGCATTGACAAACCATAGACAAAGAAGCTTATGGAAGCTTCTATTTAGATAAGCATGCAAGATATATTCTGCATAAGTTTATTTAAATAGAAGATTTACTTGTTTATTCATAATTATCTCTTGTAAAACCCTAATCCTTACACTATAAAAGGAACCAAGGGTTATTAGATTTTTCATATCTCATAATTCACAATGTAGTCATAAAGCGTGTGTCGTGTGTTCTAGACGTGTGTGTTATTGTAAACACGTCTAGGCTTTGTTACTTGTAATCGTTTGAAGTTTAATACAAGTAATCGTTGGAAAAGAAACACCTTGTTCATAATCAATGTTCTAATTCCGCTATGTTTATCATATGAACGTTGATTATCCTAGTAAGCTTAATCGATCCGTGAATTATGGTTTCCACACCTGCTCACCAGGAGTACCTGCCGCTGCACCAAGGAAACTAGCTAAGCGAAGAAAGCGCTGCATGAACTCGTTACTATTCTCCGTAGCTCTCTGTCGGATCCCATGGTACTCCCTCTTCAGCTTGTCCTGCTCATCCTTGAGAAAGAACTGCTCCATCACCCTATCTCTGAACTGAGCCCATGTCAAACCAGCCACCCAATTATCACCTCCCTCAGACTGCTTCAGTGCTAACCACCAATTTAGCACATCGCCTTCGAACCGGTAGCATGCCACCCTCAACTTGAAGACGGGGTCACAACCCATAGCATCGAAGATCTTCTCAATGTGAGCCAACCAGCTTTTAGGTTCACTAGGGTTATCTGTTCTCTCGAAAGCTCGAGGACGGAGCTTGTGGAATCTCTCCAGCCATGTAGCCAATGTCACTGGAGGAGGAGGAGGAGGTGCTGGGTGATGCTGCTGATTGTTGGCAGCCTGAACCTCAGCCCTGATGTCGTTCCTCAGCTGAGGAAACAAAGCTTGTATTGCAGCTTGAATTGCTGCATTGAGTTGTTCCTGCTCGCGTGTGAGAACCATCTGACAGTATAAAATAAAATACATGATTAAACTGATCAAAAAATAAAATATATACATGAAAAAAAAATTTATACCAATAAATCATGTGAAAAATTTTATGCAGGAAAACTAGTACATGAATGCATGATGTAGTTTTATGAAAACTTTTGTATGCTCGAGAGTGAATGCCTATGGTCAGTTCACTCAAAACAAAAGACATGGCGAGGGGACGCCTATGGATCGGTCCTAAATTTAAAAGTTTTGATAAAACACATGCGACTAAATAGGGCCAGTCCTGTACCAACCATTACTTAGTCATAAACCTACGACAATGACATATATATGTATGCACGAAAAAGATGAATGCATGAAAACCGAATGTCAGTTCTAGGAAGACCATAGTGACTACCCACTAATCACAAGTCATGTTTTGAGAGCCTACAGGTCGAAGCCTTGGCTCTGATACCATAATTGTAACACCTCATTTTGATAAATGGAATGTAACGTGTGATTATGGCGTGTCATCAAATCATACAAGGATAAATGTCTAAACATTACATGACCATAAAGGAAATACGAGAATCAAACATCGGTAGTCCAAAAGTAGAACTCATCACACAAACATAAGTACTGTAAATGAAAGGACTAACCAATGTCCATGGAAATGAGTATCAAAGTATAGATAAATGCATAAAGTAAAGAAGGCTAGGAAGCTTCCAATCCATATGCACGTACGCTTAAAGTCTACGAGCGTCCATGAGTGCCTGCCGTTTTGGGAAAATGAAAAGGAAAACGGCTGAGCAAAACGCTCAGTGCACGGTTGTACAAGTAAAGCATGAATAATATAAGCATAGAAGCGTGAAACATCGGAAGAAACTAAGTCCTGTATAACCCGGTTATATCTTAGTAAAACTTGTTTTATAGTTTAAAAAGCCTTATGTTTATCTTAAAAAAACTGTTTAACATATTTTACCATTAGCCAATATAGGTCATGAAATATTAACGTGCATGAATACTTGGAGGGGTGACCTCGTCATGCAAATTAGAGGGGTTGCCTCTAATTTAATATACTGGTTTTTGGGTAGGAGGGATTAGCTCCTTGTGAAGGATGCAAGGTACACACCACATTCACACTGAGTAATCTGCTGAAAACATGTAAACTAGGATGCACCCATACGCCCCACCTGATAATATAATAAATGGTCAAACGCTGAAAGGGACGCCACGAGCAATCACTCCGCCGTGGGGAAGTCATAACACTGGTGCCTCCAGTGTTATGGTTATGGTACCTCCATAACTTGGTGAAACTGGTCATGCATGTATATGGCTTTAGGTATTCTAATTAAACATAAGCAATTAAAAACATATAACAAATACTGGGGAAAATAGTTGGCTGCATACGGGGAAATCCTAATAAGGAAAGAATGTCCATACTGAAAGGACGGAGAATCTATACCTTATTTCCAGTGAACGAAGAAGACGAACGGAAGAGAGTCCTACTTTGGTATCACTAATTCTACATAAATACATACGTGTATAAGTATCTGATTACTGAGTACGTAACTGGTTTTATACCATGTCTTAGCTTGTTTTATGTGTTCATGTCATGTTTTACTGATTTAAGCTTTATACTGTGTTTATCATATATTCTCTCTATTCTGATTAAGTATTACTTGTATTTCATGTATTATTATACTTGTTGTGTAGTAATAAGTAACTTTCTAAAAATAGTAGGTTTCCTAAAATAGAAAGTTTCCAAAAATAGGAAGTTACCAATAATAGAAAGTTTCCAAAAATAGAAAGTTTCCAAAATAGAAAGTTTCCAAAAATAGAATTACTGCTTAAAATAGATAAGTTCCTAAAAATAGAAAGTTTCCATAAATAGATTAGCTGCCTTAAATAATTAGGTTTCTAAAAATAGAAAGTTTCCATAAATAGATATAAGCTGGATAATTAAGCTAATCATATAAGCTTAAGTGTTTACTGATTATTATCATGTGGTTATATAGTATAGTTTATTAATTATCTCATGTGAATTTAATAAACTATAGGTTAAAGTATTTAATTAAATATAACATGATTTTAATTAAACAAAGGTAAAATACTTAGGTTAAAACATGTATTATTATCTGTTAATAATATAACCTAAGTCATGTAAATTAATTAATTATAGTCATGGTTTTAATAATTAATTAATTATATAGTCTAATTAAATAATAAATACTTAGGTTAAAATTTATGAATTGATACTTAAATTAATAACATAAGTCATATAAATTAAATTAATCATGTTCATGCTTTTAATTAATTTAATTTAAATCTTGAAAAATAATAACATAACTTGTAAAAATCCTAAACCTTAAAAAAATGATTCATGAACCGGACCCGTGATTAAAACCCATGAACTGGACCCGTAACCATCACCATACCCCGACCGAGGTCAGGGTTTCCCCTTCCCTTGCTGCTGTCGTGAGACCACCACCACTCCGAGACCATATAGTCTCGGTGGTGCGAAATAAGCCAAGCCGAGACCCCCTTGGGGCTCGGTTAGGCGTCGGCCACAAACAAAACACCCCTAAACCCATGATTTGATTAAAACCCCATGATTAGAACATGTTTATATTGCTTGTTTTTATTTTGTTTATTAAAAACATCATGATTTTATGTGATTATATAAATAAAAACATAAAAAGAAAAGGTTAAAGGTTATACCGATTACGTGAAATCAAGAAGGATGAACACACACGATTCCTTGTAATAATTCCAAGATCAAAATCAACCCGAATCACCCTTTTGGTGATATAAACCCGGCGGCCAAAAGGAGCACCAAAAGAAAACTAGGGTTTTAATTATTTTCTAGATTTTGTGATAAATGAAACATGTTTTTCCCTTAACCCCTTGCTTAGTAAATATTACATGGGCTAAGCCCATGGTTCTTGTGTAGCCGCGGGTAGGGGGCCCCACATGGGGTAACTCGTACCTTTTTCCGTGTCTAAAATAATAGTGTGTTCTCGTGTGTTCTCGTGTTCGTAATTTACGTGTTCTAATTAGTTTTCGATCGTGACTTAATATATTTATTCGTGTTCGTAATAAATATATATACATACGTAATATTAGTTCGTGATTAATTTACGTTCATGATTTCATGTTCGTATGTTCGTGATTATAATTATTATTGGAATAATTATCGTGTGTTCATACGTAATAAATACTTATCGTGTTATAACACGTACGTAATACTTGAAATTCTTATTCATGAAACGTAAACGTGCCATAAAAGGAAAGTTCTAATCATGTACGTACGATCTTAAGGGTACTATTCATGGTAAAATCATGCGGATTTTATAATGGATACTGATGCACTGGTGTTATCCAAAGACTTTAAGCTCCCGGATGACTCACAAGTTCTACTCAGAATCCCTAGAAGACACAATCTCTATAGTATCCAGCTGAATGAAGTTAATCCTACTGGTCAACTAGCTTGTTTGGTTGCTAAAGCCTCATAGGATGAAGCCACTAAATGGCACAGAAGGATGGGACATGTAAACTTCAAGACCATTCACAAATTAGCAAATATCAACTTGGTCTCTGGTTTACCTCCCAAAACTTTCAGAAATGACATCAATTGCCTTGTATGCAGCAAAGGTAAACAACATAAAGCATCCTTCAAGGCCATTACTGCTCTCAGTCTCATAACTGAACCATTGCAGCTACTACACGTGGATTTATTTGGTCCTACCTCCATTAGGAGCATTGACCACAAACAATACTGCCTAGTGGTAACTGATGGGTATAGCAGGTTTACGTGTGTTTTCTTTCTGGCTGCCAAAAGTGGGACCTACTCAATTCTCAAGGACTTCATTACACTAATTGAGAATCAGCTGTCCAAGAAGGTGAAAGGTATCCGATGTGATAATGGAACAGAATTTAAAAATGCAGACCTCATAGCACTTTGCAACTCCAAAGGCATCAAACGAGATTATAGTGCAGCAGGGACTCCTCAACAGAATGATGTTGCAGAAAGGAAAAACAGGACTCTAATAGAAGCTGCAAGAACAATGCTTGCCGATTCCAAGCTTCCAACCATGTTCTGGACAGAAGCTGTCAATACTGCAAGTTATGTCTTGAATAGAGTTTCTATTACCAATCCTCACAAGAAGTCTCCCTATGAGCTACTCACAGCTAAAGTACCTATCATTGCTCATTTGAAGCCATTTAGGTGTCCTGTCACCATTCTGAATACTAATGACTATTTGGGGAAATTTGATGGCGAGGCAGATGAAGGATACATAGTGGGATATTCAGCTCACTCTCAGGCTTATCGTGTCTACAATCTCAAAGCCAAGCGAGTCATTGAAACTATTAATCTCAGGTATTTTGAGGAGAAGTCAAACATACAAGGCAAGGATCCTGAATGGTATTTTTATCTTGATTATCTTAGTGATTCATCGGGGTATTTTCGTTTCAAAACTAACCAAGATGCAGGTCCATAAGTGTTTGCAACTTCTAGTGCAGGTGCTCATTCTAGTTTTTCGGACTCAGATGAGGAGGATGATATTTTTGTTGTTCCATCCTATTCTACCACAGTGTCTCCAAATGCCAATGCTACTCCTAGTGATGCTTCTCCATCAGACATTTTGGACTCACAAGGAGCTCTTGACACATTGCTCAAGCAACAACAAGATGCTACTACAGCAGCTGCTCAAGGAGGTTTTGAGTTTCTTTTGAGTACCCCTGTTGTCAAAGATACTCATAGTACTCCTAATGTTACTCCTAGTGCAAGTTTAACACCTATTGGTAGTCCGGTTAGTGATCCCACTTCCTTAACTAGATTATCTGGTCCTTCTAACCTGGGAAACTATCAAAAGAAGTCTTCTACTAAGCTGGATGATATTCATAAGCAACCAATAGATGGCATTTTCGACTCTGCTTCATATGATGATGACATTGTTGGGGAACTTATTAACTTGGCACCAGAAGTGGATGTAGCTTCTAATAAAGTACAGCAGACGCATAAAGACCATCCTACTACTCAAATCATTGGAGATCCTGGTTCTACTTTCAAGACACGCAGAATGCATAAGAAAGCAACGTCTGATCATCATGCTCTTGTGCGCTATACTGAGGACCAAAATCGTAATAATCACACGCACTTTCTTCACTGTTTGTTTGCTTGTTTTCTTTCACAGGTGGAACCTAGATTAGTATCTCATGCTCTTGAGGATCAAAGTTGGGTGGAGGCTATGCAGGAGGAGATGCAGCAGTTCTCGTTTCAGAATGTTTGGATCCTTGTTGACCTGCTAGATGGAAAGACAACAATTGGTACCAAATGGATTCTTAAAAACAAGAAAGATGCGAGGGGTATTATGGTGAAAAATAAGGCTAGGTTGATTGCACAAGGGCACACACAACTTGAAGGCATTGACTATACTGAAGTTTTTGCTCCTGTTGCTAGGATTGAGACCATTCGTCTGTTTTTGGCTTTTGCTTCTTATGTTGGCTTTACGGTTTTTCAGATGGATGTCAAGAGTGCATTTCTCTATGGCAAGATTGATGAGGAAGTTTATGTCACTCAACCTAAGGGATTTGTGGGTCCACTTCATCCAAAGAAAGTTTACAAGGTGGTCAAAGCTCTATATGGACTTCATCAGGCTCCTAGAGCTTGGTATGAGCGTCTTTCCACTTTCTTGTTGAAACATGGCTACAGAAGAGGCACGATTGACAAAACACATTTCTTAAGAGGAATACCAAGGACATCATCCTAGTTCAAGTGTATGTGGACGATATTATCTTTGGTTCTACTAAGAAGGAATGGTGTGATGAGTTTGAACAACTAATGAAGGGCGAATTCCAGATGAGTGCTATGGGAGAACTTACATTTTTTTTGGTCTTCAAGTCAAGCAACAGTCGGATGAAATTTTCATAAGTCAAGATAAGTATGTTCATGAGATCCTTTAGAAGTTTGACATGTAACCTCTTAGACCAGCAGCTACACCTTATGAGTTTACTAAAGTCAAACTCAAGAATGAGCCAGATCCTCCGATCAATGTTCACATGTACAGGTCAGTGATTGGCTCACTCATGTATTTGACTGCATCACGTCCAGATATTATGTTCTCAGTAAGTGCTTGCTCTAGACATCAGGTGGCTCCTACCGGTTCTAACATGAATGTTGTCAAGAAAATTTTCATGTACATCAAGGCACAACCCAAGCTAGGCTTATGGTATCCTAGGGAATCACCTTTTGTTCTTGAATCCTATAGTGATAGTGACTATGCAGGTGCTAATAATGACATGAAGTCTACTACTGGTGGTTGTCAGTTTTTGGGTCGAAGACTTATCTCATGGCAATGTAAGAAACAGACGATAGGAACTACTTCTTCAACAGAAGCTGAATACATAGCTGCTGCTAGTTGTTGTGGACAAGTCTTGTGGACACAAAATCAGATGTTGGATTATGGGTTCAACTTTATGAATACCAAAGTTTTCATTGACAAACAAAGCACTATCTGCATTGTGAAGAATCCTGTTTTTCATCAACGAACAAAGCATATTTAAATTAGGCACCATTTTATAAGGGATGCCAATGAGAAAAATTTGATACAGGTTCTTAAAGTACATACAGATGATAAAGTTGTTGATTTATTGACTAAAGCCTTTGATGGTCTGCGGTTCAATCACTTGGTGGTTCACATTGGAATGGTCAATCCTTGAGTTCTAGGATTAAGGGGAGGCTTAGTGTACATATTTAATTGCACAGTCTAACATATGGTAGTTTCTAACAACAGCTTTCATGTGTATTTGTGGTGTGTGCTACTTCTAGTGGAGGATTTTGGTCACTTCTAGTGGTTGTATTCAGCTTCTAGTGGATACAAACCCTTTAATGTCAGTTGTGGTTGCCTTCTAGTATCGGTTTGGGTCACTGTTCACTTCGATGACTTTCATTGCCACTTTGTGCTTCTAGTGTTGACCCTTACGCGTTTTGACTTTTATTCAAAGCAAGTTACTTCTGGTATATATCTTTTTATTTTAACATTGGTAACTGGGATTTGCATATAATGGTAAAAGGGCAAGTGGTTACCTTTGCATTAATTACTTAATTTTGAAAGGGCAACCCACATAATTAGGGGTTACTGAAAAGTTACATGACCATTATTTATGGTCAAATCTCACAACTGACTCATTCATCCCAACAAACACACATACGCTCCTACTCTCTTCCTCTTCAATCAATCATCTTCCATCACTTCCAATCATCAACAATGGCTGCTCTACAATACAATCCCGATCATAAAAAGGTGGGTTATCTTGGAGAAGGTCCTAAACGAGAAGAGTTCACAGACATTATCGAGTTTATTAAGGCTTCCAACCTTAGTTATGCTTTTACGGTTTGCCCAACTGTATATGACAGTGTTATTTTTCAGTTCTGGGCAACTGCTCTAACACCCCCAATTTACATTGCGCAGCGGAAATACACAATTGGGTGCTAGACACAAGCATCATCACACAAGGTATATTGAACGACTCAAAAGTGAGACGTTTACACAAAATATAAACAAGATTTTCATAAAAGGTCTAAAAATAAATTTCAACCCATAATTGTACTAAAACGACACCAGAGTAAAGCGTTTAGTCCCCATGGATCTCGACCAACAACCAACAAGTTTAGTACAGTACACAACATAAAGTAAATTGTTCAACAGTAAAAGGTAGAAACAGTTTTTAGACCAACATTCTTCCAAAAGCCAAGCCACAACCTCCACAGCAAAGCTCCATGCTCCATCACTTCCTATTACCTGAAATACATGCATAAAACGAGTCAACAATAATGTTGACCGAGTCTATTGGTTTATCAAATCACATTTGAACACAAGAAGAAAATCAATCATAATCATTTATAGAATTGTCGTACACACAATCTATATTCAAGGAAATAATAAACATTAAACATTGTATTTAAGCTCATGACACCGACCCCTTAACCAAATAGTCACCCACGCCAAATGCCGGTATGACTAGAATAAAACCATTGCCCCTCTAGGGTATCAGTTGCTAGAATACCACAATCTTATTAATAAGTGTGAAAACACTTATCCTTTTACCACTTATTTCCAATAATAACAAGACTAAAACGTGTAATTTATGTCGTAAAAGTCAGAATTATGCGTGGTTTGTGTTTTTATTGTGTTTTAGGACCAAAAGATGAAAAAGGAAGAAAACACGGGCTTTCACGGGCTTTTATCGAAGAAAACGGGAAAAGACGAAGTCAAAAGATCAAGAGTGCAAAAAGAACGGAAGTCCAAGGCCTATTCTGAAGATTTATCGAAGAAAAAGTCTAAAGACGGAAGTTTAATGAAGTCGAACAACTCAAGTCTAAATTAAAGAAGAAAATTATCAAGACAAGTTCAAATCCCGAGACGACGTCGAAAAAAGACAAAGAATTAAATCGAGTCGAGAAGACGTGAAGAAAGAAAGAAAGAAGAGGCAACACATGCACTCCTTCCCATTTTTTCCTATAAATACCCTCCTAATACACATTAGGAGGGTGGTTAGTTTTTAGTTTTTATTTTTCATTTTTCACTTTTCTTTCTAGTTTTAGAGAGAGGAAGTTCCAAACTTTCTCTCACTAAGTTTTCATCTTTTCTTTCTTTTAATCTTTCAAGATTAAACCTTTGTGTATTGTTGATTTCATTAATCAAGTTTAAGTTAAGCTTTTAATCTTTCATCTCTTTCTACCTTTTTTGATTTTAGTTAACTTTTGGTGCGAAATAAATTTAATCCGTGTTGATCTTGATTTTTTTGTGCTTAAAAAGTTAATCTTTTGGTTCCTACATAAGCTTTCATACGATTAAGCTTTAAGATTCTTGTGCTTATTGGCTTATTCGCTTCTTTTATCTTATTTACCTTTAAAAAGTTTTCTTAAAAAGTTCATCTTTTTATAGTTTGATTTATAAGATTGCTTATTTTAAGTTGAAAAAGTTGTTATTTGAGCTTATTGAGTCCTTTTCATTATAGATTCGTTCTAGTTTTGGTGATTAGCTTATCAAATTAGCTTATTGCCTAGCTTATTCTCGAATCCCACATAAATCGGAAAAGGTATAAACCCTTTTCCGATCACAACATTCCGACCAGCACCCCCTCCCCTCATTCCGATCAAAAGATCGGATTAGGGTTTGTGTTTTCCGATTGGGCAGTCTTAATATTCCGATCCTTTGATCGGATTAGGGAATTAATATTCCGATTAGGGTGGTTTTGTGACATTCCGACGACAAGTATTTGTTAACATTCCGATTTGATTCATTTTTACAGTATTCCGACGGGTGTTGTTTGCATATTCCGATTAGTACTTTTCTAACATTCCGATTGGTTTCGAGTTCATACATTCCGACGAGAGTAGTTTTGACATTCCGAGTGTGTTGGGTTCACTAGATGTGAATCTTGCAGCCTGTCAGGAACGGTGAACGACTTCTGTAATCACAAGTTAATTCACAGAGAGACTCTATACACAATATGAATGCAGAATACAAATATAATAAAGAAGAACAGAATAACTATAAGACTTGATCCTTTCTAAGGATTTCTAATATTGATAATCACTAGAACTATGTTTTATGAAGGTGTGTCTAACCCTTCTGCCTAAGGTTCCTTTTATACTACAAGGAAACCCTAATACAACATTAAACAAAACGTGTAAAACTGATATGCATATCCTTTCCTAACATATCTCATGCATATCCTAACAGAATAATAAATAAATAATAAAGTTTGACTTTGACTAGGACCAGGAGCACGACTTGCTCCTACTACTACTAGGACCAGGAGGAACTACATACCTCCTAGTCTACCTATTACATTTAACTATTCCAATGGTCCTAACAATCCTCCCCTAAACTTGAATTTGACCTGTTGAGTTCAAGTTTCCTGGTAAAACGTGCAATAAAGCTCGAGGATTGAATCAGCAAAAGTAATAGCAGCATCAGCAAGATAAGGAACAGAAGAACCGTCGCAACATAGGACACTAGAAGCTTCTCCAAAGCTTGAAACATATCAGCATCATGTTGAATCTTTACAGCAACATGAGCAGATTTGATGAGCCTTTACCAAGTAGTTGCTCGCTCTTGGGCTAGGCAGTCTTTATGGTGGAATAAGCATCACCCTGGGAGACCAGAACCCAACCCAACTCTTAGAACGTGAATCAATGGGGAGTGGGGGTACCCGGATGATTTTAGGCAAACCATCACAGCCGTCAACGGATTTGATATGTCTTTACCAGAAGCCGTACCCCTCTAGACTCGCCAACTCTCAGCAATGAAGCATCGGTGAGTTGAAAACCCTATAGCTTTAAGCAAGCTATTACAGCTATCAACGGATTTGATAAAATCTTTACCAAGAGCCGTACCCCCTTGGATTAGCCACTTTTCAGTCTAGGACCATGGCAAGTGAAAACCATCCAGTTTTGGGTAACCTGGCAACCATCAACGGATTTGAGAATCGCACCAGGAGCCGTACCCTCAAGGTGAATCAACTCTTTCTTGTCGATTAGACATGGTGAGTTGAGGACCATTTGTTGTGAGGACCAAGTCCAACACCAGATGAAACCAGTAACCAGCACAAGGACAACACATCAACCAGAACCCATAGTTTGAATCAGCAAATGGTATCATATTCACAGGTGTAAAATCCATAATATGTGTAAAGTATAAGCAGATATTATATAAAAAGTATATATATTTTTTTTAACTAGAATTAATGAAATTCACCAATCACTTTACATATTGGTGAAAAGAATGGTAGTATTAACAAATGAACAAAAACACAAAACATAAAACTTACAAACCAACCAGTTCAGAGACCAGAAGCAGCCTGCTTATCCGCTTTCAAACGAGCCTGGATCCCTTCCACCAACGCAGTTGCCATAGAAGACTCATTCCCTGAGGGAGCATTAGAAATCTGCAAGTGACAAGCCAACATAGCCTCTATCGAAGCAATCGCCAACGGATAATCCAAGTCTGTGAGCATGAAGACCATATGACTAGATTCCAACTCTAACATATGCACACCACATCCCGCATATAATTTCCATCGCTGAATAACCTATTGCATCTGATCCTTCCAGACACCATAAACAGGAGCATGGGGAGAGGCATCAAGCATCATCTTTAAATCAGCCCATACTCGCAGTCCAGGCCAGGAAGACACAACAGTAGGATCCTCAGGCATGCCGGTATCCACAAACCCATATAAAGCCATAAGATCCTTATGATCCACCCAAGACAAAATACCCTGCAGACCCGAAGCAAACCGCACAGACCCATCACTAAGAGTAATCCTATGAGATACCGTACCAGGAAGAGTCGTGGAAAGCGCAACCGTCCAACCAGTAATATATCCATTTCCCAAAGGCAAATCAGAGTCACTATCAGAAGCTGCATCAATTAGGTTTTCGGGAGCACGCTTCGCATAGGGAATCGTCATGCCACGTCGAACACGTCGAGCCAATTTCTTGCGAAGCGAATGGCGAGGGGTGGAATCACTAGGCGAGGGTTCAACCTTTACCTTTACTTGAGCAGCAGAAGTGGGAGCAGTAGAAGTAGAATCAATAGTTTTTCAACCCAACGGATCAACATGAGCCGCACCAGAAGAAGGAACAGGTTGAGGACCAGGCACTGGTGGTGATGGGGATGCCATAGCAGGTGTAGCAGCAGTGGTGGTTGTGGTAGCAAAGGTGGTGATAGCAGGACACGAATAAGAAACCGGATGAACAACCGAAGGAGAAGAGGTGGTACCAACTGTAGAAGCAGCAAAAACCGATGGAATAGCAGCAGAACCAGGAGTAGGATCAGATGTAGAACCAGTCGTAACAGCAGGTGAAGAAGTGGTCACCACACGTGGAGAAGGACGATAGATAAATCGCTCCGGAATTGGGGTGCTTTGATGCTTGACCATTCTTTCATATAGTGCTTTAAGTGCATCAAAAGACAAAGCCCAAACCCTGTCCCACTTCCAACCAGTAGTGAAATAAGCAGCCGTCTGATACTTCACATATCGCTGCATCTGCTTGCGCTCCTCAGCTCTCGACAAAGGTTTGTTCTTACGCTTCTCACGAAGCTGTGCAGCAAGCGCCAACTGATGCTTGCGCATCAACACCATGGCCCGAGGAATACAGTTATGCTCATCCACATCCGAACCCAAAAGATTAGTTAACTGGGAATAATCCCTAGTAAGAATAGTCAACATCTGCATCCAATCACTTTCATTCCAATGCATAGCATCATGATGCACTTGGTCACGTCTTTGTTTTTGAAGCGCTTCCTCCTCAGCCCGAGCAGCTTCATCAATTTCGGCTTGCATCCTTAGAGCAGCCTCCTCACCCAACCTATCCTCCTCAAGCTGTCTGCGTGTACGCTTGCGAGGTGGTGAGGGAGCATCAGTCATGGGAGCCTTCCCCTTTGGATCATGGGATGGACCAGCATTGGAACCAGCAGTAGGACCAGAAGCACCATCCATTGGTGTGGGAATAGCAGCAAGAGAAGGAACAATGGAGGAAGTCAGAGGAATCGGCAAAACATCATACAATTTATCAGCAAGCCAACAAAGTCAAACCATCCTCAACACGATCCTTAACTTCCTCATCAGAATCAGAGTGAAACACATGCTTCTTTCGTTGTCTTTGTTGAGTCTCCAAAGCTTTGATGCGATCAGCCATGGGAAGAACAAACTCCCTAGTAAGCTTCTGGTGTTGATTCAAATCTGCTTCCAAGGAAAGAATCCGTGCATGATACCTGTGCATAAGATCAAGTAGAGAAGTAAGTGTAATAGGCTCCTCCGCTTTCCCACCAAGAGGACTTGGATCAGGGAAGACGTCACTGGAACCAGAAGCAACAAATGGATCAACATTGGGAGCACTAGCACTAGTAGGCTCATCAGAAGAGTGTGGAGCAGGACTAGGAGGGGGAGTCTGCACAAATGGAGACGAATGTGGTATTGAAGAAGGAGCAGCCTTGGAAGTGGATGGCCTTTCAACCACTACTTCCTCAACCAGCTCTTCCTCAACCACATGAGGTCCACCACCAGCATGATCCTCCTCCTCCATTGGGTCATCATCTAATTGCGGTTCCTCCTCGGCTTGGTCAACCGGAGGAACAACACCAGCAGGAGGACCCTGAGCCAACCCCAACATAGCCGCAGTAAGAGGCCTCCACTCCCCGCTAAACCCATGGACCATATTATAATACACTTTGGCAGTCAGCTTAGAAGTCACATGTTCAGTCCTATCACGAGGAATACAAACCAGTATTTGTTGTAAAAACCTAGGATACATTAGAAACTTCTTCCTAGAACCAGCACTAGATAGATTGGTAACCATCCCCTCAAACAAATAACGAGAGAAATTAAACACCCTACCCTGTGCTAAGCAAATGAGACCAGTAGCCAAAGGAGTAGGGAAAGCATCCCAACTCCCAGACTTGGGACTTAAACAATGAATCAGAAAATGCACCAGAAGCTTCAATTTGGGGGGGAAACCGATTCTTTTGGAAGTTAAACTTCCCCCCATGATTATACCCTATAGCAGCCATCCCCTCCAACACCTCCGCATTGGGGATGGAAACAACCCCACCTTCATCCTGAAGATGAAGGGAACTACGGATAGAAGCCTCAGAAACCACGTATGAACGTCCATCTATGGTAGCATAGAGTTCACGTGGAAGACCAACCACAACCACAAGACGAGCAGAAGCCTAAAACTGACGAATAACACTATCATAAATAGTGGGACATACAGTAAATGCATACCTGAGGTTGGAAGCCTCAATAAAATCCACAATGTCAGTGAAACCATCACGATGTGGACCATCTCCTAGATAGGCGACCTTGTTGTGAGCAGGTTGTTATACCAGGGCAGCCATGGATCTTGATTAATTGACTGGGAGATGATTTTTGTTAGGGTTGAGAGAGTAGGATCGGTTGTGTGTGTGTTATGAGTGGGATAAAAGAGTCAAAGGGGGGGGGGGGTAATTGACCATAAATAATGGTGGGAGTAACTGTTCATTGACCCCTAATAATAGGGGGTTGCCCTTTCAAATTAGACAGTTATGACATAGTAACCACTTGCCCCCTTTAACATTGTTTCCAAATTCCAATTTACCAAAGTTAAATAAGAGTTTAAATACCAGAATTTGAATGCGTTGACTAAAGGTCAAAGCGCACAATGGTCAATACTAGAAGCAATATGTGGTCAACAGAAGTCAATAAGATGAACAGTGTCCTAGACCAGTACCAGAAGCCAAACATCACATGACAAAGAAGGATTTGTAACCACCAGAAGCCAACCAATAATGACTAGAAGCTAGCCAATGAGGACTAGAAGCCAGCCATGAAAGAATATAACCACCAGAAGTGAGCAAAATCCTCCACCAGGAGTAACACACACCACCAGAACCAAAGCAATATGTTGTTAAAATCTACCAATATGTTAGTCTGTGCAAGGTAATATGTACACGAAGCCTCCCCTGAGGCTTAGCCTCCCCTCAATCCTAGACCTCAAGTATTGACCATCCTAATGTGAACCACCAAGTGGTTAAACCGAGGACCATCAAAGGCTTTTGTCAGCAAATCAGCAACATTATCATCCGTATGAACTTTAAGAACCAGTATCAACTTCTTCTCATTGGCATCCCGTATAAAATGGTGCCTAATTTCAATATGCTTTGTTCGCTGATGAAAAACATGATTCTTCACAATGGCGATAGTACTTTGATTGTCAATGAAAATTTTGGTGTTCATAAAATTGAACCCATAGTCCAACATCTGATTTTGGATCCATAATACTTGTCCACAACAGCTAGCAGCAGCAACGTATTCAGCTTCTGTTGAAGAAGTAGCTACTATCGTCTGTTTCTTGCATTGCCATGAAACAAGTCGTCGACCCAAAAATTGACAACCACCAGTAGTAGACTTTCTGTCATTATTAGCACCTGCATAGTCACTATCACTATATGCTTCAAGAACAAAAGGTGATTCTTTAGGATACCACAAGCCCAACTTGGGTTGAGCCTTGATATACTTGAAAATCTTCTTAACAGCATTCAAGTTAGAAACCGTTGGAGCCACCTGATGTCTAGAACAAGCACTTACTACAAACATGATATCTGGACGTGATGCAGTCAAATACATGAGTGAGCCAATCATAGACCTGTACATGTGAACATTAACCGGGGGATCTGGCTCATTCTTGCGTTTGACTTTAGCAAATTCATAAGGAGTTGCTGCTGGTCGAAGAGGATCCATGTCAAACTTCGGAAGAATCTCATGAACATATTTATCTTGACTGATGAAGATCCCATCCGACTGTTGCGTGACTTGAAGGCCAAGGAAGAAGGAAAGCTCTCCCATAGTACTCATCTGAAACTCGCCTTTCATCAAGTGTTCAAACTCATCACACCATTCCTTCTTAGTAGAACCAAAGATAATGTCGTCCACATAAACCTGAACAAGGATAATGTCCTTGGTATCCCGCTTAAGAAATAGTGTTTTGTCAATAGTACCTCTTCTATAGCCATTCTTTAACAAGAAAGTTGAATGACGCTCATACCAAGCTCTAGGAGCCTAATGTAATCCATAAAGAGCCTTGACCACCTTGTAAACTTTCTTGGGATGAAGTGGATCTACAAAGCCCTTAGGTTGAGTGACATACACCTCCTCATCAATTTTGCCATAGAGAAATGCACTCTTGACGTCCATCTGAAACACCGTAAAGCCCACATAAGAAGCAAAAGCCAAAAACAGACGAATAGCCTCAATCCTTGCAACCGGAGCAAAAACTTCAGTGTAGTCAATGCCCTCAATTTGAGTGTGGCCCTGTGCGACAAGCCTAGCTTTATTCCTTACGACAATTCCCCGTGCATCCTTCTTGTTCTCGAGAATCCATTTGGTATTGATTGTTGTCTTTCCATCTGGTAAGTCAACTAGAACCCAAACATTCTGAAACAAGAATTGCTGCATTTCTTCCTGCATAGCCTCCACCCAGCTCTGATCCTCAAGAGCATGAGAGACTGACCTAGGTTCCACCTGTGAAAGAAAACAAGCAAACAAACAGTGTTGAAAGTCCGTATGATTATTACGCTTTTGATCTTCAATATAGCTCACAAGAGCATGATGATCAGACGAGGCCTTCTTCTGCATTCTGTGTGTCTTGATAGTAGAACTAGGATCTCCAATGATTTGGGTGGTAGGGTGATCTTCTTGGAATTGCAACACCGGATTGGAAGTAACCTCTACTTCTGGTTCCATGTTATTGAGATCCCCAACAAAATCAGCATCATATGAAGCAGCGTTGAAAATGCCATCTACTGGTTGTTTATGAATATCATCCAGCTTGGTAGAAGACTTCTTTTGATGGTTCCCCAAATCAGAAGGACTGGAGAATCGAGTATTTGAAGCAGACTCACTAGCTGGAGTACCAATAGGTGATAAGCTAGCACTAGGAGCAGAAGCTGGGGTACTAGGAGCAGCTATGTCAGTAGGCGTATTCAAGGGAAACTCAAAGCCACCTTGAGCAGCTGTTGTAGTAGCTTGTTGTTGTTGTTTGAGAAGGGTGTCAAGCGCTACTTGTGAATCCAACACATCCAATGGAGTTGCATCACTAGGAGGAGTAGGAGAGACGGTGGTCGAGTAGGATGGAACCACAAAAATATCATCCTCGTCATCTGAATCAGAAAGACTAGAAGGAACACGTGTACTAGAAGTTGCAAACACTTGTGGACCTGCAGCATGGTTAGTTTTGAAACGAAAATATCCAAATGAATCACTAAGATAATCAAGATCAAAATACCATTCAGAACCCTTGCCTTGGATGTTTGACTTCTCTTCAAAATACCTGAGATTTATAGTTTCAATGACCCGCTTGGCTTGGAGATTGTAGACACGATAAGCACGAGAGTGAGCTGAATATCCCACAATGTATCCTTCATCCGCATTGCCATCAAACTTCCCCAAATAGTCACTAGTATTCGGAATGGTGACAGGACACCCAAATGGCTTCAAATGAGCAATATTAGGAACTCTGGCCGTTAGGAGCTCATAAGGTGTCTTCTTGTGAGGATTGGTAATAGAAACCCTATTCAAAACATAACTTGTAGTATTAACAACATCTGTACAGAACATGGTTGGAAGCTTGGAATCGGCAAGCATTGTTCTTGCTGCTTCTATTAGAGTCTTGTTCTTTCTTTCTCCCACACCATTCTGTTGAGGAGTTCTTGCTGCACTATAATCTCTTTTGATGCCCTTATCAGTACAAAGTGCTATGAGGTCTTTATTTTTGAACTCAGTTCCATTATCACAACGAAAACCTTTAACCTTCTTGGACAACTGGTTCTCTATAAGGGTAAGAAAATCTCTAAGAATTGAGTAGGTCTCACTCTTGGCAGCCATGAAGAACACCCACGTAAACCTGCTATATCCATCAGTTACCACCAAACAGAATTGTTTGTGGTCAATGCTCCTAATGGAAGTAGGACCAAATAAATCCATGTGTAGTAGCTGCAATGGTTCAGTAATAAGACTAAGAGCAGTAATGGCCTTGAAGGATGCTTTATGCTGTTTGCCTTTGCTGCAAGCAATACAATTTATATCATTTCTAAATGACTTGGGAGGTAAACCAGAGACCAGATTCAGATTTGCTAGTTTGTGAATGGTCTTGAAGTTCACATGCCCCATCCTTCTGTGCCATTGAGTGGCTTCATCTTCTGAGGCTTTAGCAACCAGACATGCTAGTTGACCAGTAAGGTTGACTTCATTCAGCTTGATGCTATAGAGATTTTGTCTTCTAGGGATTCTGAGCAAAATCTGTGAGTCATCCGGAAGCTCAAAGTCTTTGGAGAGAACAAGTGCATCAGTATCCGTGAAGAGAACAAACTGCTTCTTATCACAAATCTGAGAGACAGATATCAAGTTGAAGTGCTAAAGTTCTTCCACATAGTAGACTTGCTCAAAATTTAGATTAGGCGTCTTAATTGTTCCTTTCCCAGTGATCCTGCCTTCACCTCCACCAAAATAGACCTTGCCGCCTTGAAATGGTACAAAGTTAGAGAGAAGACTTTTATTTCCTGTCATGCTCCTGGAGCAACCACTATCAACAATGCCTAATGTAAAACCCGTATTTAAAAATCAGAATATTTAAATACGCAGCTTAATTTTAATAAAGTATATAAGTATTAATTATTAGACAAAGATATAAACGCAGAAAGTAAATATGCAATCCCAATTTATTTTAAATACTATAAATATTACAATTATTCAGATAGTGAGTATTTAGTCTCATAAAATATTACAGATGAATTATTTATTTTACAGAAACAATTAAACGTTATCAGGAATCGCGCAGTCTCAGTTTTAATTAAAATCGTGACGTGGTTAATTATTTAGAAAATAATTATTACTAGTTAATAATTAAATACAAGCTATTCAGTATCGCGTAAGTGTTGCAGTTATTATTATTCATTCAGAAAATTAAATAAATACATGACGGATTTAAAACACGAACACGCCTGTTAAATGATTAAACAGAAATCGAAACAAAAGTATACATATGGTGCTCGGGCCGCGTTTAAAACAAAGAAAGGAAAGAAGTGGGCTATTAAGCCGGCCCAGAAAAAAAAAACACGAGGGTTTTCTTCCCACCTCACTTGTCTAAACAGAAACAAAAAAAAATATTAGGGTTTGTAGGCTGTGTGAGTATTACCGCCGGCAAAAGACAAAAAAATATAAAAAAAATAAAAAAAATTAAAACAAAGAAGGCCGCCAGATGGAACAATGGATTCAGGTTTTTGATTTGTTCATCATCAAGGTGAGTGTTGTGATCTCGATTTCTAAACCATAAAAACATGTAAGTAAACCATGATCTCGTTTTATTCTTTTGCCTCATGATACACGATTTCATATAAAGGGGTGTCGGGGTTTTGCCTAGATCACAGAAACCGAGAGCCCAAGGCTCTCGGTGTGTTGCTGCTCGACCCAGCCGAGACCACAACAAGGTCTCGGTATTTCTTTTTGCGACCAGCGCGAAACAAACCCCACAGCAGGGGTGTTTGGCTTTTCAAACAGCAGAAAACACCAACAGGGGTGTTTGGGTTTAATTTTGCATAAGGGTGTGTTTGGGTTTGTCAGAAACAAAAGTAGTGGGAACCTTGTAAACTAACAGTGGGAATAAAACAAGCAGGGGGAACTAATAACTAGGCAGTGGGAAACAAGCAGTGGGAACTGCTTTTGGGCTACAACTGGGGGCTGTTGGGCCTCGGTTTTGGGCCGACCCGAGACATAGTGTCTCGGGAAGATTTTCGACTCGGGTTTCGGAGGCGCGTTTGAAAAATGAAAACGAAGAACTTTATTTTATTAACATTAAATCATTTTAAAAATTAAGTTCATATCGTAATTTTAGCAAAACAGTAATTGTTTATTTAATTTAATTAGTAAATTAAATTATTAATGATTTAACTAGTTTTATTTATTAAAAACGTATGATCTTACTTAAATTAGTTGAATATTCATGAAACCATTTTTAGAAATAATTTTGGAAACGTTCTATTTCCGGAAACTTTCTAATTCAGGAAACTTTCTAGTTATGGCAAGTTACTAATTATAGTAACATTATAATGACATGCTACAGTATAATATCATAATCAAAATACAATACAATATACAGTAATCAGGAACACAGGATATACGTTATTCAGTAAATATTTAAAGACCAGTCAGATTATCAGAAATACACTGGACTATCAGATTAACCAAATTCTACATAAATTGTAATACAAGAATAAGTTAAATTAAATTTAGAACATATAAGAATCAGTAACAGCAAACGGTATTTAGACGACTTATTTTCCGTCCATTATTTATGTAGTATCCGTGAAGTCAGAGTCGATCCTTCCGTCTTTCCTTGTTCACTGGACACGAGGTACGGATTTCCGCCCTTTCAGTAAGGATTTTTTTGCCTATGCATGGTTAGGATTCCCCGTATGCAGCCAAATGTTTTCCCCAGTATATGTTTAAGCTTATCAGAAATCATGTTAATAATTAAATAAATTGCCTGAGCATTATATACAAGCATGATTAGTTTATGTACTAGTTACGGAGGTACCGTAACCACGGCACTAGAGGCACCGGTGTCGTGACTCACATGCAGGAGAGTGATATCCTGCATCATCCCACTCAGCTCAGCTTGGCCTATTTATCAGTATTATTAGTGGGGCGTATGGATGCATCCTAGGCTACAGTTTACAGTTTAGCAGGTGAATGTGGTGTGTGCTCTACATCCTTCACATTGGAGCTGATCCCTCCACCCAACACAGTTATTTAGAGGTCACCCCTCTACAGCATGACGAGGTCACCCCTCTATGTATTCATGCAGCAGTTGTTACAGCACATGACCTATATAAGCTCTTGGCAATTAAAATACAGTAAATGCATGTTATACAGATTTAATAGATAACAAGTCAGATTCATTTTTGAGAAATCAGACTTTACAGATTATTTACAGATTTCCGCTGCAACCTTATTTATCAGTCTTACGGCTTCAGTATTTATCATCTACTTCATTTTAGTAATTCCTTATCATGCTTCATATCCGTTCACTGAGTGTTATGCTCAGTCGTAGTCCCTTTCATGTTCTAACGGCAGGTACACCAGGACGCCTTTTGGATTCTAAGAGCATGTGCATTTGGATGAAAGCTATCCAGACTTCTTACTTTATGCATTTCTTACATTATTCTGCTTATTTGGACATTGTTTAGTCCTTTCTTTCAGTATTTTATTTTCATGTTTTGGGCTTATGTTTGGATTGCCGATGTTTGATTCTGGTATTTCCTTTATGGTCAGTTAATGTTTTAGGACATTTACCTTATGCTTTGATGACACGCCATAAATACACGTAACGGTCCACTTATCCAAGTGGGGTGTTACAATTATGGTATCAGAGCTATAGGTTCGACCTGTAGGCTCTAAAACTTGACCTGTGACTAGTGGGTAGTCACCAGGAACTTCCCAGATTTTGGCGTTGTTATCTTTCATGTTTCTCATGGATTATTCAGTCAGTTTTCTTCATTTATCAGTCAGTTTTCTTAAAGTTTTGACTAAGTAAAAGGTTGGTACATAACTAGCCATACTAAGTCGCATGTGCTTTTTAGCGAGTTATCGTTTTGGTGAACTGACCATAGACGTTCACCCTTGCCCGTTCGGATTTTTGTATAGATGAACTGATCATGGGCGCTTATCCTTACTCATGTCAGATTCATGTTTTCAGTCCAATATTACGTGGTGAACCAGCCCATATACGTTCACCAATGTTCAGATCAAATTTCATGATTTTCAGTCAAATGTTGTTTTGTGAACCGATTCATAGTTGTTCACATTTGTCATATCATGACATTCTATAAATTTTGACAAGTATGGATTGGACTACAGCCATCCATATTTAATATCAGATTATAATTTTCTATACATGACAGTTCTCAGAAAATTTTGACCAGTATGGATCGAACCAGAATAGCCCATACTTAGTCTCATGTTTTCTTCTTTGGATTCTGAGGATTGAACCATAGCTATCCACATCAGTTGATGTTAAACGTCAATTGATTCTTCTCCTATGTTATTTGTATCAGTCAAGTTTATACTTTCACGAGAATGTCGTTTTCATGCTGACTAAGTTCATGTCTCCTTATGAGGATTATGTTTTTAGCAAGGTGATAGTGTTTTCACCCAAAAATACAGAAGGATTACAGTATCATCCTATTTCATGATAAATCATGTTCTGGTTTTCATCAATCATGTCTTTATACTGAACATTGATGAAACTCCGTTTAATCATACTTTTCAGCCTCTATACAACCAGCATTAAGTCCATGCAGAAATTTTCAGCCCATCATAGTAACTGTTTCAGTTCAGTTGCTAACCAGTTAAATCAAATTATTTTCCATTGATAATATCAGACAAGCGACACCAGTATCGATCACCCCATAAAATTTCCACCAGCTCCATGTACAGTATTTCACGTGTACTCTACGTATAGCGTCTCAGATATGCTCCATGTGCAGTATTTATTTTGTACTTCATGTACAGTAGTCCAGGTGTACTCCAGGTACCCTACTCCATGGATATTTCTAATCGATCTTCAATCATCTCAGGCGTCTCCACTTGTCGATATTCTACCAGATGCTGATGCTGCTCGTGAGTTGAAGATTTTGCTAGATGCTGATACCGCTAACACTTTGAAGACCTCACAAATGCAGATGCTGCTGAACTTTGGAGATTTCTCAAGATGCTGATGCCGTATATACTATGAAGACTGCGGAACGAGGACGAAAACTATAAATTTGGAATTTCTGACAAGAATAAATTCAACCATCAGACACTACCATTCTATATTATGTTTTTACTTCCTCAGTTAGATGTCACACTTCACTCAGCTAATCTTTCCGTCAGAAGAGTGGGAACCGGTAACCAGCCGACCACTCAGCAGAAATAATTACATTAATCACGGTCATGATAACGACCGTCAGGAAACTGACAGAAAAAGTAGCAGTGACAACCACCGTGCTCATAATTAATCAATCAGTACCATCGGAACCCCAGAACGGACGTGACCAGAAATACAGAGGTCAGCAGTCTAACCGGTCCGTGAATCCTAGCAGTTACCAAAAATTTTTCAGCCTTGTTCATATTCATCTATTAAAACACGTGCCAACACATCAGTCAAGACATAGTTCTCAGGTATCATTTCGGAAGACACATATCAGGGCACCAGTCATGATACACGTCATACGAATATCTTCTCAGAGTACGAGTCCGAGCTCCTAGTTCCAGTATGTTCCAAGCAAGACCCTCAGTAATTCAGGGTATCTTTCAGGAAGGGGTATACTCATTCTATTATGCCACGCATATATCATATCATTAAAATTCAGTCACCACCACCAGATTATTATTCAGATTAAACACACGGTAATCATTCTGTGAGGATACAGACGAAACCACTCAGTGGAAGTCGCCACGTTACTCCACGTATTCCTATGTCAGCTTTATGTAAATCAGATATTTACCTACCTCTCAGCCGAAAGGACTCCACAGTATCACCTATATTATTAAGGTTTCCTTTCAATTAACGGTAAGATCTGTCTTACTAAATTCTAAATATATTGTTATACTTTCTGCCAGAAAAATCAGTACAAATTACGTCTACCTTACAAGTACGTGGCTTGTCAGTCCATAGCTACGAAGACTTTTACCTACCTGTTATAAATTCACTTTTGAAATTCCTTAAATTCATGATCAGCAGATTATTCCAGAGTTCCAAATATAATTTCAGAAAGTTTTAAAGAAATTCCTTCCTAACCACGAGACAGAAATTTAACATCGAGCTAGTCTCAAGAACAGAACTTGTTTTCAGAACTCTTTATTACAGGGCTCTAGCTACGTTAAAAGAGTTGCAGCAATTGCTGCAAGAGTTACCAAAACTAGGCTTTATTCTCCCTAGCGCACCATCGAAAAATTTATCAGATCACCATTCCTAATCGATTTTCATTCCATGAATAGAAAGTTTAATTGACCTACTACGAGGTGTCTTAAACATTCTTCCAAGAAAATTCAAGATCATGCTACCATCAGTGGTGAGGGAAGAACATGATGTTCTTCAGACCGTTGTTGCACATATTATAGCCACTCTAAAAATTTTAAATTTTACTTCTGACCTCCCTAATGCTCCATCTATAGTATGAAAATGTATGAATAAGTTTTCCTTGAATTCCCAGACAAAATTAATAGTACATTCATTGACAATATTCTGATCTCCTAAACTCTAGAGAAGGGCATGAGAATCATCTTTTCACGACCCCGCAGATTCTCCGATAGGAGAAAATTATATACGCAAGTTTTCTAGATGTATATTTCAGATGAACAAAGTGGCATTTCTGAACCACTCTATTTCAACAGAAAGTAATTCCAGACAATCCTGCGAAGGTGAAGGCCATCACCTGATGGTCCCGACTGACGCCGGTGAACGAAGTACAATTTTCTAGAACTCAATTAACTACTACCGCAGAAACTGCCGATAGTTCTCACTAAAAATGTGTTAAGACTATTCAACCAGATTTCCACCAGAATGTTCCACAATCCCAGACAAAACTCTGATAGAATCCGCATCACGCATTGATGCAGCTATGTTCATATCTAGATGCCTGACCTACTGCAGGTTCAAGATAGAACGCCGTCATATTAGTGAGTTACTACAACCCTTAGAAATTTCTGAACAGAAATGAGACGAAATTCCATGAAATTGTTATCAGCTACCACAGGCTCAGAGAAAGTATGATACTATCTAAGTTATCATCAACCATGTAATCAGCCTGCGCGTTGCTTTCAACCGAAAGGATCACGTAGTAGCAGATCTGCAGAAAATTTTGAAATTTAGCGGTAAACCGTACGAATTCAAGGCATTCCTTTGACCATCATATCAGACAGAATTTATGTTCACGATCAAGTGTATGTTTACGCCACTTTAAATTCATGTTTATTTTCACTGTCACGTTTACGTCTCATTCGCGGTATGATGCTATTCTAGTCCATCTTTATGCTATCTCTTGATTTAAGCCCACATTTATGTTCATAACATTGTTCACGTTCAAGTTCGTGTGCCATTTCACAATTCACGTTTCCCAGTTTATCACCGTATACGGTTACAGAAAGCTGAGAAATTAGACTCAAGTTTAGCACAACTATTCCATAACCAGGCAGACGTTTCACATCTCAAGCCGTAACATTTGGCATTCATTCCTCAGTCAGCATACGTTCATGATATGTTCTAGTATCACGTTCACAGTATGATTCACGTATTACATTCATGATATATTCCATTCCAAATCTCCTTATATAATTATGAACCACGTTCACAATTGCTCACTCAGCACGTTCACAATTGTTCACGTAGTTCGTCCCTATATTTCAGAAGCCTTCTCAGACATATAAATGTTATCTTTTCAGGATAATTGTACGTACCGTTTCATGTATACTACATGCTATAGCTTATTCATTCAGGTTCAGAAAATCCATCATAAGTATGGAACCTGAAAGTATTCAGCATCATCAGTAAAGGGTTACCAGGACCAATATTTTTTTTATTATGTTTAGACCCTTGAAGGAATCGTTTCGAGCGGGAGGCCACTCGAAACAGAGGAGTCCATCCGGACCTCTCATCCCCTTTCCTTCAATAAATCCAGTTAAGTTCTTTCAGTCATGTCACGTTCCATGTTCTCTTCAGCCATGTCACGTTACATGATCATTTCAGCCATGGCAGGTTTATACCTATCAGCAGCATTATGTCTTAATTAGAAGACAATTCATCCTTCAGCTAAATTGTCTTTTCAGTCTACGTGTTCTTTCAGTTCTTATAACTTCATCAGCTTATTACCTTTAATTCGAGGACGAATTTCTCCTTTTTAGAGGGGAAGAATTGTAAAACCCAGTATAGTCGTATCTTTAATTCGGGGACGAATTATTGTGTTTAGAGGGGAAGAATTGTAAAACCCGTATTTAAAAATCAGAATATTTAAATACGCAGCTTAATTTTAATAAACTATATAAGTATTAATTATTAGACAGAGATATAAACGCAGAAAGTAAATACGCAATCCCAATTTATTTTAAATACTATAAATATTACAGTTTTTCAGATAGTGAGTATTTAGTCTCAGAAAATATTACAGATGAATTATTTATTTTACAGAAACAATTAAACGTTATCAGGAATCGCGCAGTCTCAGTTTTAATTAAAATCGTGACGTGATTAATTATTTAGAAAATAATTATTACTAGTTAATAATTAAATACAAGCTATTCAGTATCGCGTAAGTGTTGTAGTTATTATTATTCATTCAGAAAATTAAATAAATACATGACGGATTTAAAACACGAACACGCCCGTTAAATGATTAAACAGAAATCGAAACAAAAGTATACATATGGTGCTCGGGCCGCGTTTAAAACAAAGAAAAGAAAGAAGTGGGCTGTTAAGCCGGCCCAGAAAAAAAAAACACGAGGGTTTTCTTCCCACCTCACTTGTCTAAACAGAAACAAAAAAAAATATTAGGGTTTGTAGGCTGTGTGAGTATTACCGCCGGCAAAAGACAAAAAAAAAAAATAAAAAATAAAAAAAAAATAAAACAAAGAAGGCCGCCAGATGGAACAATGGATTCAGGTTTTTGATTTGTTCATCATCAAGGTGAGTGTTGTGATCTCGATTTCTAAACCATAAAAACATGTAAGTAAACCATGATCTCGTTTTATTCTTTTGCCTCATGATACACGATTTCATATAAAGGGGTGTCGGGGTTTTGCCTAGATCACAGAAACCGAGAGCCCAAGGCTCTCGGTGTGTTGCTGCTCGACCCAGCCGAGACCACAGCAAGGTCTCGGTGTTTCTTTTTGCGACCAGCCCGAAACAAACCCCACAGCAGGGGTGTTTGGCTTTTCGAACAGCAGAAAACACCAACAGGGGTGTTTGGGTTTAATTTTGCATAAGGGTGTGTTTGGGTTTGTCAGAAACAAAAGTAGTGGGAACCTTGTAAAGTAACAGTGGGAATAAAACAAGCAGGGGGAACTAATAACTAGGCAGTGGGAAATAAGCAGTGGGAACTGCTTTTGGGCTATAGCTGGGGGCTGTTGGGCCTCGGTTTTGGGCCGACCCGAGATATAGTGTCTCAGGAAGATTTTCGACTCGGGTTTCGGAGGCGCGTTTGAAAAATGAAAACGAAGAACTTTATTTTATTAACATTAAATCATTTTAAAAATTAAGTTCATATCGTAATTTTAGCAAAACAGTAATTGTTTATTTAATTTAATTAGTAAATTAAATTAATAATGATTTAACTAGTTTTATTTATTAAAAACGTATGATCTTAATTAAATTAGTTGAATATTCATGAAACCATTTTTAGAAATAATTTTGGAAATGTTCTATTTCAGGAAACTTTCTAATTCAGGAAACTTTCTAGTTATGGCAAGTTACTAATTATAGTAACATTATAATGACATGCTACAGTATAATATCATAATCAAAATACAGTACAATATACAGTAATCAGGAACACAAGATATACGTTATTCAGTAAATATTTAAAGACCAGTCAGATTATCAGAAATACACCGGACTACCAGATTAACCAGATTCTACATAAATAGTAATACAAGAATAAGTTAAATTAAATCTAGAACATATAAGAATCAGTAACAGCAAACGGTATTTAGACGACTTATTTTCCGTCCATTATTTATGTAGTATCCGTGAAGTCAGAGTCGATCCTTCCGTCTTTCCTTGTTCACTGGACACGAGGGACGGATTTCCGTCCTTTCAGTAAGGATTTTTTTTCCTATGCATGGTTAGGATTCCCCCTATGCAGCCAAATGTTTTCCCCAGTATATGTTTAAGCTTATCAGAAATCATGTTAATAATTAAATAAATTGCCTGAGCATTATATACAAGCATGATTAGTTTATGTACTAGTTACGGAGGTACCGTAACCACGACACTAGAGGCACCGGTGCCATGACTCACATGCAGGAGAGTGATATCCTGCATCGTCCCACTCAGCTCAGCTTGGCCTATTTATCAGTATTATTAGTGGGGCGTATGGATGCATCCTAGGATACAGTTTACAGTTTAGCAGGTGAATATGGTGTGTGCTCTACATCCTTCACATTGGAGCTGATCCCTCCACCCAGCACAGTTATTTAGAGGTCACCCCTCTAGAGCATGATGAGGTCACCCCTCTATGTATTCATGCAGCAGTTGTTACAGCACATGACCTATATAAGCTCTTGGCAATTAAAATACAGTAAATGCATGTTATACAGATTTAACAGATAACAGTTCAGTTTCATTTTTGAGAAATCAGACTTTACAGATTATTTACAGATTTCCGCTGCAACCTTATTTATCAGTCTTACGGCTTCAGTATTTATCATCTACTTCATTTTAGTAATTCCTTATCATGCTTCATATCCGTTCACTGAGCGTTATGCTCAACCGTAGTCCCTTTCATGTTATAACGGCAGGTACACCAGGACGCCTTTTGGATTCTAAGAGCATGTGCATTTGGATGGAAGCTATCCAGACTTCTTACTTTATGCATTTCTTACATTATTCTGCTTATTTGGACATTGTTTAGTCCTTTCTTTCAGTATTTTATTTTCATGTTTTGGGCTTATGTTTGGATTGCTGATGTTTGATTCCGGTATTTCCTTTATGGTCAGTTAATGTTTTAGGACATTTACCTTATGCTTTGATGACACGCCATAAATACACGTAACGGTCCACTTATCCAAGTGGGGTGTTACACCTAAACTAGGATCTTGGTATGGAGTAACCTACAACAACAAGATAATAAAATTGCAAAAGTTAGTGTCTTAAGGGGACCCAAACCTTGTCAGGTTTGAGCCTGCCTTGTGGATCTTTAGTAGAGAGCCAAGAATATTGATGAGATATACCGTTGTTCCTTGGTTGCCTATGCATCATATGGGTATTATTGTTTGACCAAGAACAACCTGCTGAGGGCTTAACAGCAGTTCCCCAACTTCCCAAACCAAAATACATGTGGTCAAAATTATGCAGATAAATTGGATTAAAACTTTGAAAATAGTTACTGGTGGTTCTATTTGTTGTTAATCCAATGTTTCTCCAATGATCAGAAGTTAATGGAGAGGACCTTCTAGAAGAAGAAAACGATTTAGCACTAGGATTGAGTCTTCTAGAAGTATATGGGGCAGCTCCTGGTGGACCAGGAGTAGGAAATGCTTGATTAACAGAAGCATGTGTGTCATAAAAATCACAATCTTTAATCAAATGAAATGCACTTCCACAAACAAAATATGTTTTAATAGACCTTTTATTAGAATGACATTGTTTCATACTGCTAACATTATTACACACAATTCTAGGAGAATCAAACTTCCTAGGACTCAATAAACCAGGACCAGACACAGTGGACTTAAAAATAACTTTCTCTTCACACTTCCTAGCACTAGTAGCAGCATGATCATTCTTCTTGGAACTTGTAGATCTTGACTCTTCACTTGAACCACTTGATGCAGAGTCACTGGCTTTGTCACTGAAAGTACACGAGACAAAGTCATTAGAATTAGTAGAACTTTTTGGGGACTCATGCAACTGTGATCCATCCAAGTCAATATGCCTAGAAGTGGGCATAAAAGTTCCAGTGAGAGGGGGAGGGACAACATGCATTTCTGCTGCTGGTTTAAACCTATTGTAACTAGGTTCTCCCTCTTCCTCTTTGTCGGCATCAAAGACACTCGAAAAAGATAAATCAAACACATCTTCTGAATCAATATATTTATCAAATCCTAACCCTCTTTTAGTCCTACCAGACATGCTACTATCGATTAATTTTGAAAGATTTTTAGGTGCCTTTTGCCATTTTTCAAATCTCAACATAGTAGCATCTAATCTTTCTTGCATCTCTTGTTTTTCTTGGATACTGGCATCTTTTACCTTTTCAGTATATTTAAGCATATAAGTTGTGTTTTCTAAATCGATGCTCAGTATCCTAATTTTATCCTCATACTCACGTTGAGTATCTTGTAGCCACCTCTTTTGTTGTTCTAATGTGTTTAAAGAAGCCTTATAGGCTTGAACCTCTAAAAAATACTTATCATTCTGATCATTTACTTCATTAAATTGGGACAACAATTCTGAGTATTTATCATGACAACCAAGAGGACAATGTTGTACCTGAGGTGAGATGCCCATAAGAGCAAACTCGTCTGCTTCTTCTGCATCAGATAGATTCCCAGCAATAATTGCAAACACGTCAGTCGAGGATTCAGCTGATTCCAAAGTGGTAGTTTGATGATCATTCCAGTTGACCATAGAGTCAACAGATACCAATGCCTTCTTGTCATCTTTTACCTCCTGAACCTTAAAAGCTGAGTACCTGCTCTTCTCCTGGTCATTCTTGCTAGGGCATTCCCTTGCAAAGTGACCTTGTTGTTGGCAGTTATAGCATCGAACCTTGCTTCTGTCGAATCTTGCTGGCTCCCGTGGGTTGTAATTGAATTTTCGACCTGCTTTCTTCTCAAACTTGTGAACCCTAAGAGTGAGCATGGCCATCTGCCATTTAAGATCCATTTCATCCAGGTCAAGTTTATCGATTTGTTTGAAGTCATCAAAAGCAAGTTGTTGTTGAGCATCAACATCAGCCACAAAAGAATGAAGAACGACTTCTACCATACTACCAGACTTGGCAGTAGGATCAGGAGCAGAAGTATGCTGAAAAGTATGTTGTGAAGACACAATATTGCTTGGGCTACTAGAATATGACATGGGACTGGATGCCATTGAACTCACAAAGGAAGAATTAGTAGGAGTAGGAAAAGAATCACTTGAATATCCTCTCACATGAGGTTCAAAAGTTTTGAGCTTATGAAATAGATCATCAAAATTGAGATAGTCAAGCCCACCTTTTGCTTTGATAGAGATTACCACCTGATTCCATGAGTAGGGTAAGGCTCTAAGAAACCTTGCATTAATATCACCATCGTCAGGCTTTGAACGAAGTTGATTCATTTGGCTCAATATCTTTTGGAACCTGTCATACCCTTGATGTAAACCTTCAGTTTCTGAGATTTTGAATTCTGAGAATTCATCTCTCAGCATGGATCTTCGCATATTCTTTGACTCCTCATTCCCACCAAACCTTGCTTTTATACCATTCCAGATCTCTCTGGCATCATCCAAATGGTAGAAGTCACCCATGTGATCATCAGGAAGAGATTGAAGCAAAATAGTTTTTGTGTTGACCTCCTTCTGAATAGCTATGATTTCCTCATGTGTTTTAGGGTCAAGAAGAGTAATATTACCATTCTTGTCTCTTCCAGTTAGCTTCCTGTTGTTCCCATTCAGAATAACCTTCCAAAGGTCTTGATCAGTATTGGTGATCCACCATTCCATCTTCATTGCCCAACTATCATATTCGTCCTTTTTAAGAAGAGGGAATTTACCATTCGTGTTGGAAATCGTAGCAACGATCTGCTGAGGTTGCACAGTTTTAGGAGTGTTGTCTTCTCCTGTTTGAGTAGAAGTTGAGGCAGACATGATAAAATAAAAATGTCAGTAATAAGAAAACTTGATTCTTCTTGTAAAGAGACCCTCCCAGGCTGTGATACCACTTGTTGGGTTCACTAGATGTGAATCTTGCAGCCTGTCAGGAACGGTGAACGACTTCTGTAATCACAAGTCAATTCACAGAGAGACTCTATACACAATATGAATGCAGAATACAAATATAATAAAGAAGAACAGAATAACTATAAGACTTGATCCTTTCTAAGGATTTCTAATATTGATAATCACTAGAACTATGTTTTATGAAGGTGTGTCTAACCCTTCTGCCTAAGGTTCCTTTTATACTACAAGGAAACCCTAATACAGCATTAAACAAAACGTGTAAAACTGATATGCATATCCTTTCCTAAGATATCTCATGCATATCCTAACAGAATAATAAATAAATAATAAAGTTTGACTTTGACTAGGACCAGGAGCATGACTTGCTCCTACTACTAGGACCAGGAGGAACTACATACCTCCTAGTCTACCTATTACATTTAACTATTCCAATGGTCCTAACAGATTGCCTTTCCGACAGCATATTCCGATCAGTCTCATTTGCCATATTCCGATCAGTGTTTCCGACAACACATTCCGATTGATGCACTTTATATATTCCGATTTGGCTGTATTCCGATTGTTTTCCAATTGTTTAATTTCTTGTTTTTGCAAAGTTTTCAAGTTTTAGATTTATTAAGTGTTCAAGTATTTTTCTAATATTGTCTTTAAGTTTTCATTCATTTATTTTTAACTCATCACTTTAGTTTAATCTTTAAACTTCTACTTTACTCAATGACATTTACATTTACTTGCTATTAGTTTAAAATAGATAATAAACAAACCATTTTCATTTCCACCAAGAACAATTGAGTCACACTTTGAACCAATAGTCAATTCGAAGAGATTCGGACGATAACGTTTTCTTACAAGGAAAAGCCCTTGGTATTAAATGGCGCCGCTGCCGGCTCTTTTCGTTAAGATTAAAGGTTTTTAGTGAGAGACGCATTGGATTTTGGGATCCGTTCATCTTTGAACGTTATTTTCCTTGCTTTAAAAATTTCAAAAATCCTAAAAAATATAAAACCTTCAAAAATAAAAAAAAAATTGAAAAACCATAAAAACCAAAAATATTTCCTTTTTTTTTCTAATCCTTTTGTAGGTGTGCATGCATACTCGTGCTCGTAAGAAGAGAGTAGCTCAAGCTGAATTCATTACTCAACCAATTGTCACCATGGACAATCAACCAATGATCGAGCTTTTGCAATCGCACGTAGAAGGCAACACCGATGCAATTGTCATCCCTGAGATTGGAGCCAACAACTTTGAACTCAAATCTGGCTTTATACAAATGGTCTCTGCTCAACCTTTCTTGGGCCGCTCACTTGATGATCCTCATGACCACATTAAAAGGTTTCTTCATCTTACCAATACGGTTAAGTACAATGGGGTATCACAAGAAGTGATTTGCTTGCAACTTTTTCCTTTCTCTTTAGAGGGACAAGCCCGTAATTGGCTTGATAAGGAACCGCCACAAAGTATTCTTACGTGGACGGATTTAGAGACTAAGTTTATCAACTACTTTTTCCCACCCTCACGTACTACCGCTTTGCGGAGTGAAATTATTACCTTTAAACAAGAGTACGGTGAGTCTTTTAGTGAATCTTGGGACCGTTTTAAGGAACTTTTAAGAAAGTGTCCACAACATGGTTTAACAAAAGTACATCAAATCAATACTTTTTACAACGGTTTAACTCTGAACGACCAAGATTCACTAAACAGTGCCTCGGGGGGTAATATTTTGGTTAAGTCTTCTAATGCTGCTTGGGATATTCTTGAGAACAAATCTAGAGTTCAAACCAAGAGTTTTAGAACTAATGTAGCAAGTGCTAGTACTAGTGATGCCGACAAAAGAATTGATAAGCTTACTTCGCTTGTGGAATCGCTTGTTTTACAAAATGCCAACAATGCCAAATAATTCAATGCCCAAGCTAATGATTTGAGCCAATCATGTGATATATGCGGGGGATCTCACTCATACACCGATTGTCCTTCGACTCATGACAATCCGGAAAATGTGTATGCCGCCAACGGTACCTATGCTACAGGAAGCTATCAAGCACGTCCTCAAGGTTACCGCAACTTGCTCAGCTATCGCTCAAACAACTTTCTTTCACCTCCCGGTTTTACCCCACAAAACCCAAACAACCTCAATCGCAACAATCAAAACCAACCTCGTGCTCCAAATCAATATCAAAACCAAAGAAACCCATATCCACCTCAAAGAAACAACAAATTTTACCAACAACCTGCTTATCTACCACCCGCCTACCATGCTCCTCCTCTCAACCAACCCACAACCTTACACCAAGATGTTGAAACCTACATGAGAGCAAAATCTTCAGCGGGAAATGGCCAACATGAAAGCAAATATGGTTAAGCAAGGGAATGATCTTCGAGCTGATATACGAAACACTTTGGCAGGTCAAAAGAATGACTTGAGGAATATGATGGCTAGTTTCTTCCCTAGTAATCAAGCCTCTGGATCGGGTTATCTTCCGAGTAACACCGTTGCTAATCCAAGAGGGGAGATGAAAGCAATCACCACTCATAGTGGAAAAGGTTTAAAGGACCCCGAGCTTCCTACACCTACACCGGTGATTGTGACAAAATAAAACGAGTCTCCTTCTCCGAATCCTCCATCTTCTATTCCTCCAACTTCTACATCTCCTAATCCACCACCTTCTACTTCTACCCCTCCACCACCCAAGGATGTGAGTGCGAATTCTATCCCAAATCCTTCATCTTAACCCAATATACCTTATCCTTCGAGGTTGAGGAAATAGAAATTGAAGAACAAGGATGATATTCAAGTTTCGGACTTTCTTAAAATGTTGAAACAACTGAATTTCAATATCTCCTTTGCTGAGGCTCTCGCTCACATGCCTAAATACGCTAAGATGTTTAAAGATCTTCTCAGTGATAAGGAGAAACTTCTCGATATTGATCAGACCCAACTTAATGAGAATTGCTCCACAGTGCTCTTAAGGAAATTTCCAACCAAACTTGGTGATCCGGGTCGTTTCTTGATTCCTTGCAACTTCCCGGTAGTAGAGAATTGCATGGCCCTAGCCTATCTAGGTGCCAGTATAAACTTAATGCCATTAAGTGTTTGGAAGCAATTATCTCTCCCCGAGCTAGTCCCCACACGAATGACTTTGGAATTAGCCAACCGTACGGTTGCTTATCCAGTGGGGATAGCCGAAGACGTCTTCGTTGGTGTCGACAAATTCACCTTCCCAATGGATTTTGTTGTCGTTGACTACGAGATGGACCCCCGTGTTCCATTAATCGTTGGACGTCCATTCCTGAGGACCGGTCGCACTCTCATTGATGTAGCCGCTGGCGAATTAATCATGAGAGTTGGTGACGATAAAATCGTCTTCAACATGGGTAAACTTTCTAAGCAGCCTTCGGAAAACGAGAGTGTTAATTTCATTGATGTTCTTGATGAGGCTTGTGAAGAACATTTCAAAGACGCTTGTAAAAGTGGTTCTTCTTCTCTACCCAATGTTGAGACCGTTGCCTCAATTGCTCCGTCATTGACTCCTTTTGTAGAAAGTGACTTTGATGATTTTGAAGCTAGCTTGGGTCCTCTCGATCTTAAGTATGATGGTTCTCCCACCAATTGGAATGAAGACATTCGTACCATTGAGAAACTTCTCAATGAGGACCAAACTTCTCCACCATCTCTGTAACACCCCATTTTAGAAATGGAATATTACGCATAATCATGGCGTGTCATCAAAGCATACAAGGATAAATGTCTAAGCATTAATCGACCATAAAAGGGAAATACCGGAATCAAACATCGGTAACCCCAAAGTAAAGCTCATCACACACACACATAAATACTGTAAAAGGAAAGGACGAAACAATGTCCATAGCAACTGTATCAAAGTAAAGGAAATGCATAAAGTAAAGAAAGACAGTAAAGCTTCCAATCCATATGCACGTACGTTTGAGATCTACGAGCGTCCCTGAGTACCTGCCGTTTTGGGAACATGAAAAGGAAAACGGCTGAGCAAGACGCTCAGTGCACGGATGTACAATATAGCATGAAATAGGATAAACATATAACATATAACAGCGGAAGACTAAGTTCTGAGTAAACTGGTTAAGTATTAGGAAAACAGGTTCTATAGTTTGAAAGCCTTATGTTTATCTTATGAAAACTGTTTTAACATAAATATACCATAGCCCATATAGGTCATGAAAAGGTCACGTGCATGAATACTTGGAGGGGTGACCTCATCATGCTGATTAGAGGGGATGCCTCTAATCAATATACTAGTTTGGGTAGGAGAGATCAACTCCTTGTGAAGGATGCAAGGCACACACCACATTCACCATGATAAACTGAATAAAACATGTAACTAGGATGCACCCATACGCCCCACCTGATATAATAATATGGACAAAACTGAAAAGGGACGCCACGAGCAATCACTCCGCCGTGGGGAAGTCATAACATTGGTGCCTCCAATGTTATGGTTATGGTACCTCCATAACTAGGTGAAACTGGTCATGCTTGTATATGGCTATAGATTATGCTAATTAAACATAAGCAGTTCAAAACAATAAAACAAATGCTGGGGAAAATAGTTGGCTGCATACGGGGAAATCCTAATAAGGAAAGAATGTCCATACTGAAAGGACGGGAAATCCGTACCTCAAGTCCAGTGAATGAACGGAAGAAAGACTCCTACTTCTGGATCACTAACGCTACATGAATACACACGTGTATAAGTATCGATTCACTGATTACGTACTGGGTTTTATGTCTCATTTTAGCTGACTTGGTATGTTTTAGGTCATGGTTCACTGTTTAAAGCCTTAAACTGTGTTTATCTTGTATTTTGATTAATCTGTTTAAGTATTACTGGTATTTCATGTATTATTATACTTACTGTGTAATAATAAGTAACTTTCCAAAAATAGCAGGTTTCCAAAAATAGAAAGTTTCCAAAAATAGAAAGTTTCCAAAAATAGAAAGTTTCCAAAAATAGAAAGTTTCCAAAAATAGAAAGTTACCAAAAATAGAAAGTTTCCAAAAATAGAAAGTTTCCAAAAATAGAAAGTTTCCAAAAATAGAAAGTTTCCAAAAATAGAATTTACTGCTTAAAATAGATTAGTTTCTAAAAATAGAAAGTTTCCAAAAATAGATCAGCTGCCTTAATTAAATAAGTTTCCATATATAGAAGGTTTCCATGATTAAATTAGCTGCCTGAATTAGATAGATTTCCATATATAGAAGGTTTCCATTAATAGATTAGTTGCCTTATTTAATTAAGTTTCTATAAATAGAAGTTTCCATATTTAGAATTAAGCTGGTTACATAAGCTAACATATAAGTCTACGTGTTTATAAGCTGATTTCTTAAGTCATATGATATAGTATATAGTTTAATTATTATTTCATGTATTTTAATTAAACTATAGGTTAAGCATTTTAATTAAAGTATAACATGTTTTAATTAAAATGAAATGAAAATACTTAGGTTAAAATGTGTATTATTATTATTAATAATATAACCTAAGTCATGTCTAAATTAATTAATTATAGGCATGTTTTAAATAATTAATTAATTATAACTTATAACATAAAATACTTAGGTTAAATTAATATCATGCTAAATTAATAATTAGAATAACCTAAGTCATGATTTAATTAATATCTCATGTTATTAATTAATTTATATCCTAAGTTCATGATTCATAAAAATTAACATGTAACATAGATCATGAATTAACCAACGAACCATGAATCGGGCATGAATTCGACACCGTACCCCGAGCCAAACTCGGGGCACGTGTGCCTCCTTGCTGCCGTGGGTCCCACAAGCACCAACCAAGACCAAAAATGGTCTTGGTGGTGGCGACAATAAGCAAACCAAACCCCCCTCGGGTTTGTTTGCTAGGCGGCTAAAACAAACACCCTTTTTATAACGTTCTTTGATTTTAATTTACCCCAAAACATGTTAGATCAATGTTTAATTATCATGTTTTAATAAGAAAAATAATAACATGTTCATGAAAATAATCAAAGATCAAAAAGAATTAAAAAGAAAGGTTTAGAATGATATACCAACACGTAGCTTGAAAGGGGATGAACAAACATGGTTTCTAGCACTTGTATTTAATGTCAAAAATCAACAACACCCTCCTATGGTGGTGATGTAGGTGGCGGCACAAAAGGAACCAAGGAGGAGGAGGAGAAAACTTTTTAGGTTAAAATGTTATTTTGCTTGAAAGTGAAAAATGAAAAACATATTTACCATAACCCCCCTTTACTTGTAAAAGTCCATGGGCTTAGCCCATTTCTTGTTGTTGTGCCGTGGGTATGGGGGCCCCACATGGGGTACCCGTACCTTTCTCGTGTCCCGATGTTTCGTGTTCGTTCGTGGTTAACGTGTTCGTGTTTAAAGTGTTTCTGTTTATTTTATCATGTCGTTTATCGTAATTTTAACGCTCGTAATTATATTATATGTATATACGTAATTATTCTAGTTCGTATTTTAAATGGTGATCATGATTTAATTATGTTCACGTGACATATTTATTAACTGTTTATCATGAGTTCGTACGTAATCGATACTTGTCATGTCATACACGTATGCACTTGCTTGATTACTAGCACATGAATGTGATCATCACTAAATGAGGTAAGTTTTAATCTAGGACGTCTGATCTTAAGTGCACTATTCATGGTAAAAGCATGCGGGTTTTACAATTCTTCCCCCCTAAAAAGAATAATTCGTCCCCGAATTATAGATAAAGTAAGCTGAAAAGAAGTAACATACCCGAACTCAAAATATGAAGTGAGGGTAAGAAGCCCGGATAGACTCCTCTGTTTCCCAAGTGGCTTCCCGCTCGGTATGGTCCCTCCAAATAATTTTGACGAATGGAATCGTCTTTCTTCTCATGAATCGTTCTTGCCTGTCGAGTACTCGTTCGGGTTCTTCTATAAAAGTGAGGTCTTCACGTATCTGTTCCAGTGGATACTGAACCATGTGAAGGGGATGATAATTGTACCCTCTGAGTAAGGACACATGGAACACGTTATGCACGTGCGAAAGCTGAGGAGGTAACGCCAATCGGTAAGATACTTCGCCGATTCGTTCAATGATATCAAAAGGTCCGATGAAACGAGGACTGAGTTTCCCTTTGATCCCGAAGCGTTTAACACCACGTGCCGGCGAAACCTTGAGGAAGACGTGATCTCCCACATTAAAATGTATGTCCCTACGATGCTTATCAGCGTAACTCTTCTGACGTGAACGTGCTTCCTGCAGCTTCTGTTTAGCTACCTCGATCTTCTCATTGGTCATTTCTATAATCTCTGGTCCTTCGAGTGTTCGCTCTCCCACTTGATCCCAGCAAGTTGGAGCGCGACACTTTCTGCCATACAACATTTCGAAAGGAGCACATTTGATACCTGCGTGCCAGCTGTTGTTGTATGCAAACTCGACCAAACAGATGTAATCGTCCCAATCACCTGTCCATTCCAACGCACACGACCTTAACATATCTTCCAATGTCTGAATTGTTCGCTCCGATTGTCCGTCCGTTTGAGGATGGAAAGCCGTGCTCAGCTTAAGTTGTGTACCCCAAGCTTTTTGCAGACCTTTCCAGAATCGCGACGTGAAACGAGTATCTCTGTCTGAGACGATGCTGGAGGGAGTGCCGTGGAGTCTCATGATCTCCCTTCTGTAAGTATCTGCGAGTTTACTTACCGGATCTTCCTTGCGTATCGGTAAGAAATGAGCTGATTTGGTGAGTCGATCAACAATGACCCAAATAGCATCGTGCTTCTTCTTGGTAGGCGGAAGACCGGTAACAAAATCCATGGTGATTTTGTCCCACTTCCACTCTAGAATATCCAATGGTTGAAGGAGACCGCCCGATCACTGATGTTCAATCTTAACCTGCTGGCAGGTAAGACATTTGGAGACATACGTGGCTACATCCTGTTTCATACCACTCCACCAAAAGTGTTGTCTGATGTCATGGTACATTTTTGTCGACCCAGGATGTATTGAAAATGGGGAGCTGTGAGCTTCAGCTAACAATGCTTCCCGGAGTTCTTGGTTGTCAGGAACACAAAGTCTCGTGCCTTGCCAAACGATACCGTCTGCGTCCATTCTGAATTTTGTCTGCTTCTCCAAATTTTGAATTATCGCCCAAATCTCTCCATCATCCTTCTGCGCTTACTTGATCCTAGTCAGTAACTCAGGTTCTACTCTAAGATTCGCCCAGTATCCGTGCTGCCCACGTACCATGATTTCGATGTCTAGCCGCTCCAAGTCTCTTATGTTTTGTTCTTTGATCTCAATGTCGTTGATCATTCCGGACTTTCTGCTGAGTGCATCTGCTACTACATTAGCTTTCCCGGGATGATACTGTAGGTTAATATCATAATCCTTCAACAGTTCCAACCATCTCCTTTGTCTCATGTTCAATTCTCGCTGTGTGAAGATATACTTCAAGCTCTTGTGATCCGTTAAAATGTCGCATGATTTTCCGTATAAGTAATGTCTCCATATTTTCAATGCGAACACCACTGCAGCAAGTTCCAGGTCATGCGTAGGGTAGTTTTCTTCATAGGGCTTAAGCTGTCGTGAAACATACGCGATCACTTTCCCATGTTGCATGAGAACACAGGCCAGTCCCTTCCCCGATGCATCGCTATAGATCTGAAATCCACCTGTACCAGATGGGAGAGTAAGAATAGGTGCAGATACTAACTTCTGCTTTAGGTCTTCGAAGCTCTTCTCTCGATCTTCCGTCCAGATGAATTTCTCTCCTTTTCGCATCAGTTTGGTGAGAGGTAGTGCCAAGCGGGAAAAAGTTCTCCACGAATCTGCGATAATATCCAGCTAAGCCTAAGAAACTGCGGACTTCTGTCGCTGACGTTGGTCTTGGCCATTTAGTGATAGCCTCAACCTTCGCTGGGTCCATAGTGATCCCTTCTGCTAATACAATGTGACCTAAGAATGCCACCTTGTTTAACCAGAACTCACACTTGGAGAATTTCGCATACAGCTGCTCCTGACGAAGAATCTGTAATACCGTACGGAGATGGTCTTCGTGTTCCTCCGTGGACTTTGAGAAAATCAGGATGTCATCGATGAATACAATGACAAACTTATCAAGGAATTCATGGAAGATTCTGTTCATCAGATCCATGAATACTGCTGGAGCATTAGTCAGGTCGAATGGCATGACTACAAACTCATAATGGCCATAGCGGGTACGAAAAGCAGTCTTGGCAATATCCTGCTCTTTAACCCTTAGCTGATGGTAGCCTGACCTTAGATCGATCTTTGAGAAGTGTTTGGCTCCTTGAAGTTGGTCAAACAGATCATCTATACGTGGCAGTGGATATCTATTGCGGATGGTAATCTTATTAAGTTCACGGTAGTCAATGCAAAGTCGCATGCTGCCGTCCTTCTTCTTAACGAACAAGACCGGTGCGCCCCATGGAGATGCGCTTGGTCTAATGAACCCTCGTTCAAGTAGTTCCTGCAGTTGGTCCTTCAGTTCTTTTAGCTCTATGGGAGCCATACGATACGGAGCCTTAGAGATTGGCTCAGCTCCTGGAACAAGGTCGATGTTGAACTCCACTTCTCGTGCAGGTGGTATGCCTGGAAGTTCAGCTGGGAAAACGTCTTGAAATTCCAAAACTACAAGTTGATCCTGAATCGATGGGGATTCAACATCCATGTCATGAACCGTAGCTAGATAACCTTCGCAGCCATGTGACAGTAATGCACGTGCTTGCAAGGTAGATATCACTTGTACAGACCGTCCGGGTATGAACCCGTTATGAATGTACTCTGGTGCGTTAATGTCGCCGAAGATCACCCGATATGAGCGGCAGTCTATGGTAGCATGGTGCTTGGATAGCCAGTCCATGCCGAGAATCATATCGAATTCAATCATGTCTAGGGGAAGTGCATCTACTGCACGAACTTAGATCGATTAAGCTTTGTGTATACGAGATTAGATCAAGTACTACACGTAGAGAAACCTTTGCTTATGAGTAAAGTAACAAAGTGTTATGCGGAATTAACACTTGATCTAAAACACAATGATGTTAAACAAACTTTCACTTGTATTAGAATGATTCTTGTTGATTACAATGAAAGAGCTTAACAATCGAAAACTTATGAAAACTGATATATGACTTTAACCTAAAAGACCTTCTTTTATAGAACAAGAAGTCTTGTACAATAAGCTACGAATCAACTATTCTAGGTAAAGATAATAATAGAAAATACAATGTTGTGCTTATCTTTACCATACATAAATAAAGAAACAAATAAACAAAAGATATTCTATCAGTGTCAATCTTCAAGGCTGTCAGCGTTGACTTCTATCAGCGTCCAATGTCAATCTATCAGCGTTGACTTTCTTCTTATCAGCGTTTGGTGATCTGACCCATATTTTATTCCCAACAATCCTCCCCTAAACTTGATATCCATTCCAATGATCAAGTTTCTGAATAAAAACTAAAGGCTTAGGAGGAATCTTGCAAAAACTTCTTATGTTGGTGATAAACATATCTGATCAAGTCCTTGGCCACATCACTAGTATAATCTATCTCCAAGGGTGTCTCTAGCATCTTCTCCAACACTTCTTTGGACAAGAAATAGTCAGCATCCACAAGTAAATACTCTGAAAACTTTGTAGAGCTCATATGAAATACACCACAAGTAGAATATAGCCTCCAATGAAGATTACTGAGATCATCTTCAAGATCCTTCCAAATGGCAGGATCTGCTTCTTTTGGACCACACAAAGTCATAAATGTGTTCCAAAGTCTTATTCCATTAGCTGAAGTAGGTGCTTCAGCTGTATACTTGGCCTCTATTAACCTCCATAGATGCACCAAGTCTTCCCTGTCTATGCTTGCAAATATAGAAATAACTGAAGTGAAAGTATGTACCTCCTTTCCAAATCGTCCAATCTTCCAAAATCCACACTCATCTTCATCAAAACTGATGATTGGATTTCTGTCATCTAGAGGTACTACATTTACCAAATCTGAAGCTTCTAATGGAGAAAGCTTGAGATGCTTCCTTATAACACCTTCAGTTGGAAAATACACATCCATGTCTTTAGGAAATTGGAAAGGATCTCCTTTCTTCACTGGTCTTTGAGCAATCCTTATTTCCTTTTGAATCTGCATCTCCTCTGCAAGCTCTTGTTTTCTTTCTTCTGAAAGAAACTGGTAGACATTCTGTTCTTGCACCTTCCTCCAAATAGGATGTGCCCTATACTCTAGCTCCTCAAAAGATAAGGCCAGCAACTTCTTTGATGTCCAATTAGGCTGATGACATCTAAGCAACTTATAGTACAACTGCCTTCTATCTCTTTTGAGCCAGGTTTTGACCTCTTGTGCATTAAACCTCATAATCACCTTTATGTCAGCTTGTACCCTAAGCAGAACTTCTAACCCCCAAATTTGATCTGATAAACTCATACCTGGGTTGTCCATAACCTTGTCTTCCCAAGCATGGTACATTCTGGTGATTTCTGGTAGGTCCCAATCAATCTGATTCTTCAATTCACTTAACCTTTCCTTTGCTAGCTCATCCCCATATTCAAGCCTTTCTGGATCTTCAATAATTTGAATACTTGAATCTGAGCTATCACCTTCTTTATCATCACCACTTTCTTCCTCACTCTCAGAAACAACAAATGGTGATCTTCTACTCCTCTTCAAATCTCTTTCCACAAGTTGTGCAGCCAACTGTTCATCAAATGCTATTTGTGCTGCATCTTTCTTTGGAACATCTTCTTCAATCAAAATACCTTTACCTTTGTCTTTTGGATCAATAATTGGTAAAGAAGAAGAAGAAACCTGTGTGGACACATCTTTGATGATTGTTGATGGCTGGAATACATCAACACCACCTGCAACTTTGTCAGCGTCCAAGTTGCTCCTATCAGCGCCACGATTACCTTTGTCAGCGCTGGATGTGTCAGCGTCCAAACCTGTATCAGCGCCCAATGTTTCTTTGAAAGAGCCTTCCAAGTTCTTTGGTGTCACCTTGGATATATCAACAACTGGGTGCTTCTTCAAGTTGGTGAGAGCTTCAGCAATCTGCAAAGATTCACTAAATTGTGAACTCTTTTCTGAACTCTTCTCACTAGCTGTGTGAATCAACTCATCCTCCTCATCCTCTTTATCCTCCCCTTTGGAAGATTCCTCCATTAGACTCCTGCTACTTGGATTCTCCAAAACAGTTACTCTCTCCCTCAAAACTTGGAGTTCTCGTCCCTGTTTGTTGACAGTTTGTACAAGACTGACATTTTGCTTTTGCAAGCTAATGACAGCCGCCGTCAATTCAATTATTGTCATAGGTTCCAATCTTCCCTCAGCTAGAATGGGGATTTGACCTCCCAAAATAGGATCATGGGGCATGGATGAGGTCTTAATGATGTTGGGACTGTCTTGACCAGCATCTAAGCCTGTGTCAATAGCCCCAGCCTCACCCATTTCACCAGCCACACTTGTGGAGGTGGTTCTCTCTGCTACAAGGCTAGGATCACTAGAGGAGAACACTCCAGTAACCCTTTGGCGTTTAGTCAACCTAGATTGTAATGGGGTGGAAGATGAAGTAGATTGTGTGGGTGTGGGTTGATTAAGGGGTGTTTGGGATTGTTCAGGAAGTGTATCAGTGTTGGGATTGGCTGTGTCAGCGCCCACATGATGAGTGTCAGCACTGGGTTGGTCAATGTCCATGTTTTCTGGTGAAGGTGATGGATCATGAATAAGCTCAAGTTGGGGTTCAGGGTCTGGTTGTGGTTGTGGTTGTGGTTGTGGTTGTGCAGCCTGAATTACTTCAAGCATTGGTTGGGTAAGAGGTATGGATTCATTGGTGGAGCTCATTTTAGCAAAAATGGTTTTCTGTTGTTTAGGGATCTCATAAAAAGTGTCATGATCCCTAGAACAATATTCTTGTAAATCAAAGACCATTTGCAAAAATCTAGGGTAAGCCAAAGTCATTTTACTTCCCTTGTTTTTACACATCCCTTCAAAAATCATTTTTGAAAAATTATACTTAAGCCCACGTGTTATACAAACCAAAGCACTTGCTATTGACCTGTTTATTTCATTAAAAGAAGTACATTTTGGACTTAAGCATTGTAAAAGGACATGTATCAAATATTTCCAGTCAGAGGGAAATTCCTGCTTATGATATTTATTTAAAGTGACATCAGCAGGAATAGGATAACCCAATTCCCTAAGACCCTGTTCTATTGTTGCAATGGCAAGGGTAGTCACACCATCAGCGTCATCAAGACGCAAAGCTTGGCGAACCAAAGCTTCAGTGACCACCCATGTTCTTCCATGAACAGTAGATGTTAATGTGGTCACTCCATTAGTTGTTGTGGAACTAACATTGTTCCAAAACTGTCTAATGTGTGCGACAGGGACTAATGGTGTATGAGAAAGTGCATACCTCAATGAAGATGCATTTAAAAATGCCACCATCTGTGAATACTGAGGAAATAAAGCATCATCAGCAGTCAAGTAAGCTACCATATTGTGTTGGCTCTTGAACTCCAATGTTAAATTCTTTGAGTTGAATTTGGGTGCCATGATTGAAAGCTATTTAGGTTATGTGATATGGGAAAAATCTAGGAGAAAAAGTGTTAGACAAGAAAATATGAATACCCAGAATAAAAAGATTAGCCAAATTTATAGGAGAGATACATGATTTTGATTGGTCAAAAATGAGGCGGTTATATTCAAAGAGCAATCATGAAAATCTTGAATCAAAGATAACTTATCTCATGCATTAATTAAAAGTAACCTCTCCCCAAAATTACGGCCAAAGATTAGTCAAAAATAACAACTGGGTAGGGCCCACTAGGTGTCAACGGTCAAAAATAGCCCATCAGCGCCCAACGGCTATATTTTCTTGTCAGCGTTTGCCTAAAGCCTTGTCAGCGTCACGATTGGACGTAACAGCGTTTGGAGAAAAACTTGTCAGCGTCTAAAAATAAAAATATTTAAAAAGAAAAAGACCTTAACAAAGTAATTTATCCTAAGGGAAATATCTTATAAGTTGATAATAATTACTAGGCGGCAAGCACTGTCCATTTATGCACACTTGCATAAGCAAGATAGACACAAATGTCCTCTAGAGTCCCTTGCTAACCAAAATACTTACCAACAAAGTTATTTCATAAAATTCTTTGTAACTCCCAGGTAAACCCATATCCAAAGTATCCCCAAGTCTCCCATCAGACCACAACCAAGTTTAGGCCAAAAGTGTCTTGGCAGCATGCATAGATTGTCACCTTTGCATGCTACAGTGCCTCATGGTTTAGTAAAACTAACCCATACTCACCTGTGGACACAATCTATAATTGTGATGAGAGTATTATAAGAATACCCAAGAGTCCTAAAGGTTCCTTAAACCTCCCCTTAAACTATGATACATGAGTTCTCAAAATATATATGGACATCAAAAAATTTATGTCAAGATAGGAATATAAATATTCCAACCATCATCCATAAACAAAACATGTCCAAACAGCTCTTCAAAGATCCATAAGCAACTCTGTATCCAATGGCATAAAGCTACCATTACCTGCACATTTAGATGAAAACCACAAAACTAACATTTGTTGCTGACAGCGTCCCGACAACACTTATCAGCGTTGAAGGAACTCTTGTCAGCGTTAGATAATAATATCTCCAACAACGGCAAAATAACTCTGGACAGCGTTGCATTTACCTTTGTTAGTGGTAGAAAAATAATGTGGAAAATCTAAATCATCATAAAGACCAATAACAATGCATTATCCTGTACATACTTTTACAAAAAGATTCCAAAAACACATATTAAGTGAGATTAACCATTCCAATATTTGTTACCAAATATTGAAATCTTCCAGCATCAAAAGGTTTAGTTAATAAATCAGCCACATTATCTTCTGTGTCTACCCTATCTGGTTGTATTAAACCTTTCTCAAAGCAATCTCTTATAAAATGATGTCTAATTTCTATGTGTTTGGTTTTAGAATGATGTACAGGATTTTTAATAATGCATAAAGTACTGTTATTGTCTACAAAAATCTTGGTATGCATAAAATTATACCCATAATCCAACAGCTGGTTCTGAATCCATAAGACTTGTCCACAACAAGCAGCTGCTGCAACATATTCTGCTTCAGTTGTAGAGTTTGCCACCACTGTTTGTTTCTTGCATTGCCAAGATATTAATCTGCTCCCAAGAAATTGGCATCCACCAGTTGTGGATTTCCTATCAAACTTGTCACCACCATAGTCACTGTCTGAATATGCAATAAGGTCCAAGGGAGAATCTTTTGGGTACCACAATCCAAGATCTGGGTAACATCTTAGGTACCTAAAAATTCTCTTCACAGCAAAAAGGTGACATTCTTTGGGAGTCACTTGATGGCGTGCACATGCACACACAGCAAACATGATGTCAGGTCTTGAGGCTGTAAGATACATCAATGATCCAATCATTGATCTATAGTGCCTAACATCCACATCCTTTCCAGCTCCAATTTTTCCCCAAGGGTGTTGTCTATCCATAGGAGTGGAAGCCTCCTTTTCATGTGGAGAAAAACCATATTTCTTCAAGATTTCAGCTACATACTTGTCTTGGGAGATGAAGATACCATCTTCTTTCTACTGAACTTGTAAACCTAGAAAGAAGTTCATCTCACCCATTGCACTCATCTTGAATTTATCTGTCATGAGCTTGGAAAAATCCTCACTCATTTTTGGATCAGTAGACCCAAAAATGATGTCATCAACATAGACCTGCACCAGCAACACATGTTTTCCTTTCTTCTTTGTAAATAGTGTCTGATCTATGGTGCCCCTTTTGAAACCATTTTCCACCAAGTAGGTGGACAATGTACCATACCATGCTCTTGGGGCTTGATGAAGTCCATACATTGCTTTCTTCACTCTATAAACCTTGTCTGGATTTTCAGGATCTTCAAAACCAGGAGGTTGCATGACATATACTTCCTCAACAATTGTCCCATAGAGGAAAGCACTCTTCACATCCATTTGGTAAACAGTAAAATTCATACAAGAGGCATAAGCTAGAAAAATTCTTATAGCTTCAATTCTTGCAACTGGTGCAAAAACTTCTTCATAATCAATTCCTTCCTCTTGTGTATATCCCTGGGCTACCAAACGTGCCTTGTTTCTGACCACAATGCCTCTTTCATCTTTCTTGTTCCTTAGAACCCATCTTGTCCCAATTGGTCTCACATATCTAGGACAATCAACCAGCTCCCAAACATCCTGTATAGCAAATTGGTGAAGCTCATCCTGCATAGCTTCCACCCAACTTGGTTCCTTGAGAGCATCAAAAATTTTCTTGGGTTCTTCCTGTGACAGAAAACAGGCAAACAAACATGCTTGTACAAGAGGGGTATCAACCTTCTTGTGTATATTGGCAATAAATCCACCAAGACCTTGATGGGATCTTCTTGTCTGAACTGGAGCCATAACATCACCAATGATTTGAGATGTGGGGTGATCCTTTGCTGTGGAAGTGAGAACTCCTCCTTCAAAAAGTCTGGTGTCCTCAATTTCACGCTCCATGTTGCCAATATCTTCTTCAGATTCTTCTTGATCAACAGAAATCTCTTCATGGATATTGGAAGGTCCACCCTGTTCAAAATGGGAAGAGAAAAGCTGTGTAAAGGTGTCTCCAAAGTCTGATCCTTGTTTGTCAGCGTTTGGGCTAACAACGCTTGAACTGGTGTTGTCAGCGTTGGAGCCATCAGCGTCTGAATTGGTCGTGTCAGCGCTTGATTTCCCTTTGTCAGCGCCTGAAGAATCATGCATGTTTGTATTTGGTGGTATTTGAACACCACCATTATCTTTCCTTGCAGCAGTAGCAGCAGCATAATACTCATCTGTCCATATAGGAAGTGTAACGAATTCTTGTGTGGGAGATGATTTAACTGCTGGTGGTCCATCCTCCTTAGCAACCTGTATACCTGAAACATTACCAATTCTCTTTTCCAAAACACTTGAAGTGACCTTCACAATGTCTGGATCAGTAACAGGCATATAATTTAAAGCTCTAGATAAAGGTTCTAAGTCAAACAACCAATTTGGACCACTTTCAGGATCACTAGGTTTACTTTCTAAAAACCTAACATGTACTTTTTCAAGTATACGTTTTTCCTTTTTAATGTAAACCCTATATCCTTTACTCTGCACTGAATAACCCATGAAGTAGCCTTCATCACCTTTTGAATCAAATTTACCTAGGGCCTCACTAGTTTCTAGAACAACTACATGACATCCAAAAGGCTTCAGAAAACCAATATTTGGCTTCCTTCCCCAAAGTAATTCATAAGGTGTCTTATTATGTATCTTGTTGATCAATGCCCTATTCTGAACATAACAAGCTGTGTTAACAGCTTCAGCCCAAAAGGCTATAGGAAAGTGGGCATCAGCCAACATGGTTCTGGCTGCTTCAATAAGGGTCCTATTCTTCCTTTCAGCAACCCCATTTTGCTGTGGGGTTCTTGCTATGCTAAACTGCCTAGTAATCCCTTTCTTGGAACAAAAATCATCCAACAACTGATTTCTAAACTCACCCCCATTGTCACTTCTAATAATTTTGACCTCATTACCATTCTTCTTTTCAATCTGGGTAATGAAATTAATCAGACTTAGGGCAGTTTCACTTTTCTTGGCTAAAAAGAAAGTCCATGTAAACCTGGAGTAATCATCAGTAATAACAAAACAATATGATTTACCCTTCAAACTTTCTATATTAGTTGGACCAAAGAGGTCCATATGCAATAAGTGAAGTGGTTTAGAACTAGAGTGCACCTGTTTAGACCTAAATGAGACCTTGTGCTGCTTGCCCTTAAGACATGCAACACAAGAGTGGTCATTGTGGAAAGCCTTTTCAGGCAAACCATCAACTAAACCAAGTCTCACAAGCCTATTAATATTCTTAAAGTTTATGTGCCCTAATCTCCTGTGCCAAAGATTACTTTCATCTACTGAGGCTTTAGCATACAGACATGACATCTTATTATTTACCTTAATTCCATTAAGATTCACATTATATATGTCTTTATGCCTTGGTGTTCTAAAATCTATGTATTTCTCCTCAGGGAGCTTATAATCTTTGCTTAACACCAAGCACTCAGTATCTGTGAAAAGAACCTTATTTTTGTTATCACACACTTGTGATACACTAAACAAATTATAATCCAGATCTTTCACCAAGAAGACATTCTCAAACCGTAGATTGTTGGTGACAAGGGTTCCTTTTCCAGTAATGGTGCCGTAGCCCCCTCCAAAATATACCTTATCACCATCTTGAATAGGAGAGAAATTGGTCAGATAGTCTTCCTTTCCTGTCATGTGCCTTGAGCATCCACTATCCCAGTATCCATAATCATTAATCTTCTTCTGAATGCCCTGCACATGAAGAAAACACATTAGTTTTCTTTGGGAACCCAAGCCTTAGAAGACTTGGATTCATTTGGTTGTTCAACAAGAACAGACTTGGTTCTCATAACAACCCCATTTTCATCCCTGTTTGAATGAAATTCCCAGTTAACCCCAATTGGTGTTGACAATGCCTTAGAAATATAATGAAACCTGTTGCATGTCATAGAAATACCAGTAGAATTAGGGTTTTGGTCTTGTTTTGGTCTCCATGTTAAGCTAGTAGAAGCTTTAGACCTATTTCCCTGTGGTTGCAAATACCTAGGTTTAGCAGTGTGTCTGTCAGCGCTGAAATTTCTCTTGTCAGCGCCCCGATTGCTCTTATCAGTGTTGAACCTAGGGTTTGCTACAGGAACCCATTGCCTATTTGACCAAGTATTTGACTTTTGAAAAGGTCTTAGGCCTTGTGTGTTAGACCCTCTAGAAAAGAATGGGGCTGGTCTAACAACTTGTGAACTTTTGTTCACAAAGGTATTGGGTCTGACAGTGTTTGACCTATGTTGACTTTTGTCAGCGCTGAAATGGTTCCTATCAGCGTTGACATTGGAAGCGTTGACACATTTGTAGGCCAAATGTGAAAAGCTCCCACATGTGTAACAAGCTTTTCTAGACATAGTCTTAGGTCTAGAAGCAAAGAAGCATGTTCCATGATTACTAACTTGGCTTTTTGGAGACCTAGTATTCCTATACATCTCTGCATACTTAACACTAGGTTTTCTAACAGCTTGTGGGCCAAGGTCAACAGCTTTGCCAGTGGTAGGGTGTGTGATCTTAATAGGTTTAGGATCATCAATTGGTTTTGTGATTGGTGTGGGCTCATTTGGACTTTCACACAACAACCCTCCCTTAACAAACAAAGTGTGGTTAGCTTTCTTCCACTCTTCTAGGTCAGTCAGCTTTTGCTGATATTCTTCAACTGGGGAAGTCACTCTAGGTGGAGGAATAAACTCCTCCTCTTGGCATTCTGGCAAGCCAGTCCAAGATAAGTCCTTTGATTGGACACCATAGAAATCCCCAGCTGGTGGTGGAACAACAGTATAATTATTCATCCCAATCCCACTCATATCCTTAGAGTCTCTTTGTTTACTAACACACTCTCCTAGGGATTGTGTGGCCTTATCAAATCTCTGGATTTTAAGACTCACATTATCTTTATTTTTGTTAGCCTCCTCTAACTGAGCTATCAAATCAAGATTAACCCTATTTACTATATCTTGAACATCCTTACTCTGATGTAACTCATGTTTTAAGATATTTATTTGATCCTTTAAATCAAACTCCATTTTCTTATACTCAGATACTGTCTTTTCTGTTTGGGTAAGAGCAACTTGATAGTTAGATACTTTGCATCTTTCAGTACTTGCCTCATCTAATAATTTAACTATCTCTTGTTTTAATTTTTCAGTATTTAAACGACAACCCTTAGAACAGAAAGCATCATCATATACCTCATTATCTGATGAGGAGGAGGAGTGTGCCATGAGAGCATATTCAGCATGCTCTTCTTTAACCTCAGCAACCAAAGCTCTGTCCTCTTCCTCATTCTTAGCCATCCAGCTCCAATCCCATTCTCCAACACCATCAATTTGTTGAACAGCAACCATGGCCTTGGGATCTGGGTTCTTAATCATTTGGCTAGAAGGCTTCCCAGCATCAGATCTTCTTGGAGATCTACATTCCCTCATAAAGTGCCCCATCCTATGACAGTTGTAGCACTCAACCTTGGACTTATCAAATCCAGCAACATCCTTAGCATTAAAGGTCATCTTCTTCTTGAACCTTTTATTGAACCTGTTTGCTCTTAAACTTACAAGAGCCATTGTCCACTTGATGTCCATCTCTTCCAATTGTTCATCACTTATCTGCTCAAGATCTTCATATGTAATTCTTGAATCACTGGGCAAAGAAGCAATGAATGCACACACAGTGTCTAGATCAAAACCAGCAGGTTTAATTCTATCAGCGCCATGATTGTGTGTGTCAGCGCTTGAGTACAAAGCGTTGACAGGATATGATCCAGCGCTGACAGATTGACATCCAGCGCTGACACCTTGAGATCCAGTTGCTGAATGTCCATAGAAGTTCATGGAATCAAATTGGCCTTCACTTTGTGAAAAGAAGGCCATGTTGCTGCTGGAAGATTTGTTATCACTTTCCAATTGCCATTCATTCTCCAATAGTCTTAACTTGTTGAAGATGTCATCAAACCTGGAAGTCTTGTGGGTATTATTGACAAGAATGGATCTTGTCTCAATCTTCCATACATCACCAAGGCTTTTGAGAAAAGTAGCATTCAATTCAGGATCATCAATCTGTTTTCCCATGAAGGAAAGTTGACTTGGGATGTCAAGAAGTCTACTTCTCACACTGCTGAGATTCTCATTAGGTTGAGCTTTAAAGACAGCATACTCATGTAATAGTTGCTTCTTCTTTTCTTCTTTTGTGTCAGCATTGCCACCATGTGCTACTTCAAGAGCTTCCCAAAGCTCTTTTGCAGACTCAAATCGTTTGTACTTGTGCTGATTCTCATGACCTAGGGCATGTTTCAAGATATTCAAGATTTTCATGTCCACCCTCTTCTTGGCTATATCTTCAACAGCAACAGCTCTCCCATCTTCAGGCTTTTCCACCTTATCAGATTCAGGACAATTAGGAACAGCTGTCCTTGTGGCAATGGCAGCAGTAATCTTTGCTGCTTTATCGAATGTGTTCCCATATTCGATAATTTCCCAAAGAGTGTAGTCATGAATAGCTATGTATTGCTCAAAATTGGACTTCCAAAGCTCAAAGTTCCTGGCATCAAACATGGGAATTTTGATACTAGGGTTTGAGAAGTTGTTTTGAAGCAAAGCAGGAGGTTGATTTGTGCCAGACATGATGTTTTTAGGGTTTTGAGAATTTTAGGGTTTTTAGGGTTTGGTGTTTTAGGGTTCTTGCGTTACTTAAAGATCAAAAGTTTCTCAACAAGCTCTGATACCACTTGTTGATCCCAAACTTAGATCGATTAAGCTTTGTGTATACGAGATTAGATCAAGTACTACACGTAGAGAAACCTTTGCTTATGAGTAAAGTAACAAAGTGTTATGCGGAATTAACACTTGATCTAAAACACAATGATGTTAAACAAACTTTCACTTGTATTAGAATGATTCTTGTTGATTACAATGAAAGAGCTTAACAATCGAAAACTTATGAAAACTGATATATGACTTTAACCTAAAAGACCTTCTTTTATAGAACAAGAAGTCTTGTACAATAAGCTACGAATCAACTATTCTAGGTAAAGATAATAATAGAAAATACAATGTTGTGCTTATCTTTACCATACATAAATAAAGAAACAAATAAACAAAAGATATTCTATCAGTGTCAATCTTCAAGGTTGTCAGCGTTGACTTCTATCAGCGTCCAATGTCAATCTATCAGCGTTGACTTTCTTCTTATCAGCGTTTGGTGATCTGACCCATATTTTATTCCCAACAATCGTCAAACTCTAGAGGAAGACTCTTGTATACATGAGTTATTAATATAGAGTCCCTCAAAGGCGTGGAAATGGTAAGCCTATTTTCTAATGGCAAGGGAAGTGTCCTTATGTTCTTAGCATATGAAGTGGAAATAACTGAATGAGTGGCACCCGTGTCGAAAAGAACACATGTAGCATGGTCGTACATATACAAAATTCCAATAATGGTACCTGTAGATTTGTTTGCCTGATCGCGCGATGTCGTGTAGACATGCCCAGTGGTAGGAGGCGGCTTAGTATCAGCATGACCCGAAGTACCCTCCATTTCACCCTTACGGCAATCTCTCATACGATGGCCAGGGAGGCCGCACTTGTAGCACGCGTCGGAATCACGACGACATGGGCCAGGGTGTCTGCGATGGCAAGTACTGCAAAGAGGATGAGTGAATCCTCCAGCAGGAGTCCTTGCTTGCTGAGGGCCTGCTGATGACAAAATGTGTTAAAATAAAGTATATGCACGAGTATAAGACATATGCGTCATAAGATATTCACCAGTGTTAGCTGAACGGTTAGGCTGAGAACCCCTGTGGTTCTGGTCCTTCCCGTTACCGTGGTTCCTGGTAGAGATTAACATAGTGTCAGTATGAGAGTTATAACGTGAAATCATGAGAAGATGCGTAAATAGTAGGACCTACTGTTGTTGGAGTGTCCCGCATTGTTACGGTAATTATCATTACCGCTGCTCCTTTCCACAACAGAACGGTCGTTAGTGTGACCGTTTCCTTTGGGCTGATTAGGCTGCTGCTGAGTAGCCGGCTGAAACCGGTCCCCAGTTTTCTGCCTGGAAGATACAGTTTAAGTGATGATTATAGAACGTATAATGATAGGATGGGGTCTGGTTATCGATAGAACACGAAATGTTTACCTCTTGTCGGGTCTTTCAGCTTCCCCGAACTCATCGCGTTCCTGCAACATCTCAAGCTTCTTTGCTGCGTCGGCCACTTGTGCTACTGTATTGAACGTAGCACATACCAGATTGTTCGCGACCGAGGTGCGAAGTGCCCACCTAAAGTGGTGTGCCTGCTCCTCAGGAGTACCAGCTGCTGCTCCCAGAAAACCAGCTAAGCGAAGAAAGCGCTGCATGAATTCGTTGCTATTCTCGCCCGCTCTCTGACGTATCCCATGGTATTCTCGCTTGAGTTTGTCCTGTTATGCCTTAGGAAAGAACTGCTCCATCACTCTCTCCTTGAATTGGGCCCATGTCAAACCAGCGACCCATTCATCACCTCCTTCTGACTGCGTCAAGGCTAGCCACCAGTTGAGTACATCGCCTTCAAACCGGTAGCATGCCAATCTCGCCTTGAATGCGGGGTCACATCCCATAGCATTGAAGATTTTCTCAATGTGAGTCAACCAGCTTTCAGCATCGCTGGGGCTATCAGTCTTTTCGAAAGCTCTAGGACGGAGCTTGTTGAATCTTTCCAACCACACTGCTAGTGTCACTGGGGGAGGAGGAGGAGGTGGCTGATTGTGCTGCTGATTGTTGGCAGCCTGGACTTCAGCACGAATGTCATTCCTCAGTTGAGGAAGTAAGGCTTGCATGGCAGCCTGAATTGTAGCATTGAGCTGCTCTTGCTCGCGTGTGAGAACCATCTGACAGTATAACATAAACATATGATTAACAGTTCAAACATAAAATATAACTTATATATATATACATGAAAAAAAAAATTTTATGCTAAAAATTTCACGAGAAAAATTTTATGCAAGAAAATCTTTGTATGAATGCATGATGCAGTTTTATGAAAACTTTTGATGCTCGAGAGTGAACGCCTCTGGTCGGTTCACTCAAAACAAAAGACATATCGAGGGGACGCCTATGGGTCGGTCCCAAATTTAAAAGTTTCGATAAAACACATGCGACTAAATAGGGCCAGTCCTGTACCAACCATTACTTAGTCAAAAACCCTGTAACAATGACATGTATATGTATGCTTAAAAATGATGAATGCATGAAAACAACTGTCAGTTCTAGGAAGACCGTAGTGACTACCCACTAATCACAGGTCATATTTGAGAGCCTACAGGTCGAAACCTTGGCTCTGATACCATAATTGTAACACACCATTTTAGAAATGGAATATTACGCATAATCATGGCGTGTCATCAAAGCATACAAGGATAAATGTCTAAGCATTAATCGACCATAAAAGGGAAATACCGGAATCAAACATCGGTAACCCCAAAGTAAAGCTCATCACACACAAACATAAATACTGTAAAAGGAAAGGACGAAACAATGTCCATAGCAACTGTATCAAAGTAAAGGAAATGCATAAAGTAAAGAAAGACAGTAAAGCTTCCAATCCATATGCACGTACGTTTGAGATCTACGAGCGTCCCTGAGTACCTGCCGTTTTGGGAACATGAAAAGGAAAACGGCTGAGCAAGACGCTTAGTGCACGGATGTACAATATAGCATGAAATAGGATAAACATGTAACATATAACAGCGGAAGACTAAGTTCTGAGTAAACTGGTTAAGTATTAGGAAAACTGGTTCTATAGTTTGAAAAGCCTTATGTTTATCTTATGAAAACTGTTTTAACATAAATATACCATAGCCCATATAGGTCATGAAAAGGTCACGTGCATGAATACTTAGAGGGGTGACCTCATCATGCTGATTAGAGGGGATGCCTCTAATCAATATACTGGTTTGGGTAGGAGAGATCAACTCCTTGTGAAGGATGCAAGGCACACACCACATTCACCATGATAAACTGAATAAAACATGTAACTAGGATGCACCCATACGCCCCACCTGATATAATAATATGGCCAAAACTGAAAAGGGACGCCACGAGCAATCACTCCGCCGTGGGGAAGTCATAACATTGGTGCCTCCAATGTTATGGTTATGGTACCTCCATAACTAGGTGAAACTGGTCATGCTTGTATATGGTTATAGATTATGCTAATTAAACATAAGCAGTTCAAAACAACAAAACAAATGCTGGGGAAAACAGTTGGCTGCATACGGGGAAATCCTAATAAGGAAAGAATGTCCATACTGAAAGGACGGGAAATCCGTACCTCAAGTCCAGTGAATGAACGGAAGAAAGACTCCTACTTCTGGATCACTAACGCTACATGAATACACACGTGTATAAGTATCGATTCACTGATTACGTACTGGGTTTTATGTCTCATTTTAGCTGACTTGGTATGTTTTAGGTCATGGTTCACTGTTTAAAGCCTTAAACTGTGTTTATCTTGTATTTTGATTAATCTGTTTAAGTATTACTGGTATTTCATGTATTATTATACTTACTGTGTAATAATAAGTAACTTTCCAAAAATAGCAGGTTTCCAAAAATAGAAAGTTTCCAAAAATAGAAAGTTTCCAAAAATAGAAAGTTTCCAAAAATAGAAAGTTTTTAAAAATAGAAAGTTACCAAAAATAGAAAGTTTCTAAAAATAGAAAGTTTCCAAAAATAGAAAGTTTCCAAAAATAGAAAGTTTCCAAAAATAGAATTTACTGCTTAAAATAGATTAGTTTCTAAAAATAGAAAGTTTCCAAAAATAGATCAGCTGCCTTAATTAAATAAGTTTCCATATATAAAAGGTTTCCATGATTAAATTAGCTGCCTGAATTAGATAGATTTCCATATATAGAAGGTTTCCATTAATAGATTAGTTGCCTTATTTAATTAAGTTTCTATAAATAGAAGTTTCCATATTTAGAATTAAGCTGGTTACATAAGCTAACATATAAGTCTACGTGTTTATAAGCTGATTTCTTAAGTCATATGATATAGTATATAGTTTAATTATTATTTCATGTATTTTAATTAAACTATAGGTTAAGCATTTTAATTAAAGTATAACATGTTTTAATTAAAATGAAATGAAAATACTTAGGTTAAAATGTGTATTATTATTATTAATAATATAACCTAAGTCATGTCTAAATTAATTAATTATAGGCATGTTTTAAATAATTAATTAATTATAACTTATAACATAAAATACTTAGGTTAAATTAATATCATGCTAAATTAATAATTAGAATAACCTAAGTCATGATTTAATTAATATCTCATGTTATTAATTAATTTATATCCTAAGTTCATGATTCATAAAAATTAACATGTAACATAGATCATGAATTAACCAACGAACCATGAATCGGGCATGAATTCGACACCGTACCCCGAGCCAAACTCGGGGCACGTGTGCCTCCTTGCTGCCGTGGGTCCCACAAGCGCCAACCAAGACCAAAAATGGTCTTGGTGGTGGCGGCAATAAGCAAACCAAACCCCCCTCGGGTTTGTTTGCTAGGCGGCTAAAACAAACACCCTTTTTATAACGTTCTTTGATTTTAATTTACCCCAAAACATGTTAGATCAATGTTTAATTATCATGTTTTAATAAGAAAAATAATAACATGTTCATGAAAATAATCAAAGATCAAAAAGAATTAAAAAGAAGGGTTTAGAATGATATACCAACACGTAGCTTGAAAGGGGATGAACAAACACGGTTTCTAGCACTTGTATTTAATGTCAAAAATCAACAACACCCTCCTATGGTGGTGATGTAGGTGGCGGCACAAAAGGAACCAAGGAGGAGGAGGAGAAAACTTTTTAGGTTAAAATGTTATTTTGCTTGAAAGTGAAAAATGAAAAACATATTTACCATAACCCCCCTTTACTTGTAAAAGTCCATGGGCTTAGCCCATTTCTTGTTGTTGTGCCGTGGGTATGGGGGCCCCATATTGGGTACCCTTACCTTTCTCGCGTCCCGATGTTTCGTGTTCGTTCGTGGTTAACGTGTTCGTGTTTAAAGTGTTTCTGTTTATTTTATCATGTCGTTTATCGTAATTTTAACGCTCGTAATTATATTATATGTATATACGTAATTATTCTAGTTCGTATTTTAAATGGTGATCATGATTTAATTATGTTCACGTGACATATTTATTAACTGTTTATCATGAGTTCGTACGTAATGGATACTTGTCATGTCATACACGTATGCACTTGCTTGATTACTAGCACATGAATGTGATCATAACTAAATGAGGTAAGTTTTAATCTAGGACGTACGATCTTAAGGGAACTATTCATGGTAAAAGCATGCGGGTTTTACAATCTCCTAAGGATATCTCTACCGATGATCCGAAATTAACTACGCCGTCCATCGAAAATCCTTCGGATTTAGAGCTTAAGGATCTTCCGTCTCATCTCGAGTACGTTTTCCTTGAAGACAACAAGACGTTACCGGTCATTATCGCTAAGGACTTGAAAGAAGAAGAAAAACCCAACTTATCGCTTTGCTGAAGAATCACAAGAAAGCAATTTCTTGGAAGATCTCTGATATTCGTGGAATTGATCCTCACTTCTGCACACACAAAATTCTCATGGAGGACGACTTTAAACCCACTATTCAAAGCCAACGAAGGGTGAATCCTAAGATCCATGACGTAATCAAAAAAGAGGTTATCAAACTTCTTGATGCGGGAATGATCTATCCTATCTCGGATTTACCGTGGGTTAGTCCCGTCCATTGTGTGCCTAAGAAAGGCGGAATCACCGTGTTCCCAATGAAAACAACGAGTTGATTCCTACTCGTCTCGTTACAGGGTGGAGAGTTTGTATAGACTACTACAAACTCAATGATGCTACGAGAAAGGATCATTGTCCCCTTCCTTTCATGGACCAAATGCTTGAACGTCTAGCGGGTAATGATTATTACTGCTTCTTAAACGGTTTCTCGGGTTATTTTTAAATACCCATCGATCCCAAAGACCAAGAAAAGACCACACTCACTTCTCCCTACAGAACATTTGCTTACAAACGCATGCCTTTTGGTTTATGCAATGCTCCTGGGACATTCCAAAGGTGTATGATGGCTATATTCCATTACATGGTTGAAGAAACCATGGAAGATTCATCCGGGCTTCTATCGTGAAGGGTGTGAGAAGTTTCCTCGGTCATGCGGTCTTCTATCGTCGATTCATCCAAGATTTTTCTAAAATCGCTCGCCCGATGACCCACCTCTTGGAAAAAGATTCTCCTTTCATCTTTTCCAAAGAGTGTCTTGAAGCCTTCAATCTTCTCAAGGATAAGCTAACTAAGGCACCGGTCTTGGTTACCCCTAATTGGGAGCTGCCTTTTGAGTTGATGTGTGATGCTAGCGACTTTGCTATTGGAGCGGTTTTGGGCCAAAGAGTGAACAAACACTTCCAACCAATCCACTATGCTAGAAAGACAATGACGGGGGCTCAATTGCATTATAACACTACCGAAAAAGAGCTTTTAGCTGTAGTGTATGCTTTTGAAAAATTCCGCCCCTATCTTGTCCTTTCTACCACCATCGTATATACCGATCATTCCGCGTTGAAGTACTTGATGACTAAGCAAGATTCTAAGCCAAGACTTCTTCGTTGGGTTTTGCTCCTTCAAGAATTCAAAATTGAAATTCGTGACAAAAAAGGAGCTGAAAACCTAGCCGCGGATCATCTCAGTAGACTTGAGGATCCTTATCAAGGGGATCATCCGAACAAAGAGATCAATGACTCTTTTCCCCTTGAGGCCTTAATGTCTATCATTTCTAATCTCGATGACACCCCGTGGTTTGCGGACATTGCAAACTAATTAGCGGGTTGGATTCTCAAGGAAGGGCTCACGTCCCAACAAAAGAAAAAGTTCTTTAAAGATATTGAACATTATTTCTGGGACGACCCTTACCTTTTCAAACAATGTGCATATATGATTATTCGTCGATGTGTTGACGGGCCGGCAGCGGTATAAATCCTTGACGCTTGCCATAAAGGACCCACCGGTGGTCACTTTGGTCCTAATTACACCGCGAAGAAAGTATTCGACTCTGGATTCTATTGGCCCACCATTTATTGTGACGCTCACGATATGGTTAAACATTGTGATGCTTGCCAAAGACAAGGCAAGATCACACATAAATATGAGATGCCTCAAAATTTCGTACAAGAATGTGAAATCTTTGATGTATGGGGCATCGACTTTATGGGGCCATTTCTATCATCTAAATGGAACAAGTACATCCTCATCGCCGTTGACTACGTTTCAAAATGGGTTGAAGCTAAGGCTCTCCCTACGAACGATGCAAGGGTGGTTGTGAACTTTTTGAAACAGCTCTTTTCTCGATTCGGCATTCCTTGTGCTATCATCAGTGACCGCGGGACTCATTTTTGCAATGATCAATTTGCAAGAGTCATGGCTAAGTATGGTGTCAATCACCGTCTTTCCACCACTTATCATACCCAAACCAACGGTCAAGCCGAGATATCCAACCGTGGATTGAAGTGAATTTTGGAGCGTACAGTGGGAGAGCATCGCGCCGCATGGGCCGATAAGTTAGATGATGCTCTGTGGGCTTTTCGTACTGCCTATAAGACCCCGATCAGTTGTACACCTTATCGTCTTGTGTATGGGAAAGCATGCCACCTCCCTATCGAGCTGGAACATAAGGCATACTGGGCCTTGAAGTGGGCTAACTTCGACATCAACAAAGCCGGTGATCATCGCAAGATTCAACTCAACGAGCTAAATGAACTGAGGAATGAAGCTTATGAGAACTCGCTGATCTACAAAGAGAAGACCAAGATCATCCACGATGCAAGGATTAAGAACCGAGAGTTCCACGTTGGTGATCAAGTATTACTTTTTAACTCTTTGTTGAAGATCTTCTCAGGCATGTTGAAGAGCCGTTGGTCTGGTCCATTCACCGTCGCCAAAGTCTTTCCATATGGGACCATTGAGCTTTCTCAGCCAAATGGGCCCAATTTCAAGGTGAATGGCCAGCGTTTGAAGCTGTACTTTGGTGAGGACATCTCCCATGAGATGATTCCATCCCTCACCACGTTTCCCATAAACTAAATTTGGGTCGAGTCAGGCTCGTGACTCGGTGAACAAAAACAAGCGCTTCTCGGGAGGCAACCCGTGATCTATCCTTTACTGCTTTCATAATAAGTGCAGGGGGGAGCCCCGTATGTGTTTGTTGTCTTGTTTCTTGTGCTGTGCAGGGATTAAAGCTTCAAAGAGACCCTTGATGACTTTTGACGAACCGTGTTCCCGTGTTCCCATCTTCCCGGTTCTATCCTAAACTGTCGTGATTCAATATTTCATATTTTATATGTTCACATTGAATTCACTATAGTTGTCCTTTCCATAGCAAGATTTAAACAAAGTGCACAATGTCCTAAGTGTAGGGGAGTTTACTCCCACATGCTTAAACATTGAGGACAATGTTTATATCAAGTGCAGGGGGACTTCTATCGAAGTAAGTGGGAATTTTCCATGAATTTGCCCTCATTTTAATCGAAAATTTGATTTTTCAACGTTTTTCAAAATTTTTAATCTATTTTGGCCTAGTTGTATAGTTGTATTTTCCTTTGTTATGGTTATTTTCTTTCCTTGCTTAAATAAAGTTTAATAAAGTGGTTTTAAATTTTTCTTAGTCGTGAACATTTTGACTCAACCCGAGTTTACTTATCTAAGTTTGCTCTAGCTAGTATCCTTAACATGTTTAAGCCAAGTTTTGCTAGGCTTTTATATAGGGAGCTTTAAAACGCGAAAGTCTTAACTCTCACGGGTTAGGAACAAGAACTTTTCTCAAGTTCCTATAATTGATCCTAGAGATTGTTTATCAAAGGAACTTTAAAATGTGATTTCTAAACTTGAAAAAGTCTAAGAATTTGCAAGATCCTATAGATGACTCGAAAACCCAAAACTTTGATTTAATAGTGTTGGGACATACAGATTTGATGATTACAAAACCTATAGGCAGAGATGAAGACAGAAGAAACAATAAGGACCTAATATGTAATATTAGGTTAGCTTAGTTAGTAAGCTAGGGTTTGGCTTGTAAACCCTAGTACCTCTATTATATTAAGAGGATTAGGCACACATGGTTATTCACTGATTCATATACAATGTAAACTAAAGGTGTGTGTTCCTCCTGGTGTCAAGCCTATAAGGCACCAGGGGCTAGTAGTAGTAGCTTATTAGTATTTTATGAATAAGAAAGCATTGTTCATAACTTTGATTGTGTTCTTTATTATATTCCGCTGTGCTTACAATCATTGTTATCATATCCCAGATGAGTCTAGATCCTAAGACTCAACAAGTGGTATCAGAGCTTGTTGGCTCTCGATCTGGTTGATCTACAAGGTTTTCATGTTATTTTCTGTTTTTAAATAAATCAAGTTGCTGATCTAGGGTTTTTCCCAACAAACCCTAGATGATTTTTGCCGTTCATATGATGTTGCTACTGGTTCTTGAATGATCATACTGGTTGTGGGGAGTTGATTCTTGAATCAACAATGAACCCCGTATGATCATGATGGCTGTTCAGAATGATGGTTTCATAACAGATTTGATGTCACTAATGCAAACCCTAATTCTGGATCATGTCTTTGCTGCCAAGGTAGGTGATACGGCTGCTGTGATACACATTCAGAACCTACAACAACGAGTACAATCATATTCAGTTCTTATGGTAGCATGAGTTCTTGTCCTCGTTTAATTGATAATCATCCATTGACAAAGATCTGGCAACAAAAGTCTGTTTCATGATTGTGCATTGTTTCTGTGTACAAATATTTATGTTTATACATAAGAAAGGATGTATAGAAGAGTTTGGCTGATTAGGGTTTTCGTAAACCCTAGAATTATTCTGATTCTTTACTAAGGCAGATCTTGGTTGCTGTGAGTGAAAGGGACTTCTACAGGTAGCAACGTGGGCTAATGTTGCTAGTACACAAGCTGCTATGGTAAAAAAAAAAAAAAAAGGTTGTCCTTTAACTTTTGCCTGCTGTACTACATATCCACGTGAGGATGGGTTCCAAAGTAACTGTCGTGGTCAAGAAAAGACAGGAATGTTTTAGATCCAGAGAGTCATCACGTGATACCCTTGAACAAACAGCTAGCAAAAGACGTATATTCTTCACGAAAATTAAGGGAACCAAATTTCGAGACACGATTTGTTTTCCTGTTTTGTAGGGATATATGTATATTTGTGGCTCAAGATGCATTCTGTACACACACGTGAGACATAGAAGGACGTGTGCTATTGTGTGTTTTGGTATGTACGTGGGTATAGTTGGTCATGGCTGCACGAGTTATTTTGATATGGCTGCAGAGTAATCTTCATGCGTGATTGTGTGGAGAATATGTGCTAAACTTTTGGAAGCAGTTATGTTCCAACGCATGTTGAGTTCTATTCACGTAATTCTTGGGTGCAAATATGGTATGTGCTTTATTCACTTTTCTATGTTTGATACAGTCAATGGATGAAAACGTGTGAAGTGCGTGAATTAAGAATGCACGCGTTTATTCATTCTTAAATGGGATGATATCAACGTAAATAGGGTAACTATTGTGACTCCATGCATGATTTTTGGGAGATAATTTTGGCAACATATATATGGATGGTTAATTCACGTATATAATCTCTTCATATATTCACGATAAGGCAAAACAAGGAAGATATGGAATTATGGTACGTGATTTATTACCTCCTAATTTTAGGGGCATTTCGTGGGGTCATAATGCTGATTTTTAGGGATTGAATTCTATTTTCTATCCTAAATAATCAAGTCAAATACGTGTGAATCTATATGGACACTTTTATGGATGCATAGTTTCATACGATATGACTTTATTTGTGATCCGAGAGGTGTGGTAGGCTGGATAAAGTCGTTTGGGCTTGATGTAGCGTAATTTTGGGCTACTTAATGTCAGATAACTTAAAGTGCATCCGTCCATACTATTTTGAGTATCACCAGATTTGCAACAGCAACAGTGACGAATTCCATGTCGCTAAAGTCTTGGAGGAAGCCATGTTTGAAACAGCAACAGCTTCGGCGACAGTTGGCTTAAATTAAAAAAAATATATATATATATATATAAACAGAACGGGGTTCGAGATGCTACTGGTAGGTTTTCGTTACTGCTGGTCACTCCTACTGGTGAGCTATGGTTACTTCTGGTCATTGAGGTTGATGCTTGATTATTTATTTGATGTTGTAGTTGAGTTTCACAAATTTGTTTCTTATTATATCAGCATTTAGGTGAGCAATACACCTTGTCTTTGGACTAAATATATTGTTACAGCTTACAACTAGCTCATAGTTGTGAAGGTTAGCAGTTCCCATGTACCAAAAACTGTTGGTGAGCAATACACCTTGTCATTTTGATCAAAAATATATCATTTTGACTAAATATATTGTTATAGCTAACAGCTGGCTCATAGTTGTGAGGGTTATCCGTTCCCGTGTACCAAAAACTGGATAAAATGCATGATATAAGACACAAGTTTGGGAGGTTCCACTTCTTCATCAAATTGGTTCTACTTGATTTTCTTCATCAGTGATCACTCCAAGGTACCTATCGGATTGGACATGCATTTCTTCAGGGGAAGCATACATGGATCGAGGGGAAGCTTAGCCTTCATGGTGGATTCCTACTAGTCGGTTCCTACTGGTCGTTACTATTGGTCGTTCCTACTGGTAGCTCCTACTGGTCGCTCCTACTGGTCGTTACTACTGGTCGTTCCTGCTGGTCGTTACTACTGGTCGTTCCTACTGGTACGTTGTGTTTTCTTCTGGTGGTTTTGCTGGTTCCTGCTGTTCGTTTAAAAAAAAAAAAAAAAAAAAAAAGGGGAGTTCATCTTGACGAGGGGTATAGATCGTTTCGGTGTTTCAGTTTATGCTATAATTCTTAACTGGAACAGTTACACGCTCTTTTACAAATATTTGGGGGGCATATGATACCATACAGTTCATGATATGATCATCACAAAATTAGCATGATCATAAGCATCGAGTGGTTTCTGGTTGATCCGTCAGAGCTCACTGAGACTATCGGCCATTGCATGTGATCGCCATGCATATATTGACTACAAGAATTATTCAAAGACATTTTATTACATGATATTGTAATAAGCATGTCTTTTTCATACTGAAGGAAGAAATGATCTATGCCACTGAGTTCAAGATTCAAGAGATGGTTAGTATGATTGTTTATATACTTACCATCTACATGCATCACTTGAGGGGAAGCGTCTACAAGTTGCACAAGACCCTATTTGCTGATTACAAAAAGGGGAAGAATAGTTAGATGTGCAGCTTATTATCGTGATGACATGTTCGAGCATTGTTTCTTCATGCACATTGTTTTGTAATATCAAATAGGGGAAGATTGTTGGGACATACAGATTTGATGATTACAAAACCTATAGGCAGAGATGAAGACAGAAGAAACAATAAGGACCTAATATGTAATATTAGGTTAGCTTAGTTAGTAAGCTAGGGTTTGGCTTGTAAACCCTAGTACCTCTATTATATAAAGAGGATTAGGCACACATGGTTATTCACTGATTCATATACAATGTAAACTAAAGGTGTGTGTTCCTCCTGGTGTCAAGCCTATAAGGCACCAGGAGCTAGTAGTAGCTTATTAGTATTTTATGAATAAGAAAGCATTGTTCATAACTTTGATTGTGTTCTTTATTATATTCCGCTGTGCTTACAATCATTGTTATCATATCCCAGATGAGTCTAGATCCTAAGACTAAACAAATAGGATAAGCATCCACGAGTCTCATTCCTTGAGATTTTAAACTGTGGAGGATGAGAGATGATAGAGTCAATTATAAGTTTGGTATTCTTTCGTGAATTTATGTGAGTTAATTATGAGCCTATTCTCCCATCGCTTGTTAATAAATTTATCTGCAATAAATAAGGTTGTACGATTTGAAAAGTTACTTAGCTTCTAGCCCAAGATCGTTTAAAAGTTGCTCGGTACGGATTAGAGTTCATAGCCAAGGCATAACTTACTGAAGCGGGATGCGAAGATTGGCGAGTCCGAAAAGGCCCTAACAAGGCATGAGGGCTACATTTTGTTGCTAAAGATCCAAAAGTGATGTGAAGAATCATTTATCGAAAATCAATATGAAGGATCGAGACACATGACGAAAAGCAAATACTCCCCTAAAGATCATGGAGAAGTCTATCCAAAAAGGCCATAACAAGGTATGAGGATAAATAGATCCAAGTCCTAAAAGGAGGCGGATCGTTGTATATCAAAGTCCAAAATAAAGATTAAAGAAAAATGAAGAAGTCATGGTCTAAATATGAAGAATCTCTCAACACTTCAAGTGAAGAAATTCCTATTATGAAGAGAAGACCATAATTTCAAGAACGTCTCTCAAAGATTCGAAATATGAAGTCGCTGCCAAATATCGGTCGGAGAAAGGTCTCAAATCGTGAAGCGAGTTATGCCAAGATATGAACTTTTTAAGGTCCCGTGAAGCAGTTTTAAAAGATTTTGTCCTTTAGCTAACTATTGATTAAATCGTTCACTTTATTTTTGGCCTAAATAACTATCAAAATAAGTCAAACAATGCATCCTTGTGATCATTCAAGACAAAAATAAAATATAAGAGATACACCTAAGAATAAGGGAGTCTAAGTAAATAATTGGCCCACATGAATTCGTGTTAGTTTGATAACTTATAATAACAATGATCTCGTTTTTAAGCTTGGTATGGGGAACGCAAAACTTGAGGATGAGAAACGTTCATGGCAGCCAAAACCCAATGTAAGTCTTTGATTTCTTTACTTGTTTTTATCTTTTTATGTTTAGCATTTAATAAAGGCCAAGGTGGGTTATTTATGATGAAGAATGTATACCGTGCTTTAAAATTAATGCATTGCATGAGGGCATTGCAATGGTCAAGTGTAGGGGATTTAATAAGTGTGAAAACACTTATCCTTTTACCACTTATTTCCAATAATAACAAGACCAAAACGTGTAATTTATGTCGTAAAAGTCATAATTATGCCTAGTTTGTGTTTTTATTGTGTTTTAGGACCAAAAGATGAAAAAGGAAGAAAACACGGGCTTTCACGGGCTTTTATCGAAGAAAACGGGAAAAGACGAAGTCAAAGGATCAAGAGTGCAAAAAGAACGGAAGTCCAAGGCCTATTCTGAAGATTTTTCGAAGAAAAAGTCTAAAGACGGAAGTTTAATGAAGTCGAAGAACTCAAGTCTAATTAAAGAAGAAAATTATCAACACAAGTTCAAATCCCGAGACGACATCGAGAAAAGACAAAGAATTAAATCGAGTCGAGAAGACGTGAAGAGAGAAAGAAAGAAGAGGAAACACATGCACTCCTTCCCATTTTTCCCTATAAATACCCTCCTAATACACATTAGGAGGGTGGTTAGTTTTTAGTTTTTATTTTTCATTTTTCACTTTTCTTTCTAGTTTTACAGAGAGAAAGTTCCAAACTTTCTCTCACTAAGTTTTCATCTTTTCTTTCTTTTAATCTTTCAAGATTAAACCTTTGTGTATTGTTGATTTCATTAATCAAGTTCAAGTTAAGCTTTTAATCTTTCATCTCTTTCTACCTTTTTTTATTTTAGTTAACTTTTGGTGCAAAATACATTTAATCCGTGTTGATCTTGATGTTTTTGTGCTTAAAAAGATATTCTTTTGGTTCCTACATAAGCTTTCATACGATTAAGCTTTAAGATTCTTGTGCTTATTGGCTTATTCGCTTCTTTTAGCTTATTTACCTTTAAAAAGTTTTCTTAAAAAGTTCATCTTTTTATAGTTTGATTTATAAGATTGCTTATTTTAAGTTGAAAAAGTTGTTATTTGAGCTTATTGAGTCCTTTTCATTATAGATTCGTTCTAGTTTTGGTGATTAGCTTATCAAATTAGCTTATTGCCTAGCTTATTCTCGAATCCCACATAAATCGGAAAAGGTATAAACCCTTTTCCGATCACAGCATTCCGACCAGAACCCCCTCCCCTCATTCCGATCAATAGATCGGATTAGGGTTTGTGTTTTCTGATTGGGCAGTCTTAATATTCCGATCCTTTGATCGGATTAGGGAATTAATATTCCGATTAGGGTGGTTTTGTGACATTCCGACGACAAGTATTTGTTAACATTCCGATTTGATTCATTTTTACAGTATTCCGACGGGTGTTGTTTGCATATTCCAATTAGTACTTTTCTAACATTCCGATTGGTTTCGAGTTCATACATTCCGACCAGAGTAGTTTTGACATTCCGATTGCCTTTCTGACAGCATATTCCGATCAGTCTCATTTGCTATATTCCGATCAATGTTTCCGGCAACACATTCCGATTGATGCACTTTAGATATTCCGATTTGGCTGTATTCCAATTGTTTTCCAATTGTTTAATTTCTTGTTTTTGCAAAGTTTTCATGTTTTAGATTTATTAAGTGTTCAAGTATTTTTCTAATATTGTCTTTAAGTTTTCATTCATTTATTTTTAACTCATCACTTTAGTTTAATCTTTAAACTTCTACTTTACTCAACGACATTTACATTTACTTGCTATTAGTTTAAAATAGATAATAAACAAACCATTTTCATTTTGCACCAAGAACAATTGAGTCGCACTTTGAACCAATAGTCAATTCGAAGAGATTCAGACGATAACGTTTTCTTACAAGGAAAAGCCCTTGGTATTACTTATTCACGTAAAATTATCCTTCCCAGCGGGTTACTCAACGTAATGCCCTGGTCTTAGATAGGGTGGTCAACCCAATAGTACTATCATTACAATAAGCGGCTATTTCCGACTCACAACATCAAGTCAGAAGATAGTTAACGGCTCATGAATTTAGGGTCTTTAGCAACAAGTTATTCACTACAATGAATTCAGCTTTAGGCAACATTCGGGTCCAACAATTACTCATGACTTGTGTAATTTATTTTCAAATAGCATGTATCCCCCTCGCGGGTATAAAACATTTAGTAGCTAGCATAAAAAGCGAGGCTACAGACTCACCTTAGTATAAGAGATCTAGCGAGATGATAGTCGACGATAATGGATGCCTTTCAAACACGAGAACCGCTACCTATCAAATAAGGCGCGTTCATTAAAAATGACCCGAGAAATAAATCATACATAACAACATCAAACTCAAACTCATGAAGTCACAATAAACTCGAGAGAAAATGGTATAAATAACTTCATTATACTTTACTACACATTTACTTTGCCATTTTATACTTTTAATAAAATCCGCCGGTACATACTACATGTACTAGCTTATTTACCCCTTTTAAACTTGTCAACCGTTTATGAAACGACTCGAAAAACTAACTTACTATATATAGAAAGTCCACCTACAAGTTTATCAAATGAAATTACTTTTAAAGTCCTTTACCCGACTCATTTTCAAACTACAAAATCCGGACAGATTTACGTTAACTTTTCATACAACCGTTTTAACTTATTTAAACCACTCCGTTTAAAAAACCGACACTCGGGTTTTAAAGTAAACTAAACCTCTAAAGTAAACACCTCATTATCAGTAGGTTACATATTTCAAAACTTCCATTTAGAGTCCCCGAGATTCGATCGAAATATCGACAACAACTATATGTAGTGCCGATACTCGTCTCCCGGTACACGATCATTCAAAACATCATAACTTCGCGCTCGTTTGGAGCTAGAAGCTCTACCTTATATCAAATCGAAGCTAATAAAATTATATACAACCCTAGGCTATAAGTTAAGCCATTTTCAAAACATAAAAAATCGGATTTTACAGTTTACTTACTGTTATAAAATGACTACCAAAATCTTGTACAAAATCAACTTTTTGATCAAAACCAACCATAGAAATGATCATTTCTATACCCTAACATCAACATATATGAACCATAACACCCAAATCATCTTCAAAATTAAGACCTTTAGATCAAAATGAAATTTTTAACAAAGATTTTAGCAAGAACACCATGGATCATGCCAAAAACAACATGCATGATCATGGCTTCTACCTAACAACATCAAAAAAATGCCTTGCATGTGTAAAATTCTTACACCAATGTGATCCTTCATCAATTATAAGAGTGGGTCTATGATTAGTTTAGCTCAATTCATCCTCAAACTTGAGTTAAATTGAAAATTGTATGTGTTTGTGATGGTGATGGGTGTTTCGGCAAATGAGAGAGAGAAAGAGTAGATGGTGAAAATTTTTGAGTGGAAGAATGGAGTGTGTGTGTGTTTTTAAGCTTTATATATAGTGGAGGAGGGACCTTTGTTGCAATTTGGCAATATTTGTGGCTAAAAATGAAAATAGTTAGTTAAAAAGCGGGAAATAACTATTAGTCAATTTTCAAAATATTTACGGGTCTCGGGTTTCATAAAGATACTTTTAAAAATTTAAAACGTACCTCAAAAATAATAATATCGACTCTCGACTCGACTTAACACGTCATTTAAAATAAAACCTCAAAAATGACAAAAATCAAACAACCGACAATAATATATAAAATATTTGGCATCCATCGACATCACGCTTGCTAATACTCCTTATACTTAATAAATATAAATATATACCTTCCAACATCGGTTTAAACTTAAACCTCCAAAAATAAATATCATTCAAACTCATTCAAATATTTCAAAAATAATCGTAAAATAAGATTAAGCAATGGAGTGTGATGGGTGTTTCGGCAAATGAGAGAGAGAAAGAGTAGATGGTGAAAATTTTTGAGTGGAAGAATGGAGTGTGTGTGTGTTTTTAAGCTTTATATATAGTGGAGGAGGGACCTTTGTTGCAACTTGGCAATATTTGTGGCTAAAAATGAAAATAGTTAGTTAAAAAGCGGGAAATAACTATTAGTCAATTTTCAAAATATTTACGGGGCTCGGGTTTCATAAAGATACTTTTAAAAATTTAAAACGTACCTCAAAAATAATAATATCGACTCTCGACTCGACTTAACACGTCATTTAAAATAAAACCTCAAAAATGACAAAAATCGAACAACCGACAATAATACATAAAATATTTGGCATCCATCGACATCACGCTTGCTAATACTCCTTATACTTAATAAATATAAATATATACCTTCCAACATCGGTTTAAACTTAAACCTCCAAAAATAAATATCATTCAAACTCATTCAAAAATTTCAAAAATAATCGTAAAATAAGATTAAGCAATGACCTCGGTTTTGGGTTGTCACATCCCCCCTTCTTAAAAGAAGCGACGTTCGTGGCGCTTAATCCTTCCTAAAAAAATGAGGATACTTGTCCTTAAAGAAATCCTCACGTTCCCAGGTATACTCTGGCCCACCTCTAGAGTTCCATCTCACTTTCATAATCAGAATTCTACTATGCTTCAACTTCTTAACTTCCCTATCCATTATCTCTACAGGTTCCTCTATAAAATGCAACTTATCATCAAGTTGAACTTCCTTCAATGGAATCACCACATCCCTTTCAGCTAAACACTTCTTCAGATTAGACACATGAAAAGTATTATGAATAGCCTTAAACTCATCACGCAATTCTAACTTATAAGCCACCAATCCAATACTTTGGATAATCTTATATGGTCCAATATATCTCGGGCTCAACTTTACTCTCTTTCCAAAACGAATTACTCCTTTCCATGGAGATACTTTCAACATAACCATGTCTCCTACTTCAAACTCCAACGGTTTCCTTCTGTTATCAGCATAACTCTTTTGTCTACTTCTGGCAGATAACAAACGCTTCTTAATTTGCACAATCTTTTTAGTCGTCTCAAATACCATTTCAGGCCCAGTCAATTGACTTTCTCCTACCTCACTCCAACACACTGGAGATCTACACTTACGTCCATACAAAGCTTCAAATGGAGCGACTTTAATACTAGAATGATAACTATTATTGTACGAAAATTCAACCAATGGCAAATGCTTATCCCAACCATTTCCAAAATCAATCACACATGCACGAAGCATATCCTCTAACGTTTGAATCGTTCTCTCACTCTGTCCATTAGTTTCCGGATGATATGTTGTACTTAAACATAACTCCGTTCCCATCGCTTTCTGCAAAGACTTCCAAAATTCTGATGTAACCTACTATCACGATCAGAAATTATTGACAAAGGCACACCATGTCGACAAACAATCTCATTTACATACACTGTTGTTAACCTCTCCATACTATCTGTCTTCTTCATTGGCAAAAAGTGAGCAAACTTGGTCAATCTATCTACAATCACCCATATCATATCACTACCATTTGTAGTCCTTGGCAAACCTGTCACAAAATCCATAGTAATCTTCTCCCATTTCCACTCAGGAATCTCAGGTTACACTAATAATACAGACGGTTTCTTATGTTCATCCTTCACCTTCGCACAAGTTAAGCACTTATTAACATACTGTGCTATATTTGTCTTCATATTCGGCCACCAATAAACTTTCTAAGATCTTGATACATCTTGTCCGATCCAGGATGTATTGAATACTTCGACTTATGAGATTCATTCATCGCCAAATCTCGCACCCCTAACGCATCTTCTGTCTAATGCTATTCTTAAAATACCTCAATCCGTTTGACCTTACTTCAAACAACGGTTTCAACATTCTACCCAAATTTTCTGCCTCAACATTCTCTTCCTTCAAACCATTAGTTTGGGATTTCAATATCGCTTCTATCAAATCAACACTTTCCAACATTGTAAAAGCTCTAACTCTTATAGACTTATCTCTTTCCTTTTTACTAAGTGCATCAGCTACCACATTCGCTTTACCAGGATGGTAACGAATCTCGCAGTCATAATCACTCAGCAACTCACCCATCTCCTTTGCCTCATATTCAATTCCTTTTGATCCAAAATATATTGCAAACTCTTATGATCAGTGAAAACCACACACTTGGTTCCATACAAGTAGTGTCTCCACAGCTTCAAAGCAAAAATCACAGCCCTAAGTTCTAAATCATGCGTAGTGTAATTCTCTTCATGCTTCCTTAATTGTCTGGATGCATACGCTATTACTTTATCCCTTTGCATCAATACAGCTCCAAATCCTTTATGAGACGCGTCACAATACACTACAAAATCCTCAGATCCTTCTGGCAAAGACAATATCGGCACAGAACACAACTTATCCTTCAACATACTAAATGCAGATTCCTCTTCCAATACCCATTCAAACACTCGATTCTTTTCCGTAAGCTTAGTCAACGGCTTAGCAATTAGCGAAAACTTCTCAATAAACCTTCTATAATACCCAGCCAAACCAAGAAATTGGCGAACTTCAGTCGTCGTCTTCGGCACTGACCAATCCTTAATTACCTCAATCTTAACAGGATCCACACGAACACCTTCACTATCAATCACGTGCCCCAAAAATTTCACTGATTTCAACCAAAATTCACACTTAGAGAATTTCGCATACAACTTCTCCTTCTTCAACAATTCCAAAATTGTTCTCAAATGCTTCTAATGTTCCTCTTCACTCTTGGAGTAAACGAGAATATCATCAATGAATACGATAACAAACTCATCCAAATACGGCTTGCATAAACGATTCATCAAATCCATAAATACAACAGGCGCATTTGTTAACCCAAAAGGCATCACTTGAAATTCAAAATGTCCATATCGAGTACGGAAAGCTGTTATAGGAATATCTTCTTCCCTAACTCTCAGTTGATGATACCCAGACCTCAAATCGATCTTCGAGTATACACATGACCCTTGCAACTGATTGAACAAATCATCAATCCTCGGCAGTGGATACCGATTCTTGACAGTCAATTTGTTAAGCTCTCTGTAATTAATGCACATTCTAAAAGAACCATCTTTCTTCCTAACAAAGAAAACAGGCGCACCCCACGGCGACGAACTTGGTCTAATAAATCCCTTTTCCATCAATTCCTTCAATTAATCAGATAATTCTTTCATCTCAGATGGAGCTAAACGATACGGTGCACGAGCAACAGGCGCAGCACCCGACACTAAATCAATACGAAACTCTACTTCACGATGCGGCGATAATCCTAGCAATTCCTCAGGGAAAACCTCAGGATACTCTCTAATCATAGGCACATCCTCCAATTTCCTTTCATTCACACCATCATTACTTATCTGTGCAAGAAACACATCACAACCTGCTTCTATATACCTCATCATCTTTAAACAAGAAACAACTCTCAAACGAGAAGTACATTAATCACCTTTCACAGTCAATACCCTATTCCTTAGTGGTATCTAAACTAATCTCTCTCCACAAACAATACTGCACAATTACCAACTAACTAGTCCATTCCAATAATCATGTCAAAAGATCCTAATTCTATGGGCATCAAATCAATACTAAACACATTATTACCTAACTTCAAGGAACAACCTTTCAGTATAGAACTAGTGCTTACAACCTTACCATCAACTAACTCCACATTATAACTAGTTGTCAATCTCACTGGTTCTCTATCCAATAACTGACTGAATCTAACATCTACGAAACTTCTATCGGATCCAGAATCAAATAACACACTAGCATAACAAGCATCAAGTAATAACGTACCAGTCACCACATTCGGCCCTTGAGGTTTGTCAGCATCTCCCACGACATAGGCTGGAGCAGCAATCCCAGCAGCAACAGCATCAACATTGCCTCCCTGTCGTATGCCAACCCTCGGATAGTTCCCTTGCTTATGTCCACGGCATCCACATCTAGAACAGTAAACTACCTTGACAGCATTGGCTCCAGTGGCTACACCCTTGTTTCTACAATCTGCCATCTTATGTCCGGCCTTCCCACACTTGTTGCAAGCAGGTGGACAATTTCCAACATGATACAGATTACATCGACCACACTTCAGATTCACCTTGTTACCTTGATTTCCTGTGGCATCACTAACACCATCATTCCTTCTCAAATTATATTGTTGATTCCTATTTGGTCCTTGGTTATTGTTATTACGATAACCACCTCGATTCTGCCCTTGGCTTGAGTGTGCAGCTTCCCACTTTCTCTTATTCCCTTCAGCAATACTATCCTTTCGATCCTACAGCTTTACATCCATTAAAGCATGAACCATTTGAACAGCTTCATCAAATGACTTGGGTTTCGACGAAGTAGTTTCTCCCTTGATATTACTAGATAAACCTCTAATATATTGCTTCATCTTCTTACGGTCATTAGCAAACGCATCAGGACACAACACACATAAATCAGAAAATCTCCTTGTATAATCTACAATATCATTGTTCCTCAGCACCAAATGCCTCAATTCATCTTCCAACTGACCTAACTCTTCCTCAGGACAAAACTTAGAAGTCAACAGTCCCTTAGTCACAGTCCATGTTCTAGCATTAGCTTCAACCAATCTTATAGTAGCTACTTGACTATTCCACCAACTCAATGCATCATCCTGAAAAGTAGTTGCAGCAAATTTCACCTTACTAGCTTCTGAACATCCACTGATTTCAAAAGTACTTTCAACCTTTTCAATCCACCTCCTTAATTCCAATGCACCACCAGTACCACGAAATTGGGTAGGTCCATATTTCATGAAACTAGCATAAGAACATTCCCTTTGAATCTGCTGAACAAGGAGCATTACCTCCAACTTGTCCTGCAGCGTTTCCTTCTGCTTGTTCATCTGTATTACCTCCAACCTGATTTTCAACATTCGCTCCAACCTGACCAGCAGCATTCCTATTCTCAGCCTCTTGGTTCCTCGTAGCACGTTTAGCTTCCAAAGCTCTAGCGATAGCTTGCTCAATCATGGTATTAACAGTAGCAGTCGTCAATTTAGGCAGCATGTTTATAGGAAAGTAACCAAACAACAATTTAGTAATGTCAGAAAAATGCCTCCCAACTCCTTCCTGTATGACCATAACTTTAAAATGAACAAGTAAGTATTCATATCAAGATAAGAAAAAGGATTTCTCTATCAAGATGTAACATGGATACTACATGCACCAACAACACAATTCACAATGAATCATTAACCAATTCAAACAAGAACTAATAAGACAAATCATAAGTCATGAAGGTAATTTTGGATTGCTTTGGAAAATCTCCACAAAATTGTGACAAGTAATGTCACTACAATCCTTCATCACAGCAAACTTAAAGTCATTAAGTTTCATCACAAGCTAGAGTACGAGTCTACATAAGTTCTATTACAACAAGGCTAAATAAAAACAACAGAAAAGAACTAAACATCAGATCCCCGCAGCTTCTTGTACATCGGCTCGTCATCACTGCTGCTATCATCATTGTCAGATTCTTCCTCCACTTTTTCCTTCCCCTTTCGACTACTTCCTTCACTTGGCTTCACCAACACTTGAGCTTCAACCTGATTCAGCACATCACGAATCACAACACCTCGACTAGGAAAAGATCTCACCGGCAAACCCTACGCACTCAACCTTGCATTCCTTTCTTGCTCCCTATGTAACCTTTCAACTTGCCCACTCAAATTCAACACCATTGATCTTAATCTAACAACTTCATCCATTTCCCTTACCCTAACAAACTCTGATCTCCTCACACTACCAACAAACCTGTCAAACTTTTTTTCATTCTGCTCAAACCTCCTAATCACACGAGTCTCAACCAAATACCTTTCAAACAAAGACCTATCAAACTTCTTAAGAAACAGAAAATATCATCATTGTTGGGAATAAATTATAGCTAGTCTACTTGAGCGCTGACAAGAGTAAAACAAGCGTTGATAGGAAGAAAACAAGCGCTGATAGATCAAGCGTTGACAAGAAGTAGTCAAGCGTTGATACTTTGAAGACAAGCACTGATGGAAGGATATGATCTACGTGTTTATTATGTTCTAGATTACTTCTAGTAAAGATAGGAACAACAATGTATTTTCTATATTTATCTTTACCTAGAATAGTTGATACGTAGATTATTGTACAAGGCTTCTTATGTCTATAAAAGAAGACCTTTAGGTTATTGTTCACATATAAGTTTTCATACGTTAAACACTTTCATTGTAAGCAAGTTTGTTATCATTAATCAATGTGAAAGTTTATTTACATCTTTTGTGTTCTTGTTTAAGTGTTAATTCCGCATAACACTTAGATTATCATATACATATACAAAGGTTTCTCTAAGTGTATAACTTGATCTAATCTCGTATACATAAAGCTAAATCGATCTAAGTTTGGGATCAACAAGTGGTATCAGAGCTTGTTGAGGAACTTTTGATCTTAAAGAACACAAGAACCCTAAAATCACCAAAAACCGTATTCACAAAACCCTAAAAACATCATGTCAAATCCAGAAGTAACTTCCTTTTCCTCACCTTTACCAAACATCAAGATTCCCATGCTTGATGCAACCAACTTTGAATTGTGGAAATTCAACTTTGAGCAATATCTAGGGATCTATGACTACACTCTCTAGGAGATTATTGAATATGGAAACACATTCAATAAAGCCTAAAAGATTGCTAATGCTATTGCTGGAAGAGCAGCTGTTGCTGGTTGTTCAGAAGCAGATAAGAAAGAAAAGCCTGATGATGGTAGAGCTGTGTCTGCTGAAGACATAACAAAGAAAAGGGTTGATATGAAAACCCTAAATATTCTAAAACTCTCTTTGGGACAAGAGAACCAGCATAAATACAGAGGTTATGAATCTGCTAAGGACCTTTGGGCAGCTCTTGAAGTTGCATATGCTGGCAATGATGATACTAAGGAAGAGAAGAAGAAGAAACTCATGCATGAGTATGCTGTTTTTAAGACTCAACCTAATGAGAAGCTTAGCAGTGTGAGAAGCAGACTGCTTGATATTACAAGCAAGCTGTCCTTCATGGGGACACAACTTGGTGATGTTGACATTAATGCCACTTTTCTTAAAAGCCTTGGTGAAGCATGGAAGATTAAGGAAAGATCTATACTTACCAATAATACTCACAAAAGTTCTACTTTTTATGATATCTACAACAAACTGAGGCTGTTGGAGAATAAAACTCTTTTGGAGCATGGCAGTAAGTCTACCAACAGTAATATGGCCTTCTTCTCACATAGTGAAGGTCAATTTAATCAGAAGGACTCTTACATGCATCCAGTTACTGGATCATCATGTGTCAACGCCTCATATTCAGACGCTGACACATACAAAAGTGACTCACCAAGAGTAAAACCTGCTGGTTTGGGTCTGGATACTGTATGTGCTTATATTGCTTCTTTGCCCAATGGTTCAGTGATTACATATGAGTACCTTGAGCAAATAAGTTATGAGCACTTGGAAGAGATGGATATTAAGTGGAACATGGCTCTTGCTAGTATAAGAGGAAACAGATGGGGCACTTCATGAAGGAATGCAAAGGACACTACTGGATTTGATAAATCCAAAGTTGAGTGCTACAACTGTCATCGTATGGGTCACTTCATGAGGGAATGCAGATCTCCAAGAAGATCTGATGCTGGCAAACCCTCAAGTCAAATTGTTAAGGCTCAGGATCCTAAGGCCATGGTTGCAATGCAAGAAATTGATGGTATGGGATGGGACTGGAGCTATTTGGCTAAGGATGGGGAAGAGGATAAAGCTTTGGTGGCTGAAATAGAAGAAGAAGATCATGTTCAATATGCTCTCATGGCACACTCCTCCTCTTCATCAGATAATGAGGTATACGATGATGCTTTTTGTAGTAAGGGCTGTAGGTTAAATACTGAGAAACTTAACAAAGAGGTGTTAAGATTATTAGATGATGTGAGTACTGAAAGATGCAAACTGTCTAATTATCAACTTGCTCTCACTCAAACTGAGAAGACAGTTTCTGAGTACAAGAAAATGGAATTTGACTTAAAAGACAAAATAAACATCTTAAAACATGAGTTAAATGCTAACAATGATATTAGGAGCATCATGGAAAGGGTTAATGGTGAGTTACAGGCTAAGTTAGATGAGGCCATTAAGAATAAGGATAATGTTGGCCTTAAAATTCAGAGATTTGATAAGGCCACACAAACCCTAGGTGAATGTGTTAATAAACAAAGGGATCCTAAGGACATGACTGGGATTGGGATGAAAGACTATACTGTGGTTCCACCACCAGCTGGTGACTTCTATGGTGTCCAAAGAAAGGACCTATCTTGGACTGGTCTACCAGAACTCCAAGAGGATGAATTTATTCCTCAACCAAGAGTCATTACCCCAGTTGAAGAGTATCAACAGAAGTTGACTGATTTGAATGAATGGAAGAAAGCCAACCCTACCTTATTTGTTAAGGGTGGCTTGTTATGTGAAAATCCAAATGAGTCAACCCCTATTAAGGTAACAAACCCAATCACTGGTAAAGCTGTTGACCTTGGCTCAAACACTGTTAGAAAACCTAGTGTCAAGTATGCAGAAATGTATAGGAATACTAGGTCACCTGAAAGCCAAGTTAGTAATGATGGAACAGGCTTCTTCTCTTCTAGACCTAGGGTTGTGTCTAGAAAAGCCGGTTACACTTATGGTAGCTTTTCACATTTAGCATATAAGTGTGTCAACGCTTCCAAGGTCAACGCTGTTAAAAAGTCAAATGTTGTCAGACCCAAACCTTGTGTGCAGCAAAGTCCACAAGTTGTTAGACCAGCCCCTTTCTTCACTAGAGAACTGTTATGTCTATCTTGCATAAGCAAGTGTGCATAACTGTATAGTGCTTGCCGCCCTATAATAATTATCAACTTTTAGGTTATCTTCTCTAGGATAAATTACTTTGTTAAGGTCATTTTTTCATTTTTATAAATTTTTATTTTTGGACACTGACAAGTATTTTTCCAAGCGTTGTTGTGACCAATTTAGACGCTGACATGGCTTTGGCAAACGTTGACAAGAATATAGCCGTTGGGCGTTGATGGGTTATTTTTTACCGTTGACACTCAATGGGACCTACCCAGTTGTTACTTTTTGACATATTTTTGGGCCGTAATTTTGGGAGCAAATAACTCTCATTTAATGCATGAGATAAACTTATTTCTTTTCAATATTTTCATGATTGCATTTTTGAAAATAGTTGCCTAATTTTTGGCTAATCACATGCATATTTTCTCTCCTATATATTTGGCTCCTATTTTAAACAGGGTACCTATCATTCTTGTCTAACCATATTTTCTCTTATAACTTCATCTTTATCAATCATTCAAACGGCTTTCAACAATGGCACCAAAATTTAAACCAAGTGATTTGGAATTGGGGTTCAGAAGTCAACACAACATGGTAGCATATCTGGAAGCTGATGATACTCTGTTTCCCCAATACACACAAATGGTGGCGTATTTGAATGCATCCCCTATTAGGTATGCTCTTTCTCATGCTCCACTCATTCCTGTCACACATATTAGACAGTTTTGGAACACTGTTAGTTCCTCAATAGTTAATAGAGTGACTACATTATCATCTATTGTTCATGGGCGCACATGGGTGGTTACTGAAGCTTTGGTTCGCCAAGCTTTGCATCTTGATGATGTTGATGGTATAACCACCCTCCCCATTAATGAAATAGAACAAGGACTAAGGGCTTTGGGTTATCCTTTTCCTGATGAAGGAACTTTAAATAAATATCATAAACAGGAGTTTCCCCCAGCCTAGAAGTACCTAATACATGTCCTCTTGCAATGTTTGAGTCCCAAGTGCACTTCACACAATGAGATCAATAGATCTATTGCTAGTGCTATTGTGTGCATTGCTACTGGGCAAAAGTTTAATTATTCTAAAATGATTTTTGAGGGCATGTGTAAAAATAAAGGGAACAAAATGACTTTAGCTTATCCCAGATTTTTACAAATGGTTTTTGATGTCCAAGGTTACTGCACAAGGGATCATGATGACTTTTATGAGATCCCTGTGCAAAAGAAAGCAATTTTTACAAAGATGAACTCACCCCCACATCGTGACTTACCCCTCACCCCTGCTATGATTGCTTTTATTGAAGTAGCACAACCCCAACCAGACCCTCAACCACAGCTTGACCCAATACCTGAACCATTACCTTCACCACAACAAATGCAACTTGACCAAGAACCCTTCGACGCTGAAACTTTAAATGTTGGCGTTGACATGCCTATTCCAATCGTTGACACAAATCCTTCACAGACCCAAACACCACTTGACCAACCCACATCCACCCAATCCACATCATCTTCTCCCCCAACACAATATAGGTTGTAGAAACTAGAAGGGGGGGTGGGGTTGAATAGTTTCTTAAAATTTACTTGTTAAAATATGGTTTCCAAAAATCCTTTTTCAAAAACTTAGGCTTAAGGAAATATGTGAAATCTTCTTATACAAAAATATGAACAATGATAGTGTAGCTAGACTAAAACTAACAAAAATATATCCAGAAAGAATAAAGAATGATAGTGTAGCTAAACTAATGCTAACAAAAATATATCCACAAAGAATAAAGAATGATAGTGTAGCTAATCTAATATTAACACATATATATGCAAAAAGTAATAAGGAATGTAAAGAGTTAAGGGTAAAGAAAGATCAAACCGAACACCAAGGATTTATAGTGGTTCAGCAACGAAGCTCACTCCTCGTTCCTACTCCACTCCTCGAGTACTCCTTACTCGAGAGTTCACTACACAACAAGCACCTTATGGTGGAGAAAACCGTACACGTCGCTTAACCAATTTCCGACTCTAAGCTAAAAGTCGAGCCCTAATCGTAGCTAGGACCAATCTACACAACTATACTTAGTACATACACAACTTCCAAATAGACACAACTACTTGGATCTTCACAACTATGACACAACTACAAATATATAAAAATTGATCTTCAAAGGATCTTTGGTGGTGGACTCAACACTTCACTAGGATAGTGTTCTTCTCTTTGCACTTGGAGAGGAAGAGATGGAAGAACAAGATTCACTTCTTAAACAAGTTATAATCAAACAAATGATCAAAGATTTGAGTGATTAAAGAAGGGGTTTGAATCTGGAAATGAATGTGCAAAAGAGGTGAGGTGAAAATCTGAGAATGGCCAACTATTTAAAGGACAAAGGAGCCAACGGCGAGTTCTGCCCGCGGTACCTTATCACAGCCCGCGGTACCTTATCGATAAGGTACCGCCTAGGTGCTAAGGTACCGCCGGAATAGACTCCTCTCCTTTTTGTCCTTTAGTGGTGGAGGTCTTATCTGGGTATAAAAATATTGATGACGTATAGTCCCCAATCGGGTCACGAGCCCGGCCCACGGGTACTACCCGTATCCGGCCCATCACATATGGGTGGATAAATGTCATTCAGGCTTATGGGCTTGAATGAACAGTAACCGCACATGTGTGCGGCCCACGGCCCGGTGCGGCCGACATAAGATTAGACAGAATCATATTCTGTCTGGGAATATCTTCATCCCAAATGGAGAGGATATTCACTACCAAAATTAGAAGATAACAATCATTCTAATTCTGATAGTTATCCTTTCCTTGGGGCTAAAGTATTAGTGGCAGCCCACTAGGGTTCCACTGCCTATAAAAGGAACCCCCAAGGGTTCCACAAAGGTATTACGATTCATACTCTAAACTCACATAAACCCTAAATCTATTACTTACTCTCACGCCGGAGTCTAATCGTGGGAAACATTCCCACGGTAAGCCTAACGCGTGCTGTTTAGTGTGCAGGATCCCAACCAAACGATTCACTTGGTGCAGGAGCCCAGCCAACCCGAATTAAGACTAATTCGGGTCTAGCAAGGATCAACCAACTTTTGCATCAACAAGTTGGCGCCATCCGTGGGACCCATAACACTAAGCTAGAACAAAACCTCATCTCGAATTTCCAATGACGTAGGGGCATCCGCAGGCTAACCCCAGGAACGTGAATCCTGGGAACTAGAAGTCCCAATGGGAAGGGATTCTCATCCCCAACCAATCACCAAGCCGCCTCGCAGGCGGGCTGGGTAACCGTGGCAGCTTTCCGCCCGTGGGGGTGACGAGCACGATCTCCATGACACCCCCACCTACTTCAACCCTGGACAACCCAGATCCGGGGAGTGCGCCAAACCCTCCTAACAAGGAACCGCGCAGACCCTCGACGGAGGAAGAAGTGGAAGTCCTACCACTCAGTAAGGAGGATCTTACTCGAGTTCTCACGCAGAACTTCGAAAGGATCGTCCCGGGGATCGCATCAAGGTTGAATCTGGGGAGGAACCTCCAAGCCAGACTCAACTTTGGTGACACTGGACCAATCACCTCCTCCCAAAATCAGAGGAAAAGGAGAGCTCGGCCTCAGGAGTGGGGTACCTTTGAGGAAACCCCTCAACCCCGGAATGTATTTGAGCGCATAGGAGATCGCCTTATATAGGAATTAATACAGTCTCGAGAAGGAGAAAGGTCGGATGGCTCACCCGAGCGACAAGATCGAGAGCTGGCCAGAACCACACGTCGCCCGAGTGTGTGGGACAGGATGAACACTAGGAAAAAGGCTCCTGGTTCATCCCAAAAAAAGTGGTCCCTATTCAAAAGATGGGGCACCACCGCCGTCCCCGGACCCGTCCGGAGAGGACTCAGATGACCATCCGCCTAAGGGTCGCCGACCTAGGCGAACCCCTCCACCACCACCAAACAATGATGAGTATCATGGTGGCCCTTACTATCGAGATGTGGAAGCGGAGGATCTTTCGCGTCCATGGTGTGAACCATGGGATGACCCTAGGCTTACCCGGCCATGGGCGGATCCCAGGGAAGACCCGTTCACCCTCCGCATACGGAACTATTCTGAGGATACCAAACGTCGCATGCCGGCGTGTATCAAAACTTATGATGGGTCCGGTGATCCGGTGGATCACCTTAAAATATTTGGTACGCAAGCTAAAATTGAGCGATGGCCCATGCCTATATGGTGCCAAATGTTCAATTCGACCTTGATCGGAAATGCCCGTGACTGGTTTGAGGCACTTCCTCCACGGAGCATTGATAGTTTCACGGAACTACGCACTGCGTTTGAGAACAATTATACTCAAAGGAAGAAGTATAATAGGGATCCGGTCTCGTTGGCAACTGTCAAGCAACGACCGGGGGAGTCCACAGAAGCCTTCACTGAACGCTTCAATGATGAGTGCACGCGCACAAGAACCATGCCAGAGCTCTTGAAAATCTCTGACTACATGCACGCCATAACAGACAGAGAATTGATCAGTCGCCTTAATGACAAGCGTCTAGAGAGATATGATGACCTTATGGAAAGGGTCAGAAATTTCATAGAAGGAGAAACAGCTGTTGCCGCGGCCTACCCATCCCGAGGAAATAGGTATCGGTCAAATGATCAGTCCCATAGACAGTCGGGTGGTCAAGGCAACCAGAATAATAATAACAAGAACTCAGACTATAAGAGCCAGAGCAAAGGAGGACGGTAGGACGATAAGTTCACCCCCCTAAAGATGTCCTACCGGGAGATCTTGTTAACGGAAGGGGCGAACTTCCCAAGGCCTCCCCCAATGACCACTCCACCAGAACGTCGGCAAGGAAGTCGCTTCTGCGAGTTCCATAATGACAAAGGCCACGGTACGGAGGAATGTATCCAGCTCAAGAAGAAAATCGAGTCACTGATCAAATCAGGTAAACTCAAGCACCTAGTTAAGGATTGGAAGGATGGAAAAGACAACAACAAAAAGTATGATAAGAAGGATCCCCAAAAGGACAAACCTTTGACTATATACATGATCCAATCCAGACAGCGCCGCACGAGGCAGAAAGTTGGCCAAAAATTTTCACGCGGCAGGGAAATCTCATTCCCTCCCATCACAGCAAGCGATGTGATTGATGCGCCTCTCACTATTGAGATATGCATTGGAACACACAACGTTCGTCGCATGTATGTGTATGGAGGATCGTCAGCAGAGGTACTGTATGAACACTGTTTTGTGCAGTTATGCCCAGAAAAAGGAAGCCAATTGGTACCGGCCACGAGCCCGGCCCACGGGTACTACCCGTATCCGGCCCATCACAGATGGGTGGATAAATGTCATTCAGGCTTATGGGCTTGAATGAACAGTAACCGCACATGTGTGCGGCCCACGGCCCGGTGCGGCCGACATAAGATTAGACAGAATCATATTCTGTCTGGGAATATCTTCATCCCAAATGGAGAGGATATTCACTACCAAAATTAGAAGATAACAATCATTCTAATTCTGATAGTTATCCTTTCCTTGGGGCTAAAGTATTAGTGGCAGCCCACTAGGGTTCCACTGCCTATAAAAGGAACCCCAAGGGTTCCACAAAGGTATTACGATTCATACTCTAAACTCATATAAACCCTAAATCGATTACTTACTCTCACGCCGGAGTCTAATCGTGGGAAACATTCCCACGGTAAGCCTAACGCGTGCTGTTTAGTGTGTAGGATCCCAACCAAACGATTCACTTGGTGCAGGAGCCCAGCCAACCCGAATTAAGCCTAATTCGGGTCTAGCAAGGATCAACCAACTTTTGCATCAACAAATATCATGAAAGGATATTCTTAACAGAATAAGAATATGCCATTTCCAAATTTCAAATAATTAATTTAATAAAACATTTTCTTAAAAATAAAGTTTAATAAAAACTTGTCACTTTTAATAAAAAGTGAGTTTTAAGAAAAGATTAAATCACTTGATCACTTGATTAAGGTTAGTACTTGTTTATCCATACCTTAAGTGAAAATGGGTAAAATGAAAAATACTTGAACTCAAGAATTCATTTTTCGTTGTTTTCGTAAATTCTTGTTTTTACATATTTTCGTAATCAAAACTAAGCGAGACCGAAAAATGCAAGCAACGTTTTTAGTCATTATTGCATTAACAATCTCCCCCTTTTTGATTCCGACAATACATAAACTCAATCACACAAAAAACAAGATTTTCGAAGACGAGTTTATTCATTTCTCCCCCTTTGTCGAAGCAAAAAGGTTGCGTAATCCGGTGTTGATGAAACGGACTTTGCAAAGACTCCCCCTTGGTGCTTACTCCCCCTAGCTTGGGGCACCGAGGAATCGAGATATGGCGACAAGCTACATAGAAGGGTTAGTTGAACAAAAGAAACAACCAACAATATATAGCAATAGGTCACATAAAAAATAAAAAGAGAAGAAAACATAAAGACAAAGATCCAAGATAGGTTACTAAAAGAACATCATACAAAGAATTATGGAAAAAGGAACAAGCCAAAAGCATAAATCTAATCCTAGTTATTCTAGAATTCTAAGATTTGCTTGAATGAGGTGTCTTGAAGATAAGCAATCAATGCTTATATGAAAGACAAGGTAATAACAGAGGGTGGTGGTGGTGGCTTGTTGGAGATCTCATAATCAAAGTGAAGAGGAGGCTTGATTAAGAGACTCTTGATGTAGCTCAACTCCTCATAGATGTGTGCCATAGGAAGATGTTGATATTGACAAGAATGACAATATGTTCCATGGTGCATGACATAATCATGAGAAGGAGGAAGAACACTAAAGGGTGGTGGTGGAAGAAAAGAAGTTCCACAATCAACATTCTTGGTAGGAGAAATGTGATTAAGAGTGTTCTTGGGTAGTTTTGGATTGAAAGCAATTGGAGAAAATGGAGGAGATTCAAGGCTATCATTGGGAGAATAAGACATTTTGGATGTGAAGTAATGCAAAATGCTTATGGTTTAAATAGGGAAGGCTTAGGGTATTTTTAGGGTGGTCAAAGGGTTTGAAACAAAGATTCTCAAAACGGTTGGAGCAAATATGGAGTTTCAGACAAAAACCCGAAAAGGAAGGCCACTGTAGGCGGTTCCTTATCTAGGGTGGCGGTACCTTCTCAATAAGGTACCGCTGTTCACATAAGGAACCGCCTGCAGAAGCAGGGTTTGGTGTTTGGAGGAAGATTTTTCAGCAAATCTTATTTTTATATTCTAACTTATCATAGGGATATGCTTAAAAGCAAAGATAGACAAAGAAAACATATGCAAACTTACCAAATAGAGATTTGACCAAAATACATGGATTAAGAAAATCAATGTAGGAGGTGTGTAAGACAAGACCTTAAGTCATGACATAAAGATCCTCCATGATTCAATCTTGTTCTTGCTATGTTTGAGAGAATCATACATATGAATTATGTAAGCTCTATATTAATAGCGAGAATCTATGAAAAATCGTTTTTAGATTGAATTAACAATGTCAAACGAATTTCTCAACCATTTTCGAAAGAGACTTTGAGAGTTTTGAAGGAAGATGAGAGGATTTTACAAAAGAACCTTAAAAGACTCAAGGACTCAAAGTGGTAATAGAAAACACACAAGAAGAAAGGAAATTAAGGAAGATGTTCCATTAATCCTAGACCTAGACGCAAGTAATAAAAAGGTTCCCTCTTAAGTGGCTTAGTGAAGATATCGGCTAAGTTGTCCTCGGAGGGCACCTTTTCAATAGTAATGTTCCCCTTTTGAACATTATCCATAAGGAAATGGTGTCTAATTTCTATGTGTTTGGTTCGCGAATGTTGCACGGGATTCTTGCTTAGGTCTATAGCGCCTTTATTATCGCACATGATGGGAACATCATCAAGAGAAATCCCGTAATCAACAAGCGCTTGCTTCATCCATAGAGCTTGTTGGCATGCTTTACCGGCACTCACATACTCGGCTTCCGTGGTGGATATCGCAAGAGCGGTTTGTTTCTTGGAGAACCAAGAAGTTAAACAACAACCCATGAAGGTACAAACTCCACTGGTGCTTTTCCGGTCCACATAGTCTCCCGCATGATCCGAGTCCGCGTAGACAATGGTTTCTACGCCGGTCCCTTTAGGATACCATAATCCTAAATGTATAGTGCCTTTAATGTATCGGAAGATACGCTTAACCGCTTCAAGGTGAGAGGTTTTGGGAGCCTCTTGGAAGCGAGAACAAAGGCAAACACTAAACATGATATCCGGTCGACATGCCGTTAGGTACAACAAACTACCAATCATACCTCTATATTTGGTGTTGTCTACCGACTCACAATCATCATCTACGGTGAGTTTAGTATCCGAGGCCATAGGGGTCTTCATTGTTCTAGATTCTTCTAATCCAAATTTCTTTAGCATTTCTTTAGCGTACTTAGATTGACTAAAGAAAATACCATCGTCCATTTGTTTAATTTGGAGTCCTAGAAAGAAGTTAAGTTCTCCCATCATACTCATTTCAAACTCATCATGCATGATTTTGGCAAAGTCATCACACAATTCTTGACAAGTTGAGCCAAATATAATGTCATCAACATATATTTGTACGATTATGAGGTGAGAACCTTTCTTCTTTGTAAAGAATGTATTGTCTACCATACCCATGGTATACTCATGTTTAACAAGAAACGCTTTAAGTCTATCATACCAAGCTTTGGGTGCTTGTTTGAGTCCATAAAGTGCTTTCTTAAGCTTGTAAACATGGTCCGGTTTCTCAAAATCAATGAAGCCGGGAGGTTGAGCCACATATCCCTCCTCATTGATCAAACCGTTAAGAAATGCACTCTTTACATCCATTTGTTGAAGCTTAATATCTAAGGCACAAGCGTAGGCTAAAAGGATTCTAATTGATTCTAATCTAGCTACCGGTGCATATGTCTCGTCATAATCAATCCCTTCTTGTTGATTATAGCCTTGAGCTACAAGTCTAGCCTTGTTACGAGACACAACACCATTCTCATCTAGCGTATTCCTAAATACCCATTTGGTTCCTATAATGGTAGAACTTCTAGGTGGAGGGACAAGTTCCCAAACATCATTGGCAATGAATTGATTCAATTCTTCTTGCATCGCAATGACCCAACTCTCATTCGTCAAAGCTTCTTTAACATTCTTTGGTTCAATCAAGGAGAAAAAACAAAAGAAGTTGCTTTGGTTTTGGACTTGAGATCTTAGGGTCCTTTGATTTAAGTCACCAATGACATTATTGAGAGTATGATCCCTAGACTCCTTAATGTTTACTTCCTTTTCAACACTAAGGTCTTAAACTCCTATTTTTCTAACCTCTTTGGCTTTAACTACTTCTAATTCATCCAAGTCATCATCAACCAATGGTGGTGTCTTGGGTGAAGGAGGGGTTTCATCAAAGGTTACGTTGAGTGATTCTTCAATAACCCCTGAGGTTCTATTAAGGACTATGTAGGCCTTACTAGTTTGGGAATAACCTAAAAGGATACCTTCGTAAGACTTTGGGTCAAACTTGGTAAGGTAGTCTCTGGTGTTGAGGATAAAGCACTTGCTTCCAAACACCCTAAAGTATTCTAATGAGGGTTTCTTACCTTTAAGAATCTCATAGGGGGTCTTTCCTAGAAAAGGTCGAATAAGAATTCGGTTGAGAATATAAGTCGATGTATCCACGGCATTGCACCAAAACTTTTGAAGCAAAGATTGCTCGTTTAACATCGTCCTACTCATCTCTTGGAGAGTCCTATTCTTCCTTTCAACTACCTCATTTGATTGTGGAGTGCGAGGAGCCGAGAAGTTATGGGTAATACCATGAGCTTCACAAAAGGCACCAAATTGCACTTCATTATCAAATTCCCTACCATGATCCGTCCTAATAGAAACAATTGAACATCCTAGTTGATTTTGAATTCTTCGACTAAAGATTTCGATATGATCGAAAGCTTCATTCTTAGATGCCAAAAATCTAGTCCAAGTGAATCTAGAATAGTCGTCAACTATAACTAGGGTATAAAGGTTACCTCCATAACTCCGTATGGCGGAAGGTCCAAAGAGATCAATATGTAGGAGCTCTAAACACCGAGAGGTCGAAACCAAATTCTTGGCTTTGTGACTTGAGTGAACTTGCTTTCCAACTTTGCAAGCATCACAAAAGTGACTATCAAACTTAATCTTGGGGAGGTGTCTTACCAACTCCTTAGAGACTTTGCCAATGATATTACCACGTAGACTACTAGCGAATGTGACGTTACCTCCAACATATGCTTTTTAATGCGAGAACAAACTTCGATTACCCGTCATGTGTTTAGAACATCCACTATCCTTAATCCATTCATCGGGCTCCAAATCAATTCCCAAGCATATCTAGGTAACAATACACAAGATCAAACATTTGGTCCCCAATATCTCATGGGTCCAAAATAGTTAGTTCCAAACATCCCTTGCATTTGGTTGGGATGCATGAATGAGGTGGGGATTCCCCATGGAGAACAAAATGGAGGAGGGTAGTAGTTCATGTAACCATTTTGTTGTTTATTACTCCTCCTAGGTGTGTTTGATCTAGGTTTAGAGTTATTATCATTCTTTCTAGGTGTTGGAGTTTTACTCCTAGTTCGTGAGTTGTTTTGATTATCCCTTGTAGGCGTTGTCGTTCTACTTCTAGGCTTAGACTCATTCCGTACTCTAGGTGGAGTAGAAGATAATCTAGATAAACTTCTATTTCCCATGAGAGGTTTACTTAATGGCTTATAGAACTTACTAATAGCATTGTCGTCAAGTATGGGTAATTGAACCTTATTAACAGTAAGATGCTTTGGTTTTTCATTTAACTTAGATTTTTCAGAAAGTTCAGAGTTTTCACAAAAATCAACTTCTGGCCGCGGTAACTTATCTATGGCCGCGGTTCCATAGCGATAAGGAACCGCGCCATATGATGTGGAACCGCGTCCAGAAGGTGTTTTCTGTGAAAACCTGACTTGTTTTGGTTCACTAGTTGAGGCTTCATTTGAGTTAAAACCTAGACCAAGTTTTTCCTTAGAATGAACTTGTTTGTTTAGCATATCATTAAGAGCACTAGTACCTTTCATGAACTTTTCCAATTTAATGGATGTGCTCTTGAGATCATCATTCTCTAATCTAAGTTCCTCACAACTTAAGCAACCTAAATCAACCTCTTTGTTTTTCTCAAGTGTAGCCAATTTCTCCCTAAGTTCATTGATCTCATTTTCAAGCTTAGTTTTGGTTGATTTTAAGGTTTTATTCTTTTCTATGAATTTAAGACTAAGTTTGTGTAAGCTATCATATTTGCCTTCAAATTCAATATCATCTAAAGTGGAACTATCATTGCTATAATATTCGGTTTCGGAATGTACCTCTTTAGAAGTGTGAGCCATAAGACATTTCTCCTCTTTGGGGTTGTCATCATCATCTTCACCGTTATCGCTCCAAGCGCCACTAACGAATGCCGTGTGGTTCTTATCACGAGCGGGCTTTGGACAATCACCAATGAAGTGATTTGGATCACCACATCTAAAGCAACTCCTATCACCTTTTTCGTTCTTGACAGACCGATTCTTTGACAATGGTTTCTTGTCATAGTTTGGTTGCCTAACGTGTTGACCTCGTCTCTTGAAGAACTTCTTGAAATCTCTCACCGCCAATGCATACTCCTCGTCATCACTCTCCGAGGAACTATCATGGTCACTTTGTGCCTTCTTGGCTTTAAGTGCAAGAGATTTCCTTTCACTCTTGGTTTTTACTAATTCCGAGTCCTTCAAAATTATCATCTCATGAACCTTCAAGTTTCCTATGAGTTCATCGAGTGATAAAGTTGAGAGATCTTTCGACTCTTCAATAGCCGTGACTTTTGCTCTCCACTTTGGATGTAAGGCCCTTAGAAACTTCCTAACATTGTTCTTGCTAGAAAAACCTTCATCGAGTGCTTTTAGACTAGTAATAATAGTGTTAAACCTAGCAAATGCACTATCAATAGTTTCATCTTCTAAGATGTCAAATTGTTCATATTGTTGGACAAGAAGATCGATTTTACTTTCTTTGACTTGACTATTACCTTGGTGGGTTACTAAAAGAGTGTTCCAAATATCTTTAGCGGTTTCACACATTAAAATTCTTTCATACTCTTTCTTAGGCAAAGCATTATAAATCACCATTTTAGCCTCATTATTTTTTGAAAGTTACTTTTTAGTATCATCATTAGCTTTGTCAAAAATGACTAATTCTTTTGTTTTAGAAACTTCATTAAATTGAAAGGGTAAAAAATCACCATTGGTAATATCATGCCAAAGATCTAAATCTTTTGATTTCACATAAGTTTCAAATCTATTTTTCCAATAAATAAAAATATCGGTTTCAAAAAGTGGTGGTCTTTGCATAGATTGCCCTTCTAGGTACTTGTTGGAATCCATAGATCGATTCAAGTTTTAAAATACAATATACTTTAAAAATTCTTAAGCAACCCGCTCTGATACCAATTGTAGAAACTAGAAGGGGGGGTTGAATAGTTTCTTAAAATTTACTTGTTAAAATATGGTTTCCAAAAATCCTTTTTCAAAAACTTAGGCTTAAGGAAATATGTGAAATCTTCTTATACACAAATATGAACAATGATAGTGTAGCTAGACTAATACTAACAAAAATATATCCACAAAGAATAAAGAATGATAGTGTAGCTAAACTAATGCTAACAAAAATATATCCACAAAGAATAAAGAATGATAGTGTAGCTAATCTAATATTAACACATATATATGCAAAAAGTAATAAGGAATGTAAAGAGTTAAGGGTAAAGAAAGATCAAACCGAACACCAAGGATTTATAGTGGTTCGACAACGAAGCTCACTCCTCGTTCCTACTCCACTCCTCAAGTACTCCTTACTCGAGAGTTCACTACACAACAAGCTCTTTATGGTGGAGAAAACCGTACACGTCGCTTAACTAATTTCCGACTCTAAGCTAAAAGTCGAGCCCTAATCGTAGCTAGGACCAATGTACACAACTATACTTAGTACATACACAACTTCCAAATAGACACAACTACTTGGATCTTCACAACTATGACACAACTACAGATATATAAAAATTGATCTGTTGATCCCAAACTTAGATCGATTAGCTTTGTGTATACGAGATTAGATCAAGTATAACACGTAGAGAAACCTTTGTATATGCTTTGTGAATCTAAGTGTTATGCGGAATTTAACACTTAAACAAGAACACACAAGATATAAACAAACTTTCACTTTGATTATCAATGTCGAACTTGCTTACAATGAAAGATGTTTTTGAACGAAAACTTATGTAAAACTTGATATTGAACATTAACCTAAAGGCCTTCTTTTATAGATACAAGAAGCCTTGTACAATAAGCTACGTATCAACTATTCTAGGTAAAGATAAACATAGAAAATACATTATCGTTTCTATCCTTACTAGAAGTATTCTAGAATATAATAAACATGTAGATTATATCTTCCATCAGTGCTTGTCTTCAATGTGTCAACGCTTGACTTTAATCTGTCAACGCTTGAGCTGTCAGCGCCTGCTTTGTTCCTGTCAACGCTTGTTTTGTTCTTGTCAGCGCTCAAGTGATCTGGCCTTAATTTATTCCCAACAATCCTCCCCTAAACTTGATATCCACTCTTATGATCAAGTTTCTGAATAAGCATTAAGAACTTGGAGGAGTCTGACAAATCTTCTCATATTGGTAATGAATAAATCTGATCAAATTCTTTGCCACGTCACTTGAATAATCTATCTCCAGCTGAGTGTCCTTCATCTTTTTCAAAACAGCCTTGGATATGAAATACTGAGCATCCACAAGTAGATACTCAGCAAACTTTTTTGAACTCAAATGGTATACACCAGCAGCTGAATATAACCTCCATTGAAGACCACTGAGGTCATCTTCAAGATCCTTCCATATTTCAAGATCTTCCTCTTTTGTCCCACACATTCTTTTGAATGTGGTCCAAAGTTTTATTCCATTAGCTGAAGTTGGTGCTTCAGCCTCATACTTGGTCTCTAGTAACCTCCAAAGGTCCACCAAGTCTTCTCTATCACAACTTGCAAATAAAGATATGAGAGTGGTAAAAGTGTGTACCTCTTTACCAAATCTTCCAATCTTCCAGAATCCACATTCATCCTCATCATAACTCATAATTGGATTCCTGGAATCTAATGGTAACACCTGCACCATATCTGAAGCTTCTAATGGGGAGAGCTTGAGGCTCTTTCTTATAACTGCTTCACTTGGATATAGTGGATCCATATTTTTGGAAACTCAAGTTTAAATCCCTTCTTCACTGGCCTGGGAATTATCATAGCTTTCTTGATTTCCATTTCTTCTGCAAGTTGCTCCTTTCTTTCATCTGAAAGAAGTCTGAGAGTGTTTGCTTCCTGCACTCTTACCCAAACAGGATAAGCCCTATGTTCCAACTCATCAAATGTCAAAGCCTTCAATTTATGATATGTCCATCCAACTCCATGACATCTGAGCAACATAAAGTAGAGCTCTCTTCTATCCCTTTTCAACTTTGAGAGAATATTGCTTGCCTTGTGCTTCAAAATCACCTTACAATCCTTCTAAACTCTAAGAAGAAGCTCCAAACCCCATATTTGATCTGAAATGGTCAAGTCTGGATTATCCATGCAGCTTTCTTCCCAAGAATTGTACATTTGAACCACCTCTGGCATGTCAAAATCAACCTGCAAATTTAAGTCTCTCAACTTTTCCCTAGCAAGCTCATCACCATACTCAAGCCTTTCTGGTTCTATAATCATCACACTTGAGTTTGAGCTAGCTCCATCACTTTCTTCTTCAGAAGTCACAACAAATGGTGACTTTTCCTTTTCACCTTGTTCCATCATTTGTTCAGCCAATCTTCTATCAAATTCAACTTGGGCTGCATCCTTTGGAACAATTTCTTCTACCAATTTACCCTTACCCTTATCTGATGGTGCAATGGTGGGTAAGGTAGATGGTAATAACTGAGTAGAAACTTCCTTGATGATAGATGATGACTGGAATACATCACCTTCATGTGCAGGTCTGTCAACGCCCAACTTTATCCTGTCAGCGCCCAAAATACTTCTATAAGCGTCCAAATTTGTCTTGTCAACGCTCAAATATTTTCCCTCAGCGCCTTGTGTAACCTCTCTCAACATAGCTGTAAATGATAAATTTAGATTGGTTGGAGAGATTAAGGACGTATCAAAACCTGTTTGTTCCTTCAAAGTTGTAAGGGCTTCAGCAACATCCATTGATTGACCATCTTGGCTGCCCTTATCACTCAGATTTCTTTGATCTTCCTCCCCTTTGGAAGACTCCTCCATACTCCTCCTAGCATGATCACTCTCCAAAACAACAATCCTCTCCCTCAATTGCTTGAGTTCAAGGCCTTGAGAGCTGACAATTTGTACTAAGTCTGCATTTTGCTTTTGCAAGCTAATGCAAACTGCCGTCAATTCCAAAAGAGTCATTGGTTCCAGTCTGCCCTCTTCTGAAATAGGAATTTGACCTCCCAAGTCAGGTTCATTGGGCAAGGATGAGGACTTAATTATGGTGGGACTGCCTTGGCCAGCATCTAAGCCAGAACCAATAGTCCCAGCCTCATCCAGGTCACCAGCCACACTTGTGGTGGTGGTTCTCTCTGCTTTATGGCTAGGACCACCAGAGGAGAACACTCCAGTAGTCCTTTGGCGTTTCATCAACCTATATTCAGGTGGTGTGGAAGATGGTGTGGAAGAATGGGTAGATGTGGGTTGGTTAAGGGGTTTTTGGGATTGTGAAGGTTGTGTGTCAGCGTTGGAAATAGGCAAATCAACGCCAACATTTGATGTGTCAGCGTCAAAGGGTTCTTGGTCAATTTGCATTTGTTCAGGTGAAGGTAAAGGTTCAGGAATGGGTTCAAGTTGTGGTTGAGGGTCAATTTGATGTTGGGGGTCTGGTTGGGGTTGTGCTACTACAATAACAGCAAGCATGGCTGGGGTTAAAGGTAAGTCTCTACGGGGTGGTGAATTCATCTTCGTAAAAATAGCTTTCTTTTGCTCAGGGATTTTATAAAAATCATTGTGATCCCTTGAGCAGTATCCTTGATCATCAAAAATCATTTGCAGAAAACGGGGATAAGCTAAAGTCATTTTTGTCCCCTTGTTTTTACACATTCCTTCAAAAATCATTTTAGAATAGTTATATTTTTGCCCTGTTGCAATGCACACAATAGCACTTGCAATGGATCTATTGATCTCATTGTGTGCAGTACATTTGGGACTCAAACATTGAAGGAGAATGTGGATGAGGTACTTCCAGGCTGGGGGAAATTCCTGCTTATGATACTTATTAAGAGTACCTTCATCAGGAAAGGGATATCCCAAAGCCCTAAGCCCTTGTTCTATTTCATTTATGGGAAGGATGGATACACCATCAGCATCATCAAGATACAAGGCCTGGCGTACCAAGGCCTCAGTAACCACCCAAGACCTCCCATGAACAATAGAAGTTAACGTGGTCACTCCATTAACTGTTGAGGAACTAACAGTGTTCCAAAACTGCTTAATGTGTGTGACTGGAATGAGTGGTGCATGAGAAAGAGCATACCTTAGTGGGGATGCGTTCAAATACGCCACCATTTGTGTGTATTGAGGAAACAAATCATTATCAGCAACAAGATAAGCAATCATGTTGTGTTGAGACTTGAACCCCAATTCCAATTCTGCTGGGTTAAACTTTGGTGCCATTGATGAAAGCTGGTAATTTGAAATGTAGAAGATGAAGTTGATAAGAGAAAAGTGTTAGACAAGAATTATAGATACCCTGTTTAAAAATAGGAGCCAAAGTTATAGGAGAGAAAGAATGCATGTGATTGGCCCAAAAATAGGCAAAGATTTTCAAAAACTAATCATGAAAATATTGAAAAAGTTATAAGTTATCTCATGCATTTAATGAAAGTAACAACTCCTAAAATTACGGCTTGAAAATATGTCAAAAAGTAACAACTGGGTAGGTCCCATTGAGTGTCAACGGTCAAAAATAACCTATCAACGCCCAACGGCTATAATCTTGTCAACGTTCGCCTAAAGCCATGTCAGCGTACAATTTGGTCACAACAACGCTTGGAAAAATCTTGTCAGCGTCCAAAAATAAAATTGTTTTAAAAAGTGAAAAATGACCTTAACAAGTAATTTATCCTAGAGAAGATAACCAAAAGCTGATAATTATTATAGGGCGGCAAGCACTGTCCAGTTATGCACACTTGCATAAGCAAGATAGACATAACAGTCCTCTAGTGTCCCTTGCTAACCAAAATTCTTAACAACAAAGTCACCTTATAAAATCCTTGTTACTCCCAGGTAAATCCCATATCAAAATCATTCCCAAGTCTCCCAACAGACCACAACCAATTCTAGGCCAAAAATGTCTTGGCAGCATGCAAAGTTGATATACTATGCATGCTATAGTGCCTCATGGTATAGTAAAACTAACCCATACTCACCTGTGGACACAATCTAGAATTGTGATAAGAGTATCATATGGATACCCAAACATCCTAAAGGTTCCTAAAACCTCCCCTTAAACAATGATACAAAAAGTTTGCTAAAATCATGCATGAACATAAAAAATTTATGTCAAGATAGGAATGAAACATTCCAACCATCATCCATAAATAAAAACTTGTCCAAATGCTTCTCCATTGATCCATAAGCAACTCTGTATCCAATGGTATACTGCTAACACCATCTGCACATTTAGATTGAAAACCACAAAACTAACATTGTTGCTGACAACGCCCCGATAACACATGACAGCGTTGAAGGAAGCTTTGTCAGCGTTAGACAATTATATTGCTGACAACGTTGCAAAAACACTTATCAGTGTTCAAGCAACCTTTGTCAGTGTTAGAAAAATATAGTGGAAAATCTAAATCATCAATAAGACCAATAATAATAATGCATCATCCTGTACATACTTTTAAAGAAAGAATCCAAAACACATATTTAAGTGAGATTAACCATTCCAATACTTGTTACCAAGTATTGAAATCTTCCAGCATCAAAAGGTTTAGTTAATAAATCTGACACATTTTCCTCAGTGTCAACCCTATCTGGTTGTATTAAACCTTTCTCAAAGCAATCTGTTATAAAATGGTGTCTAATTTCTATGTGTTTAGTTTTAGAATGATGTACAGGATTCTTAATGATGCATAGTGTACTATTATTGTCAACAAATATCTTAGTATGCATGAAATTATACCCATAGTCCAACAGCTGGTTCTGAATCCACAACACTTGACCACAACATGCTGTTGTAGCCACATACTCTGCTTCAGTTGTAGAATTAGCCACCACTGTTTGTTTCTTGCATTGCCAAGATATTAACCTGCTCCCAAGGAACTGACATCCACCAGTTGTGGATTTCCTATCAAACTTATCACCTCCATAATCACTATCTGAATATGCAATCAGCTCTAATGGGGAATCCTTTGGGTACCACAAACCAAGATTAGGATAGCATCTTAGGTACCTAAAGATCCTCTTCACCGCATAAAGGTGACATTCTTTGGCAGTCACTTGATGACGTGCACATGCACACACAGCAAACATAATATCAGGTCTGGAAGCAGTAAGATACATCAAGGATCCAATCATGGATCTATAATGCCTGACATCAACATCTTTCCCATCTCCAATCTTTCCCCAAGGGTGTTCTCTATCCATAGGAGTAGTAACCCTCTTTTCATGTGGAGAGAAGCCAAACTTCTTCAAGATCTCAGCAACATATTTGTCCTGGGAGATGAAGATACCATCCTCTTTCTGCTGAACTTGTAAACCAAGAAAGAAGTTCATCTCCCCCATAGCACTCATCTTGAATTTGTCTGTCATAAGCTTGGAGAAATCCTCACTCATCTTTGGATCAGTAGAACCCAAAATGATATCATCAACATAGGCCTGCACAAGCAACACATCTTTGCCTTTCTTCTTTGTAAATAGTGTCTGATCTATGGTGCCCCTCTTGAATCCATTGTCCACCAAATAGGTAGACAGAGTACCATACCATGCTCTAGGGGCTTGATGAAGGCCATACATAGCCTTTTTGACTCTATACACTTTATCTGGATGCTCTGGATCCTCAAAACCAGGAGGTTGCATTACATATACTTCCTCAACAATGGTGCCATACAAGAAAGCACTCTTGACATCCATTTGATAGACTGTGAAGCCCATGCAGGAAGCATAGGCTAGAAAAATACTAATAGCTTCAATCCTTGCAACTGGTGCAAAGACCTCCTCATAGTCTATCCCTTCCTCTTGTGTATAACCTTGAGCCACTAACCTTGCCTTGTTTCTGACCACAATACCTCTTTCATCTCTTTTGTTCCTGAGAACCCATCTTGTCCCTATAGGTCTGACATATCTAGGACAATCAACCAGCTCCCAAACATCCTGAATTGCAAATTGATGAAGCTCATCCAGCATTGCTTCCACCCAACTTGGTTCTTTGAGAGCATCAAATATCTTCTTGGGTTCTTCTTGTGACAGAAAACAGGCAAACAAACATGCTTGTACAAGAGGGGTATCAACCTTCTTGTGTATATTGGCAATAAACCCACCAAGACCTTGATGAGATCTTCTTGTCTGAACTGGAGTCATAATATCACCAATGATCTGAGATGTAGGGTGATTCTTCATTGTGGAGGTGAGAACCCCTCCTTCAAAAAGTCTGGTGTCCTCAACCTCATGCTCCATATTGCCAATATCTTTTTCATCGGATTCTCTTTGATCAACAGGAATCTCTTCATGAACATTGGAAGGTCCACCTTGTTCAAAACTGGAAGAGAAAAGATGTGCAAAGGTGTTGTCCACGTCTAAACCTTGTTTGTCAGCGCTTGGGCTAACAACGTTTGAACTGTTGTTGTCAACGTCTGAGCCATCAACGTCTGAGTTGGTCTTGTCAGCGCTAGATTTGCCTTTGTCAGCGCCTGAAGAACCATGCATGTTTGTATCTGGTGGTATTTGGAAACCACCATTATCTTGTCCAGCAGCAGCAAAAGCATCTGTCCAAATGGGAATTGTGAAATATTCAAATGTAGGAGATGCCTTTTCCGCTTGTGATCCAACCCTCTCATTAACCTGTGTACCTGAAACATCAACAACTTGTTCCTCCACAACATTTGAAGTTACCTTCACAATGTCTGGATTAGTAACATGCATATAATTTAAAGTTCTAGATAAGGGTTCCAAATCAAACAACCAATTAGGACCACTCTCAGGATCACTATGTTTATTCTCTAAGAACCTAACATGTACTCTCTCAACTATCCGTTTGTCCTCTTTAAGATAAACCCTATAACCCTTGCTCTGCACTGAATACCCCATGAAATAGCCCTCATCACCTTTTGCACTAAATTTCCCTAAGGCATCACTAGTATCCAAAACTACTACATGACAACCAAAAGGTTTGAGAAAACCAATATTAGGTTTTCTACCCCAAAGTAACTCATAATGTGTTTTGTTCTGAATTTTGTTAACCAATGCTCTATTTTGCACATAGCATGCTGTATTAACAGCCTCAGCCCAAAAGGCTATAGGAAAGTGAGCATCAGCCAACATTGTTCTAGCTGCTTCAATTAGGGTTCTATTTTTCCTTTCAGCAACCCCATTTTGTTGTGGGGTTCTAGCAATACTGAATTGCCTAGTAATTCCTTTCCTGGCACAAAAATCATCTAGCTTCTTGTTCCTAAATTCTCCACCATTATCACTCCTAAGCATTTTAACCTCATTTCCAGACCTTTTCTCAATCTGAGTGATAAAATCAATAAGAACATCAGCTGTGTCACTCTTCATAGCTAGAAAGAATGTCCAAGTAAACCTAGAAAAGTCATCTGTGACAACAAAGCAATATGACTTACCATTCAAACTTTCTATATTTGTTGGACCAAAGAGGTCCATGTGAAGCATATGAAGAGGTCTGGAACTAGTGTGCACCTGTTTGGACTTGAATGAGACCTTGTGTTGCTTGCCTTTAAGACATGCAACACAAGAGTGGTCATTGTGGAAGGCCTTCTCAGGCAAACCATCAACTAAACCAAGCCTCACAAGTCTATTTATATTTTTAAAATTTATGTGCCCTAGTCTCCTGTGCCACAAATTACTTTCATCTACTAAGGCCTTAGCATAAAAACAAGACATATTGGTATTCACTTTAATCCCATTTAAATTCACATTATATATGTCCTTATGCCTAGGTGTTCTATACTCAATATATTTCTCATCAGGGATCTTAAAATCCTTGCTTAACACCAAACACTCAGTATCAGTGAAAAGAACCTTATTTTTGTTATCACAAACTTGTGATACACTAAACAGATTATAATCAAGTTCTTTTACCAGGAAGACGTTCTCAAAACGCAGATTATTGGTGAGAAGGGTTCCTTTGCCTGTAATGGTGCCATAGCCCCCTCCAAAGTATACCTTATCACCATCTTTAATAGGAGTGAAGTTCGTCAGATAGTCTTCCTTTCCTGTCATGTGCCTTAAGCATCCACTATCCCAACATCCATAATCATTGATCTGTCGTTGAATGCCCTGCACATAAAGAAAACAAATTAGTTTTCTTTGGGAACCCAAGTCTTAGAAGACTTGGATTCATCTGGTTGTTCAATAAGAACAGACTTAGTTCTCACAACAACCCCATTCTCATCCTTTTTAGGATGAAATACCCAGTTAACCCCAATAGGTTTTGTAATGACCTTTGAAATGTAATTAAATCTATTGCAAGTCATTGAAATCCCATTATCATTAGGGTTTTGATCTTTCTTGGGTCTCCATGTTAAGCTTGAAGAAGCTTTAGACCCATTACCTTGTGGCTGCAAATATTTAGATCTGGTCACGTTTCTGTCAGCGTTGGATTTTGTCCTGTCAACGCTGAAATTACCCTTGTCAGCGTTGAACCTAGGGTTTGCTACAGGAACCTATTGCCTATTTGACCAGGTGTTTTTCTTTTGAAAAGGTCTTTGTCCATGAGTGTTAGACCTTCTAGAAAAGAATGGGGCAGGTCTAATCACTTGTGGACTTTGCTGCACACAAGGTTTGGGTCTGACAACGTTTGACTTCCTAACAACGTTGACTTTCTTCCTATCAGCGCTGAAATTGTTCCTATCAGCACTGGCTTTGGGAGCGTTGACACACTTGTATGCCAAATGTGAAAAGCTGCCACAAGTGTAACAGGCTTTCTTAGACACAACCTTAGGTCTAGTAGAGAAGAAACCTGTTCCATGATTGCTAACTTGGCTCTTGGGTGACCTATTATTTCTATACATCTCTGCATATTTAATGGTAGGTCTTCTAACAGTGTTTGAGCCTAGGTCAACAGCTTCACCAGTGATTGGATGAGTAACCTTAATGGGTGGTGATTCATTGGGACTTTCACATAGCAAACCTCCTTTAACAAATAAAGTAGGGTTAGCTTTCTTCCACTCATTTAGGTCAGTCAGTTTTTGTTGATACTCTTCCACTGGAGTGACAACTCTTGGTGGAGGAATGAATTCCTCTTCTTGGCATTCTGGTATACCAGTCCAAGACAAATCCTTTCTAAGGACACCATAGAAGTCACCAGCTGGTGGTTGAACCAGAGAGTAATCATTCATCCCAATCCCAGTCATGTCCTTAGGATCCCTTTGCTTAGCTACACAGTCTCCTAGGGTTTGGGTGGCTCTATCAAATCTTTGAATCTTGAGGTCAACATTATCTTTATTCTTAATGGCCTCATCTAGCTTAGCCTGTAGGTCTCTATTGACCTTTGTCATGATATTTCTAATATCCATACTACCCTCTAGCTCATGTTTTAAGATATTTATCTTATCTTTTAAGTCAAATTCCATTTTCTTGTATTCAGAAACGGTTTTCTCAGTTTCAGTAAGAGCTAGTTGGTAATTGGACAATTTACACCTTTCAGTGCTCATATCATCTTTTAGTTTTAACACCTCTTTGTTAAGTATATCAGTGTTTAACCTACAACCTTTGCTACAAAAAGCATCATCATATACCTCATTATCAGATGAAGAGGAGGAGTGTGCCATGAGAGCATATTCAGCATGCTCTTCTTCTTCAATATCAGCAACCAAAGCTTTAGCCTCTTCAACATTCTTAGCCAGATAGCTCCAATCCCATCCTGTACCATCAATTCCCTGAACTGCAACCATTGCTTTGGAATCTTGAGCTTTAACAACCTGACTTGACGGTTTACCAGCATCAGATCTTTTAGGAGATCTGCATTCCCTCATGAAGTGCCCCATACGATGACAGTTGTAGCATTCAACTTTGGATTTATCAAATCCAGCTGTGTCTTTAGCATTGAAGGTCATCTTCTTCTTGAACCTTCTATTCCACCTATTTGCTCTTATACTAGCAAGAGCCATGTTCCACTTGATGTCCATCTCTTCCAAGTGCTCATCACTTATCTGCTCAAGGTCCTCATATGTAATCACTGAACCATCGGGCAAAGAATCAATGTAAGCACAAACAGTATCCAAATCCAAACTAGCAGGTTTAACTCTTGGGGAGTCATTCATGAATGTGTCAGCGTCTGAAAAGGAGACGTTGACAGGGCTTGTTCCAGCGCTGACATATGATGATCCAGTAACTGGATGCATATAAGAGTCCTTCTGATTGAATTGACCTTCACTATGAGAGAAGAAGGCCATGTTGCTGGTGGAAGATTTGCTTCCATGATTTGAAAGAGTTTCATCTTCCAACAGTCTTAGTTTGTTGTAGATGTCATCAAACGAGGAGCTCTTGTAAGTATTATTGGCAAGAATAGATCTTGCCTCAATCTTCCATGCCTCACCAAGACTTTTAAGAAAGGTAGCATTGGTGTCAAGATCACCAACTTGTGTCCCCATGAAGGATAACTTGCTTGTGATGTCAAGCAATCTGCTTCTCACACTACTCAGTTTCTCATTGGGTTGAGCTTTGAAGACAGCATAATCATGCAGAAGTTGCTTTTTCTTTTCTTCCTTAGTGTCTGCATTGCCACCATATGCAACTTCAAGTGCTTCCGAAAGATCCTTAGCAGATTCATAGCCTCTATATTTGTGCTGGTTTTCTTGTCCCAAAGAGACTTTTAGAATATTTAGGGCTTTCATGTCAACCCTTTTCTTTGCAATATCTTCAGCACCTACAGCTCTACCATCTCCTGGTTTTTCTTTCTTATCCTCATCAGGGCATCCTTCAACAGCTGATCTTTGAGTAATGGCATCAAGAATCTTTTGAGCCTTATTGAATGAGTTTCCATATTCAATAATCTCCCAGAGTGTGTAGTCATAGATCCCCAGATATTGTTCAAAGTTGAACTTCCATAAGTCAAAGTGGGTTGCATCAAGCATGGGAATCTTGATGTTTGGTAAGGCTGAGGAGGAGGAGGTTATTGCTTCAGACATGATGTTGTTAGGGTTTTTGTGTTTTTAGGGTTTCTGAGAAAATTAGGGTTTTGGTGTTCGTGTATGGTTCTGGTGTTCTTCAAAGATAAAAAGTTCCTCAACAAGCTCTGATACCACTTGTTGATCCCAAACTTAGATCGATTAGCTTTGTGTATACGAGATTAGATCAAGTATAACACGTAGAGAAACCTTTGTATATGCTTTGTGAATCTAAGTGTTATGAGAAATTTAACACTTAAACAAGAACACACAAGATATAAACAAACTTTCACTTTGATTATCAATGTCGAACTTGCTTACAATGAAAGATGTTTTTGAACGAAAACTTATGTAAAACTTGATATTGAACATTAACCTAAAGGCCTTCTTTTATAGATACAAGAAGCCTTGTACAATAAGCTACGTATCAACTATTCTAGGTAAAGATAAACATAGAAAATACATTGTCGTTTCTATCCTTACTAGAAGTATTTTAGAATATAATAAACGTGTAGATTATATCTTCCATCAGTGCTTGTCTTCAATGTGTCAACGCTTGACTTTAATCTGTAAACGCTTGAGCTGTCAGCGCCTGCTTTGTTCCTGTCAACGCTTGTTTTGTTCTTGTCAGCGCTCAAGTGATCTGGCCTTAATTTATTCCCAACATGATCTTCAAAGGATCTTTGGTGGTGGACTCAACACTTCACTAGGATAGTGTTCTTCTCTTTGCACTTGGAGAGGAAGAGATGGAAGAACAAGATTCACTTCTTAAACAAGTAATAATCAAACAAATGATCAAATATTTGAGTTTTTAAAGAAGGGGTTTGAATCTGGAAATGAATGTGCAAAAGAGGTGAGGTGAAAAGCTGAGAATGGCCAACTATTTAAAGGACAAAGGAGCCAACGGCTAGTTCTGCCCACGGTACCTTATCACAGCCCGCGGTACCTTATCGATAAGGTACCGCCTAGGCGCTAAGGTACCGCCGGACTAGACTCTGCTCCTTTTTGTCCTTTAGTGGTGGAGGTCTTATCTGGGTATAAAAATATCCTGAAAGGATATTCTTAACAGAATAAGAATATGCCATTTTCAAATTTCAAATAATTAATTTAATAAAACATTTTCTTAAAAATAAAGTTTAATAAAAACTTGTCACTTTTAATAAAAAGTGAGTTTTAAGAAAAGATTAAATCACTTGATCACTTGATTAAGGTTAGTACTTGTTTATCCATACCTTAAGTGAAAATGGGTAAAATGAAAAATACTTGAACTCAAGAATTCGTTTTTCGTTGTTTTCGTAAATGCTTGTTTTTACATATTGTCGTAACAAAACTAAGCGAGACCGAAAAATGCAAGTAACGTTTTTAGTCATTATTGCATTAACATAGGTTGCAAAAACGCCAAAGGACTACTGGAGTGTTCTCCTCTATTGGTCCTAGCCATGTAGCAGAGAGAACCACCACCACAAGTGTGGTTGGTGCTATGGATGAGGCTGGGACTATTGGTTCTGGCTTAGAAGCTGGCAAAGACAGTCCTACCATCATTAAGACCTCATCCATGCCCAATGACTCTAACTTGGGAGGTCAAATACCCATTTTAAAAGAGGAAAGATTGGAACCAATGACTTTAATGGAGTTGACGGCTGTCTACATAAGCTTGCAAAAGCAAAATTTAGACTTGGTACATATTGTCAGTACACAAGGCCTTGAACTCAAGCAATTGAGGGAGAGGATTGTAGTTTTGGAAAGTGCTAGCACAAGGAGGGGGATGGAGGAATCTTCCAAAGGGGAGGATGAACAGATAAATCTGAGTGATAAGGGCTCACATGATGGTGAATCAATGGGTGTTGCTGAGGCCCTAACAAGTTTGAAGAAACAACCAGGTTTTGATATGTCTCTAGTCACTCCTACAAACTTAAATGTGTCTTTTACAGCTATGTTGGAGGAAATCACAAGAGGCGCTAAGACAGGTAATTTGGGCGTTGATAAGCAAGATTTGAATGCTGACATGAGTATCTTGGGCGCTGACAAAGCAAAATTGAGCGTTGACAGACCTGCAGATGAGGTTGATGTATTCCAGTCATCATCCATCATCAAAGATGTTTCTTCACAGGTATTACCATCTTCCTTACCCACCTTGGATCCATTAGATAAGGGAAAGGGTATTATGGTAGAAGTAGATGTTCCAAAGAATGCAGCACAAATTGAGTTTCATAGAAGGTTGGCTGCACAAATTGTGGAAAAAGAAAGAAAGAAGGAAGGTGAATAACCTTTTGTTGTCACTTCAGAAGAACTAGAAGGAAGTGATGAAGCTAGTTCAGACTCAAGTGTAATGATCATAGAACAACCTGAAAGACTTGAGTATGGTGATGAGCTGGCAAAAGAGAAGTTGAATGAGTTGAAATTGCAGGTTGATTTTGATATGCCAGAAGTTGTTCAGATGTACCATGCTTGGGAAGATAGGTGTATGGAGATTCCACATTTGACTATTTTAGACCAGATATGGGGTTTGGAGATTCTTCTCAGAGTATAAAAGGATTGCAAGGTCATTTTGAAACACAAAGCTAGCAATGTTCTCTCAATGTTGAGAAGGGATAGAAGGGAGTTGTACTACATGCTACTCAGATGTCATAGAACAGGATGGACTTATAAGAAGTTGATTGCTTTGACATTTGAAGAGTTGGAGTTCAAATCTTATCCCATTTGGGTAAGAGTGCAGGAAGAAAACACTCTCAGACTTCTTTCTGATGAAAGGAAAGAAGAACTTGCAGAAGAGTTGGAGCTTAAGAAGGCAATGATTGTTCCCAGACCTGTGAAGAAGGGAGTCCCTCTTGAGTTTCCCAAAGATATGGACAGGTTGAATCCTAGTGAAGCTGTTATAAGAAGTTGCCTCAAGCTCTCATCATTGGAAGCTTTAGATATGGTGCAAGTTGTGCCTCTTGATTCCAGAAACCCTATTATAAGCTATAAAGAAGATGAATGTGGGTTTTGGAAGATTGGCAGGTATGGAAAAGAGGTTCACACTTTTACCACTCTTATATCTTTGTTTCCAAGTTTTGATAGAGAAGACTTGGTGGACCTATGGAGGTTGTTAGAGGCCAAGTATGAGACTGAAGATCCCACTTCAGTCAATGCAATAAAACTATGGTCAACATTCAAGAGAATGTGTAGACCAAGAGATGAAGATCCTGCTATTTGGAAGGATCTTGAAGATGACCTCAGTGGTCTTCAATGGCGTTTGTATTCAGCTGCTGGTGTATATTACTTAAGTTCTACAAAGTTTGCTGAGTATCTTCTTGTAGATGCTCAATATTCCATGTCCAAGGAAGTCTTGGAGAAGATGAAGACTACACAGCTGGAAATTGATTATTCAAGTGATGTGGCCAAAGATTTGATCAGATTTATTTATTACCAATATGATAAGTGTTGTAAGATTCCTCCTAGTTCTTAATGTTTATTCAGAAACTTGATTACTAGAGTAGATATCAAGTTTAGGGGAGGATTGTTGGGAATAAATTATAGCCAGTCTACTTGAGTGCTGACAAGTGTAAAACAAGCTTTGATAGGAAGAAAACAAGCGCTGACAGATTAAGCGTTGACAAGAAGAAGTCAAGCGTTGTTACACTGAAGACAAGCACTGATGGAAGGATATGATCTACGCGCTTATTATGTTCTAGATTACTTCTAGTAAAGATAGGAACAACAATGTATTTTCTATATTTATCTTTACCTAGAATAGTTGATACGTAGATTATTGTACAAGGCTTCTTATGTCTATAAAAGAAGACCTTTAGGTTATTGTTCATATATAAGTTTTCATACGTTAAAAACTTTCATTGTAAGCAAGTTTGTTATCATTAATCAAAGTGAAAGTTTGTTTACATCTTTTGTATTCTTGTTTAAGTGTTAATTCCGCATAACACTTAGATTATCATATACATATACAAAGGTTTCTCTAAGTGTATAACTTGATCTAATCTCGTATACATAAAGCTAAATCGATCTAAGTTTTGGATCAACAATCATAAGACCTAGGACCTGGAAAATAAACCTTAGGAATACTATCATGAATAGATCGAGCACTAGCAGCCCTACTCGACTCAACAGGAACATCACCCCTAGCAATTTCAATCCCAGGCAAATTGCTAACATTAGCATCACAAGTAGGAGTCGAAGAACGAACAGCAGGTCATTGACAATCTGGAGCAGTCTGTGGCGCAACATTAACCCTTGGAACATAACTACCTTGTATCAACTCAGGCTCTGTCTGACCAACTGCAGTAAGTGGAATCCCATCATCTAAAAACTCAAAAGGCTTTTCATCGTCACTAGCACCAAAGTTATCCACTTCCTCACCATCCACTACATTAGTCATATCAATCCATCCATCCTCACGAGGTAAACCAGCCATTTTCTACAATTATAAGGGTTCAAGGATACTTATGGTCATCGTTAATAAAATAAGAATTAGTATGCAATGCTCATGCAAATGTCATACATTATCCATGCTATGCAACACAATTCAAATGATGTTTATGCAATGCTCGCCAAAAAATAAATATGATACTGACAAGCACTCAGCGTACTTTCAGTAATTCCAATACAATATCGTAGTATTTACTTAATAAATACTCGGGAAATCATTTCAGTTATGAGGGATACATCTACAATGAAAAACAAAACTAAAAGTGATCTTACCAGAGCGTTGCAGAGAAGCTGTGTGCTTTTGAATAATAAATACTTTCGACACCAAAGTTATAGTTTAGGACAATTTTCAAAATGGACCCAGTTCTCTATAACTTGCAGCTCTGATACCAATCTCTAACACCCCCAATTTACATTGCGCAGCGGAAATACACAATTGGGTGCTAGACACAAGCATCATCACACAAGGTATATTGAACGACTCAAAAGTGAGACGTTTACACAATATATAAACAAGATTTTCATAAAAGGTCTAAAACATAAATTTCAACCCATAATTGTACTAAAACGACACCAGAGTAAAGCGTTTAGTCCCCATGGATCTCGATCAACAACCAACAAGTTTAGTACAGTACACAACATAAAGTAAATTGTTCAACAGTAAAAGGTAGAAACAGTTTTTAGACCAACATTCTTCCAAAAGCCAAGCCACAACCTCCACAGCAAAGCTCCATGCTCCATCACTTCCTATTACCTGAAATACATGCATAAAACGAGTCAACAATAATGTTGAGCGAGTCTATAGGTTTATCAAATCACATTTGAACAAAAGAAGAAAATCAATCATAATCATTTATAGAATTGTCATACACACAATCTATATTCAAGGAAATAATAAACATTAAACATTGTATTTAAGCTCATGACACTGACCCATTAACCAAATAGTCACCCACGCCAAATGCCGACATGACTAGAATAAAACCATTGCCCCTCTAGGGTATCAGTTGCTAGAATACCACAATCTTATTCACGTAAAATTATCCTTCCCAGCGGGTTACTCAACGTAATGCCCTGCTCTTAGATAGGGTGGTCAACCTAATAGTACTCTCATTAGAATAAGCGTCTATTTTCGACTCACAACATCAAGTGAGAAGATATTTAACGGCTCATGAATTTAGGGTCTTTAGCAACAAGTTACTCAATACAATAAATTTGACTTTAGGCAACATTCGGGTCCAACAATTACTCATGACTTGTGTTCATTTATTTTCAAATAGCATGTATCCCCCTCGCGTGTATAAAACATTTAGTAGCTAGAATAAAAAGCGAGGCTACAGACTCACCTAAGTATAAGAGATCTAGCGAGATGATCGTCGACGATAATGGATGCCTTTCAAACACGAGAACCACTACCTATCAAATAAGGCGCGTTCATTAATAATGACTCGAGAAATAAATCATACATAACAACATCAAACTCAAACTCATAAAGTCACAATAAACTAGAGAGAAAACGATATAAATAACTTCATTATACTTTACTACACATTTACTTTACCATTTTATACTTTTAATAAAATCCGCCGGTACATACTACATGTACTAGCTTATTTACCCCTTTTAAACTTGTCAACCGTTTATGAAACGACTCGATAAACTAACATACTATATATAGAAATTCCTCCTACAAGTTTATCCAATGAAATTACTTTTAAAGTCCTTTACCCGACTCATTTACAAACTACAAAATCCGTACAGATTTACGTTAATTTTTCATACAACCGTTTTAACTTATTTAAACGACTCCGTTTACAAAACCGACACTCGGGTTTTAAAGTAAACTCAACCTCTAAAGTAAACACCTCATTATCAGTAGGTTACATATTTCAAAACTTCCATTTAGAGTCCCCGAGATTCGATCCAAATATCGACAACAACTATATGTAGTGCCGATACTCGTCTCCCGGTACACGATCATTCAAAACATCATAATTCGCGCTCGTTTGGAGCTAGAAGCTCTACCTTATATCAAATCGAAGCTAATAAAACTATCTACAACCCTAGGCTATAATTTAAGCCATTTTTAAAACATAAAAATTCGGATTTTAGAGTTTACTTACTGTTAGAAAATGACTACCAGAATCTTGTACAAAATCAACTTTTTGATCAAAACCAACCATAGAAATGATCATTTCTATACCCTAACATCAACATATATGAGCCATAACATACAAATCATCATCAAAATTAAAACCTTTAGATCAAAATGAAGTTTTTAACAAAGATTTTAGCAAGAACACCATTGATCATGCCAAAAACAACATGCATGATCATGGCTTCTACCTAACAACATCAAAAAAAATAAAAATGCCTTGCATGTGTAAAGTTCTTACACCAATGTGACCCTTGATCAATTATAAGAGTGGGTCTATGATTAGTTTAGCTCAATTCATCCTCAAACTTGAGTTAAATTGAAAATTGTATGTGTTTGTGATGGTGGTGGGTGTTTCGGCAAATGAGGGAGAGAAAGAGTAGATGGTGAAAATTTTTGAGTGGAAGAATGGAGTGTGTGTGTTTGTTTAAGCTTTATATATAGTGGAGGAGGGACCTTGGTTTCAATTTGGCAATAGTTGTGGCTAAAAATGAAAATAGTTAGCTAAAAAGCGGGAAATAACTATTAGTCAATTTTCAAAATATTTATTGGGCTCGGGTTTCATAAAGATACTTTTAAAAATTTAAAACGTACCTCAAAAATAATAATATCGACTCTCGACTCGACTTAACACGTCATTTAAAATAAAACCTCAAAAATGACAAAAATCGAACAACCGACAATAAGACATAAAATATTTGGCATCCATCGACATCACGCTTGCTAATACTCCTTATACTTAATAAATATAAATATAGACCTTCCAACATCGGTTTAAACTTAAACTTCCAAAAATAAATATCATTCAAACTCATTCAAAAATTTCAAAAATAATCGTAAAATAAGATTAAGCAATGACCTCGGTTTTGGGTTGTCACAACTGCCCACCTTGTGGATGTTTTGGGATGCCCACTAGAGCTCCATGCTACCATTGATGGACGCTCATATGTTGTGTCCGAAGCTTCTATTAGGTCTGCTCTTCATCTTCAGGATGAAGGTGGTGTTGTCTACATCCCCAATTCTGAGGTATTGGATGGGATGGCTGATCTTGGTTATAATCATGGGGGGAATTTTAACTTCCATAAAAATAGGTTTTCCCCCCAATGGAAGCTTCTAGTGCACTTTTTGATTCATTGCTTAAGCCCAAAGTCTGGGAGTTGGGATGCATTTCCCATTTCTTTGGCTACTGGTTTGATTTGCATTGCACAGGGTCGTGTGTTTAACTTTTCTCGCTACTTGCTTGATGGAATGGTTTGCAATCTTAGTAGTACTGGCTCTAGGAAGAAATTTTTGATGTACCCTAGGTTCTTGCAGCAGGTTCTTATGTGCCTACCTAGAAATAGGGAGAAATATGAGACCCCTAAGCTTAGTTCTAAGGTGTATTCGAATATGGCACTTGGTTTTAAGGGTGTTTAGAGGCCTCTTACTGATGTTATGAGCCCAAGGGGATCCTAATGTTATTCCTCCGGCTGGTGAAGCCGAGGAGGAACTTCCATTAGGGGATGATCCTATGGAGGAGGAGCATCATGCTACTGGTGAGCCTCATGTGGAGGTGGAGGAGCCAGCTAAAGAAGTGGTAGTCGAAATGCCATCCACTTCCAAGGCTGCCCCCTCTTCTCTGCCACATAAGTCCCCATTTATTAATACTCCCCCTTCTAGTCCAGCACCACATTCTGCTAAGAAGCCATCTAGATCTCATGCTCATGACAATGACCCCTTTGTTACTTCTAGTCCCAATGATGCTTTCCCCGGTCCAAGTGCTCTTGGTGGGGAAGTGGAGGAACCGGTTTCACTAACTTCTTTGCTAGTTCTCATGCACAGGTATTACGCAAGGGTTGTGTCTTTGGAGAATGATCTAAATCAGCACCGCAAGCTTATTCGGGACTTTGTCCTTCCATTGGTGAACATGATTAAGGCATTGGAGTCCCAACAAAGGCGCCAAAAGAAGAAGCTTGTTCTTTTTGATTTTGATGAAGATCTTGAGGAAGATGGTTTGACTTTATTGGCTAGGGCTGCTTTTGCTGATAAGCTGTATGATGATTTGCATGTTCCTCCTAGTCCATCAAGCACCCCTTTTGCTACTACTGATCCTAGACCGATGGAGGATATTGCTGGTACTTCTACTGGTCCATCTGTTGGTCTGTCTCATGATCCTAAGGGGAAAACCCCTATGACTGATGCACCCTCTCCTTCAAGGAAGCGTACTCGCAGACAAATCGAGGAAGAAAGGTTGGGGGAGAAGGCTGCACAGCGACTGCAAGTAGAGATTGATGAACAAGCTAGGGCTGAGAAAGAAGCCCTTCAATAGTAGAGGCGTGAGCAGTTGAGGCATGATGCCACGCATTGGGATGATAATGATTTGATGCGGGTGCTTACTATTCTTACTTCTGATTAGTCGCAGTTCACTGATATTTTGGGCGCTGATGTGAATCAACATAATTGTATCCCACGGGCAATGGCCTTAATGCATCAACAACAATTGTCTCTTGCTGCTCAGCTCCGTGAAAATCGTCGTAACATGCCTATGTCAAGAACAGAGGAGAGGAAGTTGATGCAGCAGTATGTCAAAAATCAGTCGGTTGATTACTTTAATGTTGGTTGGACTTAGGAACGGGTTAGGGGACTATCCTTTGATGAGCTTAGAGATCTGTATCAGAAGATGATCAAGCGTCAAAACACACCGGTCCCTAAACGCTTTATATATCGCCCTCCTCCATGTGTTGTTCACACTTCTCAGCCTGCTGTTTCTCATACTTCTTCATCTGGTGTTCCTCATGATACTTCTGGTGTTTCATCTGTTGCTGCTGCTTCTACTGTTGTTCCTACTACCACACCTTCGGCTGTTCATCCTACTCCATCTCAGGGTCGTACCGCTACCACCACTGATGCTACTACCACTTCTGCCACTACTCCTACCCTTGCTACTCCTATTGTGGAGTAACCATCACCACCGGTGACTGAACCACACCCTACCTCATCCGCTGGTGCAGCAGAATTTGATCCTAAGGTTGGTCAAGGTTTTGAGTCTACTCATGATGATACTACTGCTGCTGGAAAGGTAAAGGTTGAATCTTCTTCTGGTGTTCCTTCATCTCGTCGCTCAAATAGAAAGAAGAAGGCTCAACGTGGTAAGTCTGTTCCATTTGAGAAGCGAGATCCTGCAAATCTTATTGATGTTGCTTCGGATAGTAAGACAGAGTTACCCATGGGTAAGGGTTGGATTGTTGCTTGGAAGGTTAGGCCATCCCCTATTGTTGCTGGTAAATTCACTCATAAGGTTACAACCAGTGATAGTTATGTTCGCTATGTCTCGGGACTGCAAAGTATTTTGACATGGGTGGAACGTCGTGATCTTATGTCGTTATATGGGCTGGTGGATGTTGAGATTCCTCAATCTCCAAGTGAGTTGCCCAATTGGCCTGGTTTGGCAATATGAGGTGATTTGAAGCTTATGTTAGATTCCCCTCCTGATGCTCCTCATTCTGGTGTTAGGAAAGATCAGCCTCGCTGGGTGATCAAGAGGTGGAAACTTTATGCTGGTTGTGGGGTTCATGTATTAGAGTTGGAGACTGGTTCCATAGTGTTCATGCTTACAGATATGGAGTATCCATTGACGATTGCTACTATGGAGGCTATGCTGGAATGTCATCTGTAGATATCTAATGCCCCTTCTGGGAATGAGTCTACCATGGCCACTACTTTGGTGGAATGTATTCAAGCCCGGTTGCATGCGGATAAAGTTGCAGCTTTTGGTCAGTGATTGGTTTGGTTCTTCTATTCTTGTGATTATACTAACATTCTTTTCACCACTCTGTACAGTGATTGGTGACTTACATTATCGTTAAAAAAACATATACTTTTTATATAATATATGCTTATGCTTTAAACATATGATGGAATTTCACACTTGTTCATAATATAATAGATGCTTATACTTTTCCATCATAACATTGTTTTTCACTTGACTGTTTCACACTTGGGCTGTTTTGGAGTTATTTCTAGTGTTGAACCTAGTCCTCACAAAAAATGGTGCTTAACTCACCATGTTTCACATACAAGAAAGAGTTGATTCACCATGAGGGTACGGCTCTGGTGTGATAGTCAAATCCGTTGATGGTTGTCAGGTTACCCAAAACTGGATGGTTTTCACTTGCCATGGTCCTAGACTGAAAAGTGGCTAGTCCAAGGGGGTACGGCTCTTGGTAAAGATCTTATCAAATCCGTTGATAGTTGTAATAGCTTGCTCAGAGTTATAGGGTTTTCAACTCACCAATGCTTAATTGCTAAGAGTTGGCGAGTCCAGAAGGGTACGACTTCTGGTAAAGACATATCAAATCCGTTGACGGATGTGATGGTTTGCCCAAAATCATCAGGGTACCCCTACTAACCATTGATTCACGTTCTAAGAGTTGGGTTGGGTTCTGGTCTCCTAGGGTGATGCTTATTACACCATAAAGACTGGCTAGCCCAAGAGCGAGAAGCTACTTCGTAAAGGCTCATAAAATCTGCTCATGTTGTTATGAAGATTCAACAAGATGCAGATTTGTTTCAAGCTTTCAAGAAGCTCATGTTGATGGTTATGATGCTGCTGTTTCATTTGTTGTTCCAATCCTTAAGCTGTTTTGCAAGATCTACCCGGAAACTTGAACTCAACAGGTCAAATTCAAGTTTAGGGGAGGATTGTTAGGACCTTTGGAATAGTTATTTGTAATAGGTGTACTAGGAGGTATGTAGTTCCTCTTGGTCCTAGTAGTAGTAGGAGCAATATGTGCTCCTAGTCTTTAGAAAGTCAAACTTTATTATTTTGAGTATTCTGTTATGATATGCATGAGATATGTTAGGAAAGGATATGCATATCAGTTTTACACGTTTTGGTTTATTGATGTAATAGGGTTTCCCTGTAGTATAAAAGGAACCTTAGGCAGAAGGGTTAAATACATTTTCATCAAAAATTATTCTAGTTTATATTAATAATAGAAATCCTTAGTAAAGGATCAAGTCATTATAGTTATTTTGTTCTTCTTGTTCATAGTATTTATATTCCGCACTTATACGGTGTGATTTATCTAGAGTCTCTCTGTGAATAGACTTATGATTACAGAAGACGTTCACCATCCCAAATAGGCTGTAAGATCCACGTCTAGTGGACCCAACAATCCAGCATCGGCATCAACCACCCACTGGATAAACCTATGTGTTGATCCCAAACTTAGATAATTTTACCTTTATGTATACGAGATTAGATCAAGTTATGCACTTAGAGAAACCTTTGTATATGTATATAATAATCTAAGTGTTATGCGGAATTAACACTTAAACAAGAACACACAAGATGTAAACAAACATTCACTTGATTAATGATAACAAACTTGCTTACAATGAAAGTGTTTAACGTATGAAAACTTATATTGAAAAATAACCTAAAGGTCTTCTTTTATAGACATAAGAAGCCTTGTACAATAATCTACATATCAACTGTAACACCCCCAAATTTATACAACTCAGTTCAGCGGAAGACTAGTTGGTGTTACGGGATAGCACATTACTCACATCATAGACAACGCATAAAAATCGCGTCGTTTATTAATAAATCATTTCCATTCATAAACATCAAAGTTACATAGGTCCCAAGTCATTACATTTCATACAAAAGTTCTACAAGTGTTTGAATGGAAAAATATTGTTTAAGTGCGGGCCATGAATTCTTGTTGTCTTCCCGAGAATTACCTTCAAGTACCTGAGATAAAACATGTTAAAAGAAAAGGTCAGCGATAACGCCGAGTGAATTCATAGAGTTTAGTAAATTCCATCAATATAACTTTGGTATAAAATTAGTACCAAAAATCAATTCGTACAAATCATTGTAATAGGCCGTAAAATAGCCAAAGTCATTTTATATAAATCCTTATCGAAAATCATAATATAGGCATTTGCCTTAAAAATTGTTATACGAGCCAATGTCATAACAACATCATACAATACGTCTTATGACGTTGTATAAAATCCAATAAAAACCGTTATATGAATATGGTTATGAAAACCAAAATACAATCATAATATCAATAGTATGACCCTGTATTGCTAGTCAGGCAATACATCGTAATTCGAAGCGTCTATTAGTATTTCGTTAATTCGGATTATTATAAGCCGCATGACATTGTTACCTTACTAAACCAACAACGGGTAGCTAACCCGATACAAATTTTGCCCATCTAAAGTAGCGTGTCGTCACAAAGGTCACGCTATTGAAATCTTCTCATACATTAATTCGCTTACCAATCAATGTGGCACGACGGGGATCAACCGTCAAGGCGCGAACTGGGGTGATCGTCCCCAAATAGTACTATTAAATGCATAAGCGTCTACCAACTCCCGGTAGTTCACAATTCATGCTAATGGGACTTTTAGTGACATAACCTAGCTTTAATAATCCATTTAATTTCATCTATCGGGTCCATTAATCATTTATCGGGTCATATATTCGGGTCATTCATTCATCCGGGTCCAAAATCAATAAACAAACAATCGGGACAAATGGTGTCCAAACTTTTTATAAAAAGCTAACATGTTATCTCCCTCGCGGGTTTATAAAGCATTTATAAAACATTTAAAAGGAGTGCGAGGCTATGAACTCACGTTGATGTGGGAAGACGGGCTATCGGCAATTCGGTCGTACGGTACGTGCTTCAATCACGGAAACCTAGACAAATAATACTCGTCTTAGACTCATGTCCAATGACTTTATAAAAATAACAATTATGTATACATATGATGATTATAAATATATGATGATCAAGTGGGTTTACATATCCTCATTTACTCGTTTTAGTGTTTACGTATCGATATCTTTTTACTAGTTTACTAGTTTTACCTATTTACGCGTTTTAGGTCCAATAAACTTACTATAAGTTCTTTAACTTGTATTATTCCACTTTATACTTATATTATCAGTATCTACACTTTACAATTTGGGCCTAAATGGGTTAAGCCCAATAGATTCTTTTTACAAGTTTTTATCCTATTTAGTCCATTTATTAGTCCAATAGGTTTATTTAACTTGTTAATGTCCGTATGCCCTATAGTTCGGGTTTTATCGGTTTTTACTTGTTATAAATGTCTATATATCATTATATAAGTTTTATAAAGTTTTCATTAGACGGGTCCAACCATCTAAGTTTTATTTAACAAAAACGTTAATTTTACGGCAATAACCGAAAAAGTAGTAAAAATCATGTTTATAGTTTTATAACTTATAAAACTTAACAAGTTTCCATTTTCATCATTTATACACTTATTAAACCTTTTATATATTTATATAAATAAGTTTTATAAGTTAGTGGGTTTTTATTTACATTTTATATATTAAAATGTGAGTGCTTATATAATAGTATTATTCTTTAATTTCCAAAAATCTGATTTTTAACTTCATCTTCACCAAAAATGTCATATCTTGAGTTCTACATGGAGATAGAAGCTCAAATTTTTATCACATAAACTACATGATATTTGATACATTTAACTCTTCTATAGCTACTGTTGAATCATCCTTTAAGTATTTTCTAAAAATCGTCCAAAACAGTAACTTCTGATTTATACCCTAAACTTGTTTTGATCATATCTCACTCATTATTTTGATTCCATTGCATGGCCAACTCTCACATGTGTACAAGACCCATAGCTTACTGTAAATCCATCCTACTTCATCATTTTATCAGTTCATGACTTACTTCTTTACTGTTTTATACAGCCATCAAATTTAACCAAGATTTTAACCTTGTTTCTTATGGTTTTTCACCTTTTTATCCATGATTATCAACAACAAATCCCCACATAACATTTTTATCATCATATAATCATCATAAATATATACAATAGGAAATAAAATACATGTTTACATAATCAAAATAACAAGAAGTTGAGGAGGACAATCTTTATACCACCATGATGATGTAAGTTGTGATCAAAACATGGATTTTGATGGAGAAACTTGTGGATATCCATGACCATCTTCAAGATCACCATGCTCCATGGACTTCTTGTGGAAAATCAGCCTCATGACACCAAGGAAACTCCTCCATGGATGTTATAACCACCACCATTCAAGAGGGTTTCAAGAGAGCTTCAACATATGTATGAATAACATAGGATTTTGTGGCAAACTTTGATCAAAAGTGGTGTTTTTAGGGTGGATATGGACGGCATTAATGGAGTTAGAGAGAGAGGAGAGTATTTTGCATGGTTGAATATGAGAAGAGTGGTTTAAGTTAATGGTTTTGATGTGTTAAAGCTTAACTTGTAAGCTTTGCTTACAAGTGTAAGGCTTCTAGCTACACTTGACACCTCAAGTGTATAAACTTGCTAGTTAGGGCCGGTTTTGATGTGGGGTGGGACAAGTGTCCCACTTGTCTCATCCCATTTATTTACGGGTACTCCTCGATTCTAGTTTTCTCGATTTGCGTGCCCTCGGGTCGTTTTACGAAAAACGTTTTTATAAATTATGAATCAACGACACAAAACGAATCTAATAAAAATTATCTCATCAAAAACGTAAATACGTAATCCTAAGGTTTCCGGTTTAGTCGTAAAGGACGTTAAAATAAAATCGAAAGTCCTAATCTCTTCTCGTAAATTTGTGAGTTTATGAACTAACACAAATTTAAAACTCCAAAATAATATTCATGGACAAATTTATTTTCTGAAATGTCGGACTGTCTCCAAATACGGTGTATGTAAACGTAAGCACGTAACGTTGAATCCTCCGGTTTAGACGTAGTCGATGCTACTCCAAGACGTAAATCCAAATTTCTTCCCAAAAATATGTGAGTTCATATTGTAAATTGTTTTTAAATAATATTGAGAATAAAATATCAACCATAAATTGACGGATTGTCACATCTACTATTCTAGGTAAAGATAAATATAGAAAATACATTGTTGTTCCTATCTTTACTAGAAGTAATCTAGAACATAATAAACGCGTAGATCATATCCTTCCATCAGTGCTTGTCTTCAATGTATCAACGCTTGACTTCTTCTTGTCAACGCTTGATCTGTCAGCGTTTGTTTTCTTCCTATCAACGCTTGTTTTACTCTTGTCAGCGCTCAAGTAGACTGGCTATATTTTATTCCCAACAATCCTCCCCTAAACTTGATATCTACTCTAGTAATGAAGTTTCTGAATAAACATTAAGAACTAGGAGGAATCTTACAACACTTATCATATTGGTAATAAATAAATCTGATCAAATCTTTGGCCACGTCACTTGAATAATCAATTTCCAGCTGTGTAGTCTTCATCTTATCCAAGACTTCCTTGGACATGGAATATTGAGCATCTACAAGAAGATACTCAGCAAACTTTGTAGAACTTAAGTAATATACACCAGCAGCTGAATACAAACGCCATTGAAGACCACTGAGGTCATCTTCAAGATCCTTCCAAATAGCAGGATCTTCATCTATTGGTCCACACATTCTCTTGAATGTTGACCACAGTTTTATTGCATTGACTGAAGTGGGATCTTCAGTCTCATACTTGGCCTCTAACAACCTCCATAGGTCTACCAAGTCTTCTCTATCAAAACTTGCAAACAAATATATAAGAGTGGTAAAAGTGTGAACCTCTTTTCCATACCTGCCAAGAGGTAACACTTGCACCATATCTGAAGCTTCCAATGGTGATAGCTTGAGGCTCCTTCTTATAACAGTTTCACTTGGATTCAACCTATCCATATCTTTGGGAAACTCAAGAGGGACTCCCTTCTTCACAGGTCTGGGAACAAACATTGCCTTCTTAAGCTCCATTTCTTCTACAAGTTCTTCTTTTCTTTCATCAGAAAGAAGTCTTAGAGTGTTTTCTTCCTGCACTCTTACCCAAATGGGATAAGCTTTGAACTCCAACTCTTTAAATGTCAAAGCAATCAATTTCTTATAAGTCCATCATGTTCCATGACATCTGAGTAGCATGTAGTACAACTCCCTTATATCCCTTCTCAACAATGAGAAAATATTGCTAGCTTTGTGTTTCAGAATGACCTTGCAATCCTTTTGTACTCTGAGAAGAATCTCCAAACCCTATATCTGGTCTGAAATAGTCAAATGTGGATTCTCCATACACCTATCTTCCCAAGCATGGTACATCTGAACAACTTCTGGCATATCAAAAACAACCTGCAATTTCAACTCATTCAACTTCTCTTTTGCCAGCTCATCACCATACTCAAGTCTTTCTGGTTGTTCTATGATCATTACACTTGAGTCTGAACTAGCTTCATCACTTCCTTCTTTCTCTTCTGAAGTGACAACAAAAGGTGATTCACCCACCTTCTTTCTTTCTTGTTCCACAATTTGTGCAGCCAACCTTCTATCAAACTCAATTTGTGCTGCATTCTTTGGAACATCTACTTCTACCATAATACCCTTACCCTTATCTAATGGATCAACTGTTGGTAAGGTAGATGGTAATACCTGTGAAGAAACGTCTTTGATGATGGATGATGACTGGAATACATCAACCTCATTTGCAGGTCTGTCAACGCTTAATTTTGCTTTGTCAGCGCCCAATCTACTCATGTCAGCGTTCAAATCTGTCTTGTCAACGCCCAAGATACTTGTCTCAGCGCCTCGTGTAATTTCCTCCAACATAGCTGTAAAAGATACATTTAAGTTTGTAGGAGAGACTAGAGACGTATCAAAACCTGTCTGTTTCTTCAAACTAGTTAGGGCCTCAGCAACACCCAAAGATTCACCATCATGGGAGCCCTTATCACTCACATTTATCTGTTCATCCTCCCCTTTGGAAGATTCCTCCATCCCTCTCCTGGTGCTAGCATTTTCTAAAACAACAATCCTCTCCCTCAATTGCTTGAGTTCAAGGCCTTGTGTACTGACAATATGTACCAAGTCTTCATTCTGCTTTTGCAAGCTTATGCAGACAGCCGTCAATTCCATTAAAGTCACTGGTTCCATGCTTCCCTCTTCTCAAATGGGTATTTGACCTCCCAAGTTAGATTCATTGGGCATGGATGAGGTCTTAATGATGGTAGGACTGTCTTGGCCAGCTTCTAAGCCAGAACCAATAGTCCCAGTCTCATCCAAAGCACCAACCACACATGTGGTGGTGGTTCTCTCTGCTACATGGCTAGGACCACTAGAGGAGAACACTCCAGTAGTCCTTTGGCGTTTTTTGCAACCTATATTGTGTTGGGGGAGAAGATGATGTGGATTGGGTGGATGTTGGTTGGTTAAGGGGTGTTTGGTTCTGTGAAGGATTGGTGTCAACATTTGGATTAGGCATGTCAACGCCAACATTTACTGTGTCAGCGTCGAAGGGTTCTTAGCCAAGTTGCATGTGTTGTGGTGAAGGTAAAGGTTCATGTATTGGGTCCAGTTGGGGTTGTGGGTCTGGTTGAGGTTGTGCTGCTTCAATGACAGCAATCATAGCTGGGGTGAGGGGTAAGTCACGATGTGGGGGTGAGTTCATCTTTGTAAAAATTGCTTTCTTTTGCACAGGGATCTCATAAAAATCATCATGATCCCTTGTGCAGTAATTTTGCACCTCAAAAACCATTTGTAAAAATCTGGGATAAGCTAAAGTCATTTGTTCCCTTTATTTTTACACATGCCCTCAAAAATCATTTTGGAATAATTAAACTTTTGCCTAGTAGCAATGCACACAATAGCACTAGCAATAGATCTATTGATCTCATTGTGTGCAGTACACTTGGGACTCAAACATTGTAAGAGGACATGTATTAGGTACTTCCAGGCTGGGGGAAACTCCTGTTTATGATATTTATTTAAAGTTCCCTCATCAGGGAAAGGATAACCCAAAGCCCTTAGTCCTTGTTCTATTTCATTAATGGGGAGGGTGGTTATACCATCTGCATCATCAAGATGCAAAGCTTGGTGAACCAAAGCTTTAGTAACCACCCATGTGCGCCCATGAACAACAGATGATAATGTAGTCACTCTATTAACTGTTGAGGAACTTACATTGTTCCAAAACTGCTTAATATGTGTGACAGGAATGAGTGGAGCATGAGAAAGAGCATACCTAATGAGGGATGCATTCAAATACGCCACCATTTGTGTGTATTGGGGAAACAAAGTGTCATCAGCGTCCAAATATGCTACCATGTTGTGCAATCATGCTTGTTTGCCTTAACAAAGTAATTTATCCTAGAGAAGATAACCAATAAGTTGATAATTATTATAGGGCGGCAAGCATTGTCCAGTTATGCACACTTGCTTATGCAAGATAGACATAACAGTCCTCTAGTGTCCCTTGCTAACCAAAACTCTTAACAACTAAGTTACCTTATAAAATTCCTTGTTACTCCTAGGTAAAACCCATGATAAAATCATTCCCAAGTCTCCCAACATACCACAACCTATTCTAGGCCAAAAATGTCTTGGCAGCATGCATAGTATATCAACTTTGCATGCTACAGTGCCTCATGATTTAGTAAAACTAACTCATACTTACCTGTGGACACAATCTAGAATTGTGATAAGAGTATCAGAAGGATACCCAAAATTCCTAAAGGTTCCTAAAACCTCCCCTTAAACTGTGATACAAATGTTGCCAAAAATATGCATGAACATAAAAAATTTATGTCAAGATAGGAATAGAAAAATTCCAACCATCATCGATTAATAAAACCATGCTCAAATGATCCTCCAATGATCCATAAGCAACTCTGTATCCAATGGTATAATGCTAACACCACCTGCACATTTAGATTGAAAACCACAAAACTAACATTGTTGCTGACAACACCCCGATAACACTTGTCAGCGTTAAGAAAAGCTTTGTCAGCGTTAGACAAATATATTGCTGACAACGTCACAATAACACTTATCAACGTTAAAGCAACCTATGTCAGTGTTAGAAAAATATAGTGGAAAATCTAAATCCTCAAAAAGACCAATAACAATGCATTATCTTGTACATACTTTTACAAAAAGACCCCAAAACACATATTATGTGAGATTGATCATTCCAATACTTGTTACCAAGTATTGAAACCTTCCAGCATCAAAAGGTTTAGTTAGTAAATCTGACACATTTTCCTCTGTGTCCACCCTATCTGGTTGTATTAAACCCTTTTCAAAACAATCTCTTATAAAGTGGTGTCTAGTTTCTATGTGTTTTGTTTTAGAATGATGTACATGATTATTAATAATGCATAAAGTGTTGTTATTGTCAACAAATATCTTGGTATGCATGAATCTATACCCATAATCTAACAGCTGGTTCTGAATCCATAAAACTTGTCCACAACAAGCAGTTGCTGCTACATATTCTGCTTCAGTTGTAGAATTGGCCACCACTGTTTGTTTCTTGCATTTCCAAGATATCAACCTGCTCCCAAGAAACTGACATCCACCAGTTGTGGATTTTCTATCAAACTTATCACCTCCATAGTCACTGTCTGAATATGCAATAAGCTCCAAAGGTGAATATTTTGGGTACCACAAGCCAAGACTAGGATAACATCTTAGATACCTAAAGATTCTCTTGACAGCATAAAGATGACATTCTTTGGGAGTCACTTAATGGCGTGCACATGCACACACAGCAAACATGATGTCAGGTCTGGAGGCTGTGAGATACATCAATGAACCAATCATTGATCTATAGTGCCTGACATCCACATCCTTTCCATATCCAATCTTTCCCCAAGGGTGTTCTCTATCCATAGGAGTAGTATCCCTCTTTTCATGTGGAGAAAAGCCAAACTTCTTCAAGATCTCTGTCACATATTTATCCTGGGAGATGAAGATACCATCTTCTTTCTGCTAAACTTGTAACCCTAGAAAGAAGTTCATCTCCCCCATTGCACTCATCTTGAATTTGTCTATCATAAGCTTGGAGAAATCTACACTCATCTTTGGATTAGTGGATCCAAAGATGATATCATCAACATAGACCTGAACAACTAAGACATCTTTACCATCCTTATTTGTAAACAATGTCTGATCTATGGTGCCCCTTTTGAATCCATTTTCCACCAAATATGTGGACAATGTACCATACAATGCTCTTGGGGCTTGATGAAGGCCATACATATCCTCTTGACTCTATACACCTTGTCTGGATTCTCTGGATCTTCAAAACCAGGAGGCTGCATAACATACACCTCCTCAACAATTGTTGCATAGAGGAAGGCACTCTTCACATCCATTTGATAGACAGTGAAGCCCATGCAAGAAGCATAAGCTAGAAATATCCTTATAGCTTTAATCCTTGCAACTGGTGCAAAGACCTTCTCATAGTCTATCCCTTCCTCTTTTGTATATCCTTGAGCCACTAATCTTGCCTTGTTTCTGACCACAATACCTCTTTCATCTCTCTTGTTTCTTAGAACCCATCTTGTCCCTATAGGTCTGACGTATCTGGGACAATCAACCAGCTCCCAAACATCCTGAATTGCAAATTGGTGAAGCTCATCCTGCATTGCTTCCACCCAACTTGGTTCTTTGAGAGCGTCAAATATCTTCTTGGGTTCCTGTTGTGACAGAAAACGGGCAAACAAGCATGATTGCACAAGAAGGGTATCAACCTTCTTGTGTATATTGGCAATGAATCCACCAAGATTCTGATGAGATCTTCTAGTCTGAACAGGAGTCATAACATCCCCAATGATCTGAGAGGGGGGATGATTCTTCATAGTAGAAGTGAGAACTCCTCCTTCAAAAAGTCTGGTGTCTTCAATCTCATTATCTAAGTTGCCAATATCTTCTTCTTTAGACTCTTTATCATCAATAATAGAATGAACCTCTTCATATAAATTAGAAGGTTCACCTTGTTCAAAATTAGAAGAGAAAAGAGGCTCAAAAGTGTTGTCAACGCCTGAACCTTGGTTGTCAGTGTGGGCTATCAGCGCCTGAAATATTGTTGTCAACGTTTGAGCCATCAACGCCTAAATTTGTCCTGTCAGTGCTAGATTTGCCTTTGTCAGCGCCTAAAGGACCATGTATGTTATTAACTGGTGGCACTTGGGGAACACCATTATCCTTTCCAGCAGCAGCAGCAGCAGCAAAAGCATATGTCCATATGGGAATTGTAACATACTCTTGTATGGGAGATGACTTTTCTGCTTGTGATCCAACCTCTTCATTAACCTGTGTACTTGAAACATCAACAACTTGTTCTTCCACAACATTTGAAGTTACCTTCACAATGTCTGGATTAGTGACAGGCATATATTTAAAGTTCTAGATAGAGGTTCCAAGTCAAACAACCAAGTAAAGCACGAACAAGTTATCTTCAAACCTGCTGAAAATTTGAAGATATGATAGAACACAAACTCGCGAAAATCTTCTTCAATCATCAAACTTATCATAAGAATTCTTCCCCTTAAGCCAACACCTCTTCATGATGATTTTAATGGAATAACGTCTTCATACCATATGTAAATGCTTAACTAAGGATAACTCTTTTACAAGGTTATCCCGATTACATAGTTTAAAATATCCATCAAATTCCCACGAATAGTTGCTAACTCGCATTAAGATCATTAATCCCTTTAAAGATATCCGAGCCATAAATATCACCTTGATATTCTAAATAAAAACGGAGATTCCATGTACCTTTGTGTGTAAATTCCTCCTCTTTGTGTGCTAAAAACGTACCAATTTTCTCAATAGTAGTCATTCTTTTGTTATCCGATAACCTTCTTTGTCAAATATCCTTTCTATGTGTACTGTCACATATCGGACAACACCTATCAACGCTTGAGCAAGCATTTCTCGGATAACTCGTGTCAACGCCTATTCTGTCAGCGTTCACTTATTCCTTGTCAGCGTCAAGATCGCAAATGTTAGTGTAAAAAAAACAAACGTTGACACTACATGTGAGTGATGCATACTTCATGATTTGAGAAATAAAATATAATCCCTATAAGATAGGGATATCTTATATGACCAAATCTCGTTCAAAAAAAAAACATGATATCCAAATCGAAACGTAGGAGCTCATGATGACAAAAATCAGCCGTCACTTTCATTCTTGCTTTAAGAAAACATGGCCCCACATCCTTAACTCTAGTATATCCCTTCACAGAAAATAAATATCCTACTAGAAACATACGATTCACAAGGAATATATATATATGCTAGGTGCATGATCAAATATTAAAAGGGTAAATATCCTACTAGGTGCATGACCTTTGACAACTGTGATACACCTTCCAAAGTTACTCATGTGACAAATCAGTAACAACCATTACCGATCCATGTTGCAATGTTACTAAAAAAATATGGGATATCAGACTTTATCTGTTGCGTCTTGATTTGGGACCACAACAACCTTGCATCATTGTCTCCTTGAATCATAAGTATGGATGCTTACATCTGTTATGTCATCACGAACATGTACCAATCTGCCAACAGAATCATGAATCTAGGGTTTTGTGAAAAACCCTAATATGAAGATCAGTCATGACAAAGAATCAGAAACTCCAATCTTTATGAATCATACTTGGGTTCATCGTAGATCCAGAGATCCACTCACCAAAGCAAGTACAATTATCACTTTAATCCAGCCATGATGAACGAGTATTCTAGGGTTTATGTATCAAACCCTAAAAACGAGATCTATCTCTGTAGTCTACTTTGACGCCTAATAACTTTTTTCTGGGGATAAAACTTGACAATCCCTCCGGTGGATGTCTAGATATATGTGTATAGAACACACACAAGAAATTTCGCGACGATCCAACGGTTCAATCAAAAGTTATGACCTTCTGAATACTGCTGCGCACACAAAAACGTCCAGAAAAACCCTAGATAGATTTTTCTTCTTTTCACCATACACGAACACCTTGTTGGTCCTAGCATCACGAGGCTCTGATACCAATTGTGAGAAATACGTTTTCAAAACGCAAGTTATTGGTGAGAAGTGTTCCTTTGCCTGTGATAGTTCCATATCCGCCTCCAAAGTAAACCTTATCACCATCCTTGATGGGAGTTAAGTTAGTTAAGTAATCTTCCTTCTCTGTCATGTGCCTGGAGCATCCACTGTCCCAATATCCATAATCATTTACCTGTTTTTGAATGCCCTTCACATAAAGAAAACAAGTTAGTTTTCTTTGGGAACCTAAGCCTTAGCAGACTTGGATTCATCTGGTTGTTCAACAAGAACAGACTTAGTTCTCATAACAACCCCTTGTTCATCCCTCTTTGGATGAAATACCCAGTTAACCCCAATAGGTTTTGTAATGACCTTTGAAATATAATTAAATCTGTTAAAAGGTCATTGAAATCCCATTTTCATTAAAGTTTTGATCTTTATTAGGTCTCCATGTCAAGCTTGAAGAAGCTTTGGACCCTTTACCATGTGGTTGCAAATATTTAGGTCTGGTCACGTTTCTGTCAGCGTTGGATTTGGTCTTGTCAACGCTGAAATTTCCCTTGTCAGCGTTGAACCTAGGGTTTGCTACAAAAATCCATTGCCTATTAGACCAAGTATTTGTTTTTTGAAATGGTCTTTGTCCATGGGTGTTAGACCCTCTAGTGAAGAATGGGGCTAGTCTAACAACTTGTGGACTTTGTTGCACACAAGGTTTGGGTCTGACAACGTTTGACTTTTTAACAGTGTTGACTTTGGAAGCGTTGACACACTTATATGCTAAATGTGAAAAACTACCACAAGTGTAACAGGATTTTCTAGACACAACCCTAGGTCTAGAAGAAAAGAAGCCTGTTCCATCATTACTAACATGGCTTTTAGGTGACCTAGTAATCCTATACATTTCTGCATACTTGACACTAGGTTTTCTAACAGTGTTTGAGCCAAGGTCAACAGCTTTACCAGTGATTGGGTTTGTTATCTTGATAGGGGTTGACTCATTAGGACTTTCACACAATAAGCCACCCTTAACAAACAGGGTAGGGTTGGCTTTCTTCCATTCATTCAAGTTAGTCAACTTCTATTGATACTCTTCAACTAGGGTAATGACTCTTGGTGGAGGAATAAATTTCTCCTCTTGGAGTTCTGGTAGACCAGTCCAAGATAGGTCCTTTCTTTGGACATCATAGAAGTCCCCAGCTGGTGGTGGAACCATAGTACAGTCTTTCATCCCAATCCCAGTCATGTCCTTAGGATCCCTTTGTTTATTAACACATTCTCCTAGGGTTTGTGTGGCCTTATCAAATCTCTGATTTTTAAGGCCAACATTATCCTTATTCTTAATGGCCTCATCTAATTTAGCCTGTAACTCATCATTAACCCTTTCCATGATGTTTCTAATATCATTACTAGCATTTAACTCATGTTTTAAGATGTTTATTTTGTCTTTTAAATCAAATTCCATTTTCTTATACTCAGAAACTGTCTTCTCAGTTTGAGTGAGAGCAAGTTGATAATTAGACAATTTGCATCTTTCAATACTCACATCATCTAATAATCTTAACACCTCTTTGTTAAGTTTCTCAGTATTTAACCTACAACCTTTACTACAAAAGGCATCATCGTATACCTCATTATCTGATGAAGAGGAGGAGTGTGCCATGAGAGCATATTGAACATGCTCTTCTTCTTCTATTTTAGCAACCAAAGCTTTATCCTCTTCCCCATCCTTAGCCAAATAGCTCCAGCCCCATCCCATACCATCAATTTCTTGCATTGCAACCATGGCCTTAGGATCCTGAGCCTTAACAATTTGGCTTGAGGGTTTGCCAGCATCAGATCTTCTTGGAGATCTGCATTCCCTCATGAAGTGCCCTATACGATGACAGTTGTAGCACTCAACTTTGGATTTATCAAATCCAGCATTGTCCTTTGCATTAAAGGTCATTTTCTTCTTAAACCTTCTATTCCACTTGTTTGCTCTTATACTAGCAAGAGCCATGTTCCACTTAATATCCATCTCTTCCAAGTGCTCATCACTTATTTGCTCAAGGTCCTCATATGTAATCACTGAACCATTGGGAAAAGACGCAATATAAGCACATACAGTATCCAGATCCAAACCAGCAGGTTTAACTCTTGGTGAGTCACTTTTGTATGTGTTAGCGTCTGAATATGAGGCGTTGACAGGACATGTTCCAGCGTTGACACATGATGATCCAGTAACTGGATGCATGTAAGAATCCTTCTGATTAAATTGACCTTCACTATGTGAGAAGAAGGCCATATTACTATTGGTAGACTTACTTCCATGCTCTAAAAGAGTTTCATTCTCCAACAGCCTTAGTTTGTTGTAGATATCATCAAAAGTAGAACTTTTGTGAGTGTTATTGGTAAGTATAGATCTTGCCTCAATCTTCCACGCATCACCAAGGCTCTTAAGAAAAGTGGAATTAATATCAACATCACCAAGTTGTGTACCCATGAAGGACAGCTTGCTTTTAATGTCAAGCAGTCTGCATCTCACACTTCTAAGATTCTCATTGGGTTGAGCCTTGAAAACATCATACTCATGCATGAGTTGCTTCTTCTTCTCTTCCTTAGTATCATCATTGCCACCATATACAACTTCAAGGGCTGCCCAAAGGTCCTTAGCAGATTCATAACCTCTGTATTTATGCTGGTTCTCTTGTCCCAAAGAGAGTTTCAGAATATTTAGGGTTTTCATATCAACCCTTTACTTTGCTACCATCATCAGGCTTTTCTTTCTTATCTGCTTCTGAACATCTAGCAACAGCTGCTCTTCCAGCAATGGCATCAGCAATCTTTTGAGCTTTATTGAATGTGTTTCCATATTCAATAATTTCCCAGAGAGTGTAGTCATAGATCCCCAAATATTGCTCAAAGTTGAATTTCCACAATTCAAAGTTGGTTGCATCAAGCATGGAAATCTTGATGTTTGGTAAAGCTGAGGAGGAGGAGGTTACTTTTGGATTTGACATGATTTTTTTTAGTGTTTTGAGAAAATTAGGGTTTTGGTGATTTTAGGGTTCTTATGTTCTTTAAGATCAAAAGTTCCTTAACAAGCTCGGATACCACTTGTTGATCCCAAACTTAGATCGATTTAGCTTTATGTATACGAGATTAGATCAAGTTATACACTTAGAGAAACCTTTGTATATGTATATAATAATCTAAGTGTTATGCGGAATTAACACTTAAACAAGAACACACAAGATGTAAACAAACTTTCACTTGATTAATGATAACAAACTTGCTTACAATGAAAGTGTTTAACGTATGAAAACTTATATTGAACAATAACCTAAAGGTCTTCTTTTATAGACATAAGAAGCCTTGTACAATAATCTACGTATCAACTAATCTAGGTAAAGATAAATATAGAAAATACATTGTTGTTCCTATCTTTACTAGAAGTAATCTAGAACATAATAAACGCGTAGATCATATCCTTCCATCAGTGCTTGTCTTCAATGTATTAACATTTGACTTCTTCTTGTCAACGCTTGATCTGTCAGCATTTGTTTTCTTCCTATCAACGCTTGTTTTACTCTTGTCGGCGCTCAAGTAGACTGGCTATATTTTATTCCCAACACCATGCATTAAAACATGCAAAATGCGAACCCTAATTTACACTGCCTATAAAAGGAGTGTACATTGAGAGAGAAAAGCTTAACCAATACAAGAGCTTAAACTCTGGAAAACCTTTCTTCTCGATACCAACTAAACCATATAGCCAAGATGCATATGAACATTTAGATTGGAGCTTAGACTTTAACTTTGGTTAGACGTTTAAGTAGAGGAGATCAAAACCCATTGTCATTCAACCACTTTGTTATTCCGCAAACAAAGTGGGTTATAGATTCTTTATTTGATTCTAATAAAAGTCTATACGTTGAAAAGTATATTGGTATTGTTGTTTTAATCTTTCATAGTTCTTATCTATTGTTAAAACAACTCACTTGAGTCGAAGTAAGAGTTATTACTTAAGATAATAAGTAATAACTAATTACAAGGGACCGACACCAACAAACTTGTAGGTTTGGTTGGAATCAAACATTACATAATAGTTATTATAGGTAACGTATTTATATCCTTGAATGACAAGTTATTAAAACTTAAAAAAAGATATAATTGAGGTAACACTCAATATTAATCATAGGATCTTTGGAGATGACATGTTTATTAAAGTTGCATTACACATTAAAGAAATAGAATGCTTTTAAACTTCAAATGTGTTTTGGAAGTTTAGTATAATAAGTTGGTGATAAAGGATGTTTCATAATTTTGGTACCATGTGGAATATCAAACTATTTGAATGCACATGTGCAAGAACTTCAATAATAGAATTATTGAAGAATGTATTAACAAAATTCCAATAGGTCATGATTGGTTGTTTTATGCTTTGCCAAACTAGTGTGAAGGTCATTACTAGAGGCATGATGCATCAACCATGTTTTTCATGCATTTGATCTATTTAGTATTTGGATAAAGGATGTTAAGACATTGTTAATAAACGGAATAAAGATTGGGTTTCGTTTATTCTTGTTATTTAATTTTGTAACCTATTTTACATGTTTTAATCCATGAATAAATTGTTATGTTAAATGTCCGTTGTCGATTAATAATATGGGAATATTATTAAACTAAGACAATTCAAAATTGCAATAGAGTATACTTGAAAGTATCTTAATCGATTTTGGATGATCTTCAATGAATCGAATATTGGACTTATCCAACCTATGTGATTATACGTTATGGATCTTTGTCATTAAGTATATCATAAATAGTTATCCTCAGACCTGAGATACCATGAAACTGATATGAATCTAGTGCATTTGTGTGGAATAATCTAACGCTAAACTTAACTGGTAGCTATAAGGGTTATTTTAAGAAGTGTTGCAAAATTCATAAGTTTTGCTCATAGTCAATATGGAATTTGTTTCCTTCAAATTTATTTTCAAGATTAATACAGCTGGGCCCCTCGTGGGATTAGTAAGATGTTTGTATGGCCGTACCCAAAGTCTTTCTAAACTAAGTTTAGAAGTTTTGGTAATCTTGCTTGAATCCGATAACGAGAAACATAATGGTTAATGAATGAATGACTAAGATCCATATCCTCATTAAAAGGTTTTATCCAAGAAACCTTACTCGAGTTGTACTAGAGACATTTCTAGTGTAACTAGACGCTAGTCAATGTAAACACGTATTCAAAATATGTCCAAGTGGGAGTTGTAAGTTTATGGACTTATATCTAATAGTCGTGTGATAGGATCGAACTTGAGATTACGGGACTGCACACAATACGTAAAGAGTTAATTTATTTAATAAATATATTTATTGTATTTATTAATTTATTTAAAAAATATATATTTATGTATTTATAAAATTAAACCGAGACATAACTTTAACGATCGTTAAATAATTAAGAGTTAAGTATTAACGAGCATTGTGGAATAAATAGAAAGAGGAATAAATAGAAAGAAGTTTGGAAGGTTCTGAAACACCCCAATGTGGTGTTTGGGCTTGCGGTTATGGAGGGTAAAAGGTTAAGGAAAAACTATCCTTTTATTTGTTTATGGATACAAGTCTATGCCTATATAAACAACCCCTCACTCTCATAATTTATCTATCCCATAATCTTTCTTTCTCTCCTCATGCGATCAACAAACCAATTGCACCTTAGGGTTTCGATTGGTCTATGTGATTTGTTTGGTTTATTTCTTGCAAACAACACTAAAGGAAAAACACCTTTTTAAGGGTTCCTTTTATCCTTTGGTTTTGGTTTAGCAATAATCTAATCCTAGCCTCTCTCTAGGGTTGTTGGGTAGATTTTCCACATGATGTTGATGCTCAGTTTATACGTCCTAGAATCACGTTTAGCTCGTTGTATTACATGTGTACAACATCGTAATATAGTCTTACTTTAGACTATATCTTGGTATATTATGGTATAGACCCGAATTTGTGATTCGTTCTTCGTATTGTGGATTTCCTTTAGCGTAAAAGTATGTAACTCTAATTTGATTAATTATAAATGTGCTATTATTATGATCTTGTTAAATGGCTTCCGCTATATGTGCTTTGATCTCGTTTATGGTTTTATATAATTGTTATGATACTAATAAACCTTCAAAACATACCCCGATCAAAACAGGGTAATTAAAACAAGAACAAGATAAATAGTAAAAACATGGTCGAAGATCATAATCACTATCTTCTATAAGATCCACATAAGCTTGCTTCTGGCTGGTCGCATCCCTAGCTTTCTCAATCAATTTGGTTACATCAGCCAATTTTTGGGTGTCACTATCACGCACTTCCTTCAAACAATCGACCCACCCATCTTCATCTTCGTGAACCTTTGTCTCAATCTCGTCGATCAACATTCCGATGTTTCCAAGGGAATTCCTTATCTGCTCACACTAACCATCCAAAACATCAATAAAAGCTTGTTCGGTCGCGACCATTTGACCTATGTACAGACCCATACATACGTTCAGATCAGAATCACCACATACTTCTTTGAGTTCGTTAAGGGTTGGAGTTCCTCTTAGTCATTTTACTTGATAAAATTGAATAGTTGAAAGGGTTTGCGAATGAGTTAGGGTTACAGATAACTCAAATTGGGGGCGAATGTTGGTTAACCACCTAGATCAAGCTCCCAGGGCCTGGTATGGAACTCTATCCAAGTACTTGTTAGCTAATAACTTCAACAGGGTAAAGATTGACCAGACCCTGTTTATCAAGAAACACAAAGGGGACTTTCTTTTAGTATAAGTATATGTGGATGACATTATCTTTGGATCCACAAACTCTCTGCTTAGCAAAGAGTTTGCCAAACTAATGCATTATAAATTCCAGATGAGTGTTATGGGTGAACTCAAGTTTTTCTTGGGGTTACAAGTTTAGCAGAGGAAAGATGGGAACTTCATCTCCCAGGACGAATATGTGGCTGAAATTGTGAAAAAGTTTGGAATGAGTGAAGGAAAGTAAGTCTCCACACCAATGGATAAAGATAATCCTTAGGGTAGGGATGGCCCTGGAAAGCCTATTGATGTCAGGGCCTATAGATCCATGATTGGATCTCTCATGTATCTTATAGCTTCAAGGCCTGACATCATGTTTGTAGTCTGTTTATGTACCAGATACCAAGTGAATCCAACAAAATGTCATCTCTTTGCTGTTAAGACAATTTTTAGGTATCTGAAGTGTTATCCCACTTTAGGACTTTGGTATCCTAAGGAGTCACCTTTTGAGCTGGTGGCCTATTCAGATAGTGATTATGCTGGGGATAATAATGACAGGAAGTCCACTACAGGTGGATGTCAGTTTTTGGGGAGCATGCTTATATCTTGGCAATGTAAGAAGCAGACTATTCTTGCAACTTCCACAACTGAAGCTGAATACGTAGTCGCTGCTGCATGCTGCGGATAAGTTCTTTGGATTCAGAATCAGCTGCTTGATTATGGGTATAACTTTCTTAAAACCAAGATATTTATTGACAACAATAGCACAATATGTATTATTAAAAATCATGTTTTTCACACTAAGACTAAACATATTGAAATCAGACATCATTTTATAAGAGATTGTTTTGAAAAAGGATTAATTATCCTAGATAGAATTGACACAGAACTTAATGTTGCTGATCTGTTGACAAAAGCTTTTGATATTGGGAGGTTTCAGTACTTGGTTGCAAGTATTGAAATGGTTACTCCCTAAATTTAATGTCTGAATTGTCTTGTGTATTCAGGATTGTATTATGGCTGTTATTGTACATGTGTTAGTCACTTTTTCTGTTATTTTTCATTCCACTGCTTATGAACAAGGATTCCCCTGCTAGGGTTAATCCCCCTGCTATGGGAATTTCCCCTGTTTAGGGTTTGTTCTTTTTAACTGGTTAATATGTGGTTTTTAGACTAACAATGCAGAGACTCCAATGGAGCATACTACATTATGGGAGAATCGGGTATATGCTCTATTTTTTAGGGGAGGTTAGGTCACACCTCTAGGTTTCAAGGTATCCATAGGATGCTCATGTTTGATATTAGATCAAACCCACAGGTGAGTGGGGGCTTTGTGACAATGAAGGCTTGCTACAAGGCAAGTTGGAGTCCTTAGACCTTGAGGCACTGTGATATGCAGTCAAAGTTCTTGATTGTGCAACTTGTTGCACAAAATGGAATTTTTGAGTGCATGTTGCCAAACCAATTGGCCATAGGAGGGAATTGGTTGGGTGGGAGACCTGGGTATCTATGCTTTTGGGTTGACCTAGTGTAGGGTTACTTATGTATTGATTTTTCTGTTTGGGACCTTGCCGACTAGAGGAATCTTGAGTTCTGTGTATCTAGCTTGCTTATGAAAGTCTGTGCCTAAGGATAGTGCTGGTTAGCATGGACTTGTTCAGAATAATTTAATACCCTTCAGAAAGTTTCCCCTGCCTTTATTTTTGATACCCCTACTTTCACATCTATCCCTTGCTTTACAAACATGACCCTATTTGACCGTTGACCGACAATACCGTTACCTTGCTTATAGCCATTGGGTCTGCTTTCTATATTTTTGGTTAAGGAATATTTTATTAATTTCAAAAGATATTTAAGGCGATTACTTCGCGGATTGGTAACCTATTTTCACTTATCTCAAATCTTTATCTTTCTTAGGAAGATTTACCTCTGATTTTTCTCCAATTTGAAAATTTGGTCCAATCACATCTCTCTAATCTGTCTATATAAACTCAATTCCTTTAATCAACAGGCCTAGCTCATTTAGTCGACCATATCCTACATCTTTTTGAAAACTATAAACCTTCAGACTCTTTCAAAGTCTATAATGTCTCTCAAAATTACTGCTAATCATAATCAAATTGCTATTTTACATGATGAACCAGCAGAATTCTCTAATGAAGTGGCTTACCTAAAATCTTTTTATTTTAATGTGGCTCTTCTAATTAGTCCCATGATTTACACCTCACACATCCAAGAGTTTTGGTCTAATTCTATGACTGAAATAGTGGATGGAGAGGTAACAGTTAAGAGCATGGTAGATGGTCGCCCCAAAGTGATTACACTTGCCTCCATCCGAGATAAGCTTTTCTTGGATGATGAGGATGGGGTGGTTAGCCTGCCAGATGCTAAAATTTTTTAGGGTCTTGAACAATTAGGGTACACTCTTTTTGAAGATCAAAAGTGTAAATTTGCTAAAGGTCAGTTTTCCCCACATTGGAAATATTTGATTCATACAATTTTACAATGTTTGTCACCTAAAACCACTGCTTTTAATGAATTTGGAAGTGAAGTTGCTCCTACCCTGATATGCTTAGCAACAGGGCCAAAGTACTATGTTTCTCAAATGATTTTTAAGGGAATGGTTAAAAATGTCACAAGCAGCTCTAAGTTTTGTATGTATCCAAGGTTTATAGAGCTTTTGTTAAATATGAGTCAACATGGTCCTATCAGACACAAACGCCATTTCATAGACAACTCCTATACTACCAAACTATTCACCACACTTGCTACAAAATCTACACAATTTTCTGGCAGGACTGTCCCACTCACTCCTATCATGACGAAACAAATCAAAAGAGAAGCAGCCAACACCAAAGTAGCCAAACACACACCATCTAATTCCCCTACCACAATTGATGATTCCCCTGCTAGTTCTCTACCCATTGTTGATCCAACACATGAAAGAAGAACCAAAGCCAGGTTTGCTAGGTCTCCCTTGCCTAGTAAATCTTCTTCAAATGCAAAGAGGAGAGCCTCAATAGGTATGGAGCAATCTGGGGATTTGGCTGCCACTACTGACTCATCTGTTGATCCCAAACTTAGATCGATTTAGCTTTATGTATACGAGATTAGATAAAGTAATACACTTAGAGAAACCTTTGTATATGCTTATGATAATCTAAGTGTTATGCGGAATTAACACTTAAACAAGAACACACAATGATGAAAACAAACTTTCACTTTGATTAATAATATCAAACTTGCTTACAATGAAAGTAGTTTATGAATGAAAACTTATATAAAACTATATTGAACATTAACCTAAAGGTCTTCTTTTATAGACATAAGAAGCCTTGTATAATAATCTACGTATCAGCTATTCTAGGTAAAGATAAATATAGAAAATACATTGTTGTTCCTATCTTTACTAGAAGTAATCTAGAATACAATAAACGCGTAAAGTATATATTCCCATCAGTGCTTGTCTTCAATGTGTCAACGCTTGACTTTATCTTGTCAACGCTTGAGCTATCAGCGCTTGTTTTGTTCTTGTCAACGCTTGTTTTGTTCTTTTCAGCGCCCAAGTAGATTGGCTATAAAGATTTTGAAAAGTTTTATTCAAAACCTTGGTTTTAAAAATCTTTCGTTCTCTATAACGAGAGCTCTGGTACCAAACTGTAACACCCCCAAATTTATACAACTCAATACAGCGGAAGACTAGTTGGTGTTACGGGATAGCACATTACTCACATCATAGACAACGCATAAAAATCGCGTCGTTTATTAATAAAGCATTTCCATTCATAAACAACAAAGTTACATCGGTCCCAAGTCGTTACATTTCATATAAAGTTTTACAAAATATTTGAATGGAAAATATTGTTTAAGTGCGGGCCATGAATTCTTGTCGTCTTCCCGAGAATTACCTTCAAGTACCTGAGATAAAACATGTTAAAAGAAAAGGTCAGCGATAACGCCGAGTGAATTCATAGAGTTTAATAAATTCCATCAGTATAACTTTGGTATAAAATTAGTACCAAAAATCAATTCGTACAAATCATTGTAATAGGCCGTAAAATAGCCAAAATCATTTTATACAAATCCTTATTGAAAATCATAATATAGGCATTTTCCTTAAAATCAATATACGAGCCAATGTCGTAAAAACATCATACAATACGTCTTATGACGTTGTATAAAATCAAATAAAAACCGTTATATGAATATGGTTATGAAAACCAAAATACCAACATAATATCAATAGTATGACCCAGTATTGCTAGTCAGGCAATACATCGTAATTCGGAGTGTCCAGTAATATTTTGGTGATTTGGATTATTATAAGCCGCATGACATTGTTACCTTACTAAAACCAAAACGGGTAGCTAACCCGATACCAATTTTGCCCATCTAAAGTAGCGTGTCGTCACAAAGGTCACGCTATTGAAATCTTCTCATACATAAATTCGCTTACCAATCAATGTGGCACGACGGGGATCAACCGTCAAGGCGCGAACTGGGGTGATCGTCCCCAAATAGTACTATTAAATGCATAAGCGTCTACCAACTCCCGGTAGTTCACAATTCATGCTAATGGGACTTTTAGTGACATAACCTAACTTTAATAATCCATTTAATTTCATCTATCGGGTCCTTTAATCATTTATCGGGTCATACAATCGGGTCATTCAATCATTCGGGTCCAAAATCAATAAACAAACAATTGGGACAAATGGTGTCCTATTTTATAAAAACTAACATGTTATCTCCCTCGCGGGTTTATAAAACATTTATAAAAACATTTAAAAGAGTGCGAGGCTATGAACTCACATTGATGTGGGAAGGCGGGTTATCGGCAATTCGGACGTACGGTACGTGCTTCAATCACGGAAACCTAGACAAATAATAATCGGTCTTAGACGTTTGTCCAATGACTTTATAAAAATATCAATTATGTATACATATGATGATTATATATATATGATGATCAAGTGGGTTTACATATTCTCGTTTACTCATTTTAGAGTTATATGTCGATAGCTTTTATACTAGTTTACTAGTTTTACCCATTTACGTGTCTTAAGTCCAATAAGCTTATTATAAGTTATTTAACTTATTTTATTCCATTTTGTACTTATATTATCAGTACTTAAACTTCACAAGTTGGGCCCAAATGGGTTAAGCCCAATAATTTCTTTTTACAAGTTTGTATCCTATTTAGTCCATTTATTAGTCCAATAGGTTTATTTAACTTGTTAATGTCCGTATGCCCTATAGTTCGGGTTTTATCGGTTTTTACTTGTTATAAATGTCTATATATCAGTATATAAGTTTTATAAAGTTTTCATTAGACGGGTCCAACCATCTAAGTTTTATTTAATAAAAACGTTAATTTTACGACAATAGCCGAAAAAGTCGTAAAAATCATGTTTATAGGTTTTATTACTTATAAACATTATTTCACCATCATTTATATAATTCATCCATTTGATTAACTTTTATATATATATTTATATAAATAAGTTTTATAAGTTAGTGGGTTTTTATTTTACATTTTATATATTAAAATGTGAGTGCTTATATAATAGTATTATTCTTTAATTTCCAAAAATCTGATTTTTAACTTCATCTTCACCAAAACTTCCATATCTTGAGTTCTATATGGAGATAGAAGCTCAAATTTTTATCACATAAACTACATGATATGTGCTATATTTAACTCTTCTATAGCTACTGTTGAATCATCCTTTAAGTATTTTCTAAAAATCGTCCAAAACAGTAACTTCAGATTTATACCCTAAACTTGTTTTGATCATATCTCACTCATTATTTTGATTCCATTGCATGGCCAACTCTCACATGTGTACAAGACCCATAGCTTACTGTAAATCCATTCTACTTCATCATTTTATCAGTTTAAACATATGGTTCTTTACTGTTTTATACAGCCATGCAAATTAATCAGGATTTTAAGCTTGTTTCTTATAGTTTTTCACCTTTTTATCCATGATTATCAACAACAAATCCCCACATAACATTTTTATCATCATATAATCATCATAAATATATACAATAGGAAATAAAATACAAGTTTACATAATCAAAATAATAAGAAGTTGAGGAGGACAATCTTTATACCACCAAGTTGATATAGGTTATGATTTTGACATGGTTTTTGATAGAGAAACTTGTAGACAACCATGACCATCTTCAAGACCACCCATCTACATGAACACCTTGATGTAAATCAGCCCTTGACTCCTTTTAAAACTCCTTGCTAGTTGTTAGAATCACCTCCAATCAACAAGTCTTCAATAGGTTTCAATCTTATGCAAGTTAAACATAAGATTTATGGTAGAAAATTTGATGATCATTGTGGTGGTGGTGGTAGTATGGACGGCACAAGGAGAGAGTAGAGAGGAAATGGAGAGTGGTTTTGCATGTTGAATGAGCTAGTTTGTGAAGGTTTGCTTGTTTTGGTGTACACTTAGCTTACACATTAAGCTTAAGTGACATGTGTAAGTTTAGCTAGAAACTTGCCACCAACTTGTGATGTGGTGTTGTTATAGCCGGTTTTGATGAGTGGGGTGGGACAAGTGTCCCACTTGTCTCATCCCATTTATTTACGGGTACTCCTCGATTCTAGTTTCCTCGATTTGCGTGCCCTCGGGTCGTTTTACGAAAAATGTTTTTATAAATTATGAATCAACGTCACAAAACGAATCCAATAAAAATTGTTTCATCAAAAACGGAGTTCGAAAACGTAAATACGTAATCCTAAGGTTTCCGGTTTAGTCGTAAAGGACGTTAAAATAAAATCGTAAGTCCTAATCTCTTCTCGTAAATTTGTGAGTTTATGAACCAACACAAATTTAAAACTCCAAAATAATATTCATGGACAAATTTATTTTCTAAAATGTCGGACTGTCACCAAAGACGGTGTACGTAAACGTAAGCACGTAACGTTGAATCCTCCGGTTTAAACGTAGTCGATGCTACTTCAAGACGTAAATCCAAATTTCTTCCCAAAAATATGTGAGTTCATATTGTAACATTAAAATAATATTTTCAAATAAATAGTGAGAATAAAATATCAATCATAAATTGACGGATTGTCACAGCATTTACCCCTAAACAGGATCTTTGTCCTCAAAGATCATCTTACCTTACTACTCGCTTCTTATAGAGTTAAAGCCATGTGGGTATTTCCTCCACATTCGGTCTTTTCTCACAAGTGTAATTACAATACGCGAGTTTCATCAAACATAACTACGGGAATAAGATCAGGCTAAATGTTGACTTACCTTCTCTATCCATGATGTTCACGGGTATCTGATGAATACAACTTTTCGCCGATCTAAGCTTTACTAAGAATAATCAGAATTTCTCTTGATAGATATTCCATCAAGTGTGATTTACGAAACATAATTCACGCGGTTCTTGAAGTCCTAGGGTAGATCCAGCTTATATGCCTTTCAATCCTAACTTTTACATCATTCCAATGGTCCCATACAACGGGGACTTATATCCCATGATTTGTCAGATCATGAATTCATCTTTCCAAGGTTAAAAATTGTGGCATAACTTCGCTACCCATTTGGCACTTCAAGGTCTACATTTCACATTCACATAACCTCTTGCCCACTATCGGCAGTTAATAATCAGATCCTAATTTCAACAATCATTTCAGATCTCGCGGGTCGGGTATTTTGCAAGGATAGGTTCGTCTTCATAGGAAACCTTAAATCTAAAAGACATGTCTAACTCACAATGGGTGTATGTCGGATGTCTTCATCTCAACTCTTGCTTACAGATGCTCTAAGATTCAGATCCTAACAAGATTCGATCTCGATCCTAATATGATGATTATCAATGATAATCCCTTCAAAGGAAAACGATTATACGGTCTATTACCAAAGGTCAATCATTCAAACATAAAACAACACTTATATTACCTTGTATCATTACTTTACCTCGTCCCTTCGATTTGGGGTGGTATATAGTATTCTCATCAAGGTTCGTTCTCAATGATTTCTGAGCAAATCTCTAGAAATTTGATGCGAAGCGAGGATCTTGATATAGATGATCGATACAGGCATGCTATTTTTACATAACTCTTTTGCATTTATCATTAACGAGAATGATATTAGCAGATTTGGTCAGTCTGTCGACGATGACCCAAATCGAATCAAATTCAGATGATGACCTTAGCGATAGCTAGATGTTTACTAATGTATGAGGCGATGTCTGCCATCATAATTTCCATTAGTACAAATTCTTCAGACAAAGATACTTTTAGTCATAAAATGACATACATATAATACTTATACTTACAAATTCCAAGATAACTATATCTCACAATTTTCTATATTTAGGCAACCATAAACGGCCCTTTAAAACATTTAACGCTATTGGCTTCTAAATTTTTAATGGTTCACATTAGCCGCGAACCTCTTTTAGTATCTATATTATCAATCTTACAAACATCGTTTATTTTTATATCGTTTGGCAATTTATTTTGCACCTTCATTATTAAAGAACATGTCCTAATTGGTTCTTTATCTTTTATACATAATGTGTCGGTATCTATATTCACTTCTCATGATGATATAATTATCATGTTCACAATTCACTCAGATATTCTTTCTATATTATGCGTCATAAATTACGTTCACTTTCCTCAAGGAATAAATGTCACAACCGTATTTATTCAAAACTTCTTTCTTCATATCTTCAATGTTTTAGTTTCGTCTCATCTATCATTTTTATCCGTTTTACTCAATCTGTCGTCTAAAGCGTCGATAATTATTATAATTAATTAACTAATAAATTTTCAATTTTTATGAAATGTAAACATAAAGATTTTAAATTTCTTAGTTCGACCAATTATATAAAATGTTCAAAGTAAATTTGAATTTAATTAACAAGATTTTCGTTGATTTATCCAAAATATTTAATAAGATTCGTAATTGTTTGAAAAATCTTTGTTTATACTTTGGTCAAAATTTCTTTAGTTTGAAAAGCGTAAATTATTGTTTCAATTTTCAAGTCATCTTTTATATAGTTTCCTCAATTCCTCTTAAGTTGCCTAAAAGTATACACAAACATTTACCCCTAAACAGAAGTTTAGTTAAATGGTTTGTGTATAAGGGAATAATCCCTTAAAATCCTTTGTTACAACATTTGTCAAAACATATTTTCATTTCTTTTTGGAAAAAATCCAAAGTCTTAAAAGGGCTCTTAATTTTTGAAGAGTCAATTTATATTCCATTATCCTTTTAATCACATAGTCAAATCATGTAAAGTATTAAGTCTTTAATCACGTGTTAATTATTCAAGGTTCAGGTTTACACTGTTCGGCCAATTCAGGGCAATTTATAACTAATTATTAACTCATTATTATTCTTATATACAAATAAATAGTCCTTAATGATCACGAGCATGAATTTATAAAATTACAGCCTACACACGTGATTCACCAAATTTATGAATACTACATGTGCATCGGTTAATCCAAACGACATCACGTGAAACTCATAATGTTCATTACAAGCACCGGATGTAGTGATTGGAATAGATAATCTCTTTCGCAGATGCGAACTTGATGATAACCATGCTATGGATCAAATTTGCTAGAACCATGTAAATGATCTAACAATTCTTCCATTTCGAGTTATGGATATCGTTTTCGATTGTCAATTTACTCAGTCACAGTAATCTAAAAATATAAGGAAAGATAACACCATAGCTCTTCAGGATGACAGGCTTGGTATAATAAAATCTTTCTCTAACAACTCTCTATTGTACGGTAATTCCTTAAATTCAGATGGTGCTGACGTATAGTGCACAAGCCATAGGTGCAGCACCGGGAATATAATCAATACCAATTTCAACTTGCCTTAATGGCGAAAGTCTAGGTAATTCGTCAACAAATACCTCCTAAAATGTCAGATAACAGAATTATCTTTTTAATAAATTTGTTTCAAGTTCATTCTAGATTACAATATCTATAACTAGTTCATAACCATTCACGGTATACTTTTAAGTCTAAATACAGGATATCGTCATCCACCAAGAATTATTTATATCACTTTTGATAATCAACATCTTATCATTTGGGGGAATTCTACTTGAGTTCCCATCAATTAAGACAATGTCGTCATGTCATAATCAATCAATCCATTCTACTGGCACTATCAACTTTCCAGTTGCATTGCCGTCGATAAGATGTGAACTTCTCAAAAGACTAATAATAATTCGTAATCCTTCACAATTTCAGGGATATTAGGAGACATAACTATTATCTAAAGAGTAAGGTCAACGCATAATCTACGCGAGAGAATTTCAAATCAGATTCAGACGAAAACATTTAACGAATATGAATATATCCCATGTTTTCATGATTCGAGTACGCATTCGAAAGCTCCTCGGATCGTTACCCAGGTCATTCAAATGAAATCAAATCATAAGAAATGATAAGAACGTCAATACATCCAGTCGGGTATCAACACTCGGTAATCATATACTTTTCCTAAGAATCTCTCTACGGGAGAATTGGACAAGAAAGAATTGTCAATTGTCAAATAAGACAATTTCCACAGATGAGTAATTTCAACTCAGAAGAATAGATGCTACAGGCACATATGTAGGTGTCCCTAACACTATGTCCCTATTTTTCACTTCTTGCAGATCTCATAAAATTTAATCCTTCACAATCTTCAAAGAAAATGTAGTGTTTATTCATCAGTTTTATGGTGACTACTAATCAGTCTTGCATAGTCCATTCCAAATTGTATGTAGGCGCGCAACTATATACAATTTCAAGATTAACGATGCAATACTCAGTTCGTCAAAATTTTATCATCATGTTTATAATAAAAACATTTTCATGCTTAATTCTTAAATAAGAATCAAAAATAAATTTACAAAGATTTTTCCTTGTTATGAAAACAACTAAGTTTTCCAAGGTGTTTTATAAACAACTTTATTTTAATAACAATCACTTATAAATCTCACTTTGAATAATCCTTATAGTGAGAATTAAATTTTCTCAAAGGATACCGTTTTAAGTTTATAAAAACAATGAATGATCTGCAAAAGAGTGATGAAGAGTCGTTCACCAAGAATTAGCTACGAATTGATAGGAAATGAGCTTTAGCCAAATAATCATGAGGTTCATGACCTCGATGGCACTCAGGAATACAAAGAGAATAATCTACAACGTAACTTAATTCGAGATGAGTACTTGTTCAATGGTTGCATCACTAATGCGAGCATTAGGATGAAGCAATAAAGGATAGATAACATCGATACGTGTAGAATTTAGCGATCAAAGGTAGTCTTTTCAGTAATCACAAACAAGTCAAAATTGTACCGTAACACATTATGCGTCACTATGTCATACAATTCTCAGAACTCATCCTACCAACTGATATCTCAGTTAAGTTAGGGATTTTTAAAAGATACCACAATGAATACTAATCTACAAGAGTCATTAGGTGTCCTGCCTGTCCCGGAAGATCCATCGGTCCCAATTCAGAAGAAGATTTCTTCAATTTATTTCTTGGACACTGGGCATCCTCATTAGTGGACAATGGCCTAGGAACAACCCTTAACACAATCTAACAATCATTTAAAACCTCATAATTCAATCAAATAACTTAACGACTTCCTCTTAACAATCTTATATCCCATACAAGTTAAATTTTTACTTTATTCAAGTTTCAACCAATTTTACACTCAATTCGATATCCTACCTCATTCTTCACTACTTTCAATCTTATTCTTCGGCCTTGTAAAGGCAATACAATCTCAATATGAATAACCACTTAATTTCCAATCCTATTAGCTCTTACAACAACAATTATCAAATGAGTCATTAATATAAAATGACTTGATCATTCAACTAGACTTCTCGGAAAGGTATTAGTGGCATGAGGCTTCTGGGTAATGGTTCCAATGACAGCCTCAAGTGCAACATTCACCCTTTCGATTTCAAATTTAAGAATTGGATGACAACGAATCAGATGACATCTTTCTAGGTGGTAACGTTTTGTCAAACTCCACTCTATAAGAAAAGATCGTCATGACATCGATATCAGATTTAATCTTGCCAATTCTTCTTTCAATTTCACAATCAACTAATATCTATATTTCTACGAATATCAACCATTTGTCGGGATCGTAAATATCCACAACTTGGTTTAGATATAGGATAGCTAGAATTCCTACGAGAATAGCTTCGATTAATTTACTAGGGGAGTTAGGGTTACTTGTGACAATCTACGTCGTATAAATACCTCGTATAAATATCAAAATAATCATCAAACAATCATGTAATAAAACTACATCATATATATATATAATCCAAGTTATATATATTAAAATAACACTTCTCAGTCTTGGCCTTGTCGGTAACTCGGGAATTCTTCGGCACCGTTATAGTCAAAAGATTTTTATACATTTTTAGAAAAATGTTTTTAGTAAAAAGATTTTGAAAAGTTTTATTCAAAACCTTGGTTTTAAAAATCTTTCGTTCTCTATAACGAGAGCTCTGGTACCAAACTGTAACACCCCCAAATTTATACAACTCAATACAGCGGAAGACTAGTTGGTGTTACGGGATAGCACATTACTCACATCATAGACAACGCATAAAAATCGCGTCGTTTATTAATAAAGCATTTCCATTCATAAACAACAAAGTTACATCGGTCCCAAGTCGTTACATTTCATATAAAGTTTTACAAAATATTTGAATGGAAAATATTGTTTAAGTGCGGGCCATGAATTCTTGTCGTCTTCCCGAGAATTACCTTCAAGTACCTGAGATAAAACATGTTAAAAGAAAAGGTCAGCGATAACGCCGAGTGAATTCATAGAGTTTAATAAATTCCATCAGTATAACTTTGGTATAAAATTAGTACCAAAAATCAATTCGTACAAATCATTGTAATAGGCCGTAAAATAGCCAAAATCATTTTATACAAATCCTTATTGAAAATCATAATATAGGCATTTGCCTTAAAATCAATATACGAGCCAATGTCGTAAAAACATCATACAATACGTCTTATGACGTTGTATAAAATCAAATAAAAACCGTTATATGAATATGGTTATGAAAACCAAAATACCAACATAATATCAATAGTATGACCCAGTATTGCTAGTCAGGCAATACATCGTAATTCGGAGCGTCCAGTAATATTTTGGTGATTTGGATTATTATAAGCCGCATGACATTGTTACCTTACTAAAACCAAAACGGGTAGCTAACCCGATACCAATTTTGCCCATCTAAAGTAGCGTGTCGTCACAAAGGTCACGCTATTGAAATCTTCTCATACATAAATTCGCTTACCAATCAATGTGGCATGACGGGGATCAACCGTCAAGGCGCGAACTGGGGTGATCGTCCCCAAATAGTACTATTAAATGCATAAGCGTCTACCAACTCCCGGTAGTTCACAATTCATGCTAATGGGACTTTTAGTGACATAACCTAACTTTAATAATCCATTTAATTTCATCTATCGGGTCCTTTAATCATTTATCGGGTCATACAATCATTCGGGTCCAAAATCAATAAACAAACAATTGGGACAAATGGTGTCCTATTTTATAAAAACTAACATGTTATCTCCCTCGCGGGTTTATAAAACATTTATAAAAACATTTAAAAGAGTGCGAGGCTATGAACTCACATTGATGTGGGAAGGCGGGTTATCGGCAATTCGGACGTACGGTACGTGCTTCAATCACGGAAACCTAGACAAATAATAATCGGTCTTAGACGTTTGTCCAATGACTTTATAAAAATATCAATTATGTATACATATGATGATTATATATATATATGATGATCAAGTGGGTTTACATATTCTCGTTTACTCATTTTAGAGTTATATGTCGATAGCTTTTATACTAGTTTACTAGTTTTACCCATTTACGTGTCTTAAGTCCAATAAGCTTATTATAAGTTATTTAACTTATTTTAGTCCATTTTGTACTTATATTATCAGTACTTAAACTTCACAAGTTGGGCCCAAATGGGTTAAGCCCAATAATTTCTTTTTACAAGTTTTTATCCTATTTAGTCCATTTATTAGTCCAATAGGTTTATTTAACTTGTTAATGTCCGTATGCCCTATAGTTCGGGTTTTATCGGTTTTTACTTGTTATAAATGTCTATATATCAGTATATAAGTTTTATAAAGTTTTCATTAGACGGGTCCAACCATCTAAGTTTTATTTAATAAAAACGTTAATTTTACGACAATAGCCGAAAAAGTCGTAAAAATCATGTTTATAGTTTTTATTACTTATAAACATTATTTCACCATCATTTATATAATTCATCCATTTGATTAACTTATATATATATATTTATATAAATAAGTTTTATAAGTTAGTGGGTTTTTATTTTACATTTTATATATTAAAATGTGAGTGCTTATATAATAGTATTATTCTTTAATTTCCAAAAATCTGATTTTTAACTTCATCTTCACCGAAACTTCCATATCTTGAGTTCTATATGGAGATAGAAGCTCAAATTTTTATCACATAAACTACATGATATGTGCTATATTTAACTCTTCTATAGCTACTGTTGAATCATCCTTTAAGTATTTTCTAAAAATCGTCCAAAACAGTAACTTCAGATTTATACCCTAAACTTGTTTTGATCATATCTCACTCATTATTTTGATTCCATTGCATGGCCAACTCTCACATGTGTACAAGACCCATAGCTTACTGTAAATCCATTCTACTTCATCATTTTATCAGTTTAAACATATGGTTCTTTACTGTTTTATACAGCCATGCAAATTAATCAAGATTTTAACCTTGTTTCTTATAGTTTTTCACCTTTTTATCCATGATTATCAACAACAAATCCCCACATAACATTTTTATCATCATATAATCATCATAAATATATACAATAGGAAATAAAATACAAGTTTACATAATCAAAATAATAAGAAGTTGAGGAGGACAATCTTTATACCACCAAGTTGATATAGGTTATGATTTTGACATGGTTTTTGATAGAGAAACTTGTAGACAACCATGACCATCTTCAAGACCACCCATCTACATGAACACCTTGATGTAAATCAGCCCTTGACTCCTTTTAAAACTCCTTGCTAGTTGTTAGAATCACCTCCAATCAACAAGTCTTCAATAGGTTTCAATCTTATGCAAGTTAAACATAAGATTTATGGTAGAAAATTTGATGATCATTGTGGTGGTGGTGGTAGTATGGACGGCACAAGGAGAGAGTAGAGAGGAAATGGAGAGTGGTTTTGCATGTTGAATGAGCAAGTTTGTGAAGGTTTGCTTGTTTTGGTGTACACTTAGCTTACACATTAAGCTTAAGTGACATGTGTAAGTTTAGCTAGAAACTTGCCACCAACTTGTGATGTGGTGTTGTTATAGCCGGTTTTGATGAGTGGGGTGGGACAAGTGTCCCACTTGTCTCATCCCATTTATTTACGGGTACTCCTCGATTCTAGTTTCCTCGATTTGCGTGTCCTCGGGTCGTTTTACGAAAAACGTTTTTATAAATTATGAATCAACGTCACAAAACGAATCCAATAAAAATTGTTTCATCAAAAACGGAGTTCGAAAACGTAAATACGTAATCCTAAGGTTTCCGGTTTAGTCGTAAAGGACGTTAAAATAAAATCGTAAGTCCTAATCTCTTCTCGTAAATTTGTGAGTTTATGAACCAACACAAATTTAAAACTCCAAAATAATATTCATGGACAAATTTATTTTCTAAAATGTCGGACTGTCACCAAAGACGGTGTACGTAAACGTAAGCACGTAACGTTGAATCCTCCGGTTTAAACGTAGTCGATGCTACTTCAAGACGTAAATCCAAATTTCTTCCCAAAAATATGTGAGTTCATATTGTAACATTAAAATAATATTTTCAAATAAATATTGAGAATAAAATATCAATCATAAATTGACGGATTGTCACAATATGAAATACTGACCATCCATAAGTAGATACTCAGCAAACTTTGTAGAACTCAAATGGTAAACACCCAGCAGCTGAATATAATCTCCATTGAAGACCACTGAGGTCATCTTCAAGATCCTTCCAAACAGCAGGATCCTCATCTTTTGGTCCACACATTCTTTTGAATGTGGACCACAATTTTATTCCATTAGCTGAAGTTGGTGCTTCAGCCTTATACATGGTTTCTAGCAATCTCCATAGATCAACCAAGTCTTCTCTATCACAACTTGCAAACAAAGATATGAGAGTGGTAAAAGTGTGTACCTCTTTACCATATCTGCCAATCTTCCAAAACCTACATTCATCTTCTTCATAACTCACAATTGGGTTCCTGGAATCCAATGGTAACACATGCACCATATCTGAAGCTTCTAATGGTGAGAGCTTAAGGCTCTTTCTTATGACTGCTTCACTTGGATATAGTGGATCCATATCTTTGGGAAACTCAAGAGAAATTCCCTTTTTCACTGGCCTGGGAACCAACATAGCTTTCTTGAGCTCCATTTCTTCTGCAAGTTCCTCCTTTCTTTCATCAGAAAGAAGTCTGAGAGTGTTTGCTTCCTGCACTCTCACCCAAATAGGATAAGCTCTACATTCCAACTCATCAAATGTCAATGCCCTCAATTTCTGGTAAGTTCATCCTACTCCATGACATTTGAGCAACATGCAGTATAGCTCCCTTCTATCCCTTTTCAATTATGAGAGAATATTGCTTGCCTTATGTTTCAAAATTACCTGGCAATCCTTCTGAACTCTGAGAAGAATCTCCAAACCTCATATTTGATCTGAAATGGTCAAGTCTGGATTCTCCATACATCTTTCTTCCCAAGTATGATACATTTGAACCACCTCTGGCATGTCAAAGTCAACCTGCAATTTCAATTCTCTCAACTTCTCCTCAGCCAACTCATCTCCATACTCAAGTCTTTCTAGTTCTATAATCATCACACTTGAGTCTGAGCTAGCTCCATAACTTCCTTATTCTGAAGTCACAACAAATGGTGACTCTTTCATCTCTTGTTCCATGATTTGTGCACCCAATCTTCTATCAAATTCAACTTGCGCTACATCCTTTGGAACAATCTCTTCTACCAAAATACCCTTACCCTTATTTGATGGTGCAATTGTTGGTAAGGTAGATGGTGATACCTGTTTAGAAACCTCCTTGATGATGGATGATGACTGGGATACATCACCCTCATGTGCAGGTCTGTCAACGCCCAATTTTGTCCTATCAGCGCCCAAAATATTTCTGTCAGCGTCCAAATTCTCCTTGTCAACGCCCAAATTTCCTTTCTCAGCGCCTTTTGCAATCTCCTCCAACATGGCTGTAAATGATAAATTTAAGTTTGTAGGAGAGACTAAGGACGTATCAAAGCCTGTTTGTTTCTTCAATGTTGTAAGGGCCTCAGCAATATCCAAAGATTGACCATCATGGCTGCCCTTATAACTCAGATTTATTGGATCTTCCTCCCCTTTGGAAGATTCCTCCATACCCCTCCTTGCACTAGCAGTCTCCAAAACAACAATCCTCTCCCTCAATTGCTTGAGTTCAAGGCCTTGTGAGCTGACAACTTGTACTAAGTCTGCATTTTGCTTTTGCAAGCTCATGCAGACTGCTGTCAATTCCATAAGAGTCATTGGTTCCAGTATGCCCTCTTCTAACATGGGGATTTGACCTCCCAAGTCAGATTCATTGGGCATGGATGAGGACTTAATAATGGTGGGACTGCCTTGGCCAACTTCTAAGCCAGAACCAATAGTCCCAGCCTCATCCAGGTCACCAGCCACACTTGTGGTGGTGGTTCTCTCTGCTACATGGCTAGGACCACCAAAGGAGAACACTCCAGTAGTCCTTTGGCGTTTGATCAACCTATATTCAGGGGGTGTGGAAGATGGTGTGGTTGATTGGGTGGATGTGGGTTGGTTAAGGGGTGTTTGGGTTTGGGAAGGTTGTGTGTCAGCATGGGAAATAGGCACATCAATGCCAACATTTAATGTGTCAGCGTTGAAGGGATCTTGTTCAAGTATCATATGTTCAGGTGAAGGTAATGGTTCAGGCATTGGATCAAGTTGTGGTTGGGGGTCAATATGGGGTTGAGAGTCTGGTTGGGGTTGTGCTGCTGCAATAACAGCAAGCATAGCTTGGGTTAAAGGTAGGTCACGATGGGGTGGTGAGTTCATCTTCATAAAAATAGCTTTCTTTTGCCTAGGGATCTCATAAAAATTATTATGATCCCTTGTGCAGTATCCTTGAACATCAAAAACCATTTGCAAAAATCGGGGATAAGCTAAAGTCATTTTTTTCCCCTTATTTTTACACATGCCCTCAAAAATCATTTTAGAATAATTAAAATTTTGCCCAGTTGCAATACACACAATAGCACTAGCAATAGATCTATTGATCTCATTGTGTGCAGTGCATTTGGGACTCAAACATTGAAGGAGGACATGTATGAGGTACTTCCAGGCTGGGGGAAATTCTTGCTTATGATACTTGTTTAAGGTACCTTCATCAGGAAAGGATATCCCAAAGCCCTTAGCCCTTGTTCTATTTCATGAACAGGAAGGATGGCTATACCATCAGCATCATCAAGATGCAAAGCTTGGTGTACCAAAGCTTCAGTAACCACCCAAGGTCTCCCATGAACAATAGAAGTCAATGTAGTCACTCTATTAACTGTTGAGGAACTGACAGTGTTCCAAAACTGCTTAATATGTGTGACTGGAATGAGTGGTGCATGAGAAAGAGCATACCTTAATGGGGATGCATTCAAATACGCCACCATTTGTGTGTATTAGGGAAATAGAGCATCATCAGCTTCAAGATACGTAATCATGTTATGTTGACTTCTGAACCCCAATTCCAACTCTGAGGGTTTAAACTTTGGTGCCATTGATGAAAGCTGTTAAATTTTAGTGAGGAAGATGAAGTTGATAAGAGAAAGTTTTGTTAGACAAGAATTATAGATACCCTGTTTAAAAATATGAGCCAAATTTATAGGAGAAGAAAAAGCATGTGATTGGCCCAAAAATAGGCAAGTATTTTCAAAAATCAATCATGAAAATATTGAAAAGTTATAAGTTTATCTCATGCATTAAATGAAAGTAACAACTCCCAAAATTACGGCCTAAAAATATGTCAAAAAGTAACAACTGGGTAGGTCCCATTGAGTGTCAACGGTCAAAAATAACCTATCAACGCCCAACGGCTATAATCTTGTCGACGTTTACCTATAGCCATGTCAGCGTCCAAATTGGTCACAACAACGCTTGGAAAATTCTTGTCAGCGTCCAAAAATAAAAATGTTTTAAAAATGACCTTAACAAAGTAATTTATCCTAGAGAAGATAACCAAAAAGCTGATAATTATTATAGGGCGGCAAGCACTATCCAGTTATGCACACTTGCTTAAGCAAGATAGACATAACAGTCCTCTAGTGTCCCTTGCTAACCAAAAATCTTAACAACCAAGTTACCTTACAAAATTCCTTGTTACTCCCAGGTAAATCTCATAACAAAATTATTCCCAAGTCTCCCAACAGACCACAACCAATTCTAGGCCAAAAATGTCTTGGCAGCATGCACAGTACATCAACTTTGCATGCTACAGTGCCTCATGATTTAGAAAAACTAACTCATACTCACCTGTGGACACAATCTAGAATTGTGATAAGAGTATCATATGGATACCCAAACATCCTAAAGGTTCCTAAAACCTCCCCTTAAACTATGATACATAAGTTTACTAAAATCATGCATGAACATAAAAAAAAATTTATGTCAAGATAGGAATTAAAAATTCCAACCATCATCCATAAATAAGAACTTGTCCAAATGCTTCTCCATTGATCCATAGGCAACTCTGCATCCAATGGTAGACTGATAACATCATCTGCACATTTAGATTGAAAACCACAATACTAACATTGTTGCTGACAAAGCCCCGATAACACATAACAGCGTTGAAGGAAGCTTTGTCAGCGTTAGACAATTATATTGCTGACAACGTTACAAAAACACTTATCAGAGTTCAAGCAACCTTTGTCAGTGTTAGAAAAATATAGTGGAAAATCTAAATCATCAATAAGACCAATAACAATGCATCATCCTGTACATACTTTTACAAAAAGACTCCAAAACACATATTATGTGAGATTAACCATTCCAATACTTGTTACCAAGTATTGAAATCTCCCAGCATCAAAAGGTTTAGTTATTAAATCTGACACATTTTCCTCAGTGTCAACCCTATCTGGTTGTATTAAACCTTTCTTAAAGCAATCTCTTATAAAATGGTGTCTAATTTCTATGTGTTTAGTTTTAGAATGATGTACAGGATTCTTAATGATGCATAGAGTGCTGTTATTGTCAACAAATATCTTGGTATGCATGAAATTATACCCATAGTCCAACAGCTGGTTCTGTATCCATAAAACTTGTCCACAACAAGCAGCTGCAGCCACATACTCAGCTTCAGTTGTAGAATTAGCCACCACTGTTTGTTTCTTGCATTGCCAAGATATCAACCTGCTCCCAAGAAACTGACATCCACCAGTTGTGGATTTCCTATCAAATTTATCACCTCCATAATCACTATCTGAATATGCAATCAGCTCCAGTGGTGAATCTTTTGGGTACCACAAACCAAGACCAGGATAGCATCTTAGGTACCTAAAGATCCTCTTCACAGCATAAAGGTGACATTCTTTAGGAGTCACTTGATGGCGTGCACAAGCACATACAACAAACATGATATCAGGTCTGGAGGCTGTAAGATACATCAAGGATCCAATCATAGATCTATAGTGCCTGACATCAACATCTTTCCCATCTCCAATCTTTCTCCAAGGGTGTTCTCTATTCATAGGAGTAGTAGCCCTCTTTTCATGTGGAGAAAAGCCAAATTTCTTCAAGATCTTAGCAACATATTTATCCTGGGAGATGAAGATACCATCTTCTTTCTGCTGAACTTGTAAACCAAGAAAGATGTTCATCTCCCCCATAGCACTCATCTTGAATTTGTCTGTCATAATCTTGGAGAAATCCTCACTCATCTTTGGATCAGTAGACCAAAAAATAATATCATCAACATAGACCTGGACAAGCAACACATATTTGCCTTTCTTCTTAGTAAAAAGTCGTGCCCCTCTTGAATCCATTGTCCACCAAATAGGTAGACAAAGTACCATACCATGCTCTAGGGGCTTGATGAAGGCCATACATAGCCTTTTTGACTCTATACACTTTATCTGGATTCTCTGGATCCTCAAAACTAGGAGGTTGCATCACATAAACTTCCTCAACAATAGTTCCATAGAGGAAGGCACTCTTGACATCCATTTGATAGACAGTGAAGACCATGCAGGATGCATAGGCTAGAAAGATCCTTATAGCTTCAATCCTTGCAACTGGTGCAAAGACTTCCTCATAGGCTATCCCCTCCTCTTGTGTATATCCCTGAGCCACTAATCTTGCCTTGTTTCTGACCATAATGCCTCTTTCATCTCTCTTGTTCCATAAAACCCATCTTGTCCCTATAGGCCTAACATATCTGGGACAATCAACCAGCTCCCAAACATTCTGAATTGCAAATTGGTGAAGCTCATCCTGCATTGCTTCCACCCAACTTGGTTCTTTGAGAGCATCAAATATTTTCTTGGGTTCCTGTTGTGACAGAAAATAGGCAAACAAACATTCTTGCACAAGAGGGGTATCAACCTTCTTGTGTATATTGGCAATAAACCCACCAAGACCTTGATGAGATCTTCTAGTCTGAATTGGAGTCATAATATCACCAATGATTTGAGAAGCAGGGTGATTCTTCATCGTGGAAGTGAGAACTCCTCCTTCAAAAAGTCTGGTGTCCTCAACCTCATGCTCCATGTTGCCAATATCTTCTTCACCAGAATCTCTCTCATCCACATGAGGATGAACCTCTTCATGTAAATTGGAAGGTTCACCTTGTTCAAAAATGGAAGAGAAAAGATGTGCAGAATTGTTGTCAACGCCTGAATCTTGTTTGTCAGCGCTTGGGCTAACAACGCTTGAACTGTTGTTGTCAACGTCTGAGCCATCAACGTCTGAATTGGTCTTGTCAGCGCTAGATTTTCCTTTGTCAGCGCCTGAAGGACCATGCATGCTTGTATCTGGTGGTACTTGGAAACCACCATTATCTTTTCCAGCAGCAGCAGCAGTAGCAAAAGCATCTGTCCAAATGGGAATTGTAACATATTCTTGGATAGGAGATGTCTTTTCTGCTTGTGATCCAACCTTTTCATGAACCTGAGTACCTGAAACATCAACAACTTGTTCCTTCATAACATTTGAAGTTACCTTCACAATGTCTGGATTAGTGACAGGCATATAATTTAAAATTCTAGATAAAGGTTCCAAGTCAAACAACCAATTAGGACCACTTTCCGGATTACTAGGTTTATTCTCTAAAAACCTAACATGTACTCTTTCAAGTATACGTTTTTCCTCTTTAAGATAAACCCTATATCCCTTGCTTTGTACTGAATACCCCATGAAGTAGCCCTCATAACCTTTTGCACTAAATTTCTCTAAGGCATCACTAGTGTCTAAAACTACTACATGACAGCCAAAAGGTTTGAGAAAACCAATATTAGGTTTTCTACCCCAAAGTAACTCATAAGGTGTTTTGTTCTGAATTTTGTTAACTAATGCTCTATTTTGAACATAACAAGCTGTATTAACAGCCTCAGCCCAAAAGGCTATAGGAAAATGAGCATCAGCCAACATTGTTCTGGCTGCTTCAATTAGGGTTCTATTTTTCCTCTCAGCAACCCCATTTTGTTGTGGGGTTCTAGCAATACTGAATTGCCTAGTAATTCCTTTTCTGGCACAGAAATCATCTTGCTTCTTATTCCTAAATTCTCCTCCATTATCACTCCTAAGCATTTTAACTTCATTGCCAGACCTCTTCTCTATCTGAGTGATAAAATCAATTAGAATATCAGCTGTGTCACTCTTCATAACTAGAAAGAATGTCCAAGTACACCTAGAAAAGTCATCTGTGATGACAAAGCAATATGACTTACCATTCAAACTTTCTATATTGGTTGGACCAAAGAGGTCCATGTGTAGCATATGAAGACTTGGATTCATCTGGTTGTTCAATAAGAACAGACTTAGTTCTCACAACAACCCCATTCTCATCCTTCTTAGGTTGAAATGCCCAGTTAACCCCAATAGGTTTTGTAATGACCTTTGAAATATAATTAAATCTGTTGCAGGTCATTGAAATCCCATTTTCATTAGGGTTTTGATCTTTCTTGGGTCTCCATGTTAAGCTTGAAGAAGCTTTAGACCCCTTACTTGTGGTTACAAATATTTAGGTCTGATCACGTTTCTGTCAGCGTTGGAATTTGCCTTGTCAACGCTGAGATTACCCTTGTCAGCATTGAATATAGGGTTTGCTACAGAAACCCATTGCCTATTTGACCAGGTGTTTGTCTTTTGAAATAGTCTTTGTCCATGAGTGTTAGACCCTCTAGTAAAGAATGGGGAAGGTCTAATCACTTGTGGACTTTGCTGCACACAAGGTTTGGGTCTGACAACGTTTGACTTCCTAACAACATTGACTTTGTTTCTGTCAGCGCTGAAATTGTTCCTGACAGCGATGGCTTTGGGAGCGTTGACACACTTGTATGGCAAGTGTGAAAAGCTACCACAAATGTAACAAGCTTTTCTAGACACAACCTTAGGTCTAGAAGAGAAAAAGCCTGTTCCATGATTGCTAACTTGGCTCTTGGGTGACCTAGTATTCCTATACATCTCTGCATATTTAATGCTAGGTTTTCTATAAGTGTTTGAGCCTAGGTCAACAACTTTACCAGTGACTGGGTTTGTAACCTTAATGGGAGTTGACTCATTGGGACTTTCATATAACAAGCCACCCTTAACAAACAAAGTAGGGTTAGCTTTCTTCCATTCATTCAGGTCAGTCAACTTTTGTTGGTACTCTTCAACTGGAGTGACAACTCTTGGTGGAGGAATGAATTCCTCCTCTTGGAATTCTTGCAAACCAGTCCAAGATAGGTCCTTTTGTTGGACACCATAGAAGTCACCAGTTGGTGGTGGAACCAAAGAGTAATCATTCATCCCAATTCTAGTCATGTCCTTATGATCCCTTTGTTTACCCACATAGTCTCCTAGGGTTTGAGTGGCTCTATCAAATCTTTGGATTTTAAGGCCAACATTGTCTTTATTTTTAATGGCCTCATCTAATTTAGCCTGCAAATCACCATTAACCCTTTCCATGATGTTTCTAATATCCATACCGGTCTCTAACTCATGTTTTAAGATATTTATTTTATCTTTTATGTCAAATTCCATTTTCTTGTATTCAGAAACAGTTTTCTCAGTTTGAGTAAGAGCTACTTGGTAATTAGACAATTTGCACTTTTCAGTACTCACATCACTCATTAATCTTAACACTTCTTTGTTAAGTTTCTCAGTGTTTAACCTACAACCTTTACTATAAAAAGCATCATTGTATACCTCATTATCAGATGAAGAGGAGGAGTGTGCCATGAGAGCATATTCATCATGCTCTTCTTCTTCATCCTCAGCAACCAAAGCTTTATCCTCTTCAGCATTCTTAGCCAGATAGCTCCAATCCCATCCCATACCATCAATTCCTTGAACTGCAACCATGGCTTTGGAATCCTGAGCTTTAACTACCTGACTTGAGGGCTTGCCAGCATCAGATCTTCTAGGAGATCTGCATTCCCTCATGAAGTGTCCCATACGATGGCAGTTGTAGCATTCAACTTTGGATTTTGCATTGAAGGTCATCTTCTTCTTAAACCTTTTGTTCCACCTATTTGCTCTTATACTAGCAAGAGCCATGTTCCACTTAATGTCCATCTCTTCCAAGTGCTCATCATTTATCTGCTCAAGGTCCTCATATGTAATCACTGAACCATTGGGCAGAGAAGCAATATAAGCACATACAGTATCTAAGTCTAAACCAGCAAGTTTAACTCTTGGGGATTCACTCTTGAAAGTGTCAGCGTCTGAATAGGAGGCGTTGACAGGACTTGTTCCAGCGCTGACATATGATGATCCAGTAACTGGATGCATGTAAGAGTCCTTCTGATTGAATTGACCTTCACTATGACAGAAGAAGGCCATGTTACTGGTGGTAGACTTCCTTCCATGCTCTAAAAGAGTTTCATCTTCCAACAACCTCAGTTTTTTGTAGATGTCATCAAACGTGGAACTCTTGTAAGTATTATTGGCAAGAATAGATCTTGCCTCAATCTTCCATGCCTCACCAAGACTTTTAAGGAAGGTAGCATTGATGTCAACATCACCAAGTTGTGTCCCTATGAAGGACAACTTGCTTGTAATGTCAAGCAATCTGCTTCTCCCACAACTCAGTTTCTCATTGGGTTGAGCCTTGAAGACAGGATAATCATGCATGAGTTGCTTTTTCTTATCTTCTTTAGTGTCTGCATTGCCACCATATGCAACTTCAAGAGCTTCCCAAAGATCTTTAGCAGATTCATATCCTCTATATTTATGCTGGTTCTCTTGTCCCAAAGAAATTTTTAGAATACTTAGGGCTTTCATGTCAACCCTTTTCTTTGCTATGTCATCAGCAGCCACAGCTCTACCATCACCAGGTTTTTCTTTCTTATCTTCTTCTGGACATCCAGCAACAGCAGTTCTTGTAGCAATGGCAGCAGCAACTTTTTTAGCTTTATTGAATGTGTTTCCATATTCAATAATCTCCCAGAGTGTGTAGTCATAGACCCCTATATATTGCTCAAAGTTGAATTTCCACAAATCAAAGTTGGTTGCATCAAGCATGGGAATCCTGATGTTTGGTACAGATGAGGAGGAGGTGGTTATTGATTTAGACATGATGTTGTTAGGTTTTTTTTTTTGAGAAAATTAGGGTTTTGGTGATTTTTAGGGTTCTTGTGTTCTTTAAGATCAAAAGTTCCTCAACAAGCTCTGATACCACTTGTTGATCCCAAACTTAGATCGATTTAGCTTTATGTATACGAGATTAGATCAAGTAATACACTTAGAGAAACCTTTGTATATGCTTATGATAATCTAAGTGTTATGCGAAATTAACACTTAAACAAGAACACACAATGATGTAAACAAACTTTCACTTTGATTAATAATATCAAACTTGCTTACAATGAAAGTAGTTTACGAATGAAAACTTATATAAAACTATATTGAACATTAACCTAAAGGTCTTCTTTTATAGACATAAGAAGCCTTGTACAATAATCTACGTATCAGCTATTCTAGGTAAAGATAAATATAGAAAATACATTGATGTTCCTATCTTTACTAGAAGTAATCTAGAATACAATAAACGCGTAGAGTATATCTTCCCATCAGTGCTTGTCTTCAATGTGTCAACGCTTGACTTTATCTTGTCAACGATTGAGCTATTAGCGCTTGTTTTGTTCTTGTCAATGCTTGTTTTGTTCTTGTCAGCGCCCAAGTAGATTCACTATAATTTATTCCCAACATCATCCTCAAGGGATAAGCAGGATAGTGACACCATAGGTAAGTCCACTTCCTCACTCAGTGATACCCAAAGAGGGGAGAAATCTCCTCCTAGGGTTGAGAGCAGCATGAAACCTTTATCCATAAATGAATTGACGAAAATGTGCATTAGCTTGAAAGAGAAAAATGCACAACTTTTACAAACTGTCACAGAGCAAGGCCCGGTGATTACTACCTTAGAATCCAGGATTGTTAAGCTTGAGGGGAGGAATAATCCACAGCTGGTCCTAACAACAGATGATGATGCTTCCAAAGGGGAGGAAGTACCTAAAAGAGATAGTTCAGTATCATGGCATTCATTTCCAGGTGCACATAATCTGGAAAAAGAGAAGGTGGCTAGTGAAGAAAAAGGTAGTGATAAGGGGAGTACAACAAAGGATGTAGCCCAAGCTTTGCTAAACATGGGTGATCAAGAAGAAGCCCCTGCTTCAAAATTTTCCCCGGCTGTCATTGATCCCCCTACTGTAAGTCCTTCCCCTGCTAAACATATTTCACAAACATTTACAAGAAAGAAGAGAAGGCAACCAGCTCAGAAGGGGATACAGATTGGTAAGACTGCTCCTAAAGTTACACCAGCAGGTGATCCAAAAGATAAGGGGAAAGGTGTAACACCCCCAAATTTACACAATTCAATACAGCGGAAGACTCGTTGGTGTTACGGGATAGCACATTACTCACATCATAGACAACGCTTAAAAATCGCGTCGTTTAATAATAAAGCATTTCCATTCATAAATATCAAAGTTACATAGGTCCCAAGTCATTGTATTTCATACAAGTTTTACAAAGAATTTGAATGGAAATTATTATTTAAGTGTGGGCCATAAATTCTTGTTGTCTTCCCGAGAATTACCTTCAAGTACCTGAGATAAAACATGTTAAAAGAAAAGGTCAGCGAAAACGCCGAGTGAATTCATAGAGTTTAATAAAACCACCAATATATCATCGGTATATAATTATTACCGAAAATCATTTTATACAAATCCTTGTAATAGGCCATAAAATAGCCAAAGTCATTTTTTACAAATCCTTATCAAAAATCATAATATAGGCGTTTGCCTTCAAAATCATTATACGAACCATTGTCGTTAAAAACATCATACAATACGTTTTATAACGTTGTATAAAGTTAAATGAAAACCGTTATATGTATATGGTTATGTAAAACCAAAACAAGAACATAAAATCAATAATAAGACCCCGTATTGCTAGTCAGGCAATATATCGTAATTCGGTGCTTGTAGCAGTATTTCGTTAATTGGATTATTATAAGCCGCATGACATTGTTACCTTACTATCAAAACAACGGGTAGCTAGCCCGAAACTCAATTTGCCCATCTAAATTAGCGTGTCGTCACAATAATCACGCTTGTGTAAATCTTCTCATACATAAATTCGCTTACCAATCAATGTGGCAAGACGGGGATCAACCGTCAAGGCGCGAACTGGGGTGATCGTCCCCAAATAGTACTATTATATGCATAAGCGTCTACCAAATCCCGGTAGTTCACAATTCATGCTAATGGGACTTTTAGTGACATAACCTAACTTTAATAATCCATTTCATTTCATCTATCGGGTCATTTAATCATTCATCAGGTCATACAATCATTCGGGTCCAAATCAATAAACAAACAATCGGGACAACTAGTGTCCTATTTCATAAAAACTAACATGTTATCTCCCTCGCGGGTTTCTAAAACATTTCATAAAAACATTTAAAAGAGTGTGAGGCTATGAACTCACGTTGATGTGGGAAAGCGGTTATCGGTGATTTGGATGTACGGTACGTGCTTCAATCACGGAAACCTAGACAAATAATACTCCGTCTTAGACTTTTGTCCAATTACTTTATAAAAATAACAATTGTGTATACATATGATGATTTTATATTTATGATGATGATCAAGTGGATTTATACATTCTCATTTACTCATTTTAGTGTTATGTGTTGGTAACTTTTATACTAGTTACACTAGCTCAACTTGTTTACATTTTGGAGGCCCAATAGGTCCATTACAAGCCCAATACATTTCATTAGCCCAATTATACTTTTATTATCAGTATTATACTTTACATCTTGGGCCCAAGTGGGTTAAGCCCAATAAGTAAATTTATAAGTGTTTAGTCCATTTAGTTGGATTATTAGTCCAATAATGCTAACTTAGCCCGTTAATGTCCGTATGTTATATAGTTCGGGTTTTATCGGTTTTTACTTGTATTAAGTACTTATATATCAGTATATGACTTTTAAAAAGTTTACATTAGACGGGTCGGACCGTCTAAGTTTTAATTGACGAAAAACGTTAATTTTACGGTACTAGCCGAAAAGACGTAAAAATCATGTTTATAGTTTTTATAACTTATAAAACTTATCAATCTACCATTTTTATATAATGTCCACTTATTTATCCTTATACATATTTATATAAATGAAGTATATAAGTTAGTGGGTTTTATTTCACATTTTATACTATATTTATTTGAGTGCTTATATAATAATATTAAACTTTAATTTCACAAAATCAGTCCTAAATTTTAAGTTCACTAAAATGTCCATATCTAGAGTTCTATAATGAGATGGGACCTCAAATTTTTATCACAGAAACTAAATGATATGTGCTTCATTTTATTCCTAGCTACTGATGAATCAACCTCTAAATATTTTAATAAATTCGTCCAAAACAGTATAGGCAGATTTGCACTCTAAACTTGTTTTGATCATATCTCACTCATTTTTATGATTCTATTGCATGACCAACTCTCACATGTGTACAAGTCTCAGTACTAACTGTATATCAATTCATTTACACCATTTTATCAGTTCATCATATGGTTATTTACTGTTTTTATACAGCCTACTAAATTAAGCAAGATTAACCACTTTTACATATAGTTTTTCATCTTTTTACCCATGTTTATCAACACTTGATCCCCACACAACATTTTTATCATCATATATTCATCATATACATATAAAATAAGAAAGAAAATACCTGATTACATAATCGAAAAAACAAAAGGTTGGGAAGAACAATCTTTATACCACCAAGATGATGAAAAGATGAGTCTTTGATGAACAAGGCTTGGATTTTGATGGGAAAACTTGTGATAAACCAATATCATCTTCAAGTCTACCAACCTTTATAAACTTTTCATGGAAAATCAGCCCTATGACACCAACAAATCTTCTCCTTGGATGTTAGAATCACCTCCAATCTTCAAAGCTTCAAAGTAGCATCATCATGTGTAAGAGTAACACATGATTTTATTGCTAACATAGATCAAATGAGGTTTTTTTTGATGAATAGTGGACGAATTTTAGAGAGAGGGGAGAGTGTTTATGGTGGTTTGCATGAGTTGAATGTGAGAAATGGTTTAGTGGGAAGTGGTTTTGCTAGTTTAGTTAGCTTGTTAAGCTAAGTAGGATTAATGTGCAACTTGTATCTTACAAGTTGATACCTCATGGTGTGGTGGAGTATATCTAGCCATCCCATAGAGTGGGGTGGGGCAAAACTTGTTTTTTCTCATCCCACTAATTTACGGGTATTCCTCGATTCTAGTTTCCTTGATTTGCGTGCCCTTGGGTCGTTTTACGAAAAACGTTTTTATAAATTATGAATCAACGACACAAAACGAATCTAATAAAAATTACCTCATCAAAAACAGAGTTTTGAAAACGTAAATACGTAATCCTAAGGTTTCCGGTTTATTCGTAAAGGACGTCAAATTATTCACGTAAGTCCTAATCTCTTCTCGTAAATTTGTGAGTTTATGAACCAACTCAAAATTAAAATCCCAAAATAATATTTACGGATAAATTTATTTTCTGAAATGTCGGACTGTCACCAAAGATGGTGTATGTAAACGTAATCACGTAACGTAGAGTCCTCCGGTTTAGACGTAGTCGATGCTACTTCAAGACGTAAATCCAAATTTCTTCCCAAAAATAAGAGAGTTCATAATATAACATTAAAATAATGTTTTTAAATAATATTTGAGAATAAAATATCAACCATAAATTAACGGATTGTCACAGCATTTACCCCTAAATAGGATGTTTGTCCTCAAAGATCATCTTACTACTCGCTTCTTATAGAGTAAAAGCCATGTGGGTATTTCCTCCACATTCGGTCTTTTCTCACAAGTGTAATCCATTACAACCAGCGAGTTTCATTAAACATAACTACGGGAATAAGATCAGGCGTATTGTTGACTTACTTTCTCTATCCGTGATGTTCACGGGTTTCTGATGAATGCAACTTTTCGCCGATCTAAACTTCATTAAGGAATAGTGAGATTTTCACTTGATATGCATTTTATCAAGTTCGATATACGAAACATAATTCACGCAACTCTTGAAGTCCTAGGGTAGATCCAGCTTATATGCCTTTCAAATCAATATTTTACATCATCTCAATGGTCCCATACAACGAGGACTTATATCCCATGATCTTTTAGATCATCAATTCATTTTTCCATGGTTAAAATTTTTGGCATAACTTCGCTACCCATCTGGCACTTCAAGATCTACATTGCATATTCACATGACCTCCTTCCCACTACCGGCAGTCAATAATCAGATCCTAATTTCAACAATCATTTCAGGTTTCACGGGTAGAGTATTTTGTAAGCTTAGGTTCTCCATCATAGGAAACCTTAAACCTAAAAGACATGTCCAACTCACAAGGGGTGTATGTCGGGTATCTTCATCCCAACTCCTGCTTACAGATGCTCTAATATTTAGATCTCGATCCTAATACGATAATTATCAATGATAATCTCTCCAAATGAAAACGATTATACGGTTTATTACCAAAGGTCAATTATTCAAACATAAAACAGCACTTATAGTATTTTGTATCGTTACTTTACCTCGTCCCTTCGATTGGGGTGGTACAGTACTCTCATCAAGATTCGTTCTCAATGACTTCTGAGCAAATCTCTAGAAATTCGATTCGAAGCGAGGATCTTGATAGAGATGTTCGATACATGCACACCATGTTTACATAACTTCTTTAAATATAAAAGAGTCAATTTCTTCATCAAGAATCTATCATTAACAGGAATGATATTAGCATATTTGGTCAGTCTGTCGACGATGACCCAAATCGAATCAAATTCAGATGATGACCTTGCAATAGCTAGACGTTTACTAATGTATGAGGCAATGTCTGCCTTCATAATTTGCCATTAGTACAACTTCTTCAGATAAAGATACATGTAGTCAGAAATGACATGAATGGAATACTTATACTTACGAGATTTCAATATGACTAAATCTCAAAATCCTCTATATTCAGGCAACCACAAGCAGCCTTTAAAACATTTAACGCCATAGGCTTCTCAAATCTAATGGTTCACATTAGCCGCGAACCCCTTTTTATTATCTATATTATCCTTCTTATAAGCATTGTTTATTTTTATATTGTTCGGCAATTTATTTTGCACCTTCATTATTAAGGAACATGTCCTAATTGATTCTTTATCCTTTCTATATTACATTCATCTTCCCTGATGAAATAATTATCATGACCGTATTCATTCAAAATTTCTTTCTTCGTATTTCTATGTTTTAGTTTCATCTTCACTATTATTTTTATCAGTTCTGCTCAATCCGACGTTTAAAGCATCGATAATTACTACAATTAATTAAATAATAAATATTTAATTTTTATGAAACGTAAACGCAAAAAGTTTTTAAATTTTCTCAGTTTGTCCAATTATATGAAATGTTCAAAATAATTTTTAATTTAATTAACACGATTTTTGTTGATTTATCGAAAATAATTAATAAGATTCGTAAATGTTCGGAAAATCCTTGTTTATATTTTGGTCAAAATTTTCTTAGTTGAAAACCAGAAATTGTCGTTTCAAATTTCAAGTCATGGTTTAAACGGTTTCCTCAATCCGTCTTAGGTTGTCTTGAGGTATACACAAACATTTACCCCTAATCAGGAGTTTAGTTAAATGATTTGTGTATAAGGAAATAATCCCTTAAAAATCCTTTGTTAAAACATTTGTCAAAACATATTTCCATTTTCTTTTTGGTAAAACCAAAAGCCTTAATGGTTCCAATTTTTTAAGAGTCAATATATTCTATTTTCTATTAATCACACGATCAAATAATGTAAAGGATTAAGTCTTTCATCACATGTTAGATATTCAAGGTACAAGTTTTCACTACTCGGCCGACTCAGGGCATTCTACAAGTAATTATTTACTCATTCTTATTCTTTTAAATAAACAAATGGTCCTTAATGATCACAAGCATGAATTTATCAAATTACAGCTTACACACGAGATTCACCAAATTTATGGATGCTACATGTGTATTAGTCAATCCAAACGACATCACGTGAAACTCATAATGTTCATTACGAGTTCTGGACGTAGTGATTCGAATAGATAATCTTTTTCGCGGACGCGAAATTTATGATAACCATGTCGTGGATCAAATCTTCGAATATACGCTAGAACCTTGTAAATGATCGAACAATCTATCATCTTGGGTAGTGGATATAGATTTTTATCATCAATTTACCTAGTTCACGGTAATTCAACAAATATAAGGAATGATAACACCATAGCTCTTCATGATGACGAGCTTGGTAAAATAAAATCTTTCTCCTACAACTCTCTCAGTTGTACGATAATTCTTTTAATTCAGATGGTGCTGAAGTATAGTGCACATGCCACAGGTGCAGCACCGGGAATATAATCAGTACCAAATTCAACTTTCGTTAATGACGAAAGTCTAGGTAATTCACCAGCAAATACCTCCTAAAGTTTCAGATAACATAAACATCTTTTAACAAATTTATTTTAAGTTCTTTCTAGATTATAATATCTATGACTAATTCACAACCATTCACGGTATAATTTCAAGTCTAAATGCAGGATATGGTCATCCATCAAGAATTATTTAGATCACTTTTGATAATCAACATCTTATCATTTAGGGGAATTCTACTCGAGTTCCCATCAATTAAGACAATGTCGTCATGTCATAATCAATCAATCCATTCTACTGGCACTATCAACTTTCTAGTTTCATTACCGTCTATAAGATGTGAACTTCTCAAAAGACTAATAATAATTCATAATCCTTCACAAATTCAATGATATCTGGAGACATAACTAACATCAAAAAGAGTAATTTCAACGCATAATCTACGCGAGAGAATTTCAAATCAGATACAGACGAAAACATTTAATGAATATGAATATATCCCATGTTTTCATAATTTGAGTACGCATTCGAAAGATCCTTGGATCGTTTTACCCAGGTCATTCAAATGAAACCAAATCAAAAGAAATGATAGGAACGTCAATAGATCCAGTCGGGTATCAACACTCGGTAATCAGATACTTTTCCTAAGAATCTTACCACGAGAGAATTGGACAAGAAGGGAATATTAATTGTCAAATAAGACAATTTCCACAGATGAGTAAATTCGACTCAGAAGAATAGATGCTACAGGCACATATGTAGGTGTCCCTAACACTATGTCCCTATTTTTCACTTCTTGCAGATCTCACAAAATTTAATCTTTCACAATCTTTAAAGAAAATGTAGTATTTATTAATCAGTTTTATGGTGACTACTAATCAGCCTTGCATGGTCCATTCCAAATTGTATGTAGGCGCGCAACTATATACAATTTCAAGATTAACGATAAAATACTCAGTTCGTCAAAATTTTATCATCATGTTTATAATAAAAACATTTTCATGCTTAATTCTTAAATAAGAATCAAGAATAAATTTACAAAGATTTTCTTTGTTATGAAAACAATTAAGTTTTCCAAAGGGTTTCATAAACAACTTCATTTCGATAATGATTACTTATAAATCTCACTTTAGATCATCCTTACGGTGATGAAAATTCAATTTTTCTCAAGGAATACTGTTTTATCTTATAAAAACAATGAGTGATCTGCATAAGAGTGATGAAAAGTTGTTCACCAAGAACTAACTTCAATATAATAGGAAATGACCTTAGCCAATTAATCATGAGGTTCATGATCTCGATGTCACTCAAAAAGAATAATTCACAACGTAACTCAATTCGATATGAGTACATGTTCAATGGTTGCATCACTAATGTGAAAATTAGGATGAAGCAATAAAAGATAGATAACATCAATACATGTAGAATTTAGAAATCAATTGTAGTATTTTCATTAATAACAAACAAGTCAAAATTGTACCGTAACACATTACGTGTCACTATGTCATACAATTCCAAGAACTCATCCTATCAACTGATGTCTCAGTTAAGTTAGGGATTTTTAAAAGATATCACAATGAATACAAATCTACAAGAGTCATGGGGGTTCCACCTGTCCCGGAAGATCCATCGGTCTCAATTCAGAAGAAGATCTCTTCAATTTATTTCTTGGACACTGGGCATCCTCGTCAGTGGACAATGGCCTAGGAACATTCTTTAACACGAACCAACAATCATTTAAAACCTTATAATTCAATCACATAACTTAACGACTTCCTCTTAACAACCTCATATTCCATACAAGTTAAATTTTTCTTTATTCAAGTTTCAACCAATTATACTCAATTCGATATCCTACCTCATTTCCCAATACTTCAACTTTATTTTTTAAACCTTAAAAGGGCAATAAAAGCTCGATATGAACAACACTAAATTTCCAATCCTATAACTCCTTTATCAATAATTATTAAATGAGTCACTAGTATGAAATGACTTGATCATTCAACTAGACTTCTCGGAAAGGTACTAGTGGCATAAGGCTTTTGGGTAATGGTTCCAATGACAGCCTCAAGTGCAACATTCACCCTTTCGATTTCAATTTAAGAATTGGGTGACAACGAATCAGATGACACCTTTCCAGGTGGTAACGTTTTGTCAAACTCCACTCTATAAGGAAAGATCGTCATGACATCGATATCAGATTTAATCTCGCCAATTCTTCTTTAATATCACAATCAACTAATATCAATATTTCTACGGATATCAACCATTTGTTGGGATCATAAATATCCACAACTTGGTTTAGATCTAGGATAGCTAGAATTCCTACGAGAATAGCTTCGATTAATTTACTAGGGGATTTAGGGTTCCTTGTGACAATCTACGTCGTATAAATACCTCGTATAAATATCAAAATAATCATCAAACAATCATGTAATAAAATTACATCATATATATATATATATAATCCAAGTTATATATATATATATATATATATATATATATTAAAATAACACTTCTCAGTCTGGCCTTGTCGGTAACTCGGGAGTTCTTCGGCACCGCTATAGTCAAAAGATTTTTAGACATTTTTAGAAAAATGTTTATAGTTAAAATATTTTGAAATATTTTATTCAAAACCTTGGTTTTAAAAATCTTCCATTCTCTATAACGAGAGCTCTGGTACCAAACTGTAACACCCCAAAATTTACACAATTCAATACAGCGGAAGACTCGTTGGTGTTACCGGATAGCACATTACTCACATCATAGACAACGCTTAAAAATCGCGTCGTTTAATAAAAAAGCATTTCCATTCATAAATATCAAAGTTACATAGGTCCCAAGTCATTGTATTTCATACAAGTTTTACAAAGAATTTGAATGGAAATTATTATTTAAGTGCGGGCCATAAATTCTTGTTGTCTTCCCGAGAATTACCTTCAAGTACCTGAGTTAAAACATGTTAAAAGAAAAGGTCAGCGAAAACGCCGAGTGAATTCATACAGTTTAATAAAACCATCAATATATCATCGGTATATAATTATTACCGAAAATCATTTTATACAAATCCTTATAATAGGCCATAAAATAGCCAAAGTCATTTTATACAAATCCTTATCAAAAATCATAATATAGGCGTTTGCCTTCAAAATCATTATACGAACCATTGTCGTTAAAAACATCATACAATACGTTTTATAACGTTGTATAAAGTTAAATGAAAACCGTTATATGTATATGGTTATGTAAAACCAAAACACGAACATAAAATCAATAATAAGACCCGGTATTGCTAGTCAGGCAATATATCGTAATTCGGTGCTTATAGCAGTATTTCGTTAATTGGATTATTATAAGCCGCATGACATTGTTACCTTACTATCAAAACAACGGGTAGCTAGCCCGAAACTCAATTTGCCCATCTAAATTAGCGTGTCGTCACAATAATCACGCTTGTGTAAATCTTCTCATACATAAATTCGCTTACCAATCAATGTGGCACGACGGGGATCAACCGTCAAGGCGCGAACTGGGGTGATCGTCCCCAAATAGTACTATTATATGCATAAGCATCTACCAAATCCCGGTAGTTCACAATTCATGCTAATGGGACTTTTAGTGACATAACCTAACTTTAATAATCCATTTTATTTCATCTATCGAGTCATTTAATCATTCATCGGGTCATACATTCATTCGGGTCCAAATCAATAAACAAACAATCGGGACAACTAGTGTCCTATTTCATAAAAACTAACATGTTATCTCCCTCGCGGGTTTATAAAAAATTTCATAAAAACATTTAAAAGAGTGTGAGGCTATGAACTCACGTTGATGTGGGAAAGCGGTTATCGGCGAATTAGATGTACGGTACGTGCTTCAATCACGGAAACCTAGACAAATAATACTCGTCTTGGACTTTTGTCCAATGACTTTATAAAAATAACAATTATGTATACGTATGATGATTTTATATATATGATGATGATCAAGTGGGTTTATACATTCTCATTTACTCATTTTAGTGTTATGTGTTGGTAACTTTTATACTAGTTACACTAGCTCAACTTGTTTACATTTTGGAGGCCCAATAGGCCCATTACAAGCCCAATACATTTCATTAGCCCAATTATACTTTTATTATCAGTATTATACTTTACATCTTGGGCCCAAGTGGGTTAAGCCCAATAAGTAAATTTATAAGTGTTTAGTCCATTTAATTGGATTATTAGTCCAATAATGTTAACTTAGCCCGTTAATGTCCGTATGTTATATAATTCGGGTTTTATCGGTTTTACTTGTATTAAGTACTTATATATCATTATATGACTTTTAAAAAGTTTACATTAGACGGGTCCGACTGTCTAAGTTTTAATTGACGAAAAACGTTAATTTTACGGTACTAGCCGAAAAGACGTAAAAATCATGTTTATAGTTTTTATAACTTATAAAAATTATCAATCTACCATTTTTATATAATGTCCATTTATTTATCCTTATACATATTTATATAAATGAAATATATAATTTAGTGGGTTTTATTTCACATTTTATACTATATTTATTTGAGTGCTTATATAATAATATTAAACTTTAATTTCACAAAATCAGTCCTAAATTTTAAGTTCACTAAAATGTCCATATCTAGAGTTCTATAATGAGATAGGACCTCAAATTTTTATCACAGAAACTACATGATATGTGCTTAATTTTATTCCTGCAACTGATGAATCAACCTCTAAATATTTTAATAAATTCGTCCAAAACAGTATAGGCAGATTTTCACTCTAAACTTGTTTTGATCATATCTCACTCATTTTTATGATTCCATTGCATGGCCAACTCTCACATGTGTACAAGTCTCAATACTCACTGTATATCAATTCATCTATACCATTTTATCAGTTAATCGTATGATTATTTACTGTTTTTATACAGCCTACTAAATTAAGCAAGATTAACCACTTTTACATATAGTTTTTCATCTTTTTACCCATGTTTATCAACACTTGATCCCCACACAACATTTTTATCATCATATATTCATCATATACATATACATTAAGAAAGAAAGTACATGATTACATAATCAAAATAACAAGAGGATGGGAAGAACAATCTTTATACCACCAAGATGATGAAAAGATGAGTCTTTGATGAACAAGGCTTGGATTTTGATGGCAAAACTTTTGATAAACCAATATCATCTTCAAGTCTACCAACCTTTATAAACTTCTCATGGAAAATCAGCCCTATGACACCAACAAATCTTCTCCTTGGATGTTAGAATCACCTCCAATCTTCAAAGCTTCAAAGTAGCTTCATCATGTGTATGAGTAACACATGATTTTATGGCTAACATAGATCAAATGAGGGTTGTTTTTGATGAATAGTGGACAAATTTTAGAGAGAGAGGAGAGTGTTTATGGTGGTTTGCATGAGTTGAATGTGAGAAATGGTTTAGTGGGAAGTGGTTTTGCTAGTTTTGTTAGCTTGTTAAGCTAAGTAGGACAAGTGTGCAACTTGTATCTTACAAGTTGACACCTCATGGTGTGGTGGAGAATATCTAGCCATCCCATAGAGTGGGGTGGGGCAAAACTTGTTTTGTCTCATTCCACTAATTTACGGGTATTCCTCGATTCTAGTTTCCTCGATTTGCGTCCCCTCGGGTCGTTTTACGAAAAACATTTTTATAAATTATGAATCAACGGCACAAAACGAATCTAATAAAAATTGTCTCATCAAAAAAGGAGTTCGAAAACGTAAATACGTAATCCTAAGGTTTCCGGTTTAGTCGTAAAGGACGTCAAATTATTCACGTAAGTCCTAATCTCTTCTCGTAATTTGTTAGTTTATGAACCAACTCAAAATTAAAATCCCAAAATAATGTTTACGGATAAATTTATTTTCTGAAATGTCGGACTGTCACCAAAGACGGTGTATGTAAACTTAAGCACGTAACGTAGAATCCTCCGGTTTAGACGTAGTCGATGCTACTTCAAGACGTAAATCCAAATTTCTTCCCAAAAATAAGTGAGTTCATAGTATAACATTAAAATAATGTTTTTAAATAATATTTGAGAATAAAATATCAACCATAAATTGACGGATTGTCACAAAAGGTATAATGGTTGAAGAGCCCAAGAGGAAGTACAAACACAGAACTCCTGGGGAAGTAAGGGCTCAGACAGACTATGATGAATACGTAGCTCGGAAACTACAAGATGAAGTGCTACACATGGAGAAACAAATGGTATAGGAGGAAACACGGATGAGTGTCAAGGAACCAGCACAAATGAAGCCAAGAGAGATGCTAAAGCAGATAGAAATAATGCATAGGGATCTAGATGATAGGGTTCCTCATGTCAAAGAGTTCTTGGCACAATGGGACACTAAATTGGTGAATTATCCCTTGAAGGAAAGGTATGAATTGACACTTCTGATATTTAAATATCAAAAGGAATTTTTAGAAAGAAGAGAATTTCAGATTCAGAAGGAAAAGTATTTGAGATCTGAGAAAGGGGGGCTGGCACACTACAAAGTTATGCTGAAAAGGCACAAGAGGTGGACTAATGACCACTTCAATGGCATGACTTTTGAAGAAATAAAGAGAGCAGCTCAACCAGTGCTAAGGGAGACAAACGTTGAAAATCTTATTGGCATTGGTACTCCTTAAGATGTTGAGTATATGAGAAGGGGAAAAGAAATGGTAGAAAAAGCCAGAGAGGCTAGAAAGAGAAAAGCAGAAGAAGAAGCAAGTGGATCATAGCAAGCAGGTGCAACTTTCCAAACAGGTGAATCCTCATTGTCTGTTCTTAACTCACAAAGAACAGCCAAAAAATTAAAGAGGATGGAGAAGATTGGTACTGTTACTAAGGAAAGTGAGCACCCTTCCAATGAAAAAATTGAGAAACACTTGGTACTGGAAGAAAATGATGACATTGCACCAAGTGAGTATGGGAAGAGGTATACTATAGTAGAATATGCAGTCTTTGAGCATGGAAAGATGTCATGGTGGAAGCTCACTAGAGCTGATAAGACAGCACAGACATTTCTAGGTTTGGATGCATTATTTCAAACTCTAGATAGGGAAAACTTAGATGATCTGTGGAAGATTCTGAAGGAAGCATTTGAGGCAAAACCTCCCACTATTGAAGGTGTTGAGAAAGAATGGGAGATTTGGAACTGCATGCATAGGATGTATGAGCCTGCACTGTAGGATCCACTATTTGATGCACAAAATGGGGAAAAAATGTTATATTGGAAGTTGTTCACAAATTCTTGAGTCTATGAGGTGGCCATGGAAGGTGTAAGTGTTTATCTCTTCAATAATCATTTTTATCCTCTCTCATAGGAGACATTTAAGAAGATGGCACAGAATGATTTGATTGTGGATGCAAAGAAACCAGTTGCATATGATCTAGTTAGGTTTATCCACAGGCAAATATGGCCAGATAGTTAGTAAGCATCCTCATCAACCAGCAGTTATTCAGAAACTTGTCTTTAGGGCAAAGCACAAGTTTAGGGGAGGATTGTTGGGAATAAAAGTATGTATATTAGTTTCCGAACTTGATGGTCAGATTTCCCCCTGCTAGAGTATGAAGACCCTGCTGATTAGTGAAGTCAGGGGGATTGGTCCCCCTGCTGGAAGTCAAAGACCCTGCTGCTAATTTAAACTTGGAAGAGATCTTTACGCGTTTTAGTTACTACTCCATGATTATTTCCTAGTTTGTTTGTAGTGATCTTGTACGTGAGTCCTTGTGCTATAAAAGGACTCACTAGGTTTTCATGTAAAGTATCTCTTTTCTGTTCATTTCGTTTCATAACTTTAAGGTTGTAGAACCCTAATACTATTTTGGGTATTCGTATATCTTTGATATATTAAAGTTAACCGTTTGATTTAAACCTTTGTTCTTGTGCTAAACATTATATTCCGCATCTTGTTTGGTTACTTTGTGTAGTGCAAAGTTTCTCTAGTGTTAGTTTGAATTTATTCATTCTATCACAACCCTTAACAAACTAAGGTTAAGATCTGAGTTCAGGGCCAACATGTTATGTTAAAATGAATGTGTGTGTTTGACCTAGTAAGAATGAGTGGTTGGCAGATCCAGTCCCTCTGATTTTTGGTAATTTTCAATTCGTACCCCCGCATTTTGATATGTTGCAAAAGGAACCCTACTTATTTGTTTTCTAGGTTTTTCACCAAAAGGAGGTTTTCTTTAAATCCCACCCCTATATTTATATATATATATATATATATATATATATATATATATATATATATATATATATATATATATATATATATATATATATATATATATATATATATATATATATATATATATATATATATATATATATATATATATATATATATATAGAGAGAGAGAGAGAGAGAGAGAGAGAGAGAGAGAGATTTGCGTTCATGTAAGAACCGACCTTAAAATAAAAATAATAAGAACCAATTGTTTTATGCCACGTGTAAATTGGCTTATTTATTAAAAATAAATTTAATATCTAATTAAAAGGGTAAACTGTGTATTCTGATTCTAGCTTATTGCATTCCTTGGTAATATAACGTAACCAATATTAATACAACGCAACTATAATCTCCCTTTAATGTCACCAACCAATATCCCATCCTCTGTGATGCAAAAAACACGAGTTTTTAACCAAACATTGTCTATTAAAAAACTATTTACCATATATAGCTAATTAAAAAATATTGACAAAATGTATGGCAACACGTTCCAATCTTTTTTTTGTGAACATATCACCTTCCAATCTTAATATGTCGTAGTACATAATATCAAATACTGTAAAAAAGACTTTATTTGTGATCTACTACTACCTTTGTCATCTTTCAAAATCTTTTACAAACAAATTACAATTTTACATTACATGCATTCTTTGAAGATATAGTTCAAGTCTTTCAAAATCTTTTATAATTATTCAAGTCTTACAATATGTCTTAGATGGTATATACGCTTGTGATCTTTTACGATAGGTTTGTCGTAATGTTTGCAAACTTCGTCAAAATAAATGCTATGAGTTTAAACAAAATAAAGTGTCACAAAATGTGTCATAAAAAATAAGCGAATAAACAAATGTGTCACAAAATAAGTGTGTTAAAAATTAGTGTGTTAGTCAAAGAATAAATTATTCACAATACATATTTAAAAAATTTTTAGTGTGTCACTAAAAATATACCAAAAACCTTAAAGTATCACTAAAGATATATAAAAAACTAATTGTGTCAAAAAAAAACTTAACGTGTCACTAAAAATATGTCAGAAAAATAAATGTCTCTACGAATGTGTCACTAAAAATACATATATGTTGATCCCAAACTTAGATCGATTTAGCTTGTGTAAACGAGATTAAATCAAGTTAAACACGTAGAAAAACTTTGTTGTGCATGAAATAATTTAAGTATTATGCGGAATTAATACTCAAACAAGAACACACAAAGAATGTAAAACAAACTTTCACTTGATTGATAATAACAAACTTGCTTACAATGAAAGTGTTAAACGTATGAAAACTTATATGAAACATAACCTAAAGGTCTTCTTTTATAGACATAAGAAGCCTTGTACAATAGTCTACGTATCAGCTATTCTAGGTAAAGATAATTATAGAAAATACATTGTTGATCCTATCTTTACTAGAAACAAACTAAAAACTTAATACTTGTAGACCATATCTTTCTATCATTGCTTGACTTCAACCTATCAACGCTTGACTTCTTCCTGTCAACACTTGATCTGTCAACGCTTGTTTTCTTCTTATCAACGTTTGTTTTCTTCTTGTCAGCGTTCAAGTGTACTGGCTACATTTTATTCCCAACAATCCTCCCCTAAACTTGATATCTACTCTAGTAATCAAGTTTCTGAATAAAAATTAAGAACTAGGAGGAATCTTACAAATCTTATCATATTGGTAATAAACATGCCTAATCAAATCTTTGGCCACGTCACTTGAATAGTCAATCTCCAGCTGTGTTGTCTTCATCTTGTCCAAAACTTCTTTGGACATGGGATACTCAGCATCTACAAGAAGATACTCAACAAACTTTTTAGAGCTCACATAATACACACCAGCAGCTGAATACAAACGCCATTGAATTCCACTGATATCATCCTCAAGATCTTTCCAAACAGGATCTTCTTCTTCTGGTGCACACATTCTCTTGAATGTTGACCAAAGCTTTATTCCATTGACTCATAGGTTCTTCAGTCTCATACTTGGCCAACAACAACCTCCAAAGGTCTGCCAAGTCTTCCCTATCCATACTTGCAAAGAGAGACATAAGAGTAGTAAATGTGTGTACCTCTTTCCCATATCTGCCAATCTTCCAAAACCCACTTGCATCTTCTTAATAGCTAATGGTAGTGTTTCTGGCATCAACAGGTAACACTTGTACCATATCTGAAGCTTCCATGGGTGAGAGCTTAATGCTTCTTCTAAGAACAGCTTCATTGGGATTCACTTTATTGAAACCTTTAGGAAACTCAAGTGGAACTCCCTTCTTCAAAGGCCTTGGAACAATCATTACCTTCTTAATCTCCATCTCTTCTACAAGTTCTTCTTTCCTTTCAACAGAAAGAAGTCTGATAGTATTCATTTCCTGCACTCTTGCTTAAATGGGATAAGCCTTATACTCTAATTCTTCAAAGGATAATCCCTGCAATTTCTTGAAGGTCCATCCAGTTCCATGACATCTGAGTAACATGTAGTAAAGATCCCTTCTATCCCTCTTCAGCAGTGAGAAAACATTGCTAGCCTTATGCTTCAGAATTACCTTGCAGTCTCTTTGAACACTTAGAAGAATCTCCAAACCCCAAATTTGGTCTGAAATTGTCAAATCTGGATTCTCTATAATCCTATTCTCGCAAGCATGGTACATCTGAACAACTTCTGGCATATCAAAGTCTACTTGCAATTTTAACTCTCTAAGCTTCTCTCTTGCCAAGTCATCACCATATTCAAGTCTTTCTGGTTGTTCAATTATCATCACACTTGAATCTGAACTCCCTTCATCACCTCCTTCTTGTTCCTCAGAAGTGACAACAAATGGTGATTCACCAACCTTCTTCATTTATTGTTCCACAAGTTGTGCAACCAACCTTGAATCAAACTCTACTTGTGCTGCATCCTTTGGAACATCTACTTATACCATGATTCCTTTACCCTTGTCTAATGGATCAATTATGGGTAAGGATGATGGTGGTACCTGTGAAGACACTTCTTTGATGATAGCTGATGACTGGAATACATCAACCATATCTACAGGTCTGTCAACGCTCAAAATATGTGTGTCAGCACCCAACTTACTCTTGTCGGCGCTTGATGTGTCAGCGTTCAAATTTTGCTTGTCAACGCTCACCTTACTTGTCTCAGCGCCTTTTGTGAACTGTTCCATCATAGCTGTAAAAGACAAGTTCAAGTTTGTAGGAGTAACCAAAGATGTATCAAAACCTGGTTGCTTCTTCAATTAAGTGAGGGCTTCAGCAACACCCAAAGATTCTCCATCATGTGAGCCTTTGTCACTCACATGAATTTGATTATCCTCCCCTTCAGAAGATTCCTCCATTCCACGCCTGGTATTAGCATCCTCCAAAAGAACAATCCTCTCCCTCAATTGCTTGAGTTCAAGGCCTTGTGTGTTGACAGTATGTACCAACTCTACATTTTGCTTTTGCAAGCTAATGCAAACAGCCGTCAATTGCTAAAGCGTATATGGTTCCAATCTGCCCTCCTCCAAAATGGGTATTTGACCTCCCAAGTTAGATTCATGGGGCATGGATGATGTCTTAATGATGTTGGGACTGACTTGGTCTGCATCTAAGCGAGTGCCAATAGTCCCAGCCTCATCCATAGCACCAACCACACTTGTGGTGGTGGTTCTCTCTGCTACATGGCTAGGACCACTAGAGGAGAACACTTCAGTAGTCTCAGGACGTTTAATCAACCTATATTAAGGGGGTGTAGAAGATGATGTGGATTTGGTAGTAGTTTGAAGGTTAAGGGGTGTTTGGGTATGTGAAGGAAAGGTGTCAATGTTTGGATTACTAGTGAAAACGCCAACATTTAACGTGTCAGCGTTGAAGGATTCTTGGTCAATTTCTATGTGTTGAGGTGAAGGCAAAGGTTCTGGTATTTGGTTAAGTTGTGGTTGTGGGTCTGGTTGGGGTTGTGCTGCTGAAATAACAGCAAGCATAGCTCGAGTGAGGGGTAAATCACGGTGAGGGGGTGAGTTCATCTTGCTAAAAATAGCTTTCTTTTGCACAGGGATCTCATAAAAATCATCATGATCCCTTGTGTAGTAATTTTTCACATCAAAAACCATTTACAAAAATCTGGGATAAGCCAAAGTCATCTTACTCCCTTTGTTTTTACACATGCCATCAAAAATCATTTTAGAAAAATTATACTTTTGCCCAGTTGTAATGCACACAATTGCACTAGCAATAGATTTGTTAATTTCATTATGTGCAGTACACTTGGGACTCAAACATTGTAGGATGACATGTATGAGGTACTTCCAGGCTGGGGGAAATTCTTGTTTTTGATATCTATTTAATGTACCCTCATCAGGTAAAGGATGCCCCAAAGCCCGAAGTCCTTGTTCCATTTTAGTAATGGGAAGAGTGGTTACACCATATACATCATAAGATGCAAAGATTGGCGAACCAAGGCTTCAGTAACCACCCAAGTACGCCCATGAACAATAGATGTTAATGTAGTCACATTATTAATTGTTGAGGAACTAACAGTGTTCCAAAACTGTTTAATATGAGTGATAGGGATGAGAGGAGCATGAGAAAGAGCATACCATAGTGGAGATGCATTCAAATACGCCACCATCTGAGTGTATTGTGGAAACAAAGTGTCATCAGCCGCCAAATAAGCAATCATGTTGTGCTGACTCCTGAATCCCAATACCAAGTCACTTGGTTTAAACTTTGGTGCCATTGTTGAAGAAAGCTGTTTGTGAAAGATTGATGAAGGGTGAATTATAGGAGAAAAAGTGTTAGACAAGAATATGATAGTACCCTGTTTAAAAATAGGAGCAAAATACATAGTAGAGATAGGCACATGTGATTGGTCAAAAATAAGGCAAGTATTTTCAAAATATAATGATGAAAATATTGAAAAGAAAATAAGTTATCTTGTGCATTAATTAAAAGTTATCTACTCCCAAAATTACGGCCCCAAAATTCGTCAAAAATAACAACTGGGTAGGTCCCAATGAGTGTCAACGGTAAAAAATAACCCATCAACGCCCAACGGCTATATTCTTGTCAACGTTTGCAAAAGACATGTCAGCGTCTAAATTGGTCACAACAACGCTTGGAAAAACATTTGTCAGCGTCCAAAAATAAAAGTAATAAAAATGAAAAAGGACCTTAACAAAGCAATTTATCCTAGTGAAGATAATCTATAAATTGAAAATTATTATAGGGCGGCAAGCACTGTCCAGTTATGCACACTTGCTTATGCAAGATAGACATAACAGTCCTCTAGTGTCCCTTGCTAACAAAAATTCTTAACAATTAAGTTATCTTATAAAATTCCTTGTAACTCCCAGGTAAACCCATTATAAATCATTCCTAACTCTCCCAACAAACCACATCCAATTCTAGGCCAAGAAGGTCTTGGCAACATGCATAGTATGTCAACTTTGCATGCTACAGTGCCTCATGATTTAGTAAACTAACTCATACTCACCAGTGGACAAAATCTAGAATTGTGATAAGAGTATTATAAGAATACCCAAAATTCTTAAAGGTTCCTAAAACCTCCCCTTTAACTGTGATACACAAGTTGCCAAATAATATGCATGTAAATAAAAATTTATGTCAAGATAGGAATATAAATATTCCAACCATCATCCATAAATTGAAACATGCTCCAATGATTCTCCAAGGATCCATAAGCAACTCTGTATCCAATGGTACAATGCTAACAACACCTGCACACTTAGATCAAAAACCACAAAACTAACAGGTTGCTGGCAACGTCATAATAACACTTATCAGCGTTAAGATAACCTTTGTCAGCGTTAGACAAATATAGTGGAAAATCTAACTTCTCAAAAAGACCAATAACAATGCATATCCTGTACATACTTTTACAATACGACCCCAAAACACATATCAAGTGAGATTGATCATTCCAATACTTGTAACCAAGTATTGAAACCTTCCAGTATCAAAAGGTTTAGTTAATAAATCAGACACATTTTCTTCTGTGTCAACCCTATCTTGTTGTTTTAAACCCTTTTCAAAACAACCTCTTATAAAATGATGTCTAATTTCTATGTGTTTTGTTTTAGAATGATGTACATGATTTTTAATAATGCATAAAGTACTGTTATTGTCTACAAAAATCTTGGTATGCATGAAATTATACCCATAATCTAACAGCTGGTTTTGAATCCACAAGACTTGTCCACAACAAGCAGTTGCAACTACATATTTTGCTTCAGTTGTAGAATTGGACACCACTGTTTGTTTCTTGCATTGCCAAGATATCAACCTACTCCCAAGAAACTGACATCCACCAGTTGTGGATTTTCTATCAAATTTATCACCACCATAGTCACTGTCTGAATATGCAATAAGCTCCAATGGTGAATCTTTTCGATACCATAATCCCAAATCTGGATAACATGTAAGGTACCTAAAGATTCTCTTGACAGCATGAAGATGACACTCTTTGGGAGTCACTTGATGGCGTGCACATACACACACAACAAACATAATATCAGGTCTTGAGGCTGTGAGATACATCAATGAACCAATCATTGATCTATAGTGCCTGACATCCACATATTTTCCATCACCAAATTTTCCCAAGGGTGTTCTCTATCCATAGGAGTACTAGCCCTTTTCTCATGTGGAGAAAAGCCAAACTTCTTCAAGATTTCTGCTACATATTTATCTTGAGAGATGAAGATACCATCTTCTTTCTACTGAACTTGTAACCTTAGAAAGAAGTTCATCTCCCCCATTGTACTCATCTTGAATTTGTTTGTCATAAGCTTGGAAAAGTCTTCACTCATCTTTAGGTTTGATGATCCAAAGATGATATCATCCACATAAACCTGAACAAGTAAGACATCCTTACCAGTCTTCTTTGTAAATAAGGTCTGGTCTATGGTGTCCCTTTTGAATCCATTTTCCACCAGATAGGTGGGCAATGTGCCATACCATGCTCTTGGGGCTTGATGAAGTCCATACATAGCTTTCTTGACTCTATATACCTTGTCTGGATGCTCTGGATCTTCAAAATCAGGAGGCTGCATTACATAAACCTCCTCTACAATTGTGCCATAAAGAAAAGCACTCTTCACATCCATTTGATAGACAGTAAATCCCATGCAGGAAGCATAGGCTAGAAATATCCTTATAGCCTCAATCCTTGCAACTGGTGCAAAGACCTCCTCATAGTCTATCCCTTCCTCTTGTGTATATCTTTGAGCCACTAAACGTGCCTTGTTCCTGACCACAATGCCTCTTTTATCCTTCTTGTTTCTAAGAACCCATCTTGTCCCAATAGGCTAACTGTAAAACCCGCATGCTTTTACCATGAATAGTACCCTTAAGATCGCACGTACTAGATTAAAACTTTCCTAATATAGCATGATTACGATTACGTGTTAGGATTTTACGTATTACGTACGTGTTAAAACACGATAAGTATTTACTACGCACGATCACGTAATAATTATTTGACGATAATTAATCATGAGCATGCGATCATGAAATCATGAACGTATTTAAAACACGAACTATTAGTAATTACATATATATATTTATTACGAGCGTAATTAAATATATTAGATCACGGTATGTACGAAACGAGAACACTTAAAACGTGAACACAAATAATCACAAATATATAACTTAACATCGAGACACGGAAAAAGGTACGGGTACCCCAAGTGGGGCCCCTACCCGTGGCTACAAGGACAAATGGGCCAAGCGCCATTTGTAAATTTTACTAAAGGGGGGTTAATAAATTTTCACTACTCATTTTTCATTCACAAAAGATTTAAAAAAAAAACCCTAAAACCCTCCTTCCCTTTCTTCTAGGTGCCGCCACCCTACAACCACCACAAGGAGGTGGGTTTGTGGTCTTGGATCTTGGAATTGTAGTTGGTGATCGTGTTTGTTCTTCATCCTTTTGATCCACGAATTCGGTAAATCCTTTTTAAACCTTTTCTTTTGATTTGATCATTTATTAAATCAAGAACATGTTATGTTTTTACAAAAACCTAATAAATAAACATGGATCTAACATGATTTAGGGTTAAATAAAATCAAAAGTATGTTTTTAGGGGTGTTTGTTTTTGGCCGCAGGCTGCACCGAACCCGAAGGGGTTTCGGTTTGGCCAAACCGACCACCACCAAGACCATATGGTCTTGGTTGGTGTGTGTGGGTCCCACGGCAGCATCAAGGCACGGGGTACCCCGAGTTGGTTTGGGGTACGGTGTCGATTTCATGACCGGTTCATTGTTATTAGTCTAGATCCGGTTCATGGTGTATGTTTAGTTTTTTTTTATGTTTTATGATCTTATGTTAAAAATTAAATTAATAAAATGACATGATTAATTTAATAACATGACTTAGGTTATTTTAATTATTAATAATCATGAAATTAATTAACCTAAGTATTTTATATTTTAGACTTATAATTAATTAATTATTTAAAAACCATTATTTATAATTAATTAATTAACATGACTTAGGTTATATTATTAATATATAATAATACATGTTTTAACCTAAGTATTTAACATTATTTAATTAAAAACATGTTATACTTTAATTAAATATTTTAACCTATAGTTTAATTTAATTACATGGAATAATTATTAAACTATACATTATATCATATGACTTAGAAAATAATCATGAAAACACTTAGGCTTATATACTTAGCTTATTTAACCAGCTTATTTCTAATTATGGAAACTTTCTATTTTTAGAAACTTAATTAAATAAGACAGCTAATCTATTTATGGAAACCTTCTATTTTTAGAAACATATTTATTTCAGGCAGCTAATCTATTTATGGAAACTTATTTAATTAAGGCAACTGATCTATTTATGGAAACTTTCTATTTTTAGAAACTTATCTATTTTAAGTAGTAATTCTATTTTTGGAAACTTTCTATTTTTGGAAACTTTATATTTTTGGAAACTTTCTATTTTTGGAAACTTTCTATTTTTGTAAACTTTCTATTTTTGTTAACTTTCTATTTTTGGAAACTTTCTATTTTTGGAAACTTTCTATTTTAGGAAATCTGCTATTTTTGGAAAGGTACTTATTATTACACAGTAAGTATAATAACACATGAAATACCAGAAATACTTAATCAGATTAAACAGAATATAAGATAAACACGGTTTAAGGCTTAAAAACAGTAAAACATGGTAAGAACACATAAAATAAGCTAAGACATGACATAAAACCAGCTATGTATTTAGTAAGCAAATACTTATTCATGTATGTATTTATGTAGCACTAGTGATTCGGAAGTAGGATTCCTTTCAGTTCATATTCTTCGTTCACTGGACATGAGGTACGGATTCCCGTCCTTTAAGTATGGACATTCTTTCTTTATTAGGATTCCCCGTATGCAGCCAACTGTTTTCCCGTAGTATAAGTTACGTGTTTGATTGCTTATGTTTAATTAAGATTACCTATAGCCATATACATGAATGACCAGTTTCACCTAGTTATGGAGGTACCATAACCATAACATTAGAGGCACTGATGTTATGACTTCACCACGGCGGAGTGATTGCTCGTGGCGTCCCTTCAGCTTTTGGCCATCTATATTATATTTATCATGTGGGGAGTATGGGTGCATCCTAGTTACATGTTTTTATTCAGGATTTCATGGTGAATGTGGTGTGTGCCTTGCATCCTTCACAAGGAGCTGATCCCTCCTACCCAAAAACCAGTATATTAAATTAGAGGCAGCCCCTCTAATTTGCATGATGAGGTCATCCCTCCAAGTATTCATGCACGGTGGATTTTCATGACCTATACTGGCTAATGGTAAAATATGATAAACAGTTTTTATAAGATAAACATAAGACTTTCAAACTATTAAACCAGTTTTATCAAGACTTAACCAGGTTACTCGGGACTTAGTTTTCTTCCGTTGTTATATGTTATATGCTTATCCTATTCATGCTTTATTGTACATCCGTGCACTAAGTGTATTTGCTCAGCCGTTTTCCTTTTCTATGTTCCCAAAACGGCAGGTACTCAGGGACGCTCGTAGACACTAAGAGTACGTGCATATGGACTGGAAGCTGTCTAGCCTACTTTACTTTATGCATTTCCTTTCTTATGATACTTATGCTTTGGACATTGTTTAGTCCTTTCCTTTATTATACTATGTTTCTGTGTGATGAGCTTTACATTTGGACTACCGATGTTTGATTCCAGTATTTTCCTTTTATGGTCAAGTAATGTTTAGACATTTTTCCTTGTATGCTTTGATGACACGCCATAATTGCATGTGACATTTCCATTATCAAAATGGGGTGTTACAATTATGGTATTAGAGCCAAGGCTTCGACCTGTAGGCTCTCAAATATGACCTGTGATTAGTGGGTAATCACTACGGTCTTCCTAGAACTGACAGTTGTTTTCATGCATTCATCATTTTTAAGCAATATACATGTCATTTTCGCAGATTTTTGACTAAGTAATGGTTGGTACAGGACTGGCCCTATTTAGTCGCATGTGTTTTATCGAAACTTTTAGATTTTAGGACCGACCCATAGGCGTCCCCTCGCTATGTCTTTTGTTTTGAGTGAACTGACCAGAGGCGTTCACTCTCGAGCATACAAAAGTTTTCATAATACTGCATCATGCATTCATACACAAAATTTCCTTGCATAAAATTTTTCTCGTGAAATTTTGGTATAAATTTTTTTTCATGTATACATATATATATTTTATGTTTTGATCTGTTTAATCATATGTTTTATGTTATACTGTCAGATGGCAAACACAGACAATCTCTAGGCAATTTTTGCAGCTGCTGATGCAGAGATGCAAGACGCCCTTCTTCAGAACGACGGCTATCCTCCCCCGCCTAACATCTTCCCCATGGAAGGAAGGAATCGGCTCATGAGGGAATACTATAGCCTTAGACAGCGACCTGACGAAGACAGCAATGACTTCATGCAGCGTTTCCTTCGCTATGTTGGTGTCCTGAGAGCAGCTGCGGGCACCACTGAGGAACAAGCACTACATTTTCGTTGGGCTCTTAATCCAAGGATCGCCAATAACTTATCAGGTCCTCCGTTGGATACGGTATCACAAGTGGCCGATGCAGCACGGACACTGGAGATGCAGCAGGAGAGAGATGAGTTCGGGGAAGCTGAAAGACCCGACAAGAGGTAAACCTTCGTATTCAAGCGGTGACCAATCCGTATACTTTCCATATGTCAATTTTTCATCTCTTTAAATGTATCTTTCAGGCAAAAAACTAGGGACCGGTCTCAGCCGGCTACTCAGCAGCAGCCTCATCAGCCCAAGGGAAACAGTCAGACTAACGACCGTTCTGCTACGGATAGGCGTGGCAGTAATGACAATTTAACAACGCTGGGCACTCCAACAGCGGCAGGTCCTAATACTTACGCATTTTCCTTATGTTTTCATGTTATAACTCATATTCTGACACTTTAACAAAACTTCTACCAGGAACCATGGAAACGGTAGGGACCAGAACCAGAGAGGTTCGCAGCCTAGCCGTCCAGCTATCACTGGTATTCAATCTTAAGATTATCCGCTTTGTCCTTTGTACCCAATTACCATGTCTTATGTAAAATGTTTCATCAGGTTCCCAGCCAGCCAGAGCACCTGCTGGAGGATACACTCATCCTCTTTGCTCTACTTGCCACCGTAGGCACCCAGGACCATGTCGCTGTAATACTGATGCGTGCTTCAAGTATGGTCTTCCTGACCATATTATGAAGGATTGCCGTAAGGGCGAGATGGAGGGTACATCGGGAAATGCTGATACCAAGCCGCCTCCTAATGTCGGGCGTGTCTACACGACATCTCGACACCAGGCCAACAAGTCTACAGGTACCATCACTGGAATCTTGTATATGTATGGTCAAGCTGCATGTGTTCTTTTCGATACGGGTGCTACTCACTCGGTTATTTCTACTGCTTATACTAAGAACATTAGGGTGCTCCCCATGCCACTAGAAAATAGGCTTACTATTTCCACGCCTTTGAGGGACTCTGTATTAATCACCAATGTATACAAGAGTCTTCCCCTAGAATTTGACGATAAGGTTCGACCTGTCGACGCACTTTCGCTAGACATGAATGAATTCGACATGATTTTGGGCATGGATTGGCTATCCAAGCATCATGCTACCATAGACTGCCATTCCTATCGAGTTATCTTCGATGATGTTAATGCACCAGAGTACATTCATAATGGGTTCATACCCGGACGGTCTGTACAAGTCATATCCACCCTGCAAGCGCGTGCACTACTGTCACATGGCTGCGAGGGTTATCTAGCTACGGTTCACGACATGGATGCTGAATCCCCATCAATTCAGGATCAACCTATAGTGTCGGAATTCCAAGATGTGTTTCCAGCATAACTTCCGGGCATACCACCTGCACCAGAAGTGGAATTCTGTATAGAGCTGGTTCTAGGAGCTGAACCAATCTCCAAGGCTCCTTATCGCATGGCTCCCATAGAGCTGAAGGATCTGAAGGATCAACTGCAAGAACTTCTTGAACGAGGTTTTATTCGACCGAGCGCATCTCCATGGGGCGCACCGGTCTTGTTTGTTAAGAAGAAGGACGGAAGTATGCGTCTTTGTATAGACTATCGTGAGCTCAACAAGATTACCATTCGGAATAGATATCCACTGCCTCGTATTGACGATCTGTTTGACCAACTCCAAGGGTCCAAACACTTCTCCAAGAATGATCTTAGGTCAGGCTATCATCAGCTACGGGTCAAGGAGCAGGACATCGCTAAGACTTTTCGTACCCGTTATGGCCACTACGAGTTTGTAGTTATGCCATTTGGCCTGACAAATGCTCCAGCAGTGTTCATGGATTTGATGAACAGAATCTTCCATGAATTTCTGGACAAGTTCTTCATTGTCTTCATCGATGACATAATGATTTTCTCAAAGTCCAAGGAGGAACACGAAGACCATCTTCGTATAGTACTACAGATTCTTCGCCAGAAGCAGCTGTATGCTAAATTCTCCAAGTGTGAGTTCTGGTTAGACAAGGTGGCATTCTTGGGTCACATTGTATCAGCAGAAGGAATCACTATGGATCCAGCGAAGGTTGAGGCCATTACTAAGTGGCCAAGGCCGACATCAGCGACGGAAGTCCGTAGTTTCTTAGGCTTAGCTGGCTATTACCGTAGGTTCGTTGAGAACTTTTCTCGCCTAGCACTACCATTGACCAAACTGATGCGGAAAGGGGAGAAATTCGTCTGGACTGAAGATCGAGAGAAGATCTTTGAAGACCTGTAGTAGAAGCTAGTATCTGCACCTATTCTTACTCTACCATCTGGTACGGGTGGATTTCAAATCTACAGCGATGCATCAGGGAAGGGACTTGGCTGTGTTCTCATGCAACATGGGAAAGTGATCGCATACGCTTCACGGCAGCTTAAGCCTTATGACGAAAATTACCCCACGCACGACCTGGAACTTGTTGCAGTCGTGTTTGCATTGAAGATATGGAGACACTACTTATATAGAGAATCATGTGACATTTTCACGGACCACAAGAGTTTGAAGTATATCTTCACTCAGCGTGAATTAACCATGAGGCAGAGGAGATGGATGGAGCTATTGAAGGATTACGACATAAATCTACAATATCATCCCGGAAAGACAAATGTAGTAGCAGATGCTCTTAGCAGGAAGTCCAGAATGATCAACGGCATTAGAATTGAAGAGGAAATCATAAGAGACTTTGAGCGACTAGACATCGAGTACATGGTACGTGGACATCACGATTACTGGGCTAATCTTAGAGTAGAACCCGAGTTACTATCTAAGATCAAGGAAGCTCAGAAGGATGACGGAGAAATCTGGGCGATAGTACAAAATTTGGAGAAGCAGACAGAATTCAGAGTAGATGCAGATGGTATCATATGGCAGGGCACGAGACTTTGTGTTCCTGATGACCAAGAACTCCGGGAAGCTTTGTTAGCTGAAGCTCATAGCTCCCCATTCTCTATACATCTTGGTTCGACTAAGATGTACCATGACATCAAGCAGTACTTTTGGTGGAGTGGTATGAAACAGGATGTGGGCACTTACGTCTCCAAATGTCTTACCTGCCAGCAGGTTAAGATCGAGCATTAGCGATCTGGCGGTCTCCTTCAACCGTTAGATATCCCAGAGTGGAAGTGGGACAAAATCACCATGGATTTTGTTACTGGTCTTTCGCCTACCTAGAGGAAGCACGATGCAATTTGGGTTATCATTGATCGACTTACCAAATCAGCTCATTTCTTACCGATCCGCAAGGAAGAATTGGTAAGTAAACTCGCAGATACGTACAGAAGAGAGATCATGAGACTCCATGGTGCACCATCCAGCATCTTCTCAGACAGAGATCCTCGATTCACTTCGCGCTTTTAGAAAAGTCTGCAGAAAGCTTGGGGTACACAACTTAAGCTTAGCACGGCTTTTCATCCTCAAACGGACGGACAGTCGAAGCGAACCATTCAGACATTAGAAGATATGTTGAGGTCATGTGCGTTGGAATGGACGGGCGATTGGGACGATTACATCTGTTTGGTGGAATTTGCATACAACAACAGTTGGCACGCAAGTATCAGGTGTGATCCATTTGAGATGTTGTATGGCAGAAAGTGTCGCGCCCCAATCTGCTGGGATCAGGTTGGTGAGCGAACACTTGAAGGACCGGAAATCATAGAGATTACCAATGAGAAGATCGCAGTAGCTAAGCAGAAAATTCAGGAGGCACGGTCACGTCAGAAGAGTTACGCTGATAAGCATCGTAGGGATATACACTTTAACGTAGGAGATCAGGTCTTCCTTATGGTTTCGCCGGCACGTGGTGTTAGACGCTTCGGGATTAAAGGGAAGGTCGGTCCTCGTTTCATCGGTCCGTTTGATATCATTGAACGAGTCGGTGAAGTATCTTACCGATTGGCCTTACCTCCGCAGCTTTCGCATGTGCACAATGTGTTTCATGTGTCCTTACTCATAGGGTACCAGTATATCTTCCCCTTCACATGGTTCAGTATCCACTGGAACAGATACGTGAAGATCTCACTTTTATAGAAAAACCCGAACGAGTTCTTGACAGACAAGAACGAGTCATGAGAAAGAAGACGATTCCATTCGTCAAAATTCTATAGAGGGATCATACCGAGCGGGAAGCCACTAGGGAAACAGAGGAGTCTATCCGGGCTTCTTTCCCTCAGTTCATATTTTGAATTCGGGTATGTTCTTCTTTTCTAGTTTACTTTATCTATAATTCGTGGACGAATTATTCTTTTTAGGGGGGAAGAGTTGTAAAACCCGCATGCTTTTACCATGAATAGTACCCTTAAGATCGTACGTACTAGATTAAAACTTTCCTAATATAGCATGATTACGATTACGTGTTAGGATTTTACGTATTACGTACGTGTTAGAACACGATAAGTATTTACTACGCACGATCACGTAATAGTTATTTGACGATAATTAATCATGAGCATGCGATCATGAAAAACGTATTTAAAACACGAACTATTAGTAATTATGTATATATATTTATTACGAGCGTAATTAAATATATTAGATCACGGTATGTACGAAACGAGAACACTTAAAATGCGAACACAAATAATCACGAATATATAACTTAACATCGAGACACGGAAAAAGGTACGGGTACCCCAAGTGGGGCCCCTACCCGCGGCTACAAGGACAAATGGGCCAAGCCCATTTGTAAATTTTACTAAAGGGGGGTTAATAATTTTTCACTACTCATTTTTCATTCATAGAAGATTTTAGAAAAAAAACCCTAAAACCCTCCTTCCCTTTCTTCTTTGTGCCGCCACCCTACAACCACCACAAGGAGGTGGTTTGTGATCTTGGATCTTGGAATTGTAGTTGGTGATCGTGTTTGTTCTTCATCCTTTTAATCCACGAATTCGGTAAATCCTTTTTAAACCTTTTCTTTTGATTTGATCATTTAATAAATCAAGAACATGTTATGTTTTTACAAAAACCTAATAAATAAACATGGATCTAACATGATTTGGGGTTAAATAAAATCAAAAGTATGTTTTAAAGGGTGTTTGTTTTTGGCCGCAGGCTGCATCGAACCCGAAGGGGTTTCGGTTTGGCCAAACCGAACACCGCCAAGACCATATGGTCTTGGTTGGTGTGTGTGGGTCCCACGGCAGCATCAAGGCACGGGGTACCCCGAGTTGGTTCGGGGTACGGTGTCGATTTCATGACCGGTTCATTGTTTTTAGTCTAGATCCGGTTCATGGTGTATGTTTAGTTTTTTTTATGTTTTATGATCTTATGTTAAAAATTAAATTAATAAAATGACATGATTAATTTAATAACATGACTTAGGTTATTTTAATTATTAATAATCATGAAATTAATTAACCTAAGTATTTTATATTTTAGACTTATAATTAATTAATTATTTAAAAACCATGATTTATAATTAATTAATTAACATGACTTAGGTTATATTATTAATATATAATAATACATGTTTTAACCTAAGTATTTAACATTATTTAATTAAAAACATGTTATACGTTAATTAAATATTTTAACCTATAGTTTAATTTAATTACATGGAATAATTATTAAACTATACATTATATCATATGACTTAGAAAATAATCATGAAAACACTTAGGCTTATATACTTAGCTTATTTAACCAGATTATTTCTAACTATGGAAACTTTCTATTTTTAGAAACTTAATGAAATAAGGCAGCTAATCTATTTATGGAAACCTCCTATTTTTAGAAACTTATTTATTTCAGGCAGCTAATCTATTTATGGAAACTTATTTAATTAAGGCAGCTGATCTATTTATGGAAACTTTCTATTTTTCGAAACTTATCTATTTTAAGCAGTAATTCTATTTTTGGAAACTTTCTATTTTTGGAAACTTTCTATTTTTGGAAACTTTCTATTTTTGGAAACTTTCTATTTTTGGAAACTTTCTATTTTTGGTAACTTTCTATATTTGGAAACTTTCTATTTTTGGAAACTTTCTATTTTAGGAAACCTGCTATTTTTGGAAAGTTACTTATTATTACACAGTAAGTATAATAACACATGAAATACTAGAAATACTTAATCAGATTAAACAGAATATAAGATAAACACGGTTTAAGGCTTAAAAATAGTAAAACATGGTAAGAACACATAAAATAAGCTAAGACATGACATAAAACCAGCTACGTATTTAGTCAGCAAATACTTATTCATGTATGTATTTATGTAGCACTAGTGATTCAGAAGTAGGATTCCTCTCAGTTCATCTTCTTCGTTCACTGGACATGAGGTACGGATTCCCGTCCTTTCAGTATGGACATTCTTTCCTTATTAGGATTCCCCGTATGCAGCCAACTGTTTTCCCGTAGTATAAGTTACGTGTTTGATTGCTTATGTTTAATTAAGATTACCTATAGCCATATACATGCATGACCAGTTTCACCTAGTTATGGAGGTACCATAACCATAACATTAGAGGCACTGATGTTATGACTTCACCACGGCGGAGTGATTGCTCGTGGCATCCCTTCAGCTTTTGGCCATCTATATTATATTTATCATGTGGGGTGTATGGGTGCATCCTAGTTACATGTTTTTATTCAGGATTTCATGGTGAATGTGGTGTGTGCCTTGCATCCTTCACAAGGAGCTGATCCCTCCTACCCAAAAACCAGTATATTAAATTAGAGGCAGCCCCTCTAATTTGCATGATGAGGTCACCCCTCCAAGTATTCATGCACGGTGGATTTTCATGACCTATATTGGATAATGGTAAAATATGGTAAACAGTTTTTATAAGATAAACATAAGACTTTCAAACTATTAAACCGGTTTTATCAAGACTTAACCAGGTTACTCGGGACTTAGTTTTCTTCCGCTGTTATATGTTATATGCTTATCCTATTCATGCTTTATTGTACATCCGTGCACTGAGCGTATTTGCTCAGCCGTTTTCCTTTTCTATGTTCCCAAAACGGCAGGTACTCAGGGACGCTCGTAGACACTAAGAGTACGTGCATATGGACTGGAAGCTGTCTAGCCTTCTTTACTTTATGCATTTCCTTTCTTATGATACTTATGCTTTGGACATTGTTTAGTCCTTTCCTTTATTATACTATGTTTGTGTGTGATGAGCTTTACATTTGGACTACCGATGTTTGATTCCGGTATTTTCCTTTTATGGTCAAGTAATGTTTAGACATTTTTCCTTGTATGCTTTGATGACACGCTATAATTGCATGTGACATTTCCATTATCAAAATGGGGTGTTACACTAACATATCTGGGACAATCAACCAACTCCCAAACATCCTAGATAGCAAATTGGTGAAGCTCATCCTGCATTGCTTCTACTAACTTGGTTCTTTGAGAGCATCAAAAATCTTCTTGGGTTCCTGTTGTGGCAGATAACAGGCAAACAAACATGCTTGAACAAGAGGGGTATCAACCTTCTTGTGAATATTGGCAATAAATCCTCCAAGATTCTGATGAGATCTTTTAGTTTGAACAGGTGACATCACATCACCAATAATTAGAGAAGAGGGGCGATCCTTCATTGTAGAAGTAAGAACTCCTCCCTCAAAAAGTCTGTTGTCTTCAATCTCATCTTCCATGGTACCAATATCTTCTTCATACTCTCTTTCATCAATATCTGTATGAACCTCTCCATTTCTGTTTGAAGTCTCACCTTGTTCAAAATTTGGAAGAGAAAATATGGTCAAAAGAGTTGTCAACGCCTGAACCAAGATTGTCAGCGTTAGAGCCATCAACGCCTGAAATAGAGTTGTCAACGTTTGAGCCATCAATGCCTTAATTTGTTTTGTCAGCGCCAGATTTTCCTTTGTCAGCGCCTGAAAGACCATGCATGTTGTTAACTGGTGATACTTGGGGATCACCATTTTCCTTTCCAGCAGCAAAAGCATCTGTCCATATGAGAATAGTGACGTACTCAAGTATGGGTGATGACTTGTCTGCTTGTGATCCAACCTCTTCATTAACCTGTGTACCTGAAACATCAACAACTGGTTCTTCCACAACACTAGAAGTTACCTTCACAATGTTTGGATTAGTAACAGGCATATAATTCAAAGTCCTAGATAGAGGTTCCAAGTCAAATAACCAATTTGGACCACTTTCAGGATCACTAGGTTTACTTTCTAAAAATCTAACATGTACTTTTTCAAGTATACGTTTTTCCTTCTTAATGTAAATCCTATATCCTTTACTCTGCATTGAATAACCCATGAAGTAGCCTTCATCACCTTTAGCACTAAATTTACCTAAGGCATCACTAGTGTCCAACACAACTACATGACAGCCAAAAGGTTTAAGAAAACCAATATTAGGTTTCCTTCCCCAAAGTAACTCATAAGGTGTTTTGTTGTGTATCTTGGTGACTAATGCTCTATTCTGAACATAACAAGTTGTATTCATAGCCTCATCCCAAAAAGCAATGGGAAAGTAAGCATCAGCCAACATAGTCCTGGCTGCTTCTATGAGGGTTCTATTGTTTCTCTCAGTAATCCCATTTTGCTGTGGGGTTCTGGCTACACTAAACTGTCAAGTAATCCCCTTCTTGGCACAAAAATCATCCAATAGCTTATTTCTAAACTCACCACCATTGTCACTTCTAGGCATATTAACTTCATTATCAGTCTTATTTTCAATTTGGTTAATAAAGTTAATTAAAGTATCAGCGGTGTCACTTTTCAAAGCTAAAAAGAAAGTCCAAGTAAACCTATAAAAATCATCAGTAATGACAAAGCAGTAAGACTTACCATTCAAGCTTTCTATATTAGTTGGACCAAACAGGTCCATATGCAGCAAGTGAAGTGGTTTAGAACTAGAGTGCACTAGTTTAGACTTAAATGAGACCTTGTGTTGTTTGCCTTTAAGGCATGTAACACAAGAATGGTCATTGTGGAATGCCTTTTCAGGTAAACCATCAACCAAGCCATGTCTCACAAGTCTGTTTATATTTTTAAAGTTAATGTGCCCTCGTCTCCTGTGCCGTAGATTACTCTCATCAACTGAAGCTTTAGCATAAAGACATGACAAGTTATTATTCATCCTAATCCCATTAAGATTCACATTATAAATGTCCTTATGCCTAGGTGTCCTATAATCAATGAATTTCTCATCTGGTAATTTAAAATCCTTGCTTAACACCAAGCATTCAATATCAGTGAAAAGAACCTTATTTTTGTTATCACAAACTTGTGATACACTAAACAGATTATAGTCAAGTTCTTTTACCAGAAACATGTTTTCAAAATGCAAATTCTTGGTGAGAAGAGTTCATTTGCCTGTGATAGTTCCATATCCGCCTCTAAAGTAAAATTTATCACCATCCTTAATGGGAGTGAAGTTGGTGAGATAATCTTCCTTCCCAGTCATGTGCCTAGAGCATCCACTATCCCAATAGCCATAATCATTAACCTGCTTTTTAATGCCCTGCACATAAAGAAAACAAATTAGTTTTCTTTGGGAACCCAAGCCTGAGCAGACTTGGATTCATTTGCTTGTTCAATAAGAATAGACTTAATCCTTATAACAACCCCTTGTTCATCCCTTTTTGGATTGAATACCCAGTTAACCCCAATTGGTTTTGTTATGACCTTTGAAATATAATTAAATCTGTTACAGGTCATAGAAATCCCATTAGAATTAGGGTTTTGGTCTTGCTTAGGTCTCCATGTCAATCTAGTAGAAGCTTTAGACCCCTTTCACTGTGGTTGCAAGTATTTACCATTATTATGTCTGGCAACGTTCCTGTCAGCGTTTGATTTGGTCGTGTCAACGCTAAAATTTCCCTTGTCAACGTTGAACCTAGGGTTTGCTAAAGGAACCCATTGTCTATTAGACCATGTATTGGTCTTCTAAAAAGGTCTTTGTCCATAAGTATTAGACCCTCTAGTAAAGAATGGGGCTGGTCTAACAACTTGTGGACTTTGCTGAACAAAAGTTTTGGGTTTGACAGTGTTTGACTTTTTGTCAGCGTTGACCTTTGATGAGTTGACACACTTATAGGCTAAATGTGAAAAACTACCACAAGTATAACATGCTTTTCTAGACATAACTCTAGGTCTAGAAGAAAAGAAACCTGTTCCATTATCACTTACTTGGCTTTTTGGTGACCTAGTTTTTCTATACATTTCTGCATATTTAATACTAGGTTTTCTATCAGCGTTTGAGCCAAGGTCAACAGTCTTGCCAGTGATTGGGTTTGTTACTTTGATAGGGGTAGACTCATTTGGGCTATCACTAAGCATGCCACCCTTGACAAACAAGGTAGGGTTGGCTTTCTTCCATTGGTCCAAATTAGTCAACTTTTGCCTATATTCTTCTACTGTGGTAAGGACTCTTGGTGGAGGAATAAATTCCTCTTCTTGGAGTTCTAGTAAACCATTCCAAGATAAGTCCTTTCTTTGGACACCATAGAAGTCCCCAACAGGTGATGGTACAACTGAATATTCTTTCATCCCAATCCCAGTCATATCCCTAGAATCCCTTTGTTTACTAACACATTCTCCTAGGGTTTGTGAGGCTTTATCAAATCTCTGAATTTTAAGGTCTACATTGTCCTTATTTTTTATAGCCTCATCTAACTTAGCTTGTAATTCAGCATTGACCCTTTCCATGATACTTCTAATATCATAACTAGACTTTAAATCATGTTTTAAAATATTGATTTGATCTTTTAGGTCAAGCTCCATTTTCTTATACTCAGCTACAGTTTTCTCAGTTTGAGTAAGAGCAAGTTGATAGTTAGACAACTTGCATCTTTCATTACCCACATCTGTTGACAATCTTAAAACTTCTTTGTTAAGTCTTTCAGTGTTTAAACGACAACCCTTACTACAAAAAGCATCATTATATACCTCATTGTCGGATGAAGATGAGGAGTGTGCCATGAGAGCATAGTGAACACGCTCTTCTTCTTCCATTTCAGCAACCAAAGCTTTATTCTCTTCCCATCCAACACCATCAATTTCTTGCACTGCAACCATGGTTTTGGGATCCTGAGCCTTAATGATTTGGCTTGAGGTTTTTACACCATCAGACCTTCTTGGAGATCTGCATTCTCTCATAAAGTGTCCCAAACGATGACAATTGTAACACTCAACCTTGTATTTATCAAATCCAGCAGTGTCCTTAGCATTAAAAGTCATCTTCTTCTTGAATCTCCTATTCCATCTGTTTGCTCTTATACTTGCAAGATCCATATTCCACTTTATGTCCATCTCCTCCAAATGCTCATCACTAATTTTCTCAAGGTCCTCATATGTAATCACTGAACCATTGGGCAATGAAGCAATGTATGCACACACAGTATCCAAATCAATACCAGCAGGCTTAACTCTTGGTGAGTCAATTTTGTATGTGTCAGCGTCTGAATGTGAAGCATTAACAGGATATGATCCAGCATTGACACAGGTTGATCCAGTAATTGGATGCATGTATGACTCCTTTTGATCAAATTGACCTTCACTATGTGAGAAGAAGGCCATGTTTCCATTGGCAGACTTGCTTCCATGATCCAAAAGAGTTTCATTCTCTATCAACCTTAGTTTATTGTAAACATCATCAAAAGTAGAACTTTTGTGAGTGTTATTAGCAATTATAGACCTTGCTTCAATCTTCCATGCATCACCAAGGCTTTTAAGATGTGACAATCCGTCAATTTCAGGTCGTTATTTTAATCTCGACTATTACGTATTACGTGTTTACTTTAATGAGAATTTAAAATTTATCGACTAACCGAGAAGGTTATGACTTGAAACTAGCGTAAAAATGTCGATTAGATGAAAACCGACAAGGAATATGTTAGGTATCGATATTATATTCTCAAATAATCATAAAAATGATTTTAATATATTTAATCCTTATTTCTCGTATTTTACGTTTTAACGAATGACGATAACTATTAGTGATCGCGATACCGACGGATGCCCAAAAAATTTACGTTTTATTATCGATTGTCTCGATATTGTATATTTTCGACGTTTTCGATTTAATTACGTTTTAAGTCGTGTCGAAGCTTTATTATTATTTTTATGAAGCGTTTTAACTTTCGAAAAGTATTTTTACGAAACCCGAGCCCCGTAAATATTTTTAAAATTTACAATTTATATTTTCTACCTTGTAAACTATTTACTTGCATTTTTGGACCAAAAGAATGCAAATATGACAAAATCTACCCTCACCCCACTATATATTAAATTCCCACTAACCATTTTCATTTAAATATTCATTTTAACAAAAAAAAATCTCATCCCTCTCTCTTGTTCTTATTCTAGCCGTCCACCCCCATATATACATTCATCAAATTTGTTTGATTTCTACTTTGAATCAAAAGAAACTAAGAAAAGACCCATCTTGGAAATTCAATGATCTTTCTATTGGTATAAATTTTTCCCACATGCATCCACTTAATTTTTATTTTCAATTTTTGATGATGAACATCATGTTTGATCCATTTTTATGGTGATGGATGTGTTAATATTATTATATTAGTAGTGGGTTGTTGTTGCATGTAAGATTTTTAATTATTTAATTTTTGTGAGATTAAATTTTAGGGTGTTATGAGTTAGTTAGATGTGTTAGTATGATATTAGGATGATATTAGGACCATAGGAATTGTTAGAATGGGTTGAAAAATTGTTGTGGTATGATTTTTAGATGGTCTAATTTAGGCAGTAACTTTAAGGCCATTTCTGAAATAGTTACTGTAATAAAATTGGTAAACTAATAAGATAGGGTCGTAGAGAATTTCGTTAGCTTCGATTTGAGCTAAAATAGAGCTTCTAACTCATTACGAGCGAAAAGTTATGCTACTTTTAGTATTTGTGTACCGGGAGACATGTATCGGCACAATCCGAAAATTGTTGTCGGTATTTGGATCGAATCTCGGGGACTATAAAATGAGTTTTAAAAATGTTCAAGGACTGTTGTAAGTTGATAAACCTCAGGTCATGAGTCTATTTTCAAACCCGAGTGTCGGTTTTGCAAACGGAACTGTTTAGATAAGTCAAAATGGTTTTACACGTCAAAGGCGTAAAACTGTCCGGTTTTTATAACACGAAGGTGTGACGGGCAAAAGGTCTTAGGAGTAATATTTTTGAATGAAGTTTAAACTGAGTCTTATTTATATTATGTGTGAGTTTGTCACCAAGTTTCGTCGAAATCAGACAAGTCTAGATAGGTTAGATTGGTGTGTACATTTGGAGTGTACATGCTGATTGGTATTTTGGACACGTAGTTCAATACTTGTATGGCGTGAGTTGAGTATTCACTATTGGAATTGGTGACTTACTCAAGTGTTAAGTCATTATATAAATGACTTAGTTACTGGTCCGAGGGAAGTAAAATTTATGGTTTGACTTGCGTTGACTTGGCGTCTTATGACGGGTCAATGTCGAGAGTGCAAGTGTTTAAAAGAATATTGTTGAATAAAAGGGTATAGAAGTACACTTATATTTTTAATTGATCGGGATTTTCATGGTTATTTGAAATTGACTTTCGTATTATTTAAGTATTATTTATACTTGAGTCGTTTATTAACGAACGCGCCTTATTTGGTAGGTTGCGGTCTTCGTGTTTAACGGGCATCACAAATCGTCGGTGATCGTCACATTACTACTATCGTACCAAGGTGAGTCTATAGCCTCGCTTTAACATGTTTACTTGTTTTATAAAACCCGCGAGGGGGATAACATGCTTGTTTTATTAAAATAAAAGGTGTACAACATGAAGTTGTGGAAACCCTTATTATTGGAAAAGCATTTATTATAAATGAAGGGTACAACGAGAAGTTGTGGTAAACCCTCTTTCTTTTAAAATTGAACACAAAGGACCCGTTTGTATGCTTAGATGAAAGTTGTTATAAAAGTTTGTTTAGCCTGAAAAGACCCATGAATCGTGAATTGTTAATCGAAAGGAACGCTAATACTATGGATAGATCTATCGGGGTGACACCCAGTCCGGTCGCGACTAGCTATCGCGTGGTGTTGTGATGCACCAGTAATGAAACATCGGATGCAATTGTATAAGAGAAATATACGCACTTGGCTAGGTGTGTTGGGCTGAAATAATATATGTTAACGTTCAATTTCACGAGACTTATGAAATAACAACGATAATTATGTCTGATCCACATGATTGTCAGCCACGGAAGGTTTATTCAGAATACTTGTGTTCGTTTATTTAAATTTAAACTCTATAGATTCACTCAACCTTTTTGTTGACTCTATAGCATGTTTTATCTCAGGTCCATGAAGAAGGCACTCAAGGAAGGCGGTTTCACGCAGCTTGCTTAACTAAAAATGTTTTGGCCCGCTTTTCTAAACTATGTCCATTCTAAGAAAATTTTATAATTTGGTTGATTGTGTAAACCTTAAAACTATTTGGGGACCGTGTGTGAACTATTTTATCCTTAAACAAATGAATGGATGTATTTTTTGTTAAAACGACTCATTTTGAGGCGTTTTCTATGATATTGAGGTTGAACCATGATAGTAACACCCAATGACCCTTCCGCTGCTATGAACCAAAATTGGGGGTGTTACAGATTGGCATCAGAGCTCAAGTTATAGAGAACGAAAAGATTTTCCAAAAATAAAATTTTGAAATCTTTTGACTATAACATCTGCAAGCGAAACCTCCGAGTTGCCAATGGACGAGAACGAGAAAAGTATATATATGTTATACATATTTAATTATTAATTATGCTTAAAGCATAATGAAATTACATTTATTTATTAATGTTAATTATTTGATTATTATAATACTAATACGTGATTTACAAACGACGCTGATTGTCACAATAGAAATCCCTGTCTTTTGACTCATTCCTCGTGAATCTTCGTTCCTTGTCTAAATTCTATTCTTCGTTCTATCATCCTTTCTTGTTTCTTTTCATCTATCTATTCTTATTTTGTGTTATTCATGTTTTGTTATCACAAGCGTTGAATGAATACTCATTTTGATGTGAATTGTGTAACAGGATTATGCCGCCAAAACAGTTGACTGAGACTCAGTTACGTGCTATAGTAGCTGATCAATTTCAGATATCTATGAATGCATTTATGGCAAATATGAATAATGGAGCCGGTGGATCTGGTGGAGCTGGTGGATCTGGTGAATCCGGTGGAGCTGGTGGATTTGGTGGAGCTGGCGATACTGGAGCTGGAAATATTGGAACTGGTAATACTGGAGCTGGCAACACTGGAACTGGCGCTACTGGAGCTGGTAATACTGGAGCTGGTAATTCGGGAGCTGGCAATGCTGGTGCTGGAACTGGTGATGCTGATAGACCAGTGATTCCTGAAAACAAGAAGTGCAATTATACCTCGTTCATGAAATGCAAACCTCCAACCTTTAAGGATACTAAAGGTGCTGTTGGGTTAATGCAATGGTTTGAGAAATTGGAATCCGTGTTTCGATTTAGTGGAAGTGAGGAAGGAGATAATGTGATGTTTGCCTCTGCTATTCTTCAAGGGCGAGCATTAACTTGGTGGAATGGAAGAATGGCCTCAATGGGGATGGATGCTGCTTATGCTACACCTTGGGTTGAAGTAAGAAGGTGGATGACTAAGGAATTCTGTCCAAGGAGTGTTATTCAGAGGTTAGAACAGGAACTATATCAGCTGAGACTGAAGGGTACTTACATCGATGGATACACAAACAGATTCCATGAACTTGCTCTACTTTGTCCAAACAAAGTTAACCCATAATACTTGAAGGTAGAGCAGTATATTCGAGGTTTACCTACCAACATCCGTGGTGATGTGACCTCATCTAAACCTGCTAATATTGATGAAGCTGTTCGTATGGCCTACCAACTAATGGGTCAAATCATCCAAGACAAGGCTGATGGTGTTTCTGAAGGTAATAAAAGAAGAGCTGAAAATGATAGTGATGATCGTGGTGATAAGCGTCAATCTCACAGCAGAAATCAAAACCGAAGGAGGGGTAATGCTAATGCGATGACTGAAACTGCATCTGCTGACAAGGGAACCAGATGTCAACGCTGCAAGAAGTCTCATACTGGTGAGTGTGCTAAGTGTGGAAAGTGCAACAAGTTAGGTCACAAGACTGAAGACTGTTGGGGACCAGGAAAGAAGGGAGTGACGTGTTTTAACTGCCAAGGTAAAGGTCACATGAGGAACCAATGCCCTCAACCTCCAAAGAATGCACGTGGTAGAGATAACCAGGGAAAAGCTTATCAGTTGGGTGAAGCCGAAGCGAAGCAAAACCCGAAAGTTGTCACTGGTACGTTTTTACTGAACAACCGTTATGCTACAACTTTATTTGATTCTGGTGCGGACAAAAGCTTTATGTCTACAAGTTTTAGTACCTTAATTGATATCAAACCGGTCGAATTAGACCAGAGTTATGAGGTAGAACTAGCTGATGGTAAATTAGTGAGTACCAATCGTGCGCTCCTAGGCTGTTCTCTTAATCTTCGGAACCGATTTTTATGATAGACTTGATGATTGTTGAATTGGGAAGTTTTGATGTTATTATCGGAATGGATTGGCTATCCAAGTATAACGCGTCTATCTTGTGTGGAGAAAAGAAAGTTAGGATTCCCTTAGATGACAAGACCATGGTTATCGAAGGTGATCAACGTAATTCACGACTAAAAATCGTTTCATGCATTAAGGCTCGTAAGTATATCGAAAGAGGTTGTGAGTTATTCCTAGCTAAAGTAGTGTAGAAGGAATCGAAGGAGAAACGTGTTGAAGATGTACCTGTTATCCGTGACTTTCCTGAAGTGTTTCCGGAAGATTTGCCTGGACTTCCTCCTCCAAGGCAAGTAGAATTCCAAATTGACCTAATTCCTGGTGCTGCACCCGTGGCTCGTGCGCCATATCGTTTAGCACCATCCGAGCTGAAGGAGTTATATGTGCAATTGCAAGAGCTATCCGATAAAGGTTTTATACGACCGAGTTCGTCACCTTGGGGAGCTCCGGTCTTATTCGTTAAGAAGAAAGATGGTTCGTTCCGTATGTGTATTGATTACCGAGAGCTAAATAAGCTAACGATCAAGAATCGTTATCCGCTTCCGAGAATTGATGATTTATTTGATCAACTTCAAGGTTCTCGTGTTTTCTCCAAGATTGATCTTCGTTCTGGTTACCATCAACTTCGCATACGTGAGGAAGATATTCCTATTACGGCGTTTAGAACTCGTTATGGTCATTATGAGTTTCTGGTTATGCCTTTTGGTTTGACTAATGCACCTGCTGTATTCATGGACTTAATGAATCGCATTTGTAAGCCGTATCTTGATAAATTCGTGATCGTTTTCATAGATGATATTCTAATCTACTCCAAGAGCAATGAAGAGCATGTCGAGCACTTAAGGATTATCTTGAACTTGTTGAAGAACGAAAAGTTGTACGCTAAATTCTCAAAGTGTGATTTTTGGCTTAATTCTGTACAATTTCTCGGACATGTGATTGATAAAAGTGGAGTACATGTTGATCCTGCAAAGATCGAAGCCATCAAGAATTGGAATGCTCTGACTACTCCAACTGAGGTACGACAATTTCTAGGTTTGGCTGGTTATTACCGAAGGTTTATTGAAGGATTCTCTTTGATATCGAAACCATTAACTAAGCTGACTTAGAAGAATAAACCGTATGTGTGGGGCGATGATAAAGAAGAAGCTTTCCAAACCCTGAAGATGAAACTGTGTAGTGCGCCGATCTTATCGTTACCTGAAGGAAGTGAAGACTTTGTTGTTTATTGCGATGCATCTCTTCGAGGATACGGTGCTGTTCTCATGTAACGTGAAAAGGTGATCGCATATGCCTCTAGACAATTAAGGAAGAATGAGGAGAACTACACTACCCATGACTTGGAATTGGGCGATGTGGTTTTTGCTCTGCGACTTTGGAGACATTATCTGTATGGTACAAAGTGTACAATATTCACTGATCATAAAAGCCTACAATACATATTGGATCAAAAGGAGCTGAATATGAGGCAACGTCGATGGGTTGAACTCTTGAGTGATTACGACTGCGAAATTCGTTATCATCCAGGAAAGGCGAACGTGGTAGCTGACGCGTTAAGTCGAAAGGAAAGGGAGAAACCGATTCGAGTGCGTGCTTTGGTAGTGACAGTTCATAATGACTTACCGGAGCAGATTCGAAACGCACAAATCGAAGCGTGCAAGAAGGAAAATATTGCAGCCGAAAGATTTAGAGGAGACGGTGAGACATTTGAGACGCGATCCGATGGTATCAAATGTTTGAGAGGTCGAATTTGGTTACCATTATATGGTGGACTGAGAGACTTGATTATGTTAGAATCTCATAAGTCCAAGTATTCCATTCATCCTGGATCGGACAAAATGTACCAAGACTTGAAAAAGTTATACTGGTGGCCGAATATGAAAGCTGATATTGCAACATACGTCGAGAAATGCTTAACATGTGCAAAAGTGAAAGCTGAATATCAGAAGCCGTCAGGATTACTTGTCCAACCTAAAATTCCAGTCTGGAAATGGGAGCGAATTACGATGGACTTCATCACAAAACTCCCAAGGACACCGTCTGGGTTTGATGCAATTTGGGTTATTGTCGATCGTTTAACTAAATCCGCTCACTTTATTCCAATAAACGAGAGGTTCGGTTTGGAGAAACTCGCCGATATTTATCTGAAGGAAATCGTGTGCAAGCATGGTGTTCCAATTTCAATCATTTTCGATAGAGATAGTCGTTTTGCTTCTGGATTTTGGAGATCACTTCAAAAGTCATTAGGAACCAATTTGGATACGAGCACAGCCTATCATCCGCAAACTGATGGGCAAAGCGAAAGAACAATCCAAACTTTGGAGGATATGCTTCGTGCTTGTGTGATAGACTTTGGAAGTAGCTGGGATAAGCACTTACATTTGGCCGAATTCTCGTACAATAACAGTTATCACGCGAGTATTAAAGCTGCACCTTTTGAAGCACTTTATGGGAGGAGATGTAGATCATCCGTTAGCTGGAGTGAGGTTGGTGATGCCCAACTCACTGGACCAGATTTGATTAGAGAGACGACGGATATGATTGTGCAAATCAAGAATAGGTTGTTGTCTGCTCGAAGCCGACAGAAGAGTTATGCGGATGTGAGAAGAAAACCATTGGAGTTTAACGTGGGAGATAAGATTATGCTAAAGGTATCACCATGGAAAGGTGTTGTACGATTTGGAAAACGTGGGAAGTTGAGTCCTCGTTATATCGGACCATTCAAGATTACATCTAGAGTGGGACCCGTGGCATACCAACTTGAACTACCACAAGAACTGTATGGGATTCATAACACTTTTCATGTGTCGAATCTGAAGAAGTGTTTATCCGATGAAGAACTCATTATACCGTTAGACGAGGTTAAGGTTGATAAAAAGTTGCACTTTATTGAAGAACCAATCGAGATCATGGATCGCGAGGTCAAGCAACTGAAGCAAAGCCGAATACCTATTGTCAAAGTTCGATGGAACTCTCGAAGAGGACCGGAGTATACTTGGGAACGAGAAGACCAAATGTGGAAGAATTACCCTCATCTCTTTGATTTCAACAAGCGATCGGGCAAGAACGCAAGTTGATCTTCGAGGGCGAAGATCCTAATTTGGTGGGGATGATGTGACAATCCGTCAATTTCAGGTCGTTATTTTAATCTCGACTATTACGTATTACGTGTTTACTTTAATGAGAATTTAAAATTTATTGACTAACCGAGAAGGTTATGACTTGAAACTAGCGTAAAAATGTCGATTAGATGAAAACCGACAAGGAATATGTTAGGTATCGATATTATATTCTCAAATAATCATAAAAATGATTTTATTATATTTAATCCTTATTTCTCGTATTTTACGTTTTAACGAATGACGATAACTATTAGTGATCGCGATACCGACGGATGCCCAAAAATTTACGTTTTATTATCGATTGTCTCGATATTGTATATTTTCGACGTTTTCGATTTAATTACGTTTTAAGTCGTGTCGAAGCTTTATTATTATTTTTATGAAGCGTTTTAACTTTCGAAAAGTATTTTTACGAAACCCGAGCCCCGTAAATATTTTTAAAATTTACAATTTACATTTTCTACCTTGTAAACTATTTACTTGCATTTTTGGACCAAAAGAATGCAAATATGACAAAATCTACCCTCACCCCACTATATATTAAATTCCCACTAACCATTTTCATTTAAATATTCATTTTAACAAAAAAAATCTCATCCCTCTCTCTTGTTCTTATTCTAGCCGTCCACCCCCATATATACATTCATCAAATTTGTTTGATTTCTACTTTGAATCAAAAGAAAATAAGAAAAGACCCATCTTGGAAATTCAAAGAGCTTTCTATTGGTATAAATTTTTCCCACATGCATCCACTTAATTTTTATTTTCAATTTTTGATGATGAACATCATGTTTGATCCATTTTTATGGTGATGGATGTGTTAATATTATTATATTAGTAGTGGGTTGTTGTTGCATGTAAGATTTTTTATTATTTAATTTTTGTGAGATTAAATTTGAGGGTGTTATGAGTTAGTTAGATGTGTTAGTATGATATTAGGATAATATTAGGACCATAGGAATTGTTAGAATGGGTTGAAAAATTGTTGTGGTATGATTTTTAGATGGTCTATTTTAGGCAGTAACTTTAAGGCCATTTTTGAAATAGTTACTGTAATAAAATTGGTAAACTAATTAGATAGGGTCGTAGAGAATTTCGTTAGCTTTGATTTGAGCTAAAGTAGAGCTTCTAACTCATTACGAGCAAAAAGTTATGCTACTTTTAGTATTTGTGTACCGGGAGACGGGTATCGGCACAATCCGAAAATTGTTGTCGGTATTTGGATCGAATCTCGGGGACTATAAAATGAGTTTTAAAAATGTTCAAGGACTGTTGTAAGTTGATAAAACTCAGGTCATGATTCTATTTTCAAACCCGAGTGTCGGTTTTGCAAACGGAACTGTTTAGATAAGTCAAAATGGTTTTACACGTCAAAGGCGTAAAACTGTCCGGTTTTTATAACACGAAGGTGTGACGGGCAGAAGGTCTTAGGAGTAATATTTTTGAATGAAATTTAAACTGAGTCTTATTCATATTATGTGTGAGTTTTTCACCAAGTTTCGTCGAAATCGGACAAGTCTAGATAGGTTAGATTGGTGTGTACATTTGGAGTGTACATGCTGATTGGTATTTTCGACACGTAGTTCAATACTTGTATGGCGTGAGTTGAGTATTCACTATTGGAATTGGTGACTTACTCAAGTGTTAATTCATTATATAAATGACTTAGTTACTGGTCCGAGGGAAGTAAAATTTATGGTTTGACTTGCGTTGACTTGGCGTCTTATGACGGGTCAATGTCGAGAGGGCAAGTGTTTAAAAGAATATTGTTGAATAAAAGGGTATAGAAGTACACTTATATTTTTAATTGATCGGGATTTTCATGGTTATTTGAAATTGACTTTCGTATTATTTAAGTGTTATTTATACTTGAGTCGTTTATTAACGAACGCGCCTTATTTGGTAGGTTGCGGTCTTCGTGTTTAACGGGCATCACAAATCGTCGGCGATCGTCACATTACTACTATCGTACCAAGGTGAGTCTATAGCCTCGCTTTAACATGTTTACTTGTTTTATAAAACCCGCGAGGGGGATAACATGCTTGTTTTATTAAAATAAAAGGTGTACAACGAGAAGTTGTGGAAACCCTTATTATTGGAAAAGCATTTATTATAAATGAAGGGTACAACGAGAAGTTGTGGTAAACCCTCTTTCTTTTAAAATTGAACACAAAGGACCCATTTGTATGCTTAGATGAAAGTTGTTATAAAAGTTTGTTTAGCCTGAAAAGACCCATGAATCGTGAATTGTTAATCGAAAGGAACGCTAATACTATGGATAGATCTATCGGGGTGACACCCAGTCCGGTCGCGACTAGCTATCGCGTGGTGTTGTGATGCACCAGTAATGAAACATCGGATGCAATTGTATAAGAGAAATATACGCACTTGGCTAGGTGTGTTGGGCTGAAATAATATATGTTAACGTTCAATTTCACGAGACTTATGAAATAACAACGATAATTATGTCTGATCCACATGATTGTCAGCCACGGAAGGTTTATTCAGAATACTTGTGTTCGTTTATTTAAATTTAAACTCTATAGATTCACTCAACCTTTTTGTTGACTTTATAGCATGTTTTATCTCAGGTCCATGAAGAAGGCACTCAAGGAAGGCGGTTTCACGCAGCTTGCTTAACTAAAAATGTTTTGGCCCGCTTTTCTAAACTATGTTCATTCTAAGAAACTTTTATTATTTGGTTGGTTGTGTAAACCTTAAAACTATTTGGGGACCGTGTGTGAACTATTTTATCCTTAAACAAATGAATGGATGTATGTTTTGTTAAAACGACTCATTTTGAGGCGTTTTCTATGATATTGAGGTTGAACCATGATAGTAACACCCAATGACCCTTCCGCTGCTATGACCCGAAATTGGGGGTGTTACATAAGAAAAGTGGCAATAATGTCAACATCACCAATCACTGTCCCCATGAAGGACAGCTTGCTTGTAATGTCAAGAAGTCTTCTTCTCACACTACTTAGCTGATCATTAGGTTGAGCCTTAAAGACAGCATACTCATGCAAGAGTTGCTTCTTTTTCTCTTGCATAGTATCAGCATTACCACCATAAGCAACTTCAAGAACTGCCCAAAGATCTTTTGCAGACTCATAGTCTCTGTATTTGTGCTGATTTTCTTGTCCCAAGGAGAGTTTCAGAATGCTTAGGGCATTCATATCAACCCTTCTCTTTGTTATGTCCTCAGTTGAGACAGCTCTACCATCATCAGGTTTTTCTCTTCTATCCTCTTCAGTAGAACCTTGAACATCTATCCTTATAGCAATGGCATCTGCAATCTTTTGAGCCTTATTGAATGTGTTTCCATATTCAATAATTTCCCATAGAGTATAGTCATGAATCTGTAGATATTGCTCAAAGTTAAACTTCCAAAGCTCAAAATTGTCTGGATCTAGCATGGGAATCTTGATGTTGTGGTTTGAGTAGGAGGAGGAGATTGCTTCTGGGGTAGACATGATGTTTTTAGGGTTTTGTGAAAATTAGGGTTCTTGTGTTCTATAGATCAAAGTTTCTCAACAAGCTCTGATACCACTTGTTGATCCCAAACTTAGATCGATTTAGCTTTTGTAAACAAGATTAAATCAAGTTAAACACGTAGAGAAACTTTGTTTTGTATGAAACGATTTAAATATTATGCGGAATTAATACTCAAACAAGAACACACAAAGAATGTAAAACAAACTTTCACTTGATTGATAATAACAAACTTGCTTAGAATGAAAGTGTTAAACGTATGAAAACTTATATGAAACATAACCTAAAGGTCTTCTTTTATAGACATAAGAAGCCTTGTACAAGAGTCTACGTATCAGCTATTCTAGGTAAAGATAATTATAGAAAATACATTGTTGATCCTATCTTTACTAGAAACAAACTAGAAACATAATACGTGTAGACCATATCTTTCTATCAGTGCTTGACTTCAACCTATCAACGCTTGACTTCTTCCTGTCAACACTTGATCTGTCAACGCTTGTTTTCTTCTTATCAACGTTTGTTTTCTTCTTGTCAGCGTTCAAGTGTACTGTCTACATTTTATTCCTAACAATATATATATATATATATATATATATATATATATATATATATATATATATATATATATATATATATATATATATATATATATATATATATATATATATATATATATATATATATATATATATATATATATATATATATATATATATATATATATATATATATATATATATATATATATATATATATATATATATACTAGTTGCAAAACCCGCCCGATGGGCGGGTATGACTTTTGATTGACGTTTACATTTTTTATTTAAGTGAATATTTGTTTGTGCATCTTTTCATAATATAAGGTATTCAATTTTTGTAGTATATTAGTAGGAGATGGTTTCATGGTTGTGTTTTAATTCTCGATGAGCGGGTATGACTTGTGAATATTCAAGAAATAAATCAAGTAACAGTTACTAAATTATTTATGTCGGAAGTAATGAACAAAAAAAAAGAATGGTTATCCGATAAGAGGAAATTAAAAAACATAAATTATACTTTGTGACAGATATATACTTTTAATTCAAATGAAAAATAAATTTTCTTTAGATACAACGTTTTTTTAATTTGTTTATGTACTATTTTTATCACATCATAAAATATTCAAACTTTTTCGCTCTTGACAGTTGAGAGAACAACATATGGTTGCCATGGTTTGGCTAAAATCGGTATCGGGATAAACAGCTCAGCTTTCGACAATATTTGACTTTAACTTTTATTTAATTGTCATAGTAAAACAAACCAAAACAAAAACTATCGAGGATTTAGTTTAAATGACATTTTAATATTCAATGAGTCAATGGCCATAGATGATATTGTGCAAATAATACAAAATGAAGCACATTAGAGCCGCTAGGTGATTATAACCACATCAACAACATTGCTTACTGATATTGTTCTATTTTTCAACAACATTGATAGAATTAGTTTACACTCCTAACACAACGATGTTGTAAATCTGCATAATAGATTTATGTATAATAAAAAATAAGACATGTTACACGAAGTTCAAGGTTTTTTTTATACTGAGTTTTTTCCATAATTGTCGTAATAGCTTAGAAAGGTAGATCGGTAATCCATCATCATGGAATTTAAATAAAAAATAATTGTCTTTAACATAACGACATTTGAATAATAGTTCAGGTTCAAATTTATATTTTTTAGCTTTGATCCGAATTGATTCGAACCCGATTAATTCGACTTGACTTTATTTGACTACTACTTTTTACATTGTAAATATACTTAAATAAACTATTTTTTAAGATTTTCAATTATATTCGGGTTGACCTGAACCCGAATTGACCCGACCTGAATTAACCCGACTCGAATTGACCCGACCCCGAGAGACTCGAGTTCTAATTAGACTCAAATTCGAGTATGATTTTTTCTAGCCTCAACTCATCTTAAACCGACTTGAGTTAACCAAAACCTGACCGGATCAATCCGAATCCCACCCTAAATGTAACTATGAGATAGTAAAATACGGAGTATAAAATGGCCTCATGCGTAATGTTTTCTACTACTCTGCTCATGACACGTGAATTAATATCATGATTAAAATAGAAAAACTACAAATTTGAAAGTTTATGTAGCTTCTGCACAAGTCCACATGAATTTCAATAGCATATGTTTTTTTCATTACTACTATGACCGAGAATGTAGTAAGGCGGACTTACAATTTAGTAAATACAGTGCTAATAAATTAGCTTCTCCGTTTCTAAATAAGTGTTTATAATGATTTTTTTTGGTCTTTTCTGTTTAGTTTTGACCATAAATATTTCTTTTTTTAGTTATATAATAATTAATGAAAATTATACAAATGAAATTTTGTTTAAAGTTCAATTCATTCATATAATTTATATCAAATATTATATAACACAAATATAAATATTTACGATTAAAGTAGACATTTGTTTAAACGGATGAAGTACTATCTCAATTCACTTGATGTCGCAAATGTCGGCTGATCTTTGCATAGTTATTCTGGAAAACAAAAATCCAATTTACACACTTGTTCCTTTATTACCACATAATGTTGCAATTCATATTGCTATTGTCACAACCATTTTATTTCATCGGCCCATTCTCATGCAAACATTTGAACTTGGTCAAATACCATTATAACTTACTTTTGTATTAGATCATTCAAATATACTACTACACGGACTTAAACACTTAACTGACACATACAACAACTTAGCGCAAGTCAAAAGAAAGACAGAACCGCAAACACGTTTTGTGAATCCAATATACCATTTGAATTGTGATATACCTTTGCATTTTCATTATGCTCAAGCAACATATAACAATCACCATCGCTGACACATGGTTTGCAGCATCTGTATCAACACCAAACATTTCTTAAATACTTCCCTTTTATGAACTGCCACAGCCACTCGTCTACACAACTCTTAAGCTAAACTCTCAAACGCTAAACAAATTCAGTTTCACATGCCCAGAGGCGGTTTCCACCACTCGCAATTAAAGCAACATGTAGATACTTCATTTTGTAAAAGCACATAAACAGACAGCAGATAGTAAACTGATTTGCTTTAGATGTGGCTGCTAGATATTTGATTTGGAACCAATCGTTTTGCAAATAAGCAAAGCCGCATTTCAGGTTAAGCAAATTAATTTCTCCTGGTGTAGCTATCAAATGAATAAGCAGGGGCTACTGGTAGGAATAAAATGGTATATAGACAACGATTTTAATCTCCTTTATTAAATACTTCAAGGGCTGGACTACGTACTTCCTCTTCTTTAGGGGTTCCACATTCAAGGCCTGCTTTTATTCAAGTGGAACAGCTGTTGTTCCAGCTGCAAGCCCGTCTACTTCAACCAGACGGCCAACATAGCTGCGTCACGTAATGTTAAAGGTTTCCGTCACAAGTTTCCTCCTGTTTCGGTACAGGGCCCAATTTAAAATGATTAGACATCAGCATATATACCATATGTTGAAGTTATATTTGTTCCCACAAAGTTCCTCTATAAACCGTCACATTATCTGATCGATTATTAAATTAAGCATACTTTAAGTGTTAGAACAGCTAGAGAACCAAGACCACGTTCAAAAAATTTATTGATAATGGAAAAATATTGTTCATGTCTTCATCTTCTAGGTGGCATATATCCATAAAACAAAGATCATTAGCTTTAATAAAAGTTTAGATGAGTCTACCTTACCGGCATGCTCAGGTGCACCTCTCCTCACTCTGCCATGTTCATTTGTCTATTGGATTGAAGGGCATCAAATGTGCCTCACTGATCCTCGCTCGTGTCTGCATAAAAAAGAAGTATTTCTGTAAGCTTGTTGGCCACGATTGGCTGATTTTTTGACAGAGGGAATAACAATAATAAGGTTGTTTCGACCATAAAACAAACCATTCTCTTACTTTATTCTTGCAGGTCAAACAAAAAACGCTTAAATCTCTATAAACGATACAAACCTAAAAAAGTTTTAGGCAATTTCGACACATTTACTAACAAATAACAATTCATAAAACAGATAGCTAAAAGTAAGCACCGGAAAAAAGTCACCCACTGTATACTCGCAATGCATACTGCCTAGAAACGCCTACATTGTTTAATTCTTAGTCCTAGTTATATTGCAACAATATTAGTTTTGTAATCATGTTTTAGTTTTGCTTGTTTAGCCAAATACCCTTAAATGCAGCAAGTTCATCCAGCATATTAACCTGTGGTTGTACATGTTTTTAACAACAGTCCAAAACCCGTGGTTCTTGATCAGCCACTGCTCCATTCGACAATGGAAGTACTTCTAAATAATCTCTTTCCAGTTACAACTTCTGCAAGATGCATCGCATTAGGGGCTGTTCATCATTTGTAAATGAAAAGTGTTCATTGTAAAGTAAATTTAGCCGTTGATTGCTTAATAATGACATTTCTCATGCATACTCTGTGTAATACAAAGCTTACCTGTCCATGCGGTGTTTCCTTGGCACACATGATGATGCTCATAAGCGAGATATTTCTGGAGATCCATTTTCTATAAACTTTAGTTTCCAAAACCGATTTTGTTGTCCGGATATCAGTGGGTGCAAATAAGTAGTTTTGAGCTGCAGTGAACCGTTCCTGCGAATTGCCTTTCACAGAGAAGATTCTTATATTTTTTGTTCCTAAGGTCTCTTGAAATAGTCTCTTCCGACTTCCGATGTTGGGAGCGGTAGATTCATTATGTGGCTGGTACCGCTGACATTATAAAGGGACTAATCAGAATCTTCAATAAAACTCTTCTAATTGAACTACTAAATTGAAAATTTGGAGGTAGCCATTACTACCTTTATCAACGTATCTTAGTTGTTCTGTAAATGTACCACCTACAGAAGAGGAAGAAATAACAAATGTTATCTAGAAGAAATACTAAATGTTATCTAAGTGCTCAAACTAAATACTAAATGGATGTGAAGAGGAAGAAAATTTGGTGTTGGTTATCTAAGTGCTCGCCAGTGTCCTGTTCATGAAAGAAATACTAAATGTTAGGAGCACTTGGGTACATATCAGGCACTCAAATATGGTCATTTTCGTTTAAAATTACATTAGAAAAATCTATGTACCTCTTCTAATAGACGGACATAATCTGCGGATTCCTTCATGTTAAATGCTTCCAACACCAGAAGTCTAAAGCTATAAACATGGTTCTTTCTGAAATCAATTGAGTATTATCAGGAGAAAGAACCAGCACTGATAAGCATCTAGAGACAAACAATTTATACGAACGCTATGTGCTATGACCTCGACAATTTATTTTCTTTTTGATTAGCCCTCTCCTCTTTCGTTCTTACTGGTTCAACATACTTTTAACTTTTCTTATCTGGCCTTACTATACCCTTGCCAGCATTCACGTCCTGTTTAGGAGTCAGTCATGTAAGATCATGGATCTATTCTTCTTCTTTTACTTTATTCAAGTATTCTTTGACATTTTCCAACCGAAGGGGTGTTCCGTCGAATTCAACAATCTGACATACATGCAATTTGTGTCTCTGTGCACATATTCTTAAAATAAGTAAGTGTGCATCTATGAGCTTACCTGTTTGACCCTTTTGAATGTGTCAGCTGTGATGGTTTAGAGTGTAAGTATATCTACGATAAATACATAAACTGCTGCACAAAGTCTCAAGCTGTTGATGGTTTAGGAGTGTTTGGGATTAATTAGATTTTCTGGTTCTGCTTAAAAGTAAGCACTTATAAACTGCTTACACTCGATTAGTAAGACTATTTTCGAATCAGCTGCCCAAAGTGTAACAATATGAGCTCATATTTATATATTAATTCCGATGTAGTACCTGAACTATTGTCGCAGCTTCGTTCCTTCTAACGCGCGTGGATTTATCTCTTGCTCCCATTGCTGCAAGGCTGGTTTGAAGTAGAATTAATGCAGATTTTCCTAAAAGTTTGTATGGTAGTACATGCTCTTTAACTTTGGATTCATTCGGTCTTTTAGTGGGAGGATACTTAATTACAACCTGCAACACAACAATAAAGTTATGTGTTATGTCAATGCATATATCATATATCAATAAACCAACAGTCGAAAAAAAGAAGTTGAGACAGATTGCCCGAGAACTTGAATGACAAAAAACATAGATTTCACATACCTTTTAATGTAGGAGGACGCGTGCAAGTGTTCTGTATCTGATCAGTTTCAGCAGCATTGGAATGATAGTCGTTGGAAAACCGCAGCCTAATATCCACATTCAAAAGCAACTTACAGAAGGATGTGCTAAAAAGGGAAATGTGCTTTGTAGTGAACCATATGAACACATGCATATTATGGTATTCAAGTTTGTAGACAAATCTGCACAGGGTAGATATCAAGATTGAGACATTGGATAAGTTATAAACAAACCATGTGGTTGACTGCTATATGAAGTCAAACGTAATAGAGCATAACCTGAATTTACACAGTTGGGCGTACATATTCATGTGTTTACAAAATGAGGCACACATTACTATCGTCACTATTAGAAGATGCTGATGGCAAACTTTTGGTGTTTTTGTTCCACGTTGACCATCAAAAACTTGTCTACGCGGTAAGTGGAAACCATCAAAAACCTTAATGGTCTCCTCCTTCAAAGCTTTCACACCCTTCAATTGTTTTGTATACAATCTTTTCAAACCCTTCAAAATTGTCCAGTAGCTTTTTCAACCCCGACGGCCCATCCTCGATTTCTCCAAACTTGGCGAAGTAGGACCTGAGTGCATTCGGACTCACATGGGACACAATATTTGTATCAGCCGTAAGTGGTTTGGTTGGTTTTGGGCCCACTTGGACATAGCCTTTAGCCTTTTCAGTCACTTAATATGTAACATCTCTGCACTCTTCAATATCACCATGCTCTTAAAGACGAAGAGTACTTGGTTTATTGTGGCATCCCATTAGAAGGACAAATAAATTTTTTTTTACGATGACCCGGGTCCATCTCAGCAGTTTGGGTGAGAGTCGCCACCATCAAAGAGTGTTTAGGGTTGCTTCTTTGAAAACTCAATTTTCTTTCTTTTGGTAAAGCGTGACCATAGAGGTCTCAATTTTAGAATCCTCTTCCTCTTCCTCCTTCTCTTCTTCCTCCATTTCTACTTCTTTTTCCTCGACTTCTTCTAAATCGTCCTTGTTTACTTGTTCAGTGTCAAATACTCTAACTTCTTCTGTTTTATTCATCTTTTGATTCTTCCTCCTGAGATATCTCATGCTTAGTCACTATCTTAGGTTTCTTTTCTTCTGTTTTTACTTTGTGTTTTGCAGCTTCTTCTCTCTTCCATAAGTTCTTAAATTTTCTATTTATGCTATACTACACATTTCAAATTAAGGAAAAAATTAATACCATATTTTCCATGAGACAAGTCGTATGCAAGTGAATGAGCTACGAATCCATCTTCTCATCCCAAAACAAAACTTTAAGATCTGTAATTAAAAGCTCAATATATTAGACATCAATAAGAACCTGTAAGTGCAGTCAAATTTGGGTAATCTTACATTTTCTTTTATGGTGTAGAAGTCAACCCAGCAAACTGAGGCAAAATATATGTATATGACCCGGCAATTTGCTCAGTTTAATCGTTTCTACATTATCCGGCAGCGGGACTGTGCTACATTACATTGAGAGCCGGCCTCGTTGTTTCCATAGTACTAATCTTCGTCATCTTGTTCTGTTTCTTCCAGCCACTTGATCATGCCGGTGGTTGTTTATGTTTCAGGACCTTATCAAACTGTCATTGCAAAGTGTCCATTTCTGTAGGTCCAAGTACCTGATTTTCACTGTCTGCACTACCGATGTTTCTTTTTAGGTATTACTTATTGCACGATTTTTTCTTATATTTTTTACTAATCAATGAATACAACTTTTTGGAATCTTAGTACCCAAAGTGTGATTCAAACTGAAACATTAGGTATCCTTCCTGTTCGGTAGCCGTAGCCTATCCTGTAGAAACAGGCCATCTGAATATACACAGTATTTGGTAAACAACCCTTACCCACCTGTAAAATTAGTAAGGATCAGTAATACATCTAAGAGAACATTGGCGGGTAATACATCCTTGCTCCTTCTCCTACAAAGATCAAAACTCTGTGATATCTGTTAGAGTTTATTTTTCTTTTTATTATTTTGAGTTTGTTTTTCTTTTTATTCTTTGAAAATGTCTAGCAGCTTCCCATCAATTTGACCAGTTTAGAAGAAAAGCAACAACAGTCAAGATTCAAAAGAAACCAATTTATCATTACGGTTTTCAGAATATGTACCTGTTTTTTATGTGGTTCGTTAGGGTTTTCTGTTAATGAGAAGTTATCTTTTGACTCCGGAGAGATATTAGTGTTTTATTTAAGATCGTATATATAAGTATGGACGTAGGTTTATTAGTTTCATCCAATCTTCAAAGCTTCTTATATGCTTCAAAATTAAGCAACGTCCTATTTACTACGTATTATTAAGCGCTACTCAAAATTAATAATCCGAATAAACAAAACTCAAAATTGTCTATCTACAAAGAAAATAAACAAATAAGCATATTAACATCTGAAAGCTAATATCAGTAATAAAAATAGCACATAGAATTGATTAAATACCTTTGAAAACGCATCCATATGCTATATAGCTAGGTTTTCCCTTCTATATTCCATTCTGTGGAAAGCATTGATATCAGACAATTCAAAAGATTAGCCATACATTATTAGAGTTTTGAGAGTAAAAAAACTACTTGAGAAAACACACCAGAATGCATGAATGATTCTAGGGTTTAAGAGAAAAAAAAAATATGTAGAAGGAGGCGTAGTACCTTTTTTCTATTACTGGAATACTGGTAATAGACGATTAGCGTATTTATCTGTTTTTAGTTTAAATCCTTAAAGAATGAAGCATGAAGTGCGTTTATTAATTTTTTGTTCGCAAACTTTATCACAAATATTGGAATGCCTTAGTGGTTGACATGTTGTATCTTGTGCTTACCAGCCCGAGTTCAAACCTTGGCATCTACTTTTTTCCGAAAATATTTATTAACATATTTATTTCCTTATTAATAATGATGACATGGATTAAAACATGCTTATGTGGCATATCCCTCCTCTTATATATAATGTAGAGATATATATATATATATATATATATATATATATATATATATATATATATATATATATATATATATATAATATATATATATATATATATATATATATAGCATGTTGATGTGCCAAGGTCATTTTTTGTGAAATAGTGAGATAAAATCTTAGCCACTCATTCATCCCCTTTTTTTTAGATCTAGTGGTTTAGATTTGATTTAATATACATAAATTGGTAACATGTGTATTTAAATAAAGAGTTCACAAAAATTTAGAAGTATTAGAAAAAATTCCAAATTTTTCAAAAATAATTTCGGAAATTTTCGATTTTTTTCGAAAAAATTTGGATGTTTTTTTTTTTTGAAAAATAATTTGATACCCTAAACCCTAAATTTTGATACATTAAACCCTAAAATCTAAACCTTAAAACCTAAACCATAAACCTAAATCTTGATTTAAATTTTTTCGTCAAAATTTATAAAAATTTGCATTTTATGATTCCTTTAATGTTATAAATCTCGGAAGTATAAGTCGTTTCGCTAAAAAACCTTCAAATCATTACCTTTTTGAAGATTGTTTGGATTGATTTTTGGTGAAAAAGTACGATTCTTGATTTATTTATTTTTTCAGCTTACATTTCAAAAAGTTTACATTGTTATGGTGTGATAAGGCTTCTATTAATTGAAAGTATAATTTGTTTCGTCGAAAAAGCTCAAAATCACGTTTTTGAGTTTATTGATTATTGCCCAGCGTTTTTAAAATTTTATACTATTCTGAAAATAGCAAAAAATAATTTCCGAGAATAGTTTTGAATTATTTTTCCCGAGACTGGGCTTTGTTCTATTATTATGAGATAGCAGCATTTCCAATACTCCGAGAATTAGATTATTTTTTCTCGAGATAGCATGTTGGTCATTTTTTCCCAAATAGCATTTTGCTCATTTTTCCGAGATAGCATTTTTCTATTTGTTTCCCAAAATAGCATTTTGCTCATTTTTTCCGACATAGCATTTTGCTCATTTTTTCGGAAATAGCGTTTTGCTTATATTTCCGAGATAGTGGTTCATATCTTTACGAGATAAAGCATTATAAGTTTTTCCGAGATCATGTTTTTCAGAGATAACATTTAGGCCTCAACTTTCCGACATTGAGACTTAAAAAACTTTTGGAGATATTTAGAAAAATTCCGAGACTAAACATATATAGTATTTTACCAAGATCATAACCTTTCGTTTTTCCGAGAACAAGAAGCAAGAAGCCATTTATACCGAGAACAATTTTGTTGCAATTTGACCCACAAATTGCTTATTGTTTCTCACATTGAATTTCATTGAAACCGTTGAATTCGATGTCTAAAGAGGGAGAGATGCACATAATGCAAGACAACGCTAGAAAAAGTTGCATGGTCTCATATCGACTACTTCAGTCTCATCTCCTAGCCCTTCCATGGCTAAAGGGAGGGCGAGACTTTGAGGCATTCTTTGGTCACGATCGTTATACTTTCAGCGCCTCCGTGTTAGTAAACTTGGATCACTTTCATATTGTGATATGGAAGAACAAGTCTATAAAAGTTAAGCAAATCGACTTTAGTTTTGGAGACAGAAGGTTATATATCATAGATAACACTGTAACATATATATACATTAGAATGAAATAATGTCTTATAAAACTTGTAACCTTGAAAATACAATGTAAAACAACAGATTTAATTTGATGATTGACCTCTTATTCCCTCTAACGTTATTGCAAGTTCTCTCATAGTTGGCGTCAGCGATCCATCCAAATTTAAACACTGTTTTGCAACGCTAGCAACTGTCACCAACTACTATTTGGGCCCATACAAAACACGGGTATCAACACTCTCCAAGAGAAATCCTTGCTCGGTTGATATGATCAAATGTGCCAAGCTTCTTGACTCTCCTGATTTTGTTGAGTACTGTTGGAAGTATGTTTTCAGTATTGGATATATTATATTCTATAAGGGCTTATTAGCAAATGCAGGTGTTCCATATATGGAGGGTTTCCTAAACTTGAGCGGGACTCCTTGTGCCAAAGTTCTAAAGTTTCAGGACGTTGCTATATAAAGACTAAAGCTGCGTTTACTCATAATAATTTTCACACACTCAACACATTTTCACTCTCAAAAGTTGTTAGGGTTTTCATCTATATTCTTGATCTTGTTTGTGATCACATCTTGTGATTGACAGTTTGGTTTGATCAGTTTGGTGTCAGTTTAGAGTCTGTATTTCATTCGTGTAGCATCCATATTGGGGACTGCATATTGTCTTTTGTATTTATTGTGATAGCATCCAAGTGGGGACTGTCCATCAATAAATATCTTTTAGTAATCTCTTGTTCTTGGCATTACACAAACTGGTTATATTTTTCACATGGTATCAGAGCTTTTGGCTCTGTTCTTAGGTTACTTGGTTTTAAATATTGATATATTTTGCGTTTAATTAGTTGGATCTTGAAGATCTGTGTCTTAATTGGATTTTTCCAAAATTTGGGTTTTTTTTTTTAAATTTGGGGGTTTTTCAATTCTTCGTTTGGGTATTGATTTTAAAGGTGTTAATCGTTGGTTAATAGTGTTAATTGTTCTATTTTTCATTAATTTCTAAAAAACCAGATATTAGGGTTTTTCTTGGTAAGTTGTTTCTTGTGTGTTCTAATCATTGCAGGTTGTTATCGGTATCCGTTGTTGGTTGTGTTGATGTTTTTGTTGGTTAATTGATCTTCTAGATCATTTGTTTGGAAGCTTGCACATTTAGTAATACCTCTCACGCTCTCTCGTTTTTTTAGTAGTTAGAGGGATTAGGTGTCCTTGGGATCTAGTATCATTGGTGTTGTGGTGTTACAAGGAGGTTTTCTTTTGTTTTGTGCTTCTTGTTGGTTAGTAGTTTGTTAATCTTTCTTGGGTTATCTAGTTTTCTTGTTGGTTAGTAGTTTGTTATTCTTTCTTGTTATCTGGTTTGTTGAGTTTTGTGTGTTTTGACCATTATCAAGGCATCAGCTCTTGACCTGCCACCCTTGAGTTGTAAGGAAGCCTGAGAACTATATTTCGGCTTGGTTTTGTGTTCAGTGTTTTTTTTTTATTTTTGTTTATCATGGTTGCTAATAATAATAATGCTAATGTGATTAATAGCTTAGATGTTGGTAATCCTTTACATTTACAAACTAATCATCATACTAGTGGATCTGTGATTAATTTGAAATTAAATGGTTCTAAGAATTATAGAGTTTCTGCTACTGCTATGAATATTTCTTTACAAGCAAGGAATGAAATAGGTTTTCTTGATGGTACATGTCTTAAACAAACTTATGCTAATAGCATTCCATTGTCTAATCAGTGGGATAGATGTAATGCTGTTGTGTTGTCTTGGTTATTGGGTAGTATCTCTGAGGACTTATACTTGAGTCAAGTTTATTCTGAAAATGCTGCTGAGGTTTGGGTTGAATTAAAAGAAACATATGATAAACTTGATGGGTCAATTTTGTTTAACTTGTTGCAAAAGATTAATGGTTTTAAACAAACTGGGCTTTCTGTTTCTGAATATTATCATAAGTTGACTTCTTTGTGGAGAGAATTTGATATTGTTACTAAATTGACACCTTGTACATGTGAGGCTAGGGATGAACTTAACAAGTACAATAAATTAATGAAATCAATGCAATTTTTAATGGGACTAGATGATGTATATCAACCTATTAGAAGTACTTTGATAACTCAGCCTGATTTACCTGATGTTAAAGATGCTTTTGTTATTGTTGGAAGGGAGGAGTCACATAGAGGTCTTGGTAATAATTCTGGGGTTCAAAAACCCCAGGTTAGCTCTTTTGTTGTTAGAACTGAGCCTAATGGGAGGAATTTTAATAGATCTAATAATAATGTGGCTAACCGGGGACAAGGTAATAACAATAATTACAATTCTTTGTCTTGTAAGCATTATGGTATGAAAGGTCATACTACTGACAGGTGTTTTGAACTTGTTGGTTATCCTAATGGGTTTAGAAGGAATAATAATAATAATAACTCTAGAAATGGGAGGAATGTTTCTAATAATTCTGGTGGTTTTAACAGGACTAATAATGTGAGTAATAATTTTGATGTGAGTAAAAGTGGTAGTGGTTTACCTGGTTTACCTTTTACTAATGATCAAATTAGTAAGATCATGAATCTTATTGGTGAGAAAAATGGTTCTGGGGTTCATGCCAATATGGCAGGTATGGGGTTTACTTTCTTTAATGCTAATGTGTTTTTCAATAATCATTTTTATAATTTTTTTAAGGGTTAATATACAAAGATGTTACTAAACGTTCCATAAAATTTGTCCTAAGGTAATAAACGTTCATTTTGTGTTTCTAAGTTACTCATCTATACGGGATGGTTAAAGAGGTTACTTAACATTACAAAATGTGATAACAAGGTTACTCAATGGAGGGGTAACCGGTACTCCAGGTCATTTTTGAAAAAAATGGGATTTTTAATATATTTTTAGAAAAAACATTTTTAAACAAATATTTTCAAAATAATCTTTCATAAATCTTTTAAAATAAAGTATTTTTCAAAAAACATTTGTAAAGGTTTTAAATTATTTTAATATTAAAAAATATTTTAAATTATTTTTAAAGATTTAAATATTTAAGTTAACAAGTTGGTTTAAAGATTTAAAAAGAACGTTTAATTTTTTTTCCAAAAATACGAGTTGGTTTAAAAACGTATATAAAATATTTTTTAAATGTTTTTCGAAAAAATTTAAAAAACATTTTGGAAAAAGATTTTCAAAAAGATTTTAAAACATTAAAAAAAAAAATTCTTATAAAAATTATTTTCAAAATATTTCAAACATTATTTCCAAAAATATTTTAAATAATTTCAAAAACAATATTTTTGAAAAGTATTTTCATAAAATATTTTTGAAAAACATTTTCAGAAAGATGAAAAACATTTTCGAAAAAACTATAATCCTATAAAAAATATTTCAAAAACCTATTCGTTAAACATTTTCGAAAAGAATTATATTCTTATAAAAAAAAGAAAAAAACGTTGTTAAAAAAAAATATATAGTTTAACCCTACGAATGGTGAAATTCAAGTGTTTTTTTTAATTATTTTAAATCCTTTTTTATAAGAATTTATTTTTTATTATAAAACACGCTTTTTTGAAATGGGATTTTTTTAAGTTTTAAAATAAATTATTATAAGAATTTAATTTTTTTAATTATATAATATTTTTTTTGAAAAAGAATCGAGAGGTTTTGTGGAAAGAGATCTTTTCAAGAAATTTTGTAAATCTTTTATGTCAGCAAGTATTTTTTTAAGTTAATTATTTTAATATGAAAGGCACTTTTTTGTATAGGGATTTTTTTAAGTTTTTAAAATATATTATTATAAGAATTTAATTTTTTTAATTATAAGATATTTTTTTGAAAAAAGAATCGAGAGGTTTATTGGAAAGAAATATTTTCGAGGAATTTTTTTAAATCTTTTATATTGTCAAGTATTTTTTTTAAGTTAATTTTAAAAAAAAATGGGTAACCTGCTAATTTACCACTTTTAACAGGTTACTCAAACATGAGTAACGTAAACAACCGGTCACCCATACATGAGTACCCTAGAAACACAAAATGAACGTTTATTACCTTAGGACAAATTTTATGGAACATTTAGTAACATATTTGTATATTAACCCTTTTTTTTAATGCCAATGTTAAAATGGGTGGTAAGGTTTTACATTTTGGGTGGATTATTGATTCAGGGGCAAACCAGCATATTACTTATTCTACAGACAATATGACTAATATTGTTGATATTTCAGATTTAGATATTACTGTGGGACACCCTAATGGAACTATAGCGAAAATTAAATATGTTGGTAATCTTAGACTAACTAATAATGTGGTGTTGTTTGATGTGCTGGTTATACCTTAATACACTGTTAGTTTGTTGTCTGTTAATAAAATGATTAAAGATAGTAAGCTTCGTGTTGGGTTTTTGAACATGATTGTGTTATTCAGTATTTGAAAAAAGAGAATGTTTTGGGGACTGGTAGTAAAACTGGTGGTTTGTATGTGTTTGATGTGAATCGTGAGTTTCCTAAAATTAAAAGTAATTTTTCTCTGAAATAATTTTGTTGTCATATATCTAAGTCTGCTTGGCACAATAGGCTTGGTCATCCTTTTGATGAAGTTCTTATGGTTTTAAAACAACAACTGAAGTTAAGTAAAACGGGTCACTTTGAACCTTGTGAGATTTGTCATTTTGCTAAACAGTCTAGAGAACCTTTTTCCATTGAGTGAACATAAGTCTTCTGTTTTGGGAGAGTTAATTAATCTTGATGTGTGGGGACCCTATAGGGTTACCACTAGGGAAGGTTTTCGGTTTTTTTTTACAATTGTGGATGATTACAGCAGGGCTGTGTGGGTTTATTTGCTCAATCTAAAGATGAGGTTTTCCAATACTTTAAGGAATTTCATAGTTTGTTACTTTATTAGTTTTCTAAGAAGATAAGGTTATAAGGCCTGATAATGGGACTGAGTTTTTAAATAATAATATGGCATGTTTTTTGAGTGACCAAGGTATTAGTCATCAGACTACTTGTGCTTATACTCCTCAGCAAAATGGGATTGCTGAGAGAAAGCATATGCATTTGCTTAATGTTACTAGAAGTTTGTTATTTCAGGGAGGTATTCCTCTTAGTTTTTGGTCTGATTGTGTTTTAACTGCTACTTATCTGATTAACAGGCTTCCTTCTTGTGTTCTTGCTGGTAATTCTCTGTTTTTTAAATTGTATGATAGGGAACCTTCCCTTTCCCATATAAGGTCTTTTGGGTGTTTATGTTTTTCGAGTATTTTGAATAATTCTGATAAGTTTTCTTCTAAATCTGAAAATTGTGTTTTAATTGGTTTTTCTTCTTCTAAAAAGGCTTATAAGTTGTTGAGTGTTCGAAATAAAAATGTTTTCTTTTCTCGGGATGTTAAGTTTTATGAAACAATTTTTCTGTTTAAAATGAAAAATGTTGATCAAAGACTTGAGTTTAGTGTTTTTTCAGATTTTAATAACAAATTTTTTTTGATTGTTTTGAGTCTGACACCCATGAGTCCTTAAGGCCCAATGATGATGGAAGGGGGACAGCTGATGAGGCAGGGGAGGTAATAGTGGGTTATTCAGGTGATACTGCATAGGAACAGTCATTTGAAGATACTCATGCTACCTCATCAATGGATGATAATTCTTCATCTGAGGTCAATGTCCCTTGTTTTCAAAATCAGGTTCCCGTTTTTAATGCCAGCATAAGAACAGCTGGAGAAGGTTCTGGTAGTAATGTTAGAAGGTCTGATAGAATGTCTAAGTTACCTAAAAAGGTAAATGATTTTGTGTTAGATAATAAGGTTAGATATGGTTTGAATAGGTATGCTTTGTCTCATGATAATTGTTCTTTTATAAGTAATTTGAATAGAACTACTGAGCCTAATAGTTTTAATCAAGCTGTCAAAGATATTAATTGGGTTCAAGCTATGAATAATGAGATGGAAGCTTTATATTTGAATAATACTTGGATATTAACTGATTTGCCTATTAATAGAAAAGCTATTCCTTGTAAATGGGTTTATAAGATAAAATATAAAGCTGATGGTGAGGTCGAGAGATATAAGGCCAGACTTGTTGCGAAATGTTGTGGTCAGAAGAAGGTGTTGATTATGATGAGATTTTTAGTCATACTGTTAAAATGAGTACTGTTAGATGCTTTATTAACATGTCTGTTCCAAATGATTGGTGTTTATATCAAATGGATGTTAATAATGCTTTCTTATATGGTGATTTAGATGAAGAGTTTTATGTGTTGCAACATCCTAGTTATTATGATTCAAATGATAATAGAGTTTGTAAATTGGTGAAATCTTTATATGGTTTGAAACAAGCTCCAAGACAGTGGAACAAAAAGTTAGTGGAAGTTTTACTTGAAGCTGGTTTTGAAGAAAGTAAGTATGATCATTCATTATTTGTTAGAAATGTGAATAACATTTCATTGCTTTATTGGTTTATGTGGATGACATTGTGGTTGCTGGTAATGACATATCTGAAATCAATAAGATAAAAAACTTTTCTCAATAACAAGTTTAAAATCAAGGATCTTGGGGAGTTAATGTTTTTCTTGGGTATTGAGGTGTTGAAAATTAAGAATGGTTTATGTTTAAATCAAAGGAAGTATTGTATAGAATTGTTACTTGAGTTTGGCTTGTTAGCGTGTAAACCTGTAGCTACGCCTATGACAGAATATGGTATTCTTGCACATAAAGAATCTGAGGGTGATAAGTTTCTTAAAAATGTTAGTTCATATCAAAATGTAGGATTTAATCACACGACTAATCAAACACAAATAACATGATGATGATTAAACTAAAAAAGAAGGATTAGATTAAGATGAAGAGAATAAAAGAAATACAAAGTTGGTGATTTCCTAGTGAGAGAAACAAACACCTTTCTCTCTCTAGAACTAATCAAAATGGAAAGCACACATACAAATGAGGATTAGGAGACCTTTTATACTAACTAAGAAATGCTTAGGAAGCCTTCCTCATTTGTGTGTTCGGGACTAAATCCCGTTACATAAACAATAATAACTAAAAACTCACGACATCGTTAAATAACATTTTTCACGAGCTTCGTAACGATATATTATATGACCATCACTTTAATTACTTCTAACAATCTCCCCCTAAGGGGTGGTCATGTAATATGTGACTTAACTTCTTTGTTGTTACAGACTTTGAAGCTCGATGTCTTGAGAGTTTCTTCATAGTTCCTTTCATGACTTGTGATCTTGGATTTTTGATCTTTGCCTTGACTTGATCTTGTAACTTTGCTAGCTTGTGTTCTTATGTCTTTCTCCACATACTCATGTTTTGTGTTGACTTGAAAGCTTGTTAACAATCTCCCCTGATCATCAGAGTAGCGGAAGCCTTTGTCTTTAGATGTTCTTGATCTTTCTTCATTTACATGAGCATGTGGTCTTGAATTACGACTCTTGATGGTACGCCATCGTTTGCATTCCACCGGTTTCCCGTTATACAGTACGAATATTGTACCTGTGATTAGGTAAGTTCAAAGAACTTCCTTGATAGGGTTTCCGGCTATGGTAGCCGTTCTCAATACTTGAATTTATCGAAAGATAATTCTTAGTAAGGAGTGAATCATACAGTTCCATTTTGCTGATTAAGTCGTCAATTCAATTTCCTGGAACAAGTTTGAATTAATTAAGAATAAAACCATCGTTGCTTTCCAGTTGACACAAGTTTGATTCATATAGAATCGCACAAGGTACCTACCGCAGTGCTGTTTGATGATAACACTGGAAGGATTTCAATTTGTCATTGTAAATACAGAAAATTATTACTCTGAATGTTTTGGAAAGATCATAAAGATATTCCGTAGAGACCTAGAACGAGTTTGAATCAATTAAGAATCAAACCACTGTTGCTTTCCAGTTAGCATATGTTTAATTCAAACTGAATCGTACATATGACCTACCGCAGTGCTGTTTGATGTTAACACTGGAAGGATTTCCATTCATCACTGTGAATACTAGAGGGTATCACTCTGAATGTTCTAGCAATACCACAAGGATAGAGCGTAGGACTCTGTAATTTATCGCATGTGTTCTTGTGATGAACGACAACTGATATATGGAATAAGTGTCCTAATGAGATTTTTTGATGAGTCTCGATGGCTCTAGACTCTATAAGTGCATGTTTATTTGGTGATCGGAGGCTGGAGCAGACTGCCACCTATTCAATATCTACTATCTCGGAGTGAGAAAGTCGATAGAAATGAGTTGAACTCCGTGACAATAAAACAAACTTCTTTTGAGAGAAGCTTGAGTAGGCTGGGATGGGTTGTGTATTGCATCACTGGGTCCATGATGCTTTGTCTTCAATACCAGAAATCATCAACGTGATTCTGATAGTAGATGAATTGACCCGGTTTCTGCCTAAGTTGTATGGAGGGCTTCTTTCTTTACACCCTTTATCCTTACATTTCTTTTTCATTCTTCAACCCCTTCAATGCTTACCAAGACGTCATAACTAGCACCTTGTTGTGATTGTTCCAATGCTAGCTTAAGTCACTAGTCGGCATTTTACCCGTACACTCAACTACTTCATCTTTCCTAAGGACTTCTAAGTTCTAATGGATTGTCCCTGGGAAGATCCCTCCAGTTCTGGTTGGATCATAGGACGAATACCTAACCACCTTTTGACACCAATACCATCGTTAGTTAATTTGTTGAAGGGTATAGATATCGTAACCAGAAAAACCTGTTGAAAAATGCAATCAAGGTGTTGATGAAATCAATGTTTACACCTTGAAAGTTTTCTATATCACCCAAAACGCTCCCCCTACATATGTGCATCATAAAAGGAAAAGTTTTTTGCACATATTAGGGAGAGAAAGCACTTATATCAAAGATCTTATCCAAGATAACACATTTTAATCACTATTCTCCCCCTCAAAAATTGCATGAAATTGAAATTTTTGTGAAACTAGTGATAACACATGGAGAGAATAATGTGTCATCAACTTTGGAACAAATGTTTATGAAATCATTATACTCCCCCTCGAAAAGAGATTCTGTTTAAATAGGGGAGTATATGAGCAGATTGTTTTGAAATACCTTGAAAAATTATGCTCAAAAGTCCGAGAAAATTGAGTTCATGAGCTTGAAACTTTGAATGTTTTGATATAAGCTCGTGACCGAGAGAAATGAATTTCTCGTTGTTGAGGATAAGTCAAAGACTTTCCTTTATTTAGGGTCCGGGTTATAGTCTGACATGTGACTATAAGCCATTATGAGAAGAAAAATAGAAAAGATATGTTTTGAAAACATTTCAACTCTCATTCGAACTTTATGTACGTACCCGTGTCGTTATTGAACAACATTTCTAAGTACGTCCATATTATCGATGCTGAGAGACATGTCGAAGGAGAATATTTTTGGTATTTTGAAAGATTTTCTAATTTTTTTATTTTGTTTTTATAGGTTTTATATTTTTGTATTTTGATTTTCTGATAGATATATACAAGGTTACTGCTAATGTGCAAGACGTTCAAGTTCATCAAGAGTGAAACTACGCATACCAAGTCGACGAACCAAGAATTCAAATCTGTCTTGAGAAAGAGCTTTGGTGAAGATGTCGGCTAGTTGGTAGTCCGTCATGACAAAAAACAGTTCTATCGTTCCTTTTTCCACATGCTCCTTTATGAAATGGAATCGGACGACTATGTGCTTGGTCTTGGAGTGTTGGACCAGGTTACAGGATATGGCTATGGCTGATTGTGAATCACAATAAATAGGAACTTTGTTAAAGTAAAAGCCATAGTCCGTGAGTTGTGTTCTCATCCAAAGGACTTGAGCACTACACACGGATAGAGAGACATATTCTTCTTCCGCGGTGGACAACGCCGTACAGTCTTGTTTTCTTGATGACCAGCTCACTAGCTTCTCGCCTAAGAATTGTGCTCCACCGGAAGTGCTTTTGAATGTATCATGACATCCTGCATGGTCGGCATCTGAAAAACCAGTGAGATTAAAGCCAGAATCCTTCGTACACCAGAGACCCATGTGAATGGTTCCCCGGAGATAAAGAAAGATCCTTTTAACCTCTTTGAGGTGCTTCTCGGTTGGCTTAGCCTGGTACCGAGCACATAGACAAGTAGCATTCACAATGTCCGATCTACTTGAGGTTAAGTACATAAGGGACCTGATCATACTTTCGTATTTTGTAGCATCTACAAATGTCCCTTTCTTATCCAAATCAAGCTTGTGTTTAGTGTCCATTGGAGTACCAATAGGATCACAGTTCTCCATTCCAAATTTCTTTTGAATTTCAAGCACATATTTGGCCTGATATATAAAAATGCCACGGGGGGATTGGTGAACTTGGAGACCAAGAAAAAACGTCATTTCCCCCATCATGGACATTTCAAATCGACTTTTCATAAGGTCTGCAAATAATATAGAATATTTTGGGTTAGTAGAACCAAATATAATATCATCTACATAGACTTGAGCCACCAATATGTCGTGCCGTAGTGCTTGATAAACAAAGTTGGATCAATGGTTCCTTTGCTGAAGTGATTTTGTAGAAGAAATGATGCTAATTCGTCATACCATGCCCTCGGTGCTTGTTTCAAACCATAAATTGCCTTTTTCAACTTGTAGACATGGCTTGGATGTTCGGTGTTGATGAAACCTTCAGGTTGACATACATACACATCTTCTTTTAACGGTCCATGCAAGAAAGCCATCTTTACCTCCATTTGATACACAGTGAACGATTTGTGTGCAGCGTATGCCAAGAAAATCCTAATAGCTTCCATTCGAGCAACCGGGGCGAAGGATTCAGCGAAATCAATTCCCTCTTATTATTTATAACCTCTCACAACTAACTGAGTCTTGTTCCTAATGACCGTTTGCTCCTCATCCATCTTGTTTTTGAATAACCATTTCAGAGTAAGCGGATCGATATTGTCCGGTCTATGTATTAACTCCCATACATCAAGCCGGATGAACTGATTGAGTTCTTCTTACATAGACTCAATCCATGATGCATCGGTCATTGCTTCTTTCACACTAGCTGGTTCCATTGTGCTGACTGATAGTGCATAGATACACATATCACCATCGGTACGCAGCTGATTGCGTGTTGTGACTGGTCTTGAGAGATTACCAATCACTTGAACCAAAGGATGATTCTTAGTCCATTTTTGTTCATGTGGAAGTGTATGAGAAACTTGATGTGAGCACGACGGATCCACATATGATGTTGAAGGCTGAGTAGAACTTGTGGAAGTCGCAAATGGATTAACAAACTCGTGTTCGTTGAGCATCGCATTGTTTGCATTTTCAGCAACAATTTCATTCTGAAGATGAACGTGAGTAGGAATTTGCTGAGAATGTTGTTGAGTTGCTTCAGCAGTCGGATACGTGGTTGGAATATTTGGAGTCAATATGGTTGAGGTTGACGTAGATGGTGCAAAAACAGATGCCGTTGGTGTAGGTGCAGTTGGTGATTCTGGAACTACCGCAGCAGGTGAAGCCGAGACATTTTGAGGAACACCAAATGACGAAGGACCCTCCATATATTCATCATAAATTGGCCTAAATAATACTTCCAAGTCATGTTCCGAAGTTTGTAACGATGAGATTGTTGACGGTGCAAATTGAAGCGCGAGTCCTGAACTTATGTGTCCAGAAGTCTGACCTTGAAGCTCGGGATGAGAACTTCTATGTTGAGAGGCCATACCCGAGAGTTCATCAAAAGTAACATTCATAGTCTCCAATACCTTTCTTGTCCTTCGATTATAAACCCTGTAAGCACAAGCAGTTGAAGAATAACCAATGGAAAAACCAATATCACCTTTAGGTTCAAGTTAACCGATATCTTCACGGTCATTCTTCGGATAACATAAATCACCAAAGACATGTAAAAAGGAAATATCCGGTTTTCTTCCATTAATGATCTCATAAGGTGTTTTGTTGATGCGGGTGTGAATAATGGAGTGATTTTGAGTATAACATGCAGTTGCTATAGCATCAGCCCAAAGGAATAACGGTGCACTGGAGGAGAGAAGCATCGTCCGAGCAACTTCAACTAACGTACGATTCCTCCGTTCCACAACTCCATTCTGCTCTGGAGTTCTTACAGCCGAAGTTTGATGAGAAATCCCAACTTCAACAAAATAAGCTTTCAGTTTCTGATAATTATGTACCGTTATCCGTTCTTACAATGATAACAGGGGCTTGAAGTAGCACTGATGTTTTCTTCAAGAAATTGATAATTACATCTGGGGCTTCATCTTTCGAAGCAAGAAAATGAACCCATGTGTAACGAGAATAATCATCCACAATCACAAGGACATACCGCTTTCCATTAATGCTTTTGATTCTCATTGGGCCACACAAATCCATATGAAGGAGATGCAACCTATTCGTCGAATTTGGAACAGGTTTGGGTTTGTGAGGCTTCTTCTTGCTTTTACCTTTCTCACATGATGGACAAAGATGGTCTTTAGTATATTTGAACTTTGGAAGACCGGTAACGAGATCATCTTTTGCAAGTTGGGTGATGGCATCGAAATTGAGATGAGATAACCTTTGATGCCATAACCATGACTTTGTTGAAGTGGCCCGGGCCATTAGACAAATTGGAGATGCAACAGACATTTGAAAAAGATCAATGGTGTAAAGTTTTGTTGTGCGATTTCCATTCAACAGATCAATTCCTTCAAGATCCCTAACAAAGCAAGTATGACTTCTGAAGGCAACCTCCAAATCTGAATCACAAAATTGCCCAACCAAGAACAAATTGTGTCCCAAGCCATCAACAAAAGAAACTCTGGTGATGATAATATTTCCCCAATGAAGATCACTATAGCCTAGAAATGCCGCAACATGATCATTTCCAAATCGAACAGTTCCCATAAAACGCCATACAAAGTTCTTGAGAAGACTTCGATTCCCTGTCATATGTTTGGAACAGCCCGTGTCCACGCACCAGAGACAAATTTCAACAGCCTGCCAATGATAAGAGAAAAAGAAAATTTGGCAACCGAAGAAATAGGTTCCTGTATGGTTAAGTAATAATCACGCCGTATCACATACCGACATTTCACTATCAGTATGAGATCTACTAGAATCAATAACATGACCATTAGAGGCAAAATATCATCCAGTAGACAACCACTTAGAGGTAACTCTAGGACTTCTAGGCGTAGCAAGACTTTCAGTGGATCCTACCTTCTTAGTTTTCGGAACATACACTTTAGCCTTAGGAGTGCTGTGTGTTTCGCTGATAGAAAGCTTGTCAAGACGAGTGTAACCACCATAGTTCAAACCATTCATAGTCAAACCACAAACATCATGACTAAAAGTAAAGAAACATTGAGCACAAATAACTTCAGATTTTTCATTCCGAATAGCAAGTTTAAAGTCATTACATTCAGAAGAATTAAGTTTCTGATTATGAATAAAAAACGGTAAATTCCTACGGTGTTCTTCTACTTCCACATTATTAGCCTTGGGACGACTACTTCTAGAGCAAAATGGACCCTATCATTCCTTGTATTGCTCGTAGGCTGTGGCCTTCTGCTCTTAGTGTAGTTGTTCATTCCTGTAGAGAAAGACACACGCTTGTTAGAATTAGCATTTTTTAAATCAATGACTTGTGGTTGTGCGATAGTGGTCGGTTTTGTCCTAACGCTTGCTTTATGTTGGTTGTTAGGCACAGAGATATCTACCCTAGGTTGAGATGAAGGTCTAACGCGAAATATTCCTGGGGCAATAACTGCAGCTTTCATTCCAGCAGGCTTGGGAAATGGTGTTACGGCAATACGAGTGGGTCCCGAGGTTGCTGGTTTTTGGATCATCGTATCCACAATCGAGCTAGGCTCAGAAGTCTTATCTTTTAACAAGGCCTTTAATTTACAGTTCTCACAGATTTTATCGATAAGTTTCTGATAGACAGACTTGCTTTGTTCAACAGCCCGCTTATATGAAACGACAACAGATTCTAAATCTGCAATCTTAGCCTTAAACTTCTGAACATTACCATTACTAGCACTCTCTAACCCTGAAGAGGCCAAATTTGGTTCCTTAGCCCCTCCTAACTGAGCCTGCAACCGAGCAATAGTTTGTTGCATTTCATTGTAAGCTTTTTCATACGAAATCTTGTCATATTTGCATTCATCACATTTTTTGACAAATTTATTCCAAAGATCGGTGAATTCGTTATCTTTTTTAATGACATAAGATTCCATTTTCTCTTTCATAAGATCAAACTCAGTTTGAAGGTTTTCAGTATGCGACACAGAGGTACTTAACTCAACAGGGCTACTATCAATACAATCACGAGCTTTAGAGAGGCGTTCAAGATCATTTTCCAAAACTTTGACTTTTTCAAGAGATTCATCAACTTCCTTCGCCAAAGATTTAACGTCCTCAACAAAGTTGACAAATTCTTTTAGAAAAGCATTTTCCAAATTGCCTAACCTAGCATCAACTTGATTAATAATCGGATTAATATCGTTTTGAAGAATTTTCTGGACCTCAATATGAACAGGTGATGTAAAATTTCCTCCAGTTATTTTGGAATTAACAACACGTTTAAGGATGACAAAGTTATCTTTAAGCTCGTTTAGAAATCGGCGTGTGATACTCGGTTTAGGAGGGTCATCAGACAATTCCTCACTTGGTAGCAAAAGCATTTCAGTACTCGTTTTAGACCGAACAAAAACAGTTGGAGGAATGATTTTCGGATAATAAACAGGTGTCACTTATTTATCAAGCTTTTTCATTCTTAATCGAGTCTCTTCAGCAAGTTCAGTAGTTTCCTCGGAATCATGCACAATAGGAGGATCATGCTCATCAGACAATAGCACACTACCATTATATAAAGTTTCATTAGTGGCCTGAACTTGCTTAATGTATCCGGGATTAGGGGGAAGAGGACAACCTAAAGCCAATTTGTATCGAGTGTAATTTATCTCATTCACTTTTGGTGCGAGCATATTTATCGTCTGCATAGTTTAGCCATGTTTGACTAAAAGGTTGTCTAATTCTCTAATCCTATCCTTAGCTTTGCAAAAATCCTCAAGAAGCCCATCTTCTCGAATTTTGAAATCATGTTTCAGCTTTTTTCGTTCTTCTTTTAACTCCAAAATAGTAGATTTTTCAGTTGAAAGCTGTTGATTAAGAGACGTGATTTCATCATTCAATTCACTTATCTTTTTAGCACTACTTAAGTGTAAGACATTTAATTTCTTAGTTGTGCATTTTTCTTGATAAACCGATGTAGCATGAGCATGTTCAAGTTCTTTAATTTTAGCCTGATGAATTTCAAATCATTTCTCCCGTTCCTTATATCCCGCAAGCTCAGTGGTCAATTTGGCATTAGAATCTCTAAACTTATTATTAACCACCGTAGCATGATCTACATCCTTAGCAAGCTTGTCAAATAGTGATTTATAATACGCATGTGTCTCATCAGGAAGGGTTGTAGGCTGAGCAACTTGATCTACACTAAGGTCCACACAGGGCTCCTTCGAAATAATATTACTATTATTCGTTTGGTCCCCGTGTGTCTCAATGTAGGGCTCAAGCATCTCAGTATACTCTTCCTCCTGATTAGACATACAATATATATCATTATCATCAAAACTTGGGTGTACCTCAGAGGGACCGTCTGAATCATAGACGGGAGCTCTGTCATCATGCATTCCTGAGGTTGATGCTTGCTGTAAGTTTGCCATCAAGATATAGTTGGCATTCGCCTCTTCTTCCTCGTCATATTCTATAGTAGAAGCCATAAGATCAAATTCCTCAACTTGAAGTGGAATCCCTGCCTCTTCTTTTTGTGCTATGAGAAGCTGAGTCTGAAGATAAGCAACATCCCTCTTCTTTTTGGCAGTGCAATCTCGAGCATAATGACCAATTCCCCTGCAGTTGTAGCACTGAACCTGATGATTTTTGTTTCCATTTCCCATACCAGTATTCTCAGCCCTTGCAGCCACAATGTTTCCCATCTGATTACCAACCGCTGGCACAACTATTAAACCATTCTGATTACCCACATTTGGAACATTCGGATTCTGACCACGATTTTGTCCATACTGATTTCTTGCATTCCCAACATTCTGACCATATTGTGTCCCAGCAGCTACCAATTGACGATCTTGATTCGCGTTCATGAAAGGTTGAACAATCTGCCTATTTCTAGTGTTCGAGGAGATTCTCTGATTGTTGTTGGTGGGGTTAATGGTAAATTTGAATGCCTTTGCGAGAAGAGCAAGACCAGTATTAATCGCATGAGTAGGATCGGTGATGTCATCAAAACAGGCAATGGGTTGTTCTAAGTAGTTCACCGTAGCAGGGGGTTGATATCCATAAGGAGTGAGTTGTTGTTGTTGTTGTGATATGAAGTTACTTGATGAGGTTTGATGGTAAGGTACCATGGGATATGACATAGATGGTGGAGAGTTTTCCATGAAAGCCAATGGATCTTGTGTCTTGGCACGTCTTTCAGCCCTAACTTCATTAGCTTCATCTTGATTCATCTTCAAGTCATCATATACTTGAGTGTAATCCACTACATGAAGATCCTTGGTTTGATTGACAAGAGTGACATATCTTGACCATTCAGAAGGAAGATTATCAAGAAATTTGATGTTTGCAGCAATTTGTGCAGGTTCATGTTTGTTTCTTCTAAGATGATTCATGAGGGTTGAAAATCGATGATAGTAAGGTTCAATTTGTTCCCCTTCAGTAGACGTGAATTTCTCCCATTCACGAAGCAACTTAGTTTCCTTCTCTTGCAAACCAATTTCACTCCCCTTCATCATTTTCTGAATTCTAAGCCACATCTCGTGTGCGGTTTCACAACTATCGACAGCTGCATAAACATCTTCGGGAAGTCCCATAAGGATGACTTGAATTGCTTGATCATCAGCGTCGAGTTGTTTAGATTCAGCTTCAGTTAATTCTTCATCCGTTTGCTCATGACTTGAGTCAGCCACTGGGTTAGCATTCGTAGGGTCCCCAGGCACAATGATGGTTCTTCTAACATACGGACCTTGTTGAATCGATTTGACAATCAATTTTCCCAAAGGTTTACATTTTGCATAACGAAGGAGACGACTAGCCCATGTAGTGTAGTTCTCCTTGGTAAGCATGGGAGGACGATTCTCAGTACCCGCAGCGTAAATATCTTGTTGAGACGTCATCGAAGAAGTCGTGTGAAAAACAGGATCTCAATTCGTAGAAAGCATAATGTTGAAGTTAAAATCCCTGAAATATGATTAAATCCCCTAAAAATGAGCTCTCCTGAAACCAAAAATTCCAAGACCAAAAAAACACACGTTTTCGGAATAAAGGTTTTTCGGAATATTCACTTTTTCAGTAAAATGGATTTCTTCGGAATAAATGGCTTTTTCGGAAAAAACACTTTTTCGGAATAAACACTTTTTCGGAATATTCACTTTTTCAGAAAAAATGGTTTCTTCGAAATAAAGATGTTTTCAGTAAATTCTACGGAATAATGAATTTTTCAGAGATTTCTTCGGAAAAATGGGTTTTTAGTAAAATCTTCGGAATAAGTAGATTTTCAGTAAAATCTTCGGAATAAGTGGATTTTCAGTAAAATCTTCGTAATAAGTGGATTTTCAGTAAAATCTTCGGAATAAGATGGATTTTCAGTAAAATCTTCGGAATAAGATGGTTTTCAGTAAATTCTTCGGAATAAGATGGTTTTCAGTAAAAACTGCTTTTTCGGAATAACAGGATTTTCAGAAAAATCTTCGGAATAAGATGGTTTTCAGAAGAAACTTCGGAAAAAAATGAACTTTCAGAAAAATAAAAACCCTTTTCCGAAATGAAAAATTTCGGAATAACTAACCCTTTTTCGAAGATTTATCCGAAAATAAAGGTGATACAGAAGGAGGCGACAGAGATGATGCTAAACCACCAAAACACAATCACGAATCCACCAAAATCAATAACCACTTCGATCACACCAATAACAACACCTCAAAACCTCAAATACTAATCGAATCCAATAGCCTAAACCAAAAAAAACCACGAAATCAATACCAAAGCCACTCCAAATCAACACCAAAGCTAACTACGAATCCCTTGGCGAATGATACCACTTGTAGGACTAAATCACACGACTAATCAAACACAAATAACATGATGATGATTAAACTAAAAAAGAAGGATTAAATTAAGATGAAGAGAAGAAAAGAAATACAAAGTTGGTGTTTTCCTAGTGAGAGAAACAAACACACCTTTCTCTCTCTAGAACTAATCAAAATGAAAAGCACACACACAAATGAGGATTAGGAGACATTTTTTACTAACTAAGAAATGTTTAGGAAGCCTTCCTCATTTGTGTGTTCGGGACTAAATCTCGTTACATAAACAATAATAACTAAAAACTCTCGATATCATTAAATAACATTTTTCACGAGCTTCGCAAAGATATATTATATGACCATCACTTTAATTACTTCTAACACAAAAGCTTGATGGGAAACTTATATATCTATGTAATACCCGACCTGATATTTCATATTCAGTTCATTGTCTGAGTTAGTATATGCATGCTTCATTACAATCTCATTTAGATGTTGCTTTAAGAGTACTTAGGTATCTTAAAGGAGCACCTGGTGAAGGTATTGTTTATGAGAAATCTTCTTGTAAAACTTTAAGTGCTTATGCTGATTCAGACTGGGCTAAATGTAAGCTTACTAGAAGGTCTATCATAGGATATTGTGTATATATGTTTGGAGGGTTGGTGTCCTGGAAAAGTAACAAACAAGCTACTTTGTCTAGGTCATCAACTAAAGCTGAATATAGATTTATGGCGTTTGTTGTTTGTGAAGTGATGTGGTTGGTTAAAATCTTAACAGATTTGAATATTAAGAATGTGATTCCTGTCAGTTTGTTCTGTGATAATAGTTTAGCTATACAAATTGCTGCTAACCCAGTGATGCATGAAAAGACGAAACATTTTGATCTAGATGTGCATTTAGTAAGAGAGAAAGTTGCATCAAGGTTGATTAAAACTATGAAGGTAGATTCTAGTTCACAGATTGTAGATGTTTTCACAAAAGGTTTTGGAACGGTTCAGCATCAATTTTTGTGTTCCAAGCTTACACTTAAAAATCTGTTTAAGTCATAAGCTTGAGGGAGGATGTTGGAAGTATGTTTTCAGTATTGGATATATTATATTCTATAAAGGCTTATTAGCAAATGCAGGTGTTCCATACTTAGAGGGTTTCTTAAACTTGAGGGACTCCTTGTGCCAAAGTTCTAAAGTTTCAGGACGTTGCTATATAAAGACTGAAGCTGCGTTTATTCATCATAATTTTCATACAGTCAACGCATTTTCTCTCTCAAAAGTTGTTAGGGTTTTCATCTATATTCTTGATCTTGTTTGTGATCACGTCTTGTGATTGACAGTTTGGTTTGATCAGTTTGATGTCATTTTAGAGTCTGTATTTCATTCGTGTAGTATCCATTTTGGGGATTGTACATTATCTTTTGTATTTGTAGTGATAGCATCCTATTGGGGACTATCCATCAATAAAGATCTTTTAGTAATCTCTTGTTCTTGGTTTTACACAAACTGGTTATATTTTTCACAAGTACAGATGCTTCTTTCCAGTTAAAAGCTCGACGAGAACAATTCCAAAACTATAGACATCTCCCTTTTCAGTGAACTGGCTAGACTGAAAATATGACGGGTCTAGATACCCGGCGCTTCCTCTGACTAGGGTGGTTAAGTGCATTTGATCACCCACGATAGGTACAGATATTCCAAAGTCTGAAAGTTTCGCTCTGAATTTTTCATCGAGGAGTATGTTGGATGATTTGATATCTCTATGGTATATAGGAACAGAAGTTGCGGAATGCATGTAGGCCAGAGCTCCTGCTAAGTCTATAGCAATTTGCAGCCGCAAACTCCACATAGTAGGAAATTCATAATTCTCACCATGTATAAACTGATACATATATAACACCCCCAATTTACATTGCGCAGCAGAAATACACAATTGGGTGTTATTCACAAACTTCATTTCACAAACTCTTTAAACGACCCAAAAACAGTATATTTAGGGATGAATAAGGAAATAATTGAAATCAATGTCTAAAACCTTCAATCCCAAGTAAAATCAGTTTAAAATATATCAGAGTAGCGTACAGGTTTCCCTAGGATCTTAATCAAAACAACAAACCTTTTACGAAAATACTTGGCCATTTACTGTATGTTTATGACAATAGGGAAAGAAATCTGTTTTATACCAAATTACTACAAAAGCAATCCGCAATCCTTCTCCAGCAAGCTCCAGCAGCAATCCACTTCAAGTACTTAAAATACATGCTTAAAATCATCAACACAAAGGTTGAGCGATTCTATAGGTTTTCCAAATCAACATTTGAACACAAGAGAAAAATCAATCAAGATCATTTAATAGAATTGTTGATCATACTATCTATTATTCTGGCAATCTGGCATATAACAATAGTTATTTAATTGTATTAAGCTCATGACACCGACCCCTTAACTTAGTCACCCACGCCTAATTCCGGCATGACTAGATAAATTTCAGTGCCCCTACTAGGGTATCAATTGCAAGAATACCAATTCTCATTCTCGTAAAATTATCCTTCCCAGCGGGTTACTCAGCGTAAAGCCCTGGTCTTAGATATGGTCGTCAGCCCAATAGTACTATTATTAGAATAAGCGGCTATTCCTAACTCACAACATCAAGTCAGAAGATAGTTAATGGCTCATGAATTTAGGGACTTTTGCAATTTAGGTACTTATACAATTCAAAACAACAAAGGCAACAATGGCAACATTCGGGTCCAAACAATCAATCATGACTTGTATTCATTTTACTTTCAAATAGCATGTATCCCCCTCGAGGGATTAAAATCATTCAAAACAGTTACAAAAGCGAGCCTATAGACACACCTGGAGTAATAGCAGTAGCAAGACGATCTTCGACGATAGTTGATGCCCGATAAACACAAAACCCGCAACCTATCAAATAAGGCACGTTCATCAATAATAAACTCAAGAAAAATCCATACTTAGTAACATCAAACTCAAAATCATAAAATCAAAACCAACCCAAAATGAAAACAATACAAGTGACCTTTTACTCCATCCTATATGTTTATTCTATTAGTTAATTCTTTCTATAAAAATTTGCCGGTACACACCAAATGTACAAGCTCATTTACCCCACTTAAACAGGTCAATTTTTATGATACTAATCAGAAATATCACTTACTATATATAGAAAGACCTGTAAAAAGCCCATCAAAAGATTTTATATTTAAAGTTCCCTGCCCGACACATCTTTGAACTATAAAAACCGGACAGTTTTACGTCAACAACTCATATATTTAACTCATTTATTTTTTTCCGTTTATAAAACCGACACTCAACTTTGAAAATAAACTCAACAACCTCATACTTAACACTTATCATCAGTACTTGACACATTTCAAAATCCTTTTTATAGTCCCCGAGATTCGATCCAAATATCGACAACAATTATATATTGTGTCGATACTCGTCTCCCGGTACACGAATAATCATACTAACGTAACTTTTCGCTCGTTTGGAGCTAGAAGCTCTACCTTATACCAAAACGAAGCTAAAAACATCCTCTACAACAATATCTAGTTAGTTCATCTCAAACTCAAACTCATATTTTCAGAAAATTAACTTTAATAATCTGTTATAAAATATATATATATATATATATATATATATATATATATATATATATATATATATATATATATATATATATATATATATATATATATATAAATCATTCAAAATCAATTTTTCACCATATTTTAACATCATTTTTACCACTATAACCATCCTACTATTACTACTTTCAATCATAACACACTAAGTCATCCTAGATGATCATATCATAAAAACCCAACTAAAAAATTTCAGCATGCAATCATCAAAAATGATATATAAACATATAAACACCTACATACAACAAGAATTTAAGATCAACACATATGATTTTCATCCAAAAATGGGTTTTTCAAAAATGTTCTTGCATGTAAGAAATTTTTATACCAATGTGTAGAGAATCAAGAAACTAGAATGGGTCTTCAATTGGTTTTAATAGATTCAACCTCAAAATTGATTTGATGGTGGTTTTGTGGTGGCTAGGGGTGACGGAAAAAGAGAGGTGGGAGAGAGGGATGAGAGAATTTTTGTGTTAGTGGAATTTTTGTGTGTGTTTGCTTATTATTTTTCCTTTTATATGGAAAAAGTATAGGGTAGTTTTTGCCAATTGTGATTCTTTTAGACCAAAGTGCAAATACTTTGTTAAAAAGCGGGAAATGACTATTAGTCACTTTTGAAAATATTTACGGGTCTCGGGTTTCATAAAAATACTTCTCAAAACTTAAAACGCACACAAAATATGATATTATATAGTCCCGGCACGACTTAATACGACATTAAAATAAAAACGTCAAAGTATTAAACATCGACATGTTTAAAATAAAACGTAAAATTTTTTGGGCATCCGTTGATCGTCATTACTAAAAATCCTCGCAACTCATCAAAACGTAAAAATAAAATTTTTAACATCATCCAATTAAAATCACCCATCGTCATGACAATCAACCTCATCAAAAATTTCAAAAATATACGTAAAATATAATTAAATAATGACCATGGTTTTGGGTTGTTACATCCTACCCTCCTAAAAGAGAGCGACGTCCCGGCGCTCAACCCACCTCATACTCGTACTTCCTCACTTCTAGAGTCAACGTGACCTCTTATCCTCAAGAGATACTCACGTCTTTCACACCAGTCCAACTCAATTCTTATGATATCACCATATCCACAACTATTATTACACTTCAACTTTCAAGTTCATCTTCTATTATGCTAATATTCCTTCATCATTCATACTCCTTCTGCATCACTTTCTCTGTTTCATTCCTGCCCTAATACTCTGACAACTTGACCCACAACTATGTTAGTTCTCAAATTACACCTCTTAACTACTGATATGATGATTATCATCCATACAGATTTCATCTTCACTAGGTTCCATTAGTCCTAATAGTGAAATATTTAAGATATCATCATCCTTTCATTCCGTCCATTGCTTTCCGAAAATACGCAATATTCCTTCTTAACTCAATTCTTCACACTTTCTCTAACACCCCCAAATTTCCAGGCAGCGGAATACATCATTGGGTGCTAAACAATGATACAACAAAACATAGTTTATAAAGAACGACTCGAAAAGAGACGTTTCAAATTTATCGTTCCTAAAAAATTTGTCAGAGTAGCGTAGTCCCAAGACATCGTAACCAAAGTACAACCAAAACAAAAGATTTAAATTGTTTTGAACAAAAGGAACGACAAACATTCAAAGAGTTTATATTACAAAAGTAGTGCACAACATCATCCCCGTGGCTTCCAAGCTTCACACTTCCTGATTACCTGAAATACATGTGAGAAAAATCATCAGCAAAAATGCCGAGTGAATCTATAGGTTTATATAATCATTTTGAACACAAGGAAAGATTATAAGTTTGTGGCATACTTGAAAGCAACAAGCATCAAATAATAATTTGCATCAACAATGATAATTATATATAGCATAAATTGTAATAAGCTCATGGAACCGAGCCCTTAAGCACTTCCTTTAGAGGTCTGATATGACAGGAGATTTATTAGTTGTCATTACCTCCAGATTATTGGTACATTGCCGTATACCTGACTTCTCAATACAATATGCTCAAACAGTGTGGAGGTCGGGCCTAAGCTTCTATGACAAGTCCACAACAAACTGAACCGGGGCGGTTTTCCCCATAGATCTATTAATTGTACTAGCAGCTAGCCCATCATAAGCTAGTTAACGGTCCAAAATTGAGGCTTTAACAAAGGCAATCACTTAATGCAATTTAAAGGCAACCACGGGTCCATTCATAGAGGGACAAGCATACCATAAAATCTTGTGTTCTAAGTTTACAAAACATGTATTCCCCCTCGAGGGTTTTAAAATATTTGAATGAGCTCAAACGAGGCTATAGACTCACCTTAAGTAGTAGAAGTAGTTGAAGACGATCGTCGACGATAGTAGATGCCCGATAAATACGACAACCGCAACCTAACAAATAAGGTGCGTACATTAATAATAGACTCGAGAAATAAATCATACATAACAACATCAAACTCAGACTCATAAAACCACAATACACTCGAGAGTAAACGATATAAATAATTTCATTATACTTTACTACTCATTTACTTTACTATTTTATACTTTTTATCAAAATTCGCCGGTACATACTACATGTACTAGCTTATTTACCCCTTTTAAACTTGTCAATCGTTTATGAAACGACTCGATAAACTAACTTACTATATACAGAAATTCCTCCTACAAGTTTATCAAATGAAATTACTTTTAAAGTCCTTTACCCGACTCGTTTTCAAACTACAAAATCCGGACAGATTTACGTTAATTTTTCATACAACCGTTTTAACTTATTTAAACGACTCCGTTTACAAAACCGACACTCGGGTTTTAAAGTAAACTCAACTTATAAAGTAAAAACTTCATTATCAGTAGGTTACACATTTCAAAACTTCCATTTAGAGTCCCCGAGATTCGATCCAGATATCGACAACAACTATATGTAGTGCCGATACTCGTGTCCCGGTACATGATCATTCAAAACATCATAACTTCGCGCTCGTTTGGAGCTAGAAGTTCTACCTTATATCAAATCGAAGCTAATAAAATTATCTACAACCCTAGGCTATAAGTTAAGCGATTTTAAAAACATAAAAATTCGGATTTTACAGTTTACTTACTGTTATAAAATGACTACCAAAATCTTAAACAAAATCAACTTTTTGATCAAAACCAACCATAGAAATGTTCATTCCTATACCCTAACATCAACATATATGAACTATAACATCTAAATCATCATAAAAATTAAAACCTTTGAATCAAAATGAAGTTTTTAACAAAGTTTTTAGCAAGAACACCATGGATCATGCTAAGAACACCATGCATGATCATGGTTTCTACCTACCAACATCAAGAAAATAAAAAATGCTTGCATGTGTAAAATTCTTACACCAATATGATCCTTGATCAATTCTAAGAATGGGTCTAGCTTTGGTTTAGCTTAATTCATCCTCAAACTCAAGTAAAAATTGAAATTGTATGGATTTGGGGTGGTGGGTGGTGTTTCGGCTTAATAGAGAGAGAAAGAGAGGATGAGAGAATTTTTTTTGAGTGGAAAATGTGTGTGTGTGTGTGTATGTGTGTTTGTTTAAGCTTTTTATATAGTGGTGGAGAGACCTTGGTTTCAATTTGGCAATAGTTGTGGCTAAAAATGAAAATAGTTAGCTAAAAAGCGGGAAATAATTATTAGTCAATTTTGAAAATATTTACGGGGCTCAGGTTTCGTAAAAATACTTTTTAAAAGTTTAAACGCACACGAAAAATAATAATATAACGACTCGATACGTATTTAAAACGATATCGTCGAAAGTATTAAATATCGAAACGATCGATAATAAAATATAAAATTGTGGGCATCCGTCGGTATCGCGGTCACTAGTAGTCCTTGTTGCTCGTCAAAATATTAAAATAAAATATTTAATATCGGTTTCAACTTAAACCGTTAAACATAATAATATTTAATGTTATAAAATACTTCAAAAATATTTGAAAAGTAAGAATTAAGTAATGACCTTATTTTGTGGGTTTTACATCCTCACCACCTTAGGAGAGCACCGTCTCGGGGCTTACTTCTCCTTAGGTCCATCTACGTATAAATGCGGATACTTGCTCTTGAAGTAGTCCTCTCGCTCCCAAGTGTATTCGGGTCCACGTCGGGAATTCCATCGCACTTTCACTATCGGGATCCGACTTTTCTTAAGCCGTTTCACCTCTCGATCCATAATCTCCACCGGTTCCTCAATAAAATGAAGCTTGTCATCCAAATGAATCTCCTCAAGTGGAATTATCAAATTCTCGTCCGCCAAACACCTCTTAAGATTAGAAACGTGAAAAGTATTGTGAATAGCACTTAACTTCTCTAGCAATTCCAACTTATATGCCACAGGACCAACTCGATCAATAATCTTGAATGGACCTATATAGAGTGGACTAAGCTTTCCTCGCTTGCCAAATCAAATTACTCCTTTCCAAGGTGATACTTTCAGCATAACCATGTCGCCAGTATCAAACTCCAATGGTTTTCTCCTCTTATCCGCATAACTCTTCGGTCTACTACGAGCTGTTAATAAACGATTCTTGATTTGCACGATCTTTTCAGTCGTTTCTCTAATCAATTCAGGACCCGTCAACTGAGTTTCTCCAACCTCACACCAACCAACTGGTGATCTACACTTTCGCCCGTAAAGTGCTTCAAAAGGCGCAGCCTTGATACTTGCATGATAACTGTTGTTGTATGAGAACTCCACCAAAGGCAAGTGTCGATCCCAACTACCTCCAAAGTCTATTACACACGCTCGTAACATATCCTCCAAAGTCTGAATAGTCCTTTCACTTTGTCCGTCCGTTTCCGGATGATACGCAGTGCTCATGTCCAACTGAGTCCCCAAAGCTCGCTGAAGCGATTTCCAAAACTCAAATGTGAGCCGACTATCTCGATCAGAAATAATTGACAAAGTAACTCCATGTCTACAAACAACTTCCTTAAAATACAACCGAGTAAGTTTGTCTATGTCACCAGTTTTCTTTATCGGCAAGAAATGAGCCGACTTAGTCAACCGATCAACAATCACCCACATCGTATCATAAACCACTAGATGTTCTCGGAAGTCCCGAAACAAAGTCCATAGTGATCTTCTCCCATTTCCATTCTGGGATTTCAGGTTGTTGCAATAAACCCGAAGGTCTCTTGTGCTCAAACTTCACCTTAGCACACGTCAAGCATTTACTAACATAAGTAGCAATGTTAGCCTTCATATTCGGCCACCAGTAGCATTTCTTCAAGTCTTGGTACATTTTATCCGATCCTGGGTGAATCGAATATTTAGACTTATGAGATTCGTGCATAATTAGATCTCTCAGTCCTCCATATACTGGTAACCATACACGATTCTCGAAATACCGAATTCTGTCATCACGAATTTCGAATATAGGTGTCATCCTTCTACCCAAGTCTTCCTTTCTCACATTCTCCTCTTTCATCGCCTTTGTTTGAGCTTTAAGTATTCGATTAGATAAATCAGAATAAGTTTTCATGGCTAAAGCTCTAACCCTTTTGGTTATTTCTCTATCCTTCCTACTAAGAGCATCGGCAACTACATTCGCCTTGCCGGGATGATAGCAAATTTGAATGTCGTAATCACTAAACAATTCTACCCATCTTCTCTGCCTCATATTGAGCTCCTTCTGATCCAAAATATGTTGCAGGCTTTTATGATCGGTATATACCACACTCTTTGTACCGTAGAGATAGTGTCTCCAAAGTCTAAGAGCAAAGACAACAGCTCCTAATTCCAAATCATGTGTAGTATAATTCTCCTCATGCTTTCTCAATTGACGAGATGCATATGCGATCACTTTCTCCCTTTGCATCAACACAACGCCAAAACCCTTACGTGATACGTCACAATATACCACAAAGTCTTCAGTTCCATCGGGCAAAGCCAAAATTGGTGCAGAACACAGCTTCCGCTTCAAAGTTTGGAATGCTTCTTCTTCTTCTGAACCCCACTCATACTTCTTGTTTTTCTCTGTAAGTTTAGTAAGAGGTTTCGAAATTAAATAGAATCCTTCGATGAATCACCGATAGTACCCAGCTAATCCCAGGAATTGTCTAACTTCAGTCGGGGTCGTAGGCCTATCCCAATCTCGAATAGCTTCAATTTTGGAAGGATCAACATGAACACCGCTACTATTGATCACGTGCCCAAGGAATTGGACTGAATCCAACCAAAAATCACACTTGGAGAATTTTGCATACAACTTCTCCTTCTTCAACAACTCCAAAATAATCTTCAGATGACTTTCATGCTCCTTCCGACTTTTGGAATAAATCAGGATATCGTCGATAAATACAATCACAAACTTGTCGAGGTATGGTTTACACACACGATTCATTAAGTCCATGAATACCGTAGTTGCATTAGTTAACCCCAAACGGCATCACTTGAAATTCAAAGTGTCCATAACGCGTCCGAAAAGCTGTAATAGGTATGTCCTCCTCTTTAACACGAAGTTGATGACAACCTGACCTCAAGTTGATCTTCGAGTACACACACGAACCTTGAAGTTGATCGAACGAATCATCAATCCTAGGAAGTGGATAACGATTTTTGATAGTTAACTTGTTCAACTCTCGGTGGTCTATGCACATTCTGAACGATCCATCCTTCTTCTTTACGAACAATACTAGAGCTCCCCAAGGTGACGAACTTGGTATAATGAACCCCTTCTCCATTAACTCCTTCAACTGATCTGCCAACTCCTTCATCTCTGACGGTGCAAAACGATATGGTGCATGCGCCACCGGTGCAGCTCCCAGCACTAGATCAATCTTGAATTCGACTTCTCGCTGGGGCGAAAGCCCTGGCAAGTCATCGGGAAATACTTCAGGAAAATTACGAATAACCGAAACATCTTCCACACGCCTTACCGGTAGTTCTTTCTCCACAACTTGAGCCAAGAACAGGTGACAACCTCTTTCTACATATTTCCCCGCCTTGATACAAGATATCACCGTCAGACGAGATCTACCGACATCACCTTTAACTACTAACACCTTGCCTCTAACCGGTATGTGAACAACTTTCTCCCCACATACAATCACCGCATCATGAGCAACCAACCAATCCATACCAACAATCACATCAAACGAACCCAACTCTATCGGCATCAAATCAATTTCAAACAAATGATTTGCTAATTTCAAAGGACACTTCTTAAATATAGTGGTAGTACTAACTAATTGTCCATCAGCTAACTCGACCTCATAACTAGCATTTAGGCTCGTTGGCTCAATATCAATTAAACGACTAAAGGAAGTGCTTATAAAGCTCCTATCAGATACTGAGTCAAACAACACACTAGCATAACGATGGCTGAGTAAGAACGTACTCGTCACCATATTTGGACCTTGTGCCTGATCAGCATCCTTAACAACATAAACTGCCCTAGCAGCTTCACCTGCTTTCTTGTTCTTCCACTTCGAACATTGAGGGCGAATATGATCACGTTCTCCACATTCAAAACAAGTCCTGATTGGAATAGCATTCGCTCTAGTGGTAGGGACCTTTGTCTTGCATTTCTCCACAACATGCCTAACCTTTCCACATTTAGTGCACCTTGGTGGACAATCACCAAAGTGATAAGCACCACAGATCTTACATTTCTGGGATGGTCCCCCATGGTTAGCATTATCATTCTTGTTAGTTGCAGCTCTAGCCCCATCATTTCTCTTCTGATTGTACTTCCTATGGCGGTTACTACCCTGATTACCAGTCTGCGAATTCTCCCATTTCCTTTTACTACCCTCAGCAGCTCTCTCGGCCCTATCTTGAACTTTCTGCCCCATGAGTGTATGAGCCATTCTTACAGTTTCAAGAAAGTTCTTTGGTCGAGATGAATTTTTCTCACCTTTAATGTACCCAGGAAGCCCTTTAATGTATTGATCCATCTTTTTCTTCTCAATAACAAAAGCATCTGGACACGACAAAACCAACTCATTGAATCTGCTAGTGTATGCAGCAATGTTATTATCTTTCAGCTTCCAGTGCCTCAACTCATCCTCCAAAGCAGATAACTCTTCTTCTGGAAAGAACTCTTCTTTCAGCGACCTTTTAATTTAATCCCAAGGTTTCCTGTTTGCAGCTTCTAGACCGACTGTAGCAACTTGAGTCTTCCACCAGCTTAAAGCTCGATCCTTGAAAGTAGCAACTGCGAACTTGACCTTGTTCCTTTCTGAGCAATCACTAATATCAAATTTTGTTTCTGTTTTCTCAATCCACCAGAATAATTCCAGTGCTCCACCAGTTCCTTGAAATGTAGTAGGTCCACACTTCATGTATCCAGCAAAAGTACACTCTTTAACTACAGCAGCAGCCTGAGCAACCTCATCTGCAGGATTCTCAGCTACACCTGCTCCTCCAACAGCTTCTGGTCCAACATGTTCACCTTCACCTTTAGCACTGATATGTGTGTAAACACACATCTTTTCTACCACTTAATTACAGTAATAATCGGACCAAAACGTGTATTTTATGTCTTTTATGTCGGAATTATGCGTGGTTTGTGTTTTTGTTGTGATTTAGGACGAAAAGGTAAAAAGTGGAGAAAACACGGGAAATCACGGGCATTTACGGACTTTTATTGAAGAAAAAGATGAAAGACGAAGTCAAGAAGTCAAGAGTGCAAAAAGAACGGAAGTCCAAGACCAATTCTGAAGATTTATCGAAGAAAAAGTCAAAAGACGGAAGTTTATCAAAAGCCGAGGAACTCAAGTCTATTTTATTGAAGAATTAAAAGAAGAGTTCAAGAGAAATCCCGAGCCACAAGTCAATGGTGTCCAAGTTTAAAGAAGATTAGAAGAATAAAGGACTAAGTGCGCAATTAACAAAAGATTAAAGAAGAGGAGGGACCTAAGCATGCAATTAAGGAGAAAGGAAGGAGGGAGGAAGCTTCCTAAGCTCCTCCCTAATCTCCCCTATATATAGCCTATTAGTGTTATCATTTGTTTTTGTTGGCTAATTTGACACATTAGTTCTTCCACTTTATTTTATGTACTTTTAATTACTTGTCATTTTAAATACTTGTCTTGCACCTTAATTTTTTTAAATTCCAAGTAAGTCTTTTAATTTTGTTCTTTAATCTTTAAGTTTTTAATCTTCTTGTTCATCTTCTTTTTATAAATCTTTGTTTGTGTTGATTCAAAGTTTTCAATCTTAATCTTTTTCATCTTCTTTTTATATAAAGTTTAAATCTTTTTAAGTTTTCGTGTCTTGTTTTCAAAGTTTTTATAAGTTTTGATCATTTACCTTGCTTATTGGTAGCTTATTGTCTTTTCACTTTGCTTATTATCCTTGAAAAGTTAAGATTTTTGAGCTTATTTTCGTACTTTTTGTGTTTTCCTATTTTTTAGGAATTCTGGTAAGAATTCGGAACTTTTGCCCTAAATTGCGAATTTGTCTCCTCCTGAGTTGCGAAATTGAATGTTCATAATTTCGCAACTATTGAGAAATCTTCCCTGTGATTGCTTTGAATACCACTTGGTATTGCGAATTCTTTCATCATTTCAAAATTATTGCGGAATTGAACTTCAGGAATTGCGAATTTGTGTGTTGTACCAATTGCGGAATCTTGCCATACGGATTGCGAAATCATGTCATCAATTGCGGAATTATGCCCATCCAGAATATTGCGGATTTGATCTCATTTCCAGTATTGCGAAATCTTCATTGCGGAATCTTGGCAATTGATAATTGCGAAATGTTTCTTTAATTGCGAAATTATTCCAATTTCTTATAATTGCGAATTTAATTACTTCTTATTCAAATTCAATTTTAAGCTTTATTTTTTTCCACCTTTTTACTTAATCGCACTTTAAGATTACTTGCCTTAGATTTATTTTAGCATTGCCTTAGTTTAAGTTTTAGTTGCGTTTTAAATTCGCCTTAGATAGATTTAAGTTTGCGTTATTTACTTTTAGTGCCTTTTAATTTTTGTCACGGTTTTAATACTTGTACTTTATTTTAATTAGACTTAGATTTAAATTAAATTAACGCCTTTTACTTTAATTGTCTTGCACATTTAATTACTACAACGACACAACTATTTGTTTCACCAAAGAACGACTGAGTCGCATAGTTAACCTAGATCAATTCGATTAGACACACATCAACGAATCTTTTTACCAGGCCAAAAGCCTTGTATCAAATGGCGCCGCTGCCGGCTCTTTTCGTAAAGATTAACGGTTTTCTGTGAGAGACGCGTTGCTTTTTGGGATCCGTTCACTTGTGAGCGTTATTTTTCTTGCATAAAAAATTCAAAAAAAATCATAAAAATTAAAAATTGATAAAAATCCATAAAAATTAAAATTTCAAAAATCCAAAAAGATTTTATCTTTATTGTGTATATATATTGTCTTTGTGTTTGGTTTCTTTTTCTTTTGCATTTTCAGGTGTATGCATACTAGATCTTCTAATTATCAAGAGCCCGAGACTCAAGAAGATTTAAGTATGTCAGGTGTTAACAACAACAATAATCCACCGCACCTCAACAATAATAACAACAGTGTTCTTCCACAGCCCGATCTTCGGACAATGGAGGAACTTTGTCAACCAACCATGTTTGGACGAGGAGGGCCGATTGCGCCAATGCAAATCAACGCTCCTGAGTTTTCGTTGATGCACCACATGATTCAGCAAGTGCAAACAAATCCTTTTCGAGGAATGCCTGATGATGATGCCAACAAACACCTCGACAAGTTCATTACAATCACCCTAAAGCATGAAGTGCGCCGGTGCCACAATGGATGAACTTCGCCTACAACTCTTCCCACATACTTTATCACATCATGCCGAGAAATGGTTTGATCGTCTCCCGAAGAATTCAATTCACACTTAGGATTGTTGGGAATAAATTAAGGCCAGATCACTTGAACGCTGACAAGAACAACTCAAGCGTTGACAAGAGCAAAGTGAGCGCTGACAGCTTAAGCGTTGACAAGTTAAAGTCAAGCGTTGACAGATTGAAGACAAGCACTGATGGAAGATATGAGCTACACGTTTATTATGTTCTAGAATACTTCTAGTAAGGATAGAAACGACAATGTATTTTCTATGTTTATCTTTACCTAGAATAGTTGATACGTAGCTTATTGTACAAGGCTTCTTAGTCTATAAAAGAAGGCCTTTAGGTTAATGTTTAATATCAAGTTTTCATTAAGTTTTCATTCCTAAACATCTTTCATTGTAAGCAAGTTCGACATTGATAATCAAAGTGAAAGTTTTGTTTACATCTTGTGTTCTTGTTTAAGTATTAAATTCCGCATAATACTTAGATTCACAAAGCATATAACAAAGGTTTCTCTACGTGTTATACTTGATCTAATCTCGTATACACAAAGCTAATCGATCTAAGTTTGGGATCAACAAGTGGTATCAGAGCTTGTTGAGAAACTTTTGATCTTTGAAGAACACCAGAACGATATACGAACACCAAAACCCTAATTTTCTCAAAACCCTAAAAACATCATGTCTGAAGCAATAACCTCCTCCTCCTCATCCTTACCAAACATCAAGATTCCCATGCTTGATGCAACCAACTTTGACTTATGGAGGTTCAACTTTGAACAATATCTGGGGATCTTTGACTACACACTCTGGGACATTATTGAATATGGAAACTCATTCAATAAAGCTCAAAAGATTAAGAATGCCATTGCGGCAAGAACAGCTGTTGAAGTATGTCCTGATGAAGATAAGAAAGAAAAACCTGGAGATGGTAGAGCTGTAAGTGCTGAAGATATTGCTAAGAAAAGGGCTGACATGATAGCCCTAAATATTCTGAAAGTGTCTTTGGGACAAGAAAATCAGCACAAATATAGAAGCTATGAATCTGCTAAGGATCTTTGGGAAGCAATTGAAGTTGCATATGGTGGTAATGCAGAAACTAAGGAAGAAAAGAAAAAGCAACTTCTGCATGATTATGCTGTCTTCAAAGCTCAGCCCAATGAGAAACTGAGCAGTGTGAGAAGCAGATTGCTTGACATCACAAGCAAATTGTCCTTCATGGGGACACAAGTAGGTGATATTGACACCAATGCTACTTTTCTGAAAAGTCTTGGTGAGACATGGAAGATTGAAGCAAGATCTATTCTTGCCAATAATACTCACAAGAGCTCTTCGTTTGATGACATCTACAACAAACTAAGACTGTTGGAAGATGAAACTCTTTCAAGCAAAGCTAGCACCAGCAACATGGCCTTCTTCTCTCATAGTGAAGGTCAATTCAATCAGAAGGACTCTTTTATGCATCCAGTTACTGGATCATCATTTGTCAGCGTTGGAACAAGTCCTGTCAACGTCTCCTTTTCAGACGCTGACACATTCATGAATGACTCCCCAAGAGTTAAACCTGCTGGTTTGGATTTGGATACTGTTTGTGCTTACATTGCTTCTTTGCCCAATGGTTCAGTGATTACATATGAGGACCTTGAGCAGATAAGTGATGAACACTTGGAAGAGATGGACATCAAGTGGAATATGGCTCTTGCTAGTATAAGAGCAAATAGGTGGAATAGAAGGTTCAAGAAGAAGATGACCTTCAATGCTAAAGACACTGCTGGATTTGATAAATCCAAAGTTGAGTGCTACAACTGCCATCGCATGGGGCACTTCATGAGGGAATGCAGATCTCCTAGAAGATCTGATGCTGGTAAACCCTCAAGTCAGGTGGTTAAAGCTCAAGACTCCAAAGCCATGGTTGCAGTTCTAGGAATTGATGGTACTGGATGGGATTGGAGCTATCTGGCTAAGGATGCTGAAGAGGACAAAGCTTTGATTGATGATATTGAAGAAGAAGAGCATATTGAATATGCTCTCATGGCACACTCCTCCTCTTCATCTGATAATGAGGTATATGATGATGCTTTTTGTAGCAAAGGTTGTAGGTTAAACACTGACAGACTTAACAAAGAAGTGTTAAAACTAAAAGAGGATATGAGCACTGAAAGGTGTAAATTATCCAATTACCAACTAGCTCTTACTGAAACTGAGAAAACCATTTCTGAATACAAGAAAATGGAATTTGATTTAAAAGATAAAATAAATATCTTAAAACATGAGCTAGAGGGTAGTATGGATATTAGAAATATCATGTCAAAGGTCAATAAAGACCTACAGGCTAAGTTAGATGAGGCCATTAAGAATAAAGATAATGTTGACCTCAAGATTCAAAGATTTGATAGAGCCACCCAAGCCCTAGGAGACTGTGTAGCTAAACAAAGAGATCCTAAGGATATGACTGGGCTTGGGATGAATGAGAATGATTACTCTCTGGTTCCACCACCAGCTGGTGACTTCTATGGTGTCCTTAGAAAGGATTTATCTTGGACTGGTATTCCAGAATGCCAAGAAGAGGAATTTATTCCTCCACCAAGAGTTGTCACCCCAGTAGAAGAGTATCAACAAAAACTGACTGACCTAAATGAGTGGAAGAAAGCTAACCCTACTTTATTTGTTAAGGGAGGTTTGCTATGTGAAAGTCCCAATGAATCTCCACCCATTAAGGTTACTCACCCAGTTACTGGTGAAGCTGTTGACCTAGGCTCCAACACTGTTAGAAGACCTACCATTAAATATGCAGAGATGTATAGGAATAATAGGTCACCCAAGAGCCAAGTCAACAATCATGGAACAGGTTTCTTTGTTTCTAGACCTAAGAATGTGTCTAAGAAAGCCTGTTATACTTGTGGTAGCTTTTCACATTTGGCATACAAGTGTGTCAACGCTCCCAAAGCCAGCGCTGATAGGAACAATTTCAGCGCTGATAGGAAGAAAGTCAACGTTGTTAGGAAGTCAAACGTTGTCAGACCCAGACCTTGTGTGCAGCAAAGTCCACAAGTGATTAGACCAGCCCCATTCTTTACTAGAAGGTCTAACACTCATGGACAAAGACCTTTTCAAAAGACAGATACCTGGTCAAATAGGCAATGGGTTCCTGTAGCAAACCCTAGGTTCAACGCTGACAAGGGTAATTTCAGCGTTGACAGGACAAAATCCAACGCTGACAGAAACGTGACCAGACCTAAGTATTTGCAGCCACAAGGTAAGGGGTCTAAAGCTTCTTCAAGCTTAACATGGAGACCCAAGAAAGATCAAAACCCTAATAATAATGGAATTTCAATGACTTGCAACAGGTTTAATTATATTTCAAAAGTCATTACAAAACCAATTGGGGTTAACTGGGTATTTCATCCAAAAAGGGATGAGAATGGGGTTGTTGTGAGAACTAAGTCTGTTCTTATTGAACAACCAGATGAATCCAAGTCTTCTGAGACTTGGGTTCCCAAAGAAAACTAATTTGTTTTCTTTATGTGCAGAGCATTCAAAAGCAGATCAATGATTATGGATATTGGGATAGTGGATGCTCAAGGCACATGACAGGAAAGGAAGACTATCTGACGAACTTCACTCCTATTCAAGATGATGATAAGGTATACTTTGGAGGGGGCTACGGCACCATCACAGGCAAAGGAACCCTTATTACCAATAATCTACGTTTTGAGAACGTCTTCCTGGTAAAAGAACTGGATTATAATCTGTTTAGTGTATCACAAGTATGTGATAACAAAAATAAGGTTCTTTTCACTGATACTGAGTGTTTGGTGTTAAGCAAGGATTTTAAGATCCCTGATGAGAAGTACATTGAGTATAGAACACCTAGGCATAAGGACATATACAATGTGAATTTAAATGGGATTAAAGTGAATGCAAATATGTCTTGTTTCTATGCTAAGGCCTCAGTAGATGAAAGTAATTTGTGGCACATGAGACTAGGGCACATAAATTTTAAAAACATAAATAGACTTGTGAGGCTTGGTTTAGTTGATGGTTTGCCTGAGAAGGCCTTCCACAATGACCACCCTTGTGTTGCATGTCTTAAAGGCAAGCAGCACAAGGTCTCATTCAAGTCCAAGCAGGTGCATACTAGTTCCAGACCTCTTCATATGCTTCACATGGACCTCTTTGGTCCAACTAATATAGAAAGTTTGAATGGAAAATCATATTGTTTTGTTGTCACTGATGACTTTTCTAGGTTTACTTGGACATTCTTTCTAGCTATGAAGAGTGACACAACTGATGTTCTTATTGAATTTATCACTCAAATTGAGAAAAGGTCTGGCAATGAGGTTAAGATGCTTAGGAGTGATAATGGTGGAGAATTTAGGAACAAGAAGCTAGATGATTTTTGTGCCAGGAAGGGAATTACTAGGCAGTTTAGTATTGCTAGAACCCCACAACAAAATGGGGTTGCTGAAAGGAAGAATAGAACCCTAATTGAAGCAGCCAGAACAATGTTGGCTGATGCTCACTTTCCCATAGCCTTTTGGGCTGAGGCTGTTAATACAGCATGCTATGTGCAAAATAGAGCATTGGTTAACAAAATTCAGAACAAGACACCTTATGAGTTACTTTGGGGAAGAAAACCTAATATTGGTTTTCTTAGACCTTTTGGATGTCATGTAGTAGTCTTAGACACTAGTGATGCCTTAGGGAAATTTAGTGCAAAAGGTGATGAAGGTTACTTCATGGGGTATTCAGTGCAGAGCAAGGGTTATAGGGTTTATCTTAAGGAGGACAAACGTATTGTTGAAAGAGTACATGTTAGGTTCTTAGAGAATAAACCTAGTGATCCTGAAAGTGGTCCTAATTGGTTGTTTGATTTGGAACCCTTATCTAGAACTTTAAATTATATGCCTGTCACTAATCCAGACATTATGAAGGTAACTTCAAGTGTTATGGAGGAACAAGTTGTTCATGTTTCAGGTACACAGGTTGATGAAAGGGTTGGATCACAAGCAGAAAAGGCATCTCCTACATTTGAATATGTTACTATTCCCATTTGGACTGATGCTTTTGCTGCTGCTGCTGTTGGACAAGATAATGGTGGTTTCCAAATACCACCAAATACAAACATGCATGGTTCTTCAGGCGCTGACAAAGGAAAATCCAGCACTGACAAGACCAATTCAGACGTTGACAACAACATTTCAGGCGCTGTCAGCCCTGACGCTGACAACCAAGATTCAAACGTTGACAACACTTATGGGCATCTTTTCTCTTCCAGTTTTGAACAAGGTGGACCTTCCAATGTCCATGAAGAGATTCCTGTTGCTCAAAGAGAGTCTGATGAAGAAGATATTGGCAACATGGAGCGTGAAGTTGAGGACACCAGACTTTTTGAAGGAGGAGTTCTCACTTCCACAATGAAGAATCATCCCCATCTCAGATCATTGGTGATGTTATGACTCCAGTTCAGACAAGAATATCCCATCAAAGTCTTGGTGGATTTATTGCCAATATACACAAGAAGGTTGATACCCCTCTTGTACAAGCATGTTTGTTTGCATGTTTTCTGTCACAAGAAGAACCCAAGAAGATATTTGATGCTCTCAAAGAACCAAGTTGGGTGGAAACAATGCAGGATGAGCTTCACCAATTTGCTATTCAGGATGTTTGGGAGCTGGTTGATTGTCCTAGATATGTCAGACCAATAGGGACAAGATGGGTTCTCAGGAACAAAAGAGATGAAAGAGGTATTGTGGTCAGAAACAAGGCAAGGTTAGTGGCTCAAGGTTATACACAAGAGGAGGGGATAGACTATGAAGAAGTCTTTGCACCAGTTGCAAGGATTGAAGCTATTAGGATTTTTCTAGCCTATGCATCTTGCATGGGCTTCACAGTCTATCAAATGGATGTAAAGAGTGCATTCTTGTATGGCACCATAGTTGAGGAAGTTTATGTCATGCAACCTCCTGGTTTTGAGGATCCAGAGCATCCAGATAAAGTGTATAGAGTCAAAAAGGCTATGTATGGCCTTCATCAAGCCCCTAGAGCATGGTATGGTACTTTGTCCACTTACTTGGTGGATAATGGATTCAAGAGGGGCACTATAGATCAGACACTATTTACAAAGAAGAAAGGCAAAGATGTGTTGCTTGTGCAGGTCTATGTTGATGATATCATTTTTGGGTCTACTGATCCAAAGATGAGTGAGGATTTCTCCAAGCTCATGACAGACAAATTCAAGATGAGTGCTATGGGGGAGATGAACTTCTTTCTTGGTTTACAAGTTCAGCAGAAAGAAGATGGTATCTTCATCTCCCAAGACAAATATGTTGCTGAAATCTTGAAGAAGTTTGGCTTTTCTCCACATGAAAAGAGGGCTTCTACTCCTATGGATAGAGAACACCCTTGGGGAAAGATTGGAGATGGGAAAGATGTTGATGTCAGGCATTATAGATCCATGATTGGATCCTTGATGTATCTTACTGCTTCCAGACCTGATATCATGTTTGCTGTGTGTGCATGTGCACGCCATCAAGTGACTCCCAAAGAATGTCACCTTTATGTTGTGAAGAGGATCTTTAGGTACCTAAGATGTTTCCCTACTCTTGGTTTGTGGTACCCAAAGGATTCACCATTGGAGCTGATTGCATATTCAGATAGTGATTATGGTGGTGAAAAGTTTGATAGGAAATCCACAACTGGTGGATGTCAATTTCTTGGGAGCAGATTAATATCTTGGCAATGCAAGAAACAGACAGTGGTGGCTAACTCTACAACTGAAGCAGAATATGTGGCTGCAGCAACATGTTGTGGTCAAGTGTTGTGGATTCAGAACCAGCTGTTGGATTATGGGTATAATTTCATGCATACTAAGATATTTGTTGACAATAATAGTACTTTATGCATCATTAAGAATCCTGTGCATCATTCTAAAACTAAACACATAGAAATTAGACACCATTTTATAAGAGATTGCTTTGAGAAAGGTTTAATACAACCAGATAGGGTTGACACTGAGGAAAATGTGTCAGATTTATTAACTAAACCTTTTGATACTGGAAGATTTCAGTACTTGGTAACAAGTATTGGAATGGTTAATCTCACTTAAGTATGTGTTTTGGATTCTTTTTGTAAAAGTATGTACAGGATGATGCATTATTATTATTGGTCTTATTGATGATTTAGATTTTCCACTATATTTTTCTAACACTGCCAAAGGTTGTTTGAACACTGATAAGTGTTTTTACAACGTTGTCAGCAATATAATTGTCTAACGCTGACAAAGCTTCCTTCAACGCTGTTATGTGTTATCGGGGCGTTGTCAGCAACAATGTTAGTTTTGTGGTTTTCAATCTAAATGTGCAGATGGTGTTAGCAGTATATCATTGGATACAGAGTTGCTTATGGATCAAAGGAGAAGCATTTGGACAAGTTTTTATTTATGGATGATGGTTGGAATGTTTCATTCCTATCTTGACATAAATTTTTTATGTTCATGCATGTTTTTAGCAAACTCTTTGTATCTTTGTTTAAGGGGAGGTTTTAGGAACCTTTAGGATTTTTGGGTATCCATATGATACTCTTATCACAATTCTAGATTGTGTCCACAGGTGAGTATGGGTTAGTTTTACTAAACCATGAGGCACTGTAGCATGCATAGTATATCAACTTTGCATGCTGCCAAGACATTTTTGGCCTAGAATTGGTTGTGGTCTGTTGGGAGACTTGGAAATCATTTTGATATGGGATTTACCTGGGAGTAACAAGGATTTTATGAGTGTTGGAAACTCACTTTATGTGACGACATTTAAGAATTCCCGTTAGTTATCATAGTCACGCACATTTAGACTAGACTAGGCTCGTTGTAAAGTTTAGGTTGTGTGCGTGACTATATATACCCCTCCTTAGCTTCCAAGGAGGGGTGTTGATTGTATTTTGTTCATTTGGGAACACACACACTTTTACTCTCAACCTCTCTTTCTCTCTCTCTAAGCCATCAATGGCTTCCACCACCATCTACCACCACATTAGACCACCGGATCCATTTTAGCTTTTCTACATTTGGCATCAGAGCCTCGGTTCTATCCTTGGATCGTGTTTATTTATGCGATTTGGTGGTCTATTATTCTTTTGTCTCGTTTTATATTATTTATGTCCACTTTAACACAAATTTTTTTGTCACGTCATGATTTTTATGTCCATCTGTCCATTCAGTCACACGTTTTTGGGGTCTTATCCTATTTATGAGTCTCGGTTTCATCATCTTTCTCATGGTCAAAATAATACTAATCTGGTTAATGTTTCTGGGTTTCTAAATTTTTTCTTGTCCATGCAAATAGATATGGACAAATATGCAGATCCACTATTTTAGGGTCCTTCAAAACCCTTTTCAGATTGGGTTTTCAGATTGGATATTCATATTGCACATTCAGATTGGGTTTTCAGATTGGATATTCATATTGCACATTCAGATTGGGTTTTCAGATTGGGGTTCAAATTGGATATTCAGATTAGATATTCAGATTGTACTTTCGGATTGTTTATTCCGGTTGGGGAGATTGTTTGATTCCGATGACACTCACAAATTTAAATATTCCGATGAGACCACTCACTTAAACATTCCGATTGGGTTGTTTTTTACATTCCGATTGGACTGTTTTTGTTAAACACTTGTGTAACAAAAATGTGACTCAAAACCAAAATCACCCCAACCGAGTCAACTCGGTAATTACCGAGTTGACTCAGATCACTCACTGAGTCGACCAACTCACTACATCCAACCTTATTTCTCCTCAACACCTTCAATCTAAACCTAATACCCTTCGTCTCCTAATCCCATCTTGACTCAAACCAAAACAGTAACCTAATCAATCTCAGATTATGTTTCGGTTGACTTTTTTAAAGATAATTTGTGATTTTTTTTTATCTATCCAACCAGAAACAAAAATCATCATAGATTTTGTGTAAAGGTCTATACCTTCGTTGATATTCGAAATCAGCTTAAACGAATCAAAACAAGAGTGTTCGATTCATGTTTTTGTTTCGATTCTGTGAACAAGGAAGCAATAGTAAAACGTGAAGGAAACCAATCACAAATCTGTATGGTACTTACCGTCACTTAATATACGAAAAATTAAGAACAAATCTTAACAAATCTGTTAGATTCGATCTTGGATTCGTTTTATTTTAACAGTAACCAACATGCAATCAAGTAAAAAACCCTACCCGAGATCCCTTCAAGGATCTTGAAGAAAAAATTCGTTTCATGTCTTCTTTGACTCGAAGGGACTGCGATTGATGTTGATTTCGGTTCGATGGGTACCTGGAATTAGGGTAAAGATTTGCGTTGGGTTTGATTGTGGAGATGATCTGGTGATGGGGGCGGAGAGAAAAGGATGAGACGGAGTTCTCGATGTGGTGTATTTTTTAGATGGAGGAGATGAAGTTAGGTGAGAGAGATAAGGGGGCGGTTTGTTCTATGTGTTTAGGATTCACTTAACTGAATGAAATGAGGGTGTGAGATATTTATCTCAATACTGGACCGGATTTTTGACAATGTGATGGACCGGGTTTTGGACAAAGTCATGGGCCGGGTCTTGCCATTTAAACATGGACTCATTTTTAAATTGATGGGCCAGGACTCTCAATGGTCCGTGGACATTTACTTATATACACATAATTTTTTTAACAAATTTTTAAATAAATTTTGTGTATTAAGTTATAATTCGGTCGTCATCGGGTCGAGACAAAAAGTGTCGAGACATTGTTAAGGAGAATGGATGCTCAAACAAACAAATTCCTTTTTTGAATTTGTAGTTTTTTTTGTTGCATTTGTGGTTCTTTAATTTCATTCTTGACACTAATGGGGTGACGAGAAATGTGACGCGACAAAATGAAGTGACAATTGTGACGAGAATTTATTTTGACGAGACCAAGAAAAATGGGCGATTTTTTAGTGGCTACAGATTTTGTTTGATCGGGTATTAATTACGTGACGTTGAAGACGGATTTTTCGAAGGAGTGTATTTATTTTATCTTTTAATAGATAAATTGTTCGTGCTTAATCCTAGAATGAAGACTTGGTTATCTGGTTTCCGGGTTCGGGGTGGATGGTTGATGACTCGGATAACTATCACTTAAAGGGGTAACATTGTTGTACTAAGTGTCACGCGCTTAGTCGACGTGGATAATTTCAAGAGGTGTTGTGCTTATAGACTTCTTCAGTGATGCGTTGAGTACTTAGAGATTTCTCCACCGTTCTTCATTCAACAATAGTGCAAGCTTAAGTCACAAGATCGAAGGATTTTTATTCAGCTTCACGTTTGATGTATCCGGTTCATTCTTTCAGTGGTCACTTCAAATTGCTTTCACGTGGGATGGTAAAGGTGGCCATGGAGAGTTTATGAGAAGAGATTTTCGATCAACAGCTAATTCTCACAAAATATATAATTCAGCTTATTTATTATTCTCACGAGATTTAAGGTTCATGTGCGTACAATTTATTGATGGTTCCGAGTTTCGAAACCATCAAGGGGGAAGAAGAAGACACATTGAACGCACAACGAGTACACGTGATGAACTTCATACCTTCTTTTGATTTGAAGATATTCCGGGATGACATTTGTCATAGCCGCAGAGAAAATCAGTGTTTTAACTCGTTTCGTTATCAATCACCAAACGGTACACTACTGATTCGAGGTTTAATTGTTTGATTGTTGCAATTATTCATCATCATTATCCTATATGCATTCCCGGGACTTAATTGACTCTGGTGCATCTCCGGAAGAAGACGTGTGCATTTCCGGGACTTAATTGACTCTGGTGTTACGATGTCAACTTCATGAATGGGATAAAGTGTCCACTTCAGTATTTGAGCTTCATAATTGGGATTGATTTACCTTCTTCAACTATGTGGGGGAAGAAGTGTCTTGATTCTTTCTGGTATGCATAACTTGAATTCTCAGGGGGAAGAAAAATTCAGAAGAATTATTCAAGCGTGAAATGAAAAGTTGTTGATCTACTTGGGGGAAGCTATTTAAAAGCTTCTACATCAAGTTTACGTGGCATGAATTAGGGGGAAGCTAATTCAGAAGCTTCTCCTTAACCAGAAGTGTATGGGTTACTTAGCTCGTGCCGTTACAGTATTTCTTCTACAAGTTACTTTAAAGATGAGTCGTTTTGAAGACAAAGGCCTCAGAAGACTTCATCAGCATTGGATGCTTCAAGAAAGCTCTTGTTCTTAATTATTTTGTACTTGTTAGGAAGAATATTGTAAGGAATTCTACACGTCGTCCCATGGGGGAAGATTGTTGGAAACTCACTTTATGTGACGACATTTAAGAATTCCCGTTAGTTATCATAGTCACGCACATTTAGACTAGACTAGGCTCGTTGTAAAGTTTAGGTTGTGTGTGTGACTATATATACCCCTCCTTAGCTTCCAAGGAGGGGTGTTGATTGTATTTTGTTCATTTGGGAACACACACACTTTTACTCTCAACCTCTCTTTCTCTCTCTCTAAGCCATCAATGGCTTCCACCACCATCTACCACCACATTAGACCACCGGATCCATTTTAGCTTTTCTACATTTGGCATCAGAGCCTCGGTTCTATCCTTGGATCGTGTTTATTTATGCGATTTGGTGGTCTATTATTCTTGTGTCTCGTTTTATATTATTTCTGTCCACTTTAACACAAATTTTTTGTCACGTCATGATTTTTATGTCCATCTGTCCATTCAGTCACACGTTTTTGGGGTCTTATCCTATTTATGAGTCTCGGTTTCATCATCTTTCTCATGGTCAAAATAATACTAATCTGGTTAATGTTTCTGGGTTTCTAAATTTTTTCTTGTCTATGCAAATAGATAAGGACAAATATGCAGATCCACTATTTTAGGGTCCTTCAAAACCCTTTTCAGATTGGGTTTTCAGATTGGATATTCATATTGCACATTCAGATTGGGTTTTCAGATTGGATATTCATATTGCACATTCAGATTGGGTTTTCAGATTGGGGTTTAAATTGGATATTCAGATTAGATATTCAGATTGTACTTTCGGATTGGTTATTCCGATTGGGGAGATTGTTTGATTCCGATGACACTCACAAATTTAAATATTCCGATGAGACCACTCACTTAAACATTCCGATTGGATTGTTTTTTACATTCCGATTGGACTGTTTTTGTTAAACACTTGTGTAACAAAAATGTGACTCAAAACCAAAATCACCCCAACCGAGTCAACTCGGTAATTACCGAGTTGACTCAGATCACTCACTGAGTCGACCAACTCACTACATCCAACCTTATTTCTCCTCAACACCTTCAATCTAAACCTAATACCCTTCGTCTCCTAATCCCATCTAGACTCAAACCAAAACAGTAACCTAATCAATCTCAGATTATGTTTCGGTTGACTTTTTTAAATATAATTTGTGATTTTTTTTTATCTATCCAACCAGAAACAAAAATCATCATAGATTTTGTGTAAAGGTCTATACCTTCGTTGATATTCGAAATCAGCTTAAACGAATCAAAACAAGAGTGTTCGATTCATGTTTTTGTTTCGATTCTGTGAACAAGGAAGCAATAGTAAAACGTGAAGGAAACCAATCACAAATCTGTATGGTACTTACCATCACTTAATATACGAAAAATTAAGAACAAATCTTAACAAATCTGTTAGATTCGATCTTGGATTCGTTTTATTTTAACAGTAACCAACATGCAATCAAGTAAAAAACCCTACCCGAGATCCCTTCAAGGATCTTGAAGAAAAAATTTGTTTCATGTCTTCTTTGACTCGAAGGGACTGCGATTGATGTTGATTTCGGTTCGATGGGTACCTGGAATTAGGGTAAAGATTTGCGTTGGGTTTGATTGCGGAGATGATCTGGTGATGGGGGCGGAGAGAAAAGGATGAGACGGAGTTCTCGATGTGGTGTATTTTTGAGATGGAGGAGATGAAGTTAGGTGAGAGAGATAAGGGGGCGGTTTGTTCTATGTGTTTAGGATTCACTTAACTGAATGAAATGAGGGTGTGAGATATTTATCTCAATACTGGACCGGATTTTTGACAATGTGATGGACCGGGTTTTGGACAAAGTCATGGGCCGGGTCTTGCCATTTAAACATGGACTCATTTTTAAATTGATGGGCCAGGACTCTCAATGGTCCGTGGACATTTACTTATATACACATAATTTTTTTAACAAATTTTTAAATAAATTTTGTGTATTAAGTTATAATTCGGTCGTCATCGGGTCGAGACAAAAAGTGTCGAGACATTGTTAAGGAGAATGGATGCTCAAACAAACAAATTCCTTTTTTGAATTTGTAGTTTTTTTTGTTGCATTTGTGGTTCTTTAATTTCATTCTTGACACTAATGGGGTGACGAGAAATGTGACGTGACAAAATGAAGTGACAATTGTGACGAGAATTTATTTTGACGAGACCAAGAAAAATGGGCGATTTTTTAGTGGCTACAGATTTTGTTTGATCGGGTATTAATTACGTGACGTTGAAGACGGATTTTTCGAAGGAGTGTATTTATTTTATCTTTTAATAGATAACTTGTTCGTGCTTAATCCTAGAATGAAGACTTGGTTATCTGGTTTCCGGGTTCGGGGTGGATGGTTGATGACTCGGATAACTATCACTTAAAGGGGTAACATTGTTGTACTAAGTGTCACGCGCTTAGTCGACGTGGATAATTTCAAGAGGTGTTGTGCTTATAGACTTCTTCAGTGATGCGTTGAGTACTTAGAGATTTCTCCACCGTTCTTCATTCAACAATAGTGCAAGCTTAAGTCACAAGATCGAAGGATTTTTATTCAGCTTCACGTTTGATGTATCCGGTTCATTCTTTCAGTGGTCACTTCAAATTGCTTTCACGTGGGATGGTAAAGGTGGCCATGGAGAGTTTATGAGAAGAGATTTTCGATCAACAGCTAATTCTCACAAAATATATAATTCAGCTTATTTATTATTCTCACGAGATTTAAGGTTCATGTGCGTACAATTTATTGATGGTTCCGAGTTTCGAAACCATCAAGGGGGAAGAAGAAGACACATTGAACGCACAACGAGTACACGTGATGAACTTCATACCTTCTTTTGATTTGAAGATATTCCGGGATGATATTTGTCATAGCCGCAGAGAAAATCAGTGTTTTAACTCGTGTCGTTATCAATCACCAAACGGTACACTACTGATTCGAGGTTTAATTGTTTGATTGTTGCAATTATTCATCATCATTATCCTATATGCATTCCCGGGACTTAATTGACTCTGGTGCATCTCCGGAAGAAGACGTGTGCATTTCCGGGACTTAATTGACTCTGGTGTTACGATGTCAACTTCATGAATGGGATAAAGTGTCCACTTCAGTATTTGAGCTTCATAATTGGGATTGATTTACCTTCTTCAACTATGTGGGGGAAGAAGTGTCTTGATTCTTTCTGGTATGCATAACTTGAATTCTCAGGGGGAAGAAAAATTCAGAAGAATTATTCAAGCGTGAAATGAAAAGTTGTTGATCTACTTGGGGGAAGCTATTTAAAAGCTTCTACATCAAGTTTACGTGGCATGAATTAGGGGGAAGCTAATTCAGAAGCTTCTCCTTAACCAGAAGTGTATGGGTTACTTAGCTCGTGCCGTTACAGTATTTCTTCTACAAGTTACTTTAAAGATGAGTCGTTTTGAAGACAAATGTAACACCCGTGAAAGTGCCGTATGATGCTAAGTTATTGTCTCAAGAGCTGTTCAGTATGAGCATCTCTCTTAAGTTGTGACTCACTTGTGGACGTGATATCCCGAGCCCAACATTATTTATTTAATCCTATTTTACGTATATTTTTTAAATTTTTAAGAATTTTTATCGTAGAATTATTTGACGGGTTAAGTTGAAACCGACGTTTACGGTCGTAATTTAACGATTGACGATTTAAGAAAAACCGATAACGACTACGATACCGATGGATGCCCAAATTTCTATAATTATTGACGATTTATCGATAATGTAATTTTTCGAGAATTTTATTTACGGTTCGTGTTAAGTTGAGTCGGGTGAGTTTTATAGCCTTCCGAGTACATTTAAAGTATCCCAAAAATATTTTGGAGTGTTCGGGATGATTTCCGACTCCCGTAAAATTTTCAAAATTGACTAGTGAGTCGAACCCGTAAAGTTTTAATGGCGTTCTTAACTTAAGGCCAAAAGAAACCTTTATTTACACTATGGTCCCTCCCAATACCACAAAATGGCACAAACACAAACACACAAACACATTTCACAAAAACAAGATCAAACACTCTCTCTCTCTTGCCTTAGGCCGACGGCCAAACCCACTCCACCACCCCAATCCGCCATTTTTTTTTAGTTTTCACAAAAACTAACTTAAGACCACATCTTAGAATCCCTTGGTGAGTGTAAATCCGTGATTTGATTACACATGCACTAACAAAAATTTTCCAAAAATTTTCAAGATGATCCAAATTCGTTTTTGAGGCTAATTGTTATAATGCATGTTAAATTCATGTACAATGGAAGTATAATCACCTATAAAACATAATGGGGTGTATGATTCTTGTGTTCCACAGCCCCTAAAGCCACGAATTTTTGGGGGTTTTTGGGTGTGTTCAAGGTGTTTGATGAAATGTCATGGGTTTGTGTTTATAAGGGTGTTTTGGGTGTGTTTGAATAGGTTTAGGTGGTTGCATGTTTGTTTCTTTGATTTTAGATTATGAGGTTGGTTGATCAATAGGGGTAGGACTGAAAACTTGTGTTTGGATATGTTTAGGGAAGCTTAGGATGATGCCTAGTAGTGATTAGTAGCATTGGAATCGAGTTTAAACATGATTTTGGAGTAGTCAAATTTAGGCAGAAATTTTAAGGTCATTTCACAAAAATTATTTTTCCTACAGGTCTTGAAAACTAAATGTAGTTATAGAGGGTCTTTTTATCTTTAATTTGGTATAAGGTAGAACCCGTGACTCAAAACGAGCTAAAAGTTATGAGGTTTTAAAGATCGAGTACCGGGAGACGAGGACTTTCATAATCCGAATTTATGTATAGTTTTAGTCAAATCCCGAGGAGCACAAGTATGAATTGGTAAATGGTCAAGGGTCAAAATTTGGTCACAAAACTGTATAAATGAGTCTATAAGTTGACTTAGGAGTCAAAGAAGTCAAAGGTACATTTCATATAGGTCAATGAAGTCAAAATTGGTCGAAGTGCAATTTCAGCCCGTAAAATGTAGTTTTGGAAAAGCGTCGAGTAACGAATCGTAAAAGTAAAAACTTTTATTGGGGTTAAAAACATGTTATCTACAGGTCTTATGGGATTTTTGAAATTTTTGTCAAATTTTATAAGTATGGTTAAATATGGTAAAACAGCCCGTACTTTAGTCAAGTACCGGCGAGAATGAGTAAAAATGGACAACGTAAGTAATGAGAACGAATGGTATAAAATGAGTGATGCTTGTTGTTTTGTTTTTGGCGTGAGTTATACTTGTCCTAAGTGACTAGTATATATGTATTTTATACAGTACCGTAAAGTATTTAAAATGAGATTACTCATTACGCGTTATTTGTGATAGGTGTTGATTTAACCGGGCATCCGTTTCGTCGTCAGTGATCATCCCTCGAACTACCGACTACTTAAGATATAAGGTGTGAATTTATAGCCTCACTTATATTTATTTCAAATTGTTTTACCCGCGAGGGAAATGCATGCTAGTTTTTAAAAGGAACGTATATCATGAATGATTGTTAGACCCGCAAGTTGCCTTAGAAATTGTGTTGAGTACCAAAGTTGCAAAAGTCCCTAAATTCATGAACTATTAACTATTGTCTTGCCCTCGAGTAGGGGGAAATAGCCGCTTATGCAATTTGTAGTACTACGGGGCTAACGACCCAATGCTAGCCGAGAAGCTGTACGTTGAGTAAGTTCTGCGGTAGATTATTTTGTATGAGAAATAAGGTATAATTGCAACTGATGCCTTTAGAAGGGGCACTGGTTTCATCTGAATCACGCCGGTATTTATTACGCGGGTGATTGAGTTAACGGATTAGTGTCATGAGCTTAAACACAATTGTCAGTATCCTGAATATAGATTGTTTGATCGACAAGTCTATAAATGATCACGAATGGTTTTTATTTTATATACGTTCAAATGGATTGTAAAACCTATGAATTCCACTCAACGTTTTCGTTGACCAAAATTTTGGTATGTGTTTCAGGTAACCGCTGAAGTGTAGAATGGAGCATGCATGGGATGGATGTTGTGTGTATGGCTTGGAGTCCGCTTGTTTTTCCTCCTTTTTCTACTTAAACATTTTTTAAAGTTTAATGTAATGTTGTTGTGAAACTGAAATTTTTGGGTTGAGATTCATGGGGACCGAAAACGCTAAACTCTGTTGTACCAAATTGGGGTTGGAAAAACCGTGGACATGTATCATCTAACAATTTTAAATTCAAGTTTTAAGTTGACGTCTTTTTAGCGTCGTTTGATATACCTTGTGTGCAATGAATACTGTGTAGCACCCATTGTTGTAGTTCCGCTGCGCATAGCAATTGTGGGGGTGTTACAGATTGGTATCAGAGCCATGAGTTATAGAGAACTAGGTCGTTTTTGAAAATCCTAAACTATAACTTTTGGTGTCGTAAGAAATGGTCCAAGCACACACAACTATCCTGCATGGCTCCGGTAAGAATTCTTTAGCATTGCTTTATATTTTAGATGTATCCCTCGAAATTGATATGAATTCCCTAAGTATTTAGTAAGTAAATACTTTGAGATATATATTGAGATATATTGTTTTGTACGTTGAGTACTTATCATCGTAATTTGCAAATTCCTGTAAAGATTATCGTATATGTTGCATGTAATTGGCATAACGGGCTACATTGCATTACATGGCAACATCGCGTTGTAATCCTACGTGTATGTAGGAATGATTTTTATGTAAAAGTATGTATATACTATGGTGTTTAAAGGCATTGCACGTGAAGCAATGGTCCTTGAGTGATTATCGTACAAGTTATGATGCGGTTTTGTTGAGAATTCGGCCTCACCGCAAATTATCAATCTTGATAATTAATTTATTGTTCGAATAACCGAATATGAACCTCGTTTGATATCCTAGATACGTAAATGATGCTTCGTAACATATTTTATATCGACTAGATCGATCTCGATTGTCGTTATCGCACTGTGATGTGTCATTTTTAGGACACCTTCTTTTTGAAACGTAATTTACTTACGTATTACTTTATTTCCTTTATTCCTAATGGGTTTGATATGTTGGTTCACGTAACTATAACATAGACGAAGTATAATCGACGATGCGTACATTGGGGCGGCGAATCATGTGTGTATATTATGAAACGTGGTTGAGGCGTGTTTCCATTTAATCGTTGTTTACTGTTCTACATGAATTTTAAAGATGTGTTTTAAAAATAGACTAGCGTTGTGAACAAGCGCGATAACTTGGAATTTGGTTGGTTTTTGTGTTAATTTTGTGGAGTACGATTTCGAGACTCATCCGAGGCCGATAACAACAATTAGTTGACATATGTATTCTCGTTCCATTTATTTCATTTTGTTTTGTTGTTTCATTATTTTGAAGTAAATATTTTACATGACGAGGTCCGGCATTTGTGCAAGTTAAGTAAGCATCGAACTTTGTTGATCGAATGACTTAAACATAAAGTTTTTATATATTTAATAATTGGTGAATGAAACTTTCGGATAAAAATGACGTATGATGTGTTTTGTAACAAGTAAAATTCGTGTAGAGAATAAACGGACATTGTGAAATTATTTTCCTTCAACCTTGGTTGGTAAATCGTAATAAGTAATTATTATTACTCGTAAAATCCTTGTTTTCATATATTAAAATTTGATACTAAAAGATTGTGATGGACTTGCTAAGAATTTGTTTAAATTAGTTCGAGAAAGGAGTTTTATAATAAAATTTGCGATATGACTGTCGAGTGTATATAACTTGGATTTAGTATGAATTAATTTTCGGGTCAACGTAGTAGACTTTTGACGTATCTTGTAATATAAAACATGAGTAGAAAATTTGGTCATATATTTTGGAGGTAGGAACTTTGCAAAAATTGGTTTATTTTAAACATGAGGTTATGTTTACGTATGCATTGGGGTAAACCAGAACTCGTCACTCGTTGTAGTAAATAAACTGGGATAAAATCGGAATATACACTTTAAGTATGGAATTATAATGCTTGAAATAAAATTTTAAACATTGATGGAACGTCATTGGAAATCATTTGTTTGTTTAATTGTCGTTATAGAGAATCAATATGTGTAATTTGATGATGCTTGTTTAAAATCGTTTGAAAAAAATCTTTTGTTTTATTCCGCGACGAGATGTGATAATTTTAAAAATCATTTGACAATGAGCTAAGGATTAAAAGTTGAATTTTATATATTTCAAAATTATTGAGATAAGCATTTTGATTGTTTATTATATTATTATTATTGAGATTTAAGTCTCGACAAAAATCGGTAAGTATCCGAGATAATACCACGTGAGACCTCTTTATCATTTGAGTCGAATTACGTGAATATGATTTAACAAAACAGTTTTGGGGAAAACATGTGTGTAATAAAGGTCAAGGGTTGAATTTTTAAGAGTTAATGGGACTAGGATGAGTCGTGTTGGATATGTGTATATATGTGATAATATAAGTCGTAATAATAAAAACGTAAAACTTGGGAAATTCTTAATACGTATGTTTTTGGTACTTAAGATATGAACATTAATGAGGTTTTGACACAAGTATGGAGATTTTCAAACCTAATGATTTGTCAATTATGATAACCGAGTCACCGCGTCTACTAATGTTAATAATTTCCGATAGATTGAAATTTTTCCAGAAATGAAAACTTTGTATAGATTGAGAAATGAAAGGTATAAATTATTTAATGATGTAACCCAAATTGAAAATGTGTAAATGTTCGGTTTTACAATGTACAAGGTAACACTAATTATTATACGCAACTGGATTATACAACACACGCCTACTTGAATATTATTTAATAAAGATGTATATATAATGTTTTGAGTCACGATGGTTCGATCGTCCGACATCCCTTCTTTGATTTTGTGAGTCTGTATCTAAACATGAGTCGTCATGTGATTGTTCATTTTAATATTGTCTATGGTATGAAACCATTATTATTATATTTATTTTTGTGTCGCTACATCGCTAGTACTTGATGATGAGGGTATGTCACCCGGTGTATTTTTGTCATGATCATGGATGCCATAACTTTCTTCTTTCGGTTAATGGAACCTAAAAATTCTGTATTTACTTGTATGATGCTATAAATCTTCATTAGAGTGGTTGTTTATTTATATTTAACAAAAGCGAGGAGGCGTAGCCGCTTTACCAAATTGTAGAGGTGAAAGAACTCGATCCTTCTGGTGAAATTGTTTCTATTTAACCAAGTGATTATTCTTCTCTTCCCGTATACACTTCGTGGAATGTGTGTGCAACTCGAGACGATGGGAATTATGATCGTTGTTTTATTTTTATTTTTATTTTTGACGCTTGTGTTGATATTCAACTTTCACTCCATGTATTCGTAGATCGCTGTTATTATCCTGAGACTTTCGTCATATATTTGAAGTATTTTCATTTCTAATGTAGTTAAATTTCTGTTGGCAATTATATTGCTTGTTTACCTCGTTCGATCTCATTGATCTTAATTTTATTACTTGTTGTGCTTGCAATGATCTTTAATCATGAACCACCTTACCGTTATTTTGTGAATAGTCCATTGTGAAAATAGGTATGAGTGTGTCAAATGTTTTGGTGAACTAAATGCAAATGGTGACGATTTATTTATTTAATTATTTATTTATTTTCTCTGAAAAAGGCAAAGCAAAAGGTATGTTTCCAAAGTGAACGAAAAATGTTGGATGTGTTTCTTAAACCGGTGGTAACAATATTTTCCCATTTCAAATTTCATTTCAAATGGTTTAATTATTTTGAAGATTAGGTCGAAAACTTCCATAGTCGTGTTTGGTATGTAATAATAATGTTTGTGTTGTCACTCGATCCTCAATTATGCACAGCTTAGCTAACTAGGCATAATTCGGGAATAGTCCTGTTTTGTTGGTTGTTGTTGCTTGATCCTCAAGTATGCATAATCTAGCTAGTTATGCATAGTTTTGGAAGGGCGATGTAGTTTCAAATAAATTGGTCGTCTTTAAAAACCGGTAGTGTTTTTGATAAATGTTTGGAAGAGGACGTTTTTAAAAATGGTGGATCCTTATGCAAGTAATCGTATTTTCTTTGATTTTTAAAGAAAATTATTGAATTTTCTTGTGTTCGTTGAAATCTTTTCTTCTGTTTGGCGTTGACTCAGTAAGTCACTGCGACCGAGTAATTTTGGGAAATGTTTTTATGAGTTGTGTGTAACGTGCGAATTTCATCGGAGTCGCTAGGGCGTTGATGTAATACCAAAGGGGCTCGTATCGTCACCGGGAGAAGAGTTTTTAATAAAGATGGAAAAATGCCGAAGTAGAGGAAATCAGAGTTCGAATAACTCTAAGGAAAAAAAAAAAAAAAACGAAGACTTCTCCTACATCAAATGTATCGTACCTTATATATTTTCTTTCTTGTTCCTTTGATATGTTTTATGACACACGATAAATTGTTGAAGTTTACAAACTGTGCGTCAGTAATTGGAAGACAATTCCATTGTCGTTTTCGTTTATTTAAGTAAGGAATCCTCTTTGCTTGACTCAACCATCCTTGATTATCGATGGTTAAACGATAGATATCCCTAGTTGATGTTTTTGTGGTAAACCCTTGCCTTTTATGCATTTGTGTGGTAAGAAATCTGGTCGAGTGATCGTAAGTTGTGAGAACTTGAGACGACATTGTCCAATGAAGTCCGATCATGGAGAACACGTGCCATGTAATGTATTTTTTTTTTACTATGAACGATGATATTTATTAAGATTTTGACCACGTTTGGGTCAGAAGTAAGATGGTGTTCTTGTAGTATCTTTTGGGTATGGATCCGTGTGTGAGCACCCCACGATGACATGTAAGTATTTTATTTCTTTTTGGATATGCATCCATAGCTAGCAAGCTCTTGAACCTTCTTTAACTTGCAATTTTCTTTTGACTGGACTCATCCGAGAATTATGTCAATATTCTTGTGTTATCTTGGCTTGGCTGATTAGCAAGCGTGGGTTAACTGATTGAACTGATTGATTTGGCATGGTTTGGCTATGTTGCAAACATGTTGTAATTTGGTGGTATGTGTTTCATAATGGATTTTGTATTTGGTTGGATTGTGACGTTTTCGAGATAGTTATGTATACGTCGAATGATTAGCGTATCGATGAATTCGTTTTGACGAGCTAGGGTTGTATGTACGTAATATTGCGATAAGGTGATTTTGTATGACTAGTGTTAATTACTTCGTCTTTTATATTTTGAACATTTTCCGATGGGGTTATGTGCGACCCGTGTGATTTTGTTTATGATTAATTGTTTGTATGAGACAACGAACCAAGTGAAAGGACGATTCGAAAGTTGGGAGACGTGCTCCGAGCGTATGTATTTGATTTTGGTGGAAGTTGAGATCGTGGAAGGGCGTGATTCGTTTTGGAGAATAAGAAAGGTGGGTCCAAAGGTATGTTGGACCAGTTGCCTACTAGTTGGAACTGCTGGATGAACTCCGTGGAAATGACAATACTCTTCATGTGTCGAATTTGAAGGATTATGGGATGAAAATATAGACCGCGAGTTGGATGAAATAAAGTAGGAAAAAGTCAATTGAATGGACCTGAAATGATTTGAGATACTCCGGAGGAGATGGTGTAGATTGAGAATCACTTGTTGACCGCGAGAAGCTGTGAGTAGAGACGTGTCAATAACCGAAGGAAGGGTTTGAGAAATTGAAGTGGAGATCAAGGTTCGAGATGTTAAGAGATTGAAGCAAGGTATAATACTCATGGTGAAGGTGTGATGGAACACCAGACGTGAACCGAAGTCCAGAACAGAACATGAAGACCTCTTTATGAGGAAGTACCTTTATCTTCCTAGTAGTACAAAATGCGAGTATAAGAACCGGAGAGCGCCGGGACGTCGCTCCATTAAGGGGGGAAGGATGTAACACCCGTGAAAGTGCCGTATGATGCTAAGTTATTGTCTCAAGAGCTGTTCAGTATGAGCATCTCTCTTAAGTTGTGACTCACTTGTGGACGTGATATCCCGAGCCCAACATTATTTATTTAATCCTATTTTACGTATATTTTTGAAATTTTTAAGAATTTTTATCGTAGAATTATTTGACGGGTTAATTTGAAACCGACGTTTACGGTCGTAATTTAACGATTGACGATTTAAGAAAAACCGATAACGACTACGATACCGATGGATGCCCAAATTTCTATAATTATTGACGATTTATCGATAATGTAATTTTTCGAGAATTTTATTTACGGTTCGTGTTAAGTTGAGTCGGGTGAGTTTTATAGCCTTCCGAGTACATTTAAAGTATCCCAAAAATATTTTGGAGTGTTCGGGATGATTTCCGACTCCCGTAAAATTTTCAAAATTGACTAGTGAGTCGAACCCGTAAAGTTTTAATGGCGTTCTTAACTTAAGGCCAAAAGAAACCTTTATTTACACTATGGTCCCTCCCAATACCACAAAATGGCACAAACACAAACACACAAACACATTTCACAAAAACAAGATCAAACACTCTCTCTCTCTTGCCTTAGGCCGACGGCCAAACCCACTCCACCACCCCAATTCGCCATTTTTTTTTAGTTTTCACAACAACTAACTTAAGACCACATCTTAGAATCCCTTGGTGAGTGTAAATCCGTGATTTGATTACACATGCACTAACAAAAATTTTCCAAAAATTTTCAAGATGATCCAAATCCGTTTTTGAGGCTAATTGTTGTAATGCATGTTAAATTCATGTACAATGGAAGTATAATCACCTATAAAACATAATGGGGTGTATGATTCTTGTGTTCCACAGCCCCTAAAGCCACGAATTTTTGGGGGTTTTTGGGTGTGTTCAAGGTGTTTGATGAAATGTCATGGGTTTGTGTTTATAAGGGTGTTTTGGGTGTGTTTGAATAGGTTTAGGTGGTTGCATGTTTGTTTCTTTGATTTTAGATTATGAGGTTGGTTGATCAATAGGGGTAGGACTGAAAACTTGTGTTTGGATATGTTTAGGGAAGCTTAGGATGATGCCTAGTAGTGATTAGTAGCATTGGAATCGAGTTTAAACATGATTTTGGAGTAGTCAAATTTAGGCAGAAAGTTTAAGGTCATTTCACAAAAATTATTTTTCCTACAGGTCTTGAAAACTAAATGTAGTTGTAGAGGGTCTTTTTATCTTTAATTTGGTATAAGGTAGAGCCCGTGACTCAAAACGAACTAAAAGTTATGAGGTTTTAAAGATCGAGTACCGGGAGACGAGGACTTTCATAATCCGAATTTATGTATAGTTTTAGTCAAATCCCGAGGAGCACAAGTATGAATTGGTAAATGGTCAAGGGTCAAAATTTGGTCACAAACCTGTATAAATGAGTCTATAAGTTGACTTAGGAGTCAAAGAAGTCAAAGGTACATTTCATATAGGTCAATGAAGTCAAAATTGGTCGAAGTGCAATTTCAGCCCGTAAAATGTAGTTTTGGAAAAGCATCGAGTAACGAATCGTAAAAGTAAAAACTTTTATTGGGGTTAAAAACATGTTATGTACAGGTCTTATGGGATTTTTGAAATTTTTTTCAAATTTTATAAGTATGGTTAAATATGGTAAAACAGCCCGTACTTTAGTCAAGTACCGGCGAGAATGAGTAAAAATGGACAACGTAAGTAATGAGAACGAATGGTATAAAATGAGTGATGCTTGTTGTTTTGTTTTTGGCGTGAGTTATACTTGTCCTAAGTGACTAGTATATATGTATTTTATACAGTACCGTAAAGTATTTAAAATGAGATTACTCATTACGCGTTATTTGTGATAGGTGTTGATTTAGCCGGGCATCCGTTTCGTCGTCAGTGATCATCCCTCGAACTACCGACTACTTAAGATATAAGGTGTGAATTTATAGCCTCGCTTATATTTATTTCAAATTGTTTTACCCGCGAGGGAAATGCATGCTAGTTTTTAAAAGGAACGTATATCATGAATGATTGTTAGACCCGCAAGTTGCCTTAGAAATTGTGTTGAGTACCAAAGTTGCAAAAGTCCCTAAATTCATGAACTATTAACTATTGTCTTGCCCTCGAGTAGGGGGAAATAGCCGCTTATGCAATTTGTAGTACTACGGGGCTAACGACCCAATGCTAGCCGAGAAGCTGTACGTTGAGTAAGTTCTGCGGTAGATTATTTTGTATGAGAAATAAGGTATAATTGCAACTGATGCCTTTAGAAGGGGCACTGGTTTCATCTGAATCACGCCGGTATTTATTACGCGGGTGATTGAGTTAACGGATTAGTGTCATGAGCTTAAACACAATTGTCAGTATCCTGAATATAGATTGTTTGATCGACAAGTCTATAAATGATCACGAATGGTCATTATTTTATATACGTTCAAATGGATTGTAAAACCTATGAATTCCACTCAACGTTTTCGTTGACCAAAATTTTGGCATGTGTTTCAGGTAACCGCTGAAGTGTAGAATGGAGCATGCATGGGATGGATGTTGTGTGTATGGCTTGGAGTCCGCTTGTTTTTCCTCCTTTTTCTACTTAAACATTTTTTAAAGTTTAATGTAATGTTGTTGTGAAACTGAAATTTTTGGGTTGAGATTCATGGGGACCGAAAACGCTAAACTCTGTTGTACCAAATTGGGGTTAGAAAAACCGTGGACATGTATCATCTAACAATTTTAAATTCAAGTTTTAAGTTGACGTCTTTTTAGCGTCGTTTGATATACCTTGTGTGCAATGAATACTGTGTAGCACCCATTGTTGTAGTTCCGCTGCGCATAGCAATTGTGGGGGTGTTACAACAAAGGCCTCAGAAGACTTCATCAGCATTGGATGCTTCAAGAAAGCTCTTATTCTTAATTATTTTGTACTTGTTAGGAAGAATATTGTAAGGAATTCTACACGTCGTCCCATGGGGGAAGATTGTTGGAAACTCACTTTATGTGACGACATTTAAGAATTCCCGTTAGTTATCATAGTCACGCACATTTAGACTAGACTAGGCTCGTTGTAAAGTTTAGGTTGTGTGCGTGACTATATATACCCCTCCTTAGCTTCCAAGGAGGGGTGTTGATTGTATTTTGTTCATTTGGGAACACACACACTTTTACTCTCAACCTCTCTTTCTCTCTCTCTAAGCCATCAATGGCTTCCACCACCATCTACCACCACATTAGACCACCGGATCCATTTTAGCTTTTCTACAATGAGGTAACTTGGTTGTTAAGAATTTTGGTTAGCAAGGGACACTAGAGGACTGTTATGTCTATCTTGCTTATGCAAGTGTGCATAACTGGACAGTGCTTGCCGCCCTATAATAATTATCAGCTTTTGGTTACTTTCTCTAGGATAAATTACTTGTTAAGGTCATTTTTCACTTTTTAAAAAACAGTTTTATTTTTGGACGCTGACAAGATTTTTCCAAGCGTTGTTGTGACCAAATTGGACGCTGACATGGCTTTAGGCGAACGTTGACAAGATTATAACCGTTGGGCGTTGATGGGTTATATTTGACCGTTGACACTCAATGGGACCTACCCAGTTGTTACTTTTTGACATATTTTCAAGCCGTAATTTTAGGAGTTGTTACTTTCATTAAATGCATGAGATAACTTATAACTTTTTCAATATTTTCATGATTAGTTTTTGAAAATCTTTGCCTATTTTTGGGCCAATCACATGCATTCATCCACTCCTATAAATTTGGCTCCTATTTTTAAACAGGGTATCTATAATTCTTGTCTAACACTTTTCTCTTATCAACCTTCATCTTCTATACTTCAAATTAACAGTTTTCATCAATGGCACCAAGATTTAACTCAGCAGAATTGGATTTGGGGTTCAAGTCTCAACACAACATGATTGCTTATCTTGTTGCTGATAATACTTTGTTCCCTCAATACACACAAATGGTGGCGTATTTGAACGCATCCCCATTAAGGTATGCTCTTTCTCATGCACCACTCATTCCAATCACACACATTAAACAGTTTTGGAACACTGTCAGTTCCTCAACAGTTAATGGAGTGACCACATTAACTTCTATTGTTCATGGGAGATCTTGGGTGGTTACTGAGGCCTTTGTACGCCAGGCCTTGCATCTTGATGATGCTGATGGTATAACCATTCTTCCCATAACTGAAATAGAACAAGGGCTTAGGGCTTTGGGATACCCTATTCCTGATGAAGGTACTCTTAATAAGTACCATAAGCAGGAATTTCCCCCAGCCTGGAAGTACCTCATTCACATTCTCCTTCAATGTTTGAGTCCCAAATGTACTGCACACAATGAGATCAATAGATCCATTGCAACTGCTATTGTGTGTATTGCAACAGGGCAAAAATATAACTGGTCTAAAATGATTTTTGAAGGAATGTGTAAAAACAAGGGGACAAAAATGACTTTAGCTTATCCCCGTTTTCTGCAAATGATTTTTGATGATCAAATATATTGTTCAAGGGATCACAATGATTTTTATAAAATCCCTGAACAAAAGAAAGCTATTTTTACCAAGATGAATTCACCACCTCATAGGGACTTACCTTTAACCCCAGCCATGCTTGCTGTTATTGCAGCAGCACAACCCCAACCAGACCCCCAACCTCATATTGACCCTCATCCACAACTTGAATCTATCCCTGAACCTTTACCCTCACCTGAACAAATGCAACTTGACCAAGAACCCTTTGACGCTGACACATCTAATGTGGGCGTTGATGTGCCTATTTCCAACGCTGACACCCAAACATCACAATCCCAAACACCCCTTAACCAACCCACATCTACTCATTCTTCCACACCATCTTCCACACCACCTGAATATAGGTTGATTAAACGCCAAAGGACTGCTGGAGTGTTCTCCTCTGGTGGTCCTAGCCATGAAGCAGAGAGAACCACCACCACAAGTGTGGCTGGTGACCTGGATGAGGCTGGGACTATTGGTTCTGGCTTAGAAGCTGGCCAAGGCAGTCCCACCATAATTAAGTCCTCATCCATGCCCAATGAACCTGACTTGGGAGGTCAAATCCCCATTTCAGAAGAGGGCAGACTGGAACCAATGACTCTTTTGGAATTGACGGCTGTCTGCATTAGCTTGCAAAAGCAGAATGCAGACTTAGTACAAATTGTCAGCAAACAAGGCCTTGAACTCAAGGAATTGAGGGAGAGGATTGTTGTTTTGGAGAGTGATCATGCAAGGAGAGGTATGGAGGAGTCTTCCAAAGGGGAGGAAGATCAAAGAAATCTGAGTGATAAGAGCAGTCAAGATGGTCGATCAATGGATGTTGTTGAAGCTCTTACTACTTTGAAGGAACAAACAGGTTTTGATACGTCCTTAATCTCTCCAACCAATCTAAACTTTTCATTTACAGCTATGTTGAGAGAGGTTACACAAGGCGCTGAGGGAAAATATTTGGGCGTTGACAAGACAAATTTGGACGCTGATAGAAGTATTTTGGGCGCTGATAGAGGAAATTTGGACGTGGATAGATCTGCATATGGAGGTGATGTATTCTAGTCATCATCTATCATCAAGAATGTTCCTACTCAGGTATTACCATCTACCTTACCAAACATTGCACCATCAGATAATGGTAAGGGTAAGTTGGTAGAAGAAATTGTTCCAAAGAATGCAGCTCAGGTTGAATTTGATAGAAGATTGGCTGAGCAAATGATGGAACAAGGTGAAAAGGAAAAGTCACCATTTGTTGTGACTTCTGAAGAAGAAAGTGATGGAGCTAGTTCAGACTCAAGTGTGATGATTATTGAACCAGAAAGGCTTGAGTATGGTGATGAGCTTGCTAGGGAAAAGCTGAGAGATTTAAAGTTGCAGATTGATTTTGATATGCCAGAGGTGGTTCAGATGTACAATTCTTGGGAAGAAAGCTGTATGGATAATCCAGACTTGACCATTTCAGATCAGATATGGGGTTTGGAAATTCTTCTTAGAGTTCAGAAGGATTGTAAGGTGATTTTGAAGCACAAGGCAAGCAACATTCTCTCTGAGTTGAAAAGGGATAGAAGGAAGCTCTACTTTATGTTGCTCAGATGTCATGGAGTTGGATGGACACATCAGAAGCTGAAGGCTTTGACATTTGATGAGTTGGAACATATGGCTTATCCTATTTGGGTGAAAGTGCAGGCAGAAAACACTTTTAGACTTCTTTCAGATGAAAGAAAGGAGCAACTTGCAGAAGAGATGGAAATCAAGAAAGCTATGATAGTTCCCAGACCAGTGAAGAAGGGATTTACACTTGAGTTTCCAAAAGATATGAATCAACTATATCCAAGTGAAGCAGTTATTAGAAAGAGCCTCAAGCTCTCCCCATTAGAAGCTTCAGATATGGTGCATGTGTTACCACTAGATTCCAGGAATCCAATTGTGAGTTATGATGAAGATGAATGTGGATTCTGGAAGATTGGAAGATATGGCAAGGAGGTACACATTTTTACCACTCTCATATCTTTATTTGCAAGTTGTGATAGAGAAGACTTGGTGGACCTTTGGAGGTTGCTAGAGACCAAGTATGAGGCTGAAGCGCCAACTTCAGCTAATGGAATAAAACTTTGGACCACATTCAAAAGAATGTGTGGGACAAATGAGGAAGATCCTGAAATATGGAAGGATCTTGAAGATGATCTCAGTGGTCTTCAATGGAGGTTATATTCAGCTGCTGGTGTATATCATTTGAGTTCTACAAAGTTTGCTGAGTATTTACTTGTAGATGCTCAGTATTTCATATCCAAGGTTGTTTTGGAAAAGATGAAGGACACCCAGTTGGAGATAGACTATACAAGTGACGTGGCAAAGAATTTGATCAGATTTATTTATTACCAATATGATAAGGTTTGTCAGACTCCTCCAAGTTCTTAATGTTTATTCAGAAACTTGATCATAAGAGTGGATATCAAGTTTAGGGGAGGATTGTTGGGAATAAATTAAGGCCAGATCACTTGAACGCTGACAAGAACAACTCAAGCGTTGACAAGAGCAAAGTGAGCGCTGACAGCTTAAGCGTTGACAAGTTAAAGTCAAGCGTTGACAGATTGAAGACAAGCACTGATGGAAGATATGAGCTACACGTTTATTATGTTCTAGAATACTTCTAGTAAGGATAGAAACGACAATGTATTTTCTATGTTTATCTTTACCTAGAATAGTTGATACGTAGCTTATTGTACAAGGCTTCTTAGTCTATAAAAGAAGGCCTTTAGGTTAATGTTTAATATCAAGTTTTCATTAAGTTTTCATTCGTAAACATCTTTCATTGTAAGCAAGTTCGACATTGATAATCAAAGTGAAAGTTTTGTTTACATCTTGTGTTCTTGTTTAAGTATTAAATTCCGCATAATACTTAGATTCACAAAGCATATAACAAAGGTTTCTCTACGTGTTATACTTGATCTAATCTCGTATACACAAAGCTAATCGATCTAAGTTTGGGATCAACAAGGATGACATGACTCAACGCTTTTTGTCGCGCTACTTTCCACCATCCATGGTCACGAGCCTTCGCAATCAAATCAGCGGTTTCATGCAAGACCCTGATGAATCTCTTTTTGATGCTTGGGAGCGATATAATGTCTTGATCGATAGATGTCCAAACCACAACATGCTCCCTGTGACCTTAATAGATACTTTCTACAACGGTTTGACTTTTCGAGATCGTGATACGATTAATGCAGCCGCCGGTGGCACATTCATGAAAAGGAGACCCGAGGAGTGTAGAGAGCTAATTGAGAACATGACTACTCACCACAAAAATTGGGATTCCTCTGCTTCTTCAAGGAACAACCCGAGAGTCAATGATTCCTCCACTTCAGCAAACCCTGATATGACCGAACTCACACGTGTGCTGACTGAAATGAGCAGAAGTATGCAACTCTTGGCTTCAAACCAACAACAACAACAAGTTAAAGCTGTTGCTACTCCTTGTGAAACATGCGGCGGTCCTCACTCATACACCGATTGTCCTTCTACACAAGGAAATCCGAAAAATGTGTATGCAGCTTATGGTAATTATTCACCGGAAAATTACCAAGCTCGACAAGGGGATAGAAATTTGTTGAGCTACCGGTCAAACAACTACCTTTCACCAGGTTTTTCTCCTCAAAACCAAAACTCCGCCAACAACTACACTAGAAGCAACCAAATCCCACCAAGAGCTTCTAATCCTTATCACCCACTCGCTCAACAACTCCCACCCATTAACCCCGATGTTGACACCATCATGAGAACCCACGGTGAGCAAATCAAGAACCTGCAGAGCCAAATTATCAATCTGAAAGGAGATACCACCAAACAAGGAAATTAGATTAGATCCGAACTTCGAGATAATCTTCAATCCTCCATCAGCACTCAAACAAATGATATGATATGCTGGCTAGTTTCTTGCGCCCTGCTCAACCTTATACTTCAAGTTCTCTACCTTCAAACACCGTCACCAATCCACGAGCTAATGTGAGTGCTATTACTACTCGTAGTGGAGTCACCATAGTAGGACCAACAATCCCACCACCATGTATCCCTACTCCTCCTACACCTAGTATTAGTGCACCATTACCGTCTCCGCCTCGACGTGATGAAGTTCCCACGAATGACCCTTCAACATCCCAACCTTTACCTACACCTGCACCTTCACCACCCAAACCCAATATCCCTTATCCCTCTCGTATCGGCAAGACCAAAATGCTAACCAAAGAGGACTCTGACGTGACACGCTATGTGAAGATGATTTCTCAAATGAACTTCAACATTAGCTTTCTTGAAGCACTTGTCCACATGCCCAAATTTATTAAAGCATTTAAGGAATTGCTTAGCAAGAAGGAGAAGCTGATTGAACTCGCCAACACACGCTTAAATGAAAACTGCTCTGCAGTTATTCTTAAAGAACTTCCGGAAAAGCTAGGAGATCCCGGTCGTTTTGTGTTGCCTTGCGTGTTCAACAAAACTGAAGAATTTACTGCCCTTGCTGATCTCGGGGCTAGTATTAATTTGATGCCATTGAGTGTTTGGAAAACACTATCATTACCTGACCTCACTCCAACAAAGATGACTCTTGAACTTGCAAACCGCACTCTCGCTTACCCCGTTGGTATAGCCGAAGACGTGTTCATCAAAGTTGGCACATTTACTTTCCCGATCGATTTTGTCGTAGTTGATTATGAAATGGACCCTCGTATTCCTTTAATACTTGGTCGGCCATTCTTGAGAACCGGACGAGCTTTAGTGGATGTGGCCGAAGGTGAGTTAATCTTGCGAGTCGGGAATGATTCAAAAGTTTTTAAAATGGGGAAGCTTACAGGCAAATCTTTTGGACGAGAATCAGTGAATATGATTAATGTGCTCGATGACTTTACCGTCTATGACAATCCTCTATTCGATTCTTCCATCGATAATCCACTCTTTGACGATGATATGGATGATTCTCTCTCCACTTTGGAACCTTCTCCCATTTATGATTCTCCACCGGTCTTCGATGCTTATGATGATGATTCTAGCTCAGATTCGAATGATTATGATGACCTTACTTCTGAGTATCCCGAGCTGCCCACGTATGATGATTTCGATGAGGTTGATACTCTTTCGAGCGATTCTACTCATGATGAAGATCCTCCGCCATCACTCGATCCTACTTTGGACGATTACTCATTTGAGGAAGACTTCTCTGAATTTCTCAACACTTACTTCCCTCATGAGAGTGATGCACCTCCTTTGGACTTTGAAGATTATCGTCTTGATCCTACTTTGGATTTGAAGAACATTCTGTCAAAGGAGAAGAAACCGGTCGACACCAATATCCGTTGCACATATGATTTGACACCTCTTTGTCCCCCTTCTAAGGACGAGGTTGTGCTTCTTTGCGGATCTTCTTCACACTCGGCTGAGCCTGAGTGCTATTTTCCCTTAAAGGAAAAGGTGTTCGACCCTGGTATTGCTATTCTTGAGCCATCTCAGTATCCACCTGATGAAATAAAAGGAAAAATCTTTGGAAATTTTGAAGACATGCTTGCACCGCTTCCTACTTGCTTCCACCGTGCTCCATCACTGCTTAAGGGAACCCCGCCACTTCTTCTTTGGGTTGCCTTGTTCGCCTTAAGCTTGTGCTTATTGATGGACGAAAACTATGTCTTTGATCCCGGTGGATATGTTACATGCTTCTTCCGTTGATGATCAAGGTCGAGTCAGGCTCACGACTCGGTTAACAAAAATCAAGCGCTTCTTGGGAGGCAACCCATGCATCTATCTTTTCGCTTTCTTTATCATAAGTGTAGGGGAGACCCGTTGGTTTGCTATTTCCTCTCCTCACTTCTTAATCAGGGATTCGAGCTTCAATGATCCACTCTTGATGATTCTTGACGACCCGTGATTCCGTGTTCTACTTCTTCCCGGTTCTATCCTAAACTCTTTTCGATTCACTATTTTATATTTTCTCAATATTAAAATAGGAATCTCTTTAGTTGTCTCTTCCTTAGCGAGATTTAAACAACGTGCACAATGTCCTAAGTGTAGGGGAGTTTACTCCCACATGCTTAAACATTGAGGACAATGTTTATCTTAAGTGTAGGGGGGCTTCTATCGAAGTTAAGTGGTCTTTTCCTTGTATTTGTCCTCATTTTAACCGGAAAATCAAATTTTCGACATTTTTCAAAATTTTTGATCTATTTTGGCCTATTAGTTTTTCCCTTTGTATAGTTATTTTCCTTTCTTTGCTAGAATAAATGTTTAATAAAGTGGTTTTAATTTTCAAAACGTTGTGAATCTTTTGACTCAACCCGAGTTTACTTATCTAAGTTACTCTAGCTAGTATCCTTAACATGTTTAAGTCAAGTTTTGCTAGGCTTTTATATAGGGAGCTATAAAACGCGAAAGTCTTAACTCTCACGGGTTAAGAACAATAACTTTTCGCAAGTTCCTATAATTGATCCTAGAGAGTCGTCTATCAAGGGAACTTTAAAATGCGATTTCTAAACTTGAAAAAGTCTAAGAATTTGCAAGACCCTATAGGCGACTCGAAAACCCAAAACTTTGATTTAATAGGCTAAGCATCCACGAGTCTCATTACTTGAGATTTTAAACTGTGGAGAACGAGAGATGATAGAACCAATTATAAGTCCGGTATTCTTTCGTGAATTTATGTGAGTTAATTATGAGCCTATTCTCCCATCGCTTGCTTAATAAATTATCTGCTAATAAATAAGGTTGTACGATTTGAAAAGTTACTTAGCTTCTAGCCCAAATCGTTTAAAAGTTGCTCGGTATGGATTAGAGTTCATAGCCAAGGCATAACTTATTGAAGCGGGATGCGAAGATTGGCAAGTCCGAAAAGGCCCTAACAAGGCATGTGGGCTATATTTTGTTGCTAAAGATCCAAGGTGATGTGAAGAATCATTTATCAAAAATCAATATGAAGGATCGAGACACACGACGAAAAGCAAAAACTCCCAAAAGTCATGGAGAAGTGTATCCGAAAAGACCCTAACAAGGTATGAGGATAAATAGATCCAAGTCAATAAAAGGAGGCGGATCGTTGTATATCAAAATCCAAATTAAAGATTGGAGAAAAATGAAGAAGTCGTGGTCCAAATATGAAGAATCTCTCAAAATTCCAAGTGAAGAAATTCCAATTATGAAGAGAAGACCATTATTTCATGAACGTCTCTCAAGATTTGAAGTATGAAGTCGCTGCCAAATATCGGTCTGAGAAAGGTCTCAAATCGCGAAACGAGTTATGCCAAGATATGAACTTTATGAGGTCCCGAGAAGCAGTTTTAAAAGATTTGGTCCTTTAGCTAACTATTGATTAAATCGTTCACTTTATTTTCAGACTAAATAATTATCGAAATAAGTCAAACAATGCATCTTCGTGATCATTCAAGACAACAATAAAATATAACAGATACCCATAGGAATAAGGGAGTCTAAGTGAATAATTGGCCCACATGAGTTCGCGTTAGTTTGCTAACTTATAATAAGAATGATCTCGTTTTTAAGCTTGGTTTGGAGAAAGTGAAAAGTTGAGGATGATGATTATTCATGACATTTCCAAAACCTAAGGTATGCTTTTTTATTTCTTTACTTTGAATGTTTATAGTTTTCTATCTCTTTAATAAAGGCCAACGTGGATTGATTATGATGAAAAATGTAAACTTGCTTTGTAACTAATGCATTGCATGAGGACATTGCAATGGTCAAGTGTAGGGGATTTGATATGTGTGTAAACACACATCTTTTCTACCACTTAATTACAGTAATAACCGGACCAAAACGTGTATTTTATGTCTTTTATGTCGGAATTATGCATGGTTTGTGTTTTTGTTGTGATTTAGGACGAAAAGGTAAAAAGTGGAGAAAACACGGGAAATCACGGGCATTTACGGACTTTTATTGAAGAAAAAGATGAAAGACGAAGTCAAGAAGTCAAGAGTGCAAAAAGAACGGAAGTCCAAGACCAATTCTGAAGATTTATCGAAGAAAAAGTCAAAAGACGGAAGTTTATCAAAAGCCGAGGAACTCAAGTCTATTTTATTGAAGAATTAAAAGACGAGTTCAAGAGAAATCCCGAGCCACAAGTCAATGGTGTCCAAGTTTAAAGAAGATTAGAAGAATAAAGGACTAAGTGCGCAATTAACAAAAGATCAAAGAAGAGGAGGGACCTAAGCATGCAATTAAGGAGAAAGGAAGGAGGGAGGAAGCTTCCTAAGCTCCTCCCTAATCTCCCATATATATAGCCTATTAGTGTTATCATTTGTTTTTGTTGGCTAATTTGACACATTAGTTCTTCCACTTTATTTTATGCACTTTTAATTACTTGTCATTTTAAATACTTGTCTTGCACCTTAATTTTTTAAAATTCCAAGTAAGTCTTTTAATTTTGTTCTTTAATCTTTAAATTTTTAATCTTCTTGTTCATCTTCTTTTTATAAATCTTTGTTTGTGTTGATTCAAAGTTTTCAATCTTAATCTTTTTCATCTTCTTTTTATATAAAGTTTAAATCTTTTTAAGTTTTCGTGTCTTGTTTTCAAAGTTTTTATAAGTTTTGATCATTTACCTTGCTTATTGGTAGCTTATTGTCTTTTCACTTTGCTTATTATCCTTGAAAAGTTAAGATTTTTGAGCTTATTTTCGTACTTTTTGTGTTTTCCTATTTTTTAGGAATTCTGGTAAGAATTCGGAACTTTTGCCCTAAATTGAGAATTTGTCTCCTCCTGAGTTGCGAAATTGAATGTTCATAATTTCGCAACTATTGCGAAATCTTCCCTGTGATTGCGAATTTGAATACCACTTGGTATTGCGAATTCTTTCATCATTTCGAAATTATTGCGGAATTGAACTTCAGGAATTGCGAATTTGTGTGTTGTACCAATTGCGGAATCTTGCCATACGGATTGCGAAATCATGTCATCAATTGCGGAATTATGCCCATCCAGAATATTGCGGATTTGATCTCATTTCCAGTATTGTGAAATCTTCATTGCGGAATCTTGGCAATTGATTATTGCGAAATGTTTCTTTAATTGCGAAATTATTCCAATTTCTTATAATTGCGAATTTAATTACTTTTTATTCAAATTCAATTTTTAAGCTTTATTTTTTTCCACCTTTTTACTTAATCGCACTTTAAGATTAGTTGCCTTAGATTTATTTTAGCATTGCCTTAGTTTAAGTTTTAGTTGCGTTTTAAATTCGCCTTAGATAGATTTAAGTTTGCGTTATTTACTTTTAGTGCCTTTTAATTTTTGTCACGCTTTTAATACTTGCACTTTATTTTAGTTAGACTTAGATTTAAATTAAATTAACGCCTTTTACTTTAATTGTCTTGCACATTTAATTACTACAACGACACAACTATTTGTTTCACCAAAGAACGACTGAGTCGCATAGTTAACCTAGATCAATTCGATTAGACACACATCAACGAATCTTTTTACCGGGCCAAAATCCTTGTATCAAGCACCCGCGCCTCCAGGGCCACCTGCTCCTTCAGTGTTAACACGTGCAGCTCTATCCGCAGCTAATGCTTTCGCTACCTCTTCGGAAACTAGCCTTGCAATGGCATCATTTGTCATTCTCCTAGGTGGCATGATTCTGTCATATCACAAAGAGAGAATATAAAATGAATGAGTTAATTGTAATCATGGTATAGTCATATCATGTACAAAATCAATCATCAAATGCATACACATTCTTGATACAAGAATTCAAAATCATTATAAGGATCAAAGGAAACTATTATCATAGATCAACAAGGAATGATCGTAAAGACAAATAGAGTACAATGACACAAAATAATAGACACTAGTCACGTGGGGATCCACATGGCTTAGTTGAATGTGACTCGCTTGCAGCACTGGAAACTGCTTCCTCCTCATCGAAGACGTAACTTGACGGTGGTAAATTCACAAAATAGGTATAAGGTCATAACAAAATAAAATAGAATAATTTCCAAAAATTTAAATAAATATAGGAAATCCTTCAAAATAAGTAGAGGAAAATTCCAGAAATTTATTCAAATAAATCATTAATAAATGATAACTTTTATCGAAAAGTTTAACGATATCAATATATATCGATAAAGGATTATAGTATTTATTTAGAAATACTTAGCAATAAGGCATACATAATAATGTATACTAAAGTTTTAATCCCAGAAGTAGCTTGAACCTGAAGTCACGCGAAATCATGTGCACCGACTCTTTGAAAAATAAAAACCGACAGTTATAGTTTAGGTGTTTAGAAAAAGACCTAGTTCTCTATAACTCATGGCTCTGGTACCAATCTCTCACACCCCCAAATTTCCACGCAGCAGAATACATCATTGGGTGCTAAACAATGATACAACAACACATAGTTTATAAAGAACGACTCGAAAAGAGACGTTTCAAATTTATCGTTCCTAAAACATTTGTCAGAGTAGCGTAATCCCAAGACATCGTAACCAAAGTACAACCAAAACAAAAGATTTAAATTGTTTTGAACAAAAGGAACGACAAACATTCAAAGAGTTTATATTACAAAAGTAGTGCACAACATCATCCCTGTGGCTTCCAAGCTTCACACTTCCTGATTACCTGAAATACATGTGAGAAAAATCATCAGCAAAAATGCCGAGTGAATCTATAGGTTTATATAATCATTTTGAACACAAGCAAAGATTATAAGTTTGTGGCATACTTGAAAGCAACAAGAATCAAATAATAATTTGCATCAACAATGATAATTGTATATAGCATAAATTGAAATAAGCTCATGGAACCGAGCCCTTAAACACTCCCTTTAGAGGTCTGATATGACAGGAGATTTATTAATTGTCATTACCTCCAGATTATTGGTACATTGCCGTATACTTGACTTCTCAATACAATATGCTCAAACAGTGTGGAGGTCGGGCCTAAGCTTCTATGACAAGTCCACACAAACTGAACCGTGGCGGCTTCCCCCATAGATCTATTAATTGTACTAGCGGCTAGCCCATCATAAGCTAGTTAACGGTCCAAAATTGAGGCTTTAACAAAGGCAATCACTTAATGCAATTTAAAGGCAACCACGGGTCCATTCATAGAGGGACAAGCATACTATAAAATCTTGTGTTCTAAGTTTACAAAACATGTATTCCCCCTCGCGGGTTTTAAAATATTTGAATGAGCTCAAACGAGGCTATAGACTCACCTTAAGTAGTAGAAGTAGTTGAAGACGATCGCCGACGATAGTAGATGCCCGATAAATACGACAACCGCAACCTAACTCAGACTCATAAAACCACAATACACTCGAGAGTAAACGATATAAATAACTTCATTATACTTTACTACTCATTTACTTTACCATTTTATACTTTTTAACAAAATCCGCCAGTACATACTACATGTACTAGCTTATTTACCCATTTTAAACTTGTCAATCGTTTATGAAACGACTCGATAAACTAACTTACTATATATAGAAAGTCCTCCTACAAGTTTATCAAATGAAATTACTTTTAAAGTCCTTTACCCGACTCATTTTCAAACTACAAAATCCAGATAGATTTACGTTAATTTTTCATACAACCGTTTTAACTTATTTAAACGACTCCGTTTACAAAACCGACACTCGGGTTTTAAAGTAAATTCAACCTATAAAGTAAGCACCTAATTATCAGTAGGTTACACATTTCAAAACTTCCATTTAGAGTCCCCGAGATTCGATCCAAATATCGACAACAACTATATGTAGTGCCGATACTCGTCTCCCGGTACACGATCATTCAAAACATCATAACTTCGTGCTCGTTTGGAGCTAGATGCTCTACCTTATATCAAATCGAAGCTAATAAAATTATCTACAACCTTAGGCTATAAGTTAAGCCATTTTCAAAGCATAAAAATTCGGATTTTACAGTTTACTTACTGCTATAAAATGACTACCAAAATCTTGTACAAAATCAACTTTTTGATCAAAACCAACTATAGAAATGTTCATTCCTATACCCTAACATCAACATATATGAACCATAACATCTAAATCATCATAAAAATTAAAACCTTTGAATCAAAATGAACTTTTTAACAAAGTTTTTAGCAAGAACACCATGGATCATGCCAAGAACACCATGCATGATCATGGTTTCTACCTACCAACATCAAGAAAATAAAAAATGCTTGCATGTGTAAAATTCTTACACCAATGTGATCCTTGATCAATTCTAAGAATGGGTCTAGCTTTGGTTTAGCTTAATTCATCCTCAAACTCAAGTAAAAATTGAAAATGTATGGATTTGGGGTGGTGGTGGTGTTTCGGCTTAATAGAGAGAGAAAGAGAGAAAGAGAGGATGAGAAAAAAAAATTTGAGTGGAAAATGTGTGTGTGTGTGTGTGTTTGTTTAAGCTTTTTATATAGTGGTGGAGGGACATTAGTTGCAATTTGGCAATAGTTGTGGCTAAAAATGAAAATAGTTAGCTAAAAAGCGGGAAATAATTATTAGTCAATTTTGAAAATATTTACGGGAATCGGGTTTCGTAAAAATACTTTTTAAAAGTTTAAACGCACACGAAAAATAATAATATAACGACTTGATACGTAATTAAAACGATATCGTCAAAAGTATTAAATATCGAAACGATCGATAATAAAATATAAAATTGTGGGCATCCGTCGGTATCGCGATCACTAGTAGTCCTCGTTGCTCGTCAAAATATTAAAATAAAATATTTAATATCGGTTTCAACTTAAACTGTTAAACATAATAATATTTAATGTTATAAAATACTTCAAAAATATTTGAAAAGTAAGAACTAAGTAATGACCTTATTTTGTGGGTTTTACACTTTCTGTAAAAAAATCTCTAATATCTAAAAGTCCATCTCAATCTCTGGGTTACATATAATATGTTCAAACCATAATCGATACTCATATTTTTTTACAGCGATTTCCAATTTTCAAATATTACTCTGCCTCTAAGTCCCGAGGTTACAATCAAACTAAATACAATGAGATTATCCATAATTCTAACCAGTCACTTATATACTTTCTATACTCATCTTCCACTTTCGTTCATTCTAACAATCTATATGCCCCGAGTGTAGTGCTTGCTAGATCACTGAATTACTGTACCTTCCATAGTACATTATTACATCTTCCTCGTATCATGTACTGTTTAAATATATCCGTTAGTTTCATATATTCAAATCTAAAATATATAATGGTCAGATCACTTCCTGATATCATAATAAAATTTATTTGTCCCAAATTCTATAACTTATAGTCTGATTTCGTAATACATCTTATTCCAACCATACTGTATCAATACTTCAACTTGTGAAATTCCTTCAATACTACATGCGAAACTCTCAGCACTCTAAGAATAATTAAATTCTCTTTTTAATCTGGACAATTCCTTCACCACTGGTCCTTGCATTCATAACACACTCTCTGATATAATAGAAGAAAAATTAGATAATCATAATAACCGTTTTTGTCCTACAAAAACATACACCTCAACTCTCTCATTTCTATTACCATGTTATTTCAAAATTTCCAACAATCTATTGATCTTCTTTCTTTGATATTCCTTTTTCCATTAGTTTATCAATCCAATTCTAAGTTTCCTTCCATTCCATCCATTCTGCTTGTTGTTACCAATATTCCAAATATCTCAAAACTCAAGAGTCAATTCTCAATTACTTCAGAAATTTTATAAGCCCTTTTTCCTTCTCCTCCTTACTAAATACTCACTAGTTGATAGTGAAAGTATCCACACTCATCCTTCATAATCTGAAACACACTTCGTAATACAGAACTATAACATATCTCATCTATAATTTACTGATTATTATTTCCCCGTCATCATTAGGTAATCCTTGATTTCTTCCTTTTAAAATCCCCGAATGGAATTTATAAACAAGTCCTTCTTATTCTTATTTTCTTCATATTTGATTCCATACAAGTAATACTTTACAATCCCAAAACAAGTACCACAATGTCAAATCTCATGATCATATAAACCCTGTTACACTTCTTTATTCAAATCAACACAATACTATTACTTTCCTTTCCAACTAATATTATCCAAATATCATCATCGCAGCTCTATAATTCCTTCAGATTTCTCCAATACTAACTATACAGGTTCAGAACTTCAATCTATCCTCAGCGTTCATAAACAACTTCCTCCACTACAAAATCAGATCTCAAAATCACAACTTAGACATATTTTCCATTACAGTTACAATGTAGATGCATCCTATCCATTCATGCATCCAGTTCTTCTTTGTCATCTTCATCATTGGTTCAACAGTCAGTGAAAACCTCCTGATAAACCTCCGATAATACTCAGCTTACACAAAGGTGTTGGGTCAAAAAGTTGATGTGGCAGAAACTCAAAAACGAAGAAAACATGAAGGCATTTGTCTAAGCGTTTACAAGTGTATTCCAGGAGTTGTCAAGAACAAATCAGGCGTTAACAGAAGCAAGCATTGTCAAGTGCAATTCAAGCATTGTCACATGCAATCCAAACATTGACAGAAACATTGACAAGAAGCCTTTGGAAGCTTCTATTTGGATATATATGCAGGATATATTCTGTATATGTTTATTTAAATAGAAGATTTACATGTTTATTTATTTTTATCTCTTGTAAACCCTATTCCTTACACTATAAAAGGAATCAAGGGTATTAGGTTTATTCATAACTCATATTCACAATGTAAACCTAAAAGCGTGTGTTGCACTAGACGTGGGATTAATGTATACACGTCTAGTGGTTGTTGATTATTAATATAATTAGCAACCCAATCGTTTAATTCATGTGTTTTGTGCCTAAACACCTTGTTAATGGTTGTTGTTCTAATTCCGCTTTGATTATGTTAATCATATGAACAATGATCATTCCTAGTAGCTTAAAGATCCGTGAATCTTAGGATTCCACATTTGGTATCAGAGCCTCGTGGCTCGTGATGCTAGGACCAACAAGGTGTTCGTGTATCAAGAAGAAAAGAAAAATCCGTCTAGGGTTTTTCTAGACGTAGCAGCAGTATTCAGAAGGCCATAACTTTTTATTAAACCGTTGGATCGCCACGAAATTGTTTGTGTGTGTTCTACACACATATATATAGATATCCACCAGAGGGATTATCGATCTCTATCCCCAAGAAAAAGTTACTAAGCGTCAAAGTCAGCAGGGGTCATATGCTGTTTTCTGTGAACAGTAATAGTAAAAACGCGATTTCTCCTTCGTTAACCGTTGGATCGTCGTGAAATTCGCGCTGTAGGTTCTTAACACTTGTGTCTAGGATCTCACCGAAGGGATCTTCGATCTGAGCTCTCATGAAGAAGTTATTCGATTTCGAAGTTCACTGCAGTTTATGGTTTTTCACATAAAATCATGATTTAGGGTTTATAAAACCCTAGATCAATTTGCCGTTGATGGGTGTTATTTAGACGCTGATAGATGTTGGTGTGACGCTGATTGATGTTGGTGTGACGCTGACAAGGCATGGATAAGACGCTGATGGTCAGGCGCTGACAGGTACAAAGTTGACGCTGACAAGAATAAGTTAAGCGCTGTTGGGAAGCGCTGACACTTGTTGTCCGATATATACATTTTCAAACGCTGACAAGTGTTGTCCGATATTGGACAACACATAGTGTTGATATCTTGGACAAAGGAAGATGTTGGACAACAAAAGGAATAGCTGTTGTTTGGGAAATTGATACAATTTTAGCACACAAAAAGGAGGTATTTACACGCAAAGGTACATGGAATCTCCGCTTTTATGGCTCGGATATTTTTAAAAGGGATTAATGATTTTAATGCGAGTTAGCAACTATTCATGGGAATTTGATGGATATTTTAGATTATGTAATCGGGATAACCTTGTGAAAGAGTTACCCGTTGCGAAACTTTTACATATGGAATGAAGATGTTATTCCATTAAAATTCATCATGAAGAGGTGTTGGCTTAAGGGGAAGAATTCTTATGGTAAGTTTGATGTTTGAAGAAGATTTTCGCGAGTTTGTGTTTTATCATATCTTTAAATCATGGGAGCCATCCATTGGTTTGAAGATAACTTGTTCGTGCTTTACATGGTTGGTGACGAAGACTTGTCATAACACTTGAAGGAGTTACATTATCGTGCTCAGTGTCTCACAAAGGATGAGAATATTGACAAGGGATCGAGGTCTACTTATACTTTGTGAGATGAGTATAAGTTCTTTATCACATGGATAGTACAAGACATGGAACACAAGGTTGGGTTATTCTACTTCTACATCAAAAATATTATATTTGTTTTTCTTCATGATCATTACATAAAGCTACATTTGGAGAATCTTCAAGATTGCATACATTGTTTACTTCCCTGTTGATGTGACAAAAAGGGGAAGACATACATGCTACATTTGAGGGGAAGCAATTTGAAGATGATGTACAACTTACAAGAGATACACATAGAGTTTTACCAACATAAACTAGGGGAAGATTGTTGGTTCAAAAAGTTGATGTGGCAGAAACTCAAAAACGAAGAAAACATGAAGGCATTTGTCTAAGCGTTGACAAGTGTATTCCAGGCGTTGTCAGGAACAAATCATGCGTTGACAGAAGCAAGCATTGTCCAGTGCAATTCAAGCATTGTCACATGCAATCCAAGCATTGACAGAAACATTGACAAGAAGCCTTTGGAAGCTTCTATTTGGATATATATGTAAGATATATTCTATATATGTTTATTTAAATAGAAGATTTACATGTTTATTTATTCTTATCTCTTGTAAACCCTATTCCTTACACTAGAAAAGGAATCAAGGGTATTAGGTTTATTCATAACTCATATTCACAATGTAAACCTAAAAGAGTGTGTTGCACTAGACGTGGGATTAATATATACATGTCTGGTGGTTGTTGATTATTAATATAATTAGCAACCCAATTGTTTAATTCATGTGTTTTGTGCCTAAACACCTTGTTAATGGTTGTTGTTCTAATTACGCTTTGATTATGTTAATCATATGAACAATGATCATTCCTAGTAGCTTAAAGATCCGTGAATCTTAGGTTTTAGGAACCTTTAGGACTGTTGGGTATTCTTATAATACTCTTATCATAATTCTAGATTGTGTCCACAGGTGAGTATGAGTTAGTTTTACTAAATCATGAGGCACTGTAGCATGCAAAGTTGATATACTGTGCATGCTGCCAAGACATTTTTAGCCTAGAATTGGTTGTGGTCTGTTGGGAGACTTGGGAATGATTTTATCATGGGTTTACCTGGGAGTTACAAGGAATTTTATGAGATAACTTAGTTGTTAAGAGTTTTGGTTAGCAAGGGACACTAGAGGACTGTTATGTCTATCTTGCATAAGCAAGTGTCCATAACTGGACAGTGCTTGCCGCCCTATCATAATTATCAACTTATAGGTTATCTTCACTAGGATAAATTACTTTGTTAAGGTCCTTTTTTATTTTTATTACGTTTATTTTTGGACGCTGACAAGTATTTTTCCAAGCGTTGTTATGACCAATTTAGACGCTGACATGGCTTTGGCGTTGATGGGTTAGTTTTTACCATTGACACCCATTGGGACCTACCCAGTTGTTACTTTTTGACGAATTTTGGGGCCGTAATTTTGGGAGCAAATAACTTTTAATTAATGCATGAGATAACTTATTTTCTTTTCAATATTTTCATCATGATATTTTGAAAATAGTTGCCTCATTTTTTACCAATCACATACACCTATCTCTCCTATATATTTGGCTCCTATTTTTAAACAGCGTACCTCATATTCTTGTCTAACAATTTTCTCCTATAATTCATCTTTCTAAATATTCACAAACAGCTTTCTTCGACAATGGCACCCAAATTTAAACCAAGTGATTTGGTATTGGGATTCAGGAGTCAACACAACATGATTGCATATTTGGACGCTGATGACACTCTGTTTCCACAATACACCCAGATGGTGGCGTATTTGAATGCATCCCCAATTAGGTATGCTATTTCTCATGATCCTCTCATCTCTGTCACACATATTAAGCAATTTTGGAACACTATTAGTTCCTCAACAGTTAATAATGTGACTACATTATCATCTATTGTTCATGGGCGTACATGGGTGGTTACTGAAGCCTTGGTTCACCAGGCTTTGCATCTTGATGATGCTGATGGTATAACCACCCTTCCCATTCATGAAATAGAACAAGGACTAAGGGCTTTGGGGTATCCTTTCCCTAATGAGGGAACTTTAAACAAATATCATAAACAAGAGTTTCCCCCAGCCTGGAAGTACCTCATACATGTCATCTTACAATGTTTGAGTCCCAAGTGTACTGCACACAATGAGATTAATAGATCAATTGCTAGTGATATTGTGTGCATTACAACTGGGCAAAAGTTTAACTATTCTAAAATGATTTTTGATGGCATGTGTAAAAACAAAGGGAATAAGATGACTTTGGCTTATCCCAGATTTTTACAAATGGTTTTTGATGTGCAAAATTACTGCACAAGGATCATGATGATTTTTATGAGATCCCTGTGCAAAAGAAAGCTATTTTTACCAAGATGAACTCACCCCCTCACCATGAATTACCCCTCACCCCAGCTATGCTTGTTGTTATTGCAGCAGCACAACCCCAACCAGACCCACAACCACAACTTGACCTAATACCAGAACCTTTACCTTTACCTCAACGCATGGAAATTGACCAAGAACCCTTCAACGCTAACACATTAAATGTTGGCGTTGACACACCTAATCCAGACGTTGACACCGTTCCTTCACAGACCCAAACACCCCTTAACCTTCCTACATCCACCCAATCCACATCATCTTCTACCCCACCACAATATAGGTTGCAAAAACGCCAAAGGACTACTAGAGTGTTCTCCTCTAGTGGTCCTAGCCATGTAGTAGAGAGGACCACCACCACAAGTGTGGTTGGTGTTATGGATGAGGCTGGGACTATTGGTTCTGGCTTAGATGCAGGACAAGACAGTCCTAATATCTTTAAGACCACATCCATGCCCCATGAATCTAACTTGGGAGGTCAAATACCCATTTTAGAGGAGGGCAGATTGGAACCATACACATTAATGGAATTGACGGCTGTCTGCATTAGCTTGCAAAAGCAAAATGCAGACTTGGTACATATTGTCAGTACACAAGGCCTTGAACTCAAGCAATTGAGGGAGAGGATTGTTATTTTGGAGAATGCTAGGACTAGGCGTAGGATGGAGGAATCTTCCAAAGGGGAGGATGAGCAGATTAATGTGAGTGATAAGGGCTCACATGATGGTGAATCTTTGGGTATTGCTGAAGCCCTAACTAAATTGAAGAAGCAACCAGGTTTTGACAGATCTCTGGTAACTCCTACCAATTTAGACTTGTCTTTACAGCTATGTTGGAGCAAATTACAAGAGGCGCTGAGACAAGTAATTTGGGCGTTGACAAGCAAAGTTTGAACGCTGACATGAGCAAATTAGGCGCTGACACAAGAAATTTGAGCGTTGACAGACCTGCAGATGAGGTTGATATATTCCAGTCATCAACTATCATCAAAGAAGTATCTTCACAGGTATTACCATCATCCTTACCCATCATTGATCCATTAGATAAGGGTAAAGGAATCATGGTAGAAGTAGAAGTTCTAAAGGATGCAGCACAGGTAGAGTTTGATAGAAGGTTGGCTGCACAACTTGTGGAACAAGAAATAAAGAAGGTGGGTGAATCACCATTTGTTGTCACTTCAGAAGAACAAGAAGGAAGTGATGAATCCAGTTCAGATTCAAGTGTGATGATAATTAAGCAACCTGAGAGACTTGAATATGGTGATGAGTTGGCAAGAGACAAGCTTAGAGAGTTGAAATTGCAAGTAGATTTTGATATGCCAGAAGTTGTTCAGATGTACCATGCTTGGGAGAATAGGTGTATGGAGAATCCAGATTTGACTATTTCATACCAGATTTTGGGTTTGGAGATTCTTCTAAGAGTTCAAAAAGACTGCAAGGTAATTCTGAAACACAAAGCTAGCAATGTTCTCTCACTGCTGAAGAGGGATAGAAGGGAGTTGTACTACATGCTACTCAGATGTCATGGAACAGGATGGACCTATAAGAAATTGTTGGGATTATCCTTTGAAGAGTTGGAGTACAAGGCTTATCCCATTTGGGTAAAAGTGCAGGAAATGAACATTCTAAGACTTCTTTCAGATGAAAGGAAAGAAGAACTTGCAGAAGAGATGGAGCTTAAGAAGGTAATTATTGTTCCAAGACCTTTGAAGAAGGGAGTTCCTCTTGAGTTTCCTAAAGATATGGATAGATTGAAACCTAGTGAAGCTGTTATAAGAAGGAGCATCAAGCTCTCACCATTGGAAGCTTCAGATATGGTACAGGTGTTACCTCTTGATGCCAGAAACCATATTATAAGCTATTAAGAGGATGAAAGTGGGTTTTGGAAGATTGGCAGGTATGGGAAAGAGGTACACACTTTTACTACTCTTGTATCTCTCTTTGCAAGTGTTGATAGAGAAGACTTGGTAGACCTTTGGAGGTTGTTGGAGGCCAAGTATGTGACTGAAGCTCCTACTTCAGTCAATGGAATAAAACTTTGGTCAACATTCAAGAGAATGTGTGGACCAAGAGAAGAAGATCCTGCTGTTTGGAAGGATCTTGAGGATGATGTCAGTGGTCTTCAATGGCGTTTGTATTCAGCTGCTGGTGTGTACTACTTGAGCTCTACAAAGTTTGCTGAGTATCTTCTTGTAGATGGTCAGTATCCAATGTCCAAGAAGGTTTTGGAAAAGATGAAGACAACACAGCTGGAGATTGACTATTCAAGTGACGTGGCCAAAGATTTGATTAGGCATGTTTATTACCAATATGATAAGATGTGTAAGATTCCTCCTAGTTCTTAATTTTTATTCAGAAACTTGATTACTAGAGTAGATATCAAGTTTAGGGGAGGATTGTTGGGAATAAAATGTAGCCAGTCCACTTGAGTGCTGACAAGAGGAAAACAAGCGTTGATAGGAAGAAAACAAACGCTGACAGATCAAGCGTTGACAAGAAGGAGTCAAGCGTTGATAGGTTGAAGACAAGCACTGATATAAAGATATGGTCTACGCGTATTATGTTTCTAGTTTGTTTCTAGTAAAGATAAGTTCAACATTGTATTTTCTATAATTATCTTTACCTAGAATAGTTGATACGTATACTCTTGTACAAGGCTTCTTATGTCTATAAAAGAAGACCTTTAGGTTATGTTTCAATATAAGTTTTCATACGTTAAACACTTTCATTGTAAGGAAGTTTGTTATTATCAATCAAGTGAAAGTTTGTTTACATCTTTGTGTGTTCTTGTTTAAGTGTTAATTCCGCATAACACTTAAATTACTTTATACATAAACAAAGTTTCTCTACGTGTATAACTTTATCTAATCTCGTTTACACAAGCTTAATTGATCTAAGTTTGGGAAACAAAAGGAATTGACAAGCTTCAGTCGGTTTCGTCGGTATCGACAAAGCCTCAATCGTTTCAATCTAGTCAGATTTTCATGATCACTTCAGCCATAGATCGCACATTCTAAAACATCTATATGACTCCAACTAAAATTTATATCCAAAGAATTTCACACACCATTTCTTCTTAATAATAATTTTTCCAATTGTTAGGGAATACTTTTCTTTCCTTCAATCATCTATTCATCACATTAAACATTCACAATCAGTAATGGATACCGATTTTTGGTGCTCAGTTTGTTAAACCTCACAGCAATCACCTTATTCATAAAACATCCAGCTTCTTTACTTACTTACATTATCACTTCTCTGATGACTTACCCTTCCAGTCAAATCAGGTTATCCTCATTGTCTCATCTGCCAATCCTTACAATCAATCATATTACCATCCTCAATTTCCTGACAATGCCATACAACAAAATATACAATCAGATTGCATAATTCATATCACTAAGCTAACACAAAGCTTCCTTTTTCCCAAGACGATAGTGAACTCTACAATTCCGCAGAACAATCACATAGTATCCTTAAATACTAACTCATCTTCTCATTCTTTTCCAACTACTACTAGTAAAGCGCATAGGAAAATCAATCTATTACAATTTCCTCCTATATACCTTCTCATCATTGGCCATAAAATATTCAAATAGAAATTCCACTGATTACTTCCTGAAATCAGTACTCAATGCTCAACCACATTCCAATTTAATTCTTTCTACCTTTATTTATCATATCCTATGATATTCATCCTTATCCTGGTTAACTTTCTCACAACTCTAGTTCAGTTAATTACGCTATACTTCTTAATTCCATAAGCTCAGAAAAAATTCTCTTAATATATATATATATATATATATATATATATATATATATATATATATATATATATATATATATATATATATATATATATATATATATATATATATATATATATATATATATATATATATATATATATATATATATATATATATATATATATATATATATATATATATATATATATATATGATAACAGTAGAAAGAAACTTGATAAGTATACACATCGAGATAGAAAGAATAGGATCTTTTCATCAAGATATATCATGAATACTGCATGCGCCAACAACACATTACTACCTAAATTCCACAATCATCTCACAAAAGAGAAGATAACAAAAACACATCAAAAATTACTAAAGGGTAATAGTAGATTTCATCCATAAATCCGAGAAAACCGCAACAAAATCTTGTCGCTAATGCCACTTACCCTTATCATCCTAAACAACAACAATAATAATAATCCATCACAAGACTACCTCACAACATCTAGATAATTCAAATACAACACAACAATACATAAACTGAAATACAACAAAGATCCATCACTACATCACTCCATAGGATGTGGTCCATCACTTTCTCCAACTTGGCTCGTCCCTACTTCATGTTCATCTGCTCCTAACTTGCAGCACCTCCCTTCTAGATCAAAACACGGTAGATTCTTAAATCCATATCTCAAATGCCCTCCTTGACACGGCGGATCTATCATACAATGAGAATCAGTATACACCTCACTATCCTGAAACTTCCAATGTGGTTCAAGATACGGCCCAAGATGAGCTACATATTCACTTAACCTACGAAGCCTATCAATCTCTTTCTGATACTTCTCAAAATCAGTCCCATAACTTCTTACTTCAGTTCTAACCTTAGTTTTTCCAACTTCACTCTCAGTCATATAATTATCACTATCAGATTCTACAACATTTTTCTTATCATCCGTATCATCATGATAATCTAACCATCCTCTTGAATTCTTATGATCTCCTACTCGCTGATACTGCAAACTTTGTTGACCTACAACAAATCCCCCTTTCTTGACGTAATATGGTATGTCAGACATTTTCTGAAATCATAGAAAATTCTAAAGTACATAAGGTCATTATTCAAAAATATATATGCAATGCATAGTCATGCGAATGCAAATGGTTTACATATTCCAATATATATGTATGCGATGCAATGCAATGCAATGCAAATGATAATTATACAATACTCATAAAAATGAAATTATGATGAAAGCACTCCACATACTTTCATTAATACCAATACCTCATCGCATTATTTACTTAATAAATACTCAGGAATTCACAACAGTTTTTAAAGGATACATCTATAATAACAAAGTATAACAAAAATAAATAATCTTACTGGAGCCTTGTATAGAGAAGTTGCGTTGCTTTTATAAAATACTTCTGACACCAAAGTTATAGTTTAGGACATTTTCAAAAATCAACCTAATTCGCTATAAATAAAAAGCTCTGGTTACCAATCTATAACATCCCCAATTTAAATTGCGCAGCGGAAATACACAATTGGGTGTTATTCACAAACTTCATTTCACAAACTCTTTAAACGACCCAAAAACAGTATATTTAGGAATGAATAAGGAAATAATTGAAATCAATGTCTAAAACCTTCAATCCCAAGTAAAATTAGTTTAAAATATATCAGAGTAGCATACAGGTTTCCCTAGGATCTTAATCAAAACAACAAACCTTTTACCAATATACATGGCCATTTTCTGTATGTTTATGACAATAGGGAAAGAAATCTGTTTTAGACCAAATTACTACAAAAGCAATCCGCAATCCTTCTCCAGCAAGCTCCAGCAGCAATCCACTTCAAATACCTGAAATACATGCTTAAAATCATCAACACAAAGGTTGAGCGAGTCTATAGGTTTTCCAAATCAACATTTGAACACAAGAGAAAAATCAATCAAGATCATTTAATAGAATTGTTGATCATACAATCTATTATTCTGGCAATCTGGCATATAGCAATAGCTATTGAATTGTATTAAGCTCATGACACCGACCCCTTAACTTAGTCACCCACGCCTAATGCCGGCATGACTAGATAAATTTCAGTGCCCCTGCTAGGGTATCAATTGCAAGAATACCAATTCTCATTCTCGTAAAATTATCCTTCCTAGCGGGTTACTCAGCGTAAAGCCCTGGTCTCAGATAGGGTCGTCGGCCCAATAGTACTATTATTAGAATAAGCGGCTATTCCCAACTCACAACATCAAGTCAGAAGGATAGTTAACGGCTCAAGAATTTAGGGACTTTTGAAATTTAGGTACTTATACAATTCAAAACAACAAAGGCAACAATGGCAACATTCGGGTCCAAACAATCAATCATGACTTGTGTTTATTTTAATTTCAAATAGCATGTATCCCCCTCGCGGGTTTAAAATCATTCAAAACGGTTACAAAAGCGAGGCTTTAGACTCACCTGGAGTAATAGCAGTAGCAAGACGATCTTCGACGATAGTTGATGCCCGATAAATACAAAAACCGCAACCTATCAAATAAGGCACGTTCATCAATAATAAACTCAAGAAAAATCCATACTTAGTAACATCAAACTCAAAATCATAAAATCACAACCAACTCAAAATGAAAATAATACAAGTAACCTTTTACTCTGTTGATGCAAAAGTTGGTTGATCCTTGCTAGACCCGAATTAGGCTTAATTCGGGTTGGCTGGGCTCCGGCTCCTGCACCAAGTGAATCGTTTGGTTGGGATCCTGCACACTAAACAGCACGCGTTAGGCTTACCGTGGGAATGTCTCCCACGATTAGACTCTAGCGTGAGAGTAAGTAATCGGTTTAATGTTTATGTGAGTTTAGAGTACAAGTCGTAATACCTTTGTGGAACCCTTGGGGGATCCTTTTATAGGCAGTGAAACCCTAGTGGGCTTCCACTAATGCTTCGGCCCCAAGGAAGAGATAATCACCAAAATTAAAATGATTGTTATCTTCTAATCTTGGTAGTGAATATCCTCTCTTATTGGGATAAAGATATTCCTACCTAGAAACAGCCCTACCATTGGATCCGTGCTGAATGTCATGACCCAAGACCAATTAAACCATTTTTGTACAAATTATTTCATCCCTACCAACCTACACCCCTCACTTCCTGGCGCCGGAGACCTCATAACTGTGGCTCCAGCACGTAAGATAGGCCTGTATACTCGCCTTTTCGATGCGGCTAATTACCGCATCCCTTTCACCCACTTTCTTGTAGATCTGTTAGGATATTATGATGTACACATTAGTCAGCTCCACTGCATAGGTGCCTGTAAGATTAGCCAATTTGAGATCCTTTGCCGTGCTAGGAGAATCCCCCCAACCGTAGAATTATTCCGGCTCTTTTATGTTCCCAACATAGTAAACGGTTGGGTATCTTTTAAGAAACGAGCCTCCAACAGTCCCCAATCGCACAATAAACCAATGGATTCATTGAAAAATTGGTACGATCACTACTTTTTCATTGACGCAGTGGTATGGCCGGGCGATTACGTCATTAGAACTAGGATTCCTCACGGCCCCAAGCCGCACACGAGTACATACAACCCCCGTCATTCCCAAGAGTTAGATCTGAATAGGACTGGATTCCATAGAAACCTTCCCGAATCATTCCTATGTTTGCTAGGGATTAGCCGCAATTACTTTGGTCCATCCAATAGGTATCCCGTTTTTTTGGAGAAGGCAGGGCGAAGGTAGGCTAACATCCGTAACGCCAAAAAATGTATACATTGATTTGATAAATAACTAACATATGTTGTTTTGTACTAGACAGAAATGAACTTCTTTGGACTGTTGCGCCAGGGCGATCCGAAGCTTGTGCCGGAGGGTCTCCGTCCTCTCCGTGAGAATGAACAACCCCTTCTTAAGCACACCCGACCCGTGACGGTTGCTTTGGAAGCCGTGCCTGATCCCCATTCTGACGAGGAGGAGCATGGAGACAACGGCGATGGTGATAACCAGATGAATGAGGGAGGAGTCGGGCCCCTCCTCACCACATAGGGAACAGCAGGGGGACAATATTGAACTAACCACCTCCAGCATTCGCCGACTGATGGGTGATGATGATGATGAAGTACAACAACATGTCAACCTGGAAGAAGAGGAGGAAGAAGTCGAGGAGGAGATCGACGAAGCAATAACGCAGCCCGTCGCTAGGCGTACCCGAAAAAGAAGCAACCGTGCGAGGGGGACTGCCTCAGCCGAGATTGGCGAACACAACGCTCCTGCCAAGAGACTTCGAGAAGACCACCCCTTGTATCAATCCGTCGGAAGTGCTACCCAGGGTTCCGAGGCTACCCGGGTCGCTCGTGTCGATCCCGTCACTCAGATTCCCCCAACCACCTCCGAACTAGGAAGAAACGACATGTAAGACTCCATCCTAACATGTAGAAATAACAAGTTTCCTCGTATGCAATACTTAAAATATTTCCCACTACTTGTTGTACAGGGACAACCAGACTGGTGCCGCGCCTCCTTCTGACACCCAAGTTGATAAGGGGAAAGGAAAAGAAATGGAAGAAAACCCCACGGCCCCCACAAAGTCCGGCCCTGTTTTTGAAGAAGGTTCACCCATAGCCTCCCAAGACTTCCCTGCGTCCGGCGCCCCTCAACCGTTCAACCCTGTATGGAATATTACCACAGCGTCACGACTGAGGAACGCTGATGAGTGACGGGAGTACCTCAACAACTGCATACCACTAAGCTTGGTGCAAGAGGTAAACTCGCTCAGTCATGCAGACTTGGCGGATGAGTACAATGGTACCCTGGTACACCAAATGGCGATGGGAACCTCGATGAGGGTTAGGTTTGAAGCCGCGCTTGGGCATGTTGACTCTCTCAAGAGGAAAGTTGGACGGAGGGAAAAGATGATTGAAGATAATGAAGCTCAAATTGCCGACCTTCAATCCCAACTGGCCACTGCCGAGGCGAACATTAAAAAACAGTCGGCCCGCGCGAATGAATACGACTAGCAAGTATCCCACCTTGAGTCACAACTAGATGCTGCAACCACCAAGGTACATATCCGTGCCGCACCACCCATATTACAAAAAAGAATATGTGCTAACACGTTTTTTCCTTATAGGTAACCTCAGCGGAAGCTTCTGCTCACTCGTACTCCAGCCAAGTAGACGTGCTTAACCAGAAACTAGAAGACGCGCACCTGGCCGTCCAAAACATGGAAAATGTACAAAAGGACCTTGCTGATGAGAGGGAGGTCATCCAAGAACTGAAAGAGGCATTTGCCCAAAAAGAGTTGATGATTGATGCCCTTGCTGCTGAGCGTGACAATGTGTTATGCCCCCAACTGCTAACAGCCATTGCCGGCCGTAGGTGGATGGTTGGGCATGGAGCGCGCCTGGCCGTCATGAAGGTGCTAGAGGCCCCGGACTTTGTGCAACAATTCGCCAACCTTGTGTCTGATGGTATTGAACACGGACGGCACGAGGGAATGGTTGAGGCTGCTGAGCTGATCACGAAAGGGAAGGACGTTACCAACCATGCCTTTTTTAAACTTGAAGCTGCTAGCAAAATGACTGCCTCCATGTCCGCGATGCAAAATCTGCACTATCCATTTTTGGATGAGCTGGAGGCCACCAAAGATGCGCCAAATATTGAAATTATGGAAAAGCTCAGTCTTAGCGCGTCTTCCAGTGCTTCCTTTACTCCATCCCCCAGCCACCTGACACTCCCCATATACGAGGACGTAACCAGAATCGTGCTTGCCGAAGAACCCTTAAGGGTGGCGCTAGAGAGGACTGCGGCTCAAGCCCAGAAGCGGAAAGAAAGTGATGAATGGTTATCGTGTCTGGTCGAAGAAGCAAGTAGAAATGGGTAAGTTTTTCCCCGCTATGTAGGATGCTCCTACTTATGATCCCTTTCAGACACTTTTGGTTTGTAACCCTTTGAATATTTATTGTTCCTATTCGTCCGTGCATGTACACGGCTAAAAACATTTGTGTTTTGTATATAAGTCCGTGAGTGACCACGGCAATTTTGATATTTTGGAAACTTGTGTATTTTTACTTGTGTTTAAATATTGTAGCACAATACTGCATGGTATATCACGTCTTACACACAAAGAAAGAAAATACATACAAGTCTATAATTTACTAGACATGTGACGTACGTCTTTGCTATGCGGAGCACCGTGTGGCTACAGCATACGAAACTTACCCCAACGTCTTGTGAGTAAGGTGTCTAGTAAGGACACATGATCCATGCGGCTGGGGTTGCGTCCCTCTTACGCGGCAAGTTGAATTAGTAGGTTCACTTAATCCTCTTACCCCGCCTGGAGGCGTATAGTACATGTACAGTAATTTTGGAAGAATGCATATGAATAAAACATAACATATTATAGTATATGTAAAATCCATACAACTAACAAAAACTCTAAAAAATGATTTGCACAAAACAAGCCGTGGAGCTAGCTAGGCACCACGACATTTTATTAGAACGTTTACACTTTTGTTTGAACAATAATGACAAGTCCTAAAAAACAAGAAAAGAATCTAAACAAACATAATAAAAACAAAACAGATAAAACCGCATGGTTCTTTATTAAGACCGCATATAGCGAAGTACCCATGCGGAATCCGTAGCTTTCAAGGATAACACCTTTTGAGATTGGAAATATTCCATGTGCGCTCTAGGTCGCGTCCATCCATATCACGTAACATGTACGCGCCTCGTCCTAAGGCCTCAGTGACTTCATACGGTCCTTCCCACTTAGGGCCCAGCTTTCCTGTGTTCTCAGCACGACTTGCTTCGTTAGCACGATAGACGTAGTCTCCTGGTCGAAAGGAAACACCATTGACCTTGGCGTCATAATAAGCCTTCATCTTAGCCTTGGACTTAGCCTCATTGATGGCTGCTATTTCCCTTTTTTCTTCCAACAGATCCAGGTTGATTCGCAGCTGTTCATCGTTCGTGACGACATTAACCTCCGCCGTGCGGATGGTAGGCATTCCTATTTATGCCGGTATAACAGCTTCAGTGCCGTAAGCCAATGCAAATGGAGTATCTCTGTTGGCTGTTTTGATCATAGTTCTATGCGCCCATAGCACATGTGATAACTCATCGACCCATTTACCACTTCGTTCATCCAGACGCGCCTTGATGCCATTCCCCAAGCTTCTATTAGCTCGTTCGACAAGGCCGTTTGTCTGCGGATGCTTAACAGATGCGAAGCGACGCTTGATGTTCAATGATGCACACCAATCTTTGAACGGGTTGTCCGTGAACTGCTTACCGTTATCCGAGATGATTTCTCCTGGTAAACCAAAACGGCACACAATATGTTCCCAAACAAACTTTTTAACTTGTTTGCCTGTGATTGACTTGACTGCCTTGGCCTCTATCCATCGTGTGAAGTAGTCCATTGCAACAATCAAGAATTTAACTCCCCCCGCAGCTACAGGAAACGGTCCTGCAATGTCAATTCCCCACTTATAGAATGGCCATGGGGACGTGATAGGTGTAAGCTCCTGCTGCGGGTGTCGCGGTACTGGCCTATGCACTTGGCAATCACTACACTTGCGAATCATGTCACGCGCGTCTCTGTGCATGGTGGGCCAATAATATCCTGTTCGTAAGGCTCTGGCTACCACGGATCGTGGACCTGCATGCATGCCGCACAACCCTTCGTGTATGTCACTGATTACGTAAGCAGCCTGACTTGGTCCAACACACCGCAACCACGGCTGCAAGAAAGAGCGTTTGTAAAGGATGCCCTCTCGAAGTTTGAAATGCTGCGCCTTCCTTCTTATGCGCCGTGCTGCTTTTTCCTCGTCTGGAAGGGTCTCACTAGTCAAATAGTTGATAATTAGGGTCATCCATGTAGGTCCATCCTCTTCAACTATAGCAGTAACCTCCCCTTCTGTTATAGATTTCTCCTTGAGTATTTCCACCAAGACTTGTTTAGATAAGTGAGCGAAGCTTGTGGATGCAATCTTGCTAAGAGCGTCCGCCTTCTTATTCTCGCCCCTTGGTACCTGCTTGATGGAAAACTTACTGAAAGCCGCGATTAGCGACTTGACTTTTTCCAAGTACCTGACCATGTTTTCCTCCTTAGCCACATACTCACCTAGAATATGGTTCGCTACAAGCCGTGAGTCCACGTAGGCCTCAAGGTTGCGGACTCCCATTCTAGCGGCGATTTTTAAACCCGCTATTAATGCTTCATATTCCGCTTCGTTGTTGGTGGCCGTGAACTCAAAATGGAGGGCGTACGTGAATTCCATTCCTTCTGGATTTGTGAGGATGAGACCTGCTCCGGACCCGTCCGTACACGAAGATCCATCCGTGAATAACACCCATGGTTCTGTTGGGATCTCGTCTTGCTTGATGATTGGCCCTTCCTCATCCGGCTTTTCGATCAGGAAATCTGCCAAGATCTGGCCTTTAACAGCCGTCCTTGGCCTGTAAGATATATTGTGCTCCCCCAATAGGATGCTCCACTTCTGTAGCCTCCCTGCCACATCTGGTCTAGAAATAACCTGCTTGATTGGCTGATCCATAATGACTACAATTGGGTGCGCCTGAAAGTACCGGCGCAACCGCTTTGTAGCAAACACTAGTGCTAACACCAATTTTTCCATGGAGGAATAATTCAGCTCCGGCCCTTGTAGCGTCCTACTTATAAAGTAGACCGGAGTTTGAACTGTATCTCTATCCGTCATAAGTACCGTGCTTATTGCGCCATGAGTAGCTGAGAGATACATAATGAGTTCCTCCTTTGGCCGGGGAGCTACTAGCATAGGGAGGGATGCAAGATGCTGCTTGAGTTGGCCGAAGGCTTCCTCGGCTTCCTTCGTCCACCGGAAGTCTCCCTTTCTAATGCACTTCTTGAGTGTCTTAAATAGGGGTAATGACTTCTCTGCGGACTTGGATAGGAACCTATTCAGCCCGGCTGACTTCCCATTCAGGGACTGCACCTCCTTCCGTGTCTGAGGGGACGGCAGTTGTATCACTGCGTCCGTCTTCTCTGGGCAAGGTTTGATGCCATTTGGACCAATCAAATATCCAAGGAACATTCCCTCAGTTGCTCCAAACGTACATTTCTTTGGATTTAACTTCATGTTAATCCTTCTCAGCGTGTCGAATGTTTCTTGGACATCCCGGAGAAGTGCCTCCTCCGTGTGACTTTTTATCACCAAGTCATCAACATAGACTTCCAGGTTGCGTCCTATTTGTGATTCCAAAAGCTTTGTCCACCAACCGCTGATATGTAGCGTAGGCGTTCTTCAGTCCAAACGGCATTTTCGTATAGCAATATACGCCCTGGCTCGTATGGAACACCGTTTTTTCTGCATCCTCCTCCGCCATCTGGATTTGGTGATACCCTTTATATGAATCCAAGAAGCATTTGAAAGGATATCCATACAAGGACTCCACCTTCCAGTCGATTTCTGGTAACGGGTAACAGTCCTGTGGGCAGGCCTTGTTTAGATCCGTGAAGTCCACACACATGCACCAACTTCCGTCATGTTTCTTGACCATGACCGGATTGGATAACCACTCGTGGTAGTATACCTCGCGCATGATGCCTGCATCCACTAGTTTCCGTACTTCCTCCAGTATCACTTGGCTGCGCTTGGGCGCCTGGCCGCGCTTCTTTTGCTTAACTGGTTGGTACCCTTGGCGGATCTGGAGCTTATGCTCTGCTATCGCACGTGGCACGCCTGTCATATGCTTTGGCTCCCATGCGAATATATCTAGGTTTGCACCCAAGAGAGAGCACATGTCCCTTTTGCCGCTATCCGAGAGCGCCCCTCCTATGGATACCTCCTGTTCTGGATAGTCGGGGTGAATTGCTACCTTCCAGTTGGGAGGTGGTGATCCATCCTTGGGTGGGACAGGTGGAGCCGGTGTTGTCACGGTATGACACTCGGATGTTGGTACGACTGTGTTGTAAATAGTAACGATTCCCCCCTCAACGGGGAATTTGATCATTCCGTGTGCCGTAGAGGGTACTGCCCGGATAGCCAAAATGCCTGGTCTGCCTATGATCCCATTATACGGAGAGTGTGAGCGTATCACCATGAAATTCATCCACGTCGTAGTGGAATGTTCCTCATTCCCGATGGTTACAAGCAAACGCAATTGCCCTATCGGCCAGATAGTGTCTCCACTAAAGCCAGTAAGCGGCGACGTGGCCGGTACTAATTGGCTTCTTATTTCTAGGCATAACTGCACAAAACAGTGTTCATACAGTACCTCTGCTGACGATCCTCCATCCACATACATGCGACGAACGTTGTGTGTTCCAATGCTTATCTCAATAGTGAGAGGCGCATCAATCACATCGCTTGCTGTGATGGGAGGGAATGAGATTTCCCTGCCGCGTGAAAATTTTTGGCCAACTTTCTGCCTCGTGCGGCGCTGTCTGGATTGGATCATGTATATGGTCGAAGGTTTGTCCTTTTGAGGATCCTTCTTATCATACTTCTTGTTGTTGTCTTTTCCATCCTTCCAATCCTTAACTAGGTGCTTGAGTTTGCCTAATTTGATCAGCGACTCAATATGCTTCTTGAGCTGGATACACTCCTCCGTGGCGTGGCCTTTGTCATTATGGAACTCGCAGAAGCGATTTCCTTGCCGACGTTCCGGCGGGGTGGTCATTGGGGGAGGCCTCGGAAAGTTCGCCCCTTCTGTCAGCAAGATCTCCCGGTAGGACATCTTTAGGGGGGTGAACTTATCGTCCGACCGCCCTCCTTTGCTTTGGCTCTTATAGTCTGAGCCCTTGTTATTGTTCTGATTACCTTGACCGCCCGACTGCCTCCGGGACTGATCATTTGACCGGTACCCATTTCCTCGTGATGGGTAGGCCGCGGCAACAGCTGTTTCTCCTTCTATGAAATTTCTGACCCTTTCCATGAGGTCATCATATCTCTCTGGACGCTTTTCATTGAGGCGCCTGATCAATTCTCTGTCTGTTATGGCGTGCATGTAGTCAGAGATCTTCAGGAGCTCCGGCATGGTTCTCGTGCGCGTGCACTCATCATTGAAGCGTTCAGTGAAGGCTTCTGTGGACTCCCCCGGCCTTTGCTTGACAGTTGCCAATGAGACCGGATCCCTATTGTACTTCTTCCTTTGAGTATAATTGTTCTCAAAGGCAGTGCATAGTTCCGTGAAACTATCAATGCTCCATGGAGGGAGTGCCTCAAACCAGTCGCGGGCATTTCCGATCAAGGTCGAATTGAACCTTTGGCACCATATAGGCATGGGCCATCGCTCAATTTTAGCCTGTGTATCAAATATTTTAAGGTGATCCACCGGATCACCGGACCCATCATAAGTCTTGATACACGTCGGCATGCGACGCTTGGTGTCCTCAGAATAGTTCCTTATGTGGAGGGTGAACGGGTCTTCCCTGGGATCCGCCCATGGCCGGGTAAGCCTAGGGTCATCCCATGGTTCACACCATGGACGCGAAAGATCTTCCGCTTCCATATCTCGATAGTAAGGACCACCATAATACCCATCATTGTTTGGTGGTGGTGGAGGGGTGCGCCTAGGTCGGCGACGCTTAGGCGGATGGTCATCTGAGTCCTCTCCGGACGGGTCCGGGGACGGCGGTGGTGCCCCATCCTTTGCATAAGGACCACTTTTTTGGGATGAACCAGGAGCCTATGGGGTCACACATATATACACAGAGGTACCACTTTATATATATCGTGTCTATTATAGTTACGATATATAGATAACCTAGTAACTCGAGATGGATATCGGGCTTCTAATGCGACACATTTAGAGCCCATTTATAGACGAAAATAAAGGAGTCAACATTGTGATTGATTATAAAAGAAAAGCGTTTCAACATTTTAAAACAAGGATTTCAATTTGCTATCCTACGTTACATCTAAATGATTGATAGTCAATTAATACACATTGACTTTTATAATAGATTGATCATTAGTTCTTTCTTGGCAGTATGGCATACACAGAATCTTATTCAACATTTTAAACAAGGATTTCCATTTGCTATCCTACGTTACATCTAAATTATTGATAGTCAAATAATACACATTGACTTTTATAATAGATTGATCATTAGTTCTTTCTTGACAGTATGGCATACACGGAATCAATTTTGGAATTTGATTAGCTTTCACTAATCATTAAGACTGATAGTTATACATGGTCTTTTATGAGAAGATAGATATGGACACAATTGTACACATTTATACACGCTCTCTTTGAATAGAGTTTAAGGCATGCTCAAGCAATTGATCATGATTTAAGGCTTTATCTTATTTACGAGTGTTAAATTAATAAAGATATTAATTACCTACTTTATTTCATGAATGTGAAATATGGAAATTGGTGTACAAACTCTAGAAACCCAAGTGTGGATTAGAGCATGCATCTAGGAGCTGGAATCTTAAGTTTGAATCAAGGATATTATCATGATTAAAACAAAGATAACTCTTTATTTTATATCCATGGAAAATACATGCATGTTTGGCCATGGAATTAGCCAACTCCTTGTTATATTCATAATCTTATGGTATTATTATGTTTCGTATGCAAAGCCGATGAAAACCAAGACCAAATGTGATATGTGTATTGATTTGCATTTAATTTCAGTTTTGGGGTTTGCCATTGTTTCGGCTTAATTAATATGTTTTTGATGTTGGTTATAACCATTGTTTGGGCAATTTACAGTAGTTAAATGATAGGTTAAATGTTTTTAGTCATAAATCAATTACAGTTTGGTAAGCTGTTAAGAAGATTGTCTTAAATAGGTGTTCTACTTGCTTCAAACAACCTATGTAATGTACTATGGCGATGCTAGTATTACTGTATTAGCACTTGAGCGCACATATAAAAAATGACAATCATCGTATTCAAAATCTTCACTATTTGTGAGTTTCTGAAATAAGTATTCTCAAAGTTCACTCAGATGACAACTCAACAGGTCCTTGTGTAAATTCAATGTCTTGTAGTCAAACATGTTCATCATGCTTGGAACATTGGACTTTGACCTTAGAGTAGTCTCATGTATATCTGGTTTTTTAGTATTTGGATAATGGAACGTTAAGCAGTTTTACTAAATAATGAATTGATATACTTGGTAGATCGTCTTCATTTGTACTACTGTGTTCTATATTAGCATGTTTAATCCATGAATAATTTAGTTATTCTAAATTATCCATTGTCAGTTGACAATACGGGAGTATTGTCGAATTAAGACAAATGTGAGTTGGTCATATTCATTAGGAATGAATATTAATTGATGATGCCGCAAAAATCATATGTGTTCATTGGATGAACATTGGATTGACCCAACCTACGAGAATTCACTACATGGATCGTCGTCAATAGTGAATCTGGTAAGTGGTTAAATCTCTCATCCTAAGACTTGAGATGCAAGTAGGTTTTGTATGTGTGGAATGTCAATCTTTGATATGGTTCAACGTTGTCCTGAACAAGGCTACTATAAAGACCATTTTCAGGTACGATGTGAAACACATGAACGACACGTGTAGTCAAAATAGGATTTGTTCCTCCACATGTATTGGAGTTAGATACTACTGGGCCCCTTGATGAATTGTACAGATGTATGTGTGGCCACACCCAAATGTAATTAAGATGATACTTGATTCATTTGGTAATCTAGTTCAATATAGATATCGAGAAACAGAATAGTTAAACTTAAGAATGACTTATGATCCATGTCTAAAGTTTAACAGAGTATCTGAAACAAAAGGATGACTGATATCTAAACCATTTAAATGAGATGTTTAAGAAACTATCCTCATATGTTTCTAGGGGCATTGGCGTGTTGCTAGACGCTAACCATTGCTTGTATAATTACATGATTATTATGACGTGCGCAAGTGGGAGCTGTTGGAGTATGCTCGTGTCATAATAACTAATTATATGGCTAGACACATGTGAGCCTATGGGGTCACACATATATACACAGAGGTACCACTTTATATATATCGTGTCTATTATAGGTACGATATATACATAACCTAGTAACTCGAGATGGATACCGGGCTTCTAATGCGACACATTTAGAGCCCATTTATAGACGAAAATAAAGGAGTCAACATTGTGATTGATTATAAAAGAAAAGCGTTTCAACATTTTAAAACAAGGATTTCAATTTGCTATCCTACGTTACATCTAAATGATTGATAGTCAATTAATACACATTGACTTTTATAATAGATTGATCATTAGTTCTTTCTTGGCAGTATGGCATACACATAATCTTATTCAACATTTTAAAACAAGGATTTCAATTTGCTACCCTACGTTACATCTAAATGATTGATAGTCAATTAATACACATTGACTTTTATAATAGATTGATCATTAGTTCTTTCTTGGCAGTATGGCATACACGGAATCAATTTTGGAATTTGATTAGCTTTCACTAATCATTAAGACTGATAGGTTATACATGGTCTTTTATGAGAAGATAGATATGGACACAATTGTACACATTTATACACGCTCTCTTTGAATAGAGTTTAAGGCATGCTCAAGCAATTGATCATGATTTAAGGCTTTACTTTATTTACGAGTGTTAAATTAATAAAGATATTAATTACCATACTTTATTTCATGAATATGAAATATGGCAATTGGTGTACAAACTCTAGAAATCCAAGTGTGGATTAGAGCATGCATCTAGGAGCTGGAATCTTAAGTTTGAATCAAGGAAATGATCATGATTAAAACAAAGATAACTCTTTATTTTATATCCATGGAAAATACATGCATGTTTGGCCATGGAATTAGCCAACTCCTTGTTATATTCATAATCTTATGGTATTATTATGTTTCTATGCAAAGCCGATGAAAACCAATACCAAATGTGATATGTGTATTGATTTGCATTTAATTTCAGTTTTGGGGTTTGCCATTGTTTCGGCTTAATTAATATGTTTTTGATGTTGATTATAGCCATTGTTTGGGCAATTTACAGTAGTTAAATGATAGGTTAAATGTTTTTAGTCATAAATCAATTGTAACCGATGCTTGGATGGGAATGGCTAAGGAACTAAAGACATATTGTGAAATTCGGAGCTGCTGAGTGACCTGCACTAAAACGTGATTTCCCGGAGTTCTGTAAGGAGATAGAAGCCCAAATTTGGTATGCTGATTCATAACTCATGCGCCTTCAAAAGTCTCAACTGGACCTCAGGCTAGGGAAGACTCCTTTTATGGGTTTTGGTCCCTAGAAGTCGACCGAATGTTTTGGCAGATTTGGGCCTCATGTTCATTTTGGATTCTACTTGCTCTTGATTGTCTTGGGGCAAGTGGGAGCCCACTTTGTGGTTGGGTTGACATACCCTTAGTTGACTTCTTGGTCCTCGTGATGGCTCACGAGATCAAGCATAGGTTTTTCATCGGTTCCAGGCTTTGCATACTTGTGGTTGTGTGGTTGATTATTTGCTTGATATCTTGCTATAACTTGCAAATGTTTTTATAAAACTTGATACCAATCAAAAACCATTTATAAAACTAAATCTTTGATTTTGTATAAAGTTTAAATACGATTTAAAACAAAAAACTTGTTTTCATTATAATTCATAACATGTAATGAATGGTATTTATTTTATATATTGTCTAAACTAATAATACTTCCATTTAGGTTTTATATTAGTCTTTAACTTGGACAACTTGACACGCATAAATTAAAACAAGATTAGACTTAAGTTAAGAAATGTTTTTAACTTTTGCTATGATGAATGAATGCATGCTTCCTCGTACACACTTTTGATTTGTAAATCAAACTTTTATACCCGTCTCAAATTTAAGTCATGCCCTCCAATCGTTTGAGATCACTTGCAATTACTTTTTGCATCTTGTGAGACGGATGTGAATTGTAACCCAAGGTGATTATTATCTATGCGTGAGACCTAGACTTATTCTCGCATGTTCTCAAATTGGATGACTTAATCGGTACAACGGTGAGACCTTGACCGAGGCAAGGATGGGACTAAACATGCCAGTTTGACATTTAGTGAAATGTTTGCTTGTGTCATGAGTCTCATAAGGATCTAAGAATTGCACAAGATTTGCAATTGATGAACGTCATCTACCTGTTGAATATATCATTGCTAGCAGATCAACTGATGTGATGATGGAACCTCAATGAGGATCTTAGCCTTTTCGTAAAATAATTGTTTTTTATAAAACTTGGGTTGTTAATTTTAAAAGGATAATTATCGAAAATACTAAATATGTGACAATCCGTCAATTTATGGTTGATATTTTATTCTCGAATATTATTTAAAAACATTATTTTAATGTTACAATATGAACTCACATATTTTGGGAAGTAATTTGGACTTACGCCTTGGAGTAGCATCGACTACGTCTAAACCGGAGGATTCAACGTTACGTGCTTATGTTTACATACACCGTTTTTGGTGACAGTCCGACATTTCAGAAAATAAATTTATCTGTGAATATTATTTTGGAGTTTTAAATTTGTGTTGGTTCATAAACTCACAAATTTACGAGAAGAGATTAGGACTTACGATTTTATTTTAACGTCTTTTACGACTAAACCGGAAACCCTAGGATTACGTATTTATGTTTTCGAACTCCGTTTTTGATGAGACAATTTTTATTGGATTCGTTTTGTGACGGTGATTCATAATTTATAAAAACGTTTTTCGTAAAACGACCCGAGGGCACGCAAATCGAGGAAACTAGAATCGAGGAATACCCGTAAACTAGTGAGATGGGACAAAATACATTGTCCCACCCCACTAGCTTACATGGGATGGCTATAACTCTCTAACACACCAACTTGGTGTCATTTTTAACACTTGTCATGATAGCTTAACTAGTAAGCCTTTCACAACACAAAACCACAAACACAAACCATGGTTTTCATTTCTCTCATGCAAATCCACTCAAACTTCTCTCACCCTCCCCATTTTGGCCGTCCCTCATCTCCACCAAAATACCCCTTTCATACAAATTTTAACCATAAACATATGTTATAATCAACATATGTTAATCTCCATTCAAAAAGATGAAGATTGATGCAAGTTATAACATCAAAGGAGGAGTTTTCATGGAGTAGTAGGGCTGATTTTCCACAAGGAGTTCATGGAGCATGGTGGTCTTGAAGATGGTCATGGATATCCACAAGTTTCTCCATCAAAAATCCATGTTTTGATCAACCTACATCATCATGGTGGTATAAAGATTGTCCTCCTCATCTTCTTGTTATTTTGATTATGTAAACATGTATTTTATTTCCTATTGTATATGTATATGATGATTATATGATGATAAAAATGTTATGTGGGGATTTGGTGTTGATAAACATGATCAAAAAGGTGAAAAACCATATGAAACAAGGTTAAAATCTTGATTAATTTACATGGCTGTATAAAACAGTAAGTAAACAGGTCATGGACTGATAAAATGATGAAGTAGAATGGATTTACAGTAAGCTATGGGTCTTGTACACATGTGCGGCCATGCAATGAAATCATTGTAATGAGTGAGATATGATCAAAACAAGTTTAGGGTATAAATCTGAGGTTACTGTTTTGGACGATTTTTAGAAAATACTTAAAGGATGATTCAACAGTAGATATACAAGAGTTAAATGTAGCACATATCATGTAGTTTATGTGATAAAAATTTTAGCTTCTATCTCCATGTAGAACTCAAGATATGGCAGTTTTGGTGAAAGTGAAGATAAAAATCAGATTTTTGGAAATTAAAGAATAATACTATTATATAAGCACTCAAATTATAATGTATAAAATGTAAAAGTAAAACCCACTAACTTATAAAACTTATTTATATAAATATGTAAAAGGGTAAATGAATGAATAACTTATATAAATGGTAGTGAAATAATACTTAAAAGTTATAAAACTATAAACATTGTTTTTACGACTTTTTCGGCTAATACCGTAAAATTAACGTTTTTGTTAAATAAAACTTAGATTGTTGGACCCGTCTAATGTAAACTTTATAAAACTTATATACTGATATATAAACATGTATAACAAGTAAAAACCGATAAGACCCGAACTATAGGACATACGGACGTTAACGGACTAAATTAACGTTATTGGATTAATAATACAACAAAATGGACTAAAACACTTGTAAACTTATTTATTGGGCTTAACCCATTTAGGCCCAACATATAAAGTATAGATACTGATAATATAAGTTAAAATGGATTAAAACAAGTTAAAGAACTTGTAATAAGTTTATTGGACTTAAAACACGTAAATAGGTAAAACTAGTAAACTGGTATAAACGTTATCGACATATAACACTAAAATGAGTAAACGAGAATACGTAAACCCACTTGATCATCAAATATATATAATCATCATATGTATACATAATTGTTATTTTTATAAAGTCATTGGACATGAGTCTAAGACGAGTATTATTTGTCTAGGTTTCCGTGATTGAAGCACGTACCGTACGTCCGAATTGCCGACAACCCGCCTTCCCACATCAACGTGAGTTCATAGCCTCGCACTCTTTTAAATGTTTTTATAAATGTTTTATAAACCTGCGAGGGAGATAACATGTTAGTTTTTATTAAATAGGACACCATTTGTCCCAATTGATTGTTTATTGATTTTGGACCCGAATGATTGAATGACCCGATTGTATGACCCGATAAATGATTAAAGGACCCGATAGATGAAATTAAATGGATTATTAAAGTTAGGTTATGTCACTAAAAGTCCCATTAGCATGAATTGTGAACTATCAGGAGTTGGTAGACGCTTATGCATTTAATAGTACTATTTGGGGACGATCACCCCAGTTCGCGCCTTGATGGTTGATCCCCATCGTGCCACATTGATTGGTAAGCGAATTTATGTATGAGAAGATTTCCATAGCGTGACCTTTGTGACGACACGCTACTTTAGATGGGCAAAATTGGTATCGGGTTAGCTACCCGTTGTTGGTTTAGTAAGGTAACAATGTCATGCGGCTTATAATAATCCAAATCACCGAAATACTATTAGACGCTTCGAATTACGATGTATTCCCTGACTAGCAACACAGGGTCATACTACTGATATTATGGTTGTGTTTTGGTTTTCATAACCATATTTATATAACGGTTTTTATTTGATTTTATACAACGTCATAAGACGTATTGTATGACGTTTTTACGACATTGGCTCGTATAATGATTTTTAAGGCGAATGCCTATATTATGATTTTCGATAAGGATTGTATAAAATGACTTTGGCTATTTCATGGCCTATCAAAACGATTTGTACAAAATTACTTTCAGTAATACTTCTATGCTGATATTATATTGATGGAATTTATTAAACTCTATGAATTCACTCGGCGTTATCGCTGACCTTTTCTTTTAACATGTTTTATCTCAGGTACTTGAAGGTAATTCTCGGGAAGACGATAAGAATTCATGGCCCGCACTTAAACAATATTTTTCCATTCAAATACTTTGTAAAACTTTGTATAAAATGTAATGACTTGGGACCGATGTAACTTTGATGTTTATGAATGGAAATGATTTATTATTAAACGACGCGATTTTTATGCGTTGTCTATGATGTGAGTAATGTGCTATCCCGTAACACCAACTAGTCTTCCGCTGTACTAAGTTGTATAAATTTGGGGGTGTTACAGTTTGGTATCAGAGCTCTCGTTATAGAGAACGAAAGATTTTTAAAACAAAGGTTTTGAAGAAAACATTTCAAAATCTTTTAACTATAAACATTTTTCTAAAAATGTCTAAAAATCTTTTGACTATAACGGTGCCGAAGAATTCCCGAGTTACCGACAAGGCCAAGACTGAGAAGTGTTATTTTAATATATATATAACTTGGATTATATATATATATGATGTAATTTATTACATGATTGTTTGACGATTAATTTTATTTTTATACGAGGTATTTATACGACGTAGATTGTCACAAGTAACCCTAAATCCCCTAGTAAATTAATCGAAGCTATTCTCGTAGGAATTCTAGCTATCCTAGATCTAAACCAAGTTGTGGATATTTATGATCCCAACAAATGGTTGATATTCGTAGAAATATAGATATTAGTTGATTGTGATATTGAAAAAGAATTGGCGAGATTAAAACTGATATCGATGTCATGACGATCTTTCCTTATAGAGTGGAGTTTAACAAAACGTTACCACCTAGAAAGATGTCATCTGATTCGTTGTCATCCAATTCTTAAATTTGAAATCGAAAGGGGGAATGTTGCACTTGAGGCTGTCATTGGAACCATTACCCAAAAGCCTCATGCCACTAGTACCTTTCCGAGAAGTCTAGTTGAATGATCAAGCCATTTCATATTAATGACTCATTTGATAATTGTTGTTGTAAGAGCCAATAGGATTGGAAATTAAGTGTTGATTCATATTGAGATTGTATTGCCTTTACAAGGCCGAAGAATAAGGTTGTAAGTATTGGATAATGAGGTAGGATATCGAATTGAGTATAAAATTGATTGAAACTTGAATAAAGTAAAATTTAACTTGTATGGGATATGAGATTATTAAGAGGAAGTCGTTAAGTTTTGTGATTGAATTATATGGTTTTAATTGATTGTTAGTTTGTGTTAAGGGTTGTTCCTAGGCCATTGTCCACTGACGAGGATGCCCAGTGTCCAATAAATTAATTGAAGAATTCTTCTTCTGAATTGAGACCGATGGATCTTCCGGGACATATGGAACACCTAATGACTCTTGTAGGTTAGTATTCATTGTGGTACCTTTTAAAAATTAATCCCTAACTTAACTGAGACATCAGTTGGTAGGATGAGTTCTGAGAATTGTATGACATAGTGACACGTAATGTGTTACGGTACAATTTTGACTTGTTTGTGATTAATGAAAAAGACTACCTTTGACTTCTAAATTCTACATGTATCGATGTTATCTATCCTTTATTGCTTCATCCTAATGTTCGCATTAGTGATGCAACCATTGAACAAGTACTCATCTTGATTTGAGTTACGTCGTGGATTATTCTTTTGAGTGCCATCGAGGTCATGAACCTCATGATTATTTGGCTAAGCTCATTTCCTATCATATCGTAGTTAATTCTTGGTGAACAAGCTTACGTCACTCTTTTGCAGATCACACATTGTTTTTATAAAGTTAAAACGGTATCCTTTGAGAAAATTTAATTCTCATCACTATAAGGATTATTTAAAGTGAGATTTATAAGTGATTGATATCAAAATGAAGTTGTTTATGAAACGCTTTGGAAACTTAATTATTTACATAACAAAGAAAATCTTTGTAAATTTATTCTTGATTCTTATCTAAGAATTAAGCATGAAAATGATTTTACTATAAACATGGATGATAAAATTTTGACGAACTGAGTATTGCATCGTTAATCTTGAAATTGTATATAGTTGCGCGCCTACATACAATTTGGAATGGACTATGCAAGACTGATTAGTAGTCACCATAAAACTAATTAATAAACACTACAGTTTCTTTAAAGATTGTGAAAGATTAAATTTTATGAGATCTGCAAGAAGTGAAAAATAAGGACATAATGTTAGGGACACCTACATATGTGCCTGTACCATTTATTCTTCTGAGTCGAATTTACTCATCTGTGGAAATTGTCTTATTTGGCAATTGACAATTCTTTCTTGTCCAATTATCCCGTAGTGAGATTCTTAGGAAAAGTATCCGATTACCGAGTGTTGATACCCGGCTGGACGTATTAACGTTCTTATCATTTCTTTTGATTTGATTTCATTTGAATGACCTGGGTAACGATCCGAGGAGCTTTCGAATGCGTACTCAAATTATGAAAACATGGGATATATTCATATTCGTTAAATGTTTTCGTCTGTATCTGATTTGAAATTCTCTCGCATAGATTATGCGTTGACCTTACTCTTTTTATGGTAGTTATGTCTCCTGATATCCTTGAAATTATGGAAGATCATGAGTTATTATCAGTCTTTTGACAAGTTCACATCTTATCGACGACAATGAAACTGGAAAGTTGATAGTGCCAGTAGAATGGATTGATTGATTATGACATGACGACATTGTCTTAATTGATGGGAACTCGGATAGAATTCCCCTAAATGATAAGATGTTGATTATCAAAAGCGATCTAAATAATTCTTGACGGATGCCCGTATCCTGCATTTAGACTTGAGATTATACCGTGAATGGTTGTGAATTAGTCATAGGTATTATAATCTAGAAAGAACCTAATATGAATGTATTAAAAGATGTTTATGTTATCTAAAACTTTAGGAGGTATTTATTGGTAAATTACCTAGACTTTTGCCATTAAGGCAAGTTGAAATTGGTATTGATTTTTATTCCCGGTGCTGCACCTGTGGCTTGTGCACTGTACGTCAGCACCATCTAAATTAAAGGAATTACCGTACAACTGAGAAAGTTGTCGGAGAAAGATTTTATTATACCAAGCCTGTCATCCTGAAGAGCTATGGTGTTATCTTTCCTTATATTTATAGATTACTGTGACTGAGTAAATTGACAATCGAAAACGATATCCATAACTCGAAATGGAAGATTTGTTCGATCATTTACAAGGTTCTAGCGTATGTTTTAAAGTTTTGATCCACGACATGGTTATTATCAACTTCGCATCCGCGAAAAAGATTATCTATTCCAATCACTACATTCAGAACTTGTAATGAAGATTATGAGTTTCATGTTATGTCGTTTGGATTGACTGATGCACACGTAGCATTCATAAATTCGGTGAATCACGTGTGTAGGCTGTAATTTGATAAATTCATGCTTGAGATCATTAAGGACTATTTGTTTGTTAATACGAATAATAATGAGTTAATAATTAGTTATAAATTGCCCTGAATTGGCTAAACAATTAAAAAGTGTACCTTGAATATTTAACATAAGACTTAAGACTTAATCCTTTACATAAAATGACCGTTGGATTAATAATGGTAAGATGTATACATATAGACTCTTCAAAAATTAAGAGCCCTTTTAAGACTTTGGATGTTACCAAAAAGAAATGGAAATATGTTTTGACAAATGTATTAACAAAGGATTTTAAAGGGATTATTCCCTTATATACAAAACATTTAACTAAACTTCTGTTTAGGGGTAAATGTTTGTGTATACCTCAAGATAACCTAAAAGGGATTGAGGAAACCATTTGAACCATGACTTGAAATTTGAAACGACAATTTTTGCTTTTCAAATAAGAAAATTTTGACTAAAGTATAAACCAAAGATTTTTCGAACAATTACGAATCTTATTAATTATTTTCGATAAATCAACAAAAATCTTGTTAATTAAATTCAAATTTATTTTTGAACATTTTATATAATTGGTCGAACTAAGAAATTTAAAATTTTTACATTTACATTTCATAAAAATTAAATGATTATTATTTAATTAATTGTAATAATTATCGACGCTTTAAACGCTGGATTGGAAAAAAAAAAACAGATAAAAATGATAGTTGAGACGAAACTGAAACATAAAAGATATGAAGAAAGAATTTCGAATAAATACAGTTATGATATTTATTTCATCAGGAGAAAGTGAACGTAATTACTGACGCATAATATAGAAAGAATATCTGAGTAAATTGTGGACATGATAATTATATCATCATGAGAAGTGAATATAGATACCGACGCATTATGTAGAAAAGATAAAGAACCAGTTAGGACATGTTCCTTAATAATGAAGGTGAAAAATAAATTGTCGAACAATATAAAAATAAACGATCTTTGTAAAAAGGATAATATAGATAATAAATGAAGTTCGCGTCTAATGTGAACCATTAAAAATTTAGAAGCCGATAACGTTAAATATTTTAAAGACCACTTATGATTGTCTAAATGTGGAAGATTGTGAGATATAGTTATGTTGGAATTTGTAAGTATAAGTATTCTATTTATGTCATTTATGACTAAAATTATCTTTGTCTGAAGAAGTTGTACTGATGGCAATTATGAAGGCAGACACCGCCTCATACATTAGTAAACGTTTAATTATTGCAAAGGTCATCATCTGAATTTGATTCGATTTAGGTCATCGTCGATAGACTGACCAAATCCGCTAATATCATTCTCGTTAATGATAGAATCTTGATGAAGAAATAGACTCTTTTATTTAAAGGAGTTATGTAAACATAGTGTGCCTGTATCGATCATCTATATGTCAAGATCCTCGCTTCGCATAGAATTTCTAGAGATTTGCTCAGAAATCAGTGAGAACGAACCTTGATGAGAATACTATGTACCACCCCAATCGAAGGGACGAGGTAAAGTAACGATACAAAATACTATAAGCGTTGTTCTATGTTTGAATGATTGACCTTTGGTAATAGACCGTATAATCGTTTTCCTTTGGAGAGATTATCATTGGTAATTATCGTATTAGGATCGAGATCTAATCTTGTTAGGATCTAAATCTTAGAGAATCTATAAGTAAGAGTTGAGATGGAGACATCCGACATACACCCATAGTGAGTTGGACATGTCTTTTAGGTTTAAGGTTTCCTATGATGGCGAACCTAACCTTACAAAATACCCGACCCGCGAGATCTGAATTAATTGTTGAAATTAGGATCTGATCATTGACTGCCGGTAGTGGGCAAGAGGTTATGTGAATATGAAAAGTAGATCTTGAAGTGCCAAATGGGTAGCGAAGTTATGCCACAATTTTTAACCTTGGAAAAATGAATTCATGATCTGACAAATCATGGGATATAAGTCCCCGTTGTTTGGGACCATTGAGATGATGTAAAAGTTGGGATTGAAAGGCATATAAGCTGGATCTACCCTAGGACTTCAAGAACTGCGTGAATTATGTTTCGTAAATCGAATTTGATGGAATATCTATCAAGTGAAAATCTGATTATTCTTAGTAAAGTTTAGATCGGCGAAAAGTTGCATTCATCAAAAACCCGTGAACATCATGGATAGAGAAAGTAAGTCAACATTTAGCCTGATCTTATTCCCGTAGTTATGTTTGATGAAACTCGCGTATTGTAATGAATTGTACTTGTGAGAAAAGACCGAATGTGGAGGAAATACCCACATGGCTTAAACACTATAAGAAGCGAGTAGTAAGATGATCTTTGAGGACAAAGATCCTGTTTAGGGGTAAATGCTGTGACAATCCGTCAATTTATGGTTGATATTTTATTCTCGAATATTATTTAAAAACATTATTTTAATGTTACAATATGAACTCACATATTTTGGGAAGTAATTTGGACTTACGTCTTGGAGTAGCATCGACTACGTCTAAACCGGAGGATTCAACGTTACGTGCTTATGTTTACATACACCGTTTTTGGTGACAGTCCGACATTTCAGAAAATAAATTTATCTGTGAATATTATTTTGGAGTTTTAAATTTGTGTTGGTTCATAAACTCACAAATTTACGAGAAGAGATTAGGACTTACGATTTTATTTTGACGTCTTTTACGACTAAACCGGAAACCCTAGGATTAAGTATTTATGTTTTCGAACTCCGTTTTTGATGAGACAATTTTTATTGGATTCGTTTTGTGACGGTGATTCATAATTTATAAAAACGTTTTTCGTAAAATGACCCGAGGGCACGCAAATCGAGGAAACTAGAATCGAGGAATACCCGTAAACTAGTGAGATGGGACAAAATACATTGTCCCACCCCACTAGCTTACATGGGACGGCTATAACTCTCCAACACACCAACTTGGTGTCATTTTTAACACTTGTCATGATAGCTTAACTAGTAAGCCTTTCACAACACAAAACCACAAACACAAACCATGGTTTTCATTTCTCTCATGCAAATCCACTCAAACTTCTCTCACCCTCCCCATTTTGGCCGTCCCTCATCTCCACCAAAATACCCCTTTCATACAAATTTTAACCATAAACATATGTTATAATCAACATATGTTAATCTCCATTCAAAAAGATGAAGATTGATGCAAGTTATAACATCAAAGGAGGAGTTTTCATGGAGTAGTAGGGCTGATTTTCCACAAGGAGTTCATGGAGCATGGTGGTCTTGAAGATGGTCATGGATATCCACAAGTTTCTCCATCAAAAATCCATGTTTTGATCAACCTACATCATCATGGTGGTATAAAGATTGTCCTCCTCATCTTCTTGTTATTTTGATTATGTAAACATGTATTTTATTTCCTATTGTATATGTATATGATGATTATATGATGATAAAAATGTTATGTGGGGATTTGGTGTTGATAAACATGATCAAAAAGGTGAAAAACCATATGAAACAAGGTTAAAATCTTGATTAATTTACATGGCTGTATAAAACAGTAAGTAAACAGGTCATGGACTGATAAAATGATGAAGTAGAATGGATTTACAGTAAGCTATGGGTCTTGTACACATGTGCGGCCATGCAATGAAATCATTGTAATGAGTGAGATATGATCAAAACAAGTTTAGGGTATAAATCTGAGGTTACTGTTTTGGACGATTTTTAGAAAATACTTAAAGGATGATTCAACAGTAGATATACGAGAGTTAAATGTAGCACATATCATGTAGTTTATGTGATAAAAATTTTAGCTTCTATCTCCATGTAGAACTCAAGATATGGCAGTTTTGGTGAAAGTGAAGATAAAAATCAGATTTTTGGAAATTAAAGAATAATACTATTATATAAGCACTCAAATTATAATGTATAAAATGTAAAAGTAAAACCCACTAACTTATAAAACTTATTTATATAAATATGTAAAAGGGTAAATGAATGAATAACTTATATAAATGGTAGTGAAATAATACTTAAAAGTTATAAAACTATAAACATTGTTTTTACGACTTTTTCGGCTAATACCGTAAAATTAACGTTTTTGTTAAATAAAACTTAGATGGTTGGACCCGTCTAATGTAAACTTTATAAAACTTATATACTGATATATAAACATGTATAACAAGTAAAAACCGATAAGACCCGAACTATAGGACATACGGACGTTAACGGACTAAATTAACGTTATTGGACTAATAATACAACAAAATGGACTAAAACACTTGTAAACTTATTTATTGGGCTTAACCCATTTAGGCCCAACATATAAAGTATAGATACTGATAATATAAGTTAAAATGGATTAAAACAAGTTAAAGAACTTGTAATAAGTTTATTGGACTTAAAACACGTAAATAGGTAAAACTAGTAAACTGGTATAAACGTTATCGACATATAACACTAAAATGAGTAAACGAGAATACGTAAACCCACTTGATCATCAAATATATATAATCATCATATGTATACATAATTGTTATTTTTATAAAGTCATTGGACATGAGTCTAAGACGAGTATTATTTGTCTAGGTTTCCGTGATTGAAGCACGTACCGTACGTCCGAATTGCCAACAACCCGCCTTCCCACATCAACGTGAGTTCATAGCCTCGCACTCTTTTAAATGTTTTTATAAATGTTTTATAAACCTGCGAGGGAGATAACATGTTAGTTTTTATTAAATAGGACACCATTTGTCCCGATTGATTGTTTATTGATTTTGGACCCGAATGATTGAATGACCCGATTGTATGACCCGATAAATGATTAAAGGACCCGATAGATGAAATTAAATGGATTATTAAAGTTAGGTTATGTCACTAAAAGTCCCATTAGCATGAATTGTGAACTACCAGGAGTTGGTAGACGCTTATGCATTTAATAGTACTATTTGGGGACGATCACCCCAGTTCGCGCCTTGATGGTTGATCCCCGTCGTGCCACATTGATTGGTAAGCGAATTTATGTATGAGAAGATTTCCATAGCGTGACCTTTGTGACGACACGCTACTTTAGATGGGCAAAATTGGTATCGGGTTAGCTACCCGTTGTTGGTTTAGTAAGGTAACAATGTCATGCGGCTTATAATAATCCAAATCACCGAAATACTATTAGACGCTTCGAATTACGATGTATTCCCTGACTAGCAACACAGGGTCATACTACTGATATTATGGTTGTGTTTTGGTTTTCATAACCATATTCATATAACGGTTTTTATTTGATTTTATACAACGTCATAAGACGTATTGTATGACGTTTTTACGACATTGGCTCGTATAATGATTTTTAAGGCGAATGCCTATATTATGATTTTCGATAAGGATTGTATAAAATGACTTTGGCTATTTCATGGCCTATCAAAACGATTTGTACAAAATTACTTTCAGTAATACTTCTATGCTGATATTATATTGATGGAATTTATTAAACTCTATGAATTCACTCGGCGTTATCGCTGACCTTTTCTTTTAACATGTTTTATCTCAGGTACTTGAAGGTAATTCTCGGGAAGACGATAAGAATTCATGGCCCGCACTTAAACAATATTTTTCCATTCAAATACTTTGTAAAACTTTGTATAAAATGTAATGACTTGGGACCGATGTAACTTTGATGTTTATGAATGGAAATGATTTATATTAAACGACGCGATTTTTATGCGTTGTCTATGATGTGAGTAATGTGCTATCCCGTAACACCACTAGTCTTCCGCTGTACTAAGTTGTATAAATTTGGGGGTGTTACAAAATATGAACTTTGTATTTCTATTAATGATTTTATGCAACACAAACCGTAAACAAAGTTTGTTTCCTTTTGTGATTGAGGAAGACAAACTAAGTCTTCTTTCCTTGTAAGAATAAGACTCGTTCACATACTTTCTCCTTGTTTGAGAAAGCTATAATAGGAACACCTGAATCTTCTCAATTCTAATCAAACTCAAAACAAACCTACTCAAGAAATTGCATTTCTTTTAAGTCAAAACGATTAAGTACGGTTGCACATCTTACTATTTCAAGTAATTTTCATAACCCTTATTCCGGTTTAGAAATATTGAAATATTTAAGATATCTGGATAACTAGAGAACATGTTTTCTATAGCTACCAAAATTACACATCTTGAAGTGTCAAGATACTGTAAGAGTCTTGATTAGAAATTAAAGTCTCAGTAAACCGCGAGGGGAAAGGAAATTACTAGCATGTTATTCTAGTATATTTTCCTTACTCAAATAAGTTCCATAAGATTCTACACACCTTTGAGGTAAAGTAGAAAGAGGAATTGCATGTAAAACTTTCAAGTTAATGGCATCGATGGAAATCCCATCAAAAATATAGTAGAACTTGATACTTTTTCTTTGAATATCTATGTACATGTTTACTAGTCTACGAGACTCACATTGTCTATAATGTGTAGACATTCAAAGAACTAGAAAGTATACAAATTGCTACTTGCTTTTTCACTAGTATAGATACATTCAAAATGTTGTCTAAACTAATGGGAGCAATGCATTTTTTAACCATAGGACACACTTGTAAAGTTGTCTTATTCAGTGGGAGCTATGATCACCTTTTAAGTGACCCACTTAATTTCTAGATTGTCTTGAAATAACATCATAGTTTTCTAAGCCTTATTGCATATTATTTTAAAAGATAACTAGTCGCTTTTCTGATGTCGCTTCCTGAAATGTTATCTAAAAATAGTTATGCATGATTGCTTATTAAACGATGAAGTTCTACATAACCCTTCTATACAAGATTGATTTGAGTATGACTTAAATCTTATTATATCTATGATATTTTAATATTATTCATATATGATGTTGTGCCATGCTCAAGTGGGAGAAACATTAGAGTGTGCAAGGTACAACACAATATGGCTAATAATATTTTATTAGGACTTATACATATTGATGTATGTTGTCTAATAGAGAACAAATGTCAAGAAATAATAAAAACTACTTCATCACATTACCTAAATGTTTTAGCTAATAAGCATATGTCTTCTTGTAAAGACATAAATATGAAGTATGTCAATTAACTTGAAAATACTATTGAAGCCAAAAGTAGGCATTCAATAATACTTTATTTGTAATATGTTTATGTCTTCAAGTAAAGACATAAACATGAACTTCCTTTACTTGTTCAAAGACTTATAAAATAAAGTTAATACTTGACTTGTTGTGTCTTCCTGTTAAGGCATATACAATGAAGTTATTGAATTGTTCAATATCTTATAAAGTATATTTAGCGACCAACATGTTATGTTTTCTTGTTAAAACATGAACATAAAGTTCTTCAAATGCTAAAATAATCATACTTTATAGCATGCAATCGGCTTGTATATATTGTTTATGCAATTTGGTTTGACCAAATTATAAAATATGTGAGCTAAAGAGTATTAGGTTATCAAAGGAATTGGGATACTGTCTCACAATCGGAACACTATGTCTCATGTGTAAAATCAAATACTATTGTTATTATTTGATCCTTGATAACATTAACTACTCTCTCTCTCATATCTTATTAAGGTTAACAAAGATTTGAATGAGCCCGTGCTTATTTAATATGGTTCCAAACAAGAAGGTAACTAAGAAACCATCAATTTATGGAATGGGGTGACTCCCAGCAATTCTTAGTTGAACTCTTGAACTTGTTAAAATCATGTTAGACGTGTTATTAACAAACTTGAATCAAGAAATTTCAATGTATTTTATACATCCCAAAACGAGAATAATTCATTGTTGCTCGACATGCTGTGTACTTGGAGAAAGTCTCCTCTTACAAGAAGCAAGTGGGAGCCTTTATGCATCTTTGAAGAAAGTAATGAATAAAATAAAACCTTCTGAATACACTAGTGAACGACACAATTGAGGCTGAGCATGTAAATGCAAAAGCCACAAAGTGTTGTAACTCCCATTCGTAAATCCGCAAGGATACCTCAAGCACTTGAAGATATGAATGTCATGTCAATGTTGAGGAATCTAAGTTAGAGGATCATAGTGAACCTCATAACTATCGAGACTCGTTTTTAGATTTGGAATCTAATGAATGACTCAAAACTATGAATGGTTAGATGTAGTCCATAAAAGAAAATCAATTTTGGAATTTGATTAGCTTTCACTAATCAGTAAGACTGATAGGTTATACATGGTCTTCTATGAGAAGATAGATATGGACACAATTGTACACATTTATACACACTCTCTTTGAATAGAGTTTAAGGCATGCTCAAGCAATTGATCATGATTTAAGGCTTTATTTTATTTACGAGTGTTAAATTAATAAAGATATTAATTACCATACTTTATTTCATGAATATGAAATATGGCAATTGGTGTACAAACTCTAGAAATCCAAGTGTGGATTAGAGCATGCATCTAGGAGCTGTAATCTTAAGTTTGAATCAAGGATATGATCATGATTAAAACAAAGATAACTCTTTAGGCTAGTAGGAGCACATTGTTTTGTTTGTTCTTAAATCTCATATGTTGTTAACATATTGGAAATAACATTCCATCAAAGCTAGGTTTAATCCTTGGTTTGGAATATATTTCTATTGAGAGATATAAGAAATAACACATATAACCTTGGAACATATGCTTATTAGGAAAAGGCATACGCGGTTAATAAGTCTAAATATGACACATTACTAAGAATGTCTCAAAGTTCTATCTCATGTGATAAGATTGATTATGTACATGGAAACCTTTAGTTTACCTAGTGGATTCATTACATATGATAGGTGATGTATTAGACTAATGTTAATACTTGCATGAATGCAAGACGAATTGATCACAAAGTATCTAAGTGAAAGTCATTAGACTATTATATACTTGATCATCGTTTATGGATTTTAGCTAAGAAGATTAGTGTTGAGTTTATACACTAATGCTTACTTTGATTCAGATGGTACTCAATACTAGTGATAGTAGGATTTCATCTTCAATGATAATACTACTACCTAGACGTGCTTGATGAAAAGCATTGTTGCACTACTCATTAGTAAAATAAGAATACTTTACAGTTTGGTAAATTGTTAAGAAGATTGTCTTAAATAGGTGTTCTACTTGCTTCAAACAACCTATGTAATGTACTATGGCGATGCTAGTATTACTGTATTAGCACTTGAGCGCACATATACAAAATGACAATCATCGTATTCAAAATCTTCACTATTTGTGAGTTTCTGAAATAAGTATTCTCAAAGTTCACTCAGATGACAACTCAACAGGTCCTTGTGTAAATTCAATGTCTTGTAGTCAAACATGTTCATCATGCTTGGAACATTGGACTTTGACCTTAGAGTAGTCTCATGTATATCTGGTTTTTTAGTATTTGGATAATGGAACGTTAAGCAGTTTTACTAAATAATGAATTGATATACTTGGTAGATCGTCTTCATTTGTACTACTGTGTTCTATATTAGCATGTTTAATCCATGAATAATTTAGTTATTCTAAATTATCCATTGTCAGTTGACAATACGGGAGTATTGTCAAATTATGACAAATGTGAGTTGGTCATATTCATTAGGAATGAATATTAATTGATGATGCCGCAAAAATCATATGTGTTCATTGGATGAACATTGGATTGACCCAACCTACGAGAATTCACTACATGGATCGTCGTCAATAGTGAATCTGGTAAGTGGTTAAATCTCTCATCCTAAGACTTGAGATGCAAGTAGGTTTTGTATGTGTGGAATGTCAATCTTTGATATGGTTCAACGTTGTCCTGAACAAGGCTACTATAAAGACCATTTTCAGGTACGATGTGAAACACATGAACGACACGTGTAGTCAAAATAGGATTTGTTCCTCCACATGTATTGGAGTTAGATACTAATGGGCCCCTTGATGAATTGTACAGATGTATGTGTGGCCACACCCAAATGTAATTAAGATGATACTTGATTCATTTGGTAATCTAGTTCAATATAGATATCGAGAAACAGAATAGTTAAACTTAAGAATGACTTATGATCCATGTCTAAAGTTTAACAGAGTATCTGAAACAAAAGGATGACTGATATCTAAACCATTTAAATGAGATGTTTAAGAAACTATCCTCATATGTTTCTAGGGGCATTGGCGTGTTGCTAGACGCTAACCATTGCTTGTATAATTACATGATTATTATGACGTGCGCAAGTGGGAGCTGTTGGAGTATGCTCGTGTCATAATAACTAATTATATGGCTAGACACATGTGAGCCTATGGGGTCACACATATATACACAGAGGTACCACTTTATATATATCGTGTCTATTATAGGTACGATATATAGATAACCTAGTAACTCGAGATGGATACCGGGCTTCTAATGCGACACATTTAGAGCCCATTTATAGACGAAAATAAAGGAGTCAACATTGTGATTGATTGTAAAAGAAAAGCGTTTCAACATTTTAAAACAAGGATTTCAATTTGCTATCCTACGTTACATCTAAATGATTGATAGTCAATTAATACACATTGACTTTTATAATAGATTGATCATTAGTTCTTTCTTGGCGGTATGGCATACACAGAATCTTATTCAACATTTTAAAACAAGGATTTCAATTTGCTATCCTACGTTACATCTAAATTATTGTTAGTCAATTAATACACATTGACTTTTATAATAGATTGATCATTAGTTCTTTCTTGGCAGTATAATTTTGGAATTTGATTAGCTTTCACTAATCATTAAGACTGATAGGTTATACATGGTCTTTTATGAGAAGATAGATATGGACACAATTGTACACATTTATACACGCTCTCTTTGAATAGAGTTTAAGGCATGCTCAAGCAATTGATCATGATTTAAGGCTTTATTTTATTTACGAGTGTTAAATTAATTAAGATATTAATTACCATACTTTATTTCATGAATATGAAATATGGCAATTGGTGTACAAACTCTAGAAATCCAAGTGTGGATTAGAGCATGCATCTAGGAGCTGGAATCTTAAGTTTGAATCAAGGATATGATCATGATTAAAACAAAGATAACTCTTTATTTTATATCCATGGAAAATACATGCATGTTTGGCCATGGAATTAGCCAACTCCTTGTTATATTCATAATCTTATGGTATTATTATGTTCCGTATGCAAAGCCGATGAAAACCAAGACCAAATGTGATATGTGTATTGATTTGCATTTAATTTCAGTTTTGGGGTTTGCCATTGTTTCGGCTTAATTAATATGTTTTTGATGTTGGTTATAGCCATTGTTTGGGCAATCTATAGTAGTTAAATGATAGGTTAAATGTTTTTAGTCATAAATCAATTGTAACCGATGCTTGGATGGGAATGGCTAAGGAACTAAAGACATATTGTGAAATTCGGAGCTGCTGAGTGACCTGCACTAAAACGTGATTTCCCGGAGTTCTGTAAGGAGATAGAAGCCCAAATTTGGTATGCTGATTCATAACTCATGGCCTTCAAAAGTCTCAACTGGACCTCAGGCTAGGGAAGACTCCTTTTATGGGTTTTGGTCCCTAGAAGTCGACTGCATGTTTTGGCAGATTTGGGCCTCATGTTCATTTTGGGTTCTACTTGCTCTTGATGGTCTTGGGGCAAGTGGGAGCCCACTTTGTGGTTGTGTTGACATACCATTAGTTGACTTCTTGGTCCTCGTGATGGCTCACGAGATCAAGCATAGGTTTTTCATCGGTTCCAGGCTTTGCATACTTGTGGTTGTGTGGTTGATTATTTGCTTGATATCTTGCTATAACTTGCAAATGTTTTTATAAAACTTGATACCAATCACAAACCATTTATAAAACTAAATCTTTGATTTTGTATAAAGTTTAAATACGATTTAAAACAAAAATCTTGTTTTCATAATAATTCATAACATGTAATGAATGGTATTTATTTTATATATTGTCTAAACTAATAATACTTCCATTTAGGTTTTATATTAGTCTTTAACTTGGACAACTTGACACGCATAAATTAAAACAAGATTAGACTTAAGTTAAGAAATGTTTTTAACTTTTGCTATGATGAATGAATGCATGCTTCCTCGTACACACTTTTGATTTGTAAATCAAACTTTTATACCCGTCTCAAATTTAAGTCATGCCCTCCAATCGTTTGAGATCACTTGCAATTACTTTTTGCATCTTGTGAGACGGATGTGAATTATAACCCAAGGTGATTATTATCTATGCGTGAGACCTAGACTTATTCTCGCATGTTCTCAAATTGGATGACTTAATCGGTACAACGGTGAGACCTTGACCGAGGCAAGGATGGGACTAAACATGCCAGTTTGACATTTAGTGAAATGTTTGCTTGTGTCATGAGTCTCATAAGGATCTAAGAATTGCACAAGATTTGCAATTGATGAACGTCATCTACCTGTTGAATATATCATTGCTAGCAGATCAACTGATGTGATGATGGAACCTCAATGAGGATCTTAGCCTTTTCGTAAAATAATTGTTTTTTATAAAACTTGGGTTGTTAATTTTAAAAGGATAATTATCGAAAATACTAAATATGAACTTTGTATTTCTATTAATGATTTTATGCAACACAAACCGTAAACAAAGTTTGTTTCCTTTTGTGATTGAGGAAGACAAACTAAGTCTTCTTTCCTTGTAAGAATAAGACTCGTTCACATACTTTCTCCTTGTTTGAGAAAGCTATAATACGAACACCTAAATCTTCTCAATTCTAATCAAACTCAAAACAAACCTACTCAAGAAATTGCATTTCTTTTAAGTCAAAACGATTAAGTACGGTTGCACATCTTACTATTTCAAGTGATTTTCATAACCCTTATTCCGGTTTAGAAATATTGAAATATTTAAGATATCTGGATAACTAGAGAACATGTTTTCTATAGCTACCAAAATTACACATCTTGAAGTGTCAAGATACTATAAGAGTCTTGATTAGAAATTAAAGTCTCAGTAAACCGCGAGGGGAAAGGAAATTACTAGCATGTTATTCTAGTATATTTTCCTTACTCAAATAAGTTCCATAAGATTCTACACACCTTTGAGGTAAAGTAGAAAGAGGAATTGCATGTAAAACTTTCAAGTTAATGGCATCGATGGAAATCCCATCAAAAATATAGTAGAACTTGGTACTTTTTCTTTTAATATCTATGTACATGTTTACTAGTCTACGAGACTCACATTGTCTATAATGTGTAGACATTCAAAGAACTAGAAAGTATACAAATTGCTACTTGCTTTTTCACTAGTATAGATACATTCAAAATGTTGTCTAAACTAATGGGAGCAATGCATTTTTTAACCATAGGACACACTTGTAAAGTTGTCTTATTCAGTGGGAGCTATGATCACCTTTTAAGTGACCCACTTAATTTCTAGATTGTCTTGAAATAACATCATAGTTTTCTAAGCCTTATTGCATATTATTTTAAAAGATAACTAGTCGCTTTTCTGATGTCGCTTCCTGAAATGTTATCTAAAAATAGTTATGCATGATTGCTTATTAAACGATGAAGTTCTACATAACCCTTCTATACAAGATTGATTTGAGTATGACTTAAATCTTATTATATCTATGATATTTTAATATTATTCATATATGATGTTGTGCCATGCTCAAGTGGGAGAAACATTAGAGTGTGTAAGGTACAACACAATATGGCTAATAATATTTTATTAGGACTTATACATATTGATGTATGTTGTCTAATAGAGAACTAATGTCAAGAAATAATAAAAACTACTTCATCACATTACCTAAATGTTTTAGCTAATAAGCATATGTCTTCTTGTAAAGACATAAATATGAAGTATGTCAATTAACTTGAAAATACTATTGAAGCCAAAAGTAGGCATTCAATAATACTTTATTTGTAATATGTTTATGTCTTCAAGTAAAGACATAAACATGAACTTCCTTTAATTGTTCAAAGACTTATAAAATAAAGTTAGTACTTGACTTGTTGTGTCTTCCTGTTAAGGCATATACAATGAAGTTATTGAATTGTTCAATATCTTATAAAGTATATTTAGCGACCAACATGTTATGTTTTCTTGTTAAAACATGAACATAAAGTTCTTCAAATGCTAAAATAATCATACTTTATAGCATGCAATCGGCTTGTATATATTGTTTATGCAATTTGGTTTGACCAAATTATAAAATATGTGAGCTAAAGAGTATTAGATTATCAAAGGAATTGGGATACTGTCTCACAATCGGAACACTATGTCTCATGTGTAAAATCAAATACTATTGTTATTATTTGATCCTTGATAACATTAACTACTCTCTCTCTCATATCTTATTAAGGTTAACAAAGATTTGAATGAGCCCGTGCTTATTTAATATGGTTCCAAACAAGAAGGTAACTAAGAAACCATCAATTTATGGAATGGGATGACTCCCAGCAAGTCTTAGTTGAACTCTTGAACTTTTTAAAATCATGTTAGACGTGACGTGTTATTAACAAACTTGAATCAAGAAATTTCAATGTATTTTATACATCCCAAAACGAGAATAATTCATTGTTGCTCGACATGCTGTGTACTTGGAGAAAGTCTCCTCTTACAAGAAGCAAGTGGGAGCCTTTATGCATCTTTGAAGAAAGTAATGAATAAAATACAACCTTCTGAATACACTAGTGAACAACACAATTGAGGCTGAGCATGTAAATGCAAAAGCCACAAAGTGTTGTAACTCCCATTCGTAAATCCGCAAGGATACCTCAAGCACCTAAAGATATGAATGTCATGTCAATGTTGAGGAATCTAAGTTAGAGGATCATAGTGAACCTCATAACTATCGAGACTCGTTTTTAGATTTGGAATCTAATGAATGACTCAAAACTATGAATGGTTAGATGTAGTCCATAAAAGAAAATCAATTTTGGAATTTGATTAGCTTTCACTAATCAGTAAGACTGATAGGTTATACATGGTCTTCTATGAGAAGATAGATATGGACACAATTGTACACATTTATACACACTCTCTTTGAATAGAGTTTAAGGCATGCTCAAGCAATTGATCATGATTTAAGGCTTTATTTTATTTACGAGTGTTAAATTAATAAAGATATTAATTACCATACTTTATTTCATGAATATGAAATATGGCAATTGGTGTACAAACTCTAGAAATCCAAGTGTGGATTAGAGCATGCATCTAGGAACTGTAATCTTAAGTTTGAATCAAGGATATGATCATGATTAAAACAAAGATAACTCTTTAGGCTAGTAGGAGCACATTGTTTTGTTTGTTCTTAAATCTCATATGTTGTTAACATATTGGAAATAACATTCCATCAAAGCTAGGTTTTAATCCTTGGTTTGGAATATATTTCTATTGAGAGATATAAGAAATAACACATATAACCTTGGAACATATGCTTATTAGGAAAAGGCATACGCGGTTAATAAGTCTAAATATGACACATCACTAAGAATGTCTCAAAGTTCTATCTCATGTGATAAGATTGATTATGTACATGGAAACCTTTAGTTTACCTAGTGGATTCATTAAATATGATAGGTGATGTATTAGACTTACTTGCATGAATGCAAGACGAATTGATCACAAAGTATCTAAGTGAAAGTCATTAGACTATTATATACTTGATCATCGTTTATGGATTTTAGCTAAGAAGATTAGTGTTGAGTTTATACACTAATGCTTACTTTGATTCAGATGGTACTCAATACTATTGATAGTAGGATTTCATCTTCAATGATAATACTACTACCTAGACGTGCTTGATGAAAAGCATTGTTGCACTACTCATTAGTAAAATAAGAATACTTTAAAGTTTGGTAAGCTGTTAAGAAGATTGTCTTAAATAGGTGTTCTACTTGCTTCAAATAACCTATGTAATGTACTATGGCGATGCTAGTATTACTGTATTAGCACTTGAGCGCACATATACAAAATGACAATCATCGTATTCAAAATCTTCACTATTTGTGAGTTTCTGAAATAAGTATTCTCAAAGTTCACTCAGATGATAACTCAACAGGTCCTTGTGTAAATTCAATGTCTTGTAGTCAAACATGTTCATCATGCTTGGAACATTGGACTTTGACCTTAGAGTAGTCTCATGTATATCTGGTTTTTTAGTATTTGGATAATGGAACGTTAAGCAGTTTTACTAAATAATGAATTGATATACTTGGTAGATCGTCTTCATTTGTACTACTGTGTTCTATATTAGCATGTTTAATCCATGAATAATTTAGTTATTCTAAATTATCCATTGTCAGTTGACAATACGGGAGTATTGTCGAATTAAGACAAATGTGAGTTGGTCATATTCATTAGGAATGAATATTAATTGATGATGCCACAAAAATCATATGTGTTCATTGGATGAACATTAGATTGACCCAACCTACGAGAATTCACTACATGGATCGTCGTCAATAGTGAATCTGGTAAGTGGTTAAATCTCTCATCCTAAGACTTGAGATGCAAGTAGGTTTTGTATGTGTGGAATGTCAATCTTTGATATGGTTCAACGTTTTCCTGAACAAGGCTACTATAAAGACCATTTTCAGGTACGATGTGAAACACATGAACGACACGTGTAGTCAAAATAGGATTTGTTCCTCCACATGTATTGGAGTTAGATACTACTGGGCCCCTCAATGAATTGTACAGATGTATGTGTGGCCACACCCAAATGTAATTAAGATGATACTTGATTCATTTGGTAATCTAGTTCAATATAGATATCGAGAAACAGAATAGTTAAACTTAAGAATGACTTATGATCCATGTCTAAAGTTTAACAGAGTATCTGAAACAAAAGGATGACTGATATCTAAACCATTTAAATGAGATGTTTAAGAAACTATCCTCATATGTTTCTAGGGGCATTGGCGTGTTGCTAGACGCTAACCATTGCTTGTATAATTACATGATTATTATGACGTGCGCAAGTGGGAGCTGTTGGAGAATGCTCGTGTCATAATAACTAATTATATGGCTAGACACATGTGAGCCTATGGGGTCACACATATATACACAGAGGTACCACTTTATATATATCGTGTCTATTATAGGTACGATATATAGATAACCTAGTAACTCGAGATGGATACCGGGCTTCTAATGCGACACATTTAGAGCCCATTTATAGACGAAAATAAAGGAGTCAACATTGTGATTGATTATAAAAGAAAAGCGTTTCAACATTTAAAACAAGGATTTCAATTTTCTATCCTACGTTACATCTAAATGATTGATAGTCAATTAATACACATTGACTTTTATAATAGATTGATCATTAGTTCTTTCTTGGCAGTATGGCATACACAGTAAGAAAAAAATATGCTAGTAAAAATGTGTTTTTATTTCCATCTCTTAGCTTTAACTATTGTAGTTAAAGTCTTAATGTTTGGTTACGGGTTATCAAAACTAGCATCTATTTGGTATACAAAGAAGTGTAGTGTGGATACATCATAGAGGTGACCTACTTTGATCACTTGGTTTCATAGGTGGTTCGTGTTCTTGGTGATAGTCATCATTCGATTCTACCGATCACGCTACAAAGGTATAACTACTTTTATCTTATTTTTATTGATTAATCATATGACTCTATGGATCCGTTCATTGGTGATCTTGCCGCTGCGTTTATTATTTATTCATATCATGTTTATATGGATAATCACCTATACAATCCTATATTGTGACAATCCGTCAATTTATGGTTTATATTTTATTCTCAATATTTATTTGAAAACATTATTTTAATGTTAAATATGAACTCACTTATTTTTGGGAAGAAATTTGGATTTGCGTCTTGAAGTAGCATCGGCTACGTCTAAACCGGAGGATTCTACGTTACGTGCTAACGTTTACATACACCGTCTTTGGTGATGGTCCGACATTTCAGAAAATAAATTTATCTGTGAATATTATTTTGGGATTCTAATTTTGAGTTGGTTCATAAACTCGCAAATTTACGAGAAGAGATTAGGACTTACTGATGTTAAGTTTTTACACACCTTTAGGAAAAGGAGGTAAAATAGTGGTAAGTATTAAGTGTACGTTTAGGAAAACGTAAACACTTATGACCCTTAATGGGGATCGTTCTCTCGAGGAGGCACGTGTGTTGTGTAATGAATGATTGATTAATGTTTTTGGTTATTAACAAGAAGAGAAGAGAAGAGAAAATGACGAAGACGAAAAAAAATAAAAATTTTAACAAAAACTACTACTAGAAAGTTAAGACGTAGAAACGTAAAAAACACAAAAATTCAAAATTTTAACCTAAAAATTCCTAAAAATTACTAAAAATCCACAATAAAATTCTAAGAGTTTACAAAAAATCCAAACTTGCTAAAACCTTTTAATTAATTAGAAAATGACTTTTTAATGCTAGTTAAAGCCCTAAAAATCATTTTTAAATATTAAAAAGCCCTAAACAAGATTTAATAGTTTGTAAACCTCAAAAATGACCTAATTAAGCTAAAAACTATTTTTAAAAATTTTAAAACCAAATTAAACTATTTTTAAACTCCTAAAAACTATTAAAATCTATTAAATCTTAAATTAATTATAAAAATTAAATGAAAAGCCTAAAAATTAATTGGAAAGTAAAAAAGTTCCTAATTTAATGTCCTTAACCTAGGAAAAATGAAAAAAGTAGAAAAACCAAACTTTGAATTTTAACTAATAAAATAATATTAAAATAATCCAAAAAATGAAAAGTCTAAAAATAAATTCTAAAAAATTATCAAAAATCTAAATATTCTAACTAAGAAAAAAATGCAAATTAAAGTTCCTAAAACCTTTTTATTAATTTATATTAATTTTTAAAGTTGTCTAAAAACCCTAAAATTAAATAAAATTAAAAATAAGACTTTTTGAAAACTTTTTGATATGTAAACCTCATAAATATAAATTAAAACCTAAAAACTATTTTTTTGGATTTTTAAAATACTGTTTACTATTTTAATTTACTTTCTAAAAATAAATCTAAAAATAATCCTAATAAATAATTAAATAAAGAGAAAAATAATATTTTTAAACAGAAAAGTCTGAAAACTAAATAAGATCCTAGGAAAACTAAAAGGAAGCAAAAACGCTTATCCAATAAGCCAGAATAAGCTTAAATGGTCACGGCTTATTTATATAAGCACAAAACAAAAAGGGGTTAAGTAAATAATGAAATGAAACTCTAACGTAAAAAGCTATCTAGATCACTGGTAAACACGTATACTCCCCCAACGAGGGGTCCCGTGTTCGATTCCAGGCGGGGTATGCTTTTTACAAAACTTTTTTTTTTTTTACTTTCTAAACTCAAACCAGTTACCCTTTAAGCACTAAAACACAAACACAAACCAAAATAATCAAAGATTAAGCAAGATTATGACCAAAAACGTGGCCAGGTCTGCTTGTTCTTACTGATGAACAAAAAACAAAGCCAAGTGTGTATTTTCACTTGTGCAAATTGGAGCCAAGAGGGCTTGGCTTGATTTTTGGTGGTGTTTTATGGGACAAGCAGGCACCCCTATACTCTTTGGAGTATAGGGAGTCACAAATAAGCAGAAAACAACAAGCACTAACACCAAATTTCACAATCAAGATCAAATAGCACACCTATGAGTTGCTGATATAAAAAACTAGGTCTGGTGGTATTTTGCTTATTTTAAGTGCACAAAACTGAAATTCAATGGATCATAATTTGCATACCAACTCACCAAAAGACCTAAAACCACTTCACAATCCTTTATAAACCTAACTCTAACAGGTTTACAAGTTTGAAGCACCAATTTCACACAACTGCAGTCACAAAAAAAAGCTTACTGATTTTGGCTGAGTATACAATTTTTTTAGCATGCAAATCTGTTTAGACCCTATCCAAACTAAAAACTTATGTGACTAGCAACCTATAGCAACCAAATGAGTAATTCTAACACGTTTTATCACAAAATCAACCATAGAAACTCACTTAATATGCTAATCCAAACACCCCTTTAAAAACTGATATCAAAATCTTTCAAACAAAATCAATTCAAAACACTCCCAAATTGATTCTACTCTAACTAGATATGCATATTAAACTTAAACAAGCAATATCCAATACTTCAAACAACAAATTCCCAGCTTTCATGTAAAATCATACAAATTCATATAATTTTCAGAAACTGAAAATGGAAAAGGGTTTTACCTTGAGGGACTTACATCCAAGTCCCTCAGTGACTGTTTGTCACCTCCTTTCAGGCTGGGGCCTGAGCTGATCCTTGATCAACAACAAATATCAACCAATCAATCCTGCAAATCAAACAAGAACAAACACAAGAAAAATACACTTTCTGATTTTCTTAAAACTTCTTCCAAAAACCTTGAAACCTTTAAAACACGTTTTAAAAACACTTTACAAATCACAAATCATAGGATGTTATTCCACTTTCACTTCATAACATCCTTTGATTTCTGATGGTTATAAAATCTTTTCAAAACCTTTGAAACTTACTTTTGAAAACTCAAACACAAAAGTTCTTACACAATGATATTGGAACTCGGCTTAGCAATTCAAACACACACCAACTTTTTAAATTTAATAAAAGGAATTACACTTGCCAAACAAACACCAACTTCATTAATTTTTTAAAAAAGGAATTACACATGTGAATTGCTAAAAACTGGAACAAAGGGAATGAACATGCCTCATTCTCCTTTTATACTACACTAGGACTATTCTAGAATACTGGAATAAAATATTTAAAATGTGTAAACCCTAGCTGCTAAAATGCCAAAAAGGCCCTTGGACGAACTTGGTCAAGTATCTCCCATGTTATGCCAGTTGGTGTTGGTGATGTTTGAATGCATCCTAGTCGTCCATTTGAGCTTGGGGACCAAGGGGAGTATCTGGATGGTTGGTTTGGTCGGGTTATAGGGTTTGGGGAAAGAGACATGTGCAGGGGAGGGGTCCACAACCACATGGGGTTGTCTAGGGTCACGGTTTTGGTGTGGGATGGGGTGAGGATGACCTCAATTAAGGATCTGGAGTGATTGGGGTAAAAACCCCTTGTTTTGCTCTTGATTGGTCCTGGTGATTAATTAGGGTTCTTGGTGGATTACGGTGCGATTAATCCAGATTTGGGGGTAATTGTTTTTAAATTATTGTTTTGGTGGGAAAGGGGTTAAGGTTGACTGGGGGTTTGACTGGATTTAATAAATTAATCCGGGTTGGGTTTGGGTATTGGACTGGGTAGGGTCGGGTGGATGGGTTAATGGGTGGGTTGTGATGAGGTGGCAGGAGCTGGTTGGGTGGGAGAGTTTGGTTGGTTGGCAGTATTGGTCCCCAAAGTTTCATATTCCTTCCACTTTGTATATAATGTCCATCAACGCCTCTTTTGCCTTTATCAACTTTTGGCAACTTGTCAAAAGTGGCACAACAACTTCCAAAACTTTTTCCAAGGGTTTTAAATGTAATTCTTGGATTCTTCAAGGACTGGTCTTGTACAATCTTCAAACAATAAGGACCATACTTGTATAATTGACATTTGGAGGGTCAATTGTGACAAGTTCTTCAAAGATGAGGGACTAAACTTGCCAATCTTCAATTCTTCATGGGTCATTTTGCAAAATTCCAAACTTGGGCCCGGTTCATTGTGCGACTTCGTTTCCCGTGTTCGTTTTTTGATTGATTCTTGTGATCTTTTGCCAATTCCTCAATATCCGTACCTAAAAATACACAAGTAACAAACACGAGCATATATTTGGTGTATTTGATGATATTTAATTGATTTTAAGCCCTATTTGGAAGATGAGACTATGTATAAAAGCAGTCTCATCACTCCCCCATACTAAACCATTGCCGTGCCCTCACGTAATGCTAGAATAAAGTATCAAAGCATCTCCAAAATTCATTTTATTCACTTTATTGAATGATAAACTAGCTACACTACTACTACTTGTGTTATAGACATAATGTATGATTTTCATCGTAAAATGGGACGTTTAGGTTCATAGAATAAGAACACGTGAATGCTTCGTTAGAAATAATTTCATCGTCCTCGATTTTCACCCCAATTCCATGCTAAGCGTGCAACGAGATCATTGTCATTATAAGTTAGTAATGCTAACACTACTCATATGTCCTAATCACGTACTTATTCTCCCATTATTCCTATGTTGTATCTCTTATATTTTATTAGTGTCTTAATGATCACGAGGATACATCATTGACTTATGCGATAATAGAGATTTAGGTCTAAAAATAGAGTCTTGACGGTGTAACTAAGACCATCAAATCAATAACCCCTCCTAATAGACGACGATGTTAAAAAATTAAGTTGACAAGAAGAATCGATAAACACGGTTTTATAACGGTTTTGAACATGAGACTTATTACCAATACTTTTATACGCCCCCTAACGGAAGGACCTTATTATCTTTGGTTTACCTCCATCTTTTATTCAACTTCGCCATGAAGCTTTTATTATGACTTCGGTCTTGCCTTGCCTTTTAGTATCCGCCTCATCGGTGGTTTTATTAGCCAAAGACGTATATCCTCACGCTAAAGCGAATTTTGGATCTTTAAAGCTTCGAAGATTAAGGCTTGATTCACTTTTAATTTTGCATAGATTTTAGGCCTTGTGGGGCTTCAAATTGTTTGCTAGATTTAGGTGAGCACTTGAAATCTTATTATTGGGTGAAGCTTTCGATTATTCGGGTTTCCAATACTTCAAAACCGTGACGCTGGCGATACCTTAATGTCTTCCCAATTTAATTACACGGAAGCTACTAGAAAAGACTAGAAACCCAACAATCCTAACTAAACCGCTAAATCAATATTTATTAAGCAAAAAATATTTACAAGCGAAGGGAGAATAAGCAAATAACGAGAACAAATGAGTTTTTGAAAGAATACGAGTACTCTACGTTTAGCATAGTAACTTATAATTAAATCTATCATTTCTCGTCCTCATTTAAGAGACTTAGCCTAATGTGTAGTTAAGGAATCAAAGCTAAGTGCTCAACACGCACGGTCGAGTCAAAAATTACTCTTATTCTTGTCATCGGAAAACCTACATTCGTGTCTTCAAACACCTATAAAACATGAGAAAAATTTTAAAATTTGGCCATTTTTAGCCTTATTTTGCAACAAAACGATAAACAAAAAGATAAACTTTGGAAAGCGTGAAGGTTTGGCAAGGCAAGTATCTATTCACCTCCCCCCCATACTAAAGTTAAACATTGTCCTCAATGTTTCGAGTCTAGGGGTGCAAACACCCCCATACTAGAGACGTAGTCGAATGCTTAATCTAGCATGGAAAGGGTGTAACCGTTAAATTAATAGCCGTTTATGAAGTGTGCTAAAAACCTAAGGTTAGAACATAAAAAGGATATATCATATGGATATTGGGAAAGGCCTCCAAAGCAAACGATCGAGTGCTCCCATAAAACGAACACGAGAGGCTCCAATCGTGAAGATCATGATCTAAAAACCACAATGCACAAACAACCACGGAACAAAGGTTGGAAGGGCACAAATCCCCTCTCATTAAACTAATTAGAAAGCAATAATATGTACATGGATAAGCATGGGTCTCCCCCACGAGGCACCTTGTTTTTGATAACCGAGTCAAAAGCTCGACTCGAATCCCCATAAATGTGATCATTTAGGGATAATCATGGTGTGGTCAATTTTTGGTGGGGCTTACATGATAAACAAGGCCCAAAAGCACGTGGATTACTTTAAAAACCGGATAAACGTATACCGGGGTCAAAGATAGCGTCCTCATTTTCGGATGAAAGACGAAACAACGATACTTCAACACAAACCCTAATGGGGTAGAAGAAAATAGGAGAGAAGAAATAGAAGGGTGGGACAATGGGTAAGTCATAACATTGAGCTACTCGAGGTAGACTCGCACCAATCAAACGAAAAGATTCTCCATTTATTGCATCGGTGGAAGACCGAGATTTCCTTATATAAGCAATTCCAGGATCAAATATCTCGTCCTCGGTAGAGAAAGGGAAGGGAACATAAGGGGATTCCCCCACACTAAGTCCACACAAAGCATCGTCAAAAGGAGAAGACGAGCTTGTAGCACTCAATACACGCGGTGATGACGGAGTTAGAATTGTAGAAAAATCTTTTAAATTAAATTCAAAATCTTTTCCTTTTTCATCTTTTACATTCTCCTTGTGAAAACCCGATTTAGTTATGTCAAAAATATTTGGTGTATCTAAAGCAATGTTAGTCACACTAAAAGTTCTCACATTTTGAAATCTTTTTGGTTTAGGTGGTGGCAAGTTTTCAAATCTTTTGTCAACAAAGAAAACCTCACCATCGGGATTAACGTATTCATCATCCGAAGAATCACTCGAGATTGGAATCGTAGGCTTAACACTCTTAACCTCCACCGGCGGAGGGGACGGAACTTCATTTTTCTCAACAACTCCTAAAACTCTATTTGAAATCTTTTTGCAAATGCTTTTGATGGGATTGACATTGTACAAAGATGTGATCGAGTACACATGAGAAAGAGTGGAGTTTTGGGTTGCATTAATGACGAGTTCTTCCTCATTGAAACGAAGAGTGATTTTTCTTGCATGCACATCGATAAGTGCTCTCGAGGTATCCAAAAAAGATCGACCTAAAATTAACAGAACTTTAGGATCGATGGGAATGTCAACAACAATAAAGTCTACAGGATAGTAGAACTTTCCAACTTTCACAAAGACGTCCTCGGCAACTCCACAAGCTAGAATCATAGAATGATCGGCCATTTCGATTGACATTCTTGAAGGAGTGAGATTTGGAAGATTGAGCGATTTAAAAATCTTAAGAGGCATCAAATTAATACTAGCACCAAGATCGGCCAAGGCGTAGCATTCTTCCATGTCTTGTATAGCACATGGGATTAAAAACTTTCCAGGATCACCTACTTTTTGAGGTATGCGGCTTAGAAAAACCGAAGAACAACTAGACGATTTTTGCAATTTCTCTTTGTTATTCAACATACTTTTGAAGTTCGCGGCAAATCGAGGCATCATAACTAAGGCGTCGGCAAAACTTATATTGAAATACAAGTCACGAAACATTTTCATAAAAAGTTCAAATTGATAATTATTTCGTTCTTGTGCCTTTTCCTTGTCTCGTCTTGAAGGGTAGGGTAAAGGTGGTGTGGGTTGGGGCAAAGTAGGCATAGGCATAGGCCTTGGAATCTCGGGTTCCATGATTGGTGTAGGTTCAACCGTGGGTGTGGTTTGAGCGGTACTTCGTGGGCTTGTAATTAGCTCCTTTTCAACCACAACCTCGGGTTCTTTCTCTTTTTCCTTCTCCATAGAAGTACTTGGACGAGAAATGGGTTCTTTAAAAGTTTTACCACTACGAGTAGTAATAACCTTCAATTCTCCTTTCGGGTTCACGATGGTATCACTAGGAAGACCACCCAAAGAAGAGGGTTTACACATGATAGCTTCAAACATTTTAGCCATTCGGTCTTCAAACTTAGATTGCCTAGCATCCGCTTTTAACAATTCTTGCTTAATCTCATGTTGTCCTTGCTCCATTTTTTGTTGATTTTGTTGGAGTCGTGTGACATTTCCTTCCATTTTATTAGCATGAGTTTTAAGTTCATTAGCAAGTTCGTTTTTAAGCTCGTTTTTCAACTCGGATCTTAAGCTAACCATTTCACGTTGCATATTGTCAAACTTAGCATCATTAGCCTTTGCATAATTCAAAAACTCTCCTTGAAGATTTTTGGTGTGATCGTTTTGAAAACCTTGGGCATTATTTTGAAAATCACGGTTTTGGTTTTGATTTGAAATTTGCCCATTTCCACTTTGGTAATTACCTTTGTTATAATTTCTTTGATTTCCTTGGTAATTTCCACCTTGGTTGTTGTTGAGATAGTTATTAGCATTTTGATTTGGTGGAGCTTGATTTGAACGAGAACCTTGACCGATTTGGTTATAAGTTCCCGTGGCTACAAAAGCATTCGAAGTGCTACCATCCGCGGTAATGCACTCGGAAAGATCATGAGCTCCACCACACGACAAACAACTCTTAGAAACCGCTTTAACCGAAGCGGAATTGGAAGCTTCTTGAGCCTTCCAATGGGACATTAGAGTCGAAAACCTATCGAAAAACCGATTTTCCTCATTAGCCTCATCTTGCAAAGCATTGATACTACGAGACGATGATGAGCCCATTTTGGCAACACTCGGTGTGTGACGAGGGCTATAAACCTTAGACCTATTCTCAATTATGACCAAAGCTTCTTCAACCGTTTTACACAAAAAATTACCACCCGCGGCGGCATTTAAATAATCTCTTTCATGATCGTTAAGTCCATTGTAAAACGTGTCAATTTTGTGTAAGTCGGAAAAACCGTGATGAGGACATTCATGTAACATCTCCTTAAACCTATTCCAAGCCGTAGAAAAACTTTCATTTGATTCTTGTGAAAATTTAGAAATCTCATTTTTCAAATGCGTAGTCTTAGAGGGCGGAAAAAATTGGTTCACAAACTTTGAAACGAGATCCTTCCACGTCAATATAGAATTGGGTGGCTCTTTCTCTAACCAAATTTTAGCGGGCCCCGCTAAGGAATACGGAAAAAGCATCATCTTAATCGAGTCATTCGAGACATCCTTAAATTTGCACGTGGCGGTAAGACGATTAAATTGGCGGATATGGTTGTGGGGATTGTCCTTCTCATCACCACGGAATTTGTTGTTTTGGATCATCGGCAACAAACCCGTTTTCACCTCAAAATTCTCCGCAAGGATTGCGGGAATCACAATAGCTTCTCCATAAACCTCGGTGGGTGCTTGAAGTAACTCCATCATAGTTCGATTCGCCATGGTAGCTTCTTGTTCTACAATAGGTTCCTCAATAGGAGACTCCTCACTAGAATGAGTGGTCGATTTGTTTCTTCGTTTACGAGCACGTCTTGCTTTAGAGCGAGTTTGCATAAACGTCAAGTACAACGAGAAGGCGAACAAAGAAGATTCTTTTTGGTATTTTGTATTTTTTTTATTTTTTTTGTGGTTTTTGATGGTATTAACCTTTTTTTTGGGAATTGGTGAAAATGTATTAAGTAGACAAAAATCTACAAATCTCCTCCTTAATCAAATCTCTTGATTAAAAAGGCCTCAAGGAATGAAAACGATCACGTGGAGTGAACGCCTTCGATGACTTTAGAACGATGGTGGAACACCAAATCGTTCAAGAGGGTTTAATCAAATAGAAACCAAGAAAATATATATGATATGTAGTAATACTTTGGGCGGCAAAACCCTCGATTCACTCTCAAAATCAAATACGCACAAGCAAGCGGAGGAAACGAGGCGGCGCGAAGCACTTAAGAGCCTTTTTCCTTTAGGTCGTGAAATACAACCGCCTTATACCCACCTTATAGTTTGTATTATCAAGATTAAGCTTCGCGAAAGTATTTATCTATTTTTGCCTTTTTCTTTGGTTTGAGATTCGAATACAATGATCGAGTGATGAAATCCCGAATCAAGGTTGTGATTGCTCACGTATTTGGAGTACTTGTGTATTTATTGTTCTACGTATACAATATATTAATAATATTCACACAAAAACCGAAAAACGATAATACGTATTAGTAGAGTGCTACTAATACAAATACTATTATGGCTAATATAGAAAAACAACACGCCTCCCCGGCAGCGGCGCCAAAAATGATGTTAAGTTTTTACACACCTTTAGGAAAAGGAGGTAAAATAGTGGTAAGTATTAAGTGTACGTTTAGGAAAACGTAAACACTTATGACCCTTAATGGGGATCGTTCTCTCGAGGAGGCACGTGTGTTGTGTAATGAATGATTGATTAATGTTTTTGGTTATTAACAAGAAGAGAAGAGAAGCGAAAATGAAGAAGACGAAAAAAAATAAAAATTTTAACAAAAACTACTACTAGAAAGTTAAGACGTAGAAACGTAAAAAACACAAAAATTTAAAATTTTAACCTAAAAATTCCTAAAAATTACTAAAAATCCACAATAAAATTCTAAGAGTTTACAAAAAATCCAAACTTGCTAAAACCTTTTAATTAATTAGAAAATGACTTTTTAATGCTAGTTAAAGCCCTAAAAATCACTTTTAAATATTAAAAGCCCTAAACAAGATTTAATAGTTTGTAAACCTCAAAAATGACCTAATTAAGCTAAAAACTATTTTTAAAAATTTTAAAACCAAATTAAACTATTTTTAAACTCCTAAAAACTATTAAAATCTATTAAATCTTTAATTAATTCTAAAAATTAAATGAAAAGCCTAAAAATTAATTGGAAAGTGAAAAAGTTCCTAATTTAATGTCCTTAACCTAGGAAAAATGAAAAAAGTAGAAAAAACAAACTTTGAATTTTAACTAATAAAATAATATTAAAATAATCCAAAAAATGAAAAGTCTAAAAATAAAATCTAAAAAATTATCAAAAATCCTAAATATTCTAACTAAGAAAAAAATGCAAATTAAAGTTCCTAAAACATTTTTATTAATTTTATATTAATTTTTAAAGTTGTCTAAAAACCCTAAAATTAAATAAAATTAAAAGTAAGACTTTTTGAAAACTTTTTGATATGTAAACCTCAGAAATATAAATTAAAACCTAAAAACTATTTTTTTGGATTTTTAAAATACTGTTTACTATTTTTAATTTACTTTCTAAAAATAAATCTAAAAATAATCCTAATAAATAATTAAATAAAGAGTAAAATAATATTTTTAAACAGAAAAGTCTGAAAACTAAGTAAGATCCTAGGAAAACTAAAAGGAAGCAAAAACGCTTATCCAATAAGCCAGAATAAGCTTAAATGGTCACGGCTTATTTATATAAGAACAAAACAAAAAGGGTTAAGTAAATAATGAAATGAAACTCTAACGTAAAAAGCTATCTAGATCACTGGTAAACACGTATACTCCCCCAACGAGGGGTCCCGTGTTCGAGTCCAGGCGGGGTATGCTTTTTACAAAACTTTTTTTTTTTTTTTACTTTCTAAACTCAAACCAGTTACCCTTTAAGCACTAAAACACAAACACAAACCAAAATAATCAAAGATTAAGCAAGATTATGACCAAAAACGTGGCCAGGTCTGCTTGTTCTTACTGATGAACAAAAAACAAATCCAAGTGTGTATTTTCACTTGTGCAAATTGGAGCCAAGAGGGCTTGGCTTGATTTTTGGTGGTGTTTTATAGGACAAGCAGGCACCCCTATACTCTTTGGAGTATAGAGAGTCACAAATAAGCAGAAAACAACAAGCACTAACACCAAATTTCACAATCAAGATCAAATAGCACACCTATGAGTTGTTGATATAAAAAACTAGGTCTGGTGGTATTTTGCTTATTTTAAGTGCACAAAACTGAAATTCAATGGATCATAATTTGCATACCAACTCACCAAAAGACCTAAAACCACTTCACAATCCTTTATAAACCTAACTCTAACAGGTTTACAAGTTTGAAGCACCAATTTCACACAACTGCAGTCACAAAAAAAAAGCTTACTGATTTTGGCTGAGTATACAATTTTTTTAGCATGCAAATCTGTTTAGACCCTATCCAAACTAAAAACTTATGTGACTAGCAACCTATAGCAACCAAATGAGTAATTCTAACACGTTTTATCACAAAATCAACCATAGAAACTCACTTAATATGCTAATCCAAACACCCCTTTAAAAACTGATATCAAAATCTTTCAAACAAAATCAATTCAAAACACTCCCAAATTGATTCTACTCTAACTAGATATGCATATTAAACTTAAACAAGCAATATCCAATACTTCAAACAACAAATTCCCAGCTTTCATGTAAAATCATACAAATTCATATAATTTTCAGAAACTGAAAATGGAAAAGGGTTTTACCTTGAGGGACTTACATCCAAGTCCCTCAGTGACTGTTTGTCACCTCCTTTCAGGCTGGGGCCTGAGCTGATCCTTGATCAACAACAAATATCAACCAATCAATCCTGCAAATCAAACAAGAACAAACACAAGAAAAATACACTTTCTGATTTTCTTAAAACTTCTTCCAAAAACCTTGAAACCTTTAAAACACGTTTTAAAAACACTTTACAAATCACAAATCATAGGATGTTATTCCACTTTCACTTCATAACATCCTTTGATTTCTGATGGTTATAAAATCTTTTCAAAACCTTTGAAACTTACTTTTGAAAACTCAAACACAAAAGTGCTTACACAATGATATTGGAACTCAGCTTAGCAATTCAAACACACACCAACTTTTTAAATTTAATAAAAGGAATTACACTTGCCAAACAAACACCAACTTCATTAATTTTTTTAAAAAGGAATTACACATGTGAATTGCTAAAAACTGGAACAAAGGGAATGAACATGCCTCATTCTCCTTTTATACTACACTAGGACTATTCTAGAATACTGGAATAAAATATTTAAAATGTGTAAACCCTAGCTGCTAAAATGCCAAAAAGGCCCTTGGACGAACTTGGTCAAGTATCTCCCATGTGATGCCAGTTGGTGTTGGTGATGTTTGAATGCATCCTAGTCATCCATTTGAGCTTGGGGACCAAGGGGAGTATCTGGATGGTTGGTTTGGTCGGGTAATAGGGTTTGGGGAAAGAGACGTGTGCAGGGGAGGGGTCCACAACCACATGGGGTTGTCTAGGGTCACGGTTTTGGTGTGGGATGGGGTGAGGATGACCTCAATTAAGGATCTGGAGTGATTGGGGTAAAAACCCCTTGTTTTGCTCTTGATTGGTCCTGGTGATTAATTAGGGTTCTTGGTGGATTAGGGTGGGATTAATCCAGATTTGGGGGTAATTGTTTTTAAATTATTTTTTTGGTGGGAAAGGGGTTAAGGTTGACTGGGGGTTTGACTGGATTTAATAAATTAATCCGGGTTGGGTTTGGGTATTGGACTGGGTAGGGTCGGGTGGATGGGTTATTGGGTGGGTTGTGATGAGGTGGCAGGAGCTGGTTGGGTGGGAGAGTTTGGTTGGTTGGCAGTATTGGTCCCCAAAGTTTCATATTCCTTCCACTTTGTATATAATGTCCATCAACGCCTCTGTTGCCTTTATCAACTTTTGGCAACTTGTCAAAAGTGGCACAACAACTTCCAAAACTTTTTCCAAGGGTTTTAAATGTAATTCTTGGATTCTTCAAGGACTGGTCTTGTACAATCTTCAAACAATAAGGACCATACTTGTATAATTGACATTTGGAGGGTCAATTGTGACAAGTTCTTCAAAGATGAGGGACTAAACTTGCCAATCTTCAATTCTTCAAGGGTCATTTTGCAAAATTCCAAACTTGGGCCAGGTTCATTGTGCGACTTCGTTTCTCGTGTTCGTTTTTTGATTGATTCTTGTGATCTTTTGCCAATTCCTCAATATCCGTACCTAAAAATACACAAGTAACAAACACGAGCATATATTTGGTGTATTTGATGATATTTAATTGATTTTAAGCCCTATTTGGAAGATGAGACTATGTATAAAACAGTCTCATCACTTACGATTTTAATTTAACGTCCTTTACGACTAAACCGGAAACCTTGGGTTTACGTATTTACGTTTTCGAACTCCGTTTTTGATGAGACAATTTTTATTAGATTCGTTTTGTGCCGTTGATACATAATTTATAAAAACATTTTTCGTAAAACTACCCGAGGGCACGCAAGTCGAGGAAACTAGAATCGAGGAATACCCGTAAATTAGCGGGATGGGACAAAACAAGTTTATCCCACCCCACTAACATATGGGACGGCTAAGGATGCAACACCTCATCCCATGAGATGTCAAGCTTAACCAATAAGCCTTAACACTTGTAACTAGCTTCACATGTAAGCTAAGCTTACAACTACAAAAACCACAAAACCATCCACTCAAACCATTTGTTCACTTGCAACACATGCAAAACCACCAAAATCCTCTCTTCCTCTCTCTAAAATTCGTCCAAGTACCACCCCTAATCACCCTCATTTGATCAATTTTAACCATGAAATCATGAGTTATTCACACATATGATGAAGCCCTTTTGAAGCTCTATAGATTGGTGGTGATTTTAACATCCAAGGAGAAGATTTGGTGATGTTCAAGGGCTGATTGCTACATGAAGTTTACAAGTATTGGTGGCCATGAAGATTGGTGTTGATCTATCACAAGTTCTTCCATCAAAAATCCAAGCCGTGATGAATACCTACACAATCTTGGTGGTATAAAGATTGTTATTCCCATCCTCTTGTTATTTTGATTATGTAATCATGTATTTTCATTCTTATTGTATATGTATATGATGAATATATGATTATAAAAATGTTGTGTGAGGATCAAGTGATTAAAAAGATGAAAAACCATAAGAAACAAGGCTAAAATCATGCTTAAATTGTTGGCTGTATAAAAACAGTAAGTAACCAAGTTATGAACTGATAAAATTGCATGGTGGAATCCATTTACATTAAGTGTTAAATTTCATATACATGTGAGAGTTGTCCATGCAATGGAATCATCAAAATGAGTGAGATGTGATCAAAACAAGATGAGTGTACCAATCTGAATAGTCTGTTTTGTAGGGACTGTTAAGGATAGTTAGAACTGAAATGAGCAGTATCTATAACTAACTTATTTGTAGCACATAATATGAAGTTTATGCCATCCAAAAATGAGCTTCTATCTCCTTATAGAACTCAAGATATGATAAAAATGGTGAAAGTGAAACTAAAAATCAGATTTTGAAGAATTAATGTTTAATAGTATTATATAAGTACTCAAACTAATATAGTATAAAATGTGAATTAAAACCCACTAACTTATAAATTTCATTTATATAAATATGTATAAGGTTAAATAAATGGACACTTTATAAAAATGGTAGTTGAATAAAATTTATAAGTTATAAAAACTATAAACATGATTTTTATGACTTTTTCGGTTATTACCGTAAAATTAACGTTTTTCGCCAATTAAAACTTAGACGATCAAACCCGTCTAATGTAAAGTTTTTAAAAGTCGTATACTGATATATAAGTACCTAATACAAGTAAAAACCGATAAAACCCGAACTATATGACATACGGACATTAACGAGCTAAGTTAGCATATTGGACTTATAATTTAACTAAATAAGTTAAACACTTATAAAAATTACTTATTGGGCTTAACCCATTTGGGCCCAACATATAAAGTATAATACTGATAATAAAAGTATAATTGGGATAATGAATAGTATTGGGCTTGTAATAGGCCCATTGGACTTCAAAATGTAAACAAGTTGAACTAGTGTAACTAGTCTTGAAAATTTCCAACACATAAACACTATAATGAATGAGTAAAGATGTATAAACCCACTTGATCATCATCATATATATAAAATCATCATATGTATACATAATTTTTATTTTATAAAGTCATTGGACAAGAGTCTAAGACGAGTATTATTTGTCTAGGTTTTCGTGATTGAAGCACGTACCGTACATCCAAATCGCCGATAGCCGCCTTCCCACATCAACGTGAGTTCATAGCCTCGCACTCTTTTAAATGTTTTTATGAAATGTTTTATAAACCCGCGAGGGAGATACCATGTTAGTTTTTATGAAATAGGAAACTAGTTGTCCCGATTGTTTGTTTATTGATTTGGACCCGAATGAGTGTATGACCTGATGAATGATTAAATGACCCGATAGATGAAATGAAATGGATTATTAAAGTTAGGTTATGTCACTAAAAGTCCCATTAGCATGAATTGTGAACTACCGGGATTTGGTAGACGCTTATGCATATAATAGTACTATTTGGGGACGATCACCCCAGTTCGCGCCTTGACGGTTGATCCCCGTCGTGCCACATTGATTGGTAAGCGAATTTATGTATGAGAAGATTTCTATAAACGTGATTATTGTGACGACACGCTGTTTTAGATGGGCAAATGATTGTCGGGTTGGCTACCCGTTGTTTGTTGTAGTAAGGTAACAATGTCATGCGGCTTATAATAATCCAATTAACGAAATACTACTATACGCACTGAATTACAATGAATTGCCTTACTAGCAATACGGGGTCTTATTATTGATTTTATGTTCGTGTTTTGGTTTTACATAACCATATTCATATAACGATTTTTATTTGGCTTATACAACGTTATAAAACGTATTGTATGATGTTTTTTTTACGACTTTGGTTCGTATAATGATTTTGAAGGCAAAAACCTATATTATGATTTTTTATAAGGATTTGTATAAAATGACTTTGGCTTTTTTATGGCCTATTACAAAGATTTGTACAAAATGATTTTCGGTAATAATTATATACCGATGATATATTAATGGTTTTATAAAACTCTATGAATTCACTCGGCGTTATCGCTGACCTTTTCTTTTAACATGTTTTATCTCAGGTACTTGAAGGTAATTCTCGGGAAGACAACAAGAATTCATGGCCCGCACTTAATTAACAAATTTCCATTCAAATTCTTTGTAAAATTGTATGAAATAATATGACTTGGGACCTATGTAACTTTGATATTTATGAATGGAAATGCTTTATTATTAAACGACGCGATTTTTAAAGCGTTGTCTATGATGTGAGTAATGTGATATCCCGTAACACCAACGAGTCTTCCGCTGTATTGAATTGTGTAAATTTGGGGGTGTTACAGTTTGGTACCAGAGCTCTCGTTATAGAGAACGAAAGATTTTTAAAACTAAGGTTTTGAATAAATATTTTAAAATCTTTTAACAATAAACATTTTTCTCAAAATTTCTAAAAATCTTTTGACTATAACGGTGCCGAAGAATTCCCGAGTTACCGACAAGGCCAGACTGAGAAGTTTTATTTTAATATATATATATATATATATATATAACTTGGATTATATATATACATATGATGTAATTTGATTACATGATTATTTGATGATCATTTTAATATTTATACGAGCTATTTATACGACGTAGATTGTCACAAGGAACCCTAAATCCCCTAGTAAACTAATCGAAGCTATTCTCGTAGGAATTCTAGCTATCCTAGATCTAAACCAAGTTGTGGATATTTATGATCCCAACAAATGGTTGATATTCATAGAAATTTTGATATTAGTTGATTGTGATACTAAAGAAGAATTGGCGAGATTAAATCTAATATCGATGTCATGACGATCTTTCCTTATAGAGTGGATTTTGAAAAAACGTTACCACCTGGAAAGGTGTCATCTGATTCGTTGTCACCCAATTCTTAAACTTGAAATCGAAAGGGTGAATGTTGCACTTGAGGCTGTCAATGGAACCATTACCCAAAAGCCTCATGCCACTAGTACCTTTCTGAGAAGTCTAATTGAATGATCGAGTCATTTCATACTAGTGACTCATTTGATAACCATTGTTGTAAGAGCTATAGGATTGGAAATTAAGTGTTGATCATATCAAGCTTTTATTGCCCCTTTTAAGGTTTAAGAATAAGGTTTAAATTATTGGAGAATGAGGTAGGATATCGAATTGAGTATAAGTTGATTGAAAACTTGAATGAAGTAAAAATTAACTCGTATGGAATATGAGATTGATAAGAGGAAATCGTTAAGTTCTGTGATTGAATTATAAGGTTTTAAATGATTGTTAGTTGTGTTAAGGGTTGTTCCTAAGCCATTGTCCACTGACGAGGATGCCCAGTGTCCAGGAAATAAATTGAAGAAATCTTCTTCTGAATAGGGACCGATGGATCTTCCAGGATAGGTGGAACCCCCATGACTCTTGTAGAGTAGTATTCATTGTGGTATCTTTTAAAAATCCCTAACTTAACTGAGACATCAGTTGGTAGGATGAGTTCTTGGAATTGTATGACATAGTGACACACAATGTGTTACGGTACAATTCTGACTTGTTTGTGATTAATAAAAAGACTACCTTTGTATTGATGTTATATATCTTTTATTGCTTCATCCTAATGTTCGCATTAGTGATGCAACCATTAAACAAGTACTCATCTCTAATTGAGTTACGTTGTGGATTATTCTCTTTGTATTCCTGAGTGCCATCGAGGTCATGAACCTCATGATTATTTGGCTAAAAGCTCATTTTCTAGCATATTGTATTTAGTTCTTGGTGAGCAACTTTTCATCACTCTTTTGCAGATCACTTATTGATTTTATAAGATAAAACAGTATCCTTTGAGAAAATCGAGTTTTCATCACTAAAAGGATTATTCAAAGTGAGATTTATAAGTGATTGTTAACGAAATGAAGTTGTTTATAAAACACCTTTGAAAACTAAATTGTTTTCATAATAAAGAAAATCTTTGTGAATTTATTTTTGATTCTTATTTAAGAATTAAGCATGAAAATATTTTTATTATAAACATGACGATAAATTTTTGACGAACTGAGTATTGCATCGTTAATCTTGAAATTGTATATAGTTGCGCGCCTACATACAATTTGCAATGGACCATGCAAGGCTGATTAGTAGTCACCATAAAACTGATTAATAAACACTACATTTTCTTTTAAGATTGTGAAAGATTAAATTTTATGAGATCTGCAAGAAGTAAAAAATAGGGACATAGTGTTAGGGACACCTACATATGTGCCCGTACTATTTATTCTTCTGAGTCGAATTTACACATCTGTGGAAATTGTCTTATTTGACAATTGACAATTCTTTCTTGTCCAATTCTCCCGTGGTGAGATTCTTAGGAAAAGTATTTGATTGCCAAATGTTGATACCCGACTGGATGTATCGATGTTCCTATCATTTCTTTTGATTAGATTTCATCTGAATGACCTGGGTAACGATCCGAGGAGCTTTCGAATGCGTACTCAAATTATGAAAACATGGGATATATTCATATTCGTTAAATGTTTTCGTCTTTATCTGAATTGAAATTCTCTCGCATAAATTATGCGTTGACATTACTTTTTTGATGATAGTTATGTCTCCTGATATCCTTGAATTTGTAAAGGATTATGAATTACTATTATTCTTTTGAGAAGATCACATCTTATCAATGGTAACAAAACTGGAAAGTTGATAGTGCCAGTAGAATGGATTGACTGATTATGACATGACGACATTGTATTAATTGATGGGAACTCGAGTAGAATTCCCCTAAATGATAAGATGTTGATTATCAAAAGTGATCTAAATAATTCTTGATGGATGACCATATCCTGCATTTAGACTTGAAATTATACCATGAATGGTTGTGAATTAGTCATAGATATTATAATCTAGAAAGAACCTAATATGAATTTATTAAAAGATGGTTCCGTTATCTGAAACTTTAGGAGGTATTTGTTGGTAAATTACCTAGACTTTCGCCATTAAGGCAAGTTGAATTTGGTATTGATTATATTCTCGGTGCTGCACCTGTGGCGTGTGCACTGTATGTCAGCACCATCTGAATTAAAGGAATTACCGTACAACTGAGAGAGTTGTCGGAGAAAGATTTTATTCTACCGAGCTCGTCATCATGAAGAGCTATGGTTTTATCATTCCTTAGATTTATAGATTACTGTGAACTGAGTAAATTGACAATCGAAAACGATATCCATAACTCGAAATGGAAGATTTGTTCGATCATTTACAAGGTTCTAGCGTATGTTTTAAAGATTTGATCCATGGCATGGTTATCATCAACTTCGCGTCCGCGAAGAAGATTATCTATTCCAATCACTACATCCAGAACTTGTAATGACCATTATGAGTTTCATGTTATGTCATTTGGATTGACTAATACACATGTAGCAACCATAAAATTGGTAAATCGTGTGTGTAGGCTGTAATTTGATAAATTCATACTCATGATCAATAAAGAACCATCTGTTTGTTTATAAGAATAATAAGGAGTTAATAATTATTTATAGATTGCCCTGAATTGGCCGAACAACGAAAACCTGTACTTTGAATATTTAACATATGACTTGAGACTTAATCCTTTACATGATTTAACCGTGTGATTAATAAGATAATGGAATATATATTGACTCTTCAAAAATTAGAGCCATTTAAGACTTTGGGTTTTACCAAAAAGAAAGTGCAAATATGTTTTGACAAATGTTTATCAAAAAGAACTTTTGAAGGATTATTCCCTTATGCCAGAACATTTAACTAAACTCCTGTTTAGGGGTAAATGTTTTTATATACCTCAAGACAACCTAAGAAGGATTGAGGAAACCATTTGACCCATGACTTGGAATTTGAAACGACAATTTTTGCTTTTCAACTAAGATAATTTTTACCAAAGAATAAACGAAGGTTTTTCGAACATTTACGGATCTTACTAATTATTTCCGATGAATAAAAAAAATGTGTTAATTAAATTCAAATTTATTTTGAACATTTTTATATAATTGGACAAACTGAGAAAATTTAAAAACTTTTTGCGTTTACGCTTCATAAAATTAAATATTTATTATTTAATTACTTGTAGTAATTACCGACGCTTTAAACGTCGGATTGAGCAAAACTGATAAAAACAATAGTTGAGGTGGAACTAAGACTTAGAAAATGTGAAGAAAGAATTTTCGAATAAATACGGTCATGATATTTATTTCATCTAGGAAGGTGAATATAATTACTGACACATTATGTAGAAAAGATAAAGAACCAATTAGGACATGTTCCTTAATAATGAAGTTGCAAAATAATTGCCAAACAATTTAAAATATAGCCGATGCTTATAAAAAGGAAATATAGATAATAAAAGGGGTTCGCGGCTAATGTGAACCATTAGTAATAAGAGCCGATGGAGCCTAAATGATTAAAAGGCCACTAGTGATTGTCTAAATATAGAGGATTGTGAGATATAGTTATGTTGGAATCTCATAAGGTTAAGTATTCTATTCCTGTCATTTCTGATTAAAAGTATCTTTGTCTGAAGAAGTTGTACTGATGGAATATTATAAAGGCAGACATCGCCTCATACATTAGTAAACGTCTAGCTATTCCAAAGGTCATCATCTGAATTTGATTTGATTTGGGTCATCGTCGACAGACTGACCAAATCTGCTAATATCATTCCTATTAATGATAGATTCTTGATGAAGAAATTGAGTCTTTTGTATATAAAGGAGTTGTGTAAACATGGTGTGCCTGTATCGATCATCTCTACCAAGATCCTCGCTTCGCATCGAATTTCTAGAGATTTGCTCAGAAGTCATTTAGAACGAATCTTGATGAGAGTACTGTGTACCACCCCAATCGAAGGGATGAGGTAAAGTAATGATACAAAATACTATAAGTGTTGTTTTATGTTTGAATGATTGACCTTTGGTAATAAACTGTAAAATCATTTTCCTTTGGAGAGATTATCATTGCTAATTATCGTATTAGGATCGAGATTGAATCTTGAGAGGATCTATATGAGAGCATCTGTAAGCAGGAGTTGGGATGAAGACACCCGACATACACCCATTGTGAGTTGGACATGTCTTTTAGGTTTAAGGTTTTCTATGATGGCGAACCTAACCTTACAAAATACTCGACCCGCGAGACCTGAAATGATTATTGAAATTAGGATCTGATTATTGACTGCCGGTAGTGGGCAGGAGGTTATGTGAATATGAAATGTAGATCTTGAAGTACCAGATGGGTAGCGAAGTTATGCCAAAAATTTTAACCATGGAAAAATGAATTGATGATCTGAAAGATCATGGGATATAAGTCCCCATTGTATGGGACCATTGAGATGATGTAAAAGATTGGTTTGAAAGGCATATAAGTTGGATCTACCCTAGGACTTCAAGAGCTGCGTGAAATATAATTTGTATATCTAACTTGATGAAATGTCTATCAAGTGACAATTTGAATTCTTCTTGATAATGTTTAGATCGGCGAAAAGTTGCATTCATCAAAAACCCGTGAACATCATGGATAGAGAAAGTAAGTCAACATTAAGCCTGATCTTATTCCCGTAGTTATGTTTGATGAAACTCGCGTATTGTAATGAATTACACTTGTGAGAAAAGACCGAATATGGAGGAAATATCCACATGGAATTAACTCTATAAGAAGCGAGTAGTAAGATAAGATGATCTTTGAGGACAAAGATCCTGTTTAGGGGTAAATGCTGTGACAATCCGTCAATTTATGGTTTATATTTTATTCTCAATATTTATTTGAAAACATTATTTTAATGTTATAATATGAACTCACTTATTTTTGGGAAGAAATTTGGATTTATGTCTTGAAGTAGCATCGACTACGTCTAAAACGGAGGATTCTACGTTACGTGCTCACGTTTACATACACCGTCTTTGGTGATGGTCCGACATTTCAGAAAATAAATTTATATGTGAATATTATTTTGGGATTCTAATTTTGAGTTGGTTCATAAACTCGCAAATTTACGAGAAGAGATTAGGACTTACGATTTTAATTTAAGGTCCTTTACGACTAAACTGGAAACCTTGTGTTTACGTATTTACGTTTTCGAACTCCGTTTTTGATGAGACAATTTTTAGTAGATTCGTTTTGTGTCGTTGATTCAAAATTTATAAAAACGTTTTTCGTAAAACGACCCGAAGGCACGCAAATCGAGGAAACTAGAATCGAGGAATACCCGTAAATTAGCGGGATGGGACAAAACAAGTTTATCCCACCCCACTAACATATGGGACGGCCAAGGATGCAACACCTCATCCCATTATGTGTCAAGCTTAACCAATAAGCCTTAACACTTGTAACTAGCTTCACATGTAAGCTAAGCTTACATCTACCAAAACCACAAAACCATTTGTTCATTTGCAACACATGCAAAACCACCAAAATCCTCTCTTCCTCTCTCTAAAATTCGTCCAAGAACCACCCCTAATCACCCTCGTTTGAACAATTTTAACCATGAAATCATGTGTTATTAACACATATGATGAAGCCCTTTTGAAGCTCTATAGATTGGTGGTGATTTTAACATCCAAGGAGAAGATTTGGTGATGTTCAAGGGCTGATTTCTACATGAAGTTTACAAGTATTGGTGGCCATGAAGATTGGTGTTGATCTATCACAAGTTCTTCCTTCAAAAATCCAAGCCTTGATGAATACCTACACAATCTTGGTGGTATAAAGATTGTTCTTCCCATCCTCTTGTTATTTTGATTATGTAATCATGTATTTTCATTCTTATTGTATATGTATATGATGAATATATGATGATAAAAATGTTGTGTGAGGATCAAGTGATTAAAAAGATGAAAAACCATAAGAAACAAGGCTAAAATCATGCTTAAATTGTTGGCTGTATAAAAACAGTAAGTAACCAAGTTATGAACTGATAAAATTGCATGGTGGAATCCATTTACATTAATTGTTAGATTTCATACATATGTGAGAGTTGGCGATGCAATGGAATCATCAAAATGAGTGAGATATGATCAAAACAAGATGAGTGTACCAATCTGAATAGTCTGTTTTGTAGGGACTTTTAAGGATAGTTAGACATGGAATGAGCAGTATCTATAACTAACTTATTTGTAGCATATAATATGAAGTTTATGCCATCCAAAAATGAGCTTCTATCTCCTTATAGAACTCAATATATGATAAAGTTGGTGAAAGTGAAACTAAAAATCAGATTTTGAAGAATTAATGTTTAATAGTATTATATAAGCACTCAAACTAATATAGTATAAAATGTGAATTAAAACTCACTAACTTATAAATTTCATTTATATAAATATGTATAAGGTTAAATAAATGGACACTTTATAAAAATGGTAGTTGAATAAGATTTATAAGTTATAAAAACTATAAACATGATTTTTACGACTTTTTCGCCTTTACCGTAAAATTAACGTTTTTCGCCAATTAAAACTTAGACGATCAAACCCGTCTAATGTAAAGTTTTTAAAAGTCATATACTGATATATAAGTACCTAATACAAGTAAAAACCGATAAAACCCGAACTATATGACATAGGGACATTAACGAGCTAAGTTAGCATATTGGACTAATAATTTAACTAAATAAGTTAAACACTTATAAAAATTACTTATTGGGCTTAACCCATTTGGGCCCAACATATAAAGTATAATAATGATAATAAAAGTATAATTGGGCTAATGAATAGTATTGGGCTTGTAATAGGCCCATTGGGCTTCAAAATGTAAACAAGTTGAACTAGTGTAACTAGTCTTGAAAATTTCCAACACATAAACACTATAATGAATGAGTAAAGATGTATAAACCCACTTGATCATCATCATATATATAAAATCATCATATTTATACATAATTTTTATTTTATAAAGTCATTGGACAAGAGTCTAAGACGAGTATTATTTGTCTAGGTGTTTGTGATTGAAGCACGTACCGTACATCCAAATCGCCGATAGCCGCCTTCCCACATCAACGTGAGTTCATAGCCTCGCACTCTTTTAAATGTTTTTATGAAATGTTTTACAAACCCGCGAGGGAGATAAAATGTTAGTTTTTATGAAATAGGACACTAGTTGTCCCGATTGTTTGTTTATTGATTTGGACCCGAATGAGTGTATGACCTGATGAATGATTAAATGACCTGAGAGATGAAATTAAATGGATTATTAAAGTTAGGTTATGTCACTAAAAGTCCCATTAGCATGAATTGTGAACTACCGGGATTTGGTAGACGCTTATACATATAATAGTACTATTTGGGGACGATCACCCCAGTTCGCGCCTTGACGATTGATCCCCGTCGTGCCACATTGATTGGTAAGCGAATTTATGTATGAGAAGATTTCTATAATCATGATTATTGTGACGACACGCTGTTTTAGATGGGCAAATGATTGTCGGGTTAGCTACCCGTTGTTTGTTGTAGTAAGGTAACAATGTCATGTGGCTTATAATAATCCAATTAACGAAATACTGCTATACGCAGTGAATTACAATGAATTGCCTGACTAGCAACACGGGGTCTTATTATTGATTTTATGTTCGTGTTTTGGTTTTACATAACCATATTCATATAACGATTTTTATTTGGCTTATACAACGTTATAAAACGTATTGTATGATGTTTTTTTACGACTCTGGTTCGTATAATGATTTTAAAGGCAAAAGCCTATATTATGATTTTTTATAAGGATTTGTATAAAATGACTTTGGCTATTTTATGGCCTATTACAAAGATTTGTACAAAATGATTTTCGGTAATAATTATATACCGATGATATATTAATGGTTTTATAAAACTCTATGAATTCACTTGGCGTTATCGCTGACCTTTTCTTTTAACATGTTTTATCTCTGGTACTTGAATGTAATTCTCGGGAAGACAACAATAATTCATGGCCCGCACTTAATTAACAAATTTCCATTCAAATTCTTTGTAAAATTGTATGAAATAATATGACTTGGGACCTATGTAACTTTGATATTTATGAATGGAGATGCTTTATTATTAAACGACGTGATTTTTAAAGCGTTGTCTATGATGTGAGTAATGTGCTATCCCGTAACACCAACGAGTCTTCCGCTGTATTGAATTGTGTAAATTTAGGGGTGTTACAGTTTGGTACCAGAGCTCTCTTTATAGAGAACGAAAGATTTTTAAAACTAAGGTTTTGAAAAAAACATTTCAAAATCTTTTAACTATAAACATTTTTCTCAAAATGTCTAAAAATCTTTTGACAATAACGGTGCCGAAGAATTCCCGAGTTACCGACAAGGCCAGACTGAGAAGTGTTATTTTAATATATATATATATATATATCTATATATATATATATATATATATATATATATATATATATATATATATATATATATATATATATATATATATATATATATATATATATATATATATATATATATATATATATATATATATATATATATATATATATATATATATATATAACTTGGATTATATATATACATATGATGTAATTTGATTACATGATTATTTGATGATCATTTTAATATTTATACGAGGTATTTATACGACGTAGATTGTCACAAGGAACCCTAAATCCCCTAGTAAACTAATCGAAGCTATTCTCGTAGGAATTCTAGCTATCCTAGATCTAAACCAAGATGTGGATATTTATGATCCCAACAAATGGTTGATATTCATAGAAATGTTGATATTAGTTGATTGTGATATTAAAGAAGAATTTGCGAGATTAAATCTAATATCGATGTCATGACGATCTTTCCTTATAGAGTGGAGTTTGACAAAACGTTACCACCTGGAAAGGTGTCATCTGATTCGTTGTCACCCAGTTCTTAAACTTGAAATCGAAAGGGTGAATGTTGCACTTGAGGCTGTCAATGGAACCATTACCCAAAAGCCTCATGCCACTAGTACCTTTCTGAGAAGTCTAATTGAATGATCGAGTCATTTCATACTAGTGACTCATTTGATAACCATTGTTGTAAGAGCTATAGGATTGGAAATTAAGTGTTGATCATATCAAGCTTTTATTGCCCTTTTCAGGTTTAAGAATAAGGTTGAAATTATTGGAGAATGATGTAGGATATCGAATTGAGTATAAGTTGATTGAAAACTTGAATGAAGTAAAATTTAACTCGTATGGAATATGAGATTGATAAGAGGAAATCGTTAAGTTCTGTGATTGAATTATAAGGTTTTAAATGATTGTTAGTTGTGTTAAGGGTTGTTCCTAAGCCATTGTCCACTGACGAGGATGCCCAGTGTCCAAGAAATAAATTGAAGAAATCTTCTTTTGAATAGAGACCGATGGATCTTCCGGGATAGGTGAAACCCCCATGACTCTTGTAGATTAGTATTCATTGTGGTATCTTTTAAAAATCCCTAACTTAACTGAGACATCAGTTGGTAGGATGAGTTCTTGGAATTGTATGACATAGTGACACACAATGTGTTACGGTACAATTCTGACTTGTTTGTGATTAATAAAAAGACTACCTTTGATTGCTAAATTCTACATGTATTGATGTTATATATCTTTTATTGCTTCATCCTAATGTTCGCATTAGTGATGCAACCATTAAACAAGTACTCATCTCTAATTGAGTTACGTTGTGGATTATTCTCTTTGTATTCCTGAGTGCCATCGAGGTCATGAACCTCATGATTATTTGGCTAAAAGCTCATTTTCTAGCATATTGTATTTAGTTCTTGGTGAGCAACTTTTCATCACTCTTTTGCAGATCACTTATTGATTTTATAAGATAAAACAGTATCCTTTGAGAAAATCGAGTTTTCATCACTAAAAGGATTATTCAAAGTGAGATTTATAAGTGATTGTTAACGAAATGAAGTTGTTTATAAAACACCTTTGAAAACTAAATTGTTTTCATAATAAAGAAAATCTTTGTGAATTTATTTTTGATTCTTATTTAAGAATTAAGCATGAAAATATTTTTATTATAAACATGATGATAAATTTTTGACGAACTGAGTATTGCATCGTTAATCTTGAAATTGTATATAGTTGCGCGCCTACATACAATTTGGAATGGACCATGCAAGGCTGATTAGTAGTCACCATAAAACTGATTAATAAACACTACATTTTCTTTTAAGATTGTGAAAGATTAAATTTCATGAGATCTACAAGAAGTAAAAAATAGGGACATAGTGTTAGGGACACCTACATATGTGCCCGTACTATTTATTCTTCTGAGTCGAATTTACTCATCTGTGGAAATTGTCTTATTTGACAATTGAAAATTCTTTCTTGTCCAATTCTCCCGTGGTGAGATTCTTAGGAAAAGTATTTGATTGCCAAATGTTGATACCTGACTGGATGTATCGATGTTCCTATCATTTCTTTTGATTAGATTTCATCTGAATGACCTGGGTAACGATCTGAGGAGCTTACGAATGCGTACTCAAATTATGAAAACATGGGATATATTCATATTCGTTAAATGTTTTCGTCTTTATCTGAATTGAAATTCTCTCGCATAAATTATGCGTTGACATTACTTTTTTGATGATAGCTATGTCTCCTGATATCCTTGAATTTGTAAAGGATTATGAATTACTTTTATTCTTTTGAGAAGATCACATCTTATCAATGGTAACAAAACTGGAAAGTTGATAGTGCCAGTAGAATGGATTGACTGATTATGACATGACGACATTGTCTTAATTGATGGGAACTCGAGTAGAATTCCCCTAAATGATAAGATGTTGATTATCAAAAGTGATCTAAATAATTCTTGATGGATGACCATATCCTGCATTTAGACTTGAAATTATACCATGAATGGTTGTAAATTAGTCATAGATATTATAATCTAGAAAGAACCTAATATGAATTTATTAAAAGATGGTTCCGTTATCTGAAACTTTAGGAGGTATTTGTTGGTAAATTACCTAGACTTTCGCCATTAAGGCAAGTTGAATTTGGTATTGATTATATTCTCTGTGATGCACCTGTGGCGTGTGCACTGTACGTCAGCACCATCTGTATTAAAGGAATTACCGTACAACTGAGAGAGTTGTCGGAGAAAGATTTTATTCTACCGAGCTCGTCATCATGAAGAGCTATGGTTTTATCATTCCTTATATTTATAGATTACTGTGAACTGAGTAAATTGACAATCGAAAACGATATCCATGACTCGAAATGGTAGATTTGTTCGATCATTTACAAGGTTCTAGCGTATGTTTTAAAGATTTGATCCATGGCATGGTTATCATCAACTTCGCGTCCGCGAAGAAGATTATCTATTCCAATCACTACATCCAGAACTTGTAATGACCATTATGAGTTTCATGTTATGTCGTTTGGATTGACTAATACACATGTAGCAACCATAAAATTGGTAAATCATGTGTGTAGGCTGTAATTTGATAAATTCATGCTCATGATCAATAAAGAACCATCTGTTTGTTTATAAGAATAAGAAGAAGTTAATAATTATTTATAGATTGCCCTGAATTGGTCGAACAACGAAAACCTGTACTTTGAATATTTAACATATGACTTGAGACTTAATCCTTTACATGATTTTACCGTGTGATTAATAAGATAATGGAATATATATTGACTCTTCAAAAATTAGAACCATTTAAGACTTTGGGTTTTACCAAAAAGAAAGTGCAAATATGTTTTGACAAATGTTTTATCAAAAAGAACTTTTGAAGGATTATTCCCTTATGCCAGAACATTTAACTAAACTCCTGTTTAGGGGTAAATGTTTGTATATACCTCAAGACAACCTAAGAAGGATTGAGGAAACCATTTGACCCATGACTTGGAATTTGAAATGACAATTTTTGCTTTTCAACTAAGAAAATTTTTACCAAAGAATAAACGAAGGTTTTTCGAACACTTACGGATCTTACTAATTATTTCCGATGAATCAAAAAAAAATTGTGTTAATTAAATTCAAATTTATTTTGAACATTTTTATATAATTGGACAAACTGAGAAAATTTAAAAACTTTTTGCGTTTACGCTTCATAAAATTAAATATTTATTATTTAATTACTTGTAGTAATTACCGACGCTTTAAACGTCGGATTGAGCAAAACTGATAAAAACAATAGTTGAGGTAGAACTAAGACTTATAAAATGTGAAGAAATAATTTTCGAATAAATACGGTCATTATATTTATTTCATCAAGGAAGGTGAATATAATTACTGACACATTATGTAGAAAAGATAAAGAACCAATTAGGACATGTTCCTTAATAATGAAGGTGCAAAATAAATTGCCAAACAATTTAAAATATAGTCGATGCTTATAAAAAGGATAATATAGATAATAAAAGGGGTTCGCGGCTAATGTGAACAATTAGTAATAAGAGCCGATGGAGCCTAAATGATTAAAAGGCCACTAGTGATTGTCTAAATATGGAGGATTGTGAGATATAGTTATGTTGGAATCTCATAAGGTTAAGTATTCTATTCCTGTCATTTCTGATTAAAAGTATCTTTGTCTGAAGAAGTTGTACTGATGGAAAATTATGAAGGCAAACATCGCCTCATACATTAGTAAACGTCTAGCTATTGCAAAGGTCATCATCTGAATTTGATTCGATTTGGGTCATCGTCGACAGACTGACCAAATCTGCTAATATCATTCTTGTTAATGATAGATTCTTCATGAAGAAATTGAGTCTTTTGTATATAAAGGAGTTGTGTAAACATGGTGTGCCTGTATCGATCATCTCTATCAAGATCCTCGCTTCGCATCGAATTTCTAGAGATTTGCTCAGAAGTCATTTAGAACGAATCTTGATGAGAGTACTGTGTACCACCCTAATCAAAGGGACGATGTAAAGTAACGATACAAAATACTATAAGTGTTGTTTTATGTTTGAATGATTGACCTTTGGTAATAAACTGTAAAATCATTTTCCTTTGGAGAGATTATCATTGCTAATTATCGTATTAGGATCGAGATTGAATCTTGAGAGGATCTATATGAGAGCATCTGTAAGAAGGAGTTGGGAGGAAGACACCTGACATACACCCATTGTGAGTTGGACATGTCTTTTAGGTTTAAGGTTTCCTATGATGGCGAACCTAACCTTACAAAATACTCGACCCGCGAGACCTGAAATGATTATTGAAATTAGGATCTGATTATTGACTGCCGGTAGTGGGCAGGAGGTTATGTGAATATGAAATGTAGATCTTGAAGTGCCAGATGGGTAGCGAAGTTATGCCAAAAATTTTAACCATGGAAAAATGAATTGATGATCTGAAAGATCATGGGATATAAGTCCCCGTTGTATGGGACCATTGAGATGATGTAAAAGATTGGTTTGAAAAGCATATAAGCTGGATCTACCCTAGGACTTCAAGAGCTGCGTGAAATATGATTTGTATATCTAACTTGATGAAATGTCTATCAAGTGACAATTTGAATTCTTCTTGATAAAGTTTAGATCGGCGAAAAGTTGCATTCATCAAAAACCCGTGAACATCATGGATAGAGAAAGTAAGTCAACATTAAGCCTGATCTTATTCCCGTAGTTATGTTTGATGAAACTCGCGTATTGTAATGAATTACACTTGTGAGAAAAGACCGAATGTGGAGGATATATCCACATGGCTTTAACTCTATAAGAAGCGAGTAGTAAGATAAGATGATCTTTGAGGACAAAGATCCTGTTTAGGGGTAAATGCTGTGACAATCCGTCAATTTATGGTTTATATTTTATTCTCAATATTTATTTGAAAACATTATTTTAATTTTATAATATGAACTCACTTATTTTTGGGAAGAAATTTGGATTTACGTCTTGAAGTAGCATCGACCCACGTCTAAACCGGAGGATTCTATGTTACGTGCTCACGTTTACATACACCGTCTTTGGTGATGGTCCGACATTTAAGAAAATAAATTTATCGGTGAATATTATTTTGGGATTCTAATTTTGAGTTGGTTCATAAACTCGCAAATTTACGAGAAGAGATTAGGACTTACGATTTTAATTTAACGTCCTTTACGACTAAACCGGAAACCTTGGGTTTACGTATTTACGTTTTCGAACTCCGTTTTTGATGAGATAATTTTTATTAGATTCGTTTTGTGTCGTTGATTCATAATTTATAAAAACGTTTTTCGTAAAACGACCCGAGGGCACGCAAATAGAGGAAACTAGAATCGAGGAATACCCGTAAATTAGCGGGATGGGACAAAACAAGTTTATCCCACCCCACTAACATATGGGACGGCCAAGGATGCAACACCTCATCCCATGAGGTGTCAAGCTTAACCAATAAGCCTTAACACTTGTAACTAGCTTCACATGTAAGCTAAGCTTGCAACTACCAAAACCAGAAAAACCATCCACTCAAACCATTTGTTCATTTGCAACACATGCAAAACCACCAAAATCCTCTCTTCCTCTCTCTAAAATTCGTCCAAGAACCACCCCTAATCACCCTCATTTGATCAATTTTAACCATGAAATCATGTGTTATTCACACATATGATGAAGTCCTTTTGAAGCTCTATAGATTGGTGGTGATTTTAACATCCAAGGAGAAGATTTGGTGATGTTCAAGGGCTGATTTCTACATGAAGTTTACAAGTTTTGGTGGCCATGAAGATTGGTGTTGATCTATCACAAGTTCTTCCATCAAAAATCCAAGCCTTGATGAATACCTACACAATCTTGGTGGTATAAAGATTGTTTTCCCATCCTCTTGTTATTTTGATTATGTAATCATGTATTTTCATTCTTATTGTATATGATGAATATATGATGATAAAAATTTTGTGTGAGGATCAAGTGATTAAAAAGATGAAAAACCATAAGAAACAAGGCTAAAATCTTGCTTAAACTGTTGGCTGTATAAAAACAGTAAGTAACCAAGTTATGAACTGATAAAATTGCATGGTGGAATCCATTTACATTAAGTGTTAAATTTCATACACATGTGAGAGTTGTCCATGCAATGGAATCATCAAAATGAGTGAGATATGATCAAAACAAGATGAGTGTACCAATCTGAATAGTCTGTTTTTTAGGGACTGTTAAGGATAGTTAGACATGGAATGAGCAGTATCTATAACTAACTTATTTGTAGAACATAATATGAAGTTTATGCCATCCAAAAATGAGCTTCTATATCCATATAGAACTCAAGATATGATAAAAATGGTGAAAGTGAAACTAAAAATCAGATTTTGAAGAATTAATGTTTAATAGTATTATATAAGCACTCAAACTAATATAGTATAAAATGTGAATTAAAACCCACTAACTTATAAATTTCATTTATATAAATATGTATAAGGTTAAATAAATGGACACTTCATAAAAATGGTAGTTGAATAAGATTTATAAGTTATAAAAACTATAAACATGATTTTTACAGCTTTTTCGGCTATTACCGTAAAATTAACGTTTTTTGCCAATTAAAACTTAGACGATCAAACCCGTCTAATGTAAAGTTTTTAAAAGTCATATACTGATATATAAGTACCTAATACAAGTAAAAACCGATAAAACCCAAACTATATGACATACGGACATTAACAAGCTAAGTTAGCATATTGGACTAATAATTTAACTAAATAAGTTAAACACTTATAAAAATTACTTATTGGGCTTAACCCATTTGGGCCCAACATATAAAGTATAATACTGATAATAAAAGTATAATTGGTCTAATGAATAGTATTGGGCTTGTAATAGGCCCATTGGGCTTCAAAATGTAAACAAGTTGAACTAGTGTAACTAGTCTTGAAAATTTCCAACACATAAACACTATAATGAATGAGTAAAGATGTATAAACCCACTTGATCATCATCATATATATAGAATCATCATATGTATACATAATTTTTATTTTATAAAGTCATTGGACAAGAGTCTAAGACGAGTATTATTTGTCTAGGTTTTCGTGATTGAAGCACGTACCGTACATCCAAATAGCCGATAGCCGCCTTCCCACATCAACGTGAGTTCATAGCCTCGCACTCTTTTAAATGTTTTTATGAAATGTTTTATAAACCCGCAGGGAGATAACATGTTAGTTTTTATGAAATAGGACACTAGTTGTCCCGATTGTTTGTTTATTGATTTGGACCCGAATGAGTGTATGACCCGATGAATGATTAAATGACCCGATAGATGAAATGAAATGGATTATTAAAGTTTTGGTTATGTCACTAAAAGTCCCATTAGCATGAATTGTGAACTACCGGGATTTGGTAGACGCTTATGCATATAATAGTACTATTTGGGGACGATCACCCCAGTTCGTGCCTTGACGGTTGATCCCCGTCGTGCCACATTGATTGGTAAGCGAATTTATGTATAAGAAGATTTCTATAATCGTGATTATTGTGACGACACGCTGTTTTAGATGGGCAAATGATTGTCGGGTTAGCTACCCGTTGTTTGTTGTAGTAAGGTAACAATGTCATGCGGCTTATAATAATCCAATTAACGAAATACTGCTATACGCACTGAATTACACTGAATTGCCTGACTAGAAATACGGGGTCTTATTATTGATTTTATGTTCGTGTTTTGGTTTTACATAACCATATTCATATAACGATTTTTATTTGGCTTATACAACGTTATAAAACGTATTGTATGATGTTTTTTTACGACTTTGGTTCGTATAATGATTTTGAAGGCAAAAGCCTATATTATGATTTTTTATAAGGATTTGTATAAAATGACTTTGGCTATTTTATGGCCTATTACAAAGATTTGTACAAAATGATTGTCGGTAATAATTATATACCGATGATATATTAATGGTTTTATTAAACTCTATGAATTCACTCGGCGTTATCGCTGACCTTTTCTTTTAACATGTTTTATCTCAGGTACTTGAAGGTAATTCTAGGGAAGACAACAAGAATTCATGGCCCGCACTTAATTAACAAATTTCCATTCAAATTCTTTGTAAAATTGTATGAAATAATATGACTTGGGACCTATGTAACTTTGATATTTATGAATGGAAATGCTTTATTATTAAACGACGCGATTTTTAAAGCGTTGTCTATGATGTGAGTAATGTGCTATCCCGTAACACCAACGAGTCTTCCGCTGTATTGAATTGTGTAAATTTGGGGGTGTTACATATATAAACACCCCATGGCCTTCATTATTTTCCATCCCATTCCTCTCTTTTCTTTCCCTCGATCGGATCAAACGCACCCTTTAGGGTTTCGTTTGATTTGATTCTTTAGGTTTCTATTGCAAATCAACTCCAAAGGAAAAACATCTTTTTTAGGGTTCCTTAATAACTAGATTTTGGGCTAAGTATAAAATCTTATCGTCCGATCTCTTCGAATTGATTATTGGTAGAAAGTGCGACTCAATTGTTCTTGGTGGAAAATTAAATGTGTTGTTTGATTATCTATTTTTAAACTAAATGCAAATAATTAAAATTGTCGATGAGTAAAGTGAAAGCTTTAAGAATTTAAACTAAAAATAAAAGCGTGCAATCTTTGGAAATTAAAACTTGAATAGTCAAAACTTAAAAACTTGTTTAAAATAAGCTAAGACAAAAGGCGCGAAAGATTAAATTTGAAATCTAAGAAAACAAATCAAAGCATGAGTCCGATCGTACAACGATCGTACTCAATTAGCAATCCAGATCGCACTCAATGCGATCGTAACCAAGAAATTAGATCGCACTCACTAGTGCGATGGGTAGGGGCGATCGTACTACCAGATCGCAACCACGATCGCAATGAGTGATCGTGGTCTTTGATCGTGGTTCCTGATCGTAACTCAAAAATCGCACTCAATGCAATTATAAGAAGTAAACATGCCACGATTGCACCCACAGATCGCAATGAGTGATAGTGGTGTGTGATCGTACCAGGGAAGAATAGACAGATCGCACTCAATGCGATCTAAACCAAGTGATCGAATCCAGGGAGAAACCCTTCTAAGATGGAGATGGCGTCCAAAAGGAAAATAAGCTTAAGCAAATAAGCAGTAACCAATAAGCACTTTCAAACTTCTAAAAGAGTTAAAAAGAACAAATTCGTTAACTTTTGGAATCTAAAGCATGCGAACTTCCATAAAACGAACTTAAGAACAATAAATCTTTTAGGAAAACTTAAGAGTAAATAAGCCAAAACAAACGAATAAGCCAATAAGCATCAAGAGCTTATAGCTTATACGTATGATAGTTTATGTAAGAAGAGAAAGATTAATCTTTTTATCACGAACTCATCAAATTACTAAAACCGTATGAAATGTAATACTCGGATCAAAGATTAAGGTAAAACAAGAAATTTGGAAAGAGATTAAAGAACTAAAACTTAAACTTGAACTTGATTAATGAAATCAAAATACAAGAAAGATTAAGAGCTTAACTTGAAAGATAAAAATGGAGAAAAGAAAGAAAACTTAGTGAGAGAAAGTTAGGAACTTTCTCTCTCTAAAAACTAGAAAGGAAAAAGATGAAAAACTAAATTAGCTAACCACCCTCCTAATGTGATTAGGAGGGTATTTATAGGCTAAGTGGGAAGTGCATGTATGGTATGCTTCCTTCTTTCTTTTCTTCTCGACTCGATTTAATTCTTTGTCTTTACTCGACGTCGTCTCGGGACTTGAACTTGTCTTAATAATTTTCTTCTATAATTTAGACTTGAGTTCTTCGACTTCATTAAACTTCCGTCTTTAGACTTTTTCTTCGATAAATCTTCAGAATAGGTCTTGGACATCCGTTCTTTAAGCACTCTTGATCTCTTGACTTCGTCTTTTCTCATTTTCTTCGATAAAAGCCCGTGAAAGCCCGTGTTTTCTTCCTTTTTCATCTTTTGGTCCTAAAACACAATAAAAACAAAAACCACGCATAATTCCGACTTTTACGACATAAAATACACATTTTGGTCATGTTATTATTGGAAATAAGTGGTAAAAGGATAAGTGTTTTCACACTTATTAAATCCCCTACACTTGACCATTACAATGCCCTCATGCAATGCATTAATTTTAAAGCACGGTTTACATTTTCCATCAAAAATAACCCACCTTCGCCTTTATTAAATACTAAACATTTAAGGAAAATAAAAAGATAGAAACAAGTAAATAAATCAAAGACTTACATTGGGTTTTGGCTGCCATGAACGTTTATCATCCTCAAGTTTCACGTTCCTCATACCAAGCTTAAAAACGAGATCATTGTTATTATAAGTTAGCAAACTAACACGAATTCATGTGGGCTAATTATTTACTTAGACTCCCTTATTCCTAGGTCTGTCTCTTATATTTTAATTTTGTCTTGAATGATCACGAGGATGCATTGTTTGACTTATTTCGATAGTTATTTAGGCCGAAAATAAAGTGAACGATTTAATCAATAGTTAGCTAAAGGACAAAATCTTTTAAAACTGCTTCTCGGGACCTCTTAAAGTTCATATCTTGGCATAACTCGCTTCACGATTTGAGACCTTTCTCGGACCGATATTTGGCAGCGACTTCATACTTCGAATCTTGAGAGACGTTCATGAAATAATGGTCTTCTCTTCATAATAGGAATTTCTTCACTTGAACTTTTTGAGAGATTCTTCATATTTGGACCACGACTTCTTCATTTTTCTCCAATCTTTATTTTGGACTTTGATATACAACGATCCACCTCCTTTTAGGACTTGGATCTATTTATCCTCATACCTTGTTAGGGCCTTTTTGGATAGACTTCTCCATGATCTTTAGGGAGTATTTGCTTTTCGACGTGTGTCTTGATCCTTCATATTGATTTTTGATAAATGATTCTTCACATCACTTTTGGATCTTTAGAAACAAAATGTAGCCCTCATTCCTTGTTAGGGCCTTTGCGGACTCGCCAATCTTCGCATCCCGCTTCAATAAGTTATGCCTTGGCTATGAACTCTAATTAATACCGAGCAACTTTTAAACGATCTTGGGCTATAAGCTAAGTAACTTTTCAAATCGTACAACCTTATTTATTGCAGATAAATTTATTAACAAGCGATGGGAGAATAGGCTCATAATTAACTCACATAAATTCACGAAAGAATACTAAACTTATAATTGACTCTATCATCTCTCGTTCTCCACAATTTAAAATCTCAAGGAATGAGACTCGTGGATGCTTAGCCAATTAAATCAAAGTTTTGGGTTTTCGAGTCATCTATATGATCTTGCAAATTCTTAGACTTTTTCAAGTTTAGAAATCGCATTTTAAAGTTCTCTTGATAAACAACTCTCTAGGATCAATTATAGGAGCTTGCGAAAAGTTCTTGTTCTTAACCCGTGAGAGTTAAGACTTTCGCGTTTTAAAGCTCCCTATATAAAAGCCTAGCAAAACTTGACTTAAACATGTTAAGGATACTAGCTAGCGTAAACTTAGATAAGTAAACTTGGGTTGAGTCAAAATATTCACGACTTTGAAAAACATAAAACTTAAAACCACTTTATTAAACTTTATTCTAGCAAGGAAGGAAAATAACTATAACAAAGGAAAACTACAAGGCCAAAATAGATTAAAAATTTTGAAAAATGTCGAAAAACCAAATTTTCCGGTTAAAATGAGGGCAAATTCATGGAAAAGACCACTTACTTCGATAGAAGTCCCCCCTACACTTGATATAAACATTGTCCGCAATGTTTAAGCATGTGGGAATAAATTCCCCTACACTTAGGACATTGCGCACTTTGTTTAAGTCTTTCTAAGGAACGGACAACTAAAGTGATTTCAATGTGAACATATAAAATATGGAATATTGAATCACGACAGTTTAGGATAGAACCAAGAAGATAGGAACACGGGATCACGGTTCTTCAAAAGTCATCGAGGTGCTCTTTGAAGCTTGAATCCCTGCACAAAATAAGAAACAAGACAACCAACACATACGGGGCTCCCCCCTACACTTATTATGAAAGCGGTAATGGATAGATCACGGGTTGCCTCCCGAGAAGCGCTTGTTTTTGTTCACCGAGTCACGAGCCTGACTCGACCCAAAACTAGTTCATGGGAAACGTGGTGAGGGATGGAATCATCTCATGAGAGATGTCCTCACCAAAGTACAACTTCACGCGCTGTCCATTCACCTTAAAATTGGGCCCATTTGGCTGAGAAAGCTCAATGGTGCCATATGGGAAGACTTTGGCGACGGTGAACGGACCAGACCAGTGGCTCTTCAACTTGCCAGAGAAGATCTTCAACCGAGAGTTAAAAAGTAAGACTTGATCACCAACGTGGAACTCTCGGTCTTTAATCCTTGAATCATGGATGATCTTGGTCTTCTCCTTGTAGATCAGTGAGTTCTCGTTAGCTTCATTCCTTAGTTCGTTGAGCTCGTTGATTTGAATCTTCCGAAGATCACCGGCTTTGTTGATGTCGAAGTTAGCCCACTTCAAGGCCCAGTATGCCTTATGTTCCAGCTCGATAGGGAGGTGGCATGCTTTCCCGTACACAAGACGATAAGGTGTACAACCAATCGGCGTCTTATAAGCGGTACGAAAAGCCCACAGAGCATCATCTAACTTGTCGGCCCACGCGGCACGATGCTCTCCCACTGTTGGAAATACGTTTTTACGTATTTAGGAAGATTCGGTCACTCCTACAATATATTAAGTAGTAGCTCGTTGTCTAGATATCTTTATTAAACAAACAAAGTCAAGCCTAGCCTACAACATGTGTAGGCGGGCCCAACATTGTAAGCCCAAGCCCATCATAAGGCTTGGGTATATAAACCCTCTCCTTTGATGGAGAGGGTGTGTGTTCTTCATTTTTACACATAGTGAAAAAGTGTTTTTCTTTCACTTTCTCTCTCTAAGTGTGTGTGTTCTCACCATCTCTCTATCTCTTTCTCTCTCTAAAAACATAAGCAAGATTTACATATCCTACACCCACAGTATGCTCTAGAATTCGCTTCAATCCACGGTTGGATATCTCGGCTTGCCCATTGGTTTCGGGATGATAGGCGGTGGAAAGACGGTGATTGACACCATACTTAGCCATGACTCTTACGAATTAATCATTGCAAAAATGAGTCCCGCGGTCACTGATGATAGCACGAGGAACACCGAAGCGAGCAAAAAGCTGCTTTAAAAAGTTCACAACCACCCTCGCATCGTTCGTAGGGAGAGCCTTAGCTTCAACCCATTTAGAAACGTAGTCAACGGCTACGACGATGTACTTGTTCCCTTTAGATGATGGAAATGGCCCCATAAAGTCGATGCCCCACACATCAAAGATTTCACATTCTTGTATGAAATTTTGAGGCATCTCATCTTTATGTGTGATCTTGCCTTGTCTTTGGCAAGCATCACAATGTTTAACCATGTCGTGAGCGTCATGATAAATGGTGGGCCAATAAAATCCAGAGTCGAATACTTTCTTCGGGGTATAGTTGGGACCAAAGTGACCACCGGTGGGTCCTTTATGGCAAGCATCGAGGATTTGTAAAGCCGTCGGTCCATCAACACATCAACGAATGATCAGATCAGCACATTGTTTGAAGAGATAAGGGTCATCCCAGAAGTAAGTCTTAACATCTTTAAAGAACTTCTTCTTTTTTTGGGATGTTAACCCTTTGATGAGAATACCACCCACTAAGTAGTTTGCAAAGTCCGCAAACCACGGGGTGTTATCAAGATTGGAATGAATAGACATTAAGGTCTCAAGGGGAAAAGAGTCATTGATCTCTTGATTTGGATGATCCCCTTGGTAAGGATGCTCAAGTCTACTCAGATGATCCGGTGCTAGGTTTTCGGCTCCCTTTTTGTCAAGAATTTCGATTTTAAATTCCTGAAGGAGCAAAACCCAACGAAGAAGTCTTGGCTTAGAATCTTTCTTAGTCAAAAAGTACTTCAACGCGGAATGATCGGTATACACGATGGTGGTAGAAAGGACAAGATAGGGGCGGAATTTTTCAAAAGCATACACTACAGCTAAAAGCTCTTTTTCGGTAGTGGTATAATGCAATTGAGCCCCCGTCATTGTCTTGCTAGCATAGTGGATTGGTTGGAAGTGTTTGTTCACTCTTTGGCCCAATACCGCTCCAATAGCAAAGTCGCTAGCATCACACATCAATTCAAAAGGTAGCTCCCAATTAGGGGTAACCAAGACCGGTGCCTTAGTAAGCTTATCCTTAAGAAGATTGAAGGATTCAAGACACTCTTTGGAAAAGATGAAAGGAGTATCTTTTTCCAAGAGGTGGGTCATCGGGCGAGCGATTTTAGAGAAATCTTGAATGAATCGACGATAGAAGCCCGCGTGACCCAGAAAACTTCTCATACCCTTCACGGTTGAAGGTGGAGGTAATTTGGCTATGACATCCACTTTAGCGCGGTCCACTTCAAGACCGGCTTTAGAGATTTTATGTCCTAGCACAATGCCTTCTTTTACCATGAAATGGCATTTTTCCCAATTTAGAACAAGGCGAGTGTCTTCACACCGCTTAAGCATGCGTTCCAAATTAGCAAGGCAAGAAGAGAAGGAATCGCCATAGACCGAGAAATCATCCATGAAGACTTCCATGGTTTCTTCAACCATGTCATGGAAGATAGCCATCATGCACCTTTGGAATGTCCCAGGAGCATTGCACAAACCGAAAGGCATTCTTTTGTAAGCAAATGTTCCATAAGGACAAGTGAATGTGGTTTTCTCTTGGTCTTGGGGATCGATGGTTATTTGAAAATAACCCGAGAAATCGTCTAAAAAGCAGTAATAGTCATTACCCGCTAGACGTTCAAGCATTTGGTCCATGAAAGGAAGGGGAAAATGATCCTTTCTCGTAGCATCATTGAGTTTGCGATAGTCTATACAAACTCTCCACCCTGTAACGAGACGAGTAGGAATCAACTCGTTGTGTTCGTTGGGAACAACGGTGATTCCGCCTTTCTTAGGCACACAATGGACGGGACTAACCCATGGTGAATCCGAGATAGGATAGATCATGCCCGCATCAAGAAGTTTGATAACCTCTTGTTTGATAACGTCATGGATCTTGGGATTCACCCTTCTTTGGCTTTGAATAGTGGGTTTAAAGTCGTCCTCCATGAGAATTTTATGTGTGCAAAAGTGAGGATCAATTCCACGAATATCGGAGATCTTCCACGCAATCGCTTTCTTATGATTCTTCAGCACGGCGATAAGTCGGGATTTTTCTTCTTCTTTCAAGTCCTAAGCGATGATGACCGGTAACTTCTTGTTGTCTTCAAGGAAAACGTACTCGAGATGAAACGGAAGATCCTTAAGCTCAATATCCGGTGGATTTTTGATGGACGGCGTAGTAAAATTCGGATCATCAGTAGAGATATCCTTAGGAGATTGTGGAGAAATATGGTCCTCATTGAGAAGTTTCTTAATGGTACGAATGTCTTCGTCCTAATTGGAGGGAGAATCGTCATATTGCAAGTCCACATCTCCCAAAGTTGCTTCACAGTCTTTCAAGATGAAATCACTTTCTCCAAATGGAGTGATGGAGCAATAGAGGCAACAGTCTCAACAGTGGGTAGAGAAGAAGAACTACTTTTACAAGCGTCTTTGAAATGTTCTTCACAAGCCTCATCAAGAACATCAATGAAATTAACGCTCTCATTTTTAGAAGGCTGCTTAGAAAGTTTACCCATGTTGAAGATGATTTTATCGTCACCAACTCTCATGATTAATTCGCCAGCAGCTACATCAATGAGAGTGCGACCGGTCCTCAAGAATGGGCGTCCAACGATTAATGGAACACGGGGGTCCATCTCGTAGTCAACGACAACAAAATCCGCCGGAAAGGTGAATTTGTCGACACCGACGAAGACATCTTCGGCTATCCCCACTGGATAAGCAACCGTATGGTTAGCTAATTCCAAAGTCATTTGTGTGGGGACTAGCTCGGGTAGAAACAATTGTTTCCAAACTCCTAAAGGCGTTATGTTTATAAGAGCACCTAGATCGGCTAGGGCCATACAATTATCTACCCCAGGGAAGTTGCAAGGAATCAAGAAACGACCCGGATCACCAAGTTTGGTTGGTAATTTCCTTAAGAGCGCTGCGGAGCAATTCTCATTAAGTTGGGTCTGAGCAATATCGAGAAGTTTCTCCTTATCACTGAGAAGATCTTTAAATATTTTAGCGTATTTCGGCATGTGAGCGAGAGCCTCAGCAAAGGAAATACTGAAATTTAGTTGTTTAAACATTTTAAGAAAGTTAGAAACCTAAATATCATCCTTGATCTTCAGTTTTTCTTTCCTCAACCTTGAAGGATAAGGTATATTGGGTTGAGATGAAGGCTTTGAGATAGAAGTCTCACTCACATCCTTGGGTGGTGGAGGGGTAGAAGTAGGAGGAATAGAAGGTGGAGGAATATAAGATGGAGGAATTAGAGAAGGAGGCTCGTTTTCCTTTTTCACAATCACTGGTGTAGGTGTAGGAAGCTCGGGTTCCTTTAAACCTTTTCCACTGCGAGTGGTGATTGCTTTCATCTCCCCTCTTGGATTAGCAACGGTGTTACTCGGAAGAGAACCCGATCCAGAGGCTTGATTACTTGGGAAGAAACTAGCCATCATGTTCCTCAAGTCATTCGTTTGACTTGCCAAAGTGTTTTGCATATCAGCTCGAAGATCATTCCCTTGCTTCACCATATCTGCTTTCATGTTGAGCATTTCCCGCTGAAGATTTTGCACTATCACATCATTAGTCCTAATGTAGGTTTCAACCTCTTGGTGTAATGCGGTGGGTTGGTTGGGAGGAGGAGCATGGTAGGCGGATGGTTGATAAGCAGGTTGTTGGTAAACTTGGTTGTTTCTTTGAGGTGGATATGGGTTTCTTTGGTTTTGATATGGAGTTGGAGCACGTGGTTGGTTTTGATTGTTGCGATTGAGGTTGTTTGGGTTTTGTGGGGGAAAACCGGGTGGTGAAAGAAAGTTGTTTGAGCGATAGCTGAGCAAGTTGCGGTCACCTTGAGGACGTGCTTGATAGCCTCCTGTAGAATAGGTACCGTTGGCGGCATACACATTTTCTGGATTGTCGTGAGTTGAAGGACAATCGGTGTATGAGTTATATCCCCCGCATATATCACATGATTGAGTCAAAGCACTAGCTTGGGCAGTGATATCTTTGGTGTTGTTGGCGGCTTGGAGAGCAAGTGATTCAACAAGCAAAGTAAGCTTATCAAGTCTCTTGTCGCTCTCATTAGTGCTAGCACTAGCCACATTGGTCCGAACACTCTTGGTTTGCACTCTAGACTTGTTCTCAATAATATCCCAAGCAGCATTAGCAGACTTAACCAAAAGATTACCCCCCGAGGCACTATTTAGTGAATCTTGGTCATTCATGCTTAAACCATTGTAAAAAGTATTAATTTGATGCACTTTGGTAAAACCATGTTGTGGGCATTTTCTTAAAATTTCTTTAAATCAGTCCCAAGATTCACTAAAAGTCTCATCGTACTTTTGTTCAAAAGTAATGATTTCATTCCGCAAAGCGGTAGTACGAGAGGGTGGGAAAAAGTAGTTGATAAATTTGGTCTCTAAATCCGTCCACGTAAGAATACTTTATGGCGGTTCCTTATCAAGCCAATGTCGGGCTTGTCCCTCTAAGGAGAAAGGAAAAAGTTGCAAGCGAATTACCTCTTGTGACACCCCATTATACTTAACCGTATTAGTGAGTTGAAGAAACCTCTTAATATGGTCATGAGGATCATCAATTGAAAGCCCCAAGAATGGTTGAGCAGAGACCATTTGAATGAAGCCGGATTTAAGCTCAAAGTTGTTGGCTCCAATCGCGGGTATGACAATAGCATCGTGGTTGCCCTCTACATGTGCTTGCAAAAGTTCGATCATTGGACGATTGTCCGGTAGAGGTTCATTGTTGTCATTATTCATGTTGGGTTGAGGTGGATTATTATTATTGTTGTGTACACCGGCCATGTCTAAGTTATCGAGAGTCTCGGGCTCGGGGTAAGACGTTGATCGAGTACGCATACACCTGCAAAAGAAATAACAAAGCAGAAATATTTTTGGTTTTTTATGTTTTTTAATTTTTTTGTATGTTTAAAATTTTATATTTTTTTGGATTTTTTGAAAATTTTAAAGCAAGGAAAATAACGTTCAGAGATGAACGGATCCCAAAATCCAACGCGTCTCTCACTTAAAACCGTTTATCTTAACGAAAAGAGCCGGCAGCGGCGCCATTTAATAACTAGCTTTTGGGCCCGGCAGCGGCGCCATTTAATAACTAGCTTTTGGGCTAAGTATAAAATCTTATCTTCCGATCTCTTCGAATTGATTATTGGTAGAAAGTGAGACTCAATTGTTCTTGGTGGAAAATTAAATGTGTTGTTTGATTATCTATTTTTAAACTAAATGCAAATAATTAAAATTATCGATGAGTAAAGTGAAAGCTTTAAGAATTTAAACTAAAAATAAAAGCGTGCAATCTTTGGAAATTAAAACTTGAATAGTCAAAACTTAAAAACTTGTTTAAAATAAGCTAAGGCAAAAGGCGGGAAATATTAAATTTGAAATCTAAGAAAACAAATCAAAGCATGAGTCCGATCGTACATCGATCGTACTCAATTAGCAATCCAGATCGCACTCAATGCGATCGTAACCAAGAAATTAGATCGCACTCACTAGTACGATGGGTAGGGGCGATCGTACTACCAGATCGCAACCACGATCGCAATGAGTGATCGTGGTCTTTGATCGTGGTTCCTGATTGTAACTCAAAAATCGCACTCAATGCGATTATAACAAGTAAACATGCCACGATCGCACCCACAGATCGCCAATGAGTGATCGTGGTGTGTGATCGTACCATGGAAGAATAGACAGATCGCACTCAATGCGATCTAAACCAAGTGATCGAATCCAGGGAGAAACCCTTCTAAGATGGAGATGGCGTCCAAAAGGAAAATAAGCTTAAGCAAATAAGCAGTAACCAATAAGCACTTTCAAACTTCTAAAAGAGTTAAAAAGAACAAATTCGTTAACTTTTGGAATCTAAAGCATGCGAACTTCCATAAAACGAACTTAAGAACAATAAATCTTTTAGGAAAACTTAAGAGTAAATAAGCCAAAACAAACGAATAAGCCAATAAGCATCAAGAGCTTATAGCTTATACATATGAGAGTTTATGTAAGAAGAGAAAGATTAATCTTTTTATCACGAACTCATCAAATCACTCAAACCGTATGAAATGTAATACTCGGATCAAAGATTAAGGTAAAACAAGAAATTTGGAAAGAGATTAAAGAACTAAAACTTAAACTTGAACTTGATTAATGAAATCAAAATACAAGAAAGATTAAGAGCTTAACTTGAAAGATAAAAATGGAGAAAAGAAAGAAAACTTAGTGAGAGAAAGTTGGGAACTTTCTCTCTCTAAAAACTAGAAAGGAAAAAGATGAAAAACTAAATTAGCTAACCACCCTCCTAATGTGATTAGGAGGGTATTTATAGGCTAAGTGGGAAGTGCATGTATGGTGTGCTTCCTTCTTTCTTTTCTTCTCGACACGATTTAATTCTTTGTCTTTATTCGACGTCGTCTCGGGACTTGAACTTGTCTTAATAATTTTCTTCTATAATTTAGACTTGAGTTCTTCGACTTCATTAAACTTCCGTCTTTAGACTTTTTCTTCGATAAATCTTCAGAATAGGTCTTGGACATCCGTTCTTTAAGCACTCTTGATCTCTTGACTTCGTCTTTTCTTGGTTTCTTAGATAAAAGCCCGTGAAAGCCCGTGTTTTCTTCCTTTTTCATCTTTTAGTCCTAAAACACAATAAAAACAAAAACCACGCATAATTTCGACTTTTACGACATAAAATACACGTTTTGGTCATGTTATTATTGGAAATTAGTGGTAAAAGGATAAGTTTTTTCACACTTATTATTCCTTTTATCCTTTTGTTTTGTTTTAGGAATAATCTAGTCCTAGCCCCTCTCTAGGGTTGTTGGGTAGATATTCCACAAGCGTAGAAGCTCGGTTTACACATGCTAGAATCATGGTTAGCTCGTTGTATTACGTGTGTACAAGAACGTAATGTAGTCGTACTTTAGACTATATCTTGGTAGTGTTCTTCATAAACCCTAATTGGTGATTGTTCCGTTATCTTGTGGATCTTCGCTAGGATAAAGGTATGTAACCCTAATTCGATTAATTATAATTGTGTTATTAATTATGATCTTGTTAAATTGCTTCCGCTATGTGTGCTTTGATCTTATTTAGGGTTTTGTATAATTGTTATGAACTTTATAATCCTTCATTGGCATCGAGAGCCATTTTAACATGTTATAATTATCGAGATCTAAAAGTTTTTTAACTAATAATGATTTGTGTTAAAAATTACATGTTGTTTTTTAGGTTTTATCAAAAATTAGGGTTTTGTTTTTTATTATTTTTTAAAAATTGGCTTTGGCCGAATTTTTTTATAAAAAGAAAGTTTTTTTGTAAACCCTAAAATTACATGGTAATGATCTTTAGATGTTTGCATGAATTAATTGTTATGTCATGTATGGTTACGATCTGTAGTATTTTAATTGTTAAGAGAATGTGGGAGATCCGTGATGAACGTGCATGTTTTTTCACGGATCATATGATTTTATATGCTATTTGCTTTATTTGATTCAAAGTTTTAAAATTAGGTGTTGGTCCCTAGTAATTCGATATTACTTATTATCTTAAGTAATAACTATTACTTTGACTTATGTGTGTTGTTTTAACATAAGATAAGAACTATGAAAGATTAAAACAACAATACCAATATACTTTTCAACGTATAGACTTTTATTAGAATCAAATAAAGAATCTATAACCCACTTTGTTTGCGGAATAACAAAGTGGTTGAATGACAATGGGGATTGATCTCCTCTACTTAAACGTTTAACCAAAGTTAAACTCTAAGCTCCAATCTAAACGTTCATATGCATCTTTGGCTATATGGTTTAGTTGGTATCGAGAGAGAAAGGTTTTCCAAAGTTTAAGCTCTTGTATTGGTTACCTTTCTCTCCCAATGTACACTCCTTTATATAGGCAGTGTAAATTAGGGTTTGCACTTTGCATGTACCAATGCATCAGTTTATCCAGTGGGTGGTTGATGTCCATGTTGGATAAACAGTACAAAGTACTTAATAAACTATTCTAGAAAATATAAAGGTTGTAGTTATATTTAAGTATACAAGCAACCTACTTTGACTTAAAGTTATCTTTTCCCGCCTAATGCAAACCATTAGAATACTGAAGAGTCTTCAGTATCCTAGAGGATATCGACATCATTCAGTTTGGTATTGTCAAGCCAAACTGAACTGAAAGCCCTTCTTCAGTCCTTGTTCTTCAGCAACTAGACCGCCAAGTATTTGAAGCGAAGACTCCTTTGTCTTCTAAGTTCACTAGAAGGGGAGTGCTGAACTTTCTTCGGCTTTAAAGTCTTCAGTAGGAACTTTGTTCCTCTAGTCATCCATCAGCAGACTGGCCTTACTCTGAGCATGAAATACTTAGGGGGATTTTATAATCAAATCCTAGAGTTGCTTCAGGGTCAGTAAATACTGACCCAACAATCTCCTCCTATTTGGATATACAAATAGCCTAAGTCTAATGTCAGTAGTAAGTGAGCATAACAACTTCTTCTTACTTACACGGAACAATTAATAACTTATAAACATCAGATAATCATTTATTCAACAACATTACAAATTATAACAAACATTATTACAAATGATTATTCACTTCTCCTTAGGCCTAAGTTCTTCAATGATGGAAGTCTTAGTTAATGGATCTAAGTTTTTGTGGTCCAATATAGCAAGCAAGCACATGCTGAAGGTTTTAGCAGCATCAGTAAGTCCTGGGCCACCATGAAGAGAGTAAAAGATCCTTTGAACATTCAAGAGAAGTTCATTGGTCATTTCATCAAGATCACTTATGCCCACAAAGTCTGTTGATCCCAAACTTAGATCGATTAGCTTTGTGTATACGAGATTAGATCAAGTAATACATGTAGAGAAACCTTTGTATATGCTTTATGAATCTAAGTGTTATGCGGAATTTAACACTTAAACAAGAACACACAATATGTAAACAAACTTTCACTTTGATTATCAATGTCGAACTTGCTTACAATGAAAGATGTTTACGAATGAAAACGTATATAAAACTTGATCAAACATTAACCTAAATGACTTCTTTTATAGACATAAGAAGCCTTGTACAATAAGCTACGTATCAGCTATTCTAGGTAAAGATAAACATAGAAAATACATTGTCGTTTCTATCCTTACTAGAAGTATTCTAGAATATAATAAACGTGTAGATTATATCTTCCATCAGTGCTTGTCTTCAATGTTGTCAACGCTTGACTTTAACTTGTCAACGCTTGAGCTGTCAGCGTTTGTCTTGTTCTTGTCAACGCTTGATTTGTTCTTGTCAGCGCTCAAGTGATATGGCCTTAATTTATTCCCAACAATCCTCCCCTAAACTTGATATCCACTCTTATGATCAAGTTTCTGAATAAGCATTAAGGACTAGGAGGAGTCTTATAAACCTTCTCATATTGATAGTGAATAAATCTGATCAAATCCTTTGCCACGTCACTTGAATAATCTATCTCCAGCTGAGTGTCCTTCATCTTTTCCAAAATAGCCTTAGATATGAAATACTGAGCATCCACAAGTAGATACTCAGCAAACTTTGTAGAACTCAAATAGTATACACCAGTAGCTGAATATAACCTCCATTGAAGACCACTGAGGTCATCTTTAAGATCCTTCCATACTGCAGGATCCTCATCTTTTGGTCCACACATTCTTTTGAATGTGGTCCAAAGTTTTATTCCATTAGCTGAAGTTGGTGCTTCAGCCTCATACTTGGTCTCCAGCAACCTCCAAAGGTCCACCAAGTCTTCTCTATCACAACTTGTAAATAAAGATATGAGAGTGTTAAAAGTGTGTACCTCCTTGCCAAATCTGCCAATCTTCCAGAATCCACATTCATCTTCTTCATAGCTCACAATTGGATTCCTTGGATCTAATGGTAACACTTGCACCATATCTGAAGCTTCTAATGGGGAGAGCTTGAGGCTCTTTCTTATAACTGCTTCACTTGGATATAGTGGATCCATATCTTTTGGAAACTCAAATTTAATTCCCTTCTTTACTGGCCTGGGAACCATCATAGCTTTCTTGATTTCCATTTCTTCTGGAAGTTGCTCCTTTCTTTCATCTGAAAGAAGTCTGAGAGTGTTTGCTTCTTGCACTCTCACCCAAATGGGATAAGCCCTGTTTTCCAACTCATCAAATGTCAAAGCCTTCAGCTTCTAATATGTCCATCCAACTCCATGATATCTGAGCAACATAAAGTAGAGCTCCCTTCTATCCCTTTTCAACTCTGAGAGAATATTGCTTGCCTTGTGCTTCAAAATTACCTTAAAATCCTTCTGAACTCTAAGAAGAAGCTCCAAACCCCATATTTGATCTGAAATGGTCAAGTCTGGATTATCCATGCATCTTTTAGTTTTAACACCTCTTTGTTAAGTCTTTCAGTGTTTAACCTACAACCTTTGCTACAAAAAGCATCATCATATACCTCATTATCAGATGAAGAGGAGGAGTGTGCCATGAGAGCATATTCAACATGCTCTTCTTCTTCAATATCAGCAACCAAAGCTTTATCCTCTTCAGCATTCTTAGCCAGATAGCTCCAATCCCATCCTGTACCATCAATTCCTTGAACTGCAACCATGGCTTTGGAATCCTGAGCTTTAACAACCTGACTTGAGGGTTTACCAGCATCAGATCTTCTAGGAGATCTGCATTCCCTCATGAAGTGCCCCATACGATGACAGTTGTAGCATTCAACTTTGGATTTATCAAATCCAGCTGTGTCTTTAGCATTGAAGGTCATCTTCTTTTTAAACCTTCTGTTCCATCTATTTGCTCTTATACTAGCAAGAGCCATGTTCCACTTGATGTCCATCTCTTCCAAGTGCTCATCACTTATCTGCTCAAGGTCCTCATATGTAATCACTGAACCAGTGGGCAAAGAAGCAATGTAAGCACAAACAGTATCCAAATCCAAACCAGCAGGTTTAACTCTTGGGGAGTCATTCTTGAATGTGTCAGTGTCTGAAAAGGAGACGTTGACAGGACTTGTTCCAGCGCTGACATATGATGATCCAGTAACTGGATGCATATAAGAGTCCTTCTGACTGAATTGACCTTCACTATGGGAGAAGAAGGCCATGTTGCTGGTGGTAGATTTGCTTCCATGCTCTGAAAGAGTTTCATCTTCCAACAGTCTTAGTTTGTTGTAGATGTCATCAAACGAGGAGCTCTTGTAAGTATTGTTGGCAAGAATAGATCTTGCCTCAATCTTCCATGCCTCACCAAGACTCTTAAGAAAGTTAGCATTGATTTCAAGCAATCTGCTTGTGAGGACAATTTGCTCTGATACCACTTGTTGATCCCAAACTTAGATCGATTAGCTTTGTGTATACGAGATTAGATCAAGTAATACACGTAGAGAAACCTTTGTATATGCTTTATGAATCTAAGTGTTATGCGGAATTTAACACTTAAACAAGAACACACAAGATGTAAACAAACTTTCACTTTGATTATCAATGTCGAACTTGCTTACAATGAAAGATGTTTACGAATGAAAACTTATATAAAACTTGATCAAACATTAACCTAAAGGCCTTCTTTTATAGACATAAGAAGCCTTGTACAATAAGCTACGTATCAGCTATTCTAGGCAAAGATAAACATAGAAAATACATTGTCGTTTCTATCCTTACTAGAAGTATTCTAGAATATAATAAACGTGTAGATTATATCTTCCATCAGTGCTTGTCTTCAATGTTGTCAACGCTTGACTTTAACTTGTCAACGCTTGAGCTGTCAGCGCTTGTCTTGTTCTTGTCAACGCTTGATTTGTTCTTGTCAGCGCTCAAGTGATCTGGCCTTAATTTATTCCCAACAAAGTCTTGACGTTCTTGATGATTGAACATAATCATTCCTAGTTCTGGTTCGTCCAGTACATGACCAGGGAGATGATTTTGAAACTGAACAAGGCCTTTGTATTTCTTTGTAGTGACAAAGATGTCACCAACTTCAGTTTGTATCAGATTTGCCCTTTTGTTCAGCTCCAGTATTGGATCTTGATCTTCCAGAGAAGCTTGAGTGTTGATGTTCAGAATTTCACCTAGTCTTTCATGATTTCTCATATAGTGCTCGATTTTGGTGCGAACTTCATCTCATCTCTTGGATTTCCTTTTCTCAATTATCACACTCATTTCCATCCCTTCAGTATAAGAAAGTTATTTTCCATGAAAGTTTTCAAGTATCTCATCAGTTCCATCACCTCTATAGAACTTGAGATGGATGTCACCTTTGTTGGTCAACATATCAACATTGGTGATTGGTGAGATGTTTCTTCTGTTGAGTCTTGTTATACAAAACTTTTCATATAACACTTTCTTCTTGAAGACACTTTCTATTTCAACTCTTCCAATTTGCTCATACAAGCTTAACTTCAGATCTCTTAGCTTTTCTTCTTGTGAAGCTTGTATAACTTGTCAAGTTCTTCCTGAGTGGCCACTCCAGCGCTGATCAACTGATCATTTAGAGTAAGATCTTTGTTTTTAGGTATTAAGGGAGGTGAACCTTGCATGTCATCATCTTTGGCTGATGACTCCCCTTACCCTTTGTTGGGCTCTTTTCAGTGATGGGTGACTCAATGGATTGTTTCTGAGCCTTCTTTTGGGCATGTTTCTGAAAGAGCTGCTAGATTGTGTTTTTCTCCCCCTCAGCAGAAGACTGCCCAGCAACTTCTGATGACCTATGAGCAGGGAAGAAGCCACAAAGATGATCAAGAGTGGTAGTTACCTTGGCTAGCATGGCTGGAACAATTTCAAGGGAATTTAGCTTCTGTTGAACCTCTTCAAAAATGTTCAGCTTTTGTTTCTCCAGCAACGCCACTCTATCTTTGATCTTGGACACAGAATCACATTAGGTATTAACTTGGCCAGGAACTGGTGTGAACTCTGGTGGAAACTCCATGGAAGCACCGTTGATAGATTCCATTAGAGAGGACATCTCTTGCTTCAGGGAAGTGGTGGTGGCCATATCTTGGACTAAGGGCTTCAAAGCAGTAATGAGGACATCCTTAATTTGTTTAGCAGAAGGAGGATGTGGTCTTGTTTTGATAGTTGAGAGTTTGTTGTCGGCAAGCACCTTTTCTTCCTTCAGTCTAGCAACCTGTGATTGAAGAATCAACACTTGATTGGTTAATTTTTTTACCTGCTCAGCTCTGGGTGAAAGTGGCAATAGTGTTGCATCAGCAGGTTCTTCATCACTGTCATCTGGATTGACTAGAATTCTCTCATTGAACCCAAGTTCTTTCTCCAGATCATCTCCAGACATACTGATAACAAAAGTAGGCAAGTGTCCCACCTTGACTCCAGTGGTGAGATGCACTTCCTTGGGAATCTTGGGAGCATCAACATGAGTGTGTGGATCAGTTTCAAGCCCTTCACCATCAGGGTTGGTTTGACCTGATGGATCCTGAGAAAGATTCCCTGATAAACTTAGATCAATAATAATGTTTTTGGTTCCTTTAGTAGAACCCTGTTGTGGGGGAGCTACATCATTAGAAACAGATAGGCCAGGGTCAGCATCAGCTGTTGGATTTGCTGACACATCATTCCCTGATGCAGACTCAGAGTGACAAGTGATAGAAATTGGTAATGAGGTATGACTTGTATTCTGAATAAAAGTACTTACCAATGCTGACTCCACACTATTGAGCTGAGGGTGAGCTCCATCTTCACCCTTCTCTCTTAAAGAAGTTGAGAGATGGGTTGCTTGTTGGGCCTATTTATGCATATCTCCTCTAGTAGAGACTGAAGGTGATGGCAGGATGGGGTTCTTGTCCTTGGCCAGGGACTTGGTCTTCTTCAAAGGATGGCCTTGGGAATCATCATCAATCTTCTTTGAGGAAGATTGTGTGAGGTTTTTCCTCTTTCTAGACCCACGTCTAACCTTCTTGGTATTAATTGACGTTTGCTTCTAACGAGGTCCAGTTGAAGCTCCAGGCTTTTTGCCTTGTAGATCCCCTTCTCCAGTTGGAGAAGTGTCTTTGGGAGCTTTGTACACTACTGGACCATCTGCTAAGCAGATGTCCAGCATGGGTTGTGTAAGAGAAGGATTGGTAATCACTTTTATCTCTCCCTTCGGGTTTGATATGGTGTTACTAGGTAGACTACCCGAAGTAGAGGCTTTGTTCCCCATGATTGCTTCCAAAATAGCATTTAGCTTAACATCTTGACTAGCGGCTTTTTGGTCTATCCTTTGTTCAAGCCTAGAATGACTTTGCTCAATTTTATTGTTTTGACCTCTAATTTGATTAGCAAAATCATTTTTCAACTCATTTTTCATGTTGGTATTTTCCTTAGCTAAATTAGCTAACTCCTTTGCGTTTTTAGCCTTTTCCCTAGCTTGACTAACCAATTGCTCTTGAATGTTTTCCAAAATCTTATCATTTGCCATAGCGTACTTTAAAAAGTCATTTGGAAGCTCTTTAGTGTAAGCATTTTGAAGAACTTGACTTGGGTTTTGAAAATTACGGTTTTGGTTTTGATTTTGCAATTGGCTCTACTCCCTTGATTCCGATAGTTGTTATTACCCTTGTAATTGTTTCTTTGATTGTTTTGGTAACCAACTTGATTGTTTCGATAATTGTTAGCATTTTGATTTGGTGAAAAACCCAGTGGAGTCAATTGAATAGTGCGGGTAACTTGACCGTGTTGGTTATAAGTTCTCGCGGCCGCGTAGGCACTCGAAGTGTTACCACCGTTGGTAATGCACTTGGAGTAATCGTGAGCTCCACCACAATACATACAAGAAACCTCAACCGCTTTAGCCGTAGCGGGATTGGGTTGTTCACCAACTTTAAACTCAATTAACAATCCCTTAAGCTTATCAAAAATCTTATTTTCCAAATTAGCCTCGATTTGGCAAGCATCAATGGTTTGTGACAATGAAGGTGAAGACGAAGTCTTACGAACACTCGACGTGCTACGAGGACTATAAATCTTAGACCTATTCTCAATGATTAACAATGCTTCCTCGACCGTAATACACAAAAAATTACCACCCGCGGCGGCATTAAGATAATCTCTTTCATGATCATTTAAACCATTGTAAAACGTGTCAATTTGATGCAAGTCAGAAAAACCATGATGAGGACATTCGTGCAACATTTCCTTAAAACTATTCCAAGCCGTAGAAAAACTTTCATTATACTCTTGTGAAAACTTTGAAATCTCGTTTTTCAAATGCGTAGTCTTAGAGGGCGGAAAAAATTGGTTCACGAACTTTGAAACGAGATCCTTCCACGTCAATATAGAATTGGGTGGCTCTTTCTCTAACCAAATTTTAGCGGGCCCCGCTAAGGAATACGGAAAAAGCATCATCTTAATCGAGTCGTTAGAGACGTCCTTAAACTTGCAAGTGGCAGTCAGACGATTGAATTGGCGAATGTGGTTATGAGGGTTGTCCTTTTAGTCACCACGAAACTTGTTGTTTTGAATCATGGACAACAAACCCGTCTTAACCTCAAAATTCTCCGCAAGGATAGCGGGAATCACAGTCGCTTCTCCATAACCCTCGGTGGGTGCTTGAAGCAACTCCATCATAGTACGATTAGCCATGGGAGCTTCTTGTTTTACGATGGGCTCGTCAATAGGAGACTCCTCACTAGAAAGATTAGGTGTGGTTTCCTTTCGGTTTCTTCGTTTACGTGCACGTCTAGCTTGGTCATGAGTTTGCATAAACGTCACATACAACGTGGGGATGAGCAAAGAAGATTCTTTTTAATATTTTTAACTTTTCCAATTTTTTTTAATTTTTTTTTGTGGTTTTTGATTGTTTTTACTTTTTTGGATTTTGTGATTGTATTAGGTAGACAAAAATCTACAAATCTCCTCCTTAATCATATCTCTTGATTAAAGAAGCCTCAAGGAATGAAAACGATCACGTGAAGTGAACGCCTTCGATGACTTTAGAACGTTGGTGGAACACCAAAATGTTCAAGAGGGTTTAATCAATTGAAACCAAGAAAATATATATGATACTTAGTAATACTTTGGGCGGCAAAACCCTCGATTAGCTTTCAATCTCAAAATACTCACAAGCAAGCGGGGAAACGAGGCAGCGCGAAGCACTTAAGAGCATTTTTCCTTAGGGTATATTTTATAATACCCGCCTTATACCCACCTTATAGTTTGTATTTTTCAAAATTGAGCTTCACGAAAGTATTTATCTATTTTTGCCTTTGATTTCTTGTTTGAGATTCGAATATAATGATTGGGTAATGACCTCCCAAGTCAAGGTTGTGTTTTCACACTTTTGGAGTACTTGTGAATTTATTGTTCTACGTATACAATATAGTAATAGTATTCACACAAAACCCAAAAACCGATAATACGTATTAGTAGAGTGCTACTAATACAAATACTATAATGGCTATATATAAAAACAACAATTTCCAAATCAAAGCACAACACGCCTCCCCGGCAGCGGCGCCAAAATGATGGTTGTAAATTCACACTCGTTTAGGAAAACGAGGCAAAAGCGGTAAGTATTAAGTGTTCGTTTAGGAAAACGAAAGAACTTATGACCCTTTGTGTGGGATCGTTCTCAAGGAGGCTTGGTGTGTGTGTTAAGAGATGATTAATTTGTGATTATATTGATAAGAATAGAGGAAGAAAAAGACGAATTACGCTAAAAATTACCCTACGACGTAAAAAACGTAAAACCGTAAAATTTGACGAAAAATGAAAGTGTCCTAAAAATTACCAAAAGTTTAACTAGAATCAAAAATAATGTAATCAGGACAAAAATGCAAACAAAAATTTCCAAAACCTTTTTAATAATTTTATATGAATTTTTAAAGTTGATTAAAAACCCTAAAATTAAATAAAATCAAAAATAAGTTAATTTGAAAACTTTAGTGGATGTAAACTTCTAAATACTATTAAAAACTATTTTTTCAGATTTTTAAAACACTTTTCTCTATTTTTTAATCACTTTCTAAAATTAAAACTAAAAATAATCATAGAAAATTAAATATAAACGTGAAAAATAAACTTTTTATGCCAAAAAGTCTTAAATTAAACCTAGAATGCAAGAAAAATCAAAAACAGTAGCAAACCTAAATGAATAAGCTAAAACCAGCTTATTAATAAGCTGACAGTTTAAATAAGCTAAAAAATAAAACCCTTTAAATAATAAACCAAACAACGTATAACTAGTCAAAGACCCTAGGGAAACTAGTTAACGCGTTGGTGTGTGAGACGAGTGGTGCAGGTTCGAGTCCTAGCCACGTCCTTTTTAAAATCTTTTTTTTTTTACTTTTCTTTTATAAAACTTAATCATGATGAATAACTAATGACAAAAACACAAACAGAATCAAAATTAAGCAATATATGAGCCAAATCAAACCTAAAACGTGACTGAAAAATGAAATAGAGCTACAGTAACAATTTTTCCCAAGAATTGGACTTGTCCGAGAACTGAATCGTTCTCTGATGACACAGAAAACCCACAAATGGCCTTGGTGACCTGGTTGGTTTAGGAAAGCCTTGATGGTTGCTTGTTTTGGCAAGAATAGGCACCCCACAAGTCAGTTGACTTGTGGGAGTCACAAATAACACAAAGTTAACAGATCAAAGCACAAAAACAGACAAGATCAAGCATAATTCAAATCATGGTTATAGTTAAGATGGCAAGCAATGTTCTACTGATGCAAAGTGCACAACAATGAATTTCAACTGACCAAAGCTTGTTCAATATCTTATCAATCCACAACAAAGCAGCCTACAATCCTAAATTAATAGGCTACTTTAACAAATAACAAGATTTGGTGAACAGATTTAACTAAACCAAAGAAGAAAGGTGATTACTGATTTTTAGCTATTTTTGAACACACAAAATGTTCTAAAACCTATCAACAATGAAAACCAATGACTTAAATATCCTATAACTGATAAATGAAAAGTGTCTAGGTGGATTTTAAACCAAAAACGTGTCTCCCTATTCAGATAAAACCCATACCCAAACACCCTTTACAAATATGATTCAAAGATTTAGCAAGGAACTTTAAACAAGAATACTCAAAACTGATTAATATTTATCTAAACATGCTTCAAAGACATAAATAAACTTAAATCAAGGCATTTACTAACACAGAAAATAGATACAACAAATAGTATCACAAAATCACCACAAATCTCATAAGACTCAAATATAGAGTTCACTGTGGTTCAAGCCTCTTACCAACAAGCTGATTCCTTCTAGGACCCTTTTGTGAGCTTATGAAAATTAGTAGAGGATCCTTGTTGTTGGAATCTATAAGAGACCCAAAGGATATCAATATCTTCAACAACAAATAAAAAATGATGAAATGAGAATTAGTCTTGCTTCCTTGTACCTGCACAACACCACAAGACCAAGAACAGCTTCAAGTATCAAAGGCTACAAGTTTTTGGCTTGTAGCTTTTTGTTAGGACCATTTGAATAGTTATTTGTAATAGGTAGACTAGGAGGTATGTAGTTCCTCCTGGTCATAGTAGTAGTAGGAGCAAGCCGTGCTCCTGGTCTTATAGAAAGTCAAACATTATTATTTAAATATTATTCTGTTAGGATATGCATGAGATATGTTAGGAAAGGATATGCATATCAGTTGTACACATTTTGGTTAATGATGTATTAGGGTTTCCTTGTAGTATAAAAGGAACCTTAGGCAGAAGGGTTCAATACACCTTCATCCAATATAATTCTAGTTCATATTAATATTAGAAATCCTTAGTAAAGGATCAAGTCGTTATAGTTATTCTGTTCTTCTTGTTCATAGTATTTGTATTCCGCACTTGTACTGTGTGATTTGTATAGAGTCTCTCTGTGAATAGACTTGTGATTACAGAAGTCGTTCACTGTTCCTAACAGGCTGCAAGATCCACATCTAGTGGACCCAACAAGTGGTATCAGAGCCTGGAAGAGTCTCTGTACAAGAAGAATCAATTTTCCTTATTTCTAACATTTTTGTTTAATTATGTCTGCCTCAAGTTCTACTCAAACAGGAGAAGATAGTACCCCTAAAACACAGCAACCTCAACAGATCATTGCTACGGTTTCCAACAGAAATGGTAAGTTTCCTCTTCTGAAAAAGGACGAGTATGATAGCTGGGTAATGAAGATGGAATGCTGGATCACCAATACTGATCAAGATCTTTGGAAGATTATTCTGAATGGAAACAGCAAGAAGTTGACTGGAAGAGACAAGAATGGAAGTATTATTCTTCTTGACCCTAAAACTCATGAAGAAATCACAGCTGTTCAGAAGGAGATCAAAGCAAAAACTATTTTGCTTCAGTCTCTTCCTAATGATCACATGGGTGACTTTTATCATCTGGACGATGCTAGAGAAATCTGGAATGGAATAAAAGCAAGGTTTGGTGGGAATGAGGAGTCAAAGAAAATGCGAAGATCCATGCTGAGAGATGAATTCACAGACTTCAAGATCTCAGAAACTGAAGGTATCCATCAAGGGTATGACAGGTTCCAAAAGATACTGAGCCAGTTGAATCAACTTCGATCAAAACCTGACAATGGTGATATCAATGCAAGGTTTCTTAGAGCCTTACCCTACTCATGGAATCAGGTGGTAATCTCTCTCAAAGCAAAAGGTGGGCTTGACTATCTTAATTTTGATGATTTGTTTCATAAGCTCAAAACCTTTGAGCCTCATGTGAGGGGATACTCAAGTGATTCTTTTCCTACTCCTGCTAACTCTGCCTTTGTGAGTTCTATGGGATCTAGTCCCATGTCCTATGCTAGTAGCCCAAGCAATACTGTGTCTTCTCAGCATACTTTTCAGCATACTTCTACTCCTGAACCAAAAGCCAAGTCTGGTAGCATGGTAGAAGTTGTTCTTCACTCTTTTGTTGCTGACGTTGATGCTCAACAGCAACTTGCTTTTGATGACTTCAAACAGGTTGATAAACTTGACCTGGATGAAATGGATCTCAAATGGCAGATGGCCATTCTCACTCTTAGGGTTCACAAGTTTGAGAAGAAAGCCGGTCGAAAATTTAACTACAACCCAAGAGAGCCAACAAGGTTTGACATAAGCAAGGTTAGATGCTATAACTGCCAGCAGCAAGGTCACTTTACAAGGGAATGCTCTAACAAGCATGACCAGGAGAAGAGCAGGTATTCAGCTTTCAAGATTCAGGAGGTGAAGGATGACAAGAAGGCGTTGGTGTCAGTTGACTCTATGGTCAACTGGAATTATCATCAGAATGCTGCCCTGGAAATAGCTGAACCTTCTACTGACGTGTTTGCAATGATTTCTGGGAATCTGTCTGATGCCGTGGAAGCAGAAGAGTTTGCTCTTATGGGCATCTCACCTCAGGTACAACATTGTCCTCTTGGTTGTCATGATAAATATTCAGAATTGTTGTCTCAATATAATGATATAAATGATCAGAATGATAAGTATTTTTTAGAGGTTCAAGCATATAAAACTTCTTTAAAAACATTGGAACAACAAAAGAGGTGGCTTCAAGATACTCAACGAGAATATGAGGATAAAATTAGAATTTTGAACATTGATTTAGAAAACACAACAAATATGCTTAAATACACTGAAAAGGTAAAAGATGACTGTATCCAAGATAAACAAGACATGAAAGAAAAATTAGATGCTACACTTTTAATATTTGGAAAATGGAAAAAGGCACCTAAGAATCTTTCAAAATTAATAGATAGTAGTATGTCTGGTAGGACTAAAAGAGGGTTAGGATTTGATAAATACATTGAATCAGAAGATGTGTTTGATTTATCTTTTTCAAGTGTCTTTGATCCTGACAAGGAGGAAGAGGGAACACCTAGCTACAATAGGTTTAAACCAGCAGCAGCAATGCATGCTGTCCCTCCACCTCTTACAGGAACTTTCATGCCCATTACTAGGCATAATGACTTGGATGGATCACAGATGCATGAGTCCCCAAAAAGTTCTACTAATACTAATGACTTTGTCTCGTGTACTTTCAGTGACAAAGCCAGTGACTCTGCATCATGTGGTTCAAGTGAAGAGTCGAGACCTACAAGCTCCAAGTCAAATGACCATGCTGCTACTAGTGCTAGGAAGAGTGAAGAGAGAGTTGCTTCTACTTCAACTGTGTCTAGTTCTGGTTTATTGAGTCCTAGGAATAATGTTTCTCCTAGAATTGTGTGTAATAAAGTTAGCAGTATGAAATAATGTCATTCTAATAAAAGGTCGTTTAAAACATGTTTTGTTTGTGGGAGTGTGTAACACCCCCAAATTTACACAATTCAATACAGCGGAAGACTCGTTGGTGTTACGGGATAGCACATTACTCACATCATAGACAACGCTTAAAAATCGTGTCGTTTAATAATAAAGCATTTCCATTCATAAATATCAAATTTACATATGTCCCAAGTCATATTATTTCATACAATTTTTACAAAGCATTTGAATGGAAATTATTATTTAAGTGCGGGCCATGAATTCTTGTTGTCTTCCCGAGAATTACCTTCAAGTACCTGAGATAAAACATGTTAAAAGAAAAGGTCAATGAAAACGCCGAGTGAATTCATAGAGTTTAATGAAATCCATCAATATAACGTCGGTATAAAATTATTACCGAAAATCATTTTGTACAAACCTTTGTAATGGGCCATAAAATAGGCCAAAAACATTTTATACAAATCCTTGTCAAAATCATAATATAGGTTGTTACCATCAAAACCATTATACGAACCAATGTCGTAAAAACATCATACAATACGTTTCATAACGTTGTATAAAGTTAAATAAAAACCGTTATATGGATATGGTTATATAAAACCAAAACACAAACATAATATCAATAATAAGACCATGTATTGCTAGTTAGGCAATATATTGTAATTCAATGCATAAAGCAGTATTTTCGTTATTTGGATTATTATAAGCCGCATGACATTGTTACCTTACTACAACAAACAACGGGTAGCTAGCCCGAAACTCAATTTGCCCATCTAAGTTAGCGTGTCGTCACAAAAATCACGCTATGGAAATCTTCTCATACATAAATTCGCTTACCAATCAATGTGGCACGACGAGGATCAACCGTCAAGGCGCGAACTGGGGTGATCGTCCCTAAATAGTACTATTATATGCATAAGCGTCTACCAAATCCCGGTAGTTCACAATTCATGCTAATGGGACTTTTAGTGACATAACCTAACTTTAATAATCCATTTTATTTCATACATCGGGTCATATAATCATTCATCAGGTCATACAATCATTCGGGTCCAAATCAATAAACAAACAATCGGGACAAATGGTGTCCTATTTTATCAAAACTAACATGTTATCACCCTCGCGGGTTTATAAAACATTTCATAAAAACATTTAAAAGAGTGCGAGGCTATGAACTCACGTTGATGTGGGAAGGCGGTTATCGGCGATTTGGATGTACGATACGTGCTTCAATCACGGAAACCTAGACAAATAATACTTGTCTTAGACTCTTGTCCAATGACTTTATAAAAATAACAATTATGTATACATATGATGATTTTATATATATGATGATCAAGTGGGTTTATACATTTTCATTTACTCATTTTAGTGTTGTGTATTGGTAATTTTTATACTAGTTACACTAGCTCAACTTGTTTACATTTTGGAGGCCCAATAGGCCCATTACAAGCCCAATACTTTTCATTAGCCCAATTATACTTTTATTATCAGTATTATACTTTACATGTTGTGTGGAAACCTTGGTTTCCGGATCTTTGAAGCTACTAGGAATGCATCATGTTCATATGATTATACAATCAAAGCGAAATTAGAACACGACACATTAACAAGGTGTTTAGGCACAATAACATGAATTAAAACAAATGGGTTGCTCATTATATTAATAATAAACAACCACTAGACGTGTATACATTGAATCCCACGTCTAGTGCACACACGCTTTTAGGTTTACATTGTGAATGAAAGTATATAAAACCTAATAACCCTTGGTTCCTTTTATAGTGTAAGGACTAGGGTTTTACAAGAGATAATAACAAATAAACAAGTAAATCTTCTATTTAAATAAACTTATGCAGAATATATCTTGCATGTTTATCTAAATAGAAGCTTCCATAAGCTTCTTGTCTACGTTTCTATCAACTCTTAAATTGCATGTGACAATGCTTAGATTGCACACAACAACTCTTGAGCCAACAATGCTTAGTTTGCTCTTGTCAACGCTTGGATTGCTCTTGACAACGCTTAGACAATATCTTCATGTTTTCTTCGTTTTTGAGTTTCTGCCACATCAACTTTTTTACCCAACAATCTTCCCTTAGTTGATGTCGGCAAAACTCTATTTGTATCTCTTGTAAGTTGTACATGATCTTCAAATTGCTTCCCCTTAAGTGTAGCATGTATGTCTTCCCCTTTTTGTCACATCAATAGGGAAAGAAATAATGTATGCAATCGAAGATTCTCCAAATGTAGGCTTTGTGTAATGATCTTGAAGAAAAATAAGTACAATAATTTTGATGTAGAGGTAGAATAACCCAAACTTTGTATTTCTTTCACCCAATTGCTCACAAGTTGATAAACTCTTCCCCTAATTGTTCAAACGACTAGAGAAAAATGCAACTCTTTCATTGCAAAAGGAGGCTCAGTTTATTGGTATGAACGGGAACTGAAACCAACAAAAACCGCACAACTATAAGCCAGTTGTTAGCTATAACAATATATTTAGATCCAATGATAAAGGTGTATTGCTCACCCATCAGTTTTTATTACATTGGTACTGGTAACCTTCACGACTATGAGCCAGTCGTATGCTATAACAATATATTTAGTCTAATGACAAGGTGGATTGCTCACCACAGTTTTTGTTACATGGGAACTGGTAACCTTCACGACTATGAGCCAGTCGTACGCTATAACAATATATTTAGTACAGAGACAAGGTGTATTTCTCACCTATATAAGAAAAACAAATTTGTGAAAACTAACTTCAACATCAAACTTACCATAAGAAATCTTCCCCTTAATCATATACGACTTTATAAAAAATATCCGAGCCATAAATATCAATTTGATATTCTGTATAGAAACGGAGATCCCATGTACCTTCGTGTGTAAATACCTACTTTTTGTGTGCTCAAAACGTACTAATTTTCTCAAACAGCAGCAATCCTTGTGTTGTCCGACATCCTCTCTTGTCCAAGATCTTCATCAGATGTAGTGTCCGATATCAGACAATACCTATCAGCGTTTGGATTAACATATATCGGACAACACTGTCAACGCTGTCAGCGTTGACTTATTCTGTCAGCGTCAAAATATTTCCTGTCAGCGTCTAAGCAAAACTTGTCAGCGCCTATATCACCTGCTGACGTCATCTGTCTATCCCTTTGATTTTTACTTGTATACACAGGATAATAAAAGATAATACTTCCTTCCCTGGAATATAGCAGCTAAAGAGATTAACCATTCCTGAAAATTAGCACTAATCCATGTATATCTACTTCCCACTGTATAACAAATGTACTACCTTATATAGCCCAAACGTATAAGTTTGCACTATATGTCCGTTGTAATTCCTACAATGTAGGATCACAATCATTCTTTCAACAGTAAAATAAGAAACATAATATACTCCCTTACGTATTATATTTGCATCAGAACTTTTATCGCAATAAAACCCTAGGATAAACATCATTCCTCTTACGATCTATTTGTCTTCACATGATGAATCAACCAGTACTTATCCATCTCCTTGAACTTAGCATACCAAAATTTTCGGATCATATACTCATTCCCTGTATGCTTCGTATATAAAATAAACAGTACCTCGATTTATGTGATGAATACGTAACACTGCTGTCACAACTAGACAAACACTTTCTCACGTCTGACATATCCAAACTTGTTTCCTCGTCAAGAATTGAACACAGCAATCATAACATGGAATTGCAACACCATGAATAGGTCTAGAGTTTTTGAAACCCTAAAAATAATTTTAGGCATTGAAACCCTAATTTTAGGGTTTGAAAATCGATTTAGGGTTTTGTAAAACCCTTTTCTTGCTGCTACACATTACTCATCTCTGCTGCAAATCATCTCTTTCTGTTTTTAATTGATCTAGAGTTTGTAGAAAAACCCTAAAACATGATTTTATGTAAACCAGAAAATCTGAAAATCATCTCTACAGCCAACTTTGACGCTTAATAACATTTTCTTGGGGATAAAAATCGACAATCCCTCCGTTGGATGTCTAGATATATGTGTATAGAATACACACAAGAAATTTCGTGACGATCCAACGGTCCAATAAAAATTTATGACCTTCTGAATACTGCTGCGCACACAAAAACATCCAGAAAAACCCTAGACGGATTTTTCTTCTTTTCACCATACACGAACACCTTGGTGGTCCTAGCATCACGAGCCATGAGTCTCTGATACCAATTGTGGAAACCTTGGTTTCCGGATCTTTGAAGCTACTAGGAATGCATCATGTTCATATGATTATATAATCAAAGCGGAATTAGAACACGACACATTAACAAGGTGTTTAGGCACAATAACATGAATTAAAAAAAATGGGTTGCTCATTATATTAATAATAAACAACCACTAGACGTGTATACATTAAATCCCACGTCTAGTGCACACACGCTTTTAGGTTTACATTGTGAATGAAAGTATATAAAACCTAATAACCCTTGGTTCCTTTTATAGTGTAAGGACTAGGGTTTTACAAGAGATAATAACAAATAAACAAGTAAATCTTCTATTTAAATAAACTTATGCAGAATATATCTTGCATGTTTATCTAAATAGAAGCTTCCATAAGCTTCTTGTCTACGTTTCTATCAACTCTTAAATTGCATGTGACAATGCTTAGATTGCACACGACAACTCTTGAGCCAACAATGCTTAGTTTGCTCTTGTCAATGCTTGGATTGCTCTTGACAACGCTTAGACAATATCTTCATGTTTTCTTCGTTTTTGAGTTTCTGCCACATCAACTTTTTGACCCAACATGTTGGGCCCAAATGGGTTAAGCCCAATAAGTAAGCTTATAAGTGTTTTACCAACTAGTCGGGTTTATAGTCCAATAAGGCTACTTTGGCCCGTTAATGTCTATATGTTGTAAAGCTCGGGTTTTATCGGTTTTTACTTGTTATATAAGTTCATATATCAGTATGTAAGTTTATAAAAGTTTACATTTGACGGGTCCGACCGTCTAAGTTTTATTTGACAAAAACGTTAATCTTTTCGGTTTTAGCCGAAAAGACGTAAAACTTAGGTATATAGTTTTATAACTTTGAAAAACATTTTTACTTGTAATTTATATAATTTACCCATTTTAATATCAATATATATGTAACTCTTTATTTATAATTTTTATCAACTAGTGGGTTTTATATATGTATATTTTATATAAATTTTTGAGTGCTTATATTATATATATTTATATGCAAAATCAGTCCCAAATTTTAAGTACACTAAAATGTCCATATCTAGAGTTCTATAATGAGATAGGACCTCAAATTTTTATGACAGAAACTACATGATATGTGCTTCATTTTATTCCTTTATAGTTACTGATGAATTGATGAGACTGCTTTTACACATAGTCTCATAGTCCAAATCGGGCATAAAATGCATAAAATATCATTAAAACTGCCAAATATATGCTCGTGTTTGTTGCTTGTGTATTTTAGGTACGGATATTGAGGAAAAGACAAAAAGATCACAAGAATCATTCAAAAACGAACACGGGAAACTATCATTTTGGCGCCGCTGCCGGGGAGGCGTGTTGTGTTTTGATTGAACAATTGTTGTTTTTATACTAACCATAATTAGTATTTGTATTAGTAGCACTCTACTAATACGTATTATCGTTTTTCGGTTTTTGTGTGAATACTATTACTATATTGTATACGTAGAACAATAAATTCACAAGTACTCCAAATACGTGAGAAATCACAACCTTGACTTGGGAGGTCATTACCCAATGATTGTATTCGAATCTCAAACCAAAGAAAAAAGGCAAAAATAAATAATCGTGAAGCTCGATTTTGAAAAATACAAACTATAAGGTGGGTATAAGGCGGTAGTATTTCACGACCTAAAGGAAAAAGGCTCTTAAGTGCTTCGCGCCGCCTCGTTTCCTCCGCTTGCTTGTGAGTATTTTGATTTTGAGAGCTAATCGAGGGTTTTGCCGCCCAAAGTATTATTACATATCATATATATTTTCTTGGTTTCATTTGATTAAACCCTCTTGAACGATTTGGTGTTCCACCATCGTTCTAAAGTCATCGAAGGCGTTCACTTCACGTGATCGTTTTCATTCCTTGAGGCTTCTTTAATCGAGAGATTTGATTAAGGAGGAGATTTGTAGATTTGTGTCTACTTAATACATTTCACCAACTTCCAAAAAGGTTAATACAATCAAAAACCATAAAAAAAAATTGAAAAAGTTAAAAACACCAAAAAGAATCTTCTTTGCTCGTCCCCTCATTGTACGTGACGTTTATGAAAACTCGCTCTAAAGCAAGACGTGCTCGTAAACGAAGAAACAAATCAACCACTCCTTCTAGTGAGGAGTCTCCTATTGAGGAACCTATTGTAGAACAAGAAGCTATCATGGCTAATCGTACTATGATGGAGTTGCTTCAAGCACCCACCGAGGGTTTTGGAGAGGCCATTGTGATTCCCGCCATCCTTGCGGAGAACTTCGAGATCAAGACGGGTTTAATGTCTATGCTTCAAGCAAACAAGTTTCGCGGACACGAAAAAGACAACCCACATTATCACATTAGGAAATTTAATCGTCTCACCGCGACAAGCAAGTTTAAAGATGTACCACACGATGCCATTAAGATGATGTTGTTTCCCTACTCGTTAGATGGACCCGCCAAGATATGGCTTGAGAAAGAACCGCCAAATTCGATTTTGACATGGGCCGATCTCGTGTCTAAATTTGTGAATCAATTTTTTCCACCATCTAAAACAACACATTTGAAAAACGAGATTTCACGATTTACACAAAGATCTAATGAAAGTTTTTCAATGGCTTGGGAAAGGTTTAAAGAAATGTTACATGAATGTCCACACCCTGATTTTTCTGAATTGCATCAAATTGACACTTTTTATAATGGGCTTAATGATCATGAACGAGATTACTTAAATGCCGCCGCGGGTGGTAATATTTTGTGCAAAACGACCAATGAGGCTTTGAAAATCATAGAAAATAGGTCTAAGGTCTATAGCCCTCGTAACACACCGAGTGTTGCCAATTTGGGCTCGTCATCGTCTCGTTCCATTAATGCCTTGCAAGATGAAGCAAATGAGGAGAATCGGTTTTTCGATAGGTTTTCGACTCTTATGTCTCATTGGAAAGCTCAAGAAGCTTCAAATTCCGCTTCGGTTAAAGCGGTTGCTAAGAGTTGTATTTCGTGTGGTGGAGCTCATGATTTTTCCGAGTGCATTACCGCGGATGGTAACACTTCAAATGCTTATGTAGCCACGGGAACTTATAACCAAAACGGTCAAGGTTCCCGCCAAAATCAAGCTCCACAAAATCAAAATGCTAATAACTATCGAAACAACAATCAAGGTGGTAATTATCAAGGGAATCAACGTAACTACAACAAGGGTAATTATCAAAGTGGAAATGGGCAAATTTCAAACCAAAACCAAAACCGTGATTTTCAAACTACCACACAAGGTTTTCAAAATGCTCACACTAAAAATTTGCAAGGAGAATTTTTGGATTATGCTAAAGCAAATGATGCTAAATTTGATAACATGCAAGGTGAGATGATTAGCTTAAGATCCGAGTTGAAAACCGAGCTTAAAAATGAACTTGCTAATGAACTTAAAACTCATGCAAACAAAATGGAAGGAAATGTCTAACATCTTCAACAAAATCAACAAAAGATGGAATTAGGACAACATGAGATTAAGCAAGAGTTATTAAAAGCGGATGCTAGGCAATCAAAATTTGAGGACCGAATGGCTAAGATGTTTGAAGCTATCATGTGTAAGCCCTCTTCTTCGGGTGGTCTTCCTAGTGATACCATCGTGAACCCGAAAGGAGAATTGAAGGTTATTACCACTCGTAGTGGTAAAACTTTCAAAGAACCCATTTCTCGTCCAAGTACTTCTACGGAGAAGGAAAAAGAGAAAGAACCCGAGGTGGTGGTTGAAAAGGAGCAAATTCCAAGCCCACGAAGTACCGCTCAAACCACACCTACGGTTGAACCAATGCCAATCATGGAACCCGAGATTCCAAGGCCGATGCCTATGCCTATGCCCCAACCTACACCACCCTTACCTTACCCTTCAAGACGAGACAAGGAAAAGGCACAAGAACGAAATAATTATCAATTTGAACTCTTTATGAAAATGTTTCGTGACTTGCATTTTAATATAAATTTTGCCGACGCCTTAGTCATGATGCCTCGATTTGCCGCGAACTTCAAAAGTATGTTGAATAACAAAGAAAAATTGCAAAAATCGTCTAGTTGTTCATCGGTTTTTCTAAGCCGCATACCTCAAAAAGTCGATGATCCCGGCAAGTTTTTAATCCCATGTGCTATACAAGACATGGAAGAATGCTACGCCTTGGCCGATCTTGGTGCTAGTATTAATTTGATGCCTCTTGAGATTTTTAAATCGCTCAATCTTCCAAATCTCACTCCTTCAAGAATGTCAATCGAAATGGCCGATCATTCTATGATTCTAGCTTGTGGAGTTTCCGAGGACGTCTTCGTGAAAGTTGGAAAGTTCTACAAGTTTGAGAAGAAAGCCGGTCGAAAATTTAACTACAACCCAAGAGAGCCAACAAGGTTTGACATAAGCAAGGTTAGATGCTATAACTGCCAGCAGCAAGGTCACTTTGTAAGGGAATGCTCTAACAAGCATGACCAGGAGAAGAGCAGGTATTCAGCTTTCAAGATTCAGGAGGTGAAGGATGACAAGAAGGCGTTGGTGTCAGTTGACTCTATGGTCAACTGGAATTATCATCAGAATGCTGCCCTGGAAACAGCTGAACCTTCTACTGACGTGTTTGCAATGATTTCTGGGAATCTGTCTGATGCCGTGGAAGCAGAAGAGTTTGCTCTTATGGGCATCTCACCTCAGGTACAACATTGTCCTCTTGGTTGTCATGATAAATATTCAGAATTGTTGTCTCAATATAATGATATAAATGATCAGAATGATAAGTATTTTTTAGAGGTTCAAGCATATAAAACTTCTTTAAAAACATTGGAACAACAAAAGAGGTGGCTTCAAGATACTCAACGAGAATATGAGGATAAAATTAGAATTTTGAACATTGATTTAGAAAACACAACAAATATGCTTAAATACACTGAAAAGGTAAAAGATGACTGTATCCAAGATAAACAAGACATGAAAGAAAAATTAGATGCTACACTTTTAATATTTGGAAAATGGCAAAAGGCACCTAAGAATCTTTCAAAATTAATAGATAGTAGTATGTCTGGTAGGACTAAAAGAGGGTTAGGATTTGATAAATACATTGAATCAGAAGATGTGTTTGATTTATCTTTTTCAAGTGTCTTTGATCCTGACAAGGAGGAAGAGGGAACACCTAGCTACAATAGGTTTAAACCAGCAGCAGCAATGCATGTTGTCCCTCCACCTCTTACAGGAACTTTCATGCCCATTACTAGGCATAATGACTTGGATGGATCACAGATGCATGAGTCCCCAAAAAGTTCTACTAATACTAATGACTTTGTCTCGTGTACTTTCAGTGACAAAGCCAGTGACTCTGCATCATGTGGTTCAAGTGAAGAGTCGAGACCTACAAGCTCCAAGTCAAATGACCATGCTGCTACTAGTGCTAGGAAGAGTGAAGAGAGAGTTGCTTCTACTTCAACTGTGTCTAGTTCTGGTTTATTGAGTCCTAGGAATAATGTTTCTCCTAGAATTGTGTGTAATAAAGTTAGTAGTATGAAATAATGTCATTCTAATAAAAGGTCGTTTAAAACATGTTTTGTTTGTGGGAGTGTGTAACACCCCAAAATTTACACAATTCAATACAGCGGAAGACTCGTTGGTGTTACGGGATAGCACATTACTCACATCATAGACAACGCTTAAAAATCGCGTCGTTTAATAATAAAGCATTTCCATTCATAAATATCAAATTTACATATGTCCCAAGTCATATTATTTCATACAATTTTTACAAAGCATTTGAATGGAAATTATTATTTAAGTGCGGGCCATGAATTCTTGTTGTCTTCCCGAGAATTACCTTCAAGTACCTGAGATAAAACATGTTAAAAGAAAAGGTCAATGAAAACGCCGAGTGAATTCATAGAGTTTAATGAAATCCATCAATATAACGTCGGTATAAAATTATTACCGAAAATCATTTTGTACAAACCTTTGTAATGGGCCATAAAATAGGCCAAAATATTTTATACAAATCCTTGTCAAAATCATAATATAGGTTGTTACCATCAAAACCATTATACGAACCAATGTCGTAAAAACATCATACAATACGTTTCATAACGTTGTATAAAGTTAAATAAAAACCGTTATATGGATATGGTTATATAAAACCAAAACACAAACATAATATCAATAATAAGACCATGTATTGCTAGTTAGGCAATATATTGTAATTCAATGCATAAAGCAGTATTTTCGTTATTTGGATTATTATAAGCCGCATGACATTGTTACCTTACTACAACAAACAACGGGTAGCTAGCCCGAAACTCAATTTGCCCATCTAAGTTAGCGTGTCGTCACAAAAATCACGCTATGGAAATCTTCTCATACATAAATTCGCTTACCAATCAATGTGGCACGACGAGGATCAACCGTCAAGGCGCGAACTGGGGTGATCGTCCCTAAATAGTACTATTATATGCATAAGCATCTACCAAATCCCGGTAGTTCACAATTCATGCTAATGGGACTTTTAGTGACATAACCTAACTTTAATAATCCATTTTATTTCATACATCGGGTCATATAATCATTCATCAGGTCATACAATCATTCGGGTCCAAATCAATAAACAAACAATCGGGACAAATGGTGTCCTATTTTATCAAAACTAACATGTTATCACCCTCGCGGGTTTATAAAACATTTCATAAAAACATTTAAAAGAGTGCGAGGCTATGAACTCACGTTGATGTGGGAAGGCGGTTATCGGCGATTTGGATGTACGATACGTGCTTCAATCACGGAAACCTAGACAAATAATACTTGTCTTAGACTCTTGTCCAATGACTTTATAAAAATAACAATTATGTATACATATGATGATTTTATATATATGATGATCAAGTGGGTTTATACATTTTCATTTACTCATTTTAGTGTTGTGTATCGGTAATTTTTATACTAGTTACACTAGCTCAACTTGTTTACATTTTGGAGGCCCAATAGGCCCATTACAAGCCCAATACTTTTCATTAGCCCAATTATACTTTTATTATCAGTATTATACTTTACATGTTGTGTGGAAACCTTGGTTTCCGGATCTTTGAAGCTACTAGGAATGCATCATGTTCATATGATTATACAATCAAAGCGGAATTAGAACACGACACATTAACAAGGTGTTTAGGCACAATAACATGAATTAAAACAAATGGGTTGCTCATTATATTAATAATAAACAACCACTAGACGTGTATACATTGAATCCCACGTCTAGTGCACACACGCTTTTAGGTTTACATTGTGAATGAAAGTATATAAAACCTAATAACCCTTGGTTCCTTTTATAGTGTAAGGACTAGGGTTTTACAAGAGATAATAACAAATAAACAAGTAAATCTTCTATTTAAATAAACTTATGCAGAATATATCTTGCATGTTTATCTAAATAGAAGCTTCCATAAGCTTCTTGTCTACGTTTCTATCAACTCTTAAATTGCATGTGACAATGCTTAGATTGCACACGACAACTCTTGAGCCAACAATGCTTAGTTTGCTCTTGTCAACGCTTGGATTGCTCTTGACAACGCTTAGACAATATCTTCATGTTTTCTTCGTTTTTGAGTTTCTGCCACATCAACTTTTTTACCCAACAATCTTCCCCTAGTTGATGTCGGCAAAACTCTATTTGTATCTCTTGTAAGTTGTACATGATCTTCAAATTGCTTCCCCTTAAGTGTAGCATGTATGTCTTCCCCTTTTTGTCACATCAATAGGGAAAGAAATAATGTATGCAATCGAAGATTCTCCAAATGTAGGCTCTGTGTAATGATCTTGAAGAAAAATAAGTACAATAATTTTGATGTAGAGGTAGAATAACCTAAACTTTGTATTTCTTTCACCCAATTGCTCACAAGTTGATAAACTCTTCCCCTAATTGTTGAAACGACTAGAGAAAAATGCAACTCTTTCATTGCAAAAGGAGGCTCAGTTTATTGGTATGAACGGGAACTGAAACCAACAAAAACCGCACAACTATAAGCCAGTTGTTAGCTATAACAATATATTTAGATCCAATGATAAAGGTGTATTGCTCACCCATCAGTTTTTATTACATTGGTACTGGTAACCTTCACGACTATGAGCCAGTCGTATGCTATAACAATATATTTAGTCTAATGACAAGGTGGATTGCTCACCACAGTTTTTGTTACATGGGAACTGGTAACCTTCACGACTATGAGCCAGTCGTACGCTATAACAATATATTTAGTACAGAGACAAGGTGTATTGCTCACCTATATAAGAAAAACAAATTTGTGAAAACTAACTTCAACATCAAACTTACCATAAGAAATCTTCCCCTTAATCATATACGACTTTATAAAAAATATCCGAGCCATAAATATCAATTTGATATTCTGTATAGAAACGGAGATCCCATGTACCTTCGTGTGTAAATACCTACTTTTTGTGTGCTCAAAACGTACTAATTTTCTCAAACAGCAGCAATCCTTGTGTTGTCCGACATCCTCTCTTGTCCAAGATCTTCATCAGATGTAGTGTCCGATATCAGACAATACCTATCAGCGTTTGGATTAACATATATCGGACAACACTGTCAACGCTGTCAGCGTTGACTTATTCTGTCAGCGTCAAAATATTTCCTGTCAGCGTCTAAGCAAACCTTGTCAGCGCCTATATCACCTGCTGACGTCATCTGTCTATCCCTTTGATTTTTACTTATATACACAGGATAATAAAAGATAATACTTCCTTCCCTAGAATATAGCAGCTAAAGAGATTAACCATTCCTGAAAATTAGCACTAATCCATGTATATCTGCTTCCCACTGTATAACAAATGTACTACCTTATATAGCCCAAACGTATAAGTTTGCACTATATGTCCGTTGTAATTCCTACAATGTAGGATCACAATCATTCTTTCAACAGTAAAATAAGAAACGTAATATACTCCCTTACGTATTATATTTGCATCAGAACTTTTATCGCAATAAAACCCTAGGATAAACATCATTCCGCTTACGATCTATTTGTCTTCACATGATGAATCAACCAGTACTTATCCATCTCCTTGAACTTAGCATACCAAAATTTTCGGATCATATACTCATTCCCTGTATGCTTCGTATATAAAATAAACAGTACCTCGATTTATGTGATGAATACGTAACACTGCTGTCACAACCAGACAAACACTTTCTCACGTCTGACATATCCAAACTTGTTTCCTCGTCAAGAATTGAACACAGCAATCATAACATAGAATTGCAACACCATGAATAGGTCTAGAGTTTTTGAAACCCTAAAAATAATTTCAGGCATTGAAACCCTAATTTTAGGGTTTGAAAATCGATTTAGGGTTTTGTAAAACCCTTTTCTTGCTGCTACACATTACTCATCTCTGCTGCAAATCATCTCTTTCTGTTTTGAATTGATCTAGAGTTTGTAGAAAAACCCTAAAACATGATTTTATGTAAACCAGAAAATCTGAAAATCATCTCTACAGCCAACTTTGACGCTTAATAACTTTTTCTTGGGGATAAAAATCGACAATCCCTCCGTTGGATGTCTAGATATATGTGTATAGAATACACACAAGAAATTTCGTGACGATCCAACGGTCCAATAAAAATTTATGACCTTCTGAATACTGCTGCGCACACAAAAACATCCAGAAAAACCCTAGACGGATTTTTCTTCTTTTCACCATACACGAACACCTTGGTGGTCCTAGCATCACGAGCCATGAGTCTCTGATACCAATTGTGGAAACCTTGGTTTCCGGATCTTTGAAGCTACTAGGAATGCATCATGTTCATATGATTATACAATCAAAGCGGAATTAGAACACGACACATTAACAAGGTGTTTAGGCATAATAACATGAATTAAAACAAATGGGTTGCTCATTATATTATTAATAAACAACCACTAGACGTGTATACATTGAATCCCACGTCTAGTGCACACACGCTTTTAGGTTTACATTGTGAATGAAAGTATATAAAACCTAATAACCCTTGGTTCCTTTTATAGTGTAAGGACTAGGGTTTTACAAGAGATAATAACAAATAAACAAGTAACTCTTCTATTTAAATAAACTTATGCAGAATATATCTTGCATGTTTATCTAAATAGAAGCTTCCATAAGCTTCTTGTCTACGTTTCTATCAACTCTTAAATTGCATGTGACAATGCTTAGATTGCACACGACAACTCTTGAGCCAACAATGCTTAGTTTGCTCTTGTCAACGATTGGATTGCTCTTGACAACGCTTAGACAATATCTTCATGTTTTCTTCGTTTTTGAGTTTCTGCCACATCAACTTTTTGACCCAACATGTTGGGCCCAAATGGGTTAAGCCCAATAAGTAAGCTTATAAGTGTTTTACCAACTAGTCGGGTTTATATTCCAATAAGGCTACTTTGGCCCGTTAATGTCTATATGTTGTAAAGCTCGGGTTTTATCGGTTTTTACTTGTTATATAAGTTCATATATCAGTATGTAAGTTTATAAAAGTTTACATTAGACGGGTCCGACAGTCTAAGTTTTATTTGACAAAAACGTTAATCTTTTCGGTTTTAGCCGAAAAGACGTAAAACTTAGGTATATAGTTTTATAACTTTGAAAAACATTTTTACTTGTAATTTATATAATTTACCCATTTTAATATCAATATATATGTAACTCTTTATTTATAATTTTTATCAACTAGTGGGTTTTATATATGTATATTTTATATAAATTTTTGAGTGCTTATATTATATATATTTATATGCAAAATCAGTCCCAAATTTTAAGTACACTAAAATGTCCATATCTAGAGTTCTATAATAAGATAGGACCTCAAATTTTTATGACAGAAACTACATGATATGTGCTTCATTTTATTCCTTTATAGTTATTGATGAATTGATGAGACTGCTTTTACACATAGTCTCATAGTCCAAATCGGGCATAAAATGCATAAAATATCATTAAAACTGCCAAATATATGCTCGTGTTTGTTGCTTGTGTATTTTAGGTACAGATATTGAGGAAAAGACAAAAAGATCACAAGAATCATTCAAAAACGAACACGGGAAACTATCATTTTGGCGCCGCTGCCGGGGAGGCGTGTTGTGTTTTGATTGAACAATTGTTGTTTTTATACTAACCATAATTAGTATTTGTATTAGTAGCACTCTACTAATACGTATTATCGTTTTTCGGTTTTTGTGTGAATACTATTACTATATTGTATACGTAGAACAATAAATTCACAAGTACTCCAAATACGTGAGAAATCACAACCTTGACTTGGGAGGTCATTACCCAATGATTGTATTCGAATCTCAAACCAAAGAAAAAAGGCAAAAATAAATAATCGTGAAGCTCGATTTTGAAAAATACAAACTATAAGGTGGGTATAAGGCGGTAGTATTTCACGACCTAAAGGAAAAAGGCTCTTAAGTGCTTCGCGCCGCCTCGTTTCCTCCGCTTGCTTGTGAGTATTTTGATTTTGAGAGCTAATCGAGGGTTTTGCCGCCCAAAGTATTATTACATATCATATATATTTTCTTGGTTTCATTTGATTAAACCCTCTTGAACGATTTGGTGTTCCACCATCGTTCTAAAGTCATCGAAGGCGTTCACTTCACGTGATCGTTTTCATTCCTTGAGGCTTCTTTAATCGAGAGATTTGATTAAGGAGGAGATTTGTAGATTTGTGTCTACTTAATACATTTCACCAATTTCCAAAAAGGTTAATACAATCAAAAACCATAAAAAAAATTGAAAAAGTTAAAAACACCAAAAAGAATCTTCTTTGCTCGTCCCCTCGTTGTACGTGACGTTTATGAAAACTCGCTCTAAAGCAAGACGTGCTCGTAAACGAAGAAACAAATCAACCACTCCTTCTAGTGAGGAGTCTCCTATTGAGGAACCTATTGTAGAACAAGAAGCTATCATGGCTAATCGTACTATGATGGAGTTGCTTCAAGCACCCACCGAGGGTTTTGGAGAGGCCATTGTGATTCCCGCCATCCTTGCGGAGAACTTCGAGATCAAGACGGGTTTAATGTCTATGCTTCAAGCAAACAAGTTTCGCGGACACGAAAAAGACAACCCACATTATCACATTAGGAAATTTAATCGTCTCACCGCGACAAGCAAGTTTAAAGATGTACCACACGATGCCATTAAGATGATGTTGTTTCCCTACTCGTTAGATGGACCCGCCAAGATATGGCTTGAGAAAGAACCGCCAAATTCGATTTTGACATGGGCCGATCTCGTGTCTAAATTTGTGAATCAATTTTTTCCACCATCTAAAACAACACATTTGAAAAACGAGATTTCACGATTTACACAAAGATCTAATGAAAGTTTTTCAATGGCTTGGGACAGGTTTAAAGAAATGTTACATGAATGTCCACACCCTGATTTTTCTGAATTGCATCAAATTGACACTTTTTATAATGGGCTTAATGATCATGAACGAGATTACTTAAATGCCGCCGCGGGTGGTAATTTTTTGTGCAAAACGACCAATGAGGCTTTGAAAATCATAGAAAATAGGTCTAAGGTCTATAGCCCTCGTAACACACCGAGTGTTGCCAATTTGGGCTCGTCATCGTCTCGTTCCATTAATGCCTTGCAAGATGAAGCAAATGAGGAGAATCGGTTTTTCGATAGGTTTTCGACTCTTATGTCTCATTGGAAAGCTCAAGAAGCTTCAAATTCCGCTTCGGTTAAAGCGGTTGCTAAGAGTTGTATTTCGTGTGGTGGAGCTCATGATTTTTCCGAGTGCATTACCGCGGATGGTAACACTTCGAATGCTTATGTAGCCACGGGAACTTATAACCAAAACGGTCAAGGTTCCCGCCAAAATCAAGCTCCACAAAATCAAAATGCTAATAACTATCGAAACAACAATCAAGGTGGTAATTATCAAGGAAATCAACGTAACTACAACAAGGGTAATTATCAAAGTGGAAATGGGCAAATTTCAAACCAAAACCAAAACCGTGATTTTCAAACTACCACACAAGGTTTTCAAAATGCTCACACTAAAAATTTGCAAGGAGAATTTTTGGATTATGCTAAAGCAAATGATGCTAAATTTGATAACATGCAAGGTGAGATGATTAGCTTAAGATCCGAGTTGAAAACCGAGCTTAAAAATGAACTTGCTAATGAACTTAAAACTCATGCAAACAAAATGGAAGGAAATGTCTAACGTCTTCAACAAAATCAACAAAAGATGGAATTAGGACAACATGAGATTAAGCAAGAGTTATTAAAAGCGGATGCTAGGCAATCAAAATTTGAGGACCGAATGGCTAAGATGTTTGAAGCTATCATGTGTAAGCCCTCTTCTTCGGGTGGTCTTCCTAGTGATACCATCGTGAACCCGAAAGGAGAATTGAAGGTTATTACCACTCGTAGTGGTAAAACTTTCAAAGAACCCATTTCTCGTCCAAGTACTTCTACGGAGAAGGAAAAAGAGAAAGAACCCGAGGTGGTGGTTGAAAAGGAGCAAATTCCAAGCCCACGAAGTACCGCTCAAACCACACCTACGGTTGAACCAATGCCAATCATGGAACCCGAGATTCCAAGGCCGATGCCTATGCCTATGCCCCAACCTACACCACCCTTACCTTACCCTTCAAGACGAGACAAGGAAAAGGCACAAGAACGAAATAATTATCAATTTGAACTCTTTATGAAAATGTTTCGTGACTTGCATTTTAATATAAGGTTTGCCGACGCCTTAGTCATGATGCCTCGATTTGCCGCGAACTTCAAAAGTATGTTGAATAACAAAGAAAAATTGCAAAAATCGTCTAGTTGTTCATCGGTTTTTCTAAGCCGCATACCTCAAAAAGTCGGTGATCCCGGCAAGTTTTTAATCCCATGTGCTATACAAGACATGGAAGAATGCTACGCCTTGGCCGATCTTGGTGCTAGTATTAATTTGATGCCTCTTGAGATTTTTAAATCGCTCAATCTTCCAAATCTCACTCCTTCAAGAATGTCAATCGAAATGGCCGATCATTCTATGATTCTAGCTTGTGGAGTTTCCGAGGACGTCTTCGTGAAAGTTGGAAAGTTCTACTATCCCGTAGACTTTCTTGTTGTTGACATTCCTATCGATCCTAAAGTTCCGTTAATTTTAGGTCGATCTTTTTTGGATACCTCGAGAGCACTTATCGATGTGCATGCAAGGAAAATCACTCTTCGTTTCAATGAGGAAGAACTCGTCATTAATGCAACTCAAAACTCCACACTTTCTCATGTGTATTCTATCACGTCTTTGTACAATGTCAATCCCATCAAAAACATTTGCAAAAAGATTTCAAAAAGAGTTTTAGGAGTTGATGAGAAAAATGAAGTTCCGTCCCCTCCGCCAGTGGAGGTTAAGAGTGTTAAGCCTACGATTCCAAGTGATTCTTCGGATGATGAATATGTTGATCCCGATGGGGGATTTTTCTTTGTTGATAAACGTTTTGAAAACTTACCACCACCTTTACCAAAACGGTTTTCAAATGTGAGAATTTTTAGTGTGACTAACATTGCTTTAGAAACACCAAATATTTTTGACATAATTAAATCGGGTTTTCATAAGGAGAGTTTAAAAGATGAAAAAGGAAAAGAATTTAAATTGGATTTAAAAGATTTTTCTACAATTCTAACTCCGTCATCACCACGTGTATTGAGTGCTACAAGCTCGTCTTCTCCTTTTGACGATGCTTTGTGTGGACTTAGTGTGGGGGAAATCCCTTATGTTCCCTCCCCTTTCTCCACCGAGGACGAGATATTTGATCCTGGAATTGCTTATAAAGGGAAATCTTGGTCTTCCACCGATGCAATAAATGGAAAATCTTTTCATTTGATTGGTGCGAGTCTACCTCGAGTAGCTCAATGTTTTCATGACTTACCCATTGTCCCACCCTTCTATTTCTTCTCATCTATTTTCTTGAAACTCTTTGAGTTTTTGTTGGCACACGATGAAGTGGCGTTGGTTTGTTTTTCCAATGAAAACGAAAACGCCATCTTCGATCCCGGTATTTTGCACCATCAAAGGACTTAGTCCTTAATACCGGTTGTTTTTGGGCCTTGTTTATCATGTAAGCCCCACCAAAAATTGACCATACCATGATTATCCCTAAATGATCACATTTATGGGGATTCGAGTCGAGCTTTTGACTCGGTTATCAAAAACAAGGTGCCTCGTGGGGGAGACCCATGCTTATCCATGTACATATTATCGCTTTCTAATTAGTTTAATGTGAGGGGATTTGTGCCCTTCCAGCCTTTGTTCCGTGGTTATTTGTGCATTGTGGTTTTTAGATCATGATCTTCACGATTGGAGCCTCTCGTGTTCGTTTTATAGGAGCACTCGATCATTTGCTTTGAAGACTTTCTCAATATCCATGATATATCCTTTTGATGTTCTAACCTTAGGTTTTAGCACACTTCATAAACGGCTATTAATTTATTGGTTACACCCTTTCCATTCTAGATTAGGCATTCGACTACGTCTCTAGTATGGGGGTGTTTGCACCCCTAGACTCGAAACATTGAGGACAATGTTTAACTTTAGTATGGGGGGTGAATAGATACTTGCCTTGCCAAACCTTCACGCTTTCCAAAGTTTATCGTTTTGTTTATCGTTTTGTTGCAAAATAAGGCTAAAAATGGCCAAATTTTAAAATTTTTCTCATGTTTTATAAGTGTTTGAAGACACGAATGTAGATTTTCCGATGGCGAGAATAAGAGTAATTTTTGACTCGACCGTGCGTGTTGAGCACTTAGCTTTGATTCCTTAACTTCACATTAGGCTAAGTCTCTTAAATGAGGACGAGAAATGATAGAGTTAATTATAAGTTACTATGCTAAACGTAGAGTACTCGTATTCTTTCAAAAACTCATGTGTTCTCGTTGTTTGCTTATTCTCCCTTCGCTTGTAAATATTTTTTGCTTAATAAATATTGACTTAGCGGTTTAGTTAGGATTGTTGGGTTTCTAGTCTTTTCTAGTAGCTTCCGTGTAATTAAATTGGGAAGACATTAAGGTATCGCCAGCGTCACGGTTTTGAAGCATTGGCACCCTAATAATCAAAAGCTTCACCCAATAATAAGATTTCAAGTGCTCACCTAAATCTAGCAAACAATTTGAAGCCCCACAAGGCGAAAAATCTATGCAAAATTGAAAGTGAATCAAGCCTTAATCTTCGAAGCTTTAAAGATCCAAAATTCGCTTTAGCGTGAGGATATACGTCTTTGGCTAATAAAACCACCAATGAGGCGGATAATAAAAGGCAAGGTAAGACTGAAGTCATAATAAAAGCTTCATGGCGAAGTTGAATAAAAGATGGAGGTAAACCAAAGATAATAAGGCCCTTTCGTTAGGGGGCATATAAAAGTCTTGGTAATAAGTCTCATGTTCAAAACCGTTATAAAACCGTGTTTATCGATCCTTCTTGTTGACTTAATTTTTTGACATCGTTGTCTATTTGGAGGGGTTATTGATTTGATGGTCTTGGTTACACCGTTAGGACTCTATTTTTAGACCTAAATCTCTATTATCGCATAAGTCAATGATGTATCCTCGTGATCATTAAGACAAAATAAAATATAAGAGATACAACTTAGGAATAATGGGAGAATAAGTACGTGATTAGGGCATATGAGTAGTGTTAGCATTACTAACTTATAATGACAATGATCTCGTTGCACGCTTGGCATGGAATTAAGGTGAAAATCGAGGACGACGAAATTATTTCTAACGAAGCATTCACGTGTTCTTATTCTATGAACCTAAACGTCCCATTTTGCGATGAAAATCATACATTATGTCTAAAACGCAAGTAATAGTGATAGTAGTAGTGTAGCTAGTTTATCATTCCAATAAAGTGAATAAAAATGAATTTTGGAGGTGCTACGATACTTGATTCTAGCATTGCGTGAGGGCACGGCAATGGTTTAGTATGGGGGAGTGATGAGACTGCTTTTATACATAGTCTCATCGTCCAAATCGGGCTTAAAATGCATAAAATATCATTAAAACTGCCAAATATATGCTCGTGTTTGTTGCTTGTGTATTTTAGGTACGGATATTGAGGAAAAGACAAAAAGATCAAAAGAATCATTCAAAAACGAACACGGGAAATGAAGCCGCACAATGAACCAGACCCAAATCTGGAATTTCAAAAATGGACCTTGAAGAATTGAAGATTGTCAACATTGGTTCCTCATTTTTGAAGACTTGGCAATTTATACCCTTGCAAAACTCATAAAATGCATTGAGGTCCCTAAATTATCAAGATATTACAAGATCAGTCCTTGAAGAATGAAGAATTGGCATAAGAAGTCCTTGTTTTAAGTTTGAAAATAAGTTGTGCCAAAAATGACAACTTTGGCAAACTTATTACAAAGGAAAAGGAGTTTATTTGCTGTTTATACAAAGTGAAGAAAAGAAGAACCTTGGGGGACCATTTTAGTCAAACACCCAAACTCACCCCAGCCAACCAAACCACCACATCACCCCACTTCCACCACTCTCCAACCAACACGTCACCTCCCCTCTCCACATCAGATTCCACCCACGCCCTTTTTAAATAACAGATTTATTTAAATCTGTTTTTGGTGGTAAACACAAAGTTTAAAAACATTAATCCCTTTTTCAGATTAACCACCCCCTAAACACCCTTAAACCCTAAAATTTTCCCAGGTCCTAATCACCCTAAATCAAAGGGAAAATGGATGATTATTTCCAGACTGCTAATTAGGGTGTTTCTCATCCTAAACCCACTCACAAACCTTCTCCCAACACAACCATGTGACCAGTAGGGACCTCCCCTGCTGCGTCACTTTCACCCAAACCCCAATACCAGACACATCCAACGTCTGAGATGGACTACTTGGACCCCAAGCACATTTTAACGCTTATGATTAACTTCTAACAGCTGGACATCACATCAAGATCACATGTTGCCATATTGACCAAATTTTCAAGAGAAGACCAAGGGCACTTTGGGAAGACTACTTGTTAGGGTTTAAGCATTCTAGGACCTTCTATCCTCTTGTATAAAATGAGATGTATGTGTCTCCTTTAGACTTGTCCCAGTTTTAGCTCTTATTCACTTGTAATTCCTTTTTATCAATATAAAAGTTTGGTATTTGATGTCAAAGTAATTCCTTTTTATGATTTTTAAAAGTTTGGTGTGTGATATAGAGCTACCTGAGTTCCATTTTTAAGTTGTGTAAACACTTGTGTGTTTGAGTTTTCAAAAAGGTATCAAAAAGTTTTTTTTTTATTTTCAGAAAGATTGGTGGTTCCTGTTTTGGTTCAAACAGGTTTTTATTGACTATTCTTTACCAATACTTACTGTTTAATAAGCTAAACCAATAAGCCTTATAGACTTGTTGGTTTCAAGCTTATTAAACTTGAAGTGCTTCTCCTTGTTGCCTGTTTTGTGCAGGTTCAAGACCAAGGATCTTATCATCATCCCTATAGCCAATTGTTCTGCTCAGGCCCCAGCCTGAAGGAAATGGCATTGCAGCCATAGTGGGGCCCGGATGTGGGTCCCACAAGGTAACCATCTTGTCCCATTTTTAGTTTTCACATATTACTGATTTTGTATGAGGTTTTATGAAATTGCATGAAAAGTTTTTAAATGTGTAGTTTATTGTTTGTTTATGCATGAGTGATGTTCATATGCATGATAGGATAGGTTTGAATCAGTTTGGTTAAGTTTTGTTAAGATTTTGTTTGAAAAAATCATTTTCAGAAAACAAAAGGGGTGTTTGGATTAGGGCTTAACATGGTTTAAATGGTTTAAATTTTCCTTGCAAAATTGTTTTAACCACTCACTAGGTAGTAAAAAGGTAGTAAGTGTATTTGGGTTTTAGTTTGGGTAGGTTTTAAACAAAATTGTATGTTAAAAAAGTGATAACATTGCATAAATCAGAAAATGCCTTGATTGACTGATTTTGTAAGAATTTGAGCCTCCAAATCTTGACCATTGCTAGAATCTAGGTTGTTTGAGGATTGTGAGTAATTGTTACCTGATTTGGTTGACTTATATGCAAGTTATTAGGATTTGAAATTCGGATTTGTGTCATATAGATCAGTTATTATTCATCAGATACAACATAAGCCTAATCAGAAACTTTTTGTGATTTTTGTGCTTGATTTGACTGTTTGATCTTGCTTGTTTTGTGCTTGACTTGACTCCCTATACTCAACTGAGTATAGGGGTGCGCCATTTGTCCAATAAACATCCACAAATTCCAAGAACAAGACCTCTTGTTCCTAATCTGCACAAGTGAAGATATCTTCTTTCTTGTGTTCATCAAAAAAACCAATCTGGGCACGTTTTTATATTTATAGGTCTTAATCTTGATCACATTTGGATTGGATTTGTGTTTTTGAAGTTTAAGTAGCATTAGGATTGAGTTTAAAGTTTTAAAAAGAAAAAAAAATAAAAAGCAAAAAAAAGGGGTGCACAGCCTCGACCCCTTGACCTCTAGCTCACAACACCAACGTCTTAACCATCTTGCCCTTGGGTCTTTTACTGACCAAGGGAGGAAACAAATTGTATTTAAGGGGTTTTTGATTTGGCTTTTCTAATATAAGCCGTAGCTAAATAAGCCACCACAGGCTTATTGGCTAAGCTTATTAGCTTGTTAACATTTTTCCTAGAATTAGAATTACATTTGGGATTTTTCTAGCTAAAGTTTTGATGTTTCTCTTTCTTTATTTATTTTTTATTAATTTTTCTTTACCCGTTTCTAATTAAATAGTTTAAAAATAGTATAAGTAGTTTTAAAATTTTATAAAAATGTTTTTAGGTTTTAAATAAGTAACTTGAGGTTTACAGCCAATAAAGTTTTCAAAAAGTCTTATTTTTGATTTTATAGGATTTTAGGGTTTTTAACCAACTTTAAAATTTAATATAAAATTATTAAATAGGTTTTAGAAATTTTTAATTGCATTTTTGTCTTAGTTACATTATTCTAGATTTTTGGTAATTTTTAAGAATTTTTTATAAACTTTTAATTTTTTTGAATATTTTATTATTATTTTATTATTAAAAATTGAAAATTAGTTTTTTTATACTTTTTTCATTTTTCCTAGATTATAGACACTTAATTAGGAATTTTGTAACTTTCCAAATATTTTTAGGGCTTTTCAATTATTTTCTAGAATTAATTTAAGTTTTAATTGATTTTAATAGTTTTTAAGTGTTTAAAAATAGTTTTATTTGGTTTTATAATTTTAAAAAATACTTTTTAGCTTAATTAGGTCATTTTTGAGGTTTACAAACTTTAAAATCTTGTTTGGGACTTTTTAATAATTAATTGTGATTTTTAGGGCTTTAATTAGCATTAAAAAGTCATTATCTAATTAATTAAAAGGTTTTAGCAAGTTTGGATTTTTTGTAAACTCTTAGAATATTATTGTGGATTTTTAGTAATTTTTAGGAATTTTTAGGTTAAAATTTATAATTTTGTAGTTTTTTACGGTTTTACGTGAACGCTTTTTCGTCTTAGCTCGATCCGTCTTCGTAACCGTCATTTCTTTCATATTCTCTTTTCTTTCTTTTCTCAAATATAATCACAAACATTAATCAATTCTTAACACAATGCACGTGCCTCCTCGAGAACGAACTCACTTCATTTTAGGGTCGTAACTTGTGGTTTTCCTAAACCGCTTGTTAATACTTACCCTATTTTACCTTCCTTTTCCTAAAGGTGGGTAAAAACACAAACTATCATGAATCAACTTCTCAATATTTTAATAAATTCGTCCAAAACAGTGTAGGCAGATTTGCACTCTAAACTTGTTTTGATCATATCTCACTCATTTTGATGATTCCATTGCATGGCCAACTCTCACATGTGTATAACACCTAATACTTACTGTAAATTGATTCTACTATTCCATTTTATCAGTTTATCATTTGGTTACTTACTGTTTTTATACAGCCATCATATTAAGCAAGATTTTAACCATTTTACATGTGGTTTTCCATCTTTTTACCCATGTTTATCAACACCAAATCCCCACATAATATTTTTATCATCATTCATCATCATATACATATACATAAATAAAGAAAATACAAGATTACATAATCAAAATAACAAGAAGGATAGGAAGAACAATCTCTATACCACCAATAGTGATGAAAAGGTGAGGTTGATGATGAACAAGACTTGGTTCTTGTTATCAAATCTTCAACTTTAGCAAGGCAACTTCTTGGATACTTTGGATGGATGAACACCTCCATGAAATCAGCCCATTAACCTAATGAAAACTCCTTTTCATAAGTTAAGATCACCTCCAATCTTCAAAAGGACATCATCATATGTAGAAATAACATGAGATTTTATGGTTGAATTTGATCAAAATGGTGTTTTTATGGTGATATGGGACGAATTTTAGAGAGAGAGAGGAGAGGAGAGAATGAGTGGTATTGCATGTATGAGTTTTGTGAGAAATGGTTTTGGTGTTGGATGGTTTTGAGGTGGAGTAGCTAACTTGGTTAAGTTAGCTTAGACATGTGTAACTTTGTTAGTTACAAGTTTGACACCTAAGGGTGTTGGTGTCTTTGTTTGGCCGGTTATGAGTGGGGGTGGGGCAAGATTTATCTTGTGTCATCCCCATTTAATTACGGGTACTCCTCGATTTTAGTTTCCTTGATTTGCGTGCCCTCGGGTCGTTTTACGAAAAATGTTTTTATAATTTATGAATCAATGGCACAAAACGAATCTAATAAAAATTGTCCCATAAAAAACGGAGTTCAAAAACGTAAATACGTAATCCTAAGGTTTCCAGTTTAGTCGTAAAGGACGTTAAATTATAATCGTAAGTCCTAATCTCTTCTCATAAATTTGTGAGTTTATGAACCAACTCAAATTTAAAATCCCAAAAAAAATAATACTCGCGGATAAATTTATTTCCTGAAGTGTCGGGTTGTCACCAAAGACGGTGTATGTAAACGTAAGCACGTAACGTAGAATCCTCCGGTTTAGACGTAGTCGATGCTACTTCAAGATGTAAATCCAAATTTCTTCCCATAAATGAGTGAGTTCATAATATAACATTAAAATAATGTTTTTAAATTATACTTAAGAATAAAATATCAACCATAAATTGACGGATTGTCACAGCATTTACCCCTAAACAGGATCTTTGTCCTCAAAGATCAATTTATCTTACTACTCGCTTCTTATAGAGTTAGATCCATGTGGTTATTTCCTCCACATTCGGTCTTTTCTCACAAGTGTAATTCATTACAATACGCGAGTTTCATCAAACATAACTACGGGAATATGATCAGGCTTAATGTTGACTTACTTTCTCTATCCATGATTTTCACGGGTTTTTGATGAATGCAACTTTTCGCCGATCTAAACTTCATTAAGGAATAGTTAGATTTTCACTTGATAGACATTTTATCAAATTAGATATACGAATCATAATTCACGTAGTCCTTGAAGTCCTAGGGTAGATCCAGCTTATATGCCTTTCAAACCAATTTTTACATCATCTCAATGGTCCCATTCAACGGGGACTTATTTCCCATGATCTTTCAGATCATGTATTCATTTTTCCAAGGTGAAAATTTTTGGCATCACTTCGCTACCCATCCGGCACTTCAAGATCTACACTTCATAACCTTCTGCCCACTACCGGCAGTCAGTAATCAAATCTTAATTTCAACAATCATTTCAAGTCTCGCGGGTCGGGTATTTTGTAAGGTTAGGTTTGTCATCATAGGAAACCTTAGACCTAAAAGACATGTCCAACTCACAATGGGTGTATGTCGGGTGTCTTCATCCCAACTCCTACCTATAGATGCTCTCATATAGATCCTCACAAGATTCGATCTCGATCCTAATACGATAATTATCAATGATAATCTCTCCAAAGGAAAACGATTATACGGTTCATTACCAAAGGTCAATTATTCAAGCATAAAACAACACTTCTAGTGTTTTGTATCATTACTTTACCTCGTCCCTTTGATTGGGGTGGTAAACAGTACTCTCATCAAGGTTTGTTCCCAGTGACTTCTGAGCAAATCTCTAGAAATTCGATGCGAAGCGAGGATCTTGATAGAGATGATCGATACAGGCACACCATGTTTACACAACTCCTTTAAATACCAAAGAGTCAATTTCTTTATCAAGAATTTATCATTAACGAGAATGATATTAGCAGATTTGGTCAGTCTGTCGACGATGACCCAAATCGAATCAAATTCAGATGATGACCTTTGCAATAGTTAGACGTTTACTAATGTATGAGGTGATGTCTGCCTTCATAATTTACCCATAGTACAACTTCTTCGGATAAAGATACATTTAATCAGAAATTATGAATAGAATACTTATACTTACGAGATTCCAACATGACTATATCTCAATATTTAGGCAACCACAAGTGGCCTTTTATACATTTAACGCCATCGGCTTCTCAAATATATTGGTTCACATTAGCCGCGAACCCCTTTTATTATCTATATTATCCTTTTTAAAAGCATCAGTTATTTCTAAAATGTTCGGCAATTTATTTTGCATAGTCATTATTAAGGAACACATCCTAATTGATTCTTTATCTTCTCTTCATAATGTGTCAGTATCTACATTCACCTTCCTTGATGAAATAAATATCATGGTCAATATTACTCAGAAATTCTTTCCTCGTATTTTCTAAGTTTTAGTTTCGTCTCAACTATTATTTTTATCAGTTTTTCTCAATCCGGCGTTTTAAAGCGTCGATAGTTATTACAAGTAAATTAATAATAAATATTAAATTTTTATGAAACGTAAACGTAAAAATTTTAAATTTCTTAGTTTGGCCAATTATATAAAAATGTTCAAAATAAATTTGAATTTAATTAACACGATTTTTGTTGATTTATCGAAAATAATTTATAAGATCCGTAAATGTTCGAAAAATCTTTGTTTATACTTTGGTCAAAATTTTCTTAGTTGATAAGCAAAAATTATTGTTTCAAATTTCAAGTCATGGTTTAAAAGGTTTCCTCAATCCCTCTTAGGTAGTCTTGAGGTATACACAAACATTTACCCCTAAACAGGAGTTTAGTTAAATGATTTGGGTATAAGGGAATGATTTCTTAAAAATTCCTTTGATAAAACATTTGTCAAAACATATTTTCACTTTCTTTTTGGTAAAACCCAAAGTTTCAAATGGCTCTAATTTTTGAAGAGTCAATATATATATATATATATATATATATATATATATATATATATATATATATATATATATATATATATATATATATATACTAGTGGCAAAACCCGTCCGATGGACGGGTTTGACTTCTGATTGTCGTAACTTTTTTTAATTGATAAATATCTGTTTGTAAATTTAATTAATAGTATATTTATCTTTTAATGCTTTATAAGTCGGCATAACTTTTATATATCGTTCACGTTTTTTGTTTATGAACTATAAGAAAAGATCGTGCAATAAAAGATGAAAATTATACATAAAAAAAGAAGAAATTGATGACGAAGTGGAGCAACGGAAAGAAAAGAACATGGATTTCCTCGTTCTTTCTATAAATGGAGAGTGCCCATGAAGTTAGATACAAATTTTCTAATAATGAGCTGGATTACTAAATCTGATCTTAAACATTTAAGATTATACTCATAGGTGGCAAAACGGGCGGGCACCAGTGATGGGTTAAAAGGGCAATGGGTTAAATGGGCGGCGGGCCAAACGGGCGCGGGCTAAATGGGCACGGGCGGAATGGGTGGACGAATCGGGCGGGCTAAGCAAGCGCAAGCTAAAACGGGAAAAAGAACACATAAAAACGTAAAATTAAAATATAAAAATACTTGTATGAAGTCGGGGATAAAATATTAAATATAAAATATCCGCCGAGTAGCCTAATTAGACATTTACATGTGCGTCCATTTAGCACATTTAGTTTTTTATACGTGCGCTCGTTTAGCTAATTAATAATAAAGAATAGACAAAAAGTGCTTTATATTTTTTGAAAAATATCAAAAAGTGCTCCATAAATTTTTTAATCTGCAGTAATCTTACTCTAACTTGTTCCCACGTATGAGAAAACTTATGCGCACATAATCAATCATTGAAATGGCAAAACCAAGGCAACTCACATGTCAAAATACAATTAGACAAAGCATGCGTCTGGTCTTTTTAGTGTTAATGTCGGCCAAAAACTTGGTACATTTGATAAATCTACTTATAAAGTTACAGTATAAGTTAATGTAGATAAAGTTATTAGTTAATATGAGTTGTATTTTTTTCAAAACAGTTAAATATGTTTTGTTTAATGGGGGATTATTTACTTTTTTTTACAAAAATAATCTAAAATTTTTCTAGAATATGATTTGATATGATATGTACATTAGAAACAAAATCATTTCGAGAGTTATGATATTTCCATTTTATATAAACGTTTGACCTGTTTGAGATAAAAAGCCAACTCAAATGATCCATTTTTATGTAAATTGGTTGAGACTGTTGTGTAGCAGTGTAAGGCTGATGGGAGTGGCACTAAAGCCATGAGTTGCTTACCCGAACTCGCGCGCAGCCCCCATTCCTTCATCTAGAACTCGCGTGCGACTTTATTGCAGGCAAGAAAAAGCATACGCAGACTCACCCTTGGTGAGTTGTAATGTTGTGGGTTCGAGTGATTTTATTTTTTTGTTTAGGTTTATTATTAGGTGTTTTTTGTAAGTGAGGTGCGTTTAAATAATAAAATAATAGGTATGAAAGGTGAGTTGTAGTGAGTTTGGGTGAGTGCCATTACATCTTGTGAGAGTTTGGGTGAGTTTGTTAAAAAGCTAATGTGACGCTGGCGTGACGGTGAGTGACTTTAGTGCCACTCCCACCAGCCTAAATAGGTCACTAAAAGTGGCCCTGTTAACGTATATATATCTAGCATTTAAGAATTGTACTTCATAATTACTCATAGGAGTGATTTTATCCAAGTTAGACGCACAAAGAAATGATGATTAGAAATGGTATATACAAATCATTAGGATTTATTTTTCATCTGAACGTACATGAGCTATGCATATAAGGCATGCATTTCGTTAGTGAAGGACCTAAACAGTACCTACGTTCAATAGGTACATTCTAATCTTTTCTACATAACTAAGCATTTTGGAACCATATTTTATAAGCTAAGTCACCATCTCCTGATCATTTTAGTATTTATTGGTCCATACATCAAATGATTCAAATGATGATATTCAACATCTCTATGTGTAGAAAACTATAGAACAATTTTTCAAGCATCTGCAGCGATAAAAAAATGGAGGGTGTGAGCGTGTTACATTTAACGATCAGTGTTATGCTATTAAGTACCTTGAATGCAGCAATCTATGTTGTCAAATTTGGTGGATGCCACACGATGAAGTTCATAACTGGCCAATCATACCTAAATTGGCTATAACTTTACCTGAAAGTGATTCGGACCACGGGTAATCGTTTTGGTCTAGATATCTATCCATCAATGAAATGACACTTGTACTCCTAAGCTACATTCCGGTGCATTTTTTTGTGTCACTATATGTAAAAGTTCACATAGTAGCATAAATTTGACATAAATGTAACTTTTGCCACTGCAACTAAGCCACTTATAAAGAACATGTCTGTTATATGGTTAAAACTGTTCGTGCAGCACTTAAATACTTGGTAAGTTGGTATGATTAAATTAGATGGAGTACATGAACTTCACAAACATATCCTATTATTGCTACTTCATATCTTTCATTACTAAAGTATTTATGTTATTGTACAACCCTTTTCAGAATAGGTACTTTAGACGCATGGAAAAAAGTTAAAAAGACAATTTTGTTGATTACCTGTGACTGTGACTGTTGGTTGCTTCTCCCGGATTGTGTTATCTCTTTGATATCTATATTTGTTTAATTCGTGTTAGCCTGCAGATATTACAGAATAAGAATAGTTACTGCAGTAGTTTATACACAGTTGTACAATAAACGGGGTAACATATACCTCTTGGTATACTAAGATGCATCAGTAATCTGTCAGTGATGGTTTACCCATCTTTTGATACACCTTTGCTTCGAGATATTCGGTGTTTTTTTCACTCTACTTCAAGTAGATGCATTTTTGTCATTGCAGCTGTAGAAAAATGTCTATAAAAGTTTGACATTTGGAGGAAAACAGAAAATTTACGGCTACGTTACTAACAGACAAAACACATATGAACTAATAGTGAAATCTACAAAACGGCAAGCATGTGCTATCTAGGATTGTAATGTTAGATGCATTTTTCTGTAACAAAAATGTAGTGTAGGCTGGATTTTGGATAGCTATTCCCGATAAACTAATTTTTTAGTAGTATTGGGTATTAAATTTCTTTTTGCTTTATTAGCATTGTTATTTCTTAGTCTGTGTGGAGACATATCCCTAGAGATTGCAACGTAGAGTTGCCCATGGTTGAATACCGGTTAAGGCAAGTATACATCAATCTTGTTAATTTAGGATGGTGAACATCATTCAATAAGTTAACACATCTTTAATAGGTTCCTTATACGAAAATGCCTTCTCTCATTTTCTAAAAAACACCTAACCATAACCATGTTCCCACCATGATTTCAGAAGCAAGATTAATTTAACATAACATGTTTTCAGATTCTTACAATGTTCCCAGACTGAAAATTAATAATTCCATACATCAGACATATTACATGCACGAAGCACGTCACTTCTCGTAGGGGGACAAACACTAAAAGTGCAATCGTTATCCTACCGAGCAGATTTTTCAGTGTGTAATTGCATTTTGTTCAACAACCCAATAGTTTGTAATGAAGGTAAAAATACATAACTCAGTCAGATACATTTGTGCTTGGTTGAAATGTTATTTAACACTCGATCTTCAAGATTACACACAACACCTAGATGTAATGTTTCACGAAATTAGGTGCACGTCTTGTTTATTGCCTGGTGATTAATTTAAAATTGAATAGGCATATGGTTATTAATCAAATTTCTTCTAGCCCAGCTCCATCTTTCACTACCCATATATACGTTTAATACATACTTTCTACACTCTTGCAGAAGCAACTCAGAAAGAAAGAGAAATTACTCTTGAGTAGAAAATGAGGCGGATGTACCTAGTAAGCTGAATCCTTTAGTATCTTGGTTATCTATGGCAATTGAGTTCTATAAATAGGATTTGCCTATGATAATAGATGATCCTTAGATAACAGTTAGAAGCATAATTGTAGAACCTGCCAATGATCCCATGCCAACGGAGACTTGGTTCAAAGCCGTTTCGGATAGCTTCCCTGCATTTACATAATCTACATTAAGAATAATCTGCCAACTAAAAGAACAGACAACATGGACCCTTACACTCTTACATAAGCAACTCAGAAAGAAAGAGCAATTACTCGAGTAGAAAATGAGGCGGATGTACCTAGTAAGCTGAATCCTTTAGTATCTTGGTTATCTATGGCAATTGAGTTCTATAAATAGGATTTTCCTATGATGATAGATGATCCTTAGATAACAGCTAGAAGCATAATTGTAGAACCTGCCAATGATCCCATGCCAACGGAGACTTAGTTCAAAGCCGTTCCGGACAGCTTCCCTGCATTTACATAATCTACATTAAGTAACAGCTCTAGAATTCTGTTTAAAGAAGTAGCATCAATAAAAAGGGAACTTTTCAAAGTATACAACTTTGTAAGAACTGTGAGCCTGTGATAATTTTTTCAAGTATGTGGGCAATGGAGGCATATATACCTGATATATAGTCTGTTATGTCCTCGGGCTTCTTTATGACATTATCATCTGTTAAATTGTCGCCTAGTTTGTCTCCAAGAGAAATAGGTCCTTGTAGGAATCAAAACATGCATTTAACTTCGGAATCTAAGTTAAATTATTGGTTTATGTTGGAAATCAAATAAGAAAGACAACTTCCCTATCATAGAAGGATTTAAAGATAAATTGATGTATAAGATATGCTCTCTAACCATGCTCGGTTCCAAGAAGTATTTCTGGTGCCAAATAATATGGTGTACCAATAGCTGAACATTCCTTCATATCTACACTCCAGACATTCTCATGATGCTGGTCATTTTAAACTATAACGTCATCTGGTTCATGTCTACTTAAATCATTGGTGATGTTCTTTTGGCCAAATTTAGACCGCTCAAAATTTGTTAGCTGAAAGAAAAGATAATAATTAGCAAGCCCGCAAGAGGAAATTAGTGATGACCTATCTTAAGTCTAAACATAGTTATTGGTTTCCTACCTTTATTTATAATTTATATATATATATATATATATATATATATATATATATATATATATATATATATATATATATATATATATATATATATATATATATATATATATATATATATATATATATATATATATATATATATATATATATATATATATATATATATATATATATATATAGGGGAGCGTTATTATGGTGTACACTACTAAAATGGGTTATAATAGGCACAGTTGTGGATCGTTGGATAAAAATGCAAGATCAAAATCAAATTAATTAGAATAACTAACTAGTAATGGCAGTTTTGTTAATAGATAAAACATAATGGCATTTTTTATATATTGCATTTCAAGTTCAGCCCAGTCTTCTTTATCATGCATTTATTTCTCTAAAAATTCGTTCCATTTTTTTAGCATCCGTTCTTTCCATTTCACGTCAATTTATTTTTTATACCTTAGTGTATGAATTCGTTTATTTTTATAGTAGAATCAATTTATTTGTTCATGACGTACTTTTGAAAGACTATTATTAAAAATAAGTGATACAAATTTCTAAAAGATTATTGTTAAAGCAAGTGATACAATTAAAGCACATATCAAATAAATATAAGTAGAAAATATACACGGATGTGTGTCACGAGTTCATCTAATTCAATACCTTAAAATCTTAAAAATTACAAAAGTATCAAAGATAACAAAAATAAAATATGTATTACCAATTCACCAGCAACATTTATCACCACTACGGATGAGCAATAACACTAAAAAATGACACGGTATCGGAACCGTACCGGTACCGACGTGTATCGGTACCGGTTGTTTATACCCGGTACGGTATCGATACTTCAAAATTGATGAGAAAAATAAACGGTGAATTAAATTCGGTACTGGGTCATAATATGGGAATTCTCGAAGTCATTACTGGAATATGAAAACACTATTAAGCACATGAAATGAGTTTGATCGTTGCTTTCTAAAATTCATTTGAAATTGAGAAAATTTTGTAATGGCGTTGTTAGTACTAACTACTAAAAGCATGTACTAACTACTCATTTGAGATTGAGAAATGTTTTTGAAAATCTCTTAGAATGTACATGCTTTTAGTAGTTAGTATGAGAAAATATGTATGAGAAAATTCATTTTTGTCAACATAGTTTTATTTTCTTATTTCCGCATAATTTACAGTAGTTCGTTTTTTCACATTACTTTTACTCTTTTAGTATTGTTTTTTTAACGATGTTGTTTTCAAAATCATTTAAAAAAAGTGATACATAACTATATACTACATTTATTAAACTTTACGGTACACTTTATCAATTTCATACATTTTTAAACCAACTGGTTTAGCTCAGTTGGCCACTAAGGTTCCATTATCTTGGTTTTTTGGGGGAGGATTCCTAAAGGTTTTGGATTCAATATATGTCAATGGACTTTCACGGGAAGCGGATAAGGAGTCTAACATAACTAGGCGGGGGTTCGAAAAAGACATTCTTTCGCTTGGATTTCATTGCACGACTCGACCTACTAACCAATAACATTTGTCGTTCTAAAAAAAATTCACACATTTTTAATAAACATTGTGATACACGTGTATAATATCACATGATCCTTTCTTATTACACATAATATGTTTTGCATTATAGTCGACTGATACCTAAATTTATATTTGACTGTTAAACGTATTGAAACCGACTATCGATCATAATTAAATGATACACATACACCTAGTGCAATGGACACTTTATAGTGTGGGATTAAATTTCTTGATAGTGACACGCTGAATTTTAGTTGTAGTTTTAGTGACACATTACCAAGTTTTAGTTGACATTACAGTGGCACATTATGTTTATCACATTAGTATTTGACACATATGTAGTGACACTTTCAAGTATAGTCACTTACAATCAATTTATTAAGAGTAGTAAATAATGAAAAGCTTATGTAACAATTCTTATTTCTAATCCATAAACAAATCAAGATGAGGAACGATATAGATGTTGTGCAAGATGAATATCATTCTTTTCCAATGGTGGTTGTTAATATGAGCAACACCCAAAATGGCGGAAAATGTCTCAATAGTGAAGAACTTACTCGGTTAAGATACTAAGCATTGACGATTGATGAAAGAAACCGTAAGATATGTGATAGTGGACGAATAGAGGCGTAATATATATACGTCTTTTACTATCTTGATCTCGTAATAATACTAACTTGATCTTGTAACGACGCCGTGAAATCATTGAAAAAGCGGGTGACGCACCAGTGGCCACCTATGGAAAAGTGATACACGGAAAAGACTTTCTGGAATCACGACCTTCCCAAAAATCGTTATACCAACACTGGTCGTTGTTGTCGTCGAAAGTGTAGACTCGGATAGCATCATGGAGATTAAAAACCAACTCTTTACATGCGATTAAAGATTAAGAAAATGTTTAATATTTTATTTTCTAATAGATCGAGGGCATGGATGCAAAAGAGATGGGAGTGACATGTTTATATTTTTTTTTATTTTAACAGAAATGAAATTGACGCCAAGTTGATTTGTAATAGAAAGATGAAAATGAGAATTTGAGGTTATGGGACATTTAATTATAAACGTTATCGAACATGTGAATAATAAGATTACAAAAATGCCTTTAATTATTTTAAAAGTAATTGCATTTATTTTCTAAATAGAAAAAGCTTATTAAAAAAGAATATAGATCATCTTAAATATAATGGACACGTGTCATTCTGTTATTGGTGCTTATTATAACGTATTTTAAGTTGTAACGCACTTGAACGCAAATCTATATATATATATATATATATATATATATATATATATATATATATATATATATATATATATATATATATATATATATATATATATATATATATATATATATATATATATATATATATATATATATATATATATATATATATATATATATATATATATATATATATATATATCTTACCATCATTAATCAAACGGTCATTTTATGTAAATGATCAAGCCTTAAATTACATGTTAAATATTCAAGGTACAGGTTTTTATTGTTCGGCCAATTCAGGGCAATCTATAAATAATTATTAACACATTCTTCTTCTTATAAACAAACAAATAGTCATGAATGATCACAAGCATGAATTTATCAAATTACAGCCTACACACATGATTCACCAAATTTACGGATGCTACATGTGCATTGGTCAATCCAAACGACATCACATGAAACTCATAATGTTTATTACAAGTTCTGGATGTAGTGATTTGAATAGATAATCTTTTTCGCGGATGCGAAGTTGATGATAACCATGCCGAGGATCAAATCTTTAGAACATATGCTAGAACCTTGTAAATGATCGAACAAATCTATCATCATGGGTAGTGGATATAGATTTTGATCATCAATTTACCTAGTTTACGGTAATCCAACAAATATAAGGAATGATAACACCATAGCTCTTCATAATGACGTGTTGGGAATAAATCTATGCTTATTTGTTCCAACCAAAGAAGGATCTACTGAGTATTATTCATATCCTGGTAGGAAGCATGGAAAGATAACAGGTGACAAGGGAAGTGCTGATAAAGGAAGTGACAAGGGAAGTGCAACCAAAGATATTGCTCAAACATTGCTCACTATGGGCAATCAAGAAGAAGCCCCTGCTTCAAAAGTTTCCCCTGCCATTGCTGATCCCACTGCTGTAAGTTTATCCCCTGCTAAGAACATAACTCAAACATTTGTTAGGAAGAACAGAAAGCAACCAGCTCAGAAGGGGATAACAATCAAAGAACCTGCAACTAAAGCAAAACCAGCACCAGCAGTGGATCCAAAAGACAAAGGAAAAGGAATCATGGTGCAACAGCCCAAGAGAAAATACAAGCATCTGACTCCTGAACAGCAGAAGATCCAAGAAGCTCATGATGCACAAGTAGCTCTCAGGCTACAACAAGAGGAAATGGATATGCAGGGTCAAAGGATGGAGAAGATGAGGCCCAAAGATATGCTAAAACAGGTTGAGATTATGCATAGGGAACTAGATGACAGGGTACCTCATGTTGAAGAATTTCTTAATCAATGGGAGAAGGAGTTGAAAAATGCTCCTTTGGAAGACAGGTATGAGTTGACTTGCCTTGTTTACAAATTTCAAACTGAATATCTGGAAAGAAGGGCAATGCAAATTCAGAGTGAAAAGTATAGAACATCAGAGAAAGGGCAACTTGATCACTACATAGTTCTGCTTAAAAGGCATAGAAAGTGGAAGGATGGTGACTTCACAGATATGAGCTTTGAAGCAATAAAAAGAGCAGTCAGACCAGTTCTAAAGTTATATGATGTGGAGGATTGGATGACCATCAACACTCCTGAGGAAGCTGAGTATCTTAGGAGACAAAGTGAAGTGCTACAGAAAGCTAGAGCAACAAAGAAAAGAAAAGCTGGAGAGACTACACAAGCAGGTGCATCATCCCCAGCAGGGGAATCACACCAAGCAGGTGAAAGTGTTCCAGAAGCACTTGAGAAGTCTGTACTTAATGCACAAAGAGCAGCAAAGAGACTCAAGAGAATGGAGCAAGTGGGCATAATCACTAAAGAGTCTCAAGGGCCATCAAATGATGAAATTGACAAACAGTTGATTTTACAGGAAAATGATGAAATCTCACCTAGTGAACTTGGAAAGAAGTTTGCTATTATAGAGTATGTTGTTTATGAACACAAAGGGAGAACTTGGTGGAAGCTTACAAGGGCTGACAATACAGCACAGACATTTCTAAGTCTAGATGTCATGTTTCAAATTTTGGATAGTGAAGACTTAGAAGATCTGTGGAAAATATTAAAGAAAACATTTGCTGCAAAACCTCCTACCATGGATGGTGTTGAGAAGGATTGGGTAATCTGGGAGTGCATGCATAGAATGTATGAACATGAATTATTTGATCCTCTATTTGATGCAGTGAATAAAGGAGATTTGGTGTATTGGAAGCTGTTTACAAATTCTGGGGTTTATGAGGTAGTAATGGAAGGTGTGAGTGTTTATTTACTCAATCATAGGTATTATCCTTTCTCTCAGGAAACCTTGAAGAAGTTAGCACAGGCTAAGTTAATTGTTGATGCCAAAAAGCCTGTTGCTTATGATCTGGTGAGAATGGTTCATAGTCAGATTTGGCCAGAGAGTTTGTAAGCATCCTCATCAACTAGCATTTATTCAGAAACTTGTCTTTAGGGGAAAGCACAAGTTTAGGGGAGGATTGTTGGGAATAAATCTATGCTTATTTGTTTCCCCTGCTAGTTGATTATTCATACCCCTGCTAGAGTAAGTTCCCCCTGCTAAATAACAAAGGCAGGGGGATCCGTTCCCCTGCTGGAGTCAAAGGCCCTGCCGTCAAGATAAACATGGAATAGATCTTTACGCGTTTCAGTTATTATTCCTTAATACTTTCCATAGTTTGTTAGTTGTGATCTTGTACGTGGGTCCTTGCATCTATAAAAGGACTCACTAGGTTAGCATGCATAGTGTGTCTTTCTCATTTCGTTTTTCGTTATTATTACTTTAAGGTTTTGTAAACCCTAATACCACTTTGGGTATTCGTATATCTTTGATATATTAAAGTTCAACGTTTGAATCTCATTTGTTCTTGTGCTAAACATTACATTCCGCATCTTGTTTAGTTACTTTGCTTTGCAAAGTTTCTCTAGTGTTAGATTGAATTCTTTCTCTCTATCACAACCCTTAAACAAGCTATTAAGGTTTAAGATCTGACTTTGGGAACAACAAGTGGTATCAGAGCTTGTTGAGAAACTTTGTCTAAATCAAGAACAAAATCCTTATAGCAAACATGTCTTCAGATTCATCCACAAATAGCAACAACCACAATAACCTCAAGTTACCCATGTTGGATCCTGAAAACTTTGAATTATGGGAATTCAGAATCCAACAATACCTGAAAATGGAACACTATGTTCTCTGGGAGATCATAGAGTTTGGTGATCAATTCAACAAAATGGTGGCTGTTGAAGAAGGCAAGGATGAAGGTGAAAGTTCCAAAGGTAAGGACAAGAAGAAATCTGCTGCTCTATGTGATAAGGAAATACTGGCTAGAAGGCATGATGTCAGGGCTCACAGCTCATTGTTGTTGGCCCTACCTAATAGACATCAACTCAGATTCAGGAAATACAAAACAGCAAAGGAACTATGGGAAGCCATAGGCACAACCTTTGGAGGAAATGAAGCCACAAAGAAGAAGAAGAAGAACCAAATGCTGGATGATTTTGCTTCTTTCAAAGCAATTGGTGATGAATCAATTGGAGCTATTTACAATAGGCTTCAAGACATGGTGGCCCACTTGGAATTCTTTGATATTGAGGTGACAAGAGAGCAGGTGAATACCAGGTTTCTTAACAGCCTCCAGAAAGAATGGTTTGTCTATAAGGCAATCTGGCAGAATAAGGATGACTTGGACAACAAGAATATTGATGATATATACAATAACTTAAAAGTTTTTGAACCTATTGTCAATGAAATGAAGTCAAAAGGGACAATTCCCACCAACTCAAGTGGAGTGGCTGATCCCCCTGCTAACATGGCATTCATATCACAAAGCAGTGGAGTCGCCAAGAACAGTGGAATAGAAGTAGCCCCTGCTACTTATTCCCCTGCTACCAGGTCTGGACCTTCCTATGATGAAGAAAGACCAGCTACATTCAGTCTTGATACTGCATGTGCCTTCATAGCATCCCAAGGGCCACTAGGATCTACAGTGTTACATGAAGATCTGAATCAAATCAGTAAGCAAGCACTAGAAGAATTGGATATCAAGTAGAATATGGCTTTGCTAAGCATGAGAGCCAACATGTTCCACAAGAAGTATGGGAAGAAGATCACAATTAATCCATCTGATGTGGCTGGGTTTGATAAATCAAAAGTTGAATGCTACAATTGTGGCAAGAAGGGTCATTTTGCCAGGGAATGCAGAGGACCTAAGTCTGGAAATAGCCATAGAAAGGATGAGGATTCTGGTGCTAAATCCATGGTAGCAATGTAGGGGATAGATGGAGCAAATGGATGGGACTGGAGTGCTATGACAGAAAGTGTGGAAAGAAATCAAGCTTTGATGGCTGAGGAGAAGGAAGAAGACTTTGCACTTATGGCCATGTCAAGTTCCAGCTCTGACAATGAGGTATATGATGACTCATACTGTACTAAAGCTTGTAGAAAAAATACTGAATCTTTAAATGATCAAATCAGAAAGGTAAAAGCTGACTATATCAATTGTGATAATGATCTTGATAATTACAAACGTGCTTTAGAACAACTAGAGTCCACCATAAGAGAGTATAGGCAAAGAGAAAGTGATTATAGGGATCATATTGTAATTCTAGAAAGAGATGCCAAGGAGAATAACCAATCTATAAATGTTTTAACTGCTGAACTTGAAATTTTCAAAGCTAACCAAAAGATAGATGAGGAAACTGTTGAAAAATTTGGAAAAGCTTCAAAAGATTTAACCAAGGCATTTGAAATTGGTCAATCTCCTAAGGACAAAACAGGGTTTGGAATTAAGAATATGAATGCTACTATACCTCCACCCCCTGCTAACATCCATGCTGCATATCCTAGAAAAGACTTGTCATGGACTGGTCTCCCTTGTTTTGAAAAACAGGATGACATTGAGTTTGACTTGAGTGCTTATATACCTAATAACCTTGATACAGAAGAGTCTCTAGTTAAAACTAGTGTCATTAGGGATGTTAAACAGGAACAGGTTGGCTTAAAGCAAATTGACAACCCTGTTAGATTTTCAAAAGAAGGAAACTCTTCCAAATCTATTGCTAGGCCACAGTCTCCTAAACCTACCATTAAATATGCTGGTATGTACAGGAATGTCAGAGGAAATCAAAGAAATTGGAATGATCAAAAGTCTCATCAATTAGGAAAAGACTTTGTGATCAATACCAAGCCCTGCTTCACATGTGGCAGTTTTGAACACACTTATCAGGAGTGTACGGCACCAATGGAGATGGTGGCTGCAAATCCCTTAAAGGATATGCAACCTAGAGCCATTCTTCTAAATGCAGGGGCAAAATCCTTTTCCCCTGCCAAGTATGTTGCCCCTGCCTTGAGAAATAGAGTAGCTGAGAAATATGTTGCTCCAGCCCTTAGAAAGGAAAATGATGTTCACCCAAAGCCCAACACTTCTGTGACCACCCCAACACCTTATACTGCATATAGATCTGGCCCTAGACCTTACCAACACATGAACAGAGGCCAAAACAAAAGGTGGGTTCCCTCTTCTAAGCATAAGGATTCCCCTGCTAAAACTGGGGTATCCCCTGCTAGAAAAGTTATACCTTCTAGGAACATGGGAAGATGGGGAAAAGCTGTGAAAGCCTCAGCTCGTTGGGTTTGGGCACCCAAAAGGGGTACTCAATCTAATGGTGTATCTCTAGTTTTTGATAAGCTATCCTACATTGATACACGAGGTAGATCCAAGTCTGTAATGGCTTGGGTCCCCAAGAAAAACTAATTTGTTTTTCCTTTTACAGGTGACAAAGAAGACAAGGGATGATAGAGCATATTGGGATAGTGGATGCTCAAGAAGTATGACTGGACACAAAGCTTACTTGTCTAACTTTGTACCCCTGCATGACAATGATGGTGTTTCTTTTGGAGATGGGCATGGAACTATAACAGGAAAAGGAACCATTGTCACAAATGGGATGACTTTTGACAATGTGTACTTGGTGAAGGAACTCAAGTATAATCTCTTCAGTGTGTCACAGATGACTGATAACAAGAATTTTGTCTTGTTTACTGACACTGAATGCTTGGTATTAGGAAAGGAATTTGTCTTACCAGAAGACACTCCAATTGTTCTCAGAACACCAAGACAGAAGAACATGTACACAATTGATCTCAAGGACATCTCTCTCCAAGACAATGAAACATGTTTCATTGCCAAAGCTTCAGCAGATGAATGTAAGAAATGGCATAGAAGACTTGGTCATCTTAATTTCAAGAACATGAACAAACTAGTGAAGCATAATCTGGTTCATGGTCTTCCCTCCAAGTCTTTTGCCACTGAACATACTTGTGCAGCATGTCTGAAAGGGAAGCAACACAGAGCATCTTGCAAGTCAAAAACAAGTATGTCCACCACCAAGCCATTGGAACTACTACATATGGATCTTTTTGGTCCTACTTCTGTGGCAAGTATAATGAAGAAATGGTACTGCTTAGTGATTACTGATGACTTTTCAAGATTTACATGGACATTCTTTCTATTTGAAAAGAGTGACACTGCTGATGTACTCATTGGGTTCATCAATCAAATTGAACTGTCAAAAAGCATGAAGGTAGTTACCATAAGGTCAGACAATGGTGGTGAGTTCAGAAATCAGAAATTGGATTCTTTCTGCATAAACAAAGGCATCAAGAGGCAATTTAGCATTGCTAGAACACCTCAACAGAATGGAGTGGCAGAAAGAAGGAATAGGACACTCATTGAAGCTGCAAGAACTATGCTGTCTGATTCCAAACTTCCAGTTATCTTTTGGGCTGAAGCTGTATCCACTGCTTGCTATGTACAAAACAGGGCCTTGATAGTCAAGGCACACAACAAGACCCCTTATCAGCTGTTTAATGGAAGACCTCCCTTAATTGACTTTTTCAGACCTTTTGGGTGTCATGTTATCATCTTGAACACTATGGACAATCTTGGTAAGTTCAGTGAAAAGGGTGATGATGGATACTTTGTGGGTTATTCCTTAAACAGCAAGGGATATAGGGTATTCAACAAGAAGACAAGCAAAATCACAGAAAATCTTCATGTGAACTTCCTTGAAGACAAACCTGAAGATGTTCAAACAGGTCCTGACTGGTTCTTTGATATAGATGTACTTTCTAAGTCCATGAATTATGTACCTGTTGTCTTGCAGAACACTAACATTTCAGGTACTCAAGAAACAATTGATGCTGAGAAGTCACCTCTGAGGTACATGAATGTACCCTCATTGTTTCCTAGTGAAGCTGATACACAAGAAGATAATTCTGCTTCAGGAAAAGAATAGCCAATCTCATCCCTGCTATGTCTGAAGGCAGTGGAATGGCTGAAAGCAGTGGAATCCTGGATTCCCCTTCTAGAGGAATTGATTCCTCTCTCACAAAGGATCATGATGCTAATGAGAATACTGATGCAGAAAGAGAATCCCCACTCATCTCATCATCTACACTCATAAATGACGGTCCTATCATATCCAGCAGTGGAAACAGAATCATCAGGAGTGGAGGCCCTAGTTATTCAGAGCTTCATTCTGCTCACAAGCACCCATCTTTAGGTCATGCTGTCTCATTTGGAAGTTCCTTTGAGGACTTCTTTCCTAATCAAAATAGCCCCATCAATTCTGATTTGGAAGAAGATGAAACAGAAGTCATCATGCAGCCTACCTATAGAATCAATAAGGATCATCCTATCTCTCAGATCATTGGTGATCCTGAAGCTCCCAGACATACAAGGTATACAGCAGAGGAGCACAGCTTCATTGCTAACATCACCATGAAGTTCAATCATGACAACATGCAATGTTGTCTGTTTACTGCATTTTTGTCCCAAGAAGAGCCAAAGAAGATTTTTCAGGCTTTAAATGACCCAAGCTGGGTTGAAGCTATGCAAGAGGAGCTCTTATAATTTGACATACAAGAGGTTTGGATTCTGGTTGATTGTCCCAAATGGGCAAGGCCTATTGGGACCAAGTGGGTGCTCAGGAACAAAAAGGATGAAAGGGGTATAGTTGTCAGGAACAAGGCAACGTTAGTAGCACAAGGGTATACTCAGGAAGAAGGGATTGATTATGAAGAGGTGTTTGCTCCAGTAGCAAGAATTGAAGCTATTAGATTATTCCTTGCTTATGCCTCATTCATGGACTTCACTGTTTTCCAGATGGATGTGAAAAGTGCTTTCTTATATGGAACCATTGATGAAGAAGTCTATGTCATGCAACCACCAGGGTTTGAAGATCCAGAACATCCTGACAAAGTATACAAAGTGAAAAAGGCCATGTATGGCCTTCACCAAGCTCCCAGAGCCTGTTATGGTACTCTCTCCAAATATCTCCTAGACAATGGATTCAGCAGGGGGAAGATTGATCAGACCCTATTTACTAAGAAACAAAAGGGTGACCTTCTGCTAGTACAAGTCTATGTGGATGACATCATTTTTGGATCAACTAACTCCATGCTTAGCAAAGAGTTTACCAAATTGATGCAGGATAAATTTCAAATGAGTGCTATGGGAGAACTAAACTTCTTTTTGGGGTTACAAGTTCAGCAGCGGAAAGATGGGATATTTATCTCACAAGACAAATATGTAGCTGAGATTGTAAAGAAGTTTGGCATGTCTGATGGGAAGAAGGTGTCCACTCCCATGGACAAGGATCATCCATGGGGCAAGGATGGTCCAGGCAAGCCTATTGATGTCAGGAATTACAGGTCTATGATTGGGTCTCTTATGTATCTCACTACTTCAAGACCTGACATCATGTTTGCAGTCTGCTTATGTGCAAGATACCAGGTGTCACCAACAGAGTGTCACTTATTTGCTGTGAAAAGGATCTTTAGGTATCTAAAATGTCATCCTACCTTAGGACTCTGGTATCCAAAGGAGTCACCATTTGAGCTGATAGCTTATTCAGATAGTGATTATGCTGGTGACAACAATGATAGGAAGTCTACAACAGGGGGATGCCAATTTTTGGGGAGCAGGCTTATATCTTGGCAATGTAAGAAGCAGACTATCATGGCAACATCCACAACTGAAGACTGAGTATGTAGCAGCTGCTGCATGCTGTGGTCAAGTTCTTTGGGTGCAAAATCAATTGCTTGATTATGGGTACAACTTTCTTAAAACCAAGATATTTATTGACAACAACAGCACTATTTGCATCATAAAGAACCCTGTTTTTCATAGCAAAACCAAACACATTGAAATTAGACATCACTTTATCAGAGATTGTTTTGAAAAAGGACTGATTGTCCCTGAGAAAATTGATACAGAACTTAATGTTTCTGATCTTTTAACAAAAGCTTTTGAGGTAGGGAGGTTTCAGTATCTGGTTACAGGTATTGGAATGGTTACTCCTTAAAATCTGATGTCTATTTTTGTCATGTGTAATCAGGGTTACTTCATTGCTGTTGTTGTATAATTGTTAGTCACTTTTACCATTTCTTTCATTCCACTGCTTTTTAACACTGATTCCCCTGCTTGGGGTTCATTCCCCTGCCAAGAGACTTTTTCTCTTAAGCTGGGTGTGTTCTGTTTACAAAAGTGGTTTTATGTGGTTTTAGACTAACAATGCAGAGGTTCATATTGGTGCATACTACTCTCCTTGGTGGATCAGGTATATACTCTATGTTTCAGGGGAGGTTAGGTCAAACCTTTAGGATTCAGGGTATTCTTAGAATGCTCATATATGATCTTAGATCATATCCATTGGTGAGTGGGGGTTCAGGGTAATGATGACCTGCTGCACAGCTTGTCTAAACTCTGAAACCTTGAGGCACTGTAGTGTGTGTTTGCATTTCTTTATTCAAGCAGCTTGCTGTTCAAAATACAGATGTGTGGCACACATTGCCAAGACTAACTAACCATAGGTAAGGGACAAGGTTGGGATGGTGACTGGGGTATGCATGATTTCTTGGGATTACCTGGTGTAGGGGGGCTTATGTATTAACTTTTTGTTTTGGGACCATTGCTGAATAGAGGACTCTTGAGATTCTATGTATCTATCTTGTGTATACAAGTGTGTGCATTTGAGCAGAGCTAGTTAGCATTAGTCCCTTCATGACTAGTTTAATACCCCTAGGAAAGTTTCCCCTGCTTTTATTTTTTATTCCCCTGCCTTCACAACATTCCCCTGTTTGACTTTTGACCGACAATACCGTTACCCTGTTCATAGCCGTTGGGCCTGCTTGCATAAATTTTGGTTAGGGAATATTTTATTTTTTTTTTAAAGATATTTAAGGCGCTTTCTTAGCTGATTGGTAATCTTTTCCTTCTATTTCAAATATATTATTTTTTTATCAAGATTTATTCTTGATATTTTTGCAATTTGAAAATTTTGGTCCAATCACAGCTCTTCAATTCGCCTATATAAACTTAATTCCCTTTACCAGCAGGTTCACAAATCTCTTTCGACCTAATCCCACTTACCTCCCATCTCTATAAACCTTTAAACTATTTTTCAAATTCATCATGACTCTTAAAATTGCTCCTAATCATAACCAAATTGCTTTGCTTCATGATGAACCAGCCGAGTTTGCTGAGGCTGTGGCCTTTGTAAAGTCCTCGTACTTCAAAGTGGCCCTTCTCATCAATCCTCGCATTTATACCTCACACATTCAACAGTTCTGGTCTAAAGCCATGACCAAAACAGTGAATGGAGAGGTCATAATACAAAGCACAGTCGATGGTCATTCCAAGGTAATCACACTTGCCTCCATTAGGGAGAATCTTCTCCTTGATGATGAGGATGGAATAACCAACTTTTCTGAGGCTGAAATTTTTGAAGGTCTTGAAAAATTGGGGTATAAACTTTCTGAAAATCAAAAATTAAAATTTGCTAAAGGCCAGTTTGCCCCTCATTGGAAACTTTTGATTCATACTATTATGCAATGTTTGTCACCCAAAACCACTGCTTTTAATGAAGTTGGTAGTGAGATAGCTTCTGCCCTGATCTGCTTTGCAACAGGAAGGAAGTATTGTTTTTCTCAAATGATTTTTAAAGGCATGGTTAAAAATGTTTCAAGCACCTCAAAGTTTTGTATGTATCCAAGGTTTATAGAAGTTTTGCTGAATATGAGTGATCATGGCCCATTACACACAGAAACTATTTTTCAGCAACCAAACACACAACCAAACTTTTCACCACATTACTTGCACCATCACCTTTGTTCTCTGGCAGAAATATTCCATTCACTTCAATCATGCTAGACCAAATCAGACGGGAAGAAGCCAAACATCAAACAGCCATAAATCCACCTGCTGAATCCCCTGCCAAGAACCTACCACCTGCTGAATCCCCTGCCAAGAACCTACCACCTGCTGATCCACACCAAGAAAGGCGTTCAAAATCCAGGTTTGCCAGGTCTCCCTTGCCTGGTGAATCTTCACAAGCAGCAGAGAGGAGAGTCTCCAAGAGTTTGGAGCAACCTGGGGGTTTGGCTGCCACTACTGTCTCATCCTCAAAGGGTGAGCAGGATAGTGACACCATCAATAAGTCCTCTCCCCCACTCCATGATATCCAACAAGGGGAGCAATCCCCTTCTAGGATTGAGAGCAGTATGAAACCTTTGACAAACTTGGAATTGACGAAAATGTGCATGAGCCTGAAAAGGCAGAATGCACAACTTGTACAAGATGTCAAAAAGCAAGGTCTGGTTATCTCTCATTTAGAAACCAGACTTGCTACTCTTGAGGGGAGGAGAAAGCCCAGACTGATTCTTTCCACAGATGAGGATGCTTCCAAAGGGGAGGAAATTCCAACCAAAGAAGGATCTACTGAGTATTATTCATATCCTGGTAGGGAGCATGGAAAGATAACAGGTGACAAGGGAAGTGCTGATAAAGGAAGTGACAAGGGAAGTGCAACCAAAGATATTGCTCAAACATTGCTCACTATGGGCAATCAAGCAGAAGCCCCTGCTTCAAAAGTTTCCCCTGCCATTGCTGATCCCACTGCTGTAAGTTTATCCCCTGCTAAGAACATAACTCAAACATTTGTTAGGAAGAACAGAAAGCAACCAGCTCAGAAGGGGATAACAATCAAAGAACCTGCAACTAAAGCAAAACCAGCACCAACAGTGGATCCAAAAGACAAAGGAAAAGGAATCATGGTGCAACAGCCCAAGAGAAAATACAAGCATCTGACTCCTGAACAGCAGAAGATCCAAGAAGCTCATGATGCACAAGTAGCTCTCAGGCTACAACAAGAGGAAATGGATATGCAGGATCAAAGGATGGAGAAGATGAGTCCCAAAGATATGCTAAAACAGGTTGAGATTATGCATAGGGAACTAGATGACAGGGTACCTCATGTTGAAGAATTTCTTAATCAATGGGAGAAGGAGTTGAAAAATGCTCCTTTGGAAGACAGGTATGAGTTGACTTGCCTTGTTTACAAATTTCAAACTGAATATCTGGAAAGAAGGGCAATGCAAATTCAGAGTGAAAAGTATAGAACATCAGAGAAAGGGCAACTTGATCACTACAAAGTTCTGCTTAAAAGGCATAGAAAGTGGAAGGATGGCGACTTCACAGATATGAGCTTTGAAGCAATAAAAAGAGCAGTCAGACCAGTTCTAAAGTTATATGATGTGGAGGACTGGATGACCATCAACACTCCTGAGGAAGCTGAGTATCTTAGGAGACAAAGTGAAGTGCTACAGAAAGCTAGAGCAACAAAGAAAAGAAAAGCTGGAGAGACTACACAAGCAGGTGCATCATCCCCAGAAGGGGAATCACACCAAGCAGGTGAAAGTGTTCCAGAAGCACTTGAGAAGTCTGTACTTAATGCACAAAGAGCAGCAAAGAGACTCAAGAGAATGGAGCAAGTGGGCATAATCACTAAAGAGTCTCAAGGGCCATCAAATGATGAAATTGACAAACAGCTGATTTTACAGGAAAATGATGAAATCTCACCTAGTGAACTTGGAAAGAAGTTTGCTATTATAGAGTATGCTGTTTATGAACACAAAGGGAGAACTTGGTGGAAGCTTACAAGGGCTGACAATACAGCACAGACATTTCTAAGTCTAGATGTCATGTTTCAAATTTTGGATAGTGAAGACTTAGAAGATCTGTGGAAAATATTGAAGAAAACATTTGCTGCGAAACCTCCTACCATGGATGGTGTTGAGAAGGATTGGGTAATCTGGGAGTGCATGCATAGAATGTATGAACATGAATTATTTGATCCTCTATTTGATGCAGTGAATAAAGGAGATTTGGTGTATTGGAAGCTGTTTACAAATTCTGGGGTTTATGAGGTAGTAATGGAAGGTGTGAGTGTTTATTTACTCAATCATAGGTATTATCCTTTCTCTCAAGAAACCTTGAAGAAGTTAGCACAGGCTAAGTTAATTGTTGATGCCAAAAAGCCTGTTGCTTATGATCTGGTGAGAATGGTTCATAGTCAGATTTGGCCAGAGAGTTTGTAAGCATCCTCATCAACTAGCATTTATTCAGAAACTTGTCTTTAGGGGAAAGCACAAGTTTAGGGGAGGATTGTTGGGAATAAATCTATGCTTATTTGTTTCCCCTGCTAGTTGATTATTCATACCCCTGCTAGAGTAAGTTCCCCCTGCTAAATAACAAAGGCAGGGGGATCCGTTCCCGTGCTGGAGTCAAAGGCCCTGCCATCAAGATAAACATGGAATAGATCTTTACGCGTTTCAGTTATTATTCCTTAATACTTTCCATAGTTTGTTAGTAGTGATCTTGTACGTGGGTCCTTGCATCTATAAAAGGACTCACTAGGTTAGCATGCATAGTGTGTCTTTCTCATTTCGTTTTTCATTATTATTACTTTAAGGTTTTGTAAACCCTAATACCACTTTGGGTATTCGTATATCTTTGATATATTAAAGTTCAACGTTTGAATCTCATTTGTTCTTGTGCTAAACATTACATTCCGCATCTTGTTTAGTTACTTTGCTTTGCAAAGTTTCTCTAGTGTTAGATTGAATTCTTTCTCTCTATCACAACCCTTAAACAAGCTATTAAGGTTTAAGATCTGACTTTGGGAACAACATGACGAGCTCGGTAGACTAAAATCTTTCTCCTACAACTCTCTCAGTTGTACGGTAATTCCTTTAATTCAGATGGTGCTGACGTATAATGCACACGCCACAGGTGCAGCACCAGGAATATAATCAATACCAAATTCAACCTGCCTTAATGGCAAAAGTCTAGGTAATTCATCAGCAAATACCTCCTAAAATTTCAAATAACAGAAACATCTTTTAATAAGTTCACTTTAAGTTCTTTCTAGATTATATTATCTATATCTAGTTCATAACCATTCATGGTAAAATTTCATGTCTAAATGCAAGATATGGTCATCCATCAAGAATTATTTAGATCACCTTTGATAATCAACATCTTATCATTTAGGGGAATTCTATTCGAGTTCCCATCAATTAAGACAATGTCGTCATGTCATAATCAATCAATCCATTCTACTGGCACTATCAACTTTTCAGTTTTATTGTCGTCGATAAGATGTGAACTTCTAAAAATACTAATAATAACTCATAATCCTTCACAATTCAAGGATATCTGGAGACATAACTAACCTTAAAAGAGTAACGTCAACGCATAATCTACGCGAGAGAATTTCAAATCAGATACAGACGAAAAAATTTAATGAATATGAATATATCCCATGTTTTCATAATTTGAGTACGCATTCGAAAGCTCCTCGGATCGTTACCCAGGTCATTCAAATGAAATCAAATCAAAAGAAATATTAGGAACGTCGATACATCCAGTCGGGTATCAACACTTGGTAATCAGATATTTTTCCAAAGAATCTCACCTACGGAAGAATTGGACAGAAAGGAATATCAATTTGTCAAATAAGACAATTTCCACAGATGAGTAAATTCGATTCAGAAGAATAAATAGTACGGGCACATATGTAGGTGTCCCTAACAATATGTCCCTATTTTGCACTTCTTGCAGATCTCATAATTTTTAATCTTTTCATAACTTCAAAGAAAATGTAGTGTTTATTAGCAATTTCATGGTGACTACTAATCAGCCTTGCATGGTCCCTTCCAAATTGTATGTAGGCGCGCAACTATATACAATTTCAAGATTAACGATGCAATACTCAGTTCATCAAAACTTTGTCATCATGTTTAAAATATATATATTCATGCTTAATTCTGGAATAAGAATGAAAATGAATTTACAGAGATGTTCTTTATCATGGAAACAATTAAGTTTTCTAAGATGTTTCATAAAAAACTTCATCTCGATAACGATTATTTATAAATCTCACTTTAAATAATCCTTATGGTGATGAAAATTCAATTTTTCTCAAAGAATACTATTTTATCTTATAAAAACAATGAGTGATCTGCAAAAGAGTGATGAAAAGTTATTCACCAAGAACTAACTACAATATAATAGGAAATGAGCTTAGCCAAATAATCATGAGGTTCATGACCTCGATGGCAGTCAAAAAGAATAATCCACAACGTGACTCAAGTCGAGATGAGTACTTGTTCAATGGTCGCATCACTAATGCGAACATTAAGATGAAGCGATAAAGGATAGATAAAATGGATACATGTAGAATTTAGAAATCAAAGGTAGTCTTTTCATTAATCACAAACAAGTCAAAATTGTACTGTAACACATTACGTGTCACTATGTCATACAATTCCAAGAACTCATCCTACCAACTGATGTCTCAGTTAAGTTAGGGATTATTTTTAAAAGATACCACAATGAATACTAATCTACAAGAGTCATTAGGTGTTCCACATGTCCCAAAAGATCCATCGGTCCTAATTCAGAAGAAGTTTTCTTCTATTTATTTCTTGGACACTGGGCATCCTCGTCAGTGGATAACGGCCTAGGAACAAGCCTTAACACAATCTAACATTCATTTTAAACCTTATATTTCAATCACAGGACTTAATGACTTCCTCTTAACAATATTATATTTCATGCGAGTTAAATTTTACTTTATTCAAGTTTTCAGTCAACCTATACTCAATTCGATATCCTACCTCATTTTCCAATACTTTCAACCTTATTCATAAACCTTAAAAAGGGCAATAAAAGCTCGATATGAACAACACTTAATTTCTAATCCTATAGCTCTTAGAACAATAGTTATTAAAAGAGTCACTAGTATGAAACGACTCGATCATTCAATTAGACTTCTCGGAAATGTACTAGTGGCATGAGGCTTTTGGGTAATGGTTCCAATTACAGCCTCAAGTGCAACATTCACCCTTTCGATTTCAAATTTAAGAATTGGGTGACAACGAATTAGATGACACCTTTTCAGGTGGTAACGTTTTATCAAACTCCACTCTATAAGGAAAGATCGTCATGACATCGATATCAGATTTAATCTCGCCAGTTCTTCTTCAATATCACAATCAACTAATATCTACATTTCTACGAATATCAACCATTTTGTTAGGATCATAAATATCCACAACTTGGTTTAGATCTAGAATAGCTATATCTTGTTACGTCGTTTAATAATAAAGCATTTCCATTCATAAATATCAAATTTACATAGGTCCCAAGTCATATTATTTCATACAATTTTTACAAAGCATTTGAATGGAAATTATTATTTAAGTGCGGGCCATGAATTCTTGTTGTCTTCCCGAGAATTACCTTCAAGTACCTGAGATAAAACATGTTAAAAGAAAAGGTCAGCGAAAACGCCGAGTGAATTCATAGAGTTTAATGAAATCCATCAATATAACATCGGTATAAAATTATTACCGAAAACCATTTTGTACAAACCTTTGTAATGGGCCATAAAATAGGCCAAAAACATTTTATACAAATCCTTGTCAAAATCATAATATAGGTTGTTACCTTCAAAACCATTATACGAACCAATGTCGTAAAAACATCATACAATACGTTTCATAACGTTGTATAAAGTTAAATAAAAACCGTATATGGATATGGTTATATAAAACCAAAACACGAACATAATATCAATAATAAGACCCTGTATTGCTAGTCAGGCAATATATTGTAATTCAATGCATAAAGCAGTATTTTCGTTATTTGGATTATTATAAGCCGCATGACATTGTTACCTTACTACAACAAACAACGGGTAGCTAGCCTGAAACTCAATTTGCCCATCTAAGTTAGCGTGTCGTCACAAAAATCACGCTATGGAAATCTTCTCATACATAAATTCGCTTACCAATCAATATGGCACGACGGGGATTAACCGTCAAGGCGCGAACTGGGGTGATCGTCCCCAAATAGTACGATTATATGAATAAGCGTCTACCAAATCCCGGTAGTTCACAATTCATGCTAATGGGACTTTTAGGGACATAACCTAACTTTAATAATCTATTTTATTTCATACATCGAGTCATATAATCATTCATCGGGTCATACAATCATTCGGGTCCAAATCAATAAACAAACAATCGGCACAAATGGTGTCCTATTTTATCAAAACTAACATGTTATCTCCCTCGCGGGTTTATAAAACATTTCATAAAAACATTTAAAAGAGTGCGAGGCTATGAACTCACGTTGATGTGGGAAGGCGGTTATCGGTGATTTGGATGTACGGTACGTGCTTCAATCACGGAAACCTACAAAAATAATACTTGTCTTAGACTCTTGCCCAATGACTTTATAAAAATAACAATTATGTATACATATGATGATTTTATATATATGATGATCAAGTGGGTTTATACATTTTCATTTACTCATTTTAGTGTTGTGTATTGGTAATTTTTATACTAGTTACACTAGCTCAACTTGTTTACATTTTGGAGGTCCAATAGGCCCATTACAAGCCCAATACTTTTCATTAGCCCAATTATACTTTTATTATCAGTATTATTCATTACATGTTGGGCCCAAATGGGTTAAGCCCAATAAGTAAGTTTATAAGTGTTTTACCAACTAGTCGGGTTTATAGTCCAATAAGGCTACTTTGGCCCGTTAATGTCTATATGTTGTAAAGCTCGGGTTTTATCGATTTTTACTTGTTATATAAGTTCATATATCAGTATGTGAGTATATAAAAGTTTACATTAGACGGGTCCGACCGTCTGTGTTTTATTTGACAAAAACGTTAATCTTTTCGGTTTTAGCCGAAAAGACGTAAAACTTAGGTATATAGTTTTATAACTTGGAAAAACATTTTTACTTGTAATTTATATAATGTACCCATTTTAATATCAATATATATATATGTAACTCTTTATTTATAATTTTTATCAACTAGTGGGTTTTATATATATATATTTTATATAAATTTTTGAGTGCTTATATTATATATATTTATATGCAAAATCAGTCCCAAATTTTAGGTACACTAAAATGTCCATTTCTAGAGTTATATAATGCGATAGGACCTCAAATTTTTATGACAGAAACTACATGATACGTGCTTCATTTTATTCCATTATAGCTACTGATGAATCAACCTCTAAATATTTTAATAAATTCGTCCAAAACAGTGTAGGCAGATTTGCACTCTAAACTTGTTTTGATCATATCTCACTCATTTTGATGATTACATTGCATGGCCAACTCTCACATGTGTATAACACCTAATAATTACTGTAAATTGATTCTACTATTCCATTTTATCATTTTATCATTTGGTTACTTACTGTTTTTATACAGCCATCATATTAAGGAAGATTTTAACCATTTTACATGTGGTTTTCCATCTTTTTACCCATGTTTATCAACACCAAATCCCCACATAATAATTTTATCATCATTCATCATCATATACATATACATAAATAAAGAAAATACAAGATTACAAAATCAAAATAACAAGAAGGATAGGAAGAACAATCTCTATACCACCAATAGTGATGAAAAGGTGAGGTTGATGATGAACAAGACTTGGTTCTTGTTATCAAATCTTCAACTTTAGCAAGGCAACTTCTTGGATACTTTGGATGGATGAACACCTCCATGAAATCAGCCCTTTAACCTAATGAAAACTCCTTTTCATAAGTTAGGATCACCTCCAATCTTCATATCTTCAAAAGGACATCATCATATGTGGAAATAACATGAGATTTTATGGTTGAATTTGATCAATATGGGTGTTTTATGGTGATATGGGACGAATTTTAGAGAGAGAGGAGAGGAGATAATGAGTGGTATTGCATGTATGTGTTCTGTGAGAAATGGTTTTGGTGTTGGATAGTTTTGAGGTGGAGTAGCTAACTTGGTCAAGTTAGCTTAGACATGTGTAACTTTGTTAGTTACAAGTTTGACACCTAAGGGTGTTGGTGTCTTTGTTTGGCCGGTTATGAGTGGGGGTGGGGCAAGATTTATCTTGTCTCATCCCCATTTAATTATGGGTAATCCTCGATTCTAGTTTCCTTGATTTGCGTGCCCTCGGGTCGTTTTACGAAAAATGTTTTTATAATTTATGAATCAACGGCACAAAAAGAATCTAATAAAAATTCTCTCATGAAAAACAGAGTTCAAAAACGTAAATACGTAATCCTAAGGTTTCCGGTTTAGTCGTAAAGGACGTTAAATTATAATCGTAAGTCCTAATCTCTTCTCATAAATTTGTGAGTTTATGAACCAACTCAAATTTAAAATCCCAAAAAAAATAATATTCGCGGATAAATTTATTTCCTGAAGTGTCGGACTGTCACCAAAGACGGTGTATGTAAACGTAAGCACGTAACGTAGAATCCTCCGGTTTAGACGTAGTCGATGCTACTTCAAGATGTAAATCCAAATTTCTTCCCATAAATGAGTAAGTTCAAAATATAACATTAAAATAATGTTTTTAAATTATACTTAAGAATAAAATATCAACCATAAATTGACGGATTGTCACAGAGTGAATTTCATTTGATTAAAGATTGTGATTTTTATTACAAACATTCTTTTGTTTATCAAGCATTTCCTGCTCCTGGTCCACCAGGAGTTGTTCCATATTCTTCTAGAAGACTAAACCCATGTGCCCAATCTTTTTCTTCTTCTAGAAGGACCTCTCCATTAACTTCTGATCATTGGAGAAACACTGGGTTACTACCAAATAGACCAACCAGCAACTATTTTCAGACTTTTAATCCGAATTATGCAATTAATTTAGACCACATGTATTTTGGGTTGGGAAATCTGGGTACTGCTGTTAAGCCCTCTGCAGGTTGTTCTTGGTCAAACAATAACACCTGTATGATGAATAGGCAACCTAAGAACAACGGTGGATCTCATCAATCTTCTTGGCTATCTACTAAAGATCCACAAGGCAGGCTCAAACCTGCAAAGGTTTGGGTCCCCTTAAGACACTAACTCTTGCATATATCTTATCTTGTTGTTGTAGGTTACTCCATACCAAGATCCTACTCTAGGAATTGTTGATAGTGGATGCTCTAGGAGCATGACAGGAAATAAAAGTCTTCTATCTAACTTTGTACCATTTCAAGGCGGAAAGGTCTATTTTGGAGGAGGTGAAGGAAGGATCACTGGCAAAGGAACGATTCAGACACCTAATCTTAACTTTGAGCAGGTCTACTATGTGGAAGCACTTCAACACTTCAACTTGATATCTGTCTCTCAGATTTGTGACAAGAAGCAGTTTGTCCTCTTTACGGATACTGATGCACTAGTGTTATCCAAAGACTTTAAACTCCCGGATGACTCACAGGTTCTGCTTAGAATCCCTAGAAGACACAACCTCTATAGTATCAAGCTGAATGAAGTCAATCCTACTGGTCAACTAGCATGTTTGGTTGCTAAAGCCTCAGAAGATGAAGCCACTAAATGGCACAAATGGATGGGACATGTGAACTTCAAGACCATTCACAAATTAGCAAATCTGAAGTTGGTCTCTGGTTTACCTCCCAAAACTTTCAGAAATGATATCAATTGCCTTGCATGCAGCAAAGGCAAAAAACATAAAGCATCCTTGAAGGCCATTACTGCTCTCAGCCTTATAACTGAACCATTGTAGCTACTACACATGGATTTATTTGGTCCTACCTCTATTAGGAGCATTGACCATAAACAATTCTACCTTGTGGTAACTGATGGGTACAGAAGGTTCATGTGGGTTTTCTTCATGGCTGCCAAGAGTGACACCTACTCAATTCTCAAGGACTTTATTACACTAATTGAGAATCAGTTGTCCAAGAAGGTTAAAGGTATCCGATGTGATAATGGAACAGAATTCAAAAATGCAGACCTCATAGCACTTTGTAATTCGAAAGGTATCAAAAGAGATTATAGTGCAGCAAGAACTCCTCAACAGAATGGCGTGGCAGAAAGAAAGAACAGGACTCTAATAGAAGCTGCGAGAACAATGCTTGCCGATTCCAAGCTTCCAACCATGTTTTGGACAGAAGCTGTCAATACTGCAAGTTATGTTTTGAATAGAGTTTCTATTACTAATCCTCACAAGAAGACTCCCTATGAGCTACTCACAGCTAAAATACCAAATATTGCTCATTTGAAGCCATTTGGGTGTCCTTTCACCATTCTGAATACGAGTGACTATTCGGGAAATTTGATGGCAAGGCAGATGAAGGATACATTGTGGGACATTCAGCTCACTCATGGGCTTATCGTGTCTACAATCTCCAAGCCAAGCGAGTAACTGAAACTATTAATCTCAGGTATTTTGAGGAGAGATGTCAAACATACAAGGCAAGGGTCCTGAATGGTATTTTGATCTTGATTATCTTAGTGATTCATTGGGATATTTTCGTTTCAAAACTAACCATGATGTAGGTCCACAAGTGTTTGCAACTTCTAGTGCAGGTGCTCATTCTAGTTTTTTAGACTCAGATGAAGAGGATGATATTTTTCGTTCCATCCTATTCCACCACAGTCTCTCCTACTGCCAATACTACTCCAAGTGATGCTACTCCATCAGACATTTTGGACACACAAGGAGCTCTTGACACATTCCTCAAGCAACAACAAGATGCTACTACAACTGCTGCTCAAGGTGGCTTTGAGTTTCCTTTGAATCCATATGCTGACAAAGCTACTCCAAGTACTCCAATTGTTACTCCTAGTGCTAGTTTAACACCTATTGGTAGTCCGGCTAGTGATCCCACTTCCTCTACTTGATTCTCTGGTCCTTCTGACCTGGGAAACTTTCAAAAGAAGTCTTCTACTAAGCTGGATGATATTCATAAGCAACCAATAGATGGTATTTTCGACTCTACTTCATATGATGATGATTTTCTTGGGGATCTTAATAACTTGGCACCAGAAGTGGAAGTAGCTTCCAATCAAGTACTGCATTCACACAAAGACCATCCTACTACTCAAATAATTGGAGATCCTGGTTCTATTGTCAAGACTCGCAGAATGCATAAGAAAGCAACGTTTGATCATCATGCTCTTGTGAGCTATATTGAGGACCAAAAGCGTAATAATCATACGGACTTTCAACACTGTTTGTTTGCTTGTTTTCTGTCACAGGTGGAACCTAGATCAGTCTCTCATGCTCTTGAGGATCAAAGTTGGCTGGAGGCTATGCAGGAGGAGATGCAGCAGTTCTTGTTTCAGAATGTTTGGATCCTAGTTGACTTGCCAGATGGAAAGACAGCAATTGGTACCAAATGGATTCTCAAAAACAAGAAAGATGCAAGGGGTATTGTGGTGAGAAATAAGGCAAGGTTGGTTGCACAAGGTCACACACAACTTGAAGGCATTGACTACACTGAAGTTTTTGCTCCTGTTGCTAGGATTAAGGTCATTCGTCTGTTTTTGGCTTTTGCTTCTTATGTGGGCTTTACGGTTTTTTAGATGGATGTCAAGAGTGCATTTCTCTATGGCCAGATTGATGAGGAAGTTTATGTCACTCAACCTAAGGGCTTTGTAGATCCACTTCATCCCAAGAAAGTTTACAAGGTGGTTAAAGCTCTCTATGGACTTCATCAGGCTCCTAGAGCTTGGTATGAGCGTCTTTCCACTTTCTTGTTGAAACATGGATATAGAAGAGGCACAATTGACAAAACACTATTTCTTAAGAGGAATACCAAGGACATTATCCTTGTTCAGGTATATGTTGATGACATTATCTTTGGGTATACTAAGAAGGAATGGTGTGATGAGTTTGAACAACTGATGAAGGGCGAATTTCAGATGAGTGCTATGGGAGAGCTTACATTTTTCCTTAGCCTTCAGGTCAAGCAACAGTCGGATGGAATCTTCATAAGTCAAGATAAATATGTTCATGAGATCCTTCAGAAGTTTGATATGGATCCTCTTAGACCAGCAGCAACACCTTATGAAGTCACTAAGGTCAAACTCAAGAATGAGCCAGATCCTCCGGTCAATGTTCACATGTACAGGTCCATGATTGGCTCACTCATGTATTTGACTGCATCACGTCCGGATATTATGTTTGCAGTGAGTGCTTGTTCTAGACATCAGGTGGCTCCAACGGTTTCTAACTTGAATGCAGTCAAGAAGATTTTCAAGTACATCAAGGCTCAACCCAAGCTAGGCTTGTGGTATCCTAGAGAATCACCTTTTGTTCTTGAAGCATATAGTGATAGTGACTATGCAGGTGCTAATAATGATAGAAAGTCTACTACTGGTGGTTGTCAGTTTTTGGGTCGAAGACTTATCTCATGGCAATGTAAGAAACAGACGATAGTAGCTACTTCTTCAACAGAAGCTGAATATGTCGCGGCTGCTAGTTGTTGTGGACAAGTCTTGTGGATACAAAATCAGATGCTTGATTATGGGTTCAACTTTATGAACACCAAAATTTTCATTGGCAATCAAAGCACTATCTGCATTGTGAAGAATCCTGTTTTCATCAACGTACAAAACATATTGAAATTAGGCACCACTTTATCAGGGATGCCAATGAGAAGAAGTTGATACAGGTTCTTAAGGTTCATACGGATGATAATGTTGCTGATCTATTGACTAAAGCCTTTGATGGTCCCCGGTTCAACCACTTGGTGGTTCACATTGGTATGGTCAATCCTTGAGACCTAGGATTGAGGGGAGGCTAAGCCTAAGGGGAGGCTTAGTGTAAATATTTACTTGCACAGATTAACATATTGGTAGTTTTTAACAACAGATTGTATGGGTATTTGCAGTGTGTGCCACTTCTAGTAGAGGATTTTGGTCACTTCTGGTGGTAATCTTCAACTTCTAGTGGATAAAAATCCTTCCTTGTTATTGATGGTTGGCTTCTAGTCTTGGTTTGGGTCACTGTTCACTTCGTTGACTTATGTTGACCACATTGTGCTTCTAGTGTTGACCCTTATGTGTTTTGACTTTTAGTCAACGCAAGTTACTTCTGGTGTATATCCTATTATTTAACTTTGGTAACTGGGATTTTCAAATAAAGTTATAAGGGGCAAGTGGTTACTTTTGCATTAACTGCCTAATTTGACAAGGCAACCCACAATATTAGAGGTCAATGAACAGTTACAAGACGATTATTTATGGCCAATTACCCCCCTTGACTCATTCATCCCAACCATAACACACACACACGCTCCTACTCTCTCAATATCTAATCAATCACCTTCCATCACTTCCAATCATCATCAATGGCTGCTGATAGGTGTGAAAACACCCATCCTTTTACCACTTATTTCCAATAAAAACAAGACCAAAACGTGTATTTTATGTCGTAAAAGTCAGAATTATGCGGTTTGTGTTTTTATTGTGTTTTAGGACCAAAAGATGAAAAAGGAAGAAAACACGGGCTTTCACGGGCTTTTATCAAAGAAAACGGGAAAAGACGAAGTCAAAAGATCAAGAGTGCTTAAAGAACGGATGTCCAAGACCTATTCTGAAGATTCATCGAAGAACAAGTCTAAAGACGGAAGTTTAATGAAGTCGAAGAACTCGAGTCTTAATAAATGAAGAAATGTTAAGACGAGTTTAATTAATCCCGAGATGACATCGAGAAAGACAAAAGAATTAAATCGAGTCGAGAAGAAAAGAAAGAAGAAAGCACCACACATGCCTCCCACTTCCCTATAAATACCCTCCTAATCACATTAGGAGGGGGTTAGCTAGTTTTTATTTTTAAGTTTCTTTCTAGTTTTTAGAGAGAGAAAGTCTTAAACTTTCTCTCACTAAACTTTTCATTTTTTTCTTCTTCCAAGCTTTCATTAATCTTTGTATTGGAGTTCATTTTAATCAAGAGTTAAGTTTTTATGATCTTTAATCTCATTCTACATTTCTTGGTACTTTATCTTTGATCCGAATTACACATTTCATTCGTATGACTTTTTGTGTTTTCATGAGTAAAGGATTGATCTTCTTGGTTTACACATAAGTTCTTACACGTTTAGGCCATAAGCTCGTAATGCTTATTGGCTTATTTCGAGTATAGATTATTGATTTTCGGATTTTGCAAAAGGTTTTAGTAAGTTTAAAGTTAATTCCATAAAGTTTTGATCTTTCATGTTTTAGAAGTCATTAAATTTAAGCTTTTTGAATTGTTCAAGATCCGGTTAGAATAGCTTATTGCATTTGCTTATTGAGTTTCACTCTTGCCACCAATTTCGGAAACTGTTGCCTTCCATCGCAATACAAGGGTTTTTCTACACATTCCGATAGATTTGGTGCTTTGATCGCAATAACCCAATAGGGTTCTACTTTGCGATCGGTTGGATTTTCCCCCTTATTCCGATCTGGGTTGCGATTGCTCATTGCGATCGCACATTCCGACGGGATCAAGGTCTTGGTTAAGACGAAGTGCTGCCCATTTTTCGATAGCATCATTGCGATAGATTTACATTGCCACAGCAACATTCCGATAGAGGCTCATTGCGATAGAATTGACCTTGATTATTCCGATGGGTATTAACATGAATTATTCAGATGACCTTTTTATTTATTCCGATGGTTGCTATTTTGGTGTATTCCGATGGGCATGATTTGCTTTATTCCGATTGACTAAGTTTCTAAGTTTTTAAGTTTTACAAAGTTTTAAGTTTTAAGTATTTTCATAAATTAACTTTAAGTTTAATTTTGTCAAAGCTTTAAATTTACTCAACGACACTTACTTATTTGCTCGTAGTTAAAATTAGACAAACAAACCAAACCATTCTCTTGTTCACCAAAAGACGATTGAGTCGCACTCTTAACCAATAGTCAATTCGAAAAAGATCGGAACAACGAATTTTCATACGAGGGGTAAAAACCAAGTATTAAATGGCGCCGCTGCCGGCTCTTTTCGTTACGATTAAAGGTTTTTAGTGAGAGACGCATTGAATTTTGGGATCCGTTCTTTGAACGTTATTTTCCTTGCTTAAAAATTTTTCAAAAACCCTAAAAAAAATATAAAACTCTTCAAAAATACAAAAACATTGAAAAATCATAAAAGCAATTCTTTTCCAAAGGTTTTGCACCAAAAAGATTATTTAGATATTCTCTCTGTGTATATTTTTCTTCTGCAGGTGTATGCGTACTAGATCTTAGAATTATTCTGAGCCCGAGACTCGTGAAGATTTAGATATGGCTGGTGTTAATAACAACAATAATAACCCACCTCTACCCAATTTGAATAACAACAACAACAACAACAACAATGTCCACCTACCTGATTTACGGACAATGGAGGAATTGTGTCAACAAACCATGAACGGACGCGGAGGGCCGATTGCGCCGATGCACGTCACGGCTCAGGAGTTTTCGTTGAAGCATCACATGATCCAACAAGTGCAAACTAACCCATTTCATGGAATTCCGGATGATGATGCCAACAAACACCTCGACAAATTCATTACCATTACCCAAAGCATGAAGTGCTCCGGTGTTTCTATGGATGACCTTCGCCTCCAACTTTTTCCCCACTCGCTTTCTCACCATGCCGAAAAATGGTTTGACCGTCTTCCTAAGAATTCTATTCATACGTGGAATGACATGACTCAACGCTTTTTGTCGCGCTATTTCCCCCCATCCATGGTCACAAGCCTTCGTAACCAAATCAGTGGATTCATGCAAGAAAATGATGAATCGCTTTTCGATGCTTGGGAACGATATAATGATTTGATCGACCGCTGTCCTAATCACAATATGCTCCCCGTCACTCTCATTGACACCTTCTACAATGGTCTCACTTTTCGTGATCGTGACACGATCAATGCCGCCGCCGGTGGTACTTTTATGAAAAGGAGACCGGAGGAGTGTCGAGAGTTGATTGAAAACATGACTACTCACCACAAGAATTGGGATTCATCCGCATCCTCAAGATCTAACTCGAGAGTCGATGTTTCTTCTACTGCTTCCAATCCCGAAATATCCGAACTTACTCGACAAATTGCGAGTATGCACAAGGATTTCATGTCCATTGCCACAAACCACTTTCAACAAGCTAAAGCCGTCGCTATTTTTTGTGACACATGTGGTGGTCCTTATTCTTATCATGATTGTCCTTCTACCCAAGGCAATTTTTCTGAAAACGTTAACGCGGCATACAGTACTTATCCCACGAGAGGCTATCAAGCTCGTCCTCAAGGAGACCGTAACTTGCTAAGTTATCGTTCAACCAATTATCTTGCTCCACCTGGTTTCCCTCCTGCAAACCAAAACCAACAACAAAGCTATAACTGAAACAATCAATCCCAACCTCGTGCTAACAATCAATATCCATCCCAAAGAAACCCATACCCAACTCAAGGAAATTCTCAAGCTTACCAAGCTCCACCTCTCAATCAACCGATGGCAGTAAGTCCAGACGTCGAGACGTTCATGAATACTAATCGAGAGATGGTGACGAATCTTCAGAGTCAATTTGTCAACTTGAAGAATGACATGGCGAAACAAGGGAACGATATTCGAGCCGAGCTAAGGAATGACATGGCAAAACACAGCAATGAAATTCATGCGAACATGAGAGACTCTTTCAATACTCAAGCGGTTAACCTTCGTGATATGATTGGTTCGCTCATCCAAGGTAATCAACCCTCTTCTTCGGGTACTCTTCCGAGTAACACCGTTGCGAATCCAAGAGGGGAGATGAAACCAATCACCAATCGTAGTGGAAAAGGTTATATGGAACCCGAGCTTCCTACACCTCCACCCGTGATTGTGAACAAGGAAAAAGAGCAACTTTCCCCACCTCCTTCACCTTCTACCCCCATTTCCCCACCACCCGTGGCTGTGAGTGATCCTACTCCCTTAAAGCCTTCTTCTTCATCCAATATACCTTATCCTTCAAGGTTGAGGAAAGACAAGCAAAAGAGCAAGGATGATATTCAGGTTTCAAACTTTCTAAAAATGTTTAAACAATTGAATTTTAACATCTCCTTTGCCGAGGCTCTCGCTCACATGCCCAAATACGCTAATATGTTTAAAGATCTTCTAAGTGATAAGGAAAAGCTTCTTGACATTGCTCAGACCCAACTTAATGAGAACTACTCCGCAGTCCTCTTAAGGAAATTGCCCACCAAACTTGGTGATCCGGGTCGCTTCTTGATTCCTTTCAACTTCCCGGGAGTAGAGAATTGCATGGCCCTAGCCGATCTAGGTGCCAGTATAAACTTAATGCCTTTAAGTGTTTGGAAGCAATTATCTCTCCCCGAGCTTGTCCCCACCAAAATGACTTTGGAATTAGCCAACCGTACGGTTGCTTATCCAGTGGGGATAGCCGAAGATGTCTTCGTTGGCGTTGACAAATTCACCTTCCCGGCGGATTTTGTTGTCGTTGACTACGAGATGGATCCTCGTGTTCCATTGATCGTTGGACGTCCCTTCTTGAGGACCGGTCGCACTCTCATTGATGTAACCGCGGGCGAATTAATCATGAGAGTTGGTGACGATCAAATTGTCTTCAACATGGGTAAGATTTCTAAGCAACATTATTCATATGAGAGTGTTAATGCTATTGATATTCTCGATGAGGCTTGTGAAGAACATTTTCATGATGCTTGCAAAAGTACTCTTTCTTTTCTACCCACTGTTGAGACCGTTGCCTCAATTGCTCCGGCATTGACTCCTTTTGGAGAAAGTGACTTGGATGATTTCGAAGCTAGCTTGGGTCCTCTCGATCTTAAGTATGATAATTTGTCCACCAATTGGGATGAAGACATTCGTACTATTGAGAGACTTCTCAATGAGGACCCGTTGTCTCCTAAAGAGGTGACTAATGATGCTCCATCATTAGTTTCAACATCTATTGAGGATCCTCCCACTCTCGAGCTTAAGGACCTACATCCTCATCTTGAGTACGTTTTCCTGGAAGCCGACGAGAAGTTACCGGTCATCATCGCAAAGGATCTGAAAGAAGACGAAAAATCCCGACTTGTTGCCATGTTGAAGAAGCATAAAAGAGCTATCACTTGGAAAATCTCCGACATCCGTGGAATTGATCCTCACTTCTGCACACATAAAATTCTCATGGAGGACGACTTTAAGCCTACAATTCAAAACCAAAGAAGGGTGAATCCTAAAATCCATGAAGTCATCAAAAAAGAGGTTATCAAACTTCTTGATGCGGGTATGATTTACCCTATTTCGGATTCACCATGGGTTAGTCCAGTCCATTGTGTGCCTAAGAAAGGCGGAATCACCGTTGTGCCCAATGCAAACAACGAGTTGATTCCTACCCGCCTCGTTACTGGGTGGAGAGTTTGTATAGACTACCGCAAACTCAATGATGCCACGAGAAAAGATCATTTCCCTCTACCTTTTATGGACCAAATGCTTGGACGTTTAGCGGGTAATGAATATTACTGCTTTCTTGATGGTTTCTCGGGTTATTTCCAAATACCCATCGATCCCCAAGATCAAGAGAAGACAACATTCACTTGTCCTTATGGCACATTTGCTTACAAAAGGATGCCTTTTGGCTTATGTAATGCCCCCGGGACTTTCCAAAGGTGCATGTTGGCTATCTTCCATGACATGGTTGAGCAAACCATGGAAGTCTTCATGGATGATTTCTCGGTCTTCGGGGATTCCTTCTCTTCTTGCCTTGCCAATTTGGAACGTATGCTTAAGCGGTGCGAAGACACTCGCCTTGTTCTGAATTGGGAAAAATGCCATTTTATGGTAAAAGAAGGCATTGTGCTAGGACACAAAATCTCTAAAGCCGGTCTTGAAGTCGACCGTGCTAAAGTAGATGTCATAGCCAAATTACCTCCACCTTCAACCGTGAAGGGTGTGAGAAGTTTTCTGGGTCATGCGGGCTTCTATCGTCGATTCATTCAGGATTTCTCTAAAATCGCTCGCCCGATGACCCACCTCTTGGAAAAAGATACTCCTTTTATCTTCTCTAAAGAGTGTCTCGAAGCCTTCAATCTTCTTAAGGATAAACTAACTAAGGCACCGGTCTTGGTCACCCCTAATTAGGAGCTGCCTTTTGAATTGATGTGCGATGCTAGCGATTTTGCTATTGGTGCGGTTTTGGGCCAAAGAGTGAATAAACACTTCCAACCAATCCACTATGCAAGCAAAACAATGACGGGGGCTCAATTGCATTATACGACAACCGAAAAAGAGCTTTTAGTTGTTGTCTATGCTTTTGAAAAATTCCTCCCCTATCTTGTTTTATCCACCACCATCGTATACACGGACCATTCCGCGTTGAAGTACTTGATGACTAAGCATGATTCTAAGCCAAGACTTCTTCGCTGGGTTTTACTCCTTCAAGAATTCAACATTGAAATTCGTGACAAGAAGGGTGCTGAAAACCTAGCCGCGGATCATCTGAGCCGACTTGAGGATCCATATCAAGGGGATCATCCGAACAAAGAGATCAATGACTCTTTCCCCCTTGAGACCTTAATGTCTATAAGTCTCAATCTTGATGACACCCCGTGGTTTGCGGACATTGCAAACTACTTAGCGGGTGGTATTCTCATCAAAGGGCTAACATCCCAACAAAAGAAGAAGTTCTTGAATGATGTTAAGACTTACTTTTGGGATGACCCTTATCTATTCAAACAATGTGCTGATCTAATCATCCGTCGTTGTGTTGACGGACCGGCCGCTTTGGACATTCTCCAGGCTTGCCATGAAGGACCCACCGGTGGTCACTTTGGTCCCAACTACACCGCTAAGAAAGTGTTTGATTCTTGATTCTATTGGCCCACCATTTATCGTGACGCTCACGAAATGGTTAAGCATTGTGATGCTTGCCAACGCCAAGGCAAGATCACACATAAGGATGAGATGCCTCAAAATTTCATACAGGAATGTGAAATCTTCGATGTATGGGGCATCGACTTTATGGGGCCATTTCCATCCTCCAAAGGGAACAAGTACATCCTCGTCGCAGTCGACTACGTTTCTAAATGGGTTGAAGTCAAGGCTCTCCCTACGAACGATGCGAGGGTGGTTGTGAACTTTTTGAAGCAGCTTTTCGCTCGAATAGGCGTTCCTCGTGCTATCATAAGTGACCGCGGGACTCATTTTTGCAATGATCAATTCGCAAGAGTCATGGCTAAGTACGGCGTTAATCACCGTCTTTCCACCGCCTATCATCCCCAAACCAATGGGCAAGCCGAGATATCCAACCGTGGATTGAAGCAAATTTTGGAGCATACTGTGGGAGAGCATCGTTCCGCGTGGGCCGATAAGTTAGATGATGCTCTGTGGGCTTTCCGTACTGCTTATAAGACCCCAATAGGTTGTACACCTTATCGTCTTATGTACGGGAAAGCATGCCACCTACCCATCGAGCTGGAACATAAGGCGCACTGGGCCTTGAAGTGGGCGAACTTTGACATCAACAAAGCCGGTGATCATCGCAAGATTCAACTCAATGAGCTACATGAACTAAGGAATGAAGCTTATGAGAACTCGCTGATCTACAAGGAGAAGACGAAGATTATCCACGATGCTAAACTCAAGAACCAAGAGTTCCATGTTGGTGATCAAGTCTTACTTTTTAACTCTCGGTTGAAGATCTTCTCTGGCAAGTTAAAGAGCCGTTGGTCTGGTCCATTCACCGTCGCCAAAGTTTTTCCATATGGGACCATTGAGCTTTCTCAGCCAAATGGGCCCAATTTCAAGGTGAATGGCCAGCGTCTGAAGCTGTACTTTGGTGAGGACATCTCTCAGGAGATGATTCCATCCCTCACCACGTTTCCCATGAACTAAATTTGGGTCGAGTCAGGCTCGTGACTCGGTGATAAAAAAACAAGCGCTTCTCGGGAGGCAACCCGTGATCTATCCTTTACTGCTTTCATAATAAGTGTAGGGGGAGCCCCGTATGTGTTTGTTGTCTTGTTTCTTATCTTGTGCAGGGATTCAAGCTTCAAAGATCCACCTTGATGACTTTTGACGAACCGTGATACCGTGTTCCCATCTTCCCGGTTTTATCCTAAACTCTTGTGATTCAATATTTCATATTTTATATGTTCACATTGAATTCACTTTAGTTGTCTTTTCCTTAGCAAGATTTAAATTAAGTGCACAAGGTCATAAGTGTAGGGGAGTTTACTCCCACATGCTTAAACATTGAGGACAATGTTTATCTCAAGTGTAAGGAGAACTTCTATTGAAGTAAGTGGTCTTTTCCATGAATTTGCCCTCATTTTAACCGGAAAATTTGATTTTTCGACATTTTCAAAATTTTTAATCTATTTTGGCCTAGTTGTATAGTTGTATTTTCCTTTATCATGTTTAGTTTCTTTCCACTGTTAGAATAATTCTTCAATAAAGTGGTTTTAGATTTTTCTTAGTCGTGAACATTTTGACTCAACCCGAGTTTACTTACCTAAGTTTATTCTAGCTAGTATCCTTAACGTGTTTAAGTCAAGTTTTGCTAGGCTTTTATATAGGGAGCTATAAAACGCGAAAGTCTTAACTCTCACGGGTTAAGAACAAGAACTTTTCGCAAGTTCCTATAATTGATCCTAGAGAGTCGTTTATCAAGGGAACTTTAAAATGCGATTTCTAACTTGAAAAAGTCTAAGAATTTGCAAGATCCTATAGATGACTCGAAAACCCAAAACTTTAATTTAATAGGCTAAGCATCCACGAGTCTCATTCCTTGAGATTTTAAACTGTGGAGAACGAGAGATGATAGAGCCAATTATAAGTTCGGTATTCTTTCGTGAATTTATGTGAGTTAATTATGAGCCTATTCTCCCTCCGCTTGTTAATAAATTTATCTGCAATAAATAAGGTTGTACGATTTAAAAGGTTACTTAGCTTCTAGCCCCAGATCGTTTAAAAGTTGCTCGGTACGGATTAGAGTTCATAGCCAAGGCATAACTTATTGAAGCGGTATGCGAAGATTGGCGAGTCCGAAAAGGCCCTAACAAGGCATGAGGACTACAGTTTGTTGCTAAAGATCCAAAAGTGATGTGAAGATTCATTTATCGAAAATCAATATGAAGGATCGAGACACACGACGAAAAGCAAATACTCCCCAAAAGATCATGGAGAAATCTATCCAAAAAGACCCTAACAAGGTATGAGGATAAATAAATCCAAGTCCTAAAAGGAGGCGGATCGTTGTATATCAAAGTCCAAAATAAAGATTGGAGAAAAGTGAAGAAGTCGTGGTCCAAATATGAAGAATCTCTCAAAACTTCAAGTGAAGAAATTCCTATTATGAAGAGAAGACCATAATTTCAAGAACGTCTCTCAAAGATTCGAAGTATGAAGTCGCTGCCAAATATCGGTCCGAGAAAGGTCTCAAATCGTGAAGCGAGTTATGCCAAGATATGAACTTTATGAGGTCCCGAGAAGCAGTTTTAAAAGATTTGGTCCTTTAGCTAACTATTGATTAAATCGTTCACTTTATTTTCGGCTTAAACAACTATCGAAATAAGTCAAACAATGCATCCTCGTGATCATTCAAGACAAAAATAAAATATAAGAGATACACCTAGGAATAAGGGAGTCTAAGTGAATAATTGGCCCACATGAGTTCGTGTTAGTTTGCTAACTTATAATAACAATGATCTCGTTTTTAAGCTTGGTAGGGGGAACGTGAAACTTGAGGATGATAAACGTTCATGGCAGCCAAAACCCAACGTAAGTTTTTAATTTCTTTACTTATTTCTATCTTTTTATGTTTAGTATTTAATAAAGGCCAAGGTGGGTTATTTATGATGAAAAATGTAAACCGTGCTTTAAAATTAATGCATTGCATGAGGGCATTGCAATGGTCAAGTGTAGGGGATTTGATAGGTGTGAAAACACCCATCCTTTTACCACTTATTTCCAATAAAAACAAGACCAAAACGTGTATTTTATGTCGTAAAATTCGGAATTATGCGTGGTTTGTGTTTTTATTGTGTTTTAGGACCAAAAGATGAAAAAGGAAGAAAACACGGGCTTTCACGGGCTTTTATCGAAGAAAACGGGAAAAGACGAAGTCAAAAGATCAAGAGTGCTTAAAGAACGGATGTCCAAGACCTATTCTGAAGATTTATCGAAGAACAAGTCTAAAGACGGAAGTTTAATGAAGTCGAAGAACTCGAGTCTAAATAAATGAAGAAATGTTAAGACGAGTTTAATTAATCCCGAGACGACATCGAGAAAGACAAAAGAATTAAATCGAGTCGAGAAGAAAAGAAAGAAGAAAGCACCACACATGCCTCCCACTTCCCTATAAATACCCTCCTAATCACATTAGGAGGGGGTTAGCTAGTTTTTATTTTTAAGTTTCTTTCTAGTTTTTAGAGAGAGAAAGTCTTAAACTTTCTCTCACTAAACTTTTCATTTTTTTCTTCTTCCAAGCTTTCATTAATCTTTGTATTGGAGTTCATTTTAATCAAGAGTTAAGTTTTTATGATCTTTAATCTCATTTTACATTTCTTGGTACTTTATCTTTGATCCGAATTACACATTTCATTCGTATGACTTTTTGTGTTTTCGTGAGTAAAGGATTGATCGTCTTGGTTTACACATAAGTTCTTACACGTTTAGGCCATAAGCTCGTAACGCTTATTGGCTTATTTCGAGTATAGATTATTGATTTTCGGATTTTGCAAAAGGTTTTAGTAAGTTTAAAGTTCATTCCATAAAGTTTTGATCTTTCATGTTTTAGAAGTCATTAAATTTAAGCTTTTTGAATTGTTCAAGATCCGGTTAGAATAGCTTATTGCATTTGCTTATTGAGTTTCACTCTTGCCACCAATTTCGGAAACTGTTGCCTTCCATCGCAATACAAGGGTTTTTCTACACATTCCGATAGATTTGGTGCTTTGATCGCAATAACCCAATAGGGTTCTACTTTGCGATCGGTTGGATTTTCCCCTTATTCCGATCTGGGTTGTGATCGCTCATTACGATCGCACATTCCGACGGGATCAAGGTCTTGGTTAAGACGAAGTGCTGCCCATTTTTAGATAGCATCATTGCGATAGATTTACATTGCGACAGCAACATTCCGATAGAGGCTCATTGCGATAGAATTGACCTTGATTATTCCGATGGGTATTAACATGAATTATTCAGATGACCTTTTTATTTATTCTGATGGTTGCTATTTTGGTGTATTCCGATGGGCATGATTTGCTTTATTCTGATTGACTAAGTTTCTAAGTTTTTAAGTTTTACAAAGTTTTAAGTTTTAAGTATTTTCATAAATTAACTTTAAGTTTAATTTTGTCAAAGCTTTAAATTTACTCAACGACACTTACTTATTTGCTCGTAGTTAAAATTAGACAAACAAACCAAACCATTCTCTTGTTCAGCAAAAGACGATTGAGTCGCACTCTTAACCAATAGTCAATTCGAAAAAGATCGGAACAACGAATTTTCATACGAGGGGTAAAAACCAAGTATTAGCTGCTCAGTTCTACAAACCCGATCACAATAAGGTGGCGTATCTGGGAGATGGTCCTAAACGTGACGAGTTCACAGACATCATCGAGTTTATTGAGGCTTCTAACCTTAGGTATGCTTTTACTGTTTGCCCGATTGTCTATGATAGTGTCATTCGCCAGTTTTGGGCCACTGCCCATCTTGTGGATGTATTGGGACGCCCACCTGAACTCCATGCTACCATTGATGGACGTTCATATGTGGTTTTTGAAGCTTCTATTAGGAGTTCACTTCATCTTCAAGATGAAGGTGGTGTTGTTTCCATCCCCAATTCAAAGGTTTTGGAGGGTATGGCTGTTATTGGTTATAACCATAGGGGGGAAGTTTAACTTCCAAAAGAAAAGTTTTACCCCCCAGTGGAAGCTTCTAGTGCACTTCTTGATTCACTGCTTAAGCCCAAAGTCTGGGAGTTGGGATGCATTTCCCATTCCTTTGGCTACTAGTTTGATCTGCATAGCACAGGGTCGGGTGTTTAATTTTTCTCGCTACTTGTTTGATGGGATGGTTTGCAATCTTAGTAGTACTGTATCTATAAAGAAATTTTTAATGTATCCTAGGTTCTTACAGCAGATACTTATGTGTATACCTCGTGATAGGGAGGAGTATGAGACCCCCAAGCTTAGTTCTAAAGTTTACTCCAATATGGCTCTTGGGTTTAAGGGGGCTTGGAGGCCCCTTACTGATGCTATGCTGGGCCTTGCCCAAGGTCCTCCTAATGTTATTCCTTCGGCTGCTGAAGTCGAGGAGGAACTTCCATTAGAAGAAGATCCTATGGAGGAGGAGCATCCTGCTGGTGGTGCGCCTCATGTGGTGGTGGAAGATCCAGCTAAGGAAGTGGTGGTTGAAAAGCCATCCACTTCCAAGGCTGCCCCCTCTTCTATGCCACATATGTCCCCATTTGTGGATACTCCCCCTTCTAGTCCAGCACCTCATTCTGCTGAGAATCCCTCTAGTTCTCGTACTCATAATGATGACCCCTTTATTGCTTCTGGTTCCAATGAAGCTTTCCCTGATCCAAGTCCTCTTGGTGGGGAAGCGGAGGAACCTGCTACACTAACTTCTTTGCTTGATCTCATGCACAGGTACCATGAAAGGATTATTTCTTTGGAGGCAGATTTGAATCAGCATCGAAAGCTTACCAGGGAATTTGTTCTTCTAATGGCGGACCGGATTAAGGTTTTGGAGACACAGCAGAGGAGGAGGAAGAAGCATGTTGTTCATTCTGATTCTGATGCGGATGTTGAGGATCTTGTGGAGGATGGGTTGATTTTGTTGGCGAAGGCTGCATTTTCTGATAAGCCGTATGCTGATTTGCCTATTCCTCCTAGTCCTTCAAGCATCCCTCCTACTGCTGCTAGTCCTGGACCAAAGGAGGATATTGCTGGTTCTTCTGCTGGTACTACTGCTGGTCCAACTGTTGGGACGTCACATGATCCTAAGGGGAAGGCCCCTATGACTGATGCACCCTCACCCCGTAGAAAGCGTACTCGCAGACAACATGAGGAAGAAAGGTTGGGGGAGGAGGTTGCACAGCTAATGCAGGCGGAGATTGATCAAGCTGCTAGGTCTGAGGAAGAAACTCTTAAGAAGCAAAGGCGTGAACAGTTGCAGCATGATGCTATGCATTGGGATGATAATGATTGGATGCGGGTGCTTACTATTCTTACATCTGATTGATTATTCGCAGTTTACTAATCTTTTGGGTGCTGATGTGAATGAACAAAATTGTATCCCCCGGGCAATGGCATTAATGCGCAAACAAAAATTGTCTCTTGCTGTTCAACTGCGTGAAAAGCTTCAGAACAGACCTTTGACAAGAACCGAGGAGAGGAAGTTAATGCAGAGGTATGTCAAATATCAGTCGGGTGCTCACTTTACTGTTGGTTGGACATGGGATCGGGTTAGGGGATTGTCTTTTGACGAGCTTAAGGATCTATACCAAAGGATGATAAAGCGTCAAAACACACCGGTTCCTGAGCGCTTCATCTATCGTCCTCCTCCACGAGTGGTTTCCACTTCTCAACCTGTTGTTGCTCCTGGTTCTTCATCTGGTGTTCCTCCTGTTTCTACTGGTATACCATCTGTTGTTGATACTTCTACTGCTGGTTCCACACCCACACCTTTGGTTGCTCATCCTGTTTCATCTTCGGGTCCTACCACCACCACCAATGCTACTACTACCACCCCTGCTACTCCTGTTATGGAACAATCCTCACCACTAGTGACTGAAACTCAACCTACCCCTTCTCCTGGTGCAGCCTCCTTTGATCCTTTGGTTGGTCAAGGTGTTGATTCTACTCCTACTGATCCTATTGTTGCTGCGAAGGTAAAGGTTGAAACCTCGTCTGGTGATCCAACACCTCGTCGTTCCATTTGCAAGAAGAAGGCTAGACGTGGTAAGTCTGTTCCATATGAGAAGCGTGCTTCTGAGAACCTTATTGATGCAGCTTCGGACAGTGACACAGAGTTGCCAATGGGTATGGGGTTTATTACTGCTTGGACGGTTAAGCCATCCACGAGTGTTGCTGGTACATTCACCCATCGGATTTCCATCAGTGATGGTTATGTTCGTTATGTTTCGGGTTTGCAAGGTGTTTTGACTTGGGCGGATCATAGGGATCTTATGTCCTTGTATGGGTTTGTGGATGCTGGTATTCTTAAACATCCTAGTGAGGTGGCCAACTGGCCTGGTCTGAAAATGTGGGGTGACTTGAAGATGATGCTCGACTCCCCTCCTAATGCTCCACATTCTGGTGTCTGGAAAGACCAGCCACGCTGGGTAATCAAGAGATGGAAGTTGTATGCTGGCTGTAGGGTGCATATCTTGGAGTTGGAGTCTGGTGCCATAGTGTTCATGCTTACGGATATGGACTATCCGTTGATTATTGCTACTATGGAGGCCATGCTAGCGTGTCATTTGCAGATCTCCAATGCCCCATCAGGAAATGAAACCTCTATGGCTACTAATTTGGTGGAAGGGATCCAAGCTCGGTTGCAAGCTGACAAGGTGGCAGCGTCTAGTATGTGATGGGTATGTTTTTATGTTTTTGTGTTTATACTGACATTCTTTTCACAAATCTGTACAGTGATTGGTGACTTACATTATAGTTAAAAAAATACTTTTTATATAATATCTGCTTATACTTTAAACAAATGATGGATTTCACACTTGTGCCTAATATAATATCTTCTTATACTTTTCCATCATACATTGGGTTTCATTTGACTGTTTCACACTTGTGCTGGTTTGGAGTTACATCTGATGTTGGACCTTGTCCACACAACAAATGGTGCTCAACTCACCATGTCTCGCAAACAAGAAAGAGTTGATTCACCATGAGGGTACGGCTCTGGTGTGATAGTCAAATCCGTTGATGGTTGCCAGGTTACCCAAAACTGGATGGTTTTCACTTGCCATGGTCCAAGACTAGAAAGTGGCTAATCCAAGGGGGTACGGCTCTTGGTAAAGATTTTATCAAATCCGTTGATAGCTGTAATAGCTTGCTCAAAGCTATAGGGTTTTCAGCTCACTGATGCCTTATTGCTAAGAGTTGGCGAGTCCAGAAGGGTACGGCTTCTGGTAAAGACATATCAAATCCGTTGACGGTTGTGACGGTTTGCCTAAAATCATTAGGGTACCCCCACTCACCATTGATTCACGTTCTAAGTGTTGGGCTGGGTTCTGGTATCCTAGAGTGATGCTTATTCCACCATAAAGACTAGCTAGCCCAAGAGCGAGAAGCTACTTGGTAAAGGCTCATAAAATTTGCTCATGTTGCTGAGAAGATTTAACAAGATGCAGATTTGTTTCAAGCTTTCAAGAAGCTTCTAGGTGTTCATTGTTGCAACAGTCATTATGTTCTTTCTGCTGATGGTTGTGATGCTGCTGTTTCTTTTGTTGTTCCAATTCTCAAGCTATGTTGCACGTTTTACCAGGAAACTTGAACTTAACAGGTCAAATTCAAGTTTAGGGGAGGATTGTTAGGACCATTGAATTTTTATTTGTAATAGGTAGACTAGGAGATATGTAGTTCCTCCTGGTCATAGTAGTAGTAGGAGCAAGCCGTGCTCCTGGTCTTATAGAAATTCAAATTTTATTATTTAAAAATTATTCTGTTAGGATATGTATGAGATATGTTAGGAAAGGATATGCATATCAGTTGTACACATTTTGGTTAATGATGTATTAGGGTTTCCTTGTAGTATAAAAGGAACCTTAGGCAGAAGGGTTCAATACACCTTCATCCAATATAATTCTAGTTCATATTAATATTAGAAATCCTTAGTAAAGGATCAAGTCGTTATAGTTATTTTGTTCTTCTTGGTCATAGTATTTGTATTCCGCACTTGTACTGTGTGATTTGTATAGAGTCTCTCTGTGAATAGACTTGTGATTGCAGAAGTCGTTCACCGTTCCTAACAGGCTGCAAGATCCACATCTAGTGGACCTAACACTTTTGATACAGTAAAATGTGAATAAACAAAGGGACCAAACTAGCAAGAAAATTTTCACCTCACAATACTTCTTGCCCAAGTTCTATACCCACTGAATCTTGATATCTGTTTGATATCAGGGTTCTATGGTCATATAAGAGCTCAAATAAGTAGCTTATGTGGCCTATGAACTTTCTTGCTTAACTGAAAAACGGATTTGAAAACTTGAAAACAGGTTTACAGAAACTTGAAAATGGCTTTTTGAAAACTCATTCAAAGAAAACCAAACATGAAAAGTAAATGGGACTCAGTCTTTCTCATCATCAAACTCAATACCATTTTATTTCTTCCATAAAACTGGATTTACAAGGTTTGTGAAAAAAGGAGAAAAAGCAAGAACAGTCTAAACTAAACTCCTACTACCCTTTATATAATAGGGTGTACAAGGTTCTAGAAAAATAAAAAGATGAAAAACCCTAGCATGTAGTTTGCCAATTCTGCCCTTGTGTTTGAAATTCGAATCTTGGTCTTCATAAGCTCATGTGAAGACTTCTTGTTGTTTTGTGGTGTGCAAGCTGTTGTAAACTCATCTAGACCATTGGTTGACCAAGAAATTAATCAAAATTGTTGATGGACTGCTCTCTGGTTGTCTTTTTTAAAAAATGTGGGTCAAGGGAGGCTGGGTTTATCACATGGGAGGGGATGGTGACGTTTTTGGGGATTGAAAAGGGATTAGGGAACCCTTAATTACTAATCTGGAAATTTATAGGGGAAAACCCTTTGTTTTGATGTTAATTCGTTCTGGGTTTAGTTAGGGTTTATGGGAGATTAGGGATGAGTTTTAATCTGTTTGGGATTAGTGGGTTTTTAAAAATATGTTTAGGAGGGAAGGAGTTAACTGATTAAATTAATCAGTTATTTAGGATGGTGGAAGGTGACGTGGAGTGGAGAAGGGTTTTAATTGGTGGAGGAGTGAGTGGGGGTGACGTGGCGTGGTGGTATTGGTGGGGTGAAGTTTGTGTGTCGGGCCCATTTGCCCCCTCATTTTCCATTCTCTTGTCTTTTTACTTTTGTCAGTCCAAATGTGAATAATCCTTTGTATTTGAAGTTTATAAACTTCTATTTTGGCCACCAAAGTTTTAGCAAAACTATTCCAAGGGTATTTTATGCATATTTTGCATTCTTCAAGGGCTAGCAATGACATGTCTTCAAACTTCAAGGATGTATCTTGTACAGATGAATAGTGGAGGTTCATTTGTGACAAGTCTTCAAAGATGAGGGACCAGTCTTGCCAATTCTTCAAAGTGGAGGGTCCTTTTTGTAATTTGACAAACTTTAAGGACCAAACTTGTAATTATGATTATACATGGGTTTAAAGTGTCAATTATTCAATATTGGAGGACCCTTCTTGTTCAATCTTCAATTCTTCAAGGGTCTTTCTTGGAAAATCAATACTAGGGCTTGGTTCATTGTGCGGCTTCATTTCCCGTGTTCATTTTTGCATGATTCTTGTGATCTTTTGTCATTTTCTCAATATTCGTACCTAAAATACACAAATAACAAACACAAGCATATATTTGGCCATTTTCATGATATTTTATGCATTTAAAGCCAGTTTTGGACGATGAGAATATGTATAAAAGCAGTCTCATCAAGGATCAGTGGTGCTAACTAGAATGTTCCAGCGAGTAAGATCAAAGGTCTTAAAAATTAGTTGCTCTCCAGTTATTTCTGAAAAATCATTTCCAAGATGGTCAGCAAAAAGGAGAGATAGAAATCTGGTGTACACAACGTTTTTCTCTCTAGTCTTTTTCTCTAGCTTCGCCTGGAGATCTTCAAAAATAATCCTCCCAAAATCAGCTTTGACCCCCTTGGCCAAACAGTATAAAATGATAGCATCTTTTTGGTTGATCTGGTCAAGACCTCCAGTTTCCCCCCCCCCCCCCCCAAACATTCTATGAGTATGGTCATCAATAATTTCCATCTTGGTGGCAAAGCACTCCTTTTTAACCCCCCCCCCCTTTTTAGAAATTTATTCAGTATACCCAATTTCTTTAAAGAAATTTTTAACAATCATAAAATCATCAGGTACTGCTTCATACTCATTAGGGTTTTCCAAATAATCTAACCCCAAAACTTTTCTAAATGATTTTAACCCAAATCTACCATGAATCCCCATCATGGTAGAATCAAACTCAATGGACTTCTTGTTGTTAGAAGCCTCTGCTATAAACCAAAATTCTTTTAGCACATTTTGAAACATCATACCAGGATCTTCAAACAAAGCATACCTTAAAACACTTTTGGTTAGATAAGTCAAAACTTGTTCCCTAGGAACAGACTTAATGGATTCAGGTTTAAGCAAGGTGATGTTGTTTGGTTTGAAGAAGATGTAATCAATGGGATAGTTAACATGAGTGGATGGCTTAAGAGTGATTTTGGTGATCTTGGGGGTGGAAGATGATTCAGCCTTTTATGTTTCTGTGTGTGATTTTAAAGAGAGAAAGGTTGTGTGTGTTTATGGATAAAAGATTTGTAAGCGTGGAATGAAATCCAATTGTTAGGGATTATATAAAAACTTTAACTGATTTGTAAAAAAGTTTTTAAAACCATTTGAAAAAGGTTATAAATCTTTTAGGGTTTCTTTTGAACATTTGGCACAAACTTTCTCATTAATGTTCTGCAAAAAGGTATGATTTTCTGTTGCTTTAAACAGTAAAACGCCCCATGTGTCAGGGGGTTGTTGACTGTGGATGGAGACGTTTGAAATTTCCTTAAATAAAAAATGACACCTTTTTGAAAGAATTTTTGTTTTATTCATAAGAAAATTAATGCCATTAACTCTTTTGAATCACATGATTGATGGGTTTTAAATGTTGCTCAGATATGTTGAATCTAGTGGCAATACTTGTGAGCTTCAGTGCGTCAGATGAGGCGACAAAACCCCATATACATGTTCACATAAGTGAACAAGACATATGACATTGCACGCTCCTCTACTCAGGCCTAGCTACTCAGTTGTATTAAAATTTGTTCAACATTGCTGAAGGAATCTTTTGATGACTGGTGATTATTTGTTCAGCTTCAGTGAATCAGATAAGGCGACAAAACATCATATACACAATCACATAGAGTGAAATAGACATATGACATTGCACACTCCTTTACTCATACAATGCTACTTAACATTAATCAAATTCTTTTATGAAATGCTGAACCCTCAGGCTTCTTCAGTAAATGCTAAAGGTTCAGGTTTTGTATCATCAATGTTCAGCATACCAAGCTCCATTATCAATCTCGTGAAAGTTGGTTCATCTAATGGTTTGGTGAGGATATCAACCAATTGGTATTGAGTGGGGATGAAATGTAATTCAATGTCCCCTTTCACAATGTGATCTCTAATAAAGTGATATCTGATATCAACGTGTTTTGTTCTTGAGTAGAGGACTGGATTATTGGATATTGTAATAGCACTAGTGTTATCAGAAAATATTGGTACCTTTTCATATTTGATGTCATAATCAGCCAGTTGGCTTTTCATCCAAAGAACATTGACACAACATCCAGCAGCTGCCACATATTCAGCTTCCGCTGAAGACATGGCAACTGTTTGTTGCTTTTTAGCACTCCAACACACAAGTTTGCCACCTAGCAATCGGCATGCACCAAAAGTGCTTTTTCTGTCCAAATTGCAACCAGCATAGTCAGAATCTAAGTACCCCTTTAGATCAAAACCTAAGGATTTGGGGTACCAAATACCTAGACTTGGTGTACCTTTTAGGTATCTGAAGATTCTCTTAACATCGGTAAGGTGTGATTCCTTTGGATCTGCTTGGTATCTTGCACAAAGGCATGTAGAGAATTGAATGTCAAGTCTGCTTGTAGTTAAGTACATGAGTGACCCAATCATACCTCTATACTGAGTCTCATTGACTGATTGTTCATTGAGATTAGGTCCTAAGTTGTTAGGGGGTACCATTGGAGTCTTCACTGAAGCACAATTGATATCATACTTCTTCAGCAAATCCTTGACATATTTTTCTTTATTGATGGAGATGCCTTGGTCAGATTGTTTAATCTAAAGACCAAGGAAGTATGTGAGTTCTCCCATCATACTCATCTCAAACTTGCTGGTCATAAGCTTGGCAAATTGTTTGCAAAGTTTCAAGTTTGTAGAACCAAAGATTATGTCATCCACATAAATTTGTACCAGAATGGTGTCAGTTTTATATTTATTGATGAACAAGGTGCTATCTATTTTTCCTCTAACAAATTTATGTTCAATGAGAAAAGTTGAGAGAGTTTCATACCATGCTCTTGGATCTTGCTTCAGTCCATACAAAGCTTCGTAAAGCTTGTAGACATGATTTGGGTATTTACTACTCTCAAAGCCAGGAGGCTGGGTAACATAAACTTCTTCTTTTAGGTCACCATTTAGGAATGCACTTTTGACATCCATTTGGTAGATTATGAAGTTCATGTAAGTGGCATATGCAAGGAAGATTCGTATGGCTTCCAAACGTGCAACTGGAGCAAAGGTTTGATCAAAATCAACACCAGGCTCTTAATTGAATCCTTGGGCCACCAGCCTAGCTTTATTTTTGGTCACTGCATTGGTTTCATCTCTTTTGAGCTTGTAAACCCATTTAGTACCAGTGGTTGATTTACCATATGGAAGAGGAACCAATTTCCAGACTTTGTTTCTTTCAAATTGATTGAGTTCCTTTTGCATGGCATCCACCCATCCAGGGTGTGTGAGTGCTTTAGAAACCTTTGTAGGTTCAATTTCTGAGAGAAAATTTGCATAAAGGCATTCTCCAAATGAAGCAGCACTCAGTTTCTTTGCCATAGATCTAGTGACTCTACCTTCACCAAGATTACCTATTATGTTCACCAGCTGTATGTGACTATTTTGAGTCCAAGATTTTTGTGGAGCTGGAGAATAGATATTGGTATCATTATTAGAGCTAGAACTTGGAAGTCAATGGCATGGACTTGGACTTGGAATGTCTCTAGTGTCTATTGAAGGATATTCAGTGGACAAGGGTTCAATCATCATAGTACTACCTTCTTGGTCAGAAGAAGCATATCCAAGACCTAATTCCCTAGAGATGATAGGAGAGCTTTGAGCAAGGGGCTCAGATTGTTCTTCAGCAGCTGTATATGATTGATCATTTTGATCATGTGTGTCATCATGCTGATTGTTTTGAGACTGACCATTTTGGTCATTTGTGTTTCCTTGCTGATCATTTTGATCATTTTGAGATTGATCATTATTTGATTGACAGCCATCAGTATGTGATACTGAATGATTTCCTTTTGTAGGACTTGTCATATCTTCAAATGGATCAATATGAGGGACTGAATTGCTTGTTTGATTTTTTGAGAAGGCTCATAATGATTAAATTCATCAGATGGATAATTTTGAGATTCATGTATATGAAGTTCATCATCTGATGGATTTGTAAAAGTAGCTTCAGAACTTTCATTGAATGTGATGTGATAGGTTTCTTCAATACATTGTCTTCTTGTATTGAAGACTCTGTATGCTTTAGATACTAGGGAGTATCCAAAAAAATAACCATCATTAGATTTTTCATCAAACTTTCCAAGGTGATCCTTGTGATTGTGAATGAATACTGGACACCCAAACACATGTAAGAATGAAATGTTTGGAATTCTCCCTCTGAAGACTTCATAGGGAGTCTTCATGTGTCTCTTCACAATAATGGATCTATTTTGAGTGTAGCAAGCAGTAGCTACAGCATCAGTCCAAAAGTGCTTAGAGAGAGCAGATCCAGCAAGCATTGTTCTTGCTGCTTCAATCAAGGTTCTGTTCCTTCTTTCAGCCATACCATTTTGTTCAAGTGTGTAAGGAGATGAGAAATTTTGGGAAATTCCTTTGTCATCACAGAATTTGATCAGTGAGTGATTTTTGAATTCAGTACCATTGTCAGTTCTGAGTTTTTTGACATGAGTGTCATTTTGATTTTCAACTCTTTTGATGAATGACATAATGGCATCTGGTGCATGGCTTTTCTTTGTCAGAAAATATACCCAGGTGTACCTTGAGTACTCATAAAAAATGACATGTGTATATTTTTCATGACAAATGGCCCTAGGTGATACTGGGCCAAATAAGTCAATGTGAAGCAAATGAAGACTTTCTTTGATTGAGAAAGTTTGCTTTGTTTTGAAACTAGCCCTATGGTGCTTCCCTTTTTCACATGCTGAGCACGGTTTGTCCTTGGAGTAGACAAGTGAGGGAAGACCAATAACAAGATTTTGTTTTGCCAGCAGAGTTATTGTTTTGAAATTGAGATGTGAGAGCCTCTTATGCTAAAGCCAATTGGTAATATTGGAGGCTTTAGCAAAGAAGCATGTCTCCTGAGTTGAGTTCATGTTCATGACATAAACATCTTTGACTCTTGGAGCATTCATCACAATTTCATGATTGGAGTTGAAGATTGTACCTTTTTGTCATCAAACAGCACAAGATACTTTGCATCAGAAAGTTGACTTATGCTGATGTGGTTGTGCTTCAATCCATTTACATATGCTACCCTTGAGAAAACTATACCATTGCATTTCACTGAACCAAATCCTTCAGTAGTAGCTGATGAGTTATCACCGAAAACAACTTTAGGACCTTGTTCCTCCTTATACTTGTGCAGATAACTTTTGGTGCCAGTCATATGCCTTGAGCAGCCACTATCTAGGTACCAAATAGGTTTCCTGAGATCACACTGCACAAGTTAAGGAAATGGTCAGTGTTATTTTGAAACCCACCTTTCTTGGTGGGGGTTTTAAATCTAGAAGGTGTTCTAGATCTGAAGGGTCCTCTTGTAGAGGGTATGTGTGATTTCTCAGAAGAAGAAGATGTTTGAACAACATTATCTTTCTTATCCTGGAGGGCTTCACCTCTTCTGAACCACTCTATATGGTTGTGATCAGATGTAGTGTGGACATTGCTTCCACAAGTCTCACAACATTTGGTAATAGAGTTTGGGTTTCTTGGTTTAATACCTGTTCTGAGTGAGATGATTTGATTATGTCCATGAGTGTCATGGCCATAACTTCCACAAATATTACAAACAGGGTAATAGCGGCAGTTATCTAGGTGATGATTGCCTATGCAACAATGAATGCATGGTGGGAAAGGCATATTTCGCCTGGAATGAGATGCTTCAGATTTGTGACCATCAGCACTTGTTTTGTCCAGCATATACTAAGTGTGTTCACAAGTGCGATGATTAGTCCTTTTACATTTAGTACAATAAATCACTATTAAGCAAGTTTGAGTGAGATGGTTGTTTTGACCACATAACTCACAAGCTCTTTTGAATTGTGTCTTGTACTTTAAATGAGGAGAATCTAAAGGTTCATCTCTAAATCGTGTTGGTGTTTGCTGATGTCTGAGTTGTATTTTAAGATCATTGATCTCTTGCATTACAAGAGACATTCTCTTATCTTCCTCAGATTTAGCATTCTTCAGTTTATTTGATGAAACTAAAGAGGTAGTTCCCATATGTGAACCTTCGACAGGAGCTGAAGAGTTCTTTGAAGTGTCAATTTTAGCATGTTTGGAAGAACTACCTTTGTGTGTGCTGTGTGACTTGATGATAGACTTGATAGATTGGGGTCCATTAGAGGGTTCAGCACCAGCCAGCTTCTCCAAAGGAGGAAGTGGGGTACTTACTTCAATCTCTATATCATCATCTGAGTCATCCTCAGTGACTGAGGATTCAGCTTGTGCTGAAGTGTCAACACATGCTTGAAACTCAGGAAGAAGGATTCGTCCAGTGTCATGATTGGGTAAATTCTCTTCACCTGACCTTTCAATGTCAGGGATCGAGCTACCAACCTCATTTGAGGCTTTGACAAAGACAATAGGTTTGGTGTTGGAGGATCCTTCAGCACCAAGCATTTTCTTCTTTTGAGCAGGTATTTGTTCACTTATGCATTGATTTATCCTATCAGAGTTTCTAAGTTAAGATGTAACAATGTCTTTTGCTTCTTTTAGTTCCACTCTAAGAGAATTATTTTCTTCCAAAATTTCTTTGTTCAATTGTTGAAAAGTAAGAATATCAAGTTTAGCTTCTTTTAGCTCTATTTGCTTACTTTCAAAATCTTCAAGTTGTAAAACAAGTTTGTGAAATTTTTCAAGCAAATTGTTTCTTTGCTCTTCAACAAATTTTAGATCAATGCACAAGTAATCAAAGACAAATTTAATGTCATGTTTATCTTCTAATTCAAGAAGAGTTTGTACCTTTTTTATTGTGACATTGACCCATTCTCCATTTCTGGCACTTTCTCTGGTGACAACATTTGAGCTTGCCCCTTCATCATCAGCAAGTGCCATTAGCACTTTCAAATTTACCAACTCATCATCATCTGAAGAAACATCTTCTTCATCCCATTCATATGCTTCAGCAACAAGTCCTTTGTTCTTGTCTTGAGTGGGTGTCTTGGATGAGGAGCTCTCAGTACTCATTAAGGCCAATCTTGCCTTGATTTCCATGTATTTGGCCTCAAAGTCTTTTGTAGGCCTGAGTTCAACCCTTCTTCGCTGAAATGGAGTAGAAGCAATTTGTTTTGGTTGAAATGATGATTAACCAGTTGGTCTTGTTTGAGCTGGTGAGGAATATGAAGGGAGAGATGTTTTTGAATAACAATCCCTAGCATAGTGATCAGTCTTCCCACATTTGTAGCATTCAGTGTCAACTGACGCTTTTGTGGAGCTGGAGAACTTGCCTCCTTTCTTAAAGAACCTTCTAGACTTGGCCAGAAGTGCTCTTTCATGAAATTCCTCTTTGAGGTCATTCAGATATTCCTCACTAGATCTAGTATCTTCCTCATCATCACTATCTTGGTAGTCTTAAATGACAGCTTCACTGAAGAAGGTTGTGGAAAAGGGTGTAGCAATGGTTAATGCTTTACTCTTGCTTGAGCCTTCATAAATCCTATCAACTAGGTTTTCTTCATATTTTAGTTTCCCAAAAAGAGAGGCTAGATCACAATCTTTAATGTGATTATCATTTCTCAAGCTTTGGTAGAAACTGAGCCACTTCTTTGGCAATGCATTAACAAAAACTGTGTTGATTTCAAGTTTTGAAAGCTCAATACCATCATTCACAAGTTCATTCATCAGTGCTTTGTATCTAGTGAATGTCTATGTGAGGGTTTCCCCTTCTTTGTGCTTGAAGGTGTTGTATTGAAGCTTTAAATCCGTGATTTTGGTTTCTTTTACATCAGAGGGTCCCTCATGGTAAAGAATTATGGTCCTCCCATGTTGATTTAGCTGTTTTGCAATTTACAACAGAATTCATTTGGTCATCTGGGAGTACAGACATGATGAGACTTTTGAGATGCTGATCAAGGTTAGCAGCTTTTCTCTCATCAACAGTCCATTGTACTTCAGGTTTTTTATTGTCCCCAACCATGGGAACAAAAGGACCATTTTCAATGATTCCAAGGAATTGAGGTTTAATTGCAACCATGTGGACAAGAAACCTCTTCTTCCAATTTGTAAAGTTGGCTACCTCTAGTACAGGAGCAGCATTGAGTTGGCCACCCCTATATTCTAGGGTTTGTGGTATAACTTGAGCCATTTTGGTTCTTGATTTGAAAACTTTTAAATGAGCAGTTTAATAAAATAAGAGTTTAACTAATCAAACTGCTTTGATACCACTTGTTGGTCCCTAGTAATTCGATATTACTTATTATCTTAAATAATAACTATTACTTTGACTTAAGTGTGTTGTTTTAACATAAGATAAGAACTATGAAAGATTAAAACAACAATACCAATATACTTTTCAACGTATAGACTTTTATTAGAATCAAATAAAGAATCTATAACCCACTTTGTTTGCGGAATAACAAAGTGGTTGAATTACAATGGGGATTGATCTCCTCTACTTAAACGTTTAACCAAAGTTAAACTCTAAGCTCCAATCTAAACGTTCATATGCATCTTTAGCTATATGGTTTAGTTGGTATCGAGAGAGAAAGGTTTTCTAGAGTTTAAGCTCTTGTATTGGTTACCTTTCTCTCCCAATGTACACTCCTTTATATAGGCAGTGTAAATTAGGGTTTGCACTTTGCATGTACCAATGCATCAGTTTATCTAATGGGTGGTTGATGCCCATGCTGGATAAATAGTACAAAGTACTTAATAAACTATTCTAGAAAAGATAAAGGTTGTACTTATATCTAAGTATACAAGCAACCTACTTTGACTTAAAGTTATCTTTTCCCGCCTAATGCAAACCATCAGAATACTGAAGAGTCTTCAGTATCCTAGAGGAGATCGACACCATTCAGTTTGGTATTGTCAAGCCAAACTGAACTGAAAGCCCTTCTTCAGTCCTTGTTCTTCAGCAACTAGACCGCCTAGTATTTGAAGCGAATACTCCTTTGTCTTCTAAGTTCACTGGAAGGGGAGTGCTGAACTTTTTCAGCATTAAAGTCTTCAGTAGGAACTTTATTCCTCTGGTCATCCATCAGCAGATTGGCCTTACTACTGAGCATGAAACACTTAGGGGGATTTTATATTCAAATCCTAGAGTTGCTTCAGGGTCAGTAAATACTGACCCACCATTAGGGAAGACTTTTTATGTTTATAAAAACCCTAGATTTGATGTTCTTTGAATAAATTGTTATGCATGTGGCTATTTGATTTAGTTTTTTTTGTAATACTTGTTTTCATGCGTTTTTTACGTGTATGTTGTAAACAAGGGTAATTTTTTCAAAGGAAAATAATATGCACTAAATCATATCAAATTAATGAATTGTTTTAACATCTAAATTACATATGATTTGCGTTGATTGGAATGGCAATAATAACTTAACGGCCTACTCAATTTTGACAAACTATAAAGTGGGTATAACGCACCGTTGGTCATGTACCCGGTTAAGGAAGGAGGTGTTATGCTTCAGCGCTGACCAAATTCCCGGCTCGCCTGTGCGTCAAATTTGGAATTACCTACGGTTGTTATTTGCATAATTCCTTAAGGTTGATTTAACCACATTAATTCACATACGAAACACATTGAATAAGCGTAATGTGTGAATTTAGTTGTGGGTAAAATCTTTAATTGGTTTAACCAATACCTCAACTTGCAATATATATATGGCGAAAATTTAGTCTCACCAAAAAGTTTACTAAATGTTTTATTAAACTTATGCTATTGAGATGTATGCATGCTTCTCCATACATGATTTTGACACCAAAATCTATACCCTAAAATTTAAGTCTTATGCCATCTAATTGACGAACACTTGAAGTTACAATTGTCGTCATATGAGATTCTGGACGATGTTGTAATGGATGGAAAACTTCATGACGGAATGAGATTGCACATGAAGGTTTTACATTCTCTAGATTAGTCGACTTAATTGAGTTCAGTGAGATCTAGAAACTTAAGGCATAAAGAAGGGATGAAACATGTTTACAATGCAAAATGACTTTTGGCAATGTAAATCCCTTAAAGAATCTAGAAATTGCAAATTGTTTGTCAATCATTGTTCGACAAGTTACCATCTTGAATACTTTTATTGCTAGCAGATCAATTGATGTGATAAAATTATGTCAATTTAGATTCTAGTTTTCAAGGAAAATACTATGGTTATTATTACCGGGGTAATTTTATTTTCTTGAATGGTATTATCGAAAATAATAAGATCGAATTTTGTAATTCTTTTACAAATGTATTAATGCAACGTTACACCGTAAACGTGGTTTATTCATTTATTGATCTAAAACCGTATGGTTAAGGATAGAGTCAATTTAAAATGAAATGATAAACCTAAACTCTTTTCCATGAGTGAAGAAGGAGTAATAAGGATTTTAGACATGTCAAATTCATAAACATAACTCATAGCAAACTTTAATAGTTAAGAAAAATGCATTTTTGAGTTATTAAAAGTTACCGCTAATTGGCTATAGGGCAAACTAGCCATTTTTGTCTAGTAATTGTGCTTTGACCATTTATAGGCACTACATACCATTGTGGGGTTGGTAGACCTATTAAGGAAGTAATTGCATGCCAAATCTTTCAAGTTAAAAGCATTTGATGGATAAGTCATCATTTACGAAGTAGAGTACACTCTTTAACACTACAAATAATTGTTACGAATGTGTTTTTCAAAAGTGTAAGAAAGTAAACACAACACTAATTTATTTCGCTGATTATGAAACATTTTCAATGTTGTCAAATTCGGTGGGAGAATTGTGTTGTATTTCTGAATTTGAGTCTATTAAAATGTTCTCTAATTCAGTGGGAGTTACAAGTTTTGTTGTCTTGGTAATAACCCAAAATATCTTTAGTATGTCCTAAGATAATTACTTTCGAATTGTTGAACTAATATCTTCAAGGATAGTTATGTAGTGTCTCTTGTTGATTAAGTGGTTCTACATATACTTGTAAAAAAGCTAGTATAAATGACACAATCATATTTTGTATAGACAAGCGTTAGACGTGATATTTATCTAATATATGAGGTTGTTCCATGCAAAAGTGGGAGAAATGAACATTGTGTGCAAGAAACAACTTATAAAGATATGATTTTCTTGTCTTTAAGATAAGAGAATAACAATCTAATATTTATTAGATGAAAGTTAGATCATGTGTCGATATGATTAGAAGACTACTTAAAAGTATATATATCATTCACATTAAGAAAAACTTGTTGTTTTAATTTAATCATGTAGAGCTTGGACTAAATTGTAAACACAAGAGTAAAATATCCACATGTCGTGAGAATCAGGCGTGGATTATTTGGCGATTTCTTAAAATGGACAATTCCTTGAATGACATAAATAAATAAAGTAATCTTATACTACTAAAGTAAAATATTTGTGTATTCTTGAAATTACATAAATAGACATAGTAGTGAATTAACTTGAAAAGATTAATGAAACCTAGTGGTGTTCATGATTACTTTAGTTATACATGTTTATGATTTATTGTATAAAGTCACAAACATAAAAGTCTTGATAGACGTATAAAATAAAGTAAGACGTTAATGTATGATCTCTTTTCGCTAATACATATACATGGACTCATTTTCAAATAACTTAAAACATATAATGGAATTATAACTTTTATGTTTTAAAAACATAAAATAAAGTGACTTGTGTTAGAAGTACTTGAGTTATAAATCATGCAAAATGGTTAGAAAATCTATTGTACCATTACAATGATTTAGTTGGTATATAGATAATCCAAAAGATATATATTTATCTTAAATGTTGTTAGATTGACTTACAATATTAACCCTAAATGAAATACAACATTGTTATGGTATGTTCATTAGGAGAAACAATATGATGATTGATTCAAGATAGCTATATCTTCCTTTCTTCCAAAAGATATCAAGGTTAGAAAGTTGAGTATGACTTGAGCTAAGAAGATTAATAAGATACCATTATATATGGAATGTGATGAATCACGTTTTATCTTAAATGAAGTTCAGATTTTGCTAAACTACGTATGAAGTGGAATGTTTAGAAAATAAAGAGTATGGAACTGCCATTGTGTTTTGTAATGTCCCATATAGATAACGTTGGAGTGTTGATGTATTTGCTATGTATTTAAAAGATTAACTTTAAGTTACTAAAAGCAAGTGGGATTTTTGTTCTTGAAAGATAAAATTACAAGATACATAATCTTCTAAAATACACTAGTAATTATCATGAAGTAGGCGTGTAAATGTTAACTCTCATGATAAAGGAATTTAAGTCATAGGTCCGCAAGGATATCTCGGATATGAGATTAATATGCTGAGAATTATGAGTTACAAATAATCATTATGTTTTGTTACCAAATATTGCTTTGGGTAAACTACTCATACTATGAATGTTATAGATGTTGTCCAAATAAGATAATCAATTTTAGATTTGTTTTATCTTAAATAGTTTGACTAGAAATTGGAGATGAGTTTCGTCAAAGGAAGAAAAACGCCATTGTGGTGGTTTAATCTTTGTGTCGAAATTATATGGACAAAATTGTACACATATTTAATGTATGTATTATGAATAGATTAATAATCACACTTGAGTAATTAATTGTGATTGAGTATTCTTTCCTAAAACGCATTAAATATATAAAGATTTTATTTGTCATATTTTGATTGGACAAATTGAATATATATGAACTATTTCTTGAATGACTACTTAAGCAAGGACTTAAGTAATCGAAAGGAGTTTATTAATTCAAATAAATATTTGGAAAGTACAAAGTGCAATTTTCCATGAATGAATGAAAATAAGCATCTACGAGATTATTCTTATGTTTAATTTAAAATCCAAGATTAGATTTAAAAGTGAAATAAGATAATTTCTAAGTATTCCTGAAAGCTAGTGGGAGTATTATGTTTATTTTCTTAAATTGTATGTGTCGAATAGACATATAAGAAAGTAAGTTTTCATTCAAATTAAATGTTTATTTTAGATTTGAAATGAAATTTTGCTTTGGAGATTTAGAAAATAAGATATATACAGAACCTTGGAACAAATAAATTTGTTTATTTATGCGGTGGAAATACAACGTAATATGCCATGTAGTGAGTTTATATGGATATTTGGAACATGAAGAAATCTAAATTTGGTTTGAGAAATTTTCATGTGTATCACGTTGTATTTATAATTTGAATATATTGATATCTATTTGAAAGTTATTAAAAAACTTGTGTAATGAATATTCGGAAGGAATATGTTTGGATATAGAATAACATCCTTGTCTTGGATCAGCTTCCATATTCTATAGAATAATTTGTCAATAGTTGTGCAAATTATCATAGCCAACAAACTTGGAGGTTTGGTTGGAATCAAACATTACATAATAGATATTAAAGGTAACGTATTTATATCTTTTATGACAAGTTGTCAAACTTGAAAAGATATAATTGAGGTAACACTCAATATTAGTCATGGGATCTTCGAAGATGACATGTTAATTAAAGTTGCATTATACATTAAAGAATTAGAATACTTTAAACTTCAAATGTGTTGTTTTGGAAGTTTAATAAATTCGTGATTAAGGATGTTTCACAATTTTGATACTATGTGGCAATATTAAATTATTTGAATGCACATATGCAAGAGCTTCAATAAATTGAATTCTTGAAGAAAGTATTCTCAAAATTACAATAGGTCAAGATTGGTTGCTTTATGCTTTGCCAAACAAGTATGAATGTCATTACTAGAGGCATGATGCATCAATCGTGTTTTTCATGCATTGATCTATTTTAGTATTTGGATAAAGGATGTTAAGACATTATTAATTTAATGGAATAAAGATTGGGTTTCGTTTATTCCTGTTATTTAATTTTATATCCTATTTTACATGTTTTAATCCATGAATAAATTGTTATGCTAAATGTCCGTTGTCGATTGATAATATGGGAATATTATCGATCTAAGACGATTCAAAATAGTGACAGAGTATACTTGAAAGTATATTGGTCAATTTTGGATGATATTTGATGAATCAAATATTGTACTTATCCAAACTATGTAATTTTACTTTATGGATCTTTGTCATCAAGTAAATCGTAAATAGTTATCCTTAGACCTGAGATATCAGGAAACTGTCGTGGATCTAGTGAATTTCTGTGGAATAATCTAACGATAAACGTAACTGGTAGTTATAAGGGTTACTTTCAGAAGTGTTGCAAAGTTCATAAGTTTTGCTTGTAGTCAAAATGGGATTCGTTTCCTTCGAAATTTATTTTGAAGTATAATACAGCTGGGCCCCTCGGGGGGGTAGTAAGATATTTGTGCGGCCGCACCCAAATTTGTTTTGGTGATCTTGCTATATCCGTAAACGAGAAACACAATGGTTAATGAAATGAATGACTGAGATCCATATCCTTATTAACGTTATATTGGAAACGAAAGGATAATAATAATAATGATGAATCATTAAAAGATTTTATCCAAGAAACCTTACCCGAGTTGTACTAGTGACATTGCTAGTGTAACTAGACGCTAGTCATTGTAATCATGATATTTGAAATTTGTCCAAGTGGGAGCTAAAAGTTTATGGACATAAATTTGAATAGTCGTGTGATAGGATCGAACTCGGGATTACGGGATTGCACACAATACGTAAAGAGTTAATTTATTTATTAAATGTATTTATTATATTTATTAAATTAAATCGAAACTTAACTAACGTTCGTCAAAATAATTAAGAGTTAAGTATAAACGACCGTTATAGAATTAAATAGAAGAGAAAAGAAGAAATTGGAAAGTTCCGGAAGACCCCATGGGTGGGCTTCCACCGCCGGTTATACAAGGCCCAAGGGGGGATTTTGTTTCCTAATTGGTTTATTACTTGGAGAATAAGATTTGCCAAGCCTATATAAACACCCCGTGGCCTTCATTATTTTCCATCACATTCCTCTCTTTTCTTTCCCTCCTTCGATCGGATCAAAGCACCCTTTAGGGTTTCGTTTGATTTGATTTGTTAGGTTTCTATTGCAAATCAACTCCAAAGAAAACACCTTTTTTAGGGTTCCTTTTGATCCTTTGGTTTTGGTTTAGCAATAATCTAGTCCTAGCCCCTCTCTAGGGTTGTTGGGTAGATATTCCACAAGCGTAGAAGCTCAGTTTACACGTGCTAGAATCACGGTTAGCTCGTTGTATTACGTGTGTACAAGAACGGAATGTAGTCTTACTTTAGACTATATCTTGGTAGTGTTCTTCATAAACCCTACTTGGTGATTGTTCCGTTATCTTGTGGATCTTCGCTAGGATAAAGGTATGTAACCCTAATTCGATTAATTATAATTGTGTTATTAATTATGATCTTGTTAAATCGCTTCCGCTATGTGTGCTTTGATCTTATTTAGGGTTTTGTATAATTGTTATGAACTTTATAATCCTTCACGTACATCCGATTGGTTTGTACATGTATACTATGAAGCACGGGATCGCCTCTAAGGGTGTCGTGCCCGTTTGGGATCGGCTCGGGAGCGGGAGCGCCGGCGATTCGGCAGGGGATCGAATCTTGACCGATTCCCAAATCATGGGATCGTTTGTAGACCGAATTTGGAACGTTTCTGCTTGTTTTGCCATCATTTTGATCATCGGAATATATGGAGAGTGCAATTCTTGACTGAGTTTTGCTATGTTTCTGAAAGTGTTACGTTGGAGATAGATATGCACATAGTTTTGATGGAGAAAATACATCTAATAAGTCGATGAAATTGTGTAAAAGATTACTGAAAGCAGGATGGTCTTCAATGGAGTTATTGAGTGGCGGAGTTAATGAGTTGTTTGATGAGGGAGATGACCTGGAATCCCATAAAATTGTATGGTGTGAACTGATAAATTATATGTCGGACCAGGAAAATATATTTTTACTCCTAACCTCACTTAAAAAAATAAGTTTTAGTTTAGTTCCTTTAACCTTTAATACTTTTCAACGATTCATCATTCAATATCAGTTATTTTCATCAACGATTCATCATTCAATGATACATCAATAAATATTTATTTTGAATTTTCTTTAATATATTTATTTTTTATATATTTTTATTGCCGTATCCATACTGTGATCCCGTATCTTGCTTTTTTTATTTTTGCCGTTTCGTGCTCCCGTATCGTTCCCGTATCCCCGTGTCGTTCCCGTTTGGGTGCAACATAGCATATATAATCCAATGCACCCGCTGGAAGAATTCAATCCTGAAGTCCTTGTGATCAAAGCATAATCATCACACCCAATGAGTGTCAACTTATTCTTATCAGAAAGCTTGAATATGCCTAAGTCAGTCCGCACATTTCTTGTGCCATCTTCATCACCATCTTTGTTGTAACATATGTGACTAATAGATGTGAAAATACAGCTCTAAATCAGAAATGTTGTATATTTCATTAGTGGTTGATTGAAGGAATAATTTTGGGTTTTCAGCGGATGTATTACATGTCAGGTAGAATGAGTCGTCTAGAGCACAGCCTGTTTCCTTTCCGATACCAAAGGGGTACGGAACTTTTATGTGACCACACTGACTTTCACATTGTGGTTTTGCGCCTTCAAAGCTTCCTTCGGTCGTTGTAAATGGCCGGGAATGTAAAGAGACACATAACGATATAAAAAAGCATGATGATTTGTTTGTTTTTCTTTTCTGTAAGATTAAAAGTTGTGTGTTTGCAGCTTCGTATATATATGCTGATGTTTAAATACAAATCCACTCGATCCAGCTCCATCGACAACTACGCCTAAATTAATTTAGCAACATAGTACTAACTATGTCAAGCCATGCTTTTACCAATAGGCCAGTTGATAGATCTCATGCACCCATAATTATATGTTACATAGTATAATGCATTAGTGTTAATGCACGGGTACATATAGCATGACTGGTGTTTTATCAAAACTCTTACTGATTTTTAGAGAGGAGATGATGGGGTGGTATTAAAAGGTGATGGGTTTAAAATAAAGTACGATGATAGTAGTAGTACAGTATTAATTATCGACCTCCGTAGCCAATGACAAATTAATTATCATGAAGTTTGAACCAAAAGCCTCTAGAGCATCCACAATGGTAAAAGCTACCAAAAGCTTTTTACTATTCTAACAAGTCTTTTGGAGAACTTTTTGGCATTGTGACAAAAGCTTGTTAATAAGCTTTTTGCTAATAACTTGATGTACTCAAGTCTTTCTTACAAATTTTAACCATTTAGGAAGTATACATTAAAAGTATTAATAAGTCTTTCATAGCTTAAGCATTGTGGATGCTCTAAGCACTTTCATCCTAAAAGAGTAACTAGATCTTATCGATGGGTCACCCTAAGCAAGGAGCATTAAAATGTGTAGCCTCAAATTCATCTTTCACATTTTAAAAGTACGACAAACTTGGGCACAAAACTGATGACACACAACTACAGTATTATTTTGAAAAGTCATTTTAAAGTTGTTAACTCTTTTTTGGCAATCTTTAATTTATATTATCACTAGCTAAAAGACCCGTGAAATTTACGGGTATCTTAAAAGAAATGTGAAAGAAGTTAATAAATTATAATGCGTACTATTAACCTATTAGTTAAAAAAAATCCACATATAGATAAAGTACGTAAAGTATACTATTAATTGTAATCATACAAACGTCACATGAAACGGAATGGTAAATCACAATAAAAACACAAATCCTTTATTATATTATTATATAAATACCATGTGACAACACTTGAACACGAAACATTACACGTGTTCCAAAGAGAACTCGTATTGCCTTTAGTAGAAGAAGTGGTATCAACAACTTTTTGATTCAATTTTTCTTCACAAAGCACAACCTTTTTATTACACTTTCTACATCCTAAATACCACCAACCTTCTTCCTCCTGAATGAGGATGACGATTGCCACAATTACGATGACTTCCCCCTACCATAAAAAAAATTAGCTAGTTACCAGCAAAATTAGTTATCTGACAAAAAAATAATGCAAAGTACAATAGTTATTTATAATTTAATAAATGGTTGTTAAGATAAATACATACTTTTGGAAGGTCAATAAGCTCATTGATGTTCCTAAATCAATGCTTAGTTACAAACTAAACGTGTGCCGAGAACTTTGTGGTTGTAGATATTTTCAAGGCACTGTTAAAAAATTGTTCTCTCTCGGGCAACAATAGCAAACTACAGTAAAAATAGACCACAAAGACAAAATTGTAGTCAGTGGCAAAAGTTTGTATTATATTTGTTCAAAATGCATAGTAAGATATTGGTATACCGTTTTCTAAAATCCTCAATTTCTTTCAAATCATCGTTCAAAATGTTTTCCTTCCGGTTATGCATATGTAATCTGGTACCAAAAAAGCATTTTGCACCTGCATCGCACCTGTAACAAATATATATTCAAAATAACATATGCGAAATTGTATATGAAATTTTACGATAAGTTTGTAACTGTTCCAACTTATCATCACATTTTTTCATTTTGCCAAGATGGATAACTACAATAAGCGATCCAATATCGTAACATGATTTCAAAAACTTCATAAATTAATCAGCATAATCACTTCATAGCATACAATTTTGTTATGTGTGTCACTTTGTACAAAATCGTGTATTATAACCTAATACACATACAATTGCAATTTTTAAATGCTAAAAATACTACTTATAGACTTACTCAAGATCCATCAGCTTGAGGGGTTTTTTTTTTCCCTAGTTTACCAGCTCCACCATAGTTCTCTAATTCTAGAGACTCGATTAGTTGGCTAATGACATCTAGGAAAAAAAAAATTTATTGTAAATATGTATAAAAAACAATCTCAACTTAATCAAAACAATGCAGGTTCATAATTTACCAAGTGGGCCCATAACTACTATCTTTTACATTGTATAATCTTTCTGAAAGGTTTAAAGTCAAAACTATGAACTGACCCCTTAAAATCAACACACTTGACGTGGGTCTTGTTACCAAAATTTAGTTTTAGATGGTTGGTAACAACTCAATATGCAGGTTCGATATGTCTCAAACTATACATCCGCAACACAAAGACATCACATTCATTCAATTATTGTTTAAAGATTGGTAGCAGAGAACATTCTAAGTGAAGCACGCAATTTAGAGCTCTAACAAAATAAGAAGTATTTTAGGTACTCCGAATATGTAGATATTAATAACACCACATAAAAACATGTACTTTATTAAATAAATGTCATAAATGCTTGTCCATTAGGATGACTTTCATGTTTTCAACATTTGATTTAGTTTTCATTAGTTGCATCCACGACCTAACAATACGAACACGTAACATAATATTACCTCTTATGACACTAAGGTCTTTGATGAAACCATTGTCAAGCCTCACCTTTTTGTTATAGATAATATGGAAGAAGAGAAATAAGTTGATATGAAGATAGCATTAGCGGTGTAAATACAAAGGCTTTTAGAGGCTTTCAAAGCGAAACCGTGGAATATTGTAACTACAGAGCAAATTGTGTAAGTTATCAATAAAAAACACGATTTAACTTAAATTAAAAAAAATTAGTTTACTATCTATATTTAAAAGGTTGAAATCCCAAAATCAGTTTTCTATCTATATTCGAAAAATAAATAAAAAAGATTTATATGATCCTAACAAAAAGTAAATGTTATAAAATTCTATTCATCACAATAATTTAAGATAGATCATAGTACTACTTTGAACATATAATACATGACCATTATTTTTCAACCAATTTTTTTGGGTTAAACGTTAAATCCATGAATAAATGTTTCTACATACATACAATTAACTGTCTTAGCTTAGTTGACCACCAAAGATTCACTAAATGGTTTCTTTGGGGGAGGGGGGGTTTATTAAAGATCTTGGGTTCAAGACCTGCCAAAAGCCTTTCAAGCAAAGCGGATAAGAAGTTTATCACAAATAGGCGAGGGTTCGAAGAAAACATTCTACCGCTTGGATATCATTGCATGACTCTACCTACTAACCACAAATATTTGTTGTTTTTAAAAAAAATATTTCTACATATATTATTCGAAATTATTTTATTTTTGACACAACTAATCACAATTAAACAAAGAACAAATACTAAAAATTAAAACAAAAAAAATAATCGACATAATAAAGGTATCTTGTTTTAGAATTTGATACGAATACATCTCTTTGGTAGAGATGTAGTATATTTTCATTAATTATTATTCAATTTGATTTATTTTATTTTGGGGTGAATTGAAAATGGAGATTTGATATAAGGAGATTAATATGGTGAAATGAAAGGATTTTTTGTTTAATTAGTCAAATTCGATGTTTTCAAATGGACCATTTCTTTAAATACCGTAATTTATTAATGAAAATGTTTGTTGGGAGTGTAGTTTAGATTAGGATGAAAAATAATATTTGTAATGTACTGTATTTTTTAAATGTAAGATGAAAGGATTTCAAAAGTAGAAAATGTAGTAGAGATGGTTTAGATGTTTATAGAATTGCTATATTACTACATTTTATTAAAAAATAAATAGCAAGTTAGCTAATATTTTGAGCAACTTTAAAAAACAAAGGTTGAAATTAAACTTGTAAATAATACGTACGATTATGCTTCCATTTTTTGCTTAGCATATACTATACTCGAAAATTTTCCTCTTTAGTTTAGAAAATTGTTATAGCAATTAATATATTTTAAAGGTTGTTTTGTTTTGTTTTTGCTTGGACTTTTGTCAAAGGTTGTTATGTTTTGGTCAAATTTTATTCTAGCTGAAACTTCCCGATTCTAAAAATATAGCGTAACAGTCGGAGGCATTAAATTTTGGTAAAAAATTTATTCTGTTTTTTTCTATTATTAAAAGGTAAAATAATAAATTTGTTTATATGCCACGTGTTAAAGCGAGAGGCTTAATTATCTTTAGAAAAATTTTATTACATTGCTGCTTTAAGTGTTGTACAATCGTTGTTTTAAAGAGCTATACAAAACTGTGTTATATTAGATATAACAGATTTGACAATGAGAGACGTTTATTTTTGAAACCTCCTATATACTAAAATATCTCTCTTTGGCTCTGTTTATGTATCATTGAATGTTCGCAAATGAAAAGTAAAGTGATCAACCATCATTTAAAGAAAATAGTATTGTATTTTTTTTTAGTGTTTTTTATAAAGTTTTATGCGTGCATGAATTTGATATGTTAAAGAGAAGAGATAATATTGAAATTTAATATGTGAGGTTATTTTGAGAAGTAACCTCTGCATCACAAAATTATTGTTTATATATAAGAATTACACAGTTTAAAAAAATTTATTAAAAATACTCTAGTTTTTTATAAAAGTACATAAAAGACAGTTTTATCATTTGATAATTAATTATTATCTTCTTTAATTTTTATAAATATTAATTTAGGCCAAAGGTAACAAAGTAAACATAAACAAACTCAACTACTATTTTTAGATATTAACAATAATTTAGGACAAATAAAAAAAAGTGAACAATGTTTGAGACAAATGTAGTAATAAAATATATATAATTGCATGAATCATTTGTTACTCTTAACAATGTATACGTGTTTACATTGCTATGTTTAAGTTAAACATTTACTAATTGTTTTATTCGTTATACAATATATTACTATGAACTATATAAAAAATGCACATGTGTTTTCGTATCCAACGAAAAGATACATATAATACATATGAAAAAAAAATATGTGCATGGTCCTAGGCTATACAAGTACCTTGTCACTTAAGACAATAAAAATTCATGTACGTTTATTTAGTGAACTAACGCAATAAAAATACAAATACATTTTAAGTGTAAAAATATGATTTTTATAGTTTATAAATTTTATATGGTTTTAAAGATAACTTCGTCCTTGGCTAATTATAAAAAAAACTGTTTCAAACTTTTAAAATTAAAAGTTAAAAGTTAAAAGTTCTCATTATTTCATAACTTTCACGGCAAGATTCTTACAAATTAATGTTTTTTTTAAATAGAGCTTACTTAAGTTCTAAGTTCATCTTCTAATCAAATTCCAATATTGGTTTGAAACTTTGAATATCTTTTCTAGCTGCCACTACCAATTTCGTGTATAGTTAACGTTTCATAATTAATTTAAATCAACAATATTTGAAAGGTAACTGCTTTTTTTGTCCTCATAGTTTGGTACAGTTTTCACTTTTAATCTAGAAATTTAAATAGTTTCGATATTCATCAAAAAATAAACTATTTCTTCAATTTTTGTTCATTTTTAACGAATTTATTAACTCGGTCATTCAGATGATACACATCACATGTGAGGGAAATATTGTCTTCTTATAATTATGCATGGGTAGTTCAGTCTTTTAGTTTTTTTTTTCTTACTTATTAATACACTTTCACCCCCTAAAAGTCAAAGAAATGATCATCTTCATTTTCTTACAAAAAAAGTAGAATCGGTCATTTCATTTCATTTCCCAATCTAAGAACCTTAAAATGATGTGTCATTGTTAAGTATTTATATTAAACAATGTTGTATTTTATTGCAACTGAACAATTTCTCACTGTTTTTTTATTAGATTTACACCATGGTTGTATGCGTAGTAGAAAATCAAATCGGGTCTATAACGGTAGGCAAGTAAATTGGTTTGATAAAATTGATTGTGATGGTTTTTCAATAGTTGAAGTATTCAGTATGTTAGCAATTTTTAGGTTATAAGAATCCAAAAATAAAACTTTGGTATAGAATCTTAAACACGGATTTAGATGCTCGTCTTGTCTTTTTAAGAAATAATAGTGATGTATTGAAGTTTAATAAGTATATTGATAGGTTTACACTCATGAGGTTGTATGTCCTGCACCTAGTTGATGAACTTAAACCAACCGAAGTAGATGAATATATATACAAACGTAGGAGAGGACTTGGACCTAAAATTTTGTGACCTTGACCCGGATCATGTTGAACAAAATGAAAGTATACCAAGTGAAGATCTGAATGTAGTTAATGAATCCAAATGTAAGAGAGGACGTGGACCCAAATACTATTGAACCTAGTTCAGAGACTATGGATAGTTAGTCTCATTGATTTCAGAGGTCTTGTGTCGTATTACATAAGAGGCCCTTGAACAACATACACTAAAAACTTATTTAACTTAATTTTGTTTCGCGTTTATGCGACTTGACTCTATAATTAAGTTAATGGCAATTTGGTAATATTTGTTGTCATTTTGATCAAATTTGTATATACTTTTGGTTTTTGCAAATAAAATTGATTAAATTTAAAAAAAAACTTCAAAGAAAATCCCTGAGACTAACTATGGTATTTCCTATAATACTACGTACATGGTTAATTTAAAATTACTTTTATAAAAATCAAACAACAATAATCAATGTCAACCTCAATGTTAAGTGTGAAGATATAAAATATAGTATTTTTACTTTATAAAATAATGCCACACCAATCACTATAAAGTTTAAACTTATAGGCCTACTTGTCAAATTATAAAATAGATGGGATAAAATGAAATTTTCGAGATAAAAACAAGATTTTTTGGTTTTGAGTTTTGTCACTTCTGTCATCTTCTCCACTCCACTGAAAACCCCATATGTATATACTTCGAAAAAACAACTCTCAAGCCCACTTTACTATCATGAATCATGTTATCTAACATTTTTAAACGCACTTCTTCATCAAAACATCGCTTACTCGAATCAAAACATCAAAAAGTGAGTTTATATTGACATTAAGATCTGAAAATTGGAGGCCCTAAAAAAAGGGAGGCCATGTGCCATTGCACCGCACATGCCCAGGGCCGGCCCTGATAGTGAGGACATTGATTTTGAACTAGAATTAAAGAATAATATTAATGATGTTGAGGTGAATATGGATGAGCTTAGGAAGAACATTGAGATCAAAATGTTAAATGGGTAGGAGTTCATGAAGCCCTTGTTGAAGACAATAATCCAATACAACAAGTAGACTTGGAAGAAGTAGATTCGGAAGGTTTTAATAGTGTTAATAAGTTTGAAATGGATAAGATCAAAAGACAGTCCTTATTGTCAAGCTTTCCCTCATTGATATAGGCGTAATGAGTTACCTTCAATTTCTCGGTCTTAGTCTTTAAGAAAAACTTAAGTATTTAGTGAGGCAACAATCAGTGAATGATCTACTTGAGACGAAGAAGAATGTGATGGGTTGAGTGATTGTGTCAATGAGATCACTGAACCCATATGAGCTCCTCAACATGATGAAGTCATGAAGAATAAAGAATGAGCAAGATAAGTTTGAAATGGATAATATCAAAGGACGGTCCTTATTGTCAAGCTTTCCCTCATTGATATAGGCAAGGGTACTAACTTAATAAAGAAGTGTTGTCTTCTTACTTAGAATAGTTATAGACAAACTGTACCTCAAGTACTACCCACGGTTAAAGAGGAAACACGTTTGGAATGTACCCGCTCTTACCAAACCTAGCTATAAATAGTAAGTGATGTAAAGGAGTAGAATAAGTTTATGCACAAAGATGCGTTTGGTTTGTAAATTATAAAACCATGTATTTATAATTAATGGTAACTGATATCTTGAAGGATTAAAAAACTGTAATTTATATTACTTTTTTTGTTTGGTTGATAAATTTGTGTTTACAAATTAATAGTAAAAGATAACGGTGAGTGACTTGATTACCCTTCTTCTACAACCACAGATTCTACAACCACTACAGTAGCTTAAGAAGTTCCAATTTAACTCAAAATAAACAAGAGATCACTTTAACTAATAAGAATGATCCGAACTTGTTTTTGGCAAATTTTGTAGCTCAATTTTATTTCACAAACAATTGAAAAAATCATTACCTAATTTAATAAAAAACAATTGTAGCAATGACGTTGAAGATCGAAGCCATAAACAAATATATGCAAACTTACGTGTGTATGAATTGAACTTTAGACAAAGAACACAAAATCGAGAGAACATATATTATGTTGCGAGATAGCGGATCATATGCAAAGAGAAAGGACATACAAAGTTCAGAAAGTGAACACATCTGATTCACTCATAAATCTTAAACGATAAATTTAAAAAGAAAACAGATTTCATCATATTTTTAAAATTTAATCCTCTTAAATTTAGTAAAAACTTTGTTAAAAATTTTGAAAGTTTATATTTTACATATAAAATAGTTCTTAATTTTTTTTTCCATTTTCGACCTTGTTTTCGACCTCTATAGTGTCGAACCGAAAAAAATTAAAACATGAAAATTATAGATTTATGTTCACTCTTCTTACAGGGTTTTTAATCACTTCGATTCAATGTCATATGAGTGAGATATGTCACGTTAAAATTTACATGTTAGACATATTTGTTGCACATAAAGTGTTTGATAAAATATCTAGCTTAAGCTTTTGGTGTTAAAATTGCATTGAATGGACTATCTTTTGTATAAGAATGCACTATTTATCATTTTACTAATGTACAGGGCCGGCCCATTGTGACCGGAGGCCCTAGGCAATAACGATTAAGAGGCCCATTACACTTCTAAATTAAAGAGAAATTTCATTTAAACTTGAATTGCATGACTCGTACATGTTTAACATATACGTGTTTATATATAATCGTAAAAAAATTGAGGCCCTATTTCAAGTGGAGGCCCGGTGCGATAGCACCGCTTGCACACCCTTTGAGCCACCTCTGCTAATGTAGTATTCAAAAAGCTATGGTCTTTTAGTTTTAAAATTTTGTATAATGATGTATGCATTGCGTTTTTATTGCGTTTTTAACAATACTGATTACGATGAAAAATATTAAGTTTGATGAACAACACTAACTAATGAATAAGGCAACATCAATTTACATGTTGTTCATGAGTGTTTATCAGTTAGTCTTGTTCATCGGTTAATTTGATGAACAACACTAACTGATGAACAAGACAACCTTATTTTATATGTTGTTCATAAGTGTTCATCAGTTAGGTGTTGTTTCTTTATTAAGAGGCTCTGCATCTGAACCTAAATCTGATTCGCACATCTGAATCTCAATATGAGACGTAAATGTCTCATTCTGAATCAAATAATGTTGTTTGTTTTTGCGACAATAGTCTGAATGGTCATATTAGAACCGTTTGCCTTGTACAATAACTAAGAACATCGAAACATTACATAACTCATTTGACCTATAAATTAGCATGAAACAAATAGACATAATTGAAATCTATAGTAATATTTTGGAAAATAATGTTAAAATTGTGGTACACTATGGTCAAATTGTCTTTCAAAGACTCCAAATATATACCGGTCTTATATTAAACATACACATCGGTCAAATAAGCACCTCTTCTAACATATGTATCGATCAAATAAGCACTTCTAACACACATATCGATCAGCCACAACCTCAACATAAATCCAACTCCAACCATCCGTTCTTTTTCTTTTTCTTTTTCTTGAGTTTAGTGGCTGGCTTTAGATAGTTTTTGGAAAAGGTTTGGAGATTTTGCATTGAGGAGAAGAGTTTTTAGGCAACCAGAGACAATAAGATAGCCTTCTCGGGTGTGGGCCACTTAGATGTTTTACCATCTGACCGTGTCTAAATGTTAAGAAAAATCAAACGCTCTTTTTGTTAAAATCCTCTTATCGATTCAGATTTTAGCTCTATTAAGATCTCGTTAAGATGTTTTTCAGAAAAAAAACACCACCTTAGTATCGTTCATCAATCTTGTTGATGAGATGATGAACAACACTAACTGATGAACAAGAAATCATCAATATACACGTTGTTCATAAGTGTTGTTAGGTCAATTCAGTACCTAATGACCTCCCTGAAGGATTGAATAGACAATGTGTGGTTTTATGATCTCCTCACTAACAAGCTAGTCCAATCCTAACAATTGCTAAGCTTGACGATTCTATCAACAGGAGTTTAGAACTCAAGTGTGTGATCGTGTTTGGAGGAGAGAAAACTTGTTTGTGAATGTCTAAAGCATTAAGTGCACAAACTTATTTTCTCTCCTTTACAAGCATCTTATTTATAGAAGGAAATTGGGTAGAAGACAATAATTGCCCATGTGCAATTCTTGTCTTATTGGTACAGTGTAGTATCTTGTATTATCCTATTCTAAGTAGTAAGACGTAAGTCCTTTACACATGTCAGTACCCCATCTATCCCAAAAGGGTAAGTCACGCTAATTGTGTGATGTACTTCATCTTGTCACAATTTAACTTATCCCGCCTTTTCTTCAGTCTTGGAGAATGCTTGTTTTCTTTAGGGATATCGTATGGGGTTCAGTGAGTCTATTGCCACAACTCACTGAACCCATCACCTTCTTCTTCGTCATAGAAGACATTCGTTGAGCTTCGCCTCTCTAAATGCTTTAGTCTTCCTTTTAGACTCAGTCTAGGAACTCCAAGGCAACTCACTGAGTGACTGTTCACTCAGTGACCTCGTTATGTTCAAGGTTAATACTTCACTTAGGCTGATTGTTATTCAAATCTTTCAGGGAGGTCATTAGGTACTGAATTGACCTAACAATCTCCCCCTATTTGGATATAAAATTTGCCTAAGTGGAATTGTTATAAGTGAGTAAAGAGGCTTCTTATTAGAAACTATTCTACTTGATGGAAAGACTTGATATAACAAAGTACTTCATTTTCATTCATCATTACATAAGACTAAACAGTCTGATACAAGAAACATAAATAAAACAAAAGATTACAGTTATTCAGGAATCCATTGCTTCCCTCTTCACCCTTGATGACTTTAACACCTTTTCTTTGTCAGGCCTCCTAGCAATTATCTCCCTGAGCTTCTCACCAAATCTTTTATTCTCATCAGTCTGAATTTGTCCATCCATCACAAGAAATATGAGAACACTCTCAGTGGTTCATTTCTCTATGTCACTTATTCTTTGAAATGCTTGATCCCCAAATACATCAATGAAGAAGATACCCCACTCAGGTTCTTCTATAACCATGTTGTTAATGAAGGGGACATTTTCAGGGAGAGTACAATTGCACTCTAACCCAGGGATCTTAGTCTCAGCCTCAAGCTCAACTCTTTTTCTCTTTCTTCCTTGAGTTTTGGTAGGATCAGCTAAAGGAAGATCTTCAGTGATTCCTAATTGTTCCTTCATCTGATTCAACCTCTCATATCTCTTACTGAGAGAGTTGAGTATCTCAGGGACACATTTGTTTGTTTTGGTCCTGAAAATCCTTCTCATTTCGTCCTACTCACTGAGACCGAAATCACCAAATGAAAATTTCTTCATGACTTCAAAGTTCCTCTCATCATTATTTCTGTAGACAGATACTGAGACTGGTGTGGTATGAGGAATGATCTGAAGGTTAGTGATTGGCTCAGGCTTTCTTCTTTGGGTTACGACTTTGGTGTACTGGTCATACAATTTCTTAAGTTGTGTGGTTCTTTGTTTTTGCTTCAAGACCATTTCATCCTGAATGGCCTTGAGTTATTCCTCCTGCTTCTAGATGAAATCCTCTCCCCCTTTCTTTCTCAGCAAGACCTCAGGGTTACCACCCACTTCTTTTACAAACTCAGTGGATACCTTCAAGATCTCAGCCTTTATTGCTTCATTAGCCTTAGCCGACTCCATTCAATCTAGATACACTTGGATTTGATCAGGAGTCATTTGGTACATTATTCCATTTATCTCATATGGTACCAAGACCATGGCATCAGGATTGGGCCTTACTTCCCTTGAAGCTTTTACAAGTTTCTTTGGTGGAGGTGTTAGGGTTTCATCAGCTATACCTTTGCCCCTATCTGACTTAGATACTAAGGGCTCAGGGTTGGGAGGAATTGAGTTTAAGGGTTGGGGTTGTGCTAGTCTTTCCTGCTCCCCCTCAGTGTGAGAAGGAGGTTCAGTCTAAGTTAACATCATTGGTGGCACATTCTCCCCCTCAAAAGTTGAAGGATCAGCCTGACTAATCCAAACTTTTGTCCTTTGTGAGGATCCTGAGGTGGTGGAAGATCCCTTAAAAACCTGAAACATCTCAGTCACCATTTCCTTCATGGACTGAGTGTCTGCTTTGATAGTTCGAACATCTAACTGAATAAGGGATTGAGTGTTTTTAATGGTGGTGATCCTTGTCCTTATCCTAGGAATGTCAGCTTCTTTCAGGGATTTGGAGATGTTAGAGAGATTGGTGGCATTAGCCATGTATCCTTGTGCAGCCCTTGACAATCTGAACTCTGCTTCAGCATCCATATTAACATCCTCATAGATGGCATCGTATTTCCCTTTCACCACATCCAAGTCAGACCTGAGAGAGTCTAACCTAGTGAAAACCTCAGTGAGCCTGTCCACCTTCAGTAACTCAAGTAATTGACCAACTCTGGAATTGGACTCAGTGGTGCTAGTGATCAGTCCATCCAGAGTTATCTTCAAGGACACATTTGCTTCGACTGTAGGAATAGCATGCTTAAGGAAGTTGATGAGCTTCTTCTTTTGATTCTCATGACTATTGTTAACAGAGCTGATGAATTCCATTTGGTTATCTACCTGAATTCTCATCTTCTCCTCAGCCACATCAAACCTATCACTATATGTCCTGAACTCATCAAGGAGTTCATCAGCCTTTGAAGCCAAATCTTCATGAGCCTGAGTGACCTCGGCCTGCAAGGCTTTCAAAGCTGTCTCATCCAGAACCACAATCTGAGTCCCCAATGTAGAGGTGTCAAGTTTTGCCTCATGGGAGGGCTTTTTCGGTGCCTCAGGGGAGGGATCTTTTTGTTCGGATGCCTTAGGGGAGGGCTTTTGTTGAGCCTCAGGGGAGGGCTTTATGTCTGCGAACAATGGTGGGGACTATGGCTTCTGGCTGATTGAGGGGGCCTGAGTTTCAGGTTCATCCCCAGCCTCAATCATATCATCGTCGTCATTGAACCCTTGGAGTAACTCATCAGTCTTCTCGAGTAAACTTATAAAATCTCCAAAGTTCAGTGAACCCTTAGGTTTATCCAGCTCCCCTTCAAAAGAAGGTTTGCCTTTGTTATCGTCACTCCCTGCCCCAAATCCTAAGGCTTGGGATTTAGCCAACTAATACTCAGGGGCAGTTTGTGATTGATCAGTTGTGGAGGTAGGATCCCTATCAGCGGGGTGTTTTACCCGTGGGCGTCCCTCTGAGTCTTTGGGATCAAAAGTGGTTCCCTCAGGCAAAGACTTTTGTTCTAGTGTGCCTTCATCGGGAGTTGTGGAGGTGAGATTCCTATCAGCGGGGTGGTTTACCCGTGGGCGTCCCTCTGAGTCTAAGGAATCAAATTTTGGGTCCTCAAGCAAAGACTTTTGAGCTAGTGTGCCTTCATTGGACTTGGTAGAAGTGATAGGCCTATTAGCGAGGTGTGTTACCCGTGGGCGTCTCTCTGAGTCTTTGGCCTTAGTTTTGACCTCAGGCAAAGGTTGTGATTTACGAGTGCCCTCATCGGTCTGAGTGGAAGGCAGTCCCGTAGGAGAAGGTTGTTTGTTTCCTTCTCCATCATGAGGACCAGTAGGTTGGCCCGTCGACCCTGACTGTGATGTATCAGGGCCTCCCGTAAGCTCTTTCCCTTGGGGTATTTGAAGCTTGGTCTGAACAAGGGTAGTCTTTTTAGCCTTGGCCTTTTTGGGTCGTGCCTCGGAAGCCTCAGGGCCCTGTGCCTTTGTTGGTTTGGGCTTTGGCACAGTCTGAGTCTTCTTGTTCCCCTTCTTTGGTAAGAAGGGAATGGGATACACGGATGATTCATGACTGATCACCTCAGTCATGTGAGCCGTCAATGCAATGGGGTTGACTTCAGATGGGTTCTTTGAAAAGTTTGTAGAACTCGGGATTGGAGTAGAAAAAACATTGAATTTTTCCTGAGTGTAAAGGGAACCCAGTAACCGTTCTAAGGCGCATGATATGAATCTTGGGTAAGAAACATATTTTTGCCTAGACTCCTTCAAGAGCCTGGTTACGAGATCATTATAAACAATCTCTCCTATGTCAATCTTCTGTCCATTAATAAGACTATAGATTAGCATCTGCTGAGTAGAATTAACTTGCTCAGTAGATGAGTAGTTCCCACCGATCACCTGAATCACAAAAGTGACCAGGATCCTCCAAGCCATGGGGAAAGCAGTTTTGATCAATGGGGTTTTAGTCACAAGTAACTCAGGGACCCCGATTTCTTTTAGTCCTTTTTTAACTGACTCCATGTCAGGATGTGCAACATACTTTCCATTGTTATAATCAAGTCCACTGCTTTGACAAAATGTTTTGAAGTCTAAAATCAATGGTGTCTTCCCATTGTTTGTAGTGAACATGATGACACAATTCTTATGTGACTTGATCTCAGACCCCTGAGATCCTTCAGGCCCTTGGGTAGGGGTTACAACCACAGCCGTAAACCAGAATTCCGTGAGATATTCATGGTAGAAGACTGAGGGGGTTTTTGTAAAAGCATCAGCCCAGTCACAGTTTTTCAAAAATTTGCAAATTGGTTTGTAGGCTGATACACTACTAGGGTAAATTGAAATTTCCCTCATAGTTGTTTCCTGCAAAATGGACACCCTCATTGGTGAGACGTTCAGCCTGAGGGGCATATTTGATAGCCTTGGACATTGCCATTAAAGATAGCTTTTAAAGATTTGAAAAAGGACAATGGCAATTTGTGGAAATCAAATTAAGACTTGTTTCTTGTTATAATACAACAAGATTCACCAAGTAACCTAATGAGAACTTTTGCCTTATAAAAAGGATCAAGAGTTATAAACAATAGGTAACTTTGATTGTTTGTGCTATATAACAATAAAACGAGTAATTAATGTGATCGCCTTGTTTACAAGAAACCTTCTCTGGAAATTAATTTGAACACACACACTTTTTCTTTGAGAGAAAATTTTGGTAGAGTAAAATTGTAAGTTCTTTGTGTGTGTGTTTGTTGTGATTGTGGGGTATTTATAGGCTCGGATGTGAAGAAGATTTTTATTTGCTATAATTTCTTTTCACATCCGCATTTAATGAAAGCGTACAAGTGGTCCCCCTATTTTCTTGGCAACTATTCCATTACTGCAAAGATAACGCTTTTTCCAGAGATGACGTGGGGTCACGTGCATTTGAAAGGACGTTTTTACAACGGATTTTGATAGAAAAAGGGTAAGCATTTAATGCTTAGTGGGATACTTGTCATGAGTGACCCTTTGACTGGGTTATGACAATTTTTGAAGGAATATATGTTTCTTATTTAATATTGTGACTCACCAACCTAGGACACTAAGTAACTAAATCCTTAGAGCATTTAGTTACATCATTTAATGTACCTCAATGTCAAAGGGAGGACAATAAGATATATTTACTTAGAGAGAAGATAAAGAATATACATTATACTGAATCCAACGTCATCAGGGAGACTGATTAATCAATATTCAGCATACCTAGTTCAACTTTCAGTCTAGTGAACGTTGGTTCATCCAAAGGTTTGATGAAAATATCAGCTAGCTGATATTCAGTGGGGATGAAAGGTAATTCAGTATCTCCTTTTAAGATGTGATCCCTGAGGAAGTGATATCTTATGTCAATGTGTTTAGTCCTTGAATGTAGGACTGGATTATTTGAAATGGCAATTGCACTGGTGTTGTCACAAAAGATATGGACTACTTTGTATTCCACATTGTAGTCCCTGAGTTGACTTTTCATCCAAAGGATGTTTTCACAACAAGCAGCAGTTGCCACGTATTCAGCCTCAACAGAGGACATTGCGACTGACTGCTGTTTCTTTACACTCCAACATACTAGCTTGCCACCAAGGAATTGACATGCACCTGAGGTACTTTTCTATCCATGTTGCAGCCAGCATAGTCTGAGTCTGAGTATCCTTTAAGATCGAAGCCTGAACAACGAGGATACCATAGACCTAGTGAGGGAGTACCCTTCAGGTACCTAAAAATTCGTTTAACAATAGTAAGATGTGATTCTTTGGGATCGGTCTGATATCTTGCACACAAGATTGTTGAGAACTGAATATCAGGCCTGGTTGCAGTTAGGTACATTAATGATCCAATCATTCCCCTGAATAAGGTTTGATTGACTGGTTTACCAGCAAGATCAGGACCTAAGTTGTTGGGGGGAACCATGGGAGTCTTTACTGAAGCACACTCAGAGATATCATATTTCTTAAGTATTTCTCTGGTGTATTTTTCTTGACAGACTGAGATCCCCTTGTCCCCCTGTTTGATTTGTAGTCCAAGAAAATATGTTAATTCACCCATCATACTCATTTCAAATTTCTTTGTCATAAGTTTTTCAAACTTTCTACAAAGATCATAGTTAGTAGATCCGAATATGATGTCATCAACATATATTTGAACTAGTAGAACATCCTCCTTGGTTCTAAAGATAAACAAGGTGTTGTCTATCTTACCCCTGAAAAATTTGTTCATTATCAGGAATGTAGAGAGAGTTCCATACCATGCCCTTGGTGCTTGTTTCAGTCCATAAAGGGCTTTGTCAAGTTTACAAACATGGTTTGGAAACTCAGAACTCTCAAAACCAGGAGGTTGAGCAACATAAAATTCTTCAGTGATCTTTCCAATCAGGAAGGCACTTTTTACATCCATTTGGAAAACTTTGAAGTTCATGTAAGTAGCATAGGCAAGGAAGATCCTGATGGCTTCCATTCTTGCTACAGGGGCGAAGGTTTCCTCATAGTCGATCCCTTCAAGTTGACCACACCCCTGAACAACCAGCCTAGCTTTGTTTTTATGACAATTCCATCTTCATCGGTCTTGTTTTTAAATACCCATTTTGTGCAATTTCCCTTTGGGAAGAGGAACTAGTTTCCACACTTTGTTCCTGAGGAATTGGTTGAGCTCTTCTTGCATGGCCTCAGCCCACCCTGGATGTGTCAGGGCCTCTGAAACCTTCTTTGGTTCAATTTTAGAGACAAAGTCTGCAAACAGACATTCATGGGTTGAGGCGGCAGAGAGTTTAGAAGCCTGACTGCGTATGAGCATCCCCTCAAATACATCACCAATTATGTTTACAAGCTCTATGTGTTGTTGTCTTGACCATCTGTCTTGAGGACTTGGATTAGAGCTTGTCGATGGTTGGTGATTATTAGGGACCAGAGATTCAGTACATTGTACTGGGACATCACCTCCTTCTGAAGGATTTTCAGTAATAGGGGATTCGATATTTTCATCACTTGTCCCTTTAGTGTTCTCATAGATGGGTGAATCGTTTGATTGATTAGCTTGAGAAGTGATAACTTCAGGGACATGTTGAGGTGTGATTAAATTATCAATTGACCTATTATGAGGTGATATATGGAAGGATATATTAGCATCAGTTTGATACTGTTTTGAGGGACAATGTTCATACTCATCGGGAGGATATCTTGATGAGTCATTGATCTCTATCTCTTCCATTGATTGATTTGTGAAGTTAATGGCATCCATACTTTCATCAAAGGTGACATGAAATGACTCTTCAATCTGTTGTCTCCTTGTGTTAAAGACCCTGAAGGCTTTGGAGACAAAAGAGTATCCAAGAAAGTATCCATCATCAGCTTTGTTATCAAATTTACCAAGATGGTCCTTTTGATTGTGAATGAACACAGGACATCCAAACACATGAAAGTAGCTGATATCTGGAATCCTTTCCCTAAATATTTCATAAAGAGTCTTATCATGTCTTTTGACAATAATACATCTGTTCTGAGTATAGCAAGCTATTTTTACAACCTCGGTCCAGAAATGTTTTGAAAGGTTGGATCCATTAAGCATGGTTAGAGCAGCTTCAATGAGAGTTCTATTCTTCCTTTCAGCCATACCATTTTGTTCAGGTGTGTAAGGAGAAGAGAAGTCCTGAGAAATTCCTTTCTTATCACAAAAACTCTCAAGCTCTTGGTTCCTGAATTCTGTTCCATTATCAGTTCGTATTTGTTTAACTTTAGTATCATTTTGATTTTCTACTTGCCTGATAAAAGATATTATGAAGTCAGGAGCTTGACTCTTCTTTTTCAGGAAGTATACCCAAGTGTATCTAGAGTATTCATCAACAATCACAAGAGTGTATTTCTCATGATTTATAGACATTGGACTGACTGGTCCAAACAAGTCCATATGAAGAAGATGAAGACACTTCCTGATAGAAAAGTTTTGTTTTGGTTTGAAAGAAGCTCTCTTGTGTTTACCTTTTTCATAGGCTGAACAAGGCTTGTCTTTTGGATACACAAGAGAAGGTAAGCCAAGAACTTTGTTTTATTTTGCAAGTTTGTTCATATCTTTGAAATTTAAATGTGACAGTCTCTTATGCCAAAGCCAATTAACAGAGTCTGAGGCTTTAGCAAAGAAACATGCTCTTGAATTTGTTACAGATGACATGTCTAGGACATATACATCATTTCTTCTTGGAGCAGTCAACACAATTTCTTTGTTAGCAGTGAAGATTGTACCTTGCTTATCATCAAACTGAACGATGTACTTAGCATCACACAGTTGGCTGATACTGATGAGATTATACTTCAGACCGTTTACAAACGCCACTTTTGAGAAAACTATTCCACCACATTTAATTGAACCATATCCCTCAATAACACAAGATGAATTATCACCGAATACTACCTTAGGACCTGGTTGCTCTACGTATTTGTGTAGATAACTTTTGACCCCTGTCATACTTCTTGAACACCCACTGTCTAAGTACCAGACAGGCTCCTTGAAGTGTTTCTACACAAATAACGAGGTTGATTAGTTTCTCTTGTGAGCCCACCTTTTAGTAGGCCCTTTGGCTCGAAGAGCCTGACGTCTTTCACCTCGTTTGAAGTACTCAAACTCAGCATGGTCTGAGGTAGAATAAACATTGCTCCCACATGTTTTGCAGCTTAGTCCGACTGAGGATTCAGTACTTTGAGATGACTCAGCTAGCATTCCTCTTCTGACCATGATGATTCTATTGTGTCCTGAGGTAATGTGATCATTGCTTCCACAAATATCACACTCAGGATAATATACACAATCATCAGGTCTGTGATCGGGAATCCCATAATGTGTACAAGGTGGGTAAGGCTTAGCCTTGGATTTTCTGGTTTGTTCAGAGGTGGGCCCATAGTTGTAAGGTTGAGCATTGTATCTTTTAGCATTTTTAATAGAAGCAATGTGCATCTCATGATCTACTGTCCTGTGATCTTCACTTTTACATTTCATGCAATAGAGAACTCTATAGCAGTCGTCAGTGGTGTGATTTGTATAGTGACATAGCTCACAGGTGGGTTTCTTTGTTTTAACTTTCTTAGAAGACTCAGGTTCAGTTTTGTTACTTGTTGATGATTCAGGGTGTGAGGACACAGATGTTTCACCCTGAGTTTTAGAGGCTGAGTTCAGCTTCTCTTCCATGAAAAGTTGGAACAATCTACTTAACTCCTCTTGATTTACAATAGGAGTAGAGTTGACTGAATGTTTCGGTGTCCCTGAGGGAGATATAGGTTTGGTTGTCTTTTCAGTGGCATTTCCTGTCTCAGTGTGATCTGGTACCATTTTTTAGTCAGGCTTTGTTTGTTCAATACAACCTAACCCAGCTCTTCCTCTAGGTGAGTGTTCTTGATAAGACAATGGAATTAGTTCAGAACATGGACTTGCTCCTTGAAGGTTTCTCAAAGGAGGTAGAGGAGTCTGAATGTTTTCAGCAACACTAGATGTTTTAGTGTTACTGACTTTATCAGTCTCTTCATTCAAACCAAGTTTTTCATTAATAGCCTGAGATTCAGGAATTAATATTTTTCCAGTGTCAAAGTTAGGCAAAACACTCTCAGGGTTTGATCTCTCAACCCAGTCTTTTGACTTAGGAATCATTTCATGATCAAACCCAACTGAGGCAGGAAGAAATGCCTTTTCACTTATTGCCTTAGTTGGTGCCTTTTCAGTGAGTTGTCGTGCCCCAAGAATTTTCTTCTTTTGGGCAGGTATTTGATTGTTTATACATTGAGAAGCTAAGGTAGAGCTATTTGTCCATTTATCATTGATTCGTTTTTCTTCCTTAAGTTGTTCTTGAAGAGCATGATTGATTTTAGTAAGTTCAGTGTTCTGAAGTTGACAGCTTACTACTTCAAGTTTGGCTTGTTTTAAAATTAATAAATCTTCTCTACATTTGTTTAATTCAAAAACAAGTTTATTATATTTTGACAAAAGATTCAATCTCTGCTCTTCAACAAACGATAGGTCAACGTTAATATACTTAAGGAATTTTTGCCAATCAGATTCTTCATCCATAGATAGAAGCATGTTTACCTTTCTCATGGTGATGTCAACCCATTCTCCATTTCGAGCATCACTAGTACAAAAATGGGTTTCGGTCACACATACCGAAATTCGTGTAGTCACAAATAAATTTTTTATGTTACTGAATTCGCCAGTCATAAATAAACAGTCACACTTGAAGTCAGTTTGCATGACCATTTCGTATTTTGTTTGTCACGCATATGAATATTTACGTGACTAGGGCTAACAAATGCTTTTTTGATGAGTCGTTAGTCACTTAATAATTTGAGAGTGTTATCGAATCAAAGTCTGGTTCAAGTAGTAGTCACATTATACGTATACATGTGTGGCAAATATTTGTCATACACCCATTGAATGTGACCAAAAATCATATATGGTCACATAGACTTATTTTACAAGTGACAAATTGATAAACAAGGTTGTCACACATATTATTTTAATGTGACTAGTATATTTTGTTAAATTTTAACCACACATGAATTTTGTGTGTGTGGCAAATTGAAAGTAGGTATTGAAACATTTGCCACTATATTAATTTTAATGGACAAATATTTTACAATTACTTGAAGACTATGATCAAATATAATACATGATCATATTAAATTCTTAAACAATTATGTGACTATATGATTGCCAATAGTCACAACATTTGAGAAATGTGTATCTAAATTATACTTATGGTCACATTATAATGGGATTAACTATGAACAACACATTGAAAATGTCACACAGTAAAATATTCATGTGACAAATGTTTATAACTAAATGTAATCTCTATTTTCACTAATGTTAATATTAGTCACATATTTAGAACCAAATATGTTCATGTGGCAAACTGGTTAAGTGTGTTAGTGTTTGAATGGAAGGTCTAGGGTTTGAGTCCTAGACCTTGTTTTTTGCTATTTTTTTAAAACACAATAAACCCTAAAAACATAGAAAACACACACTTTTTACACGCCTAACAATGAGGATGCTCATTCTTGGAACTTCACAAAAATTAATTACATGCATGAATATGCATTAGATGTTTATGTAGGCTGCTGACCCTTTGTATTCCATCTTTGGTTATATAAACAAGGATTAAGTAATGAAAATAATCATAACAAAAACACAACAAACACTTAATTATCATCATTTTAAGAATCAAAAAATGGCTTCTTCATCAAAAAGAACATTTTCTGCTGCTTTTGAAGATACCAGTGCAGTTCCTAACAAGTATGTATCATTATTTATTTTATTAACGTTGTATCTTTGTTATCATTTAGTACTAATAATCTTTTATGTTCATTTCAGGAAACCTTGTGTGGTGCCCAAAGTAAAGCAAATGCAGATGGAGAGTTCCCTGCTGATTATCCTTACGATGATAAATATGATGAGTACGATTGCTATGTTGAGGAAGCTTACGAACAAAGACAATGGAAGTTGGCAGACGAAGAGAATGCCCAACTTGAACAACAATGCCGGAGGGAGAAAGCTGCTTCCTTAAGAAGGAGGCAACAAGAGCAAGAACAACGCGAGAGGGAGAAAGCTGCTTCCTTTAGAGGGAGGCAAGAGGAATAACGACAGAGGGAGGAAGCGTATAGGAGGCAACTGGAGGAAGAAGGTCAAATCATTGATGATGATGTTTATTCTTCTGAGCATGAAATTGAAGAAGACGAAGACGAGTTCAAAGAGGCTTTAGATTACGATGAACTTCATTTGTCTTTTGATCCTGAGAAATCTCCAAAGTTTGATTAGTTAGAGAAACAAAATGTTTGTTTTATTAAAAACCTGTAATCCTTTAGTATTATTGAATTGAATTAATGTTTGATCAGTTTTCACCTTGTGTTATTTTTATTTTACTTCAGTCATTTCAAACTTTTCATTTTCAGTTTAGTTAATAATTAAGCACATTGTTCGAACAAATTAGTTGTTTATGTGAAATTGGACACGAATTGGAATAAATACTTGGGAGGACTAGTGAAAATATATTAAAAAGATAAAAAAAATCTTAACTTGTGCTTGACTAGATAATGATTAAAAACAAAATAAGCTGAAACAAGCAGCTTTTCAAGGAAATACTCAATATTAGCTTAGTTCTGAGTGAAGAACGGCCTAGCAGTATTGTTACAAACATATGCTCAGAACTTCAGAAGAATAAGGCAAGAGCCTAACAACTTTATATCCAATTGGAAAATAATTGCAGATGTAATAGCAAAAACTTAAAAGCACCTTAGAGTTAAGCTAAGTCGAAAACATAAACTGCTAAAAGCTTAATTAGTTTTGGCGGGAGAATTAGGGAAAAAAATTGGGTTATAAGATCCACCGAAGTGGAAAGCCTTAACCGGATGTGTAACGGGTAACTTTGACACAAAAATCTTGGTCATATGTGTTATGCATCTAGGATATATGTGTTATGCATCTAGGATTGTACAACTCACAACATGAATAAATAAAATACAAGATGAACCATGTTTAAATCCATGAAATACAAGTCTAATTTCATAATATTGATGATAATATTGCAGGTTCATACAAAATGTGAATGACAACATATTTGCATTCCAAAAAATAATGGATACACCCATCCATGCAGATTAGTGTTTAAAATTGTTTACATAAACTATACCTACACTTAACCGAAATAGTCTAAAGAAGATTCATCAGAAACATCCATAAAACAGAGATAACAAGTTCTTCCATAGCCTACCCCCTATAGGTTCCTCCATAGCCTACCCCCTCTTCCTTTTTCCTAGCTTTGTTTCAAATTCTTTCAATTTTTTTGGACAAGGCAGAAAACATACTGCATTTCTGATAGGTGGGGGCCTTTTTGTTGTAGAAAATGGAGACCGAGAAGATGACTCTACTTTTGGTGTACATCCCCTGCTAACCCTTGGACTGAGTATCTGTTTGGATGATCCACTCGCCTTACCTGCAGTCTGACTGGATGAGCCAATAGCTTTGCCTTTCTTCTTGGACGGTGAATTAGCCTCTCCCCAAGTATCGTTCGAACTACAGTCATCTGCAGAGGTGCTGGAATACTTGGAAGGTTCATCCTGGTCATCATGAAATGGGTGCCGGAAGTCTTTAGTGTTTACATGTTCAAAGCTTTCATCTAATGACAACAGATCTTCCTCAGAGCTTTCAAAGCTTTCATCTGATGATAGTGTATCTTCTTTAGAGCTTTCAGAGGAATCAATGATGATAACATCTGTAAATTACAAGACAAATTTTAATAAATTCAGATACTAACAGCCACCCAGATACTCAAAACAATAAAACATTCATATACAAACTTATTATAGGTTAAAAGTTAATATACTAACCTCCCTACAACAGTCTCTGTTTGAAATGTTGGAATTCCCTTTCAAGCTTTTCCACCCTATTATGTAGGTTAGAAAGAGCAGCTGTGGTATCAGTTTCCATTGAACCGTTTCCTTTTTCTTTGTTTTTCAAGTCACCTCCTGTATCTACATACCATAATACCGCATAAGTTAACTACAAATACATAATCACATGTCTGCTATAAAGTTTAACAGCTACACATAAATGACATCTTAAGCCCGTTTGCTATTCGAGGTAGATATCTCCACGATTCCTCTATCTCGTGAACATGTTCATCTTCGTGCCCAATATATGAATCCAATATGGACCTACTTCTTTTTCGTTTATCCTTCTTTTATGTAAGTAGCTCAAAATTTGACATTCGCATTCGGTCTTTGATTGATATCAATATCGTCAATACCCATGAAAAAGCGAATATGAGTGCCAAAGTAAGAGGTCCTTTACTAAAAAGGCTAAACAAAAAGATGTTAATGCATATTGAATTCACATATCGGGCATGAAGATGATGATTTTCACGAGAAAGATGATGATTTTCACTAAAAAGGCTAACCAATTTGCTTAATGGCTAAAGCTTCATCATCTCAAGCATGGTTATGGCATCAAGGATTGTCACATCTCAACTTTGACACCATCAACTTGCTTTCGAAAAATGATTTTGTGACCGGTCTCCCAAAGTTAAAATTCGTCAAAGACCATCTTTGTTCTTCTTGTGAGTTGGGGAAAGCAATACGGAAGTCTTTCAAATCAAAGACTACCCCAAGCTCAAAAGGACGATTGGAACTTCTACGCATGGATTTATGTGGTCCCATGCTTGTAGAGAGTATTAACGGGAAAAAGTATATTCTCGTGATTGTTGATGATTACTCTAGATACACATGGAATTTCTTCTTAAGGTCCAAAGATGAAACACCAGAGGTTCTCAAAAACTTTCTCAAGATGATACAACGCAATCTTCAAGATCAAGTCTTAACTGTAAGAACGGATAGGGGTACTGAATTTTGGAACAAGAACTTGCAATCTTACTTTCAAGAAGAAGGCATCGAACATCAAACGTCTATTGCTCGAAATCCTGAACAAAACGGCGTTGTCGAAAGACGGAACTGAACTTTGGTCGAGGCAGCTAGAACAATGCTTTCTGCTTCAAAATTACCACTATTCTTCTGGGCTGAAGCTATTGCAACCGCCTGTTATACTCAGAGTCGTTCTCTCCTCATCCCAAGACATGAAAAGACACCTTACCACATCATCAATGGCAGGAAATCTACGGTTAAATTCTTTCACGTATTTGGATCTTTATGCTACATTCTTAAAGACGGTGAGAATCTCGACAAGATGAAAGAAAAAGGTGTTGCATGTATTTTTGTGGGTTATGCTACATTGTCGAAAGGATATCGAGTTTACAACAAGAAAACAAAGATTATTATAGAAACAATTCATGTGAACTTTGACGAATTGCCACAAATGGTACTTGAACACAACAGCTCAAGTCCCGCACCTCATTGTCCAGCAATGGCACCTACACAAAACAGTGTACGTCCCGTGCAAGAATGTCAAGAAAATACTCCTACAGCAGAATCGACGGATACAACACAAATGAATGAGTTGGTTGATTTATATGATCCAATGTTTGAAGAATATTACTATGGAAACAATCAAGTTGTGTCAAAGCCTTCCGCTGTCAATACTACTGATGAACCTGAACCACGTTCACAAGACACAACTGCCTCTACTTCAGCAACCGTTGCTCAAGAGACTATTCCATTGGATACTCAACAAACTCAAGAAACTGGCATACAACCAACATCACCAACCGTCAATGCTGAAGGAGGAAACAACAATCAAGCAGTCGATGCACAACCAAACGAAGAAGAATTTATCAACCCGTTCGGTACACCGGTACACAAAGTCGGAGAGTCTTCTACTTAACATGTTGATCCGTCCAACATGCATACATTTTACCAAAGATATCCATCCACTCACCATTGGACTCGTGATCATCCATTGGAGCAAGTAATTGCCTTCACAACCGGTTCGAACACACAAACAACTCAACACCAATGGCGATGTGTGTATGTATGCACTCACCGTGAGTTCAACTGTACCTACAAACATCAAACAAGCCATGACTGATCATGCGTGGATTGAATCAATGCAAGACGAAATTCATCAGTTTAAACGCCTAAATGTTTGGGAACTTGTTGACAGACCTTATGGAATTTCGCTTTTAGATTTCAAATGGATCTGGAAAAACAAACTGGATGAAGAACAAACCATCATCAAAAATAAATCTCGTCTTGTGGTTAAGGGGTATCGTCAACAAGAAGGGATAGATTTCGATGAATCATTCGCTCCAGTTGCTCATTTGGAAGCTGTCAGGATATTCCTTGCTTATTCTGCACATAAGAGCTTCACGGTTTTTCAGATGGACGTTAAAACTTCTTTTCTCAACGGTCATTTGAAGGAAGAAGTGTATGTGAATCAGCCGGAAGGATTCATCGATCCTCATCACCCTGACAAAGTCTATCATCTCAAGAAGGTTGTATATGGACTTAAACAAGCTCCAAGGGCATGGTACGAAGAACTATCCAACTTCTTGGTCTCGAAAGGATTCTCCAAAGGTTCTATTGATCCTACTCTTTTTATTAATAAATATGGGGATGACATACTTTTGGTGCAAGTTTATGTTGATGACATTATTTTTGGTTCTACGAACCCAAAACTTTCAAAACGTTTTGAAAAATTAATGCACAACAGATTTGAAATGTCAATGATGGGGGAGCTAAAATTCTTTTTAGGCCTCCAGATTCATCAATCCCCACGTGGTATCTTCATAAACCAATCTAAGTATGCTCAAGAGATACTTAAAAAGCATGGTATGACCTCATCTGCTCACGTTGGTACACCATTGTCGACCACATCCCTAGACGCTGACTTGTACTAATATCCCGTAGATCAAACGCGATATCGCAGTACGATCAGGTCACTTATATACTTTACAGCCAGCAGGCCTGATATTCATCATGCCGCATGCTATTGTGCGCGATATCAAGCCAGACCTACTCAAAAGCACCTCAAAGAGGTTAAACGGATCTTTCGGTACCTTAAGAATACCATTCACATGGGATTCTGGTATCTGAAGGGTACTGGTTTTCATCTAACAGCTTTTTCAGATTCTGATCACGCAGGTTGCCTTGATAGTAGAAAAAGCACTTCTGGTAGCGTACAATTTCTAGGAGAAGACAAACTTGTGAGCTGGTCGTCAAAGAAGCAGGATTGCACTTCGCTCTCATCAGTTGAAGCAGAATATGTGGCTCTATCCGCGTGTTGTGCTCAAGTCCTCTAGATGAGAACTCAACTCACGGATTATGGCTTCCACTTTGATAAAATACCTATATATTGTGACTCAAAGTCGGCCATAGCCATTTCTTGCAATCCGGTTCAACACTCCCGTACCAAGCACATCGCAGTCAGATATCACTTCATCAAGGAACAAGTGGAACGTGGTATCGTAGAATTATACTTTGTCAGAACTGAGTATCAGATAGCAGACTTGTTTACTAAAGCCCTGTCTCAAAATAGGTTTCAGTATCTCGTTGGCCGTCTTGGTATGAAGTATATGACTCTAGAAGACTTGGAGGTTTTGGCAAATGAAGCTGCTTGATTTTTCTCTCATAATGACTTCTAAGCACATCACAGCTTAGGACTCAGATCTAAAATAAGGAAAGTTTATCTCGGACGATAACTTATCCTTCTCACCGAGAAATTAATATTTCTCGGTCATGAGCTTCCTATAAAAACATTCAAAGTTTTTAAGTTCATGAAAAACAACTTCTAAGTAAACGTCAGCTTAGAACTCGTATTACCACTTAAGAAAAGTTTATCACGGATGATAACTTATCCTTCACAACGGGAAATTAATTTTTCTCGGTCATGAGCTAGTCACAAAACATTCAATGTTTTGAGCTCATGTAAATCGGAATTTATTTTAAAACCGTTGAACACAATTTTTCAAGAATTTCTCAAAAGATTTTTTCTAAATCTTTCAAAATTGTGTGTTCAACACTCCCTTCCTCACATGTGGTTTTCATATCTCAAAATTGTCATATGTTATTTTGATCAATTTTTGAGGGGGAGCGTTTTAAAATCAAGCCTTTTAATGTTGTTGGGTACATCTCTAAAATTGTCATATTTTATGTATCCAACACATTCCGAAAATGATATTAAATCTGTCATATGGCATCTCAACTCCGTACCTCAACATATTTTGTGGTGTCGTTTTTCTAAAATTTTGTCAAATTTTGTCTCAAGACACACATATATTGTTGAGGGGGAGCGACCCGACTGAAAATGTTCATGATTCATGCGTGCACACATGTTTCTCTCCCAATCGGTCTTTTCAGAAATTGTCACATTTTAATAAATTGGTATCTCTAATATTATGTTTTATATTAGAGATAGGGGAGAAAATGTGATTAAAATGTAATATATCGCAACATGTGATCTTAAAGACTCAAGTGCAACTCTTTCCTTCACATGTTAAACTATTTCGTATATCGATGCATGTGTGTAGGGGGAGCTTTTCGGAAATGTAAAACTTTCAAGTGTTAAAAGTTTTGATTTTTATCAAACATTTTGAATGATTTTCAATGGTTTATGGTTACGATCTATACCCAAAACAACCTACTATCCACGACGGAACGATGGAGTCAAAAGGTGGTTTAGGATAGGAAACTAAGTCCTATGATCCAACTAGAACCGGAGGGATCTACCCAAGGACATTCCATAGCTAGAAATAGTTGTCCTTAGGAAAGATGGAGTTGAATGAAGCTGAATGCGAACCAGTTACTTAAGTTAGCACTAGAACAATCACAACAAGGTGCTAGTGATGACGTATTGGTAAGCATTGAAGGAGTTGAATATTCTATGCAACTTAGGCAGAAACCGGGTCAATACATCTATTGAAGACAAGTCATCATGGACCCAGTGATGCAATGCACAACCCTTCCCAGCCATTCGAGTTTCTCTCAAAAAAAACTTGTCTCATTGTCACAGAGATCAACACGTATCTATTGACTTTCTCACTCCGAGTCAGTTAATATTGAAAAGGTGGCAGTCTGCTCTAGCATCCAATTACCCAAAATGCACTTATTGAGTCTAGAGCCAAATGAGATCAATTTATCATCTCATTAGGACACAATCGAGTCCTACGCATTATCCTTGTGATATTGCCAGAACATCTGAGTGATACGATTCACAATGAAGATGGAAATCCTGCTTGAGTCAGCATTAAACAAGCTCATGGTAGGTAACTTGTGCGATTCTACACGAATCAAACTTGTGAGAACTGGAAAGCAACTAAGTTTCGATTCTTAATTGATTCAAACTTGATTCCAGGTTTCTTCGCAAAATCCGTGTGATCTTGCCAGAACATTCAGAGTGACACTCATTAGTGTTCACAGTGACGAATAGAAATCCTTCCAGTGTCAACATTAAACAGCACTTCGGTAGGTGATTCGCAAGATTCTCTATGAATCAAGCTTGTGACAAACTGGAAAGCAACAATGGTGTGATTATTTTTGAATCAAACTTGTTCCAGGAATTCTGTACTGACGACTCTAATCAGACGGATAATTTATCCTTATGATTCACTCTTTACGTTCGCAGTCTGCTTTGAGACGGTCGAGTAAAGAGAACTGGCTACTACCGTCGGGAAACCCTGTCAAGGAGGTTCTTAATCGAATCTACCCGATCACAGGTACGGTATCTGATACCGTCTAACGGTCTTCACCGACCGGAAGTAAAACGCTACCGAGTTAGGATGAAATGTTTAAAGCCATTTATCCGTGTCTATATATGTTGCTGCATATCAAGAAGGTGGCGTAGCTGTGTACTAACCGATGTCGATTCAGAAGTCACAAGAGCACAAGATGGCGATAATCAAGATACCTAAGAATGTAAGAATGTAATAGGTCATCTTAGTCACAAGGAGCACAGATAAAGATCTCAAGCACTCAAAGTCAAATGACAAAGGCTCAAGATAAAGATCACGAAAGCATGAAGGAACAAAGCCATTGCAAACAAGATCAAGACCAAGATACAAGACCAAAGAATGAAGATCTCCTCTACAAGAATGTATTCGCTCAATCATCTTATGCTTTTTAAGATGACCAATACATTGGGGGAGATTGTTAGCCCTATATTTTATATAGTCGAACAAGAATGTAATAGGTCATCTTAGTCGTTATTGGTCTTGTATTGTAATAGGTTAGTCAGGAAAACCGGGCTTGGACTTTAAGCTAATATTGTATAAGTTATGGGCGTAAGCCCAAGACAAAGCCAAGCCCGGCCCATTTTACTCAACCCACGGCCCAACAAAGCCTAGGGTATATATACCCTCTTCCATGTGTGGAAGAGGGTGTTGGTTCATTTTACTTTCTCTCTCTAGTAAACATTAACCTTCCAAATTCTCTCTTGTTTCTCTCTCTACTTTTCTTCTCTTTCTCTCTCTAAATATCATCTAAATCTTGTGTTATGGATTGTATGGGATTAACAGAGCTGATGTAAGGATTGCGTTGCTTGAAAATGAACTTAAGAAGGAGAGACAGGCACGTAAAGAAAAAGAGGATACAGTCGCTGAATTAACCACGAAGATGTCACAAACACAGGAAACTATTGAAAAAATGTTTAAAGTTATGTCTTCACAAGGGGTTAAAATAGCCGAGTCAATGCCAAGTCAGTCAAATGTAAGACTAGTTTTCTAATTTTGATTTGATGATTTTCAGTCTGTAATACCATTAACAATTAACATACTTATATATTGCAGGTATTACAACTAGAACATAATGCATTAAGCAAAATACCTAGTGAAGAGCAAAGGACGTCGATCAGTGGTGGTGGACTTCAGAAGGGTGTGTTATTTCCAATGTCTAAGACAACTGCAACTTCGAACAAGGATTTGGACAATGCAACTGCAGCTACAACTACAACTGCGAAGAAGGTAAGTTATAGAAAAAACATGTTTGGTTTCTAAATTGTACTATACATGACTTATTTACTGTGTTATGTATATATGCAGGCACCTACTAAAACTAGATTAGCAAAAAATAAGACAGCATCGTTGGAAAAGAAGTCTCCACTTCAAAATTCCCAATCTCAAGAAGATATTTATCCAGCTTCCTGATCACAACAAAATCTGTCTCCCTCGCCACAACAAGACGTACCTATTGCGTCATTACGAAAGAAGCGTACACCTTCTAAATCAAAAGTAAATCAGTCTCCACCATCACTACCAGATGTAAGTATTTCATCATTTTTCATATAATTACTTGTTTAATTTATTTGTCATTAACGCATGTAAACATTTTTTCTTCAGACATTTAAGTGCAAACTGTAGAACATATCTAGGACAATTATCATTGGTAACGGTAGGGTATACAAGTCTAAGGATGGAGACAATGTAATGATTCATAACCAACCACTACCAAAAAATTGCTACAAAGTTTCAGTTGATGAATCCTTAGTGGATGCAGCAATCATACCTGATGCCGGAAATAATGGTTTAAAAACTGTTAAGGATGTAAAAGGTAGTTTCGTGGCATGGCCAAAGGAAAAAGGTTATTTTTTGGAAGAGGTACATACACTTGGTTTATCATCCTACATATACATAGCTTTTCATATTTAGTTCAATGTTTAATACACGGCTTCTATTTCCATACAGGAAACAACACCACCAAATACCATAAAAGCTGTTGTTGAAAGTGCACCAAAGATAGGATCTAAGCGCTCGATGAACGTTCCAGCATGCAGTAAATTTACGACTATTCCTCATATGCATAAACAAGCTAGGAATAACAAGGCTCAAAAGACTTTACAATACGGTGATTCAAAGTCTTTACAAATGTGATTCTATGTGAAAAGTATGTTACTTGAGAATAATACGAGATTACATTTGTTGATTTGGTTATGTACATTCAATTTTATATATTAATGCAATTGAAATTTGATTTCCAGAATTTTGTTTTTTGTTTTTATTGAATTCTGAAAGGTTACTATAAGATGAAACATAGTCACACTTATTCACATTACAATGTGTGACTACATGTCATAAAAGGTCACACAAACATACAATTCTATGTGACTATTGGATGCATATGGTCACACAAAATACAATTTGCTTGACTTGACAAAGCATACAGTCACACTTATTACTACTATTGGTAACTCTTTGGTTAATTGTATGTGACAAACTTAGTGCCATTAGCATGATTTGTGTGACTACATGTCATAAAAGGTCACACAAACATACAATTCATTACACTATTGGATGCATATAGTCACACAAAATAAAATTTGCTTAACTTGACAAAGCATACAGTCACACTTATTTCTACTATTGGTAACTCTTTGGTTAATTGTATGTGACAAACTCAGTGCCATTAGCATGATTTGTGTGACTACATGTTATAAAAGGTCACACAAAAATACAATTCATGTGACTACTGGATGCATATAGTCACACAAAATACAATTAGCTTGACTTCACAAACCATACAGTCACACTTATTACTACTATTGGTATCTCTTTGGTTAATTGTATGTGACAAACTCAGAGCCATTATCATAATTTGTGTGACTATATGTCATAAAAGGTCACACAAACATACAATTCATGTGACTTTTGGATGCATATAGTCACACAAAATACAATTTGCTTGACTTGACAAAGCATACAATCACACTTATTTCTACTATTGGTAAGTCTTTGGTTAATTGTATGTGACAAACTTAGTGTTGAATCCAAGATCTTTAGACTCAAACAGTTGAAACCGTTTTATCTAGGATGATGAACATTCATATGAATTAACATAGCGGAATTGAATGATAATCATGAACAAGATGTTTAAGAGATGAATGATTCCCAAAGGGTTTGTATTATTGATGATTAACACAAACCACTCTAGGCATGTATACATTGAATCCCATGCCTAGAGATCTAAAGAACAGTAGGTTACATTTTGTATGATGAAGTAGTGAATGAAACCTACGGCTGTGTTTCTTTATATACTAGAAACTACAGCTGTTACAAAAGATAAATATTAAAAACAAAATCTCCTATATAGTTGTCCTGATATTCTTCATTCCTATCTTGATACTTTGTCCACCAGCTTGAAGAATTCAGTATTGGCAGATTTAGTCCTTGTCTTTGTGTTTTGACTTATCAACTCACTTTTGACCCAACAATCTTCCCCTAGTTGATGATGTCAAAACACTTCCCCTTAAGCATATATCTTTTGTAAACCATACGACACCAAGGATCAACAGATTACTTTAGTCTTTGTAGACTTCTTCCCCTTTTTGACATGATCAAATAGGGGTCTTGTATGTAAGCAACCTTGATTCTCAACCACTGCCAACTAATATCATACACCAAACACAAGTGTTCTACGCCCCAAATTGCCCTCCATGAAGTTTTCCGCGTCTTAAAATGAATTTGAGAAGTATAAACTTACATTAGTTGTAGTAATACTAGTGAACAGTAGCAAAAATCTTCACCTTGATGTCATATGTGAATGACTAACACTTTATCAAATGAGATTCCCCTTAAAGTGTGCTAGTCATGTATGAATCTTCTAATTCAGTAGGCTATGTATAATGATCATGAAGTAAAATAATTATAAAAATCTTGATGCTGAAGTAGAATAACCCAACCTCGTGTCCTATGTCTTGTACTAACCATGTGACTCCGAAACTCACGGCTATAATGAGTAGGCCCCAAAACTCACGGCAATAATGAGTAGAAGCCTCGTGATAAAATGAGTTCTCACCCCTGTAAATGAGACACATAAAATAGCGAATACGAGCATAGAGCGTCTTAAGAATGATCTCGTACCCAACTTCCTTTTTATCAAGTCTTTATCACAACTTAAAAACACCTACAAGTTATCTTCATGCCCTGCTAAGTAGAAGATATAATAGAACACCAATTTGCGAAAATCTACTTCCAACGTCAATATCATCACAAAAATTATTCTTCACGATCATGAAAATAAATCAAGCCTTTATACCATTATACCAGTTGCTGTGAATATACCAAACGCCAAAACATTGCTATCCCAAAACTCATATCTGACAGCAGGGGGAACTTTCAAACATAGTGGGAATCTGTTAATAAAGTAGGGGGAACAATTGAAGGCAGGGGGATCGTAGCAGGGGGAACTTTTAATGAAAGCAGGGTAAACTTTTTCAAAAGCAGGGGGAACTTTTAATGCCCCTGTTTTTGTTATTAACTGTGCCAAACCCACATAAAGTGGGAATGAATTTATAACAGTAAAACAAATAACAAAAACAAAGACAATTAAAAATGAACCCTACTGTGAGAAAAATATATACCTGCTGTGAAATTTGTAGCCACACCCCATCATTCAATCAGTAGGATCAAATAAACATTAATAAATTAATGAATATTTAACCCATGTGATCCCCTTTAATTGTGTCAGTACCCACTTTTAATAATAGTCGAACCCCATATAATAACTTCACATGATTTCACTGACCCACGAGACCAACAAAGCCTTACCACGTCTCTTTCTCTAATCATTATCCCATATTCGTATATTGATGTGAAAGTAAAAGCTGTTTATTGACTTTGAACAAATCACAAACAGAAACTCCCTTCACGCGACATAAATGGGACCACATATAACTTTTGACTTTTGCAAAATAGCATATCCCCTTATCTCACGTCAGAAACAAATATGATAAACCTTTTTGGAGAAAACATATAAAATGTGCCAACCGTGTGAACACAAACCTGGTATCTTGTTTGATCCGTCTTAAGCGCTGTCAGACCCAACTTTATACCCACACTCTTTTTCACATTCAATTCTTGGGATCATAATCAAATAATTCAAAACAGCAAATCAATGCTATTCCTTTATTTAATGATATCCCACGTGATCAAACAATGCATATTGCAGCAATTAAAATAAATACCTTGGATGGGACCAGACGCAATATGCAATTCTCGCCAATCAAATAAACACGTGAACATGTTTATTTTCTTCGTGTGAACGCATTTACTTAGTATTTGTTTGTGTCATGTAAATATAATGATCAATTGATTGATCATGTGCGACCATACCAACATTCGAAACAAACAAACCATACCCCAACTGTTTCTGACCTCACGAATCTCAGCAACTTATATTCGAACATTTATTAATTTTTCTTTTCTGTTAGATGGACGAATATTTAAGTCAGCAACAACAATATTATTTCCCCACTTCAACGAAACATAATTATTTAGGGTTTCACCATAAACCCTAAATCTTCACAGCAACAAAATTAAACATCTTGATTCTCCTAGATATCGAGCCACCCGCTCTGATACCACATGTTGAATCCAAGATCTTTAGACTCAAACAGTTGAAACCGTTTTATCTAGGATGATGAACATTCATATAAATTAACATAGCGGAATTGAATGATAATCATGAACAAGATGTTTAAGAGATGAATGATTCCCAAAGGGTTTGTATTTTTGATGATTAACACAAACCACTCTAGGCATGTATACATTGAATCCCATGCCTAGAGATCTAAAGAACAGTAGGTTACATTTTGTATGATGAAGTAGTGAATGAAACCTACAGTTGTGTTTCTTTATATACTAGAAACTACAGTTGTTACAAAAGATAAATATTAAAAACAAAATCTCCTATATAGTTGTCCTGATATTCTTCATTCCTATCTTGATACTTTGTCCACCAGCTTGAAGAATTCAGTATTGGCAGATTTAGTCCTTGTCTTTGTGTTTTGACTTATCAACTCACTTTTGACCCAACACTTAGTGCCATTAGCATGATTTGTGTGACTACATGTTATAAAAGGTCACACAAACATACAATTCATGTGACTATTGGATGCATATAGTCACACAAAATACAATTTGCTTGACTTGACAAGGCATACAGTCACACTTATTTCTACTATTGGTAACTCTTTGGTTAATTGTATGTGACAAACTTAGTGCCATTAGCATGATTTGTGTGACTACATGTTATAAAAGGTCACACAAACATATAATTCATGTGACTATTGGATGCATATAGTCACACAAAATACAATTGGCTTGACTTGACAAAGCATATAGTCACACTTATTTCTACTATTGGCAACTCTTTGGTTAATTGTATGTGACAAACTCAGTACCATTAGCATGATTTGTGTGACTACATATCATAAAAGGTCACACAAACATACAATTCATGTGACTATTGGATGCATATAGTCACACAAAATACACTAATCACATAGTAAATGTCACACATATCGTATATTCATGTGACAAACTTATAAACAATAGTCACTCTTAAACAAAACTCGTTTAACTGTAGAGTGTTTACCGTCACACATATTCACTAAAACACCAAATATTATACCTAGTTTGTCACACATTTTCGAGTATTGGTCACTCATTTTTGATAGCTAAGGCCACTAAGACGAGCTTGTAACCAAAAGGTACCTACGGTCGCGGGACCTTTGGTCACAAAGCCTAAAAAAACCGTATGTGACTATATGCCTACGGTCACTCTTTTTGAGTGTGACGGATACCATTTTTTGTACTAGTGCATGATTCTTTCCAACTGATAATTCATCATCAGCTAGAGCCATTAACACTTGATACCTGACTTCCTCCTCTTCTGAGGACAAATCTTCATCATCCCAATTAAAAGTTTCAGCTACTATACCTTTGGCTTTGTTTTGAGCAGGCTTTTGAGTCTGAGCAATAGTAGGTTCAGCTTCCAAGAGTGCAAGTTTAGCTTTTACCTTTTTATACTCAGACCTATAGTCTTTCTCAATTTTCTTACTATTCTGAAAACTTTGGTTAATTGGAGAAGCCTGAATTAGTTTTGGTGTAAACTTGGGTTGAAAATTGTCATTGCCTGATGAAAAGCTTTGATTTTTATAAAAGGCCAATGGGGTTTTTGAAAGACAATATTTAGCAAAATGCCCAGTTTTACCACATCGATAGCAATCCACTCCCTCAATGGATTGGTTACCAGCAAATCTAGTTCTTTTGATATAACGTTTGGTATTTGCCAACATGGCCCTTTCATGATATTCCTTGTTCAAATCCCTTATGTATTTAGTACTTGATCTTTCATCCACCTCATCATCTGAGGTTTCCTGAAAATCTTGAACAATTGCATTTGAGTAAAAAGCAGTTGTAATGGGGCCATGATCAATTTGGGTAGATTTGGTTGAGGTGTCTGTTATTAAGGCCTTCTTGGACTCAGGATATCTTCTATTTATCAGATTATCTTCATAGATGAATCTCCCATAAATATCTGCAAGATCCTGAGTCTGTATGTGATTAGCATTTCTCAATCCTTGAGAAAAAAAAAGCCATTTTTCAGGGAGACTGTTCACAAAACCAACATTGATTTCATGCTTAGATAGTTTCACCCCGTCATTCGTTAGCTCATTGAGCAAGGTTTTATACCTGGTGTAAGTCTGAGGAAGTGTTTCAGATGTTTTGGCCCTGAAAGTGTTATATTCTAACTTCAGGTCCATAATCCTATTTTCCTTAGTGTCGGATGGTCCTTCGAAACTATGAACAAGATCTGTCCAAGTCCATAATCCTATTTTCCTTACTTAACTATGGGTTACGACTATAGTTAGTATACTTAAGTATAGTACTAATTAAAAGGGACCAACAAGTGTTCATCAATTAGTCGTGTTTATCGGTTTATAAGTGTTCATCAATCTTGCTGATCAACTGATGAATAAGACTAACTGATGAACATGAAAACATCTATATACATGTTGTTCATAAGTGTTCATCAGTTAGTCGTGTTTATCAGTTCACCAATCAAAATATTTTGTGTAAAAGTGATCAATTAGTCTTATCGTTAGTTCATCACTATGTCTTGTTCATCAGGTAATCAGTTAATTTTGTTCATTAATAGAAATAATTTTTCATCTATTAAAAGTTCTCTTCATAACTAAATTTTTTTGTCCAATCAGCTGTTAATCGTATATATTGTTCATCAATAAAAAAATTGCTCATTACAATGTTCAATCAGAGATCACGTTGTTTATTGATTCATTAGTTTTTAAAATAAAATCATGTTGTTCTTTAGTTCCCATTTGTCAAATTCATGGTTAAAAACACAACGCGTTCAATTTATAAAAATAAAAAAAGTAAAAAGAGCAATGTTTCAATCTTACAATTTTAAAATTATTAGTGCGGTGTACAATATTAGTGCACTTAACTCTTTTTTAACACTAAAAAACTTAGCTAGGAATATCGTCAAACACCTTACGTGCAACAGATACGATTAAAACGCCGTCTATAATATGCGATATCTCACTATTATCAGGTCAAATTTGGGTTAACAATGGCAAAAAAAAAAACTATAACTTTCGCGTTTTAGATTTTGTGCAAAGGGGCTTTTAAGCTAGCCAAAACTTGAGCCGAAAATGCCGAAAATTTAAAAAAAAAAAATCAATATCCACTTAAAAAGTTAACTAAAAAAGTTGCGATTTTTATATCAAAATGCATATTAAATTAAAGATAACGAAATTTTGAAAAAGATGGTAAAATTAAAATTTCATAAAGTTTTTTAATTGAAAGGTATAGCAATTTTAAAGTACGTTGTGAATTATAAAGGTAGCAAAAAGACCAAAACACCCTTGATTAATTTAAAATACAAGCACATTAGTGGATTTAATCTTTTAGCCGTTGGATTGGTTTGGGAGAAAATCTAGTGGACCAAATTACTTTTTATACTTTTCAATTAATTACCACATTCTAATCGACATGTCTCTATGTTGCGATTGCGATTTGATTTTTGTAACAAAAATGATTCGAGCATCTATGAATCGGAGTGGAACAAAAACAAATTGATACAATAAAATTTAATCTGACATATTAGATACTAGAACCAATTCAAAAAATATAAAATAATTAAAACATGAAGATAGTACATAAAAGGGACAGATTGTCAACATGAATCACAATGGGAATGAAGATATGATTGTGATAGCGATTACTTGTGTTTGGTATTTTAACATCGGAATCAAATGTTGGAATGAAATACAAATTTGTATCTTTTCCCATAGGAGCCAGGAGAGATTACTTGAAAAACAATTTGATTTAGGTTTTCTTAAACAGCCATAACTAGAGCATTTTAAGTCCGTTTTCAGCCTGTGACCTGTCAAATCATCCGAGAAACGAGAGGAGCGTCGCTGTTTTTAGTTGGCTAAGGATTTTTCGAGGCCCAAAAAGCACTTTTACTATGATTTATTTACCTTTTTATGTTTTTTTTAATTTTATGTTGGACTTTGTCTTGGGATACGGTCTAGCCCGTTGGTGTTTTAGGTTTTTTTTTGTTTTAAATAATCTATTGTAACTCTAGCAAGACGGTTACCAGTTTTATAAAAGTTATATCATCGCTACTTTTCGCCAAGTTTTTACCTTAAAAATCGATATTTATGAGAATCAACGAATCATCGCTACATACAAATACATTGTGTTTTTTTGCCACCAAACACAGCTTTTTTTAATTTTCTTTTTTTTTTTTAAAAAAACCACGAAATTTTAATATAAAATTTAATATTTAATACAACAAAAACCCTCAAAAGTAAGTGAACCAAAGATGACCTATATGTTTAACATTCATCAACACATTTTGCTCTTCTAAATACAATAAACACTTGAGTTTAACTCCTTGTTGACTTCATTGTCAAATTATATAACTGCTAAAATTATAATGATTTGTTAGAAAGAAGATCAAATTTTATAATTTAGTTTTCTTTTTTTTAAAATTTTTTTAATGTGTTTTAATTCACTATTCATTTTGATATATTTTTAATTTTTAGTTTTTTAGTTTTTTAGTAGGTTTATTTTAATTTTTTTTTTTAAAATTCTAATGTGAATGCAAACTTAACAGGTAAGAAAGAAACATTTGTCCGTTTTAATAATCATCACCAGATACTCTCCTTCACATTACGCAAATACTATACCTGTTAAAAAACCTACTTTTTGATTTTATTTCATTTCCTTTACTTTCTTTTAATGAAAAGACTCGAGATCATAGCGCTAGTTAGGGCTGAGCATGGCTTACCCAAAACTGACCCGGACCGAACCGAACCGGACCGTACAAATTCGGTCCTGTCCTCGGTCCGAGGTTTCGAATAAATTCGGTCCTCGGTCCGAGTCTGTCCGGTCCAGTTCGGTCTTACAAAAAATGTTATCAATTTTGCCTAATAGGACCGGACCGGACCGGACCGGACTATTTCGGTCCGTTCTTGGTCCGGGGTTTCGGACCATCTCGATCCGGTCTGATCTTGGCCGGTCTGGTCCGGTCCGGTCCTACAATGTTTTTACTTTTCCGAAATTTTTGTCGGTGACAAATGGGCACCCGGTCGGCCCAAATAAAAGATCTTAGTAGTACAAAACTTCAAGAACACGTCATCATCATCTGGTACTGGTACTACTAATATAAATGATTCAGTTTGGTTAGATTTGACTTTTTGCAAAGTCAAATGGGTAAAAATGGGTTATTTTTTTTGGGTTTACTTTTTTTGGTTTTGTTATGTGGGTGTGATGGGGGGAGGGTATTAGATCAGGATCCAAATGTTAATCAGGTATTTATATTTATATGTTAAAATTTTGATTTAGTTGGTAGTTGTAGGATTGATCCCCAAATGTTTCGTTGTTTTTCGCTAAAGCCCGGTTTTCGGACTCTGCGTTTCTAGTTGGTGACAAAAAGTGTTGGTACTATGTTGTTTTTTTTTGCAATGTTTTGTTTGGTATGGATTTAGGTGGATGTTTTTTTATGTAGTTATATACTAGGTAGTTGTAGGATTGATCTCCAAATGTTTCATTTTTCGCTAAGGCCCGGTTTAGGATTCTGCGTTTCTAGTTGATGACAAAAAGTATTGGTACTATTTCGATTTATGTAAGCTTAGTATGTTATAGGGAGTAATAAGCTTATATAAACCGAAAAGGAGAAAAATAAGCCAGAAAAAGTGACCTTATGAAACAGAAACTGAAAACCGCATAAACCATAAGCTCGCTATGTAAGATTGATTTAGTAGGTAGTTATAGGATTGATCCTCAAATGTTTCGTTGTTTTTCGCTAAGGCCCGGTTTTCGGACTCTGCGTTTCTAGTTGATGACAAAAAGTGTTGGTACTATGTTGTTGTTTCTTTTGCAATGTTTTGTTTGGTATGGATTTAGGTGGATGTTTTTTTACCTAGTTATATACTAGGTAGTTGTAGGATTGATCTCCAAATGTTTCATTTTTCGCTAAGGCCCGGTTTAGGATTCTGCGTTTCTAGTTGATGACAAAAAGTATTGGTACTATTTCGATTTATGTAAGCTTAGTATGTTATAGGGAGTAATAAGCTTATATAAACCGAAAGGAGAAAAATAAGCCAGAAAAAGTGACCTTATGAAACAGAAACTGAAAACCGCATAAACCATAAGCTCGCTATGTAAGATTGATTTAGTAGGTAGTTATAGGATTGATCCTCAAATGTTTCGTTGTTTTTCGCTAAGGCCCGGTTTTCGGACTCTGCGTTTCTAGTTGATGACAAAAAGTGTTGGTACTATGTTGTTTTTTTTTTGCAATGTTTTGTTTGGTATGGATTTAGGTGGATGTTTTTTTATGTAATATACTAGGTAGTTGTAGGATTGATCTCCAAATGTTTCATTTTTCGCTTCGGACTCTGCGTTTCTAGTTGATGACAAAAAGTGTTGGTACTATGTTGGTCTTTTTTTTGCAATGTTTGAATGTTTTCTTGATGCGAATGTACTAGAGCTTAATAAAAGGGTAAACGGATGAGAGGTGCGGCATAACCACGGTATTACGTAGTTATATAGTAGGTAGTTGTAGGATTGATCTTCAAATGTTTCATTTTTCGCTAGGGCCTGGTTTGGGATTCTGCGTTTCTAGTTGATGAACAAAAGTGTTGGTACTATGTTGGTCTTTTTTCAATGTTTTGTTTGGTATGGATTTAGGTTGATGTTTTCTCGATGCGAATGTACTAGACTTTCATAAACGGGTAAACGGATTAGGACATAGGTGATTGGGTGCATTTTCTATGGAGGTGTTTGTTTAAGCTTATATAAGGGGGATTATGTGGTGTTCGTCTTATGTTTTTATAAGCTCGCCTTTTCTGGCTTATTTTGCAAGTTTCTGACTTGTATAAGCTTAGTATGTCATAATTAAGGTGCGGCATAAGCACAGTATCACATAGTTATTTAGGATTAACATAGGTGATTGGGTGAATTTTCTATGGAGGTGTTTGTTTAAGCTTATAAATACGGGGGGATTATGTGGCGTTCGGCTTATGTTTTTACAAGTACACTTTTTCTGTCTTATTTTTTCAACTTTTCGACCTTATGTAAGTTTAGTATGTTATACAGAGTAATAAGTTTATATAAACCGACAAGGAGAAAAATAAGCCAGAAAAAGTGACCTTATGAAACAGAAACTGAAAACCGCATAAGCCATAAGCTCGCTATGTAAGATTGATTTAGTAGGTAGTTATAGGATTGATCCTCAAATGCTTCCTTGTTTTTCGCTTAGGCCCGGTTTTCGGACTCTGCGTTTCTAGTTGATGACAAAAAGTATTAGTACTATGTTGTTTCTTTTGCAATGTTTATTTGATTTAGATTAAGGTTGAGTGTTTCTTGTTGCGAATGTACTCGGAGCTTCATAAACGGGTAAACGGGTGAGGAGGCGCGGCATAACCGTGGTATCACATAGTTATTTAGGATTAACATAGGTGATTGGGTGAATTTTCTATGGAGGTGTTCGGCTTATGCTTTTGTAAGCTCACTTTTTCTGGCTTATTTTGCAGCTTTTAGACTTATGTAAGTTTAGTATGTTATACGGAGTAATAAGTTTATATAAACCGAAAAGGAGAAAAATAAGCCGGAAAAAGTGAGCTTACGAAACATAACCGGAAATCGCAGGCCATAAGCTCGCTATATAAGCTTAAACAAACAGCCCCTATATAAGGTTAATGGTCTTTTTTAGCTGTATACGATTCTCCCTAAAAGGGTTTTTTGGAACGTTTCATGCAAATGTACTAGAGCTTAAAAAACAGGTAAATGGATGATGAGGTTTCCCTAGGGCAGTCTTTGGCTCAGGTGTACGCGAAAAATAAGCCAGAAAAAGTGAGATTATTAAAACATAAGCCGAGCACCGCATAATCCATAAGCTCACTATGTAAGCTTAAACAAACAACCCCTATATAAGGTTAATGGTCATTTTTAGCTGTGGACGATTCTTCTTAGAAAGGGTTTCTTGCAATGTTTCATGCAAATGTCCTATAGCCTAAAAACGGGTAAATGGATGAGGTTTTCCCTCTACAGGTTACTCGGCCTAACCGGGGTATCCTCGTGACCATTTCCAACCCGTCCCTGGTCACCTCAAATGTGTACCTAGTGAGGTATTAACCCTTGACCCTTTGTGAAGAGGCCAAGTGCCTTACAACTAGGCCGTTTGCTGGTGGTTAAAATGTACTAGCGCCTGTATATGTGAAATCTTTAATAGTCTACCTTGTGTAGGAACTGATGAAGACGTGGGCCTATTAACCCATTTTTGTCTCATAATTCCCATGGAGGGGCTAGTAGTAAAAATTGATTAGCTAAACATGATTGCTGGCTTCGTCGTTGTGTTGACCTTAGTAGGGTATGAATCAAATTCAAATTTGTTCACTACTACGTATTTTGGAACCACTTACAGGCTTAAACAGTATGAAATTTCATAGCGGATGAATAGTAAACTATACTAATTTGTGGTCCCATCCTCCCGGGTATATATATTAAAAGAGTGTCTCACACTCTCACTTGGCTTTTTTTTTTTTTTTTTTTTTTTTTTTTTTTTTTTTTTTTTTTTGGTAACCGTGATTTCCGACTCATTGGCCGACTAATCCACGGGGTTTGAGCCCACCGCCACACTCACTTGTTGCAAATGTGTGATCCATATCGGCATTGTTTCTGTGTTATTGTTACGAGAAACCGTCACGAGTAAAGAGTATTGACAACCTTTTACCACACTACATAGGATCCTTGCTAACTTTGTTCTTTTGTATTTAGGATTCAACACTGTCTTCATCACCACCTGATGTTAAGAAACCGAATCCATCACCAGCGGAGGTAACAAAGCCAAAAGATGATCCAACTACAAATCCCTCAAATACGGAATCTAAGGAATTGAATAATGCTAATAATAAGACGAGTTCTGGTGTTAAGGGGAAACCAAAAGTAGAAAACCAAACGCAGCCGAAAACGTTTGACAGCAAAAGCTGCAAGGGGAATTCAATATGCAACGACCAGGACAAATCCATGATAGCGTGTATTCAGGATTTTGATAGTGGTAAAACTGTTTCTCCTCTCCGTTAGATTCATTTGAGTAATTTATACTGTTAACCCGGTTCCGCTAGCTGCTATATGTTTTGCTTATACTGTAGTGGTCGTTAGTTTTAGCACGATGGATAGTCGGATACACAAATAGACAACTCTTTTTTTGGATGCTAATTTAAATAAAGTACTGAATCTTGTTATATTTTGAACTTTACATGTTGATATTTATTAGCTAATACACAACCATAAATCAGTTATGAGTGAAATGGCGAGAATGTTTCTTTTTCCATATTTTATATGAATTTACAACATCTTTGCTCATTTAGCCATTGTTCTACACTTCAAATAGTCTTAGCATGTATATTTAACCACATCGTTTGTTGTAGGTTCCAAGAATCTGACACTACTTGTACAAAATGAACGAGATATAGACTCGAAAGTAAATATTGCTTTTGGAACATCTACGGACAAAGATTTACCAGAATATAAGATACCTGGTCACGGGACGGAAAAGGTATGAAGATACATTCAATTTAACGTATAACTCCTGAAAAAGCAATAATGTATGATGTTTTCAATCTAGCAAAGTTTTGGTTTAGATAGTAATGGTACATTTTACGATAGAAGTCAAGAGTTAACATTTCACTTTTACCTCGTTTATAAATTGGCCAGTAAATATTAAACTTTAAAGAGTTAAACTAGTGGTCAAATGCCATCATTTTTGCGACCGAAGGTTTGCAAAGTTTCTGGTTAAATTATTAATCATTCAGTATCGAATTACACATATATTTGACAGATTATACTTTATTTATGGATTATTGTTGGAGACGCTCTAGGATACCGAATGATCCAAGACTCCATATTCGACTTGTTTATCGTGTTTGTCTTCGTCGTATATTGTAGATTAATATTATATTCCCTGGAGACAAAAGCACCAAAGTTATTTTAAATGCTGGAAATGGCGACTGTGAGCTTCAGATTGATCAACCTAAGACTACACCTGTCGACACTCCTCCAAAATCTAAGGATCCAGAAAATACTGTAAATCCCAAAGATCTCAATGACCCTGTAGACAGTCCCGCAAAGCCCACTAATGCTAATAACTCTACAGACAACAGCCCTGTGAAACCCAAAGATGTTAAGTCTAAAGAAGAAAATGATCTCTCAAAAGCTAAAGAATCCGAAGATGCTACAAAGCCCAAAAATGCGGACGAACCAACAAAGTCAAAGGACACCAATGACCTGTCAAAGTCAAAGGACGACGATGGCCGTTCAAAGTCAAAAGATGATACTGACCTGTCAAAGTCAAAAGATAACACTGACCCATCAAATTCAGAGTCGAAAGACTCTGATGATCCTTTGAAATCAAAAGACGAAAATACCCCTCTGCCTAAGCCTACACCAACTAATGTGGACACTCCCATATCACAAAACAACATACTCGACCAGTTAACCTTTTATTCAAAGCAAGTAACACCTATATATGGAGCTTACTTTGCTTTTCTTATAGCGCTTATTATCGGGGCATCATGGGCTTTATGCAGTTTTCGAAAAAGAAGAAGCGGCAATGGAGTGCCATATCAAGAACTTGAGATGGCCCTACCAGAATCATCAAATGCAGGCGATGTTGAAACTGCAGAAGGGTGGGATCAAGATTGGGACGATGATGATTGGGATGAAGATAAAGCCATAACATCGCCAGGTGGACGTGCTCAAACTAGATCTATCTCATCTAATGGGCTTACTTCACGAACCACAAAAAAAGACGGTTGGGGTGCCGATTGGGATGATTAGACTAATGATAAATAGATACAGAAGATGGTTTAGGGTGAGGATGCATATGAAGATGGTGTATGATAGAAATTTTGTTTTGATTTTTATTGTTTGTTACGTGTTTGAATTATAAATTTTTTGTCCAATGTAAGTTGATGTTAATTTTGATTTATACGAATTCCTGATACAAGATATGTCATTAAAGAATAATGTGCAGGTGCAGGTGCATCTTTATTTTGTTCTGGAACAGTTTTATACATTTTCTGGACCATTTTTCATTCTGTAATCGGTATATTATGTTGTATATGACGATGAAAATTTACATATATGTAATCAGCACTTTATAATCGTTTAGCTGATTTCATTAACTTGGTTTATTTTGTAAGTGTTTTGTTTTCGTGTATATCACAAATGTGTCGTGAACAACCAATATGCAGGCACATTGTTTTCCAGAATCTCAGACCAACATTTGCGACTTATGTTGTACCCCTCCACAGTTTATATTCACATGTTTTAACTTTATTGTACATTTTGATTGATAGGTGCTATTAAGTTTGGAACATGGATTGTTGGTGGCTCAGTCTGACATGACTTAGAAGACGTGCTGTGAGCCTGTGACGGAGTCACGCACTCAGCATAAGAATGCTGTCCGAAAAGCTGGTTAGTTCTGCTATTTTGCAACCCGACTAAGTGACTAAGATATATTTAAAAGACATAAGTGCAGTCTGACAAACAACTCAGGGACTAGTTCTGTAAGAAACCAATCAAAACACTTCAATCATTATTCTGTGAAGTCAAAAGTCTACTCACTCTATATTCTTTCTGATAAACTATCCCTGCTGATCATCTCCCCTGAACGAGGTACTAACTTTTCTTTTTTTAGCAGCAACCCGACACTCAATATACGCACCCTGTCCCGAGTATAATCACAAGTACTATATTATCTTGCTATGAATCCTTAGATTGAATTTTGTTCATCAAACTTTGGTCATTACTTAGTAGCTTTTGCTAGTCCCAAAACAACGGAATGGTTGGTTTATCGGTGTTTTTAGGACCTGTAGTGGATGCTAGTTTCAAGATTGGAGAATGGCTGGCCGTACCAATCATAAAGCAATACAGGTATCTCTTTAACTACAAAACCAACATTAGAAAACTTAGAGAGCGGGCCGAAGATCTTGAAACTAGTCGAGCTAGTGTACAGCAATCAGTTGATGCTGCCACAAGAAACTTAGAAGATATAAGGCCAGATGTTTCGGCATGGATAAATGGAGTTGATATGTTGAAAGAAGAGACAGATAAAGTTTTACAAAAAATTAGTACAGGAGTTGGTGTTCCAAAAGGGTTCTGGTGTTTTAGTTGGCGATTTATGGATATAAAATCACGTTATTCACTGAGTAAGAAGGCTATAAAGATGGCGAAAGTTGTGCTAGAATTCCAGGAGAAAGGTAAGTTCACTAGGTTTTCTGATCCTCCGTTGCCGGTGGAAATCACTGATTTTACTCATGTGAGGTATTCTGAAGGTTTTGGATCGAGGGTCTCGACTAGAACGGAGATCATGGAATCTTTAAAAGACGAAAGTGTGTTTGTGATAGGGGTATGTGGAATGGGTGGTGTTGGAAAGACAACAATGGCAAAAGAAATTGCGGCGAGAGCTAAGTTGGAGCATCTATTCGATGTCGTTGTCATGGTAGATGTCACTCAAGCACCGAAAAAGAAAACAATCCAAACTAATATTTCGGAACTGTTGGGCTTGAAGCTACAAGAAGAGAGTTTGGCTGTAAGAGCGGCTCGGATAAGTGCAAGGCTGAAAATGCTTACAAGGGTATTAATAATACTGGATGATATATGGACAAGACTCGACCTGGAAGAACTAGGGATACCGTTTGGTTCAGATAGACAAGTTCAAGGATGCAAAATCATGTTGACTTCAAGAAGTGTTAGTGCTTGTAGCCAGATGAAATCTGATAGGATCTTTAAAATTTTTGAAATGCCACCGAATGAAGCGTGGCTTCTTTTCGAAAGAACTGCAGATAAAATGTTTCATCCTGATCCCAATCTGCATCAGGTAGCCAGAGATATTGTAGAGGAATGTAGCGGTTTGCCTCTTGCCATCGTGACCATTGCAAGAGCTCTTGAGAGCGAGCCCGACAAGTCAATGTGGGATGATGCACTTCAGAGACTAAGAAGCTATGACCTCGAAGGAGAGTATGCATCTGTGTACTCGAGTCTTGGGGTGACTTACAATTTTCTAGAAAGTGATGAAATGAAGCATGTCTTTCTGTTATGTTGCTTATTTCCTGAAGGTCACGATATATCCATTGAGGATCTGCTAAGACTCGGCTTAGGACTGAATTTGTTCAAGAAAACAGACGGGGTTAGTGAAGCTAGAATCCGAACATATGCTTTTATTAATAAACTTAGAAACCTAAATTTGTTGTTAGATGGAGCGGATGAACAGTGTGTGAAGTTGCATGATTTAGTGCGTGATTCTGGTCTAAAGATTGCCTCAAAGAACAACCATGTTTTCGTTGTTAAACATGGTGATGGTTTAAAGTTTTGGCCATCTGAATTTACGGACGAATGTTGCACGTCTATATCTTTGAGATGTGATGAAATGTCTGACCTTCCAGATAACCTCAACTGCCCAAAACTCGAGCTTTTGTTTTTGGTTGGAGGAAATAACCCATTGGAGTTCCCTACTGATTTTTTTTATACTATGGTTGAGCTCAAGGTGGTAGTTCTTAAAGGGATGTTGGTTCAATCGTATCCTTCGTCATTTGAAGTCTCGACCAAACTCCGAAATTTGTCATTAGAGTACTGCACTTTTGACAAAACGAGTGACATATCAATGATAGGGAAACTGGTGAAACTAGAAACTTTAAGCTTTCTACATTCAGATGTTAAAGAGTTGCCTATAGAAATCGGAAATTTAACTCAGCTAAAAGTACTCGATCTGACTGGATGTTCAGATCTTTTTAGTATAGCTCCTGGAGTTCTGCAACGGTTGATCCGCTTAGAAGAATTATACATGAGGGGAACCCTTATCAGTTGGCCAGATGAACAAATCACGACCTGCACGAGTGAACTCAATTCATTATCTTTATTGACTGCTTTAGAGATTGAACTATCTGTGTATGATCTTCTACCAAATGACTTCGTCTTTAAAAGGCTGAAAAGATTCAGAATTTGCATAGGATTCTCTATCGAGAGCAAGATGTTTCACAACACATTAAAAGTACGATTTCCAACTGACGCCTGGGAAGACGGTGGGATGGAAGTTTTGTTCAACAGAACTGAAATCCTGCATTTACATGGTTGGCGGTTGTTAACAACTTCTATCCTCAATGAGCCCAAAAGATCGAATTTCTTGATGTTGCGAAACTTGAAGCTAGAATATTGTGATTTAAGCTATTTGACAGAAATTTATCACAGTCAGTATCGTGAAACGACCGTGAGGGAAATTACAGTAGATGAAACTGAGGTATGGAAATTCCCTTTGTTTGGGAACCTACATGATCTTGATATTGTGCGGTGTGTTAATCTAAAAGGTATATTCTCCCTCACCGCCCCAGCTGATTATCTTAAGCTTGAAAGGCTCAAGATTACCGGGTGTGATACGATAGAAAAAATTTTCTTGAAGAAGAAGAGAGGTCAAGAAGACAAATCCATATTCGATATTAAGCTTCCAAATTTGAAATGCTTGATTCTCGAGGATCTCCCGCATCTCACTTGTTTTTGCAAAGATGTTTCTTCGCTCGTGCTTCCTCAACTGTTGGAGTTTCGCCTTCACAACCTTCCTAAGTTCATGGATGTCAATGTCATAGAGGAGATTCGATCTTCCACCAATCACAGTTTCTTCACTCAAAAGGTTCGTATTTTGTTAAAATACTATGGTATGTTTTGCACAAAGCTATTGGAGCTTTGAAGAGCTTAAGATCGTATTTTTATAACATAAGCTCTAGTTGACAAAAAATCCTTGTTTAGATGAATAAGCTTTAGCTTTTATGTTGGAAAATTAAGCTCTATTTAAAATCTAGCTAGGAGTGTGTGTATTTCCTTTTATGCCATTTTACACCTTTCAGCTGCAACTACTTTTTGCGAGAACTTTTACACAAATCACAGCTCCAGTTAAAAGCTACAGCTCGAGCTTCAACTTCTTTTCCCAAACATACCATTTTGTTTTGTTTTTCATACATTAAAGTTGTTAACTCTTTGATCTGACTTTGCAGATTCATTTGGCTACACAAATAAACGTTTTATCAATCGCAAAAATGAAAATGGACGGGGTTCGGAAACATATGCTTCTTGACTCGAGTTTTGTTAACGTAAGGGTAATATCATTGTCCTACTGTGACGATCTAACAAGTGTCGCTCTTTCTGATCTGTTAAACAAGCCCAGTGATCTCAAAATACTTCATGTCGAGGGTTGTAAGTTGGTAAAAGTGGTCTTTGACATACAGACTATGATGCTAACTGAAGGCGACGTTGTTCTTAACAATTTGACTGATTTGGAGCTAGAAAAATTACCCAAGATGACGCATGTCTGGAAACACGGACCTGAAACTTTCAACGGGTTTCGGAATCTGACTAAACTGTCAGTAGCTAGTTGTAATCAGCTAACTTCCTTATTCTCGCCTTCGATCGCCATTGTTTTATCACACCTCCAAGATATATCCATAAGTGAATGTAAGAGGATGACAGTAATTCTTGATGAAGGAAACGAGCACGAGATCACCCCAAATGAGCTTCTGTTCCCTCGATTAAAAACATTAGAACTCATTGATCTTCCAAAATTGAGGTGTTTCTGCTTAGATTTGCATGACTTTATATGGCCAGTACTCGAGTCAGTCTGGATTGATTGTTGTAAGGAGATGCTGATTTTCACTGCTGGAACCTCGAGCACGCCTAAGCTCACGGAAATATCAATTAACGGACAGAATTATACTATGGAAGGAGACTTAAATACCGATCTTCGGTGGCTGCAACAACAGGTTTGTCCTTCTTTCATAAAACCAGATTTTTGTTACCACTTTTCATATCATTTTATACGCTCTATGATATTTCAGTTTTCTCAGCTTCTAATCTGACCTATCTCACGATATGTAAGATTGTAAGACATTGATCAGAAGTATATGTTTATCTGCCGAGATAAAAGCATGCAGCTACGCGTTTTAGTTTTGTTGTCAATTTTCCATTTCATGATAATATTTACCCGTCGGTTCTTTTGCTCTTTTGTAGTCGAACGATGGTAATACTAGTGATTCTGCTACCTTCACAAGCTCAGCAGTAGAATGACTACTACAGCACAACGTATAGGCTAAAATGAGTTTTTGGATGAGGTTTTTCACTCAGGTGATACGGGGAGAGCGAAATGTACGCTGCCTAACCTCGCTATCTCATAAGTTTTCGCGATAACTTTCATGGCTACTCCTTAACGAGGCAACTTTGGTGGTGCGTAATAATAACATTTCATGTTTTTCACTCATTTTTATGGATAATCATTCTTACTTGGGACTTTACCTCTGCAAGCAATTGTTGTATAGTTGTTCTTTCTAACAAGATGTTGTACTTGGCATATGATTTCACTACGCGAAACTCCATGACAATGATAATGGATGAGTTACGTACAACTGATTTTGCTGATTCGTCATGTTAGCGAAAACATAATGTATGTTTGGCGCGTGAGCTTATGAGAGCTTATCGTAGCTTGAGCTTATTTTTTTAAAAAATAAGCTACTATTAAAAATAAGTCTCGTTTGGTTGAAAGAGCTTGAGGGAGCTTGTTAAAAAAATAAGCTCTTAAATGGCATGCTAGTTAAAGTAGCATGTGAAATAAGCTCAAGCTACATGCTCTAGCATCCAGCTCCAGCAACCCGCTCCAGCTCCTAAGAATGCCAAACACGCCCATAATGTATGTTTTTGAAACGGAGCTTTGTTTGTGGTAAAAGATTGGATGAAAGTTTTGAGATTTCGAGTGACAGAAAAGAATGAGAATTATGGCTTGTTTATGTGTGGTACGCTACATAGAATTTTTGTATATTTGGCATTCTTAGGAGCTGGATGCTGGAGCATATAGCTTGAGCTTATTTCACATGCTACTTTAACTAGCATGTTATTTAAGAGCTTATTTTTTTAACAAGCTCCCTCAAGCTCTGTCAACCAAACGAGACTTATTTTTAATAATAATTTATTTTTTTAAAAACAATAAGCTCAAATTACGATAAGCTTTGATAAGCTCACGCGCCAAACATACCCTTAACCTTAGTCAGACTTTTAGGCGATACTTGTAAAGGGACAAGGGTATATCTTTTGATTAAAAATATGTTATAAATAAAAATATTGAAAAATTAATATTTTTGAAAGTAATAATAATTTGAAATGTTGAAAAGTAAGGTGTCGTTTAGTTCAAAATTTTGAAATTCTAGAATTCTAAATTTTAATAAATTAAAATTTCTAAGAAATTAAAATTCCAGAATTTGAAATACCTACTCCTGTTTGGTTGGTAGATATTCATAATATTTTGACATTTTAATTTTAGTTGAACTAATTAACAAATAAATATTTTTTATATAAATTTTCTATTTAAAAGTGTAAAATAAAATTTTCACTTTTTAAAAAAAATTAATTTTATAAAACATTTATATAAATTTTATAAAAAATTTCTATGACTTTTATAAACAATTTTATAAATTTATAAACAATTTGTATAAATTTTATAAAAAAATCTATAAATTTTATAGAAAAATTTATATAAATTTATTTAAATTTTATAAAAAAATTATAATTTTTTTTATAAATTTTATAAAAATTCTATAAATTTTATAAATTTTTTATGTAAATATTATTTTTGTTTTGAGTTTCATAAAAAGCTTTTTATATAAACTTTATTTTTGTTATTTAAAAGAGTAAAAACAAAAAAATAATATATAAATTTTATAATTTTTTATACAAACATAAAAACCCGAGTAAAAACGGCTACAAAAAAGTTTATAAATTTTTTTTTCAAGTAAATTAAAATTCCTCACTTTTTGGAGTAATTCTAATATCCTCTATTTTGGCATATCGGATAATTTAAAATTCCTTCAATGAACATACCAAACACAATATTTGGGAGAAATTAAAATGTAAATATTTTGAATATCCCCCAATATCCTCCAATATACCCCAACTAAATGACACCTAAGAGTTTTTTAAAGTCATGGGTTCAACAATTAGGTTAATTGTGACCCGCTCGAGTTATCATGTCATAATTTGACTGTTAAGTCACGGATTCATTTTCAAAATCAACCACCTAATTACTAGTTCAACCACCAAATTAGTTAAGAAAAATGATTTGTATATCTAAGTTATATGCCTACAAATAAACCAACAAATATAATAGTTGAATTTAAATTTTGATTCTTTCTCAAAATCACTAATAAACAATTTTCACGGATATACACAAATACTCGTCTAATTTTAGTAAACTAAAGCCTTCCGTATAATGAAAAAGCCCTACTAACTTTTTTTAGAATAGTAAAAAAAGCCCTCCTGACTCGCTATCTTTTTCGTTATTTTCGTTAAAGCAAAGCGAGTTAAAAAAAATTTAAAAGGAAATATTTTTTTAATAGGAAAGAAATATTTTTTGATTTATTTATTTTTATTTTTATTTTTATTTTTATGTTTTTCTTTAAATCTAAAATTTTACTTATTTAATAAAAGTTTTTAAAAAAATTGATGTTAAAATTTGATGGAGAAGAAAAAAATATAAAATTATATATGTCAAGTTTGTGGAAAAAACAACACAGAAAGTAATAAACAAATTTTAGTAGTTAAACTTTAAATAAAATAGATAGTGTTAAGTAGAGGTGTTCATCGAGTCGTGTTCGTGTCGACCTGTTCGGGTTTACGAGTTGACGTTTTATTATAACCTTAACCCAAACACGATCTATTTATTAATCGTGTCAAGAAACTCAACCCTAACCAGCACCTGTATAACACATGTTATCCGTTTTTGACCCGTTTAACCTGTTTAAGTAATATATCAAGCAATAAATAAGGTTGATGTTTGTCAATCAGAATAATTTACATGAAAATAAAATATAAATATGTAAAAAAGGATAAACATAACATACAAATAGTTATGCGATATGTGAATTATAATGGCAATTACTTTTATTAACTATATAACAAAAATATATTTAATCGAATCCAACATAAAACTAAAGTTATATATTTATTTTTAGAGGGTTATATATACTTAAACGGGTTCACGCGTCGACCTGTTTAATACTTACTCAACTCAAACACGACCTAATTACTAAACGGGTTATACGAGTTGACCTGTTTTTGATCCAAACCTGTCTATCTTCGACCCATACTTGTTTAACTTCGTATCGAGTTCATGTCGTTTATCGTGTCGTGTAAAAAATTACCACCCCTGTTGTTAAGTAAAGATTATAAATTTTAATATTTTTTCAATAAATTAAATTAACAAATATTTTTTACACTTTATAACCATAATAATATCACACTTACAAAATATTAAACATATAATTCTTTTATATATCATTATATTAAATTAAAATATTAAATTAAATTTGATTTAATTATTTGATTTTTTTCTAGTAAAAACCTTATGACACGTTATAAAATAATAGATAAATGTTAAACCAATAAATAAATATTCATAAAATGTTTTGCAAAGTGACATATCATATTATTAGTAGTTTCTTAGATTTTTTTTTAATTTTTTTTTTCTTACATACATCCATTAATTATATGACATATCACTTTGTAAACATTGTGTGAATATTTATTTATGGGTTTAACATTTCTCAAAATAAAATGGGTGGTTGTTGGTAGCTTGTTCAAATTTACAACTTTGGTTATGGCCACAAAAAACTTTTCCAATGAAAATATGCTCGGGTATGGTGGTTTTGGATCCGTTTATAAGGTAAGTTATAATATTGGAGGAATGCTAGAATCACAAAGAGTATAAAAATTTTTTTTACAAAATAATGTGACATATAATATATGGGTTTAAGTTTTTTATCTCACATCTTTTAATTGAAAAAGGATGTACAAATCATCATGACACATCATTTTGTGAAAAAGTTTTTGTAAACCTTTTGTGATCATAGCATTTCTCATAATAGTGTGCAACCATTTAAAATATCTAATCATATTTATTAGGTAAAAAAAACTACTTTTAAATGGATTATAATACTCTTTAACTTTTTTATTCTTTTTTTATTTTTATACATTTGTTTATGTTATAAACAAACGGAAAGTGTTAAATAAAAAAATATAAAATTTAACATGTTAAAAACAATAAAAAAACAACTGTGTTATATTTTAACAAAAGGACAAACAAAGTTTTCAATATCAGGATCTTACGTAGAGTCGTTTTCATCTTTGCAAGATCGAGATCGTAAAGTAGGATCGGGATCGTAAGATCCTACTACTATGTAATTTTCTTAATAGTCTTTGCAATATTTTACAATATTGCAAATTAATATACAGCGTAAACACAAAATTATACGAATATTTCCTAAAAATATGGTTCTAAATTATTATTATGAAATGTATAAAAAGATTTACACATTGTTTTTTAAATTATACAAAATAGAACGTATAAATTTGTAATTTTTTTTTGTCGTCCGAAAAAAAGTAAGAACGGATTGTAATAGATCTTAGGGTCCTATGAGTAAGATCGAGATCTTATAAGATTTTAAGCATGAAAATATCCTATGTAAGATCTAAATCGTTTTTTATTTGCAGTATATTAAAATCGTAAGATTTTAAAATTAAGATCGAGATTTTGACAATTTAAAAAAAAAGGTATTGAAAATTTTTTTTGAGTTAAAAGGGTATTAATAAGATAAAATATGCCAAAATACACACCTAGTAGGTCCCACATCACATATCCACGTGTCACCGCATAAATAGCTCCTTTTAACCACCACCCCCATCACCCCCACTCCACCCCTCTACACCCCCGCTCATTTTAGCACACCAATCCCCACCACTCTAACATACACCCACCTACCAAGCTCATTTTAGCACCATGCGCCACCACCACCACCACTCCTATATAAACCCCTTCAAATCCAAATAAAAACTTCAAAAAAAAATAACAAAAAAAAATAAAATGATCAGTTACACATTAACAACAACAACAACAAACCCTAACAAATCACCTTCTTCTCCGGCGAGTTTTCCGGCACGTTTCCGGTCAATTCTCCGACCTTGCTCCGGTGTACGGACATCTCACCGGTTTTCGGTTAAGGCGTCTCGTATCGGTGAGATGAAAATGATTATATATAGCTGTTTGATTTGTGTATTTATGTGATGTTGTTGTTATAATGCTTTTGGACTCAAATTTAGATGATATGATGAAATGTGATTATATTTGTATAGTTTTAGTAGTTTATGATCGAGTCGTGTTATTTAAGGCGCATTTGATGATATCGAGCCGATTAATAGTATAAATGATTGATAATTTGTGCGTTTTTATGACGTTGTTGTTGTTATTATGATTGTGAACTGAAATTTAGATGATATGATGAAATGTGATTGTATATTGTGATATTTGTGTAGTTTTAGTAGTGTATGATCGAGTCGAGTTAAGGCGCGTTTTGAAGATACAGAGCTGGTTAATTTGTGCGTTTTCGTGACGTTTTTGTTATTATAATGCTTTTGCGCTGAATATTAGATGATATGATGAAATGTGGTTGTATATTGTTATATTTGTGTAGTTTATGTAGTGTATGATCGAGACGAGTTAAGGCGTGTTTTGAAGATACAGAGCCGGTTAATTTGTGCGTTTTCGTGACGTTTTTGTTATTATAATGCTTTTGAGCTGAAAATTAGATGATATGATGAAATTGTTATATTTGTATAATTTTAGGTAGTAAATGATCGGAGTTTGAAGATATCGAGCCGATTAATTTGTGCGTTTTTGTGATTTTGTTGTTATTATGACGATTGTGAGGTGAAAATGAGATGATATGATGAAATGTGGTTATATATTGTTATAATTTTATAGTTTAAGTAGTACGTGATCGAGTCGAATTAAGGTGCGTTGGAAGATAGCGAGCCGACTTGTTTGTGCGTTTTTGTGATGTTGTTGTGATTATGAATCTCGTGAAGTGTAAAGTAGATGATATGATGCAATATGGTTATATATTGTTATATTTGTGTAGTTTTAGTAGTACGTGATCGAGTCGAGTTAAGGCGCATTTTGAAGATATCGAGCTGATTAATTTGTGCGTTTTTGTGATTTTGTTGTTATTATGAAGCTCGTGAAGTGTAAAGTAGATGATATGATGAAATGTGGTTATACTTGTACAGTTTAAGTAGTGTATGATCGAGTCGAGTGAAGGTGCGTTGGAAGATATCGAGCAGACTAATTTGTGATATATTATTGTTTTTATAATGCTTTTGTACTAAAACTTAGATGATATGATGAAATGTGGTTATATTTGTATAGTTTTAGTAGTATATGATCCAGACGAGTTAAGGCGCATTTTGAAGATATCGAGCCGATTAATTTGTGCGTTTTTGTGATTTTGTTGTTATTATGACGACTGTGAGGTGAAAATTAGATGATATGATGATATGTGGTTATATATTGTTATAATTGTATAGTTTTAGTAGTAACTGACCGAGTCGAGTTATTTAAGGCGCGTTTGAAGATATCGAGCCATTTACATTTTGTGTTGTTGTTATTTTTATGCTTTTGCTTTTGATATGTAAATTAGATGATATGATGAAATGTGGTTATATATTGTTATATTTGTATAGTTTTAGTAGTGTATCATCGAGTCGAGTTAAGGCGAGTTTGAAGATACTGAGCCGACGTTTTGTGATGTTGTTGTGATTATGAAGCTCGTGAAGTGTAAAGTAGATGATATGATGAAATGTGGTTATACTTGTACAGTTTAAGTAGTATATGATCGACTCGACTTAAGGCGAGTTTGAAGATATTGAGCCGTTTGAATTATGTGTTTTTTTATGAGTAGATGATATGTTGATTATATTGTTGTGTAGTTTTAGTACTGTAGTAATTAAGTCAAGTTAAGGCGCGTTTGGAAGATATCGAGTCGATTAATAGTATAAATGATTGATAATATGTGAGTTTTTATGACGTTGTTGTTATTATTATGCTCGTTAAGTATAAAGTAGATGTTGTTATATTTGTGTAGTTTTAGTTCTGAAAATTAGATGATATGATGAAATGTGTTTATATTTGTATAGTTTTAGTAGTATATGATCAAGACGAGTTAACGCGAGTTTGAAGATATCGAGCCGATTAGTTTGTGCGTTTTTGTGATGTTGTTGTTATTATGACGATTGTGAGGTGAAAATTAGATGATATGATGATATGTGGTTATATATTGTTGGGAGAATTTCATATATGTCCTTCTTTTGACACAAAATTTCATATATATCCAACCTCACTTAAAAATTTCATATATATCCCTTCTTTTGACACAAAATTTCATATATATCCAACCTTACTTTAAAATTTCATATATATCCAATTTTAAACATAGAATTTAATATATGTCCAATTTTTTACTTGAAATTTCATATATGTCGAAATACTTAATTTATATATACTTAAAAACATAAAACACATATTGAATATTATTTAAACCTAAAATAAGTATTATACATTTATTTCTTTTTCTTATACTTACGTATGTATTCATATATTTTTATATAAACAATGTCTCAGATTATTATATGCACACATATTAATGCAAAACATATTTTATCAAAGTATTTAAGAATAAAAAAGAAAGTAGTGTCACAACTTGATAAGAGTACTCATTGTTGCCTTATTATCTTATTACAAGGTTAGTTAGATTTATTTTTTATGGAAATTTAATGATTTGTCATTGTTTTGGTGATTAGATGTGCATATTATTAGGTAGTAAAACATAGATATAATGGTTATTTTAGGTTTAAATGATAATTAATATGTATTTTGAGGTTTTAGTTATATATAAATTAGGTATTTGGACATATATGAAATTTCAAGTTTTAAATCGGATATATATGAAATTTTTAAGTAAAATTAGATATATATGAAATTTTGCATTAAAGGGAGGGATATATATGAAATTTGTAAGTAAGGTTGGATATATATGAAATTTAGTATCAAAAGAGGGATATATATGAAATTTTCCCTATATTGTTATATTTAAGTAGTAACTGATCGAGTCAGTCAAGTTAAGGCGAGTTTAGAATTATCGAGTCGATTAATAGTATAAATGATTGTTAATTTGTGCGAAATTATGATTTTGTTATTATTTGTATAGTTCTAGACTTTTAGTACTAGTATATGTCGAGTCGAATTAAGTCGAGGATAGATGATGTGATGAAATGTTGATTATATATTGTTTATATTTGTATAGTTTAAGTAGTGTATAATCAGGTCGAGTTATGGCGAGTTTGAAGATATCGAGCCGATTAATTTGTGCGTTTTTGTGATGTTATTACAATGCTTTTGAACTGTAAATTAGATGATATGATGAAACTTAGATGATATGATGAAATGTGGTTATATTTGCATAATTTTAGTAGTATATGATCGAGACGAGTAGAAACATCGAGTCGATTAATTGTAATTTCTATTGATAATTTGTGCGGTTTTATGATGTTGTTATGATGCTTTTGATCTGATGAGTAGATGCTTTGTTGATTATATATCGTAATATTTGTATAGTTTTAGTACTATACGATCAAGGCGATTAATAGTGAAGTTTATTGATAATTTGTGCGTTTTCGTGATGTTATTAATATGCTCAGGAAGTGTAAAGTAGACAATATGCTGGAATGTGATTATATATTGTTATATATAGTTTATTCATAATTTGTGTGTTTTAGTGATGTTGTTATTATCATGCTTTTGAACTGAAAATTAGACGATTATATATTGTTATGTGTCTATAGTTTTAGTACTATATGATCGACTCGAAAAAGGTGAGTTTATTGATAATTTGAGCTTTTTTGTTATTATGATGCTTGTAAAATGATAAGTGGTTGATATGATGAAATGTAAGTTAGTATATAAATTTATGAATACTTTAGTTTGTGCACTATCTATAATGTTACGATGATAAGTTGAACCATAAGTTGAACCGTGATTGTATCTAGTTAAGGCGTTTAGCTGAATGTGTGAGCAAATGTGTTAGATATGCGCGTTGCGTTTATAATGATGTTTTAGAACTGAGAAATAAGTAATGTGATGAGATGTGGTTATATTTGTATAGTTTAAGTAGTGTATGATCGAGTCGAGTTAAGGCGAGTTGATATATCGAGCCGATTGATAGTATAACTGATTGATAATATGTGCGTTTTTATGACGTTGTTGTTATTATTATACTCGTGAACTGATAAGTAGATGATGCTGTTATATTTGTATAGTTTTATTTCTAACAATTAGATGATATGATGAAATGTGATATAATCGAGTCGAGTTAAGGCCAGTTTATAGATATCGAGTGATTAATAGTAAAGTTAATTGATAAGTTGTGTCATTTTGTGATGTTATATTTGTGTAGTTTTAGCATCATATGTTCGAGTCTGAGTTAAGGCGAGTTTAAATATACCGAGCCGATTAATAGTATAACTGATTGATAATTTCTGTGTTTTTGTGATGTTGTTATCATGCTTTTGAAATGAAATTTAGATGATATGATGAAATGTTGATTATATTTGTATAGTTTTAGTAGTTTATGATCGAGGCGAATTAACACAAGTTGGAAGATATCGTGCCGAGCCGAGCCTATTAGTTTGTGCGTTTTTGTGATTATTATGATTGTGAACTGAAATTTAGACGATAGGATGAAATGTTGATTATATATTGTTATACTTGTATAGTTTTAGTAGTGTATGATCAAGTGGACTTAAGGCGAGTTTAGGAATGTCGTGCTGATTAATAGTATTACTAATTGATAATTTGTGAGTTTTTGTGATGTTGCTGTTATTATTATGCTTGTGTAAGGATAAGTAGATGATGATGTTATATGTGTGTATTTGTATAGTTTTAGACATTTAGTACTGTATGATCAAGTCGAGTGAAGGTGAGTTTTATTAATTGTTTGTGAAACAATAGGTAGATGAACTGTTGAGTATTTTTATGTAGTATAATTTTAGTAGTACATATAAATAATCAAATCGAGTTTTAAACTATCGAGTCGATAATGTATTGCTAATTTGTGTGTTTTTCATATGTTTTTATGATTTTGAACTGATGAGTATATGAAATGTTTGTTATTTATGTATAGCTTTAGATCTATGATCTAGTCAAGTTAAGGCGACTTATAAACTATCGAGTCGATTAATTGTAAATTTTATTGATAATTTGTGCGAATCATACGTGTAGTTTTGATATTTTTGTGGTTTGCTGTTATTATGATGCTCTTGAACTGAAAATTAGATGATTATATATCATTATTTATGTATCTTTGTATAGTTTTATTTTAGCAGTAGTACTACATAATCAAGTCGAATTATGGCAAGTTTAAATTTATACTGTCTAGGAAACGTTGCATTTTGAAAACTGATTTTTGGACTTTTGGTTAAGGCGTCACGTATCAGTGAGCTGAAAATGATTTAATATAACTGTGTAATACACTAATACTTTAATCTGTGCTGTTTTTATAATGTTATGATGATAAGTTGGAATGTCATTGTATCAAGTTACGGCAGATAGCTAAATGGTTGAATAGATGTGTTAGATATGTGTGTTGTGTTTACCATGATGTTTTAGAATTGCAAAATAGATGATTTGAGCTTCAGAAACCGTTTTCGGTTATTTCTGTTACGGCGTCACGTGTCGGTGATATGAAAATGCTTTAGGATAACTGTTTAATTTGTGCATTTTTGTAATGCTGTTGTTATACTGATATTTGTTGAACCGAAACATAGATAACATATATGCTGAAATGTTGGTTATATAATTGAGTTGATAAGGGCTTAAGGCTAGTTTAAAAATATCGAGTAGATTAATTTGTTGATAATGGAGTTTTTATTGTAGTCTTAATAGTGGTGTTGAGTTGAATAGAGCTTGATTTGAACATTAAAATAAAGACTCGAACAGTTTTAGCTTTTTAATTAAAGTCAAGTCAAGGTGAGTGAGAATATTGTCGAGCTATTAATAGAGACTTGAGTGAATGCGAGTTTAAAAATGTAGAGGCGAGTTTGAGAATATTGAGTCGAGTCAAGGTGAGTGAGAATACGAGTTGAGTCAAGGCGAGTTTGAAATATCGAGTTGAATTAAGAAGAACTTTAAAAATATCAAGTCAATTAAGTACTAAAGTTTAATGATATAATTTTGCCACAAAATTAGATTAAGTCCAGTAGTGTAGCTTGATTTTTGACTTGAAATTTAAGTCCAGTAATTCTAGTTTTGTAATTAGAGTTGAGCTTGAACTTGAGACTATGTCAGACTCTGAATTGAACAGGTAAGAAACCGGTACTTTACCAATTCTACACTGGTATTACAGTCTGTTTTTCTCCGTATTCCCATATTTCTATGTAATTGTTGGAATTCCTAAAGCCAAGATCCTTGAAATCGTCTGCGAGAGAATAGCTATCAGTAGATAAAGGTCTTTGTGCTTTTTAACTAAGAATCTGGCATAATTAACTCTGCTGTATGCCCTTAAGTATAAATCTTTGCATTTATAATGAAATTAATGATGTCTGATAACTATAATATTGAGAACATGCTGAAAATATGATCAGCTCTGATTGTGTATATAGATCAGGACTTCGATTCATAGTGTACTGTATAGAACTGGATAACAGAATAACGTCTTAAATGTTTAATTGATCCAAGGATTGAGCTACATGATGATCTAACATGCTCTGGTTTATAACCCTAGGTTGTTTATTCGATGACTGTATATGCATAATTCATGAAACATCAATAACAATAGCTTGATTTCTTTTTCGTTTTTGTTTTTCGACTTTTCAGACCCTCCCGATATTGAAATTAAAGGTGAGGTGACTCGTCTTGAAGATGGAGATTCAGTTTCTTTTGAAGAAAAGACAGTGAAGTTTAGCAAATCTGGTGAAGATTTTGAGGTGTGCTTCAATAAGAAATCCAGGGTTATAACAAAACAGGCCTCAAAGAAAATGAAGATCCAACACGACATTGATGTGATTGTAGTGGAACCCGTCAAGGATATGTTTGATGCATCTGCTTCTACAACTGATGACTTGAATGACGTTTGGAAAACGCAGGACTTTCATCTTGGCATCCCGTATTGTATGTTTCTTATAATTCCGTGATGTTATGAGGAACCTTATGATTTCTTTTCGTAACCATTTTTGCTTATGTTTGTAGGTGGAATGCTCTCTATAGGTGGCGTCTTTTCGTTCATGATTACTGGAAGCATTTGTGCTACTAGGTTTAACATCATCCTTGGTTGCACGTTTTTGGCATTGAGTATCATTGGCCTTAGATCATTGAAAGAAGGAAATTCCTCTGCTATTGCTGTGACAGGACAGGCTGGTTAGTATCTCAATCTGTTTGTTGGCTTCATATATTCATAATTTTGCATTTCGATTAATTTTTGATGACATGCTAATCGATAAATGGACTAAAGATAAATCAAAACTCTAATGTTATTAGTACGTGTTTACGAGTTAAATGTTTTACATAGTTGTTAACTTGTTATGGTCTCTGAATGTATATGTGCTAATTGCGAAATATTTTATTTTACTTACAGTAATATCATTTTTAACTATCATGTGTTCCCACTGTTCCTGATGTAGTCTCGTTTGTCTGAAACTGGGAAAACAGAATCACCTCGGGTCAAATTTAGAATAAGAATCTGCTTTAGTGGTGTAAATTTATGTTAATAAACTATATTAATGAGTCTCGTATGGGCATTAAACGAGGTACCAATAGCGGAACATAGTCACAGGAAACGCTGACTCGGCCACGTTTCGCGTTTCGGATCGCGCGTACCCAAACACGGTACGATCGCGACTCGGATCGCTCGGAATCGCGATCTGGATCGCTATATTTGGTGTTTCCGAACAACATCCATCAGCGTACCAAAATGGCTCGGTACGCCGTACCAAAGTGAACCGGTACGCCGTACCAAAGTAAGTCGATACGGCGTACTAAAGTGAACCGGTACAGTTATGATTTTGGTGATGGTGTTTTCCGGTGAAAATTGTGTTAACGAAGGTGTAAGGGTGAAGAAAGATGGAAAGCAGCTGAGTTATCTTATTAACTTTTTTTAGGCCCAATTAATAAGTTACACAAAAGGGCCAACCAAAATTATTCAGTTTGACCCAATAATATTCATGTTAATTAATATTGGACTTTATTCAAATATGTAATTAAATGTATGCACAATGTAAAAGCAATATTTGTATAAAATATATATTGAAAATATTAATAATAAAAGTTTAAAAGTATGTGCATAAAATATTTGAATACCTATTAAAACTTGTCTATTTGTAAGTATAATATGGTATATTGTACCAAATTTGGTACATCGTACCCAATTATATGGTACATCGAACCAAAGCGTACCGAGGCGTACCGAAATGAGCCTACCCCGCTTCGTACCGAATTTTAAGGAACCCGCGTACCGCGTTCCCGTTTCTCGTACCCGTACCGGGGCGTACCGCGTTTCGTGTGACTATGAGCGGAATATAAAGCACAGTTAGTTGGGCAATATCCTTGAATATGCTTTTCTTTCAGTAACCAAATACTGTTTTCTTAAAAAACACAATAATGCCGTGATGTAAATTTATGTTAATAAGCTATATTAATGAGTCTCGTATGGGCATTAAACGAGGTACCAATAGCGGAATATAAAGCACAGTTAGTTGGACAATATCCTTGAATATGCTTTTCTTTCAGTAACCAAATACTGTTTTCTTAAAAAACACAATAATGCCGTGATGCATGTGAAGATTATTGAGCTTTTAACCTATAATTCAAAAATACCTAGTGTAAATCGGCCGTAATCTGATCCAACGATGCTCTGGTGTTTTTTGGCGGATGATACGCCATATATAAGTCGTTTTTGTAACTGAAGTGCTAATTTAAATACTTCCTTTCCAGTTTGGTGTCTAAAATGGATTTGTATACACCCCCCCAAATCTTTGGTCTACTTACGTATAGTATGGAGTATTTGATTTGCTAATATTATAGTTTTACCTTTGTTTGTTAATCACGGTGGTATTTGGGTGTGGCCCTGTAGAGTTGAGCACATGTAGCATTCGATTATGCGATCTCATAAAAAAAGATTCCAAATGGGCAAATATTTTCACCTGTTTAACGTATATAGCCCCATGCCAGTCATTCATAGCTTAGTATATACTCTAACAAATAACTATTGATTCTGCAGCCATTGTAGCTGTGTTGTTCGTAAGACAAGCTCGTGTAATGTTCATGGTAAGAGTTGATGAGCGTAATATTAAGTTATTATTTCTGTTCTCTTGTTATTACTCAAAACTCTGATATGCTTCCGCGATGCCTTTTTTTCACAGAAACCAAGGTTCACAAGCTGTATTGCAACCTTACTCAGGTTTTAAACTCGTATATTTCGCTTTGTTTTTTGCTACACTCATTTCACTTCAGTTTAATTTTCTTTTACTTTTACCAAATCAATCTTAGAGTCACTTAGTTCCTGAGTCTCGATAGGGGCTTGCTTTCAATGGCATGTTTATGAACATATTCACACTAGCAAACATATATTTAAGCTTTGACATGAACTGATCACTGAATTTTCATGTGAGATAATGCAACTGGTTTGTAAGTAGCATCAAATTCATATATAGGTAGGTCGGTTAGTAGTTGTTTTAGACATGATTGCCAGACCAAGAATTGTATTAACATAGGCTGCATAATGGATTCTTTCCACGGTTACAACTGGTGTTATAAATAAAATACCTTTTTATTTCAACTTTCTGTAATTTGTGCAAGGTCTCTTAATCATGAAATCGTTAGATCTGTTGACTATCGGTGAGTGAAAAGACGGAAAAAGTCAAGATGGGTTAGGTGGTTGGGTCTTGGGTCAAACAGATTTACATGAAACAGATAATAATCAAGTGCAGGTCGAAATGGGTTGGGTGGGTTTAGGTCATGGGTCAAAACAGAGTCGGTATGAGTCAAAATGGGTACATTCGGGTTGCTGCATGCAATGGGTTTTGTGTTACAGTTTACTCTCTATCATCCTATTCTTGCATGTTAACTGAATTATTTTGCATCGATGTCCAATTTTGTTTCACTTATAGTATTAGTTTTCATGTGCAGTGGTGTAGTGGTGGCTTTCTATATCAAAAGAATTTCATACTTAATGGAGCAGACAAATGGGGGAGCAAGTATGGGTAGCGCAACAAACAATTAACTCGTATAGAAGACCAAATTTTTTTTACAGTGATATGTTTACTTGCGCTCATCGTTGTAGAGAAAGAGGTGAGTTGTTTTGAAGTACTTAGATCTGCTCTCAGGACCAGTCATTTAGACTTACGGTATCTTAGAGAATTATACCATCAAGTTTTTGAGGAATTTCAAGAATGCACAAATTTACGACTGCAACTGGAGAGTTTATTAGTAATGTAAATGATAGTTTAGTTGGTTTATTATGTGTATTATTAACAGAAGTAATCTGCAAAACCCTTCATTTTGTACCTAGTAAAGACATAGGTAGATGTAAACCGAGGTTAGTCAGGCTCCTCCGGCTTTTTGGTTGTAGACTCCCATGCCCGTTTTAACTGTTATCATACTAAAATCTCTCGAGATTTCAACAAGATTTCGTAATAACTTTGAATAGCCGGCTTATGGCTTATTTGGTTTTGGGCTTATGTTTCGGAACGTCACTTTTTGTGGCTTCATTTACAAACTTTTCGGCTTATATAAGTCATTATGAAATACTTAGCTTATATAAGCCGGAAAATTTCAAAATAAGCCACAAAAAGCTAGCTTGTGAAACATAAGCCGAAACCTGTCATATAATCAGTTGCGTACTTAAACCTTGCGTTCTTAAACCTGTCACAAAAAGCTACCTTGTGTTATTGGATCTTTCCAAGGGAGCAATCCTTGAATCCTTGCGTTCTTAAACCTGGCATATAATCAGGTGGCTGGACGTATCCCACAAGGCCCACAATTTCAAACGTTTCCAGATCTGTCTATCAAGGGTAACAAAGGTTATGCGATTTCCCTTTGAACAGTCACAAGAAGCTAACGAAGATTCCGACTATAGTTCTGATCTCTCTGCTAGTATCGGATTGGGATTTGTTGTGGGGTTAGTGTTCATTGTTTGTCCACTTGTTTAGTGTCTACACAGCAATCACGTTGATAGAACTCTAAAACTAAGCTTAATATAAATGTCATTTTATAGTCGGAATAAACGTATCGCGAGTTATAAACGTATTGCAAGTTATTACATAATCCGGTTAGTGTTCATCTGATTTAGTAAAGCAGTAATTTATCAGATTGTGTCCATTACTCGAGGAGTTAACTTTGATAGACTGTTTCGTAGACGTACTTGATACTATTTGTGTTTCATCTCTGAAACTCAAGACTGTTCATTCGTTACTGTAAAAATTTTGTTTCTGGAATCAAGGAATCTTATAGTCACGTTGTCGTTGAATCATTGAATGCGCAAAACTGGTGAATTTTGAGTATGTTGGTCGAGAGGTGAAATACTCAATGAAAAGGCAATTTGGTTTTCTAAAAAAAAAATTCTTTCATATTTTTAATAATTAACAAAAAATTAAGTATACAAACAATAAAAACTTCCGTATATTAAACGTATAAAGTATTTACCAATCAATATAATATGAGTCCGGTTATTTTGGATACCTTGTATCCAAAGGATACAAGGGGATCAATCCCTACCTTCCATTTAATATTAATCAAATGCCCAGATTAATTCTTATTTTTTAATTAAAAAAGCGGAGGGTATTTTCGTCATTTTACCCCTCCCACCTAACATCACCTACCACTCTCCCACTTCCCAGATCTAACAGTCGGTGTTTTTTTTTTCTTCTCTCTAAAACACACACAAAAACACACACACATACACATATTCAAATCTTAATCTATCATCAAATACATCAAATTCATCGATAATCACATTCGTAAGTCGATCATCACCTTCATAAAAAAGGTAAAATTCATTCGATTCGTTTTGATTCATTTTTTTTTTAGCTTATTCTATGTGAATAAGCTTATTATTCATCTTATTCTTTTATAGCTTATTTGAGAAATTACATGAATTTAACGAATGATAAGGTAACTTATTAGATGATTCATGTGAATAAGCTTATAACTTATCATCATCTTTATTATCATGAATAATAAACTAACTTATTAGCTTATTTTCATAAATTATAAGATTTTATGGCCTAATCTCGTTGAACATATTCAGTATGACCTGTTAGTGAAGTATCATATATGATATACGATATCATATATGATATAAGCTAAAACATCATATATGATAAAATATATCATATATGATTATGTGCTTGTAAATTGAATTAAATCTTATTTTTTATGGCTTAATCTCGTTGAGGAGATTTAGTATGACATCTTAGTGAAATATCATATATGATATACTATATAATATATGATATAAGCTAAAATATCATATATGATAAGATATATCATATATGATTATGTGCTTGAAAATTGAATTAAATCTTCTTTTTTGTGTAGAGAATGCTGTTTTCAAGGAATATTGAACATTACAAGCATCCAAACGGCCAAGAAGGTTAATGAAGAAGCTCATAAAATTTTAGTTTAAGTTTAAAATGTATTCTTTGTATTTTTCTTGTAATCTCCTAATGGAGTTTTGACGTATATAGAGGATTTGTAATACATTGATATCTAGTACAACGTCTTGTTAATATGGTTTAACTTTTTTGGTATTATGTGATGATTGTTTTGATAAATTAGTGATGGTCATTCGAATATGAATCATGTTATCATTTTTTAAACATCAAGTATAGTGTCAAATTCATGATTAAAACAAGGAGTGTTGTGGATTCACTTGTCTACACAATAAAAAAGAATATTTTTTTATGAGTATCATATATGATGATGCATTATCATATATGATACTCAAATATTTTTGACAAATTCAACAAAAGGTTTGCTAACTTCATGACTAAAACAAAGAACCAACTGAATCAATGATTAAACATTTGTTCATAAAATAAAAAAGTAGTTTTTAAGAGCATACAATTGATGATTTAAGACTTGTTCAAATAGAATGTAACCAATCATGATTAAAACACTTATTCATAATAAAAAAGATACAAGAACAAAAGAGTCTAATCAATTCATAACTAAATCATAACATTCTTATTATTGAAACTACTATTCTTCATTTTCAATCAGTTCTTCTTCATTTTCGACCAAATCACTTTTCTCTTGTAAATCTTCTTTAGCCTCGACGACACCTTCATCTTATCATTACATATATGCGTGCACGTCATCATGCTTTGCTCCAACCATGTAATTGTCACATCTATATATGCTCGTTGTTGTGTTCAGACAGTCTGCATTAATAAAAAAGATGAAAGAACATATTAGGCACCATTTTATCAACGAGTGAATTACCTAGCAGACTATATCAAAATGCGCAATAGGTCAAAACTGTAAAAAAAATCATGTACAATATCAATGTCTGGTTTTTTATATGGCCTGTTAGATATATCATATATGATACCTCATATATCATATATGATATATCTATCATATATCACATATCATATAACTATCATGTATGATAAATGAGGTATCATATATGATAGATCCAACATAATAAGCTTACATCAGCAATATATAGTTAAAAATGTCTAATAATACAGCTATTTCACGCTAACTTAAGCTTATTCAGAAACATCATATATGATACCCATGTATCATATATGATAAATGATGTATCATATATGATACATCAAGCTTAATTCAGCATATATCAGCTATATAAAAAAATCCTAATAATGCAGCTTATTCAAACGAAAATAAGCTTATTCGTAACTCTCTTATTCACAAAACCTTATAATTCGTTAAAATAAGCTAATAAGCTAGCTTATATTTCAACAAAATAAATCCAAATCATCTAACTCGCAAGCTTATTCATAACTTTCATCTAATTCAAAAGCTTATTCAAACAAATAAGCTTATTCACATAAATCACCTAAGAAGTTAGCTTATAAGTAAGAACAATCAATCAAAATAATTCGTTCAAAATAAGCTAATTCAAAGCTTATAATTAACATGATAGTAAATTAATAAGCTTATTCAAAATCAAATAAGCTAAATATAAGAATAGATTTTATACAAACCTGATGATTCAATTTGTGCCTAATCATGAATTCGTATTGATTAATTGATCTAATTAATTGATTCGTGATGGAATCGTGATGATATTCGCGAGGGATTCGTGATTAAAAGCTTCGATCTATCAATTGTAGAGAGAGAAACTAGATCGGGTAGAGAGAGAAATAGAAAGCCGATGTGTGTGTGTGGGTTTTATGAGAAAGAAGTGAGAAAAATGCTTATATAGTGAGCGGGTGAAATGACGAAAATACCCTTCCAGTGTAAAATGGAGATTTGATCTCAACCATTAGATGGGAGGGAGATGGAGGGTGGGGATGAGTCCCCTCATATCTTAGATAAGTTTGGTATCCAAATGAACTTAAATCTTATAATATATCAAAATAGAATTCCATAATAAATACATAAAATTTACATATTTAAAAATAAAACCCGAAAAAATTGAAATCCCGCCGACCCGGGTCACCCCAAACCCGACGGATGTAGCCGGGTTTCAAAAATGTGGAATCTGAGTTAATATAAACCGTTTTTTCGGTCGGAACCAGATCAACCGGTTGACCCGGCTGGATCGACCCGGGTCTGAAATGCCGAAATGAAAAGTTTAGTTTGCAATTAAAAGGGAACCTCTCCTGTTTTGTACCTACATGAGAGTATTCGTGTTTACAGTAGAGTAATATTTTTTTGGGGCAAGGATAGGCTATGTTTGTGTTTGATGAAGATTAATTAATACGCTGTATATGTACTGTATAAAGGGGTAATACAGCAACTAAAATCAGCTTAAAGATCTCTTTCTAATATTAGTATTTATGGATGATGTAAAAAACATGAGCTGGCACACGTATGAGAATGTTTGTGTTTTATTGTTATCCTGTTTGATTTGCAACCATGATTCCATCCATACTAACCAACCAGGATGCTTCCTGTGATCACACCTATATAAACAATCCATAACCACGCACAAATTAAAACAACAACAATGACAACAAAGTTTACACCTTGTGCTGCAGTTGCTCTAACTATTTCATGCTTAATACTAGCAGCGGCTTCTGCCGGTAATAGCTTTTACGATGATATAGACATCACTTTTGGAGGTGAACGCGCTAAAATTCTCAATGCCGGTCAAGATCTCTCACTTTCGCTTGACCAATACTCCGGCTCGGGTTTCCAGTCCAAACACGAGTATCTCTTTGGAAGGTTTGACATGCAACTCAAACTAGTAGCAGGCGACTCTGCTGGCACAGTCACTACATTCTATGTAAGTATACTATCTAATATTTATGGCCCCTTTTAATATTGTTAGCAACTCTAACAAGAACCATGTGTTTGTATTGAATCAGTTGTCATCGCAAGGCGCGGGACATGACGAGATAGACTTTGAGTTCCTAGGAAACTCCACCGGAAACCCTTACACAATCAGCACAAATGTATTTACCCAAGGAAAAGGCAATAGGGAACAACAGTTCCATCTATGGTTTGACCCTACTGCGGCATTCCACACTTACACCATCGTGTGGAACTCGCAAAGAATCATGTAAGTCGATCTTTTAAAACGTCTTTTAAGATAGACATAACAGCCGGCTATGTATGATTTCTGATCTAATTTAATACAATCTTCTTGTTCCAGTTTCTTGATCGATAACATACCAGTAAGGGTGTTCAACAACCTTGAAGCTTCTGGAGTTCCATTTCCTAATAGACAACCCATGAGGGTGTACGCCACCCTCTGGAACGCAGATGACTGGGCAACCCAGGGTGGCCGTGTGAAGACTGACTGGACTAAGGGACCTTTCACCGCTTTTTACAGAAAGTTCAATGCCAATGCCGACAAAGTTGGTCCCAAATCAAGCTCTGAAAATGAGAACCAGGCTTGGAGAACACAAGGGATTGATGCAGCAGGACGAAACAGAATTAGATGGGTGCAAGCTAAGCACATGATCTACAACTACTGCAATGACGTCAAACGATTCCCTGCTGGTCTTCCTTTTGAATGCAAGCACTCCAGATTCCTCTAAGCCTGCTTGGGATTTTACTTTTTTTTTTCCAAATTTCTTTATCATATTGTAAATTAATCATAAAAATTCTTTATTCTTTGATTCATTATGTACTCTGCACAAACAAATAATATCAATAAATTAATGTTCTATGCAAAATCACTCTATTTATGCAAGTGTAAATAACTAGTATGATACAAACTTTCTTGGAAAATACATGTACATATCAGTCATGCAGGGACGAAGCCAGGACAAAATATGACCGGGTTTACAAATCTTTTGAATCGTAATATAACATATGTAAAAAATGAATTAAAACGAAGGGTAGAAACACGTTCCGATTGACTGGGTGCATTTAAAATATATTTAGAAAAAATCGATGTTTTCTTCACAAATTAACACTACACAGAAAAAATCCATAAGGGTCACGGGCACCCGCGGGAACCCCCTAGCTCCGTCCCTGCAGTCATGTGATCATTTAGTTCTCGTATCCGAAGGTTGGGCAATGGGTGAGAACTCTTTAGATCACTACTGCAGCTAATAAATTTAGAACTAGTAATTGGAGGTGTGCGCAATGTCAAGGCGACACGTGAACCGGTTTTTGTCCATTTTTCAAATTCTTATATCGTTGCGAAATGGTGATAGAAAAAGTAATCATGGTTATTATTAATCTTGATCTTTTGAATGAAGATTTAAGGGATCAAACACTTGATTATGCTTTAGAAAACTTATAAACTGCTTGACGCGTCTTTTTGTTCTTGCTTGTGACCGGTTATCGAGAAGACTTCGCCACATTGATCCATTTTTAAAGAAACGAATTGAAACTTCAGTCTATACATTTATATGTAAAAAGATATTTGAGATTGGGACCTTTAGGTTATCCTTTGCAAGCTTCAACAACTTAATTAAGCATTTGAGCATCTAATACATTTTTCAATAATTTATAAAAGTTCGTATGGGTGTTTGTAACCTCAATGTGAAGAACTTATGCCGTTTAGATGGTATAGGAACACTTGGGAGCGGATGATCGACTGTTAGATAAAGGTCAAACTAAAAGAATCTTAACTCGTCATCTTAAAAGGGTCAAATTCCTCGGGTTCAATGGAAAAATCCCAAATTTAGATATAGCCTGTGATTTGCTGAAGTGGAACGGCATTGGATGAAATGCTTTTTAGTTGGTGTGGCAAAGTCGAGTAACATGACAAGTCGTGGAAGATGATGAATATTCAAGAAGGCTTCTCCAACCGTGATTTTTTTTTTTTTGAACGGCAGTTTGGTGCAACGGAGTATCTTGCGTGCCACCGAGGCACCAAGTCTCTCAACCGTGAAATTGATCTCTTCTTGTGAGGACTACCGGGACAAGCTGATATAGCTATCACTGTCAGTGTTACCATCACTGTCTTAGCGACGCACGTGGTCATGTTATGAAAGTTATATATAAACTAGATCTCTCATGTATGTTGTTTTTCATATTCAAACTTTGTAGACCTAAGTTCATGCTATTTTAGCTTTCTATTGTTACTTTGCATTGGCCTTGTCTGAGCTGCTGACTATTTACTAGAGTTGTCGAAACAAGTGGGTTGGGAAACGATTGTAAATTAGTCTAGGTCAAAACTATGGTTTTGTTAAGCTAGAAATTAAAAGACCAAGTCAGAATAGGGTACCGTTTCGTATTCTAGAGTACGCGTGTTTTGGTATGCTTCCGGGGTACATGCTTAGCTCGCTCACTCTGTTCATAAATATTTATCTTAAAAAGATGCGAAAAAAATTAATTGGTAAGTTGTCTGATACGATCCTGGAGCTATTTAGTTTATTATTATTATAAGTTAATTATTTAGTTTATTTACTTTCCTTTTATTGTTTTATCTTAGAGACCAAGATAAGTTTAGGGTGTCTTTTATTATAATATGTTTTATGATAATGGATTATTGATTTTATTAATCAATTGGGGAGTCGGTTTATCTCACTAATATAAGCCACTGGGGGTCGGGTTATCCCATAAAAATAATCTATCTATCCTTTTATCTCTATTATCGATCCGGTTCGTATCAATTGGATCGATTATAGAGATAAAAGGATAGATAAGCTATAATAATGGGATAACCCGACCCCCGATGGTTTATATTAATGAGATAAACCGACCCCCAATTGATTAATAAAACCAATACTTCATTATCATTAAACATCCCCGAATTACAGACTTCATAATCTATTTATAATAAAAGACACCCTAAACTTATCTTGGTCCCTAAGATAAAACAATAAAAGGAAAGTAAATAAACTAAATAATTAACTTATAATAATAATAAACTAAATAACTCCAGGATCGTATCATTACTCCGCCCCGCAAAAACACCTTATCCTCAAGGTGTTGCTCCAAAATCTTGCCTCCCTCACGTGATTCCGGGATCCCATGTTCTTCGTTGTAAGCCGTTTGCGTGCTTCAAATGCATGTAGCACTCCTCCAATATCTTCTTAAGCTTCTTAAGATTTCTTATGCGCACTTGTAGTTGTTCATAAGATCCACAACTTTCAAATCCGGTATGTGAAGTACCTAGATTTCTAGGTTTTCTGGTTGGGACAAACTTTTTCCAAAACAACTTTGCCTTCTCCTTCCTGTTAAGACTCCATTGATTTAGTTTGACCCTCCATGAATGAACCTCTCCTTCGTGCTTGATGTCTTCTTTTACTGCATTTATCCTCCCTTGAAGCTTCTCAAACCACACTGAGGAATCTTGACGTGCCAATGTGAATTCTTGTCGTACCAGTGAGAAATCTTGTTTCAAATCTTCACACGCCGATTGTAACTGTTGCACCAACTTTGTGACCTCAATTAACCCTTCTTCAAAACTCTTTACTTCCATTCCTTCTTTTGAGCAACAATCTGGACCGAGCGACAACTGCTGATGAACAGTAGCCGTACGCTGAACAGTAACAGACGATTTTTTTTTTTTTTTTTTTTTTTTGCAACCCTAGAATCGAAACAGCTCTGATACCAATTGATACGAACCGGATCGATAATAGAGGTAAAAGGATAGATAGATTATATTAATGGGATAACCCGACCCCCCAATGGCTTATATTAGTGAGATAAACCGACTCCCCAATTGATTAATTAAACCAATACGATCCTGGAGTTATTTAGTTTATTATTATTATAAGTTAATTATTTAGTTTATTTACTTTCCTTTTATTGTTTTATCTTAGGGACTAAGATAAGTTTAGGGTGTCTTTTATTATAAATAGATTATGAAGTCTGTAATTCGGGGATGTTTAATGATAATGGAGTATTGGTTTAATTAATCAATTGGGGAGTCGGTTTATCTCACTAATATAAGCCATTTGGGGGTCGGGTTATCCCATTAATATAATCTATCTATCCTTTTACCTCTATTATCGATCGGGTTCGTATCATTGTCTTTGGGGTCAGATTAATGATATTTGAAATTTAGTAAATTTATTTGAATATGTCAAATAAAGTGATGACCATAGTGTTCCTTTTCACTTGTCTATTCAAGGCGATTGAGCATGGTACAGGCGTACAGCAATTCACGTCGATAGAATTTTTTTGAAAGACAGTTGACGTTTGTTGAGCTCTAGATGGTAATCATTACTCGGTATCAATATTTGGTGTTTTTGTTGTTGTTACTTGTAATAGTTATATATAATGCATGTTAACGGTCTGAGATAAGTGAAATCGGCACCATACCAATACTACACCAGTATTACTATGCACACAGTTTTGTAATAATATTCTCGAAATTTTCGACAGCTGAAAAGTTCTAATCCAATTCCCTTGAAATCATTTGCGACTAAATTTTCAAGAGTAGAATGAATTGGATTTCTTTTCTAAAACGAGAATGGTAAGATTCATATTACTGTAACAAATACTGCATGGATTGGTTACATGTTTAGAACTTGAATCACAAATCAAAGACATCTTATTTTAACTTTATGTGTTTGTGCAATTTCTCTTGATCATGTTATAGTTATATACTTAGTTCTTTTGACAAATAGAATTGCTTGAACATGTAAAATGGGCCGGGAGGGTTGGGTAATTGGTCAAAACAAATTCGGATACAAAAACAGGTACCTATTTAGTACGGGTAAAAATAGGCCGTTCAGGTTACTGCATGGAATGGTTTTGTCTTTAAGTGTTTTCGTAAATGTTAACTGAATTTCTGGCATTGATGATGGTTTATAGAGTTCATAACAATTATTTAAAATCTTAATATGGATCAAAGAGCGCATAGCATAGCGGAAGCGATTAACAAGATCATCAATTTAACACAATTATATTAATCAAGATTAGGGTTACATACCTTTATCCTAGCAAGATCCACAAGACGACGGAACGAACGGCAACTAGGGTTGATCACGAACAATACCAAGAATATAATCTAAAGGAAGATTATATCACGCTCTTGTACACACGTAATACGGCCAGTTAACCGTGAGTCTAGCACGAGCAAACCGAGCTTCAACGCTTATGGATTATCTACCCAATAACCCTAGAGAGGGATTAGGACTAGATAAATAGACAAGATCGAAAACCAAATGAAACCCTAAGATGGTGAGGGTGTGGCCGGCGATCAACAAAGAAAAAGAGAGAGAGAGATGGGTGAAAAATTATGAAGGCTTTGGATGTTTATATAGGCTTAACAAAACATGTTTTCCAAGCTAAACACCAATCACGAAAGAAAATCTTTCCTCCTTCCTTTTTTCCCCTTTAGGCCGACGCCCCATTAAGCCCAATTAGGGCTTCTGGAACTTTTCCGTTTTCCTTCTTTTAGCTTCTATTTAATTCAATAACGGTCGTTATAACTTAACTTTTATTTATCAACGATCGTTAGTTAAGTTTTGGTTTGATTTAATAAATATATATATAATATATTTAATAAATAAATTAACCCTTTACGTTATGTGTGCAATCCCGTGATCCCGAGTTCGATCCTATCTCACGACTATTAATTTTAAGTCCATAAACTTTCAGCTCCCACTTGGACAAAATTCTAATATCGTGATCACATTGACTAGCGTCTAGTTACACTAGCAATGTCACTAGTACAAACTGGGTAAGGTCTCCTGGACAAGAACCTTTTAATGATTACATCATTATTATTATCCTTTCATTTCAAATACACTTGTTAATAAGGATATGGATCTCAGTCATTCCTTCATTAACTATTCTGTTTCTCGTTTACGGATATAGCAAGATTATCAAAACAAATTTGGGTGTGGCCACACAAACATCTTACTACTCCCCCGAGGGGCCCAGTTGTATTTATACTTCAAACATAATTCGAAGGAAACGAATCCCATTTTGACTACAAGCAAAACACATGAACTTCGCAACACTTCTGAACATAACCCTTATAACTACCAGATACGTTTAGCGTTAGGTTATCTCACAGAAATGCACTACATTCAATGCAGTTTTCTGGTATCTCAGGTCTAAGGATAACTATTTATGATTTACTTAATGACAAAGATCCATAAAGTAAAATCACATAGTTGGGATAAGTCCAATATTTGATCCATCAAATATCATCCAAAATTGACCAATATACTTCCAAGTATACTCTGTCACTATTTTGAATTGTCTTACTTTAATAATATTCCCATATTATTAATCGACAACGGACATTTAGAAACATCAAAATGCTCACGGATTAAAACATGTAAAATAGGATACAAAATTAAATAACAGAAAAATAAACGAAACCCAATCTTTATTTCATCAATTTAATAATGTCTTACATCCTTTATCCAAATACTAATCAACAGATTTATTGCATGAATTCGCTAGCTAGTTGCAGCCCAATTGCCTTGGCATGCTTAACTACCTTTGGCCTAGATAAAGCCTTAGTAAAAGGATCAGCTACGTTATCATCTGTGTGAACTTTTATCAATTTTACTTCTCGAGCTTCCACTTGTTCTCGAACAGTGATATCTACGTTGAAAGTGTCTGGCGCCCTTCATGACTCCAGGGTCATTGGCGAATATTATTGCCACAGAATTGTCGCAATATATATCAATAGGTTCTTTAATTGAAGGCATCACTCCAAGATCTCCAATAAACTTCCTAATCCAAACAGCTTCCATTGCTGCTTCTGAAGCGGCCATGTACTCAGATTGAGTCGCATGCATAGCAATGGTTTTCTGCTTACTGTTCTTCCAGTCTACTGCTCCTCCATTGATGACAAACACATAACCCGTCTGAGACTTCGTATCGTCTTTATCACATTGCCAGGACGCATCACAGAATCCTGTTACATTTAGTTCTGTGTCTGGTTTACCCCCGAATACCAAAAACATATCTTTTGTACTCCTCAAATACTTTAAAATATGTTTAACAGCAGTCCAGTGGAACTTTCCTGGATCCCGTTGGTATCTACTGACCAAGTTCTGAGCAAACGCCACATCAGGCCTTGTGCATCTTACAACATACATAATAGATCCTACTGCCGAAGCATAAGGCACTTTCTGCATGTAAGCCACCTCTTCAGGTGATGATGCATCTTTCTCATGACTTAACTCATGCTTAACCTCCATCGGTAAGAAACCTTTCTTAGAGTTATGCATGTTATATTTCTTTAATATCTTATCAATATAAGCATCTTGACTAAGACCAATTAACCGTCTACTCCTATCTCGATAGATTTTAATTCCCAGAATATATGCAGCATCTCCCAAACCTTTCATAGAAAAACATTTACCAAGATAATCCTTAACTTCCATAAGTCTTGGAATGTTACTTCCCATGATCAATATGTCATCGATATATAGAATTAGGAACACTACATTACTCCCACTAGCTTTGCGGTATACACATGGCTCATCACGATTTTGAATAAATCCGAACTTTTTGATTTCTTCATCAAATCGCTTATTCCATTGACGTGATGCTTGCTTCAAACCATAAATGGATCTTTGAAGTTTGCACACGCGCTTTGGATATTTAGGATCAACATACCATTATGGTTGTTGCATATAGATGTCTTCATCTAAGCGACCGTTCAAGAAGGCAGTTTTAACATCCATTTGCCATATCTCATAGTCATAGTATGCTGCTACAGCTATGAGAATCCTAATAGCTCGTAAGTCTGCAACAGGAGAAAATGTCTCCTCGTAGTCTACGCCAAAAGTTTGAGTAAAACCTTTAGCCACTAAACGTGCTTTATATGATTGTACATCCCCATCCATGTCAGTTTTCTTCTTATAGATCCACCTATTTTTCACTACTTTAGCATTTTTAGGTGCGTCTACAAGAATCCAAACATCATTGATTTCCATGGATTTTATTTCCTCATTCATCGCAACTATCCATTTTGACTTCTCTGGATCAGACATTGCGGACCGATAGTTAGCAGGTTCACCAAGATCCCCTACTTCATCCTCATCATCCTCTATGTAAAGACATATTTTTTCCGGCGCACGTATAGTCCTTTGAGACCTTCGTGGAGGAATTAATTCCGGCGGAACACTCAGACTTTCTGGTTCTACAGGAATTTCATCGCTAGTATTTTCAGAAGGCAATGTATCTTCTTGAATTTCTTCAAGATCATAATTTCTCCCACTGAGTTCTTGATTTACAAGATCATTTTCAAGGAAGTCTCCATACCGAGCCACAACTATTTTGTTCTCAGCCGGATAATAAAAGTAGTAACCCATAGTTTCCGTAGGGTAACCTACAAAGATACATTTTACTGAGCGTTGTTGGAGTTTATCTCCAGAGTCACGTTTCACATACGCCTCACAACCCCAGACTTTTAAATAAGACAAATATGGCTTCTTGCCATGCCATAGTTCATATGGTGTCTTATCTACCTTCTTTGTGGGAACCATATTTAGAATACGAACAGCAGATTCAAGAGCATAATCCCAAAAAGATAATGGTAAAGTTGTAAGATTAAACATAGATCGTACCATATCCAATAATGTACGATTTCTCCTTTCAGATACACCATTTTGTTGTGGAGTATACGGAGAAGTAAGTTTCTGAACAATTCCATTCTCACTTAAATGATCTTTAAACTCTTGACTTAAATATTCACCACCACGGTCAGAACGAAGAGCTTTAATCTTCTTTCCCAGTTGTAACTCTACTTCGGCTTTAAACGTTTTGAATGTTTCAAATACCTCATGTTTATGCTTAAGTAAATAAACATAACCATAACGGCTATAATCATCCGTAAACGTCAAGAAGTAGCTAGCACCTTTCCTTGACACATGTCTAAGTGGTCCACACACATCAGTATGTATCAACCCAAGTAGTTCAGTAGCCCTTTCAATATTGCTATTAAAAGGTTTCTTGGTCATCTTTCCAGAGATACAAGATTCACATTTATCAAATGATTCATCATTGATACTTTCCAAAAGCCCATCACGTTGTAGCTTTTGTATGCGAGTCTTCCCAATATGGGCAAGCCTACAATGCCAAAGATAAGAAGAGTTCTTGTCTAACTTACTCTTCTTATTCATGCTAAAAACAGAATTATTTTTCCTCTTGGAATTTTTATCATGCATGTTTATTTCAAAAACACCATTCACAGAAATTGCATCAAAATAGAATAAACCATCTTTGAAAACAGAAATTCTATTATTATCAATCGTGTGAATAAATCCAAGATCCAACATACAAGAAAAGGAAATAACACCCCTAACAATTGTAGGTGCATAGTGACAATTATTTAAAAATAGTACTAAACCCGAGGGTAATACTAATTTAAATATTCCTATAGCTTCAACCGCTGCTTGTGCGCCATTGCCCACTTGCAGAAATTGTTCCCCATAGGTAAGCCTCCTTTTCAACTCAAATCCCTGCAGGTTATTACAAATGTTAATACCACATCCCGTATCATATACCCAGGAGTTTGATTTGTATGAAAGATTAAATAACTCTATCATAAATAAGTTACCAGAAGATGGTGCTGCAGCAGCTTGCTCAGCCTTCTTCTTGTGTTCTGCCATTTCATGGAGATAGAGAGAGCAATTCCTCTTCTAGTGTCCAGTCATCTTGCAGTGGTGACAAGTCTCATCTTTCAGAGATTTCTTAGCAAAGTTATGCTTCGGTTTTGATGTAGTTGCAACTTGCTTGCTCTTATCAACCTTGCCTTTGCCTTTCTGCTTCTTATTCCCTTGCGGTTTTGGTTTCGACACTCTACCCTTTTGTACAAGAAGTACTTGAGGCGTAGCAGTGGATGCCTTATCTTTCAAACCCTTTTCGAAGTCAATGAGCATTGCATGCAAATCATTAACTGTCTTCCCCGTGCAATGCATATTATAGTTACGAACGAAATCAATGAAGTCCTTATTAAGGGACCTATTGATCAAGTTAATAGCCATATTATGATCAAAGGGTTGACCTAGTGCGATGAGTTGTTCCATATAACCCCTCATCTCCATATAATGAGCACTTACGGACTTTCCAGGAGCTTGCTTGCAACTATGTAGAGCATCAACCAGATCATAGATCTCTACAGCTTGCGGCGTTTCATACACAGCCTTGAGTTCATCAAGCATTTGCTGAGGTGAAGCTAGCTCATACTTCCTTTGAAGTGATGGATCCATTCTTCCTAACATTACAGAAGCCACCTCATGGTGCTTCTTAACGTTAGCAGCGTGTTGAAGCCTTTCCGCATCAGTTGCTCCTTCAGCAAGATCCTCCGGAAAAGGAGTTTCCAAGATATTGATAGTACCCGCTGCTCTCAGAACAATTCTTAGTGAGCGGTACCAATCATTGAAATTAGGGCCAGTAAGTTCAGGCCGTTCAAAGAAAGCCTTGAACGCCGAGCTTATTGTCAGATTGTTTTCGGGTTGAGCCATTTCTACAGAAATAAGTTCAAACATTAGTATTTCCGATAATACAATTCAAGAAAATAAAATTACCCCGGTAATAAAACCATAGTATTTTCCTTGAAAAACTATAATCCATATTGACATAGATTTATCACATCAGTTGATTTGCTAGTGACAAATGTATTCAACACAGTAACTTGTCGAACAATAATTGCCAAATCAAATTGCAATTTCTAGATATGTCAGGGATTTACATTGCCAAAATCATTTGCATTGTAAACATGTTTATCCCTTCCTTATGCCTTAAGTTTTCAGTTCTCACTGAGTAACTCAATTAAGTCGACTAATCTAAAGAACGTAAAACCTTCATGTGCAATCTTATTCAGTCATGAAGTTTTCTCTCCATTACAACATCGTCCGATATCTTATATGACGACAATTGTAACTTCAAGTGTTCGTCAATTAGAGGGAATATGACTTAAATTTTAGGGTATAGATTTTGGTGTCAAAATCATGTATGAAGAAGCATGCATGCATCTCCATAACATAAGTTTAATAAAACATTTAGTAAACTTTTTGGTGAGATTAAAAGTTCATCATATACTTGCAAGTTGAGGTATTGGTTAAACCAATTTAAGATTTTACACACAACTAAATTCACACCGTACTTTTTCTAGAACGTTAGTTATAGCACAAAGCAATAACCTTATTCATTGTGTTTCGGATGTGAATTAATGTAGTTAAATCAACCTTAAAGAATTGTACCAATAACAACCGTAGACAATACCAATTTGACGCACAGGCGAGCCGGGAATTTGGTCAGCGCTGAAGCATAAAACCTCATTCCTTAACCGGGTACATGACCAGCGGTGCGTTATACCCACTTTATAGTTTGCCAAAATTGAGTAGCCGTTAAGTTGCTATTGCAATTCTAATCAACGCAAATCATATGTATTTTACATCTCAAAACAATTCATTAATTTTGATAAGATTTAGTCCATATTATTTTCTTAAAAAAAAATTACCCTTGTTTACAACATACAATATAAAAAACGTATGAAAACAAGTAGTCCAAAAAAAAAAACTAAATCAAATAGCCACATGCATAACAATTTATTCAAAGAACATCAAATCTAGGGTTTTTATGAACATAAAAAAGTCTTCCCTAATTTTAAAACTTTGAATCAAATAAAGCAAATAGCAATCAAAATTATATGATCCGTAAGAAACATGCATGTTTATTACGGATCTCCCACATTCTCTTAAGAATTAAAAAACTACGGATCGTAACCACGCATGACATAACAATTAATTCATGCAAAAACATCTAAAGTTAATTACCATGCAATTTTAGGGTTTACAAAATTTCTTTTTTTTATAAAAAATTCGACTTAGGTCGATTTTAATAATAATAAAAAACAAAACCCTAATTTTTCATAAAACCTAAAAAACAACATGTAATTTTTAACACAAATCATTATTAGTTAAAAAACTTTAGATCTTGATAATTATAATCATGTTAAAACGGCTCTCGATGCCACTGATGGTTTATAGAGTTCATAACAATTATTTAAAACCCTAATATGGATCAAAGAGCGCATAGCGGAAGCGATTAACAAGATCATCAGTTTAACACAATTATATTAATCAAGATTAGGGTTACATACCTTTATCCTAGCAAGATCCACAAGACGACGGAACGAACGGAAACTAGGGTTGATCACGAACAATACCAAGAATATAATCTAAAGGAAGATTATATCACGCTCTTTTACACACGTAATACGGCGAGTTAACCGTGAGTCTAGCACGAGCAAACCGAGCTTCAACGCTTATGGATTATCTACCCAATAACCCTAGAGAGGGATTAGGACTAGATAAATAGACAAGATCGAAAACCAAACGAAACCTTAAGATGGTGAGGGTGTGGCCGGCGATCAACAAAGAAAAAGAGAGAGAGGGATGGGTGAAAAATTATGAAGGCTTTGGATGTTTATATAGGCTTAACAAAACTTGTTTTCCAAGCTAAACACCAATTAGGAAAGAAAATCTTTCCTCCTTCCTTTTTCCCCTTTAGGCCGACGCCTCATTAAGCCCAATTAGGGCTTCCGGAACTTTTCCGTTTTCCTTCTTTAGCTTCTATTTAATTCCATAACGGTCGTTATAACTTAACTTTTATTTATCAACGATCGTTAGTTAAGCTTTGGTTTGATTTAATAAATATATATAAAATATATTTAATAAATAAATTAACCCTTTACGTTATGTGTGCAATACCGTGATCCCGAGTTCGATCCTATCACGACTATTAATTTTAAGTCCATAAACTTTCAATTGATATCCAAATTTTGTTTCTTCGTCCTCATATCAATTCTCGCAGTGATGCAGTTGTGGTGTTCTTTATCAGAAAAATTACATACTCTATGGAGCAGACAAATGCCGGACCAAGTATGGGTACTGCAACAAACAATTAACCTTGTATAGAATAATACTGACTTCTTGAGCTGTAACATGTGATCATACTCATCGTTGTAGAGAAAATGGTGGATTGTTTTGAAGTACGTAAGATCTGTTTTCATGATTAATCATTTAGTCCTTTGATAATTCGATATCTCAAATTTGTAATCTTGTCAACTTCATGACATTTCTGTTTCATACACATCAAAATGACTGTTTTCGCTCTGAATTTGTCGGGCATTGAAGATTCTTAAGAAAGAACAATAAGGATCGATATCATTGGCATACGCTTTAGTTTATTTGCAGTAAAAATTCCCAGTGGGTGTTTTGGGAACATGTCAAACAACAATAACAACACTTTATTGTCAACAGATAATTTTTTATACAGTATGACAAATAAAATTTGGCGATTTCTGCTGCATTTCTTTATATGGATGATTATTTGGCGATTTCTAAAACGTATATTACATTTCAAGATGTTTATTAAAACAGACATGCAGCATAAATCCATAATTATTTTCGTGAACTGAAAATTGTATCAATAGCCTTACAAGACCTATTTGATATCTAATTAAAAGATAAAAAAGAATATATGCCGCCATCGAGGATGAAACTCCTATTTAGTGTTGTCGAAGCACAGTAGAATCATCATGATCCGCGTCTTTGTATTCTTCTGTTTCACTAATATGAAAGATGCATAAAATCCTTATAGCTCCGTGCTTGGTTGTGAAGCGTCATAACCCGAGTTTAGGTGATTATCAATTCATGTTTGATATAACGTACCGTAAACCCATAGATTACTAAATTCACTGAGCAAGCAATAAACAAGATTCCGTAATACACTTCTAGCCGACTGTCATTGATTGTGTAGCTGAATAAATGGAATTTGCTAAGGATGTAAATGAAGGCAATGTTAACCAACTTTCCAACCCCCAACACAAGTTCTATATATTCATCCCCATATTTGTGGAAGTTTTTGTCTTCAATCAGTGACTCGTAGAATTCCAACAACCCTTCCTCTGCAAGTCCTTCCATGCATCCAAGCGCGCAAAATTGAGGCAGCAACCAAAGAAAACTGATGGAAGTCTTCGCACTTTTATCAACTAGATGATTGACCGCGTCTAACCTGTAATGCTCTAGCATCCAAGCAAAACTGCAACATATGACTGCAAATAACATTCCTATGCCAGTTTTGACCTTCTCATCGTTAAAACGGGAAATGCACTTCAAACGAAATACATAAGGGATAACGAAGGAAGATAAACTTTGCATCAAGTTGTAGATCTGGACTGGTATCTTTTCATTAGTATTGAGGTTGTTGTATTGCTCGAAAAAGAAAGTGCTCCCAGCTGCAGATACTAGGGACAGCACAAGAAATTCTCCCCACAAGGGAAACATCAGCAAGAATCTCTTTACTAACCTTCCCTCTTCATGTTCTGAAGTACTCGTTGAACGCCTAATCACAAATTAAGTCATGATTTAGCTTTATGCCTATAAACCATTTCATACACACATGCCAAAGAATACATAATGTAACTACAACAAGCTGGTAATCTTAATTACCTACTTTATTACGAGAAAGATATTCATTACTGTAATTAGCTAGTGAAGTATATGTAACTAATGTATATTTTATAAATTTGTCGTCATACAAAATTTATGGTTAATAAATAAAAGAGTAAAGTGCAAAAATCATCCCTGTGGTTTGTCAAAAGTTTGAATTACATCCCTCGTTAATACTTCGCGCAACATACATCATTGTGGTTGTAAAATAGTACACCATACATCACCGATTCGACCAGCGGGTCAACGGTTCGTCCACCGGGTCAACTCGATCGAGTCACCCGGTTACCGGTTCGTCCATCGGGTCAACCCGTCCACCGGGTGTAACAGGGTTTCAAAAATATAAGACCAGATTTAATTTTAACCGTTTTTTCCAACTGGTTGAACTGGTCGGGTCAAACTGGGGTTTCAAAGTATTTGGGTTAGTAACATGTTACTTCTATAACGGGTTATGAATGGTAATTTAAATTTTTTAGGTTGTTCTACTTTAACACAAGGTGAATAACTTGATCTGTACACATTTTATTTTGAATGTCACACGAAACACTTACCACAATATAACATATTGTCAATTATTTGTCGTTAGGAATTTACGCTGCTATGCGCGGGTAATCGTCTAGTGTGAAATAAATAACCAAAGGAGAATATAAAGTTGCACAGGGGCTATATATATTGTAAGTTTTTAATGTTGATGCACTTGTATTTTTTGTGGGAACGCAGAGGTCTGTTCATTTTAAGAACGTCGAGTTAATAAAATACAAGTTAGTAGTAACATTTATCTAGAAAATAATATATGTCAGCTTTGAAGCGGAGCTAGCAGCGACTATTAGGTGTTGAGTCACATTTAATCAATGTAACTTATTATCTTTATGTATTACTAGTTGTTTTTCTAATAATTTCTAAATTAAACCCCTCAACCTTATGACTTTTTACTTTAATTGCAAATCGTGTGTCGGTGATCTAGGATACCATTATATCACAAATACATATCGTTATTCTTTTTTTCTCTACTCATAACGTGAGAGAAGAAAACCTATATAAATATATATAAATAACTTGTGTAATAAAAAAGTTGCATACCAAATATGAATTTTAAAGTAAATTAATGAGTTCATCATAATATATTAGTAATCGTCATAGTTACTAGTTGACATGTTTAATGTATAAATCACTGTACATGTACATGTGTATTATGTATTTTTTTTTCTCTCCAAATTTTCACTTTTAAATTATTTAAACCAACCAATTAAATCATTAATCGTATAAGCAAGTACTATTATTAGACACACCAATCATTTAAAAAAAAATTAAGATGAAATAGATTTGTAAAATACAAGGTCTCATGTGTTAATCTTGAAGCCGATTGATTAAAAAAAGAGTAAAGTGCAAAAATCATCCCTGTGGTTTGTCAAAAGTTTGAATTAAATCCCTCGTTAATACTTCGCGCAACATACATCATTGTGGTTGTAAAATAGTACACCATACATCCCTGAGGACGGATGGTGCAAATATTTTTCCGTTAAGGGTTAAAAGTGTTTGTTATCTTAGGGGGTATTTTAGTCCTTTTACAACCTAGGGATGATTTTTGCACCTAACTTTTCAAAAAAAAAAAATTTCCAAAAAAAATTTCAAAAAAATTTCAAATTTTTTTTTTCGAAAAAATTCAAATTTTTTTTTTAAATTTTCGAAAAAAGTTTTTTTTTCAAAAGTTTTTTTTTAAATGTTTTTCGAACATTAAAAAAAAATTTGAATTTTTTTGAAAAAAAAGTTTTTTAGAAAAGCTTTTTTTTTAAAAGTTTTTTTTTTCGAAAAACATTTAAAAAAAAACTTTTGAAAATTTTTTTTTTTTCGAAAATTTAAAAAAAAAATTTGAATTTTTTCGAAAAAGAAAAATTTGAAATTTTTTTGAAATTTTTTTTGGAAATTTTTTTTTTTTGAAAAGTTAGGTGCAAAAATCATCCCTAGGTTGTAAAAGGACTAAAATACCCCTAAGATAACAAACACTTTTAACCCTTAACGGAAAAATATTTGCACCATCCGTCCTCAGGGATGTATGGTGTACTATTTTACAACCACAATGATGTATGTTGCGCGAAGTATTAACGAGGGATGTAATTCAAACTTTTGACAAACCACAGGGATGATTTTTACACTTTACTCTAAATAAAAGAGGTCTACAAAGCTGATAGAGTATGTTTCGCAAAACTAGCTTTAAGTTGTTAATTGTAAGCTGATAACTACAAAGCTGTTAACATGAGATATAAGCTGTATTTTTTAATAAAAGTGTTTGGTAAATTAGTTATTTGTTTTATTGTTTAAATGTAAAATGACTAAAAATGAGTTTTTTAAATAGATTATAACTTGGTTGAAGAGTATATGAGTAATTTATAGGTTTAACAGCTCTTAGCATATAAAACGTATCATAAATCAGGTTTTATTTCAAAGATACTTGTTTAAAATAAAAGCTTAAAGCTGATGTATCCAAACGGAGCTACTTGTTTTAAAACGGATTATTTTGAAACAAAAAGCTAACAGCTTTAATAAAAACTTCAAAAAAACTTTTACCAGACCTATCGTATGCGTCATAGACTCGAGACGTTTCCAAACATATATTATTTACGTGTACATATTCCTTCAATATCGTACATCATATCCTACCTCCCCGTGCCCCATCATTTTGGTGGGTTTGGGTATAGTTTTTTTTTTCATACTAAAGTGGTGATTATTGGGAAGTAGAATTTTTCTAACGATTAAATTATTTGATGTTCATAAGTTAGAAGAACAAAAAAGAGGATGGACAAAGATATTACCGGGGATGGGACTTGAAATGCTTCCGAAACCATCCACGAGACACTCGTAAGAAGATTGTAATGGGCCTCTGAATTAGCTCATCCTGATGATACACTTTATAACCATTAACAAAAATCGCCACAGTTATCATCATGATAATTATGCAGATCAAGAATGTAGTTCTCCATGAATCCCGAACCCCTCCAATAGAGTCACTGGCAACCCAAATGGTTGCAGCAATTGCACCAGCTACTGCCGCTGTATTACCCCAGAATGCCGCACGTGCCTCATATTGTTCCTTATCTTGTGAAGTGTCGATATCTTTAACCAAGTCAATAAGCACGTTGTCTACAAGATTGTTTCCTGATGTTCCAATAGCCAGGAGAACTAGTATTATCACAATTAGCCATTTCACATCGTATGGATTGAACATCCACATAAGCCACAACCCCTGCAACAAGAAGTATTCAGTGGCTGCTTTTGCGTGATTTTAATGCATTATTATTAGGATAACTCCAAGTTTCATGAAATTGTACGTGATATCTAGTTATGAAGATATATGGGTTGGCTATACTTACTCCAATATAGGCTGTGTTAGAAAACAGGAGTGTTCGATATCTTCCAACAAATGAATCGGCCATATTTGCCATGACTATCACCAAAATTGATGATAGCGCTTCTTGGAAGTTTGACAGTATTGCCGATGTAACAAGATCGCCTTCATAGTATGTAAAATACCACATTAATACTCCTACAACTGCATAGTTTGTCAACGAACGACTAAACACCAAACCTGAGAAAGACATAAACGCCAGTGAATATAGAGTACATGAACATACTTATTAGATATCGATCTAGCTCTGAAAATTACCAAAGACATATAGAAGGTTACGATGGAAGATGAAATAATAACTCTCCCAGCAGAATGGCACGACAGCAGTACAAATCACTGCGACGCCCAACAACAAATACGAGATGATGAGCACAATCTCCATTGGTTTTCTGGTTTTTAAGACCTTGCTTTCGCGTAATTTCTCTTGATAGGCCACACCAATTTTATGTTAGTCATAAGTCATAGTCTTAATTTCTAGAATACTATTTAAAAATGATGTATTCTTTGTTTATATTTGTTCTCTCAAGTCAAGATCCAAGCTAAGAGCTTAAATTATTAATTCCAATATTATATATCTATAATCAAGCCAGTCAGTCAGCAATCATAATCAAAGTTTAAGGTGTATAGACTAGGTTAAAAAATCATTAATCATAATTTCCAGAATATACTTGTAAAGATTTATGACTCTAGTTGTTCAGATTTATGACTCGGAGGTTAGAATATACAACAATATAGGGTTAGACCTTAAACACATGTTATACTCCAACAATTAAGCAAGCCCTGCTGCAATACTTAATCAAGAGCATGACCAAAACTTTGATGTTTTACTACTCAGTAGCACGGTAATTGCGCGTTGCAGCTGCGGGTATTTTATAATTAAAGTTCAAGCACAAGCAAAATAAAAATGACGAACTGACTAACTCGAAAGAAACAAAAAGAAAATAGTTCAGTCCACTTTGTTTCATTTTCGGATACCTTTTATTACTTAGTTGAACCGAAGGCGACTTCAGTTTCCGGATGACTCCGTTGGTCCGATCCAAAACCATTTGAACCGTCAACTTCTCATATAAATTTTACGAAGATTTATGTGTTTGATTAGTTTGTACTATACGTATCGTAACATATATTTTTTATTTTAAAGCGTTTTAAAAACAATATTAATGGGTGCATTTAATTTGTTTGTATTGTACATTATGTTTTATTATATGTATTAAGAATTATGATAAAATGAGAAGAAATCTTAAAATAAAAATGATAAGAAGAAATTATAACCGAATATTCGAGATACATCAACTTAAATTAGATGCATCTTTATAATCTTAGATGCATTATAATATATCATAACATGTTGTATAGCTTTTAATTAGATGTTTATACGTATATTAGAAATCATTTTATGATTTATATATATTTTTGTTCTTTTACATGTGCCAAAATCATGAAAATCAATTTGCACAATTTACACATCAAATTAACTTTCAAAACTCAAGATAGTGCATCTACATAAATAGAAATGCATCTCAACTTTTATTTTGTTGTGTATCTATCTATTTAATTTTTTGTTGTTGTAACCCAACTTTTGAAATTTGACTTTGTTGACTACATTTATAAGTAATTATCCTTTTTAGTTTTTTTTCTCGCCACTTCTTATTTTAAAGTTCTTCTTATTGATCCTTACACTATGTATTAATTATATTTAAAATTTAAAAGACATTAAATAAATGAACGGTTTGTAACATAATTTCAAATGTTGTATTATTTATATTAACTTTTGTGCATTTGGCAATTGTATTATAAGATTTAAGAGTTGTATTACTTAATATTAAATGAGGAAACAGATACTAATCTTTTTTATATGTAGTATAGGTACTATCTTGTAAAACATTTATCTTTTTTTATTTATAAAATATTTTAAAATTTTAAGTTACAATACATAAAGTATTTGTACAAGCATACATAGTAAAAGTAGAAAACTTAAAACATGTAATTATGTACTTTTTTAATAACCCGATACATAATTAAAACATCCCTCACCCTAATTTACAACAACACATATTACAAGTATTAAAACAAAATTAAAAAAATTAAAACATAAAAACATAATTTAATACTCATATTAAAACTAATGCATACATAATAATTAATACACATTTAAAGATAAAATTAATTAATACTAACTAATATGTAATTAATACACCTCATTACGTAAATATAAAATATAGACATTGTACACCAATTAAGAGCATATATTTATAAAATAGTACATATGTTGTCTACCTAAAATGATGATTCACAAAGTTTTGAAAAATGAAGTGGACCAAAGATTTCAACTGGAACCGGAGTCACAATCAGTTTGGCTAGCCAAAACACCGTCGGGATATGAACCGAAGAGGTTCCATCGACACTGATAAAAATATCCCCATTATATAAATATGTACTATTTTTTAAAGACACATAAATCTGAACTACATATGAAAGAGATTGTATTTTATTTCCAAAATTTAAAATAGTACATCCTTACAAGCTTTTGGTACAAACTTGTACACCATAAAAACTTCATAATTTTTTTGTATTAATTATAAAGCAATACACATTAAATGTCAAAATAAATACAAATTAACATGCACCATGTACAAATGATTATTGCTATAAACTACAATTTTTTTGCATACAATTATTTAAATTGTTCACAAATGTAAGTTTAATATTAAATCTACATTTGATTTTGAACATATCAAAATAAGAGGATTTTAAGGTTACTACTAATACATAAAAATGTTTAAACATATAAACTACGAAGATTTTCTATATTTATACGTTATATAATATTATGACGAATGTCAAAGAGATCATGAAATGCGTTTCACGATCAATCATCATAATTTCGCAATACTAATTATATATGAAGTGATTTGTTATTGTTCAAAGTTATCCAACTTATAACTATCATCATATTTGTAAAGTTATTATTGAAAAATATATATACTCATAAAATATTATAGTCGTAGAATTTTAAATTCAGGGTACCTGCAGCCACAACGCGTGAGTACCCTGCTAGTACTATACTACATATAAGGCATATTAACCTTTTAATTTTAGAATACTTGAAATTCCAAGTTCCATGTATTGCTACATAATGTACACCTATACGAATATAGTTAAAAATTAACAATTAAAATGTATAAACATATTTTGATACTCATATTAAAATTAATAATTAATAAAGTAATTAATGAACACTTGAAAATGAAATTAATTAATACTAGTTAATATATAACTAGCAGGGTGCCCGCGCGATGTGGCAGTAGATACCCTATGATTAAGCGAAGAAAGGTAAAAAATGATCTCGGTCAGGCCTGTTCGCTCATTTGCATAGGTTTCGGCCGATTTTCTCTATTTTCGATTAAACCCGTTGACCTGGTCCAATTTTAAAACCATATGTACCACCAACTTGTAAGTTATGTGAAGTTTGTTTTGTGTTTTAATAGTTGTACAATATGTATATTAAGATGTATTATTTATTTTAGGTGTATTTTAATAATATTATTAATTAGCCGTGTTTAATATATTAATTAATGTGTACTTGTAACATATGTTGTATAACATGTATTAATTAAAATTAATTTTAAAAAAGTGATGGTAATGCTTAATTAACTTGTATAATTTTTTTTTAAATTTGTATTAATTAAAATTTATTGATGAGAGAGTGCATAAGATGGTTTATAAACCATGCTTAATTGATTTGTACAATATGTTTTAAAATTTGTACTACTTAAAAATTTAATAAAGAGTGAGTGCATAAAATATTTTATAAGATAGTATGATTAATACACCTCATTACTTAAAATTATTATTTTATACTCACATTATACAAAAAATAAAAGCACATATCTACAAAAGCATTCATATGTTGTTTACCTAAATCGTAAGAGCACCTTGAGAACCCATTAAAATAAGTTTTTGAGTTTTTTCTAATAAACTTAAACACAAAAACAAAAGCGATCTTTTATAAAAATCCAAACAATTTTTTGAACCAAAGTGCCAAGTCGCCAAAGGCTAAGCGCTAAGTGCTAACATATTAATATTAATGTATATAGTTATATCTACTTGATTTTTTTAGCATGTATGTAGGATAAACTTAATACACATTGTTAATAATACAAACATATTCATAACAAATATACTTTAATTTACAAGGTAATATTTGTAATTTGTTAACATACAAGAAAATATTTAAAAACTTTAACATGACGTTTCTATAAAAGAAACAAAATTTTTTTATTTACTTGTTCGAATGTGTATTTTATTACATATATATGACATATAACATTACCAATTATCATTTTTTATGGACATAATATACTGTCAATATGTTGTAATTTTACGTTAGTAAGTTTGATATTGTCCATTATTTTTAAAAGTTTATCTTGTGTACTTTTTAGAAGATTATAATCCAACTGTGGAGCTTGACCATTGGAAGTTCATTATCAACACACCTCAAGTCTTTTCCGTTTCTGTTATGAGAAAGCACATTGACAATCAGATTTTAGATACAAGTGGAATCAAGGTAAGATGGAACAAAAACACTCCAATTAAAATTAACATATTTGGTTGGTGATTGATAATGAATAGACTTCCAACTCGTCAAAATTTGGATCTACGAGGAATTGAGCTTGATTCCACTCTGTGTCCAGTTTGCAACGAAATTTTAAAGTAGGATCAATACCTTTTTGTGGAATGTGACATTGCTCAACATCTTTCGAAGTTGGTCATAAAGTGGTGGGGGTTAAACGACTACCCTAAAGACATCGTTGGAATCGTTACATGGGTTGATTCTATATCTTTTCCAACTAAGGTTAAACCAATCTTCGATGAGGTGGTCCTTATCACTAGTTGGTCTATTTGGCGCTACAGAAATAAACGGATTTTTGATTTGAAACCTCCAAGGAAAGACACTCTTGAAGCCGAAACCAAAACCTTGCTTTCTCATGGGTTACTTATAGAAACATGAAGTTTAACTTAGATTGGAATGTATGGATCTATGACCCTAAATTGGCTTGTAACATCTTGTAATTTTTCCGCTCTCAAGCTTCTTGCTTGAGTATTTATATATATCTTGCAGTTAAAAAAAATCAAATTAAATATATTTTCGCTATTGCACGTGTTAGAAAAACATAAAATTGAAATTAGTTTTTTATCAAAAACTTTATTGCAAGATACAACCGCCGCAATGTGCGAACACTCTACCTACTACTACTTGTTTAAAAAGATTACTACATATTATATTTGTTACTATATTATGAAGAAAATAGCGCTCACAAACTAAAAAGTTTATTATATTTGGGTTGAGATGTCAGACTTACATATATTTGTTTTATTTGATTCTTTTCTGATTTAATAATATTTATGAGAGAAACTTTTTAAGAAGAAAAAGGAGAGATTTCAGTTAAATATAATTTGGATAAACCCCTCTAAGCAAGTTTATTTGGTTCCACCCTGTTATAGTGCCATTCAATTTCTTTTTTTAAAGGTGTCGTTTGGTTTAAAAATTTTGAAAATTATGGAATTTTAAATTCTAATAAATTAAAATTCCTAAAAATTAAAACTTTCCAGAATTTAAATGCCTACGTCTGTTTGGTTGGTAGAAATTCATAATATTTTAAAATTTTGAATTTGGATTGAACTAATTAACGAATTAATATTTTTTATATAATTTTTTATTTAAAAGAGTATCGAATTTTTATTTTTTATATAAATTTTATCAAAAATATATATATTATATAAAAATTCAGTAAATTTTATAAAAATTATAAACAATTTATATAAATTTTAAGGAAAAATTCTATAAATTTTATAAAATGTTATAAAAATTTTATAAAAGTTTTTAATAAATTTATATAAATTTTATAAAAAATTTCTATAAATTTTATAAACAATTTATAGAAATTTTATAAACAATTTATAGAAATTTTATAAACAATTTATATAAATTTTATAAAAAATTCTATAAATTTATATAAATTTTTTCAAAAAATTAGATAAATATTTTTATATAAATTTATAAAAAATTTCAATACATTTTATAAAAGATATATATAAAATTTATAAACAGTTTATAAATATTATATAAAAATATTCTATAAATTTTATAAAAATTTATATAAATTTTTAGTTAATATTTTTATAACATTTATTAATTTTTTTATGTAAATTTTAATTTTCTTGTTTATATTACTAAAACCAGAATAAGTTTTTTTTCTTAAATTTTTAAATTTTCTACTTAAATGAGTAAAAATTGAATTTTTCACCTTTTATATAAATTTCATAAATTTTTTTTATATAAATTATATATATTTTTTATATAAATGTTATTTTTGCTATTTAAAAGAGTAAAAAGTGAAAAAAATAATCTTTATATAAATTTTTAATATTTAATAATTTTTTATATAAACATAAAAAACCGAATAAAAACGACTAGAAAAAAAAGTTTATAAAAAATAATTTTCATGTAAATTAAAATTCTCTATTTTTTCGAATAATTCTAATATCATTCATTTTGACAATTTGAAAATTTTTAAAATTCTTAGTTAATAATTCTAAAAACAATATTTAAAAAAATTAAAATATAAATATATTAAATATCGAAAAAATTTCACGTTTGATCCCTATCGTTTACCCCAAACATCAAGTTTGGTCCCTATCTCAAACTAAGTGCACAGATCGTCCCTATCGTTTACACTTTGGATCAAAATTGGTCCCTATTTTGGATGAAAGTTAGTTTTGGCTGTTAAGTGTACTTATTTGAGGGGTATTTTTGTCTTTTCAATTTCATCCGCATATCAAAACCCAAATAACCTTATCCACCATCATCCTCCAAATCCTTTCCCAATTTCACCGTCACACATTAACAAAAATGCTATCTTCGTCATAAAAGGAAATCCATATCATTCAATCTTCACAACCGTACATCCCGTATTCACAAAACTTCACCGAATCTAATCAAAATCACAAACCATCAATAAAAAAAAACAAATCCCCACCTACTTCATGTTACCACCGATTCACACAAAAAAAGAAAGAAAACCAGATATGTTCCTTCAATCTGTACTAGAAGATTCATCACCAAATCCAAATCGAGATTCAGAAACAAATCCCACACAACATACTATTAGCTGTCAGTGATGGTAATCTTGTTCTTCTGTCCAGTGGTCTTGTCTTCGGCTGAGACATTAAGGATACCATTGGCATCAATGTCAAAGCAGATTGTGATCTGTGGGGCACACCACGAGGAGCAGGTGGGATTCCAGAAAGCTCAAACTTGCCCAACAAGTTGTTGTCACGGGTTCTGGTTCTTTCACCTTCATACAGCTAGATCAACACACCAGGGTGGTTGTAAGAGTAGGTTGAGAAAACTTGCTCCTTCTTGGTTGGGATGGTGGTGTTTCTAGGGATAAGGACAGTCATAACACCTCCAGCCGTCTCAAGACCAAGAGACAATGGAGTAACATCCAAAAGAAGCGAGTCCTGGACCTTCTCATTTCCCTCACCACTCAAGATAGCGGCTTGGACAGCAGCACCGTAAGCAACAACCTCATCTGGGTTGATGCTCTTACACAGCTCCTTGATTTAGGATTATCGTGTTCGGTTGGAGGAGGAGGAGGAGTGAAGATTGAAGTGAGTGATGAGTTTCATGATGCGGATTGGAGTGATTTGACAAAGTCTCACCCGGGTAGAAATCCGAACCTCCATCTCACCCGGGACTAAGCTGCCATCAGGGGAAGAAACTTCCCATTTGGTAGTCTCGTGGCGAATGAATTTCTTGCAGAGGGATTTGTGGATTTGGGTTTGATGATTTGGGTTTTATGTGATATAACAAGATCCGGTTTTGATGACTAATAACAAGATCCGGTTTTGATGACTAATAACAAGATCCGAATTTGGGTTTTATGTGATATAACAAGATCCGATCGTGTTCAGTTAAGGCTTCTTGACGACTAATAACAAGATCCGGTTTTGATGATTTGGGTTTTATGTGATATAAACGAGATTGAGCAGAGGGATTTATGGATTTCTGAAAATTGTGAGTTTGAATTGTTGTTAATGGGTGGATTTGGGATTTGTGTTAGATGCTGCGAAACGGTATAGGAAAAGAAGGAGACGATTGAATCTGATATTTGAGGGTGTTTGGTAACCAAATTTAAGGTTGAGTGAGATTAGAGATGATGATGATTGATGATAGTGTTTGCAGGAAAGAGAGAGAGATGTGAGAGAGAGAGTGAGAGAGAGATAAGAAAGAAAAAAAATGAATATAATAAAATTAATAAAAAAATTAATGTAAGTTTATGGGTCCCACTTGATAATATGGAAAAGTTCAAAATACCCCTCTCTCTATTGAACTTAACGGAGAAAACTAACGCCCATCCAAGATAGGGACCAATTTTGATCCAAAGTGTAAACGATATGGACGATCTATGTACTTAATTTGAGATAGAGACCAAACTTGATGTTTGAGGTAAACAATAAGGACCAAACGTGAAATTTTTTATTAAATTTCATTCAATATCTCCCAACCAAACGGTAAGTAAGTGTCATTCAATTTCTTATTTTTTAATTCTAAATTTTTTGTTTAATTTTTCTTTTGTACTTTCTATGTATTTTGTCTTATAGTGACGACATTTGTCCAAACATGCAGTACAATATAAAAAGGGAAGTTCCTGCAACAATATATATGATCTATTATCTAAATTATTAAATAAATGATTTTTTATTAGATCTAACAACGTAGTATGAGTGGTATGGAAAATAGTGACAGCATAATTTAATCGATAATGACTACTGATATATATTTCTTGACTTGTTTAGGTCATTGACTTGTTTAGGTCGTTCTTTAAGCTAGAATACAATTGTCATATTACATAAACAATTTTTAATTAGGACACGTAATTACTAACTTGTAAACTTGTCCACTTGTAACGGGTTAACATGCAGTTTCTTGCAACAATATATGGCCACTTACCCAAACCACCAAGTGGCTTAGTGGTAAGGTCCTTGACTCTCAAAGGAGAGGTCAAGGGTTCAAACCTCATTAGGTGTGTACACTTAGGGATGGCCACGGAGGTTCACCTGCGACGACTCTGGGCTATCTAAAAGGGTAGTCGCCCTAGGATTAGTCGGCTCGCAATTTCGAGTCGGAAACCTAGGTATACCAAAAAAAAAAATAAAAAAAAACAATATATGGCCACTTACCCAAACCACTTAAAAATGATTTTTTTTACTAGATCCAAGAATGAAAAATAGTAACAGCATAATTTAATTAGTAATGACTATTGATATTTTTCTTGACTTGTTTAGATCGTTGTTTAAGCTTAAATACAGTTGTCCACATTACACATATATAATTACTAACTTGTAGATGTAAATCACTATAATAAATAGGTTGATTTTTCACACTTATTATAACACTTTTTTATATTTTAAAATGTATAAATTTGAAAAGTTCAATCTTATTATTAGTGTTTTTTATGAAACATTGAGTTTAATAAATAATTTCACACTTTTAAATGTGAAAATTTAACATAAACTACACTTTTATTATTAGATTTCGATGATGATGTATTGCACAAATGAAGGTAAACTGTTAGTTTTATCGTTAGGACGGATCCCACAATTAGACTCTGGTATGTGTGTGTACTCGGATAAATGAGAAAATCATATCTTGTGGGAGTGTCAAAGTTTACCTTTTATAGGTGACCTAGGTTATAACAACCTAGTATTTTTCACAATGAATATTACTATATAAGCCCTTTTGAAATTTTTGCTTTGTTTTAAGTACCAAACATGTAATGTAACTTACATAGCAAAATTAACAAACTCTTACAACCACCAATACCAACCCAACTCATGTTTATATGATATAAACATCTTAAGTATGTCAAATCTAAGTTCTTAATCTAATTTTACAAATACATTATTGATTGAAACTATAACAATTATACTTATAACCCTAGAAAACCCTAAAAAGCACTTTTAAATTTCATACAATATCGCTATTTTATACTTATGTACAAGATGTCTAAGCATATAGTTATACGTTAGTTTTCACTCTAAAACCCTAAGTACAAATCATGAAGCACAAGGTACAAGTTACTTAGGCATAATAGCCAAAATCACCATATTATCTATCTCACTTAAAATCAATGCACAATCTCTTAGGACACGTGTACAAACCTTATTAGCAATACATTTAGATTATAATATCATCATATGACATAGTACAACACCCTTAAAGTACAATCTACAACATTTCAATACATGACATGTAGATTAAGTCAAAATAGGCATTTTCTCTCTTTAGACATATTTAACTTGTATAACTCATTAAACCAATTGTACAATCACCTTAGACACTTTAATCATGATATATAAAACCTAACTTGAGCTTAGATCAGTAGCAAACACTAATGGGATGACCATAACAAGGATTAAACCCTAGACCTCTCCAAAGTGATTTTAGTTAGGTTTTCACTCCGAAAATCACTTCAAACGTGTTCAAACCATCAAACCAACTTTAGAAACATCTTAATTACAAAGTATAATCCCTAATTACACCTTAATCCATCCCTAAACAGTAGCTAAAACCCAAATTACAAGCCCTAATACAAGACCTCTCCTAATGAGGTCCGACTAGGTTTTTCCCTCCAATACTTGTTTAAAACCTTTCCCTCCTTTATTCAAAATTTTAAAATTGCTAATATAGGATAGGAACAACCTTAAGCAACCTACCAAATATGTGGATCACCTCCTTGTAAGCACCTTTGTTAATTCCACTTCAATCCATAACACACAATACTAATGATATTTAGAGAGAGAAAGAGAAGAAAAGTAGAGAGAGAAACTATAGAGAGATTGGATGGTAAAAGATTACTAGAGAGAGAAGGTAATAATGACCAACACCCTCTTCTACACATGGAAGAGGGTATTTATATGCCATGGCCATAAGGCCGTAGTGGACTTGTTCATGGGCCGGGCTTGGCTTTGCTTGGGCTTACGCCTCTAACTTAGACAATATTAGCTTAAATACCAAGCCCGGTTTTCCCGAATAAACTATTACAATACAAGACCAATAACGACTAAGATGACCTATTACATTCTTGTTTGACTATATAAAATATTCCTACAGCAAAATCAACGGATACGACACATATGAATGAGTTGGTTGATTTATATGATCCAATGTTTGAAGAATATTACTATGAAAACAATCAAGTTGTGTCAAAGTCTTCCGCTGTCAATACTGCTGATGAATCCGAACCAAGTTCACAAGACACAACTGCATCTACTTCAGCAACCGTTGCTCAAGAGACAATTCCATTAGATACTCAACAAACTCAAGAAACTGTCATACAACCAACATCACCAACCGTCAATGCTGAAGGAGGCAACAACAATCAAGCAGTCGATGCACAACCCGACGAAGAAGAATTTATCAACCCGTTCGGTACACCGGTACACGAAGTCGGAGAGTCTTCTACTCAACATGTTGATCCGTCCAACATGCATACATTCTACCAAAGATATCCATCCACTCAGCATTGGACTCGTGATCATCTATTGGAGCAAGTAATTGGAAATCCTTCACAACCGGTTCGAACACACAAACAACTCCACACCAATGGCGATGTGTGTATGTATGCACTCACCGTGAGTTCAACTGTACCTACAAACATCAAACAAGCCATGACTGATCATGCGTGGATTGAATCAATGCAAGAAGAAATTCATCAGTTTGAACGCCTAAATGTTTGGGAACTTGTTGACAGACCTTATGGAATTTTGCTTTTAGATTTCAAATGGATCTGGAAAAACAAGCTGGATGAAGAACAAAACATCATCAAAAACAAATATCGTCTTGTGATTAAGGGGTATCGTCAACAAGAAGGGATAGATTTCGATGAATCATTCGCTCCAGTTGCTCGTTTGGAAGCTGTCAGGATATTCCTTGCTTATGCTGCACATAAGGGCTTCACGGTTTTTCAGATGGACGTTAAAACTGCTTTTCTCAACGGTTATTTGAAGGAAGAAGTGTATGTGAATCAGCCGAAAGGATTCATCGATCCTCATCACCCTGACAAAGTCTATCGTCTCAAGAAGGCTATATATGGACTTAAACAAGCTCCAAGGGCATGGTACGAAGAACTATCCAACTTCTTAGTCTCGAAAGGATTCTCCAAAGGTTCTATTGATCCTACTCTTTATTAATAAATATGGGGATGACATACTGCTGGTGCAAGTTTATGTTGATGACATTATTTTTGGTTCTGCGAACCCAAAACTTTCAAAACGTTTTGAAAAATTAATGCACAACAGATTTGAAATGTCAATGATGGGGGAGCTAAAATTCTTTTTAGGCCTCCAGATTCATCAATCCCCACGTGGTATCTTCATAAACCAAGCTAAGTATGCTAAAGAGATACTTAAAAATCATGGTATGACATCATGTGCTCGCGTTGGTACACCATTGTCGACCACATCCCTAGACGCTGACTTGTACTCATATCTCGTAGATCAAACGCGATATCGCAGTATGATCAGGTCACTTATGTACCTTACAGCCAGCAGGCCTGATATTCATCATGCCACATGCTATTGTGCACGATATCAAGCCAGACCTACTCAAAAGCACCTCAAAGAGGTTAAACGGATCTTTCGGTACCTTAAGAATACCATTCACATGGGACTCTGGTATCCGAAGGGAACCGGTTTTCATCTAACAGCTTTTTCAGATTCTGATCACGCAGGTTGCCTTGATAGTCGAAAAAGCACTTCTGGTAGCGTACAATTTCTAGGCGAAGACAAACTTGTGAGCTGGTCGTCAAAGAAGCAGGATTGCACTTCTCTCTCATCAGCTGAAGCAGAATATGTGGCTCTATCCACGTGTTGTGCTCAAGTCCTCTGGATGAGAACTCAACTCACGGATTATGGCTTCCACTTTGATAAAATACCTATGTATTGTGACTCAAAGTCGGCCATAGCCATTTCTTGCAATCCGGTTCAACACTCCCGTACCAAGCACATCGCAGTCAGATATCACTTCATCAAGGAACAAGTGGAACGTGGTATCGTGGAATTATACTTTGTCAGAACTGAATACCAGATAGCTGACTTATTCACAAAATCCCTATCTCAAAATAGGTTTCAGTATCACGTTGGCCGTCTTGGTATGAAGTATATGACTCCAGCAGACTTGGAGGTTTTGGCAAATGAAGCTGCTTGATTTTTCTCTTATAATGACTTCTAAGCGCATCACAACTTAGGACTCGAACCTCAAATAAGGAAAGTTAATCTCGGACGATAACTTATCCTTCTCAATGAGAAATTCATATTTCTCGGTCATGAGCTTCTTATAAAAACATTCAAAGTTTTTAAGTTCATGAAAAACGACTTCTAAGTAAATGTCAGCTTAGAACTCGTACTTCCACTTAAGGAAAGTTTATCACGGATGATAACTTATCCTCCACAACGGGAAATTAATTTTTCTCGGTCATGAGCTAGTCACAAAACATTTAAAGTTTTGAGCTCATGTAAATCGGAACTTATTTTAAAACCGTTGAACGCAATTTTGCACGAATTTCTCAAAAGGTTTTTCTAAATCTTTCAAAATTGTGTGTTCAACACTCCCTTCCTCGTATGTGGTTTTTATATCTCAAAATTGTCATATGTTATTTTGATCAATTTTTTAGGGGGAGCATTTTAAAATCAAGCCTTTAGTGTTGTTGGGTACATCTAAGAAATTGTCATATTTATGTATCCGACACATTCCGAAAATGGTTTAAAACTGTCATATGTAATATACTATATCGGATAAGGCACCTCAACTCCGTACCTCAACATATATTGTGGTGTCTTTTTTCTAAATTTTTGTCAAATTTTGTCTCAAGACACACATATATTGTTAAGGGGTAGCGACCCGACTGAAAATGTTCCATGATTCATGCGTGCACACATGTTTCTCTCCCGTTGATTTTTAGAAAATTGTCATATTTTAATCAATTGGTATCTCAAATATTATATTTTTATATTAGAGATAGGGGAGAAAATGTGATTAAAATGTAATATATCGCAACAAGTGATCTTAAAGACTCAAGTGCAACTCTTTCCTTCACATGCCAAACTATTTCGTATATCGATGCATGTGTGTAGGGGGAGCTTTTTGGAAATGTAAAACTTTCAAAGTGTTAAAAGTTTTGATTTTTATCAAGAATTTTGAATGGTTTTCAATGGTTTAATGGTTACGATCTATACCCAAAACAACCTACTATCCACGACGGGACGATGGAGTCAAAAGGTGGTTTAGGATAGGAAACTAAGTCCTATGATCCAACCAGAACCGGAGGGATCTACCCAAGGACATTCCATAGCTAGAAATAGTTGTTCTTAGGAAAGATGGAGTTGAATGAAGCTGAATGCAGATCAATTACTTAAGTTAGCACTGGAACAATCACAACAAGGTGCTAGTGATGACGTATTGGTAAGCGTTGAAGGAGTTGAATATCCTATGCAACTTAGGCAGAAACCGGGTTAACACATATCTTGAAGACAAGTGTCATGGACCAAGTGATGCGATACACAACCCTTCCCCAACCATTCGAGTTTCTCTCAAAAGAAACTTGTCTCATTGTCACGGAGATCAACACGTATCTATTGACTTTCTCACTCCGAGTTAGTTAATATTGAAAAGGGGGCAGTCTGCTCCAGCCTCCGATTACCAAAATGCACTTATTGAGTCTAGAGCCAAAAGAGATCAATCTAACATCTCATTAGGACACAATCGAGTCCTACGCATTATCCTTGTGATATTTCCAGAACATCTGAGTGATACGATTCACAATGAAGATGGAAATTCTGCTTGAGCCAGCATTAAACAAGCTCATGGTAGGTAACTTGTGCGATTCTACACGAATCAAACTTGTGAGAACTGGAAAGCAACTAAGTTTCGATTCTTAATTGATTCAAACTTGATTCCAGGTTTCTTCGCAAAATCTGTGTGATGTTGCCAGAACATTCAGAGTGATACTCATTAGTGTTCACAGTGACGAATGGAAATCCTTCTAGTGTCAACATCAAACAGCACTGCGGTAGGTGACTCGCAAGATTCTCTATGAATCAACCTTGTGACAAACTGGAAAGCAACAATGGTTCGTTTCTTTCAGAATCAAACTTGTTCCAGGAATTCTGAATTAACGGCTCTAATCAGACAGATAATTTATCCTTATGATTCACTCTTTACGTTCGCAGTCTGCTTTGAGACGGTCGAGTAAAGAGAACTGGCTACTACCACCGGGAAACCCTGTCAAGGAGGTTCTTAACCGAATCTACCCGATCACAGGTACGGTATCTGATACCGTCTAACGTTCTTCAACGACCGTAGGTAAAATGCTACCGAGTTAGGATGAAATGTTCAAAGCCATTTTATCCATGTCTATATATGTTGCTGAATATCAAGAAGGTGGCGCAGCTGTGTACTAACCGATGTCGATTCAGAAGTCACAAGAGCACAAGATGGCATAATCAAGATACCTAAGAATGTAAGAATGAAAAAGGTTATCTTAGTCACAAGAAGCACAAGATGAAGATTTCAAGCACTCAAAGTCAAATGACAAAGGCTCAATATAAAGATCACAAAAGCATGAAGGAACAAAGCCATTGCAAACAAGATCAAGACCAAGATACAAGACCAAAGAATGAAGATCACCTCCACAAAGATGTACTCACTCAATCATCTTATGCATTTAAAGATGACCGATACATTGGGGGAGATTGTTAGCCCTATATTTTATATAGTCAAACAAGAATGTAATAGGTCATCTTAGTCGTTATTGGTCTTGTATTGTAATAGGTTAGTCAGGAATACCAGACTTGGTATTTAAGCTAATATTGTCTAAGTTAGGGGCGTAAGCCCAAGCAAAGCCAAGCCCGACCCATGAACAAGTCCACTAAGGCCTTATGGACGTGGCATATAAATACCCTCTTCCATGTGTGGAAGAGGGTGTTGGTCATTATTACTTTCTCTCTCTAGTAATCTTTTACCATCCAATCTCTCTATAGTTTCTCTCTCTACTTTTCTTCTCTTTCTCTCTCTAAATATCATTAGTATTGTGTGTTATGGATTGAAGTGGGATTAACAACCTTGTCACCTACTTATTCTATATGTGGCCGTGTACTACTTAGCACCATAAGTCTTATATATATTGATTTCTAGACTTCATTCTCACCTATTAGCCTTCATTAGTAATCAATATATCCTTTCAATACCTTTCTAAGCTAGTCATCGATTTCATAGGTTTGAAAATACTATAAATAGGATATTTAGGCCATAAACTTCACTTCATTCACAACTCTCTTATCGCGTACCTAATTATGTGTTTCACAACTCCATTGAAGTTATTTAAGGTACCTAAAAGAAATAGAAAGCTCAAGAAGAAACCTCATAAGTTCTTGAAGTGTTTTGAAGAAATTACAAGACATACACCCCTTTACAAGCCCTAATTATTTTTTTTTTGGTTTCTTGTTTATAAGTCTTCACCTTGTTCTATAAGATATTTTTATGCTCTAAACCTTTTATAAGATTTTTTATAATCTAAATAATCACTTTTAATAAGCCTTAGTTCATAAAATTATCTCATTTGGTTTTCCTAAACAAAACATGTACCAAAACCCTAGTTTTGTAATTCACAAAAATAATAAACTAAAATCCATTTCATGAGCTATAATTCTGGACAGTATGATTAGAAATATGTTCCATAATCAGTTTCTAAGTTCCTAGATTTTTTTACAAATTTAAACTTGTTATGTAATTATAGGCAAGTTCAAGGGTCATTTTTGTCATTTATGAAACTTATAAACATTCAGGGTAGAAAATATCATTTTCCTAAATTTAAAACTATAAGAATTGATTTTGTAATATTGCAAACCTAAAGGTTAAGATTTGAAGGATCAAATACGTTAATTATAAAGCTATATACTTTTAGGTTAAAATGTTATTAACCTAAATTTATAACTTAAAGGGCTGAAAATGTAAATATCTCAAACTTATAAAATCTAAGGGGTTAATTTTGTCATTTTACAAACTTAAAACTTAAAAATATATAAAGAAATTACTTTTGAAACTATAAGAGTAAATTTTGCAAACTTTGAAACTTATAGTGAAATGTGAAAACTAAAATTCCATAAATAGATTAAGTCATTAATTAGTCAAACTTCTTCCATAATTTCAATACTCCTAATTCCGATTATCGGGTCACGGGTCGACCATCGGGTCATCGGTTCGATCACCGGGTCAACTTGATCGAGTCACCCGGTTATCGGTTCGTTCTCCGGATCACGGGTTCGACCATTGGGTCATCGGTTCGATCACCAGGTTAACTTGATCAAGTCACCAGCTTATCGGTTCGTTCTCTGGGTCAACCCACCCATCGGGTCTAACAGGGTTTCAAAAATATAAGACCGCGTTTAATTCCACCAGTTTTTTTAACTGCTTGAACTGGTCGGTAAAACCAAGTTATTAAAATATTTGGGTTAGCGGGTCAAAACATGTAACTTTTACAACGGGTTATGAATGGTATGTTAAATTTTTTAGGTTGTTTTGCATTAACCCAAGGTAAACAACTTGATCTTTTCACGTTTTATTTTGAATGTTACACGAAACATTCACCACAATAGCACATATAGTTAATTTTTTGCCGCTACGAATTTCCGCCTCTATACGCGGGTAATCGTCTAGTAAGTATAAAATGCAATTATTTATAGTATATGTTGGGTCAAAATTTGATGTGACAAAATAGTGTCAATGAAGTTCCCCTTGCTAAACAAAACAGTGGCAACGAAATAAATAAGGAGGACCAAAGTCGACCATATGGAATTCTTAAGTGATAAGAATTCAGGAGATCTTTTTCAAATATAAAAGATTTACTTGTTTATTTTTTATATTTATCCTTTGTAACCCTGGGTACTCTCCTATATAAAGACACCCAGAGGCATAGAGTTTTATTTGCCTATACCCACGTTCTATAATGTAGACGTGTAGGAATGTGTTAGCCTCAATATAATGAGTCAAACAAGAATGTTCGGTCATAGGTTTCTATTGTAAAATTTATTAGAGCGTTGTAATAGTTAGTTAAATAGTCGTGGTTCACGGGCTTGGATTTAAGCTACTTAAAAGCCCAAAAGACAAGTCTGACCCAAACAATATAGTCCATTAAAAACCCACATGTAGGCGGACTATATAAAGACCCTTCTAGCATGTTAGAAGGGTTGGTGATTTTATTTTGTAACTTTCACTCTCTCTCTCTTAATCTAATCCTCCCAAAGTTTCTCCAACATCTCTCTACTTTCTCTATCTAGAATTCATCTACTTTTCATCTATTTCTATATTTACTTTTATATAATCATCATATAATTTGGGTCAACAATTGGTATCAATACCCATGGAGTAGATTCGTTTTTAGTTTCCGTTTATTGCTTTTGATTCGTGTGATTTTATCATCAAATCATCTCGTCTAAAAAAAATTTGTGTTTTCGGGCTCTAAATCTTCATACAAATTGCCTACATAGTTGTGGTAGGGACTTGTGATATTCATTTTGGTAATTTTCTCCTAAAAATTGGAAGTTTTGGCTTGATTATTGGGTAAAAATCTCGAAATATCAAGTTTTTGGGAAGTTTAAGATTCGGAATCTGGTAAAGTATTTATTCCGAATTTTATTCAGTTAAGTAAGTATTCCGACAATTAAGTGTTTTCCGAATATAAAAAGATTTGGATACTCCGACTTCTTTTTCCGACACTCTTTTCTCGACATTCGTTATCAAGAAAACATTCCGAATTTTATCAACAAAACATTCTGAATTTCGTGAATATTGCATATTCCAACTTTTGTGTAGAAAACATACATTCCGACTTTCGTAAAGAATCCACATTCCGAATTTCGTGAAGACCATATATTCCGACATTAGTTCTGGCATTAGTTCTAGGTGAATCGGATTCCGACATTTGCATTTGAAGATTCCAGATTCTGCACAATAGACTTATTGCGACATTTAATCCCTTATTCCGACATTTGTTTTGAAGAATTGTATTCCGACATTTGTTTTGAAGACTTGTTAATCCGATTTTAAATTTTGGAACATTTGCTATCATTCCGAAATTCAACAAGGTGTACACATTCCGACTTATATTCCGACTTATATTCCGACATTTTGTTGAAACACTTATTCAAAATTTAGAATTTAGAGGGAGTGTGGATTTCGACTCTTATAACTTGTGGATTCCGACTTTTATATCTTGTGGACTCCGACTTTTATAAACTTGTGGATTCCAAATTTAAAAATCTTGTGGATTCCGAATTTTAATAAGTTGTGGATTCCGAATTTTAAACTGTTTTGGATTCCGAAATCCTAAATATTTATATTCCGAAATCTTCAAGAAGTTCATATTCCGAGATTTTCAAAAAACGTGATTTAGAAAGTTTCGTACATTCGTGAGTTTTTTTCGGTCTAAGAATTTGTGGTTTCTTACGAAGACATTATTTAGGGTTTTTCACAAAATTTCTCGGAATTTCAACCACAATCCAATCACACCATATATACTCAAGATCTGAAGTCAATTCATCAACTGAGACACCATCATCATGGAAAAGAGCAATGAGTGTTCCGACGTAATTGACGTAAAGATAAAACGACTACAACAACGGATATGTATCTTGAGAAAAAACTCCATGGACGGTTTTAGAGTACTTCAAGAGTCTTTTAAGTACCTTTCAAAAGTCTTGCTCGACTTAGGTGAATCCACTGGCACATTCAGAAAAGCATTCACTCATGCCATGGATAAACTTGAAGCACAACTTATCAACGAAAGAATCATTGCTAGTGAATGCAAAACCACTTTCACTGATCTCAAGACGACACTTGAAAAGACATTTACTTCTGAATTCATCAACTCTTCGCGTACAAAGGCCTACTTCAAGAGAAATAATGAAATGGATGCTTTATCATACAAAGATCTGATAACCCGCAACATCGACTTCATTGTAACCTATGTGAACCACACAATACAGACACAACAAACGATTAATGAAAGACTCAATGCCAGTTGTAGAATCGCATCAGATATTGAGAACACAAGCTGCGGATATGAGACTCCAACACATAGTTCAGGGACTGATGACAACAACTCTGGGAAAGAAAGCAGCAGCTCTGGCAAACAAAGCAACGACTCTCAGAAAGTCATCAGCAAAACACCTTCCTATGATAATGGTCCTGTTTTCGATTCTGAGCCATTGGAAGAGGTACACTATGATGAATATAATGTGTTTGGCAATGCTAATACACATGAGCATAGTGATAAAACTCAAACCATTATTCTCACATGTATGACGGAAAAGTTTGATAGCAATACCATACCTGATCCATCAGACACGTGCAATAAAGAGTCTGACAATGATCAACATGCAAATGAGTATGTTGAAGAGGAGCGTATTGCGCTTGCTAATTTAATTGCTATTTTACAAAAAAGATGTCAAAGAAACTAGAAAGAGTCAAAAGCAATTAAAGAAGTCAAACGCTACACTCACTCAAAATTTTGAAGAATGCAAAACTACTCTAATTAAATATAACGAGACACTTGATAGTTATAGAGCTGAGCTTCTTCAAAAGACAAAAGAGATTGAGGGAAACAAGGGTAGTGCGTTAAAAAGTCAAATGAACGATTTTGGAAATAAATATAACACAACTCTTGAGTTATTAGCCAAAGAGAAGTGTCAATATAACGTTTTCTTAATGGATGAACGTCAAAAAACGTACCTTGCTACCACCAAAGTTAACGAACTTAAACAACGGCTTTCGATGAATAACACCTATTTTGCTAAAATTCTTGATGTTAAGAAATAAGAGGTTGAAACGTTAAAACAAGATTTCAAAAGTCGACATGAAAAAGATACTGAAAAGTAACGGAACTAGAAGAACAAGTCGAATTTTTGAAGAAAGTTGTATATAAAACGCATGACTCTATTCAAACCATAAGAATGATAGCACCTCGGTTGTTTTATAAGGGTAAAGCTAGTTTTGCTAGTCCTAACTGCCTCGACCAAGCTCAAGCTGAGAACCCCCACCTTTATCTGGATGAGTCCGAATGGACCGATCCTAATTGTCCTCTTGTTAGGCTTGATAATGAAGAGACATCCCTTTGGGAAGAGGAGAGTAGATCACTGGTGAATAAAGAGTTTGTGAAACCATATAATTATGCTTATGAAAATAGTCTTTATGGTTTCACTCTACAAAAACAGAAGTCTCGTGAATAATTATTTTTTGAAAGCAAACAAAGAAGAATTCACTGGAAGAAAGTTTTTGCCACTAAGAAATCTAATGTTTCTAAATTTATCAACTACTTGCCCCCTTGATGCTTCTAAAAGAAAAAGTAGGCAGACGTTTGGGTTTATTAAACATTACATTAATAATATTAAATCCATTCTTGACAATGAATGGAAACAACGAGTGTTGGAAATACGTTTTACGTATTAAGAAGGATCGGTCACTCCAACGATAGTCCATGTAATAGCTCGTAGTTTAGTTAACTTTCTTTATTTATTAAACAAGAACAAGCCTAGCCTACAACATGTGTAGGCCGGCCCAAAATGTAAGCCCAAGCCCATGACAAGGGCTTGGGTATATAAACCCTCTCCTTTGATGGAGAGGGGTGTGGTTTCATTATTTTTCACATAGTAAACATTACTTTCTCTCTCTAGCTTTGTGTGAAATCCACCATCTCTCTATCTCTTTCTCTCTCTAACACATAAGCAAGATTTACAATCCTACAAATGGTATCAAGAGCCATGGGATGATTGTATTGTTCATGTGTTTGTGTTCTTGATTCATACGCCATTTTTGATCCATTTTCACACGTCCAAATTTTTTTTTTGTGTTTTTGATGGTTTTTTCTTGATACAAATCTTCTACATAGTTGTGGTAGGGATTTGGTATAGTTACTTTGGCTAAAAACACAAAATTTTTGGGTGTTTTGATCATTTTTTGGCTTAAAATCACGAATTGGTTGAGTTTTGTCCGAGAAAAGTGGGAAATATTCCGATCTGGTCATCGGAAAGGGGTTTATAGTACATTCCGATCAGTGTAATCGGAATAGGGTTTAGGTATTCCGATTGGTATTCAGATTGGGTATATTCCGATTGGTATTCAGATTGGGTATTCCGATCACGGCATTCCGATTGGTTGGTATTCAGATTGGGTATATTCCGATTGGTATTCAGATTGGGTATTCCGATCACGGCATTCCGATTGGTTGGTATTCAGATTAGGTACATTCCGATTGGTATTCAGATTGGGTATTCCGATCACGCATTCCGATTGGTATTAAGATTAGGTACATTCCGATTGGTATTCAGATTGGGTATTCCGATCACTCATTCCGATTGGTATTCAGATTAGGTACATTCCGATCAAGGTATTCCGATTTGGGAGATTCCGACTGATATTCCGATCACTATTCCGATCAACATTCCGATAACAAAATTATTCCTTAAAAAATTTCGAACAAACTGCAACAAACACATTTACTTTTGGTTTATTGAGAACATATTTTAGGGGATTTTAACATTGTTTCTCGACTTTAACTCACAACAACAAACACATTTACTTTCTTTCATTGATCGATCAAAGTTTGTAAATCTTAACTTATTGAAATGGAGTACACATCTCTTACGGATAAGTCCATCCTCTCGGGTACGGATAATCGTCCACCAATGTTGGTGAAGACTATGTATGAGGAATGGGCTTCCCGAATGGAACTTTATATGTTGAACAAGGAGAATGGACATCTAATTTGGGCATCGGTACTCAATGGACCATTAGATTATGGTACCGTGACGGAAGGTACGACTACTCGTCCTCACACAACGGGTGAGTTGACTGGAGATATGAAGATTCAAGATAAATGTGATAAGTATGCAACAAACATCATTCTCCAAGCCCTTCCTCCAGATGTCTACAAACTCGTCAGCAAACATAAAGTTGCCAAAGAGTTATGGGATAGAATTCGGGTTCTCATGCAAGGCACCTCGTTAACTAAACAAGAACGAGAGTGTAAGCTTTATGATACTTTTGATAAGTTTGCCTATGTGCCAGGGGAGACTCTCAATGATTACTATCTGAGATTTACCCTATTGTTGAATGAGCTAAATATCTATGGCATGGCGATTCCTACCTTTCAATTGAACACCAAGTATTTGAACACTCTTCCTCCAGAATGGAAAAAATATGTGACGGATGTTAAATTGGCTAAGGACTTGCATAACACCAATGTGGATCAACTTCAAGCTTTTCTTCAACAACATGAATGCCATGTGATCGAGGATCGGTTGTCTACACCTCAAGTTCATGATCCACTTGCAATGTATGCTTCTCAACAAAACATGGCTTATACTTATCAACAACCATCATACTATCAACCACCAATGATGCCACAACAAGAATATCAACAAAGTGTTCATCAACAATCTTTTCCACAGCAACCACAATATCAGACATCACCATCACAAGCCAACACCTCTCCATTGGGCTATACTCCTCAGCAAGGATATTTTCCAATTGAAGCACAACCAGCACAAGCTTTCTACTCTAATGAACTTCCACCAATCAAAGCACCGGTCTTTACACCAAATGATACGCCAGCTGATGTTCTAAACCATCTCACAGCCTACTTGTCAAAACTTGTTGCAACTAGAGGATTTCCACCAACAAACAATCAGCTCCGCACCTCATCAAATCCTCGACAACAAGCCACTGTTCAAGATGGTCAAGTGATGGTGCAACCTATTCAGGGAAGGCAAAATTCATATGGACCTCCTACAAGGACTGGGAACAATCAAGCTGTGAATTCTCAAGCTAATGGAAATGGAAGTCCTAGTGGTCCTAAAAAGGTTGTGACTTGCTACAATTGCCGAGGACAAGGTCATATGGCTAGGGAATGCACTCAGCCGAAAAGGAGGAGGGATGATGCATGGTTTCGTGAGAAGATGTATTTGGTTGATGCTCAGTCTAAGGGGAAGATTTTGGATTCAGAGGAGTTAGCATTTCTTGCAGACCCAGGGGCAGCAGATACTGAAGGCATTGCAGTCGTCTCCACTTCTAATGCAGCTTATCAAGCAGACGATCTTGATGCATACGATTCGGATTGTGATGACATTCACTCTGCCCAAGCTGCTCTCGTTGCTAATCTCTCTCACTACGGTTCTGATGTCATCAGTGAGGTACCAACCACATCTAATAATATTGATGATAACCAACATCAAGTTGGGCATGAAAATGACAACCTTGAACAGCATTCAGTAACTAGTAACTCAAATGATGTGGTACCCAATCCTACACATTTGAGTGAACCTCAACCAAATGCTACGACGGGTATGGAATCTCATGCTCAACATGATTTGGTCATGGTACCTAAACATATTATTGATCAAATGCATATGGCCCTCAGACAATCCGTAGATACGAATTCCACCCTAACTGCTGAGCTTGCGTTGCATAAAGAAAAGGTCAAAACTTTTGAAATGGTCCCTCAAGAAGAAAAAATAACATGTTCTGAATTTGACCAATTTCGTTTTGAAAAGATTGAACACTTGAAAGAAATAGAATCATTAAAAGCTAATCTTTCCAATGAATTAAAAGCAAAAGAGTCGGTTGTCAATGATTTTCAGAAACTTAAAATGGATTTCGAAACTCTCGAGTCTAAAAAGTTTGAATCAGAAATTAATGCTACCAAACTTCTTAAATTCAAGGAACAACAGCTTTTAAAACAATACGCTTCCACAGAAAAGGTTCATCTTTTAACTAAATCATTTCAAGAATTCGAACTTAAGCGTCTTCAAGATTTACCACCTAATCCCGGTTATGCAAAACAAGCTCAGGAATATATTCCCGGTCTTTATGATATGACCATAATTGGCAAATCGAAAGAAGCACCTTTTGTTCGTAGTACTGAGGAGACACAATCACTTGGGGATGAAACTCATTCTAAAATGCTTTCAAAATTCCATACAATTGATTATGATCAACATAACAAAGATCAATTTTCGAAAAAGACACGCATTCGCTTACAAAAGGAATTAGCAGAATTAACAGTTCTTGTGCCTCAAAGTTTGTCAAATGAAAACCTTCCTAGTACGTCTCCTACACTCGTCAAAAAGGATTTAACGAAGTTAATTCCACCGGTAAGTAAGGCGTCCGTTAACTTAAATACGGTTCACCAACACTTAGCCGATTTTGACAAGGTCATTTTGGAACGTACGACGGCCACGGCCATAACGGAAGGTGAATGGAACTTTGAGCACACTAGAGCTGCGTTTCGAGATGAAATTGTTCCGTTTGTAAAGAATGTTAAAGCTTGTCTTCGTAATATTGATCAAGATTTGTTTTTGGAAATAGAAGAAGTTAGACGTGTTTTCAATGAAATAGAAGATGCTTATGAAAACAGTTTACTTGAAATAGAACGGGTTTCACGCCATAATGATCTGCTTCTGAATCAAGTGATGTCTCATGATATAGTTTCTGTCTGTGTGAATACAAGTGTTGATAATGATTCTATTGTGCATAATGTTGAATCTGTGGATAATGTGGTAGATAGTACTTGTCACGAATCTGACGCTGAATTTTTAAAGCTTCAAGATTCATATTCTTCGCTTTCAAAACGTTTTGATGAGATTCAGACACATTGTATTTCGCTTGAATGCAAGCAACAATTTATTCAAGAAATCTTTGAAACGTCATTCGAAGGTGTTAATATCGATGATGCAAACTTTGAAAAGAATTTTCGATTGAATTTACAATCAAAACAGCGTCAGCCAAGTGACAAGGTTGCTAAGTCTTTGCCGATAGCCATAGAGAAATCTAAGGAGAATAACTGTGTGAACGTACTTGAGGCCGCTGAGAATTTTAAACTTGATCTAGATAATCGAGTTTCCAAGATTTTGTCCAAAGTTGATAATTTAAAACAGAAAAATACACGACTCTTCGATTCAGTAAAGCCCGCATGTGTTGATACCACTGCACAGAATCAATCATTGATTGAACAATTGAATCGAAAGTCGGTGGAAATATCTGATTTGAGGGAACAAATTTGTGATAAGAATCTGGTCTTGGCTGAGTTAAAGGAAACACTTCGAACTCTAAAAGGTAAGAATGTTGTGGATAACGCAGCCACTATCTCAGTATCGTCCTCTAGTGCAATCAAAAGGAACCTTATAGCCGTCACACCACTTAACAAGGGCCCTAGGACTAAACAATCTCAAACTTTGGTCACTAAAGATAAGGCGGAATCAAAACCAGCTTCTAATATTCCCGTGTTGCTTTCTACAGGAGTAAGCACCACTACTAAGGCTCAAAGATCTAAGCTTAAGAGAAACAAGAAAAATGATAGGATCTTGCCCCCATCTAGTAGTCAAGTGAAGAAGAAAGTAGAAGCCCATCCTAGGAATGTTATTTCTGTTTTGAATAAAAAGAATCCTATAGCTAAACCTAAAGGCTCTGCGGTTGTGCAGCGTTCTAAGCCTACTGTGAATTCTAATTTGAAATGTTGGAATTGCAATGAATGTATGTTTTCTAGTCGTCATGATTCTTGCCTTATTGACCATGTGAATGAGATGTATGCCCGGAAAAATGGATTAGAATGGAAACCGACTGGGAAAGTGTTAACTCAAGTTGGTTGGATGTGGCGCCCCACTGGTAGAACTTTCACTATAGTAGGAAATACGTGCCCTTTGACTAGGATCACTCCCACTAAAGCGAAGAAAGCGTGCCCTTTAACTAGGAGTACCAAGGCTACCAAAACACAAGCGTGTCCTTTAACTAGGAACACCAACACTACTGTAGGAACAAAGTGCCCTTTAAATAGGTCTACTCCCACTGTAGTGCCCGCTAATACTCCAAAACCTCAGCAAATTGGAACAGTAAATCCTGTAAATGCTAAAACTCACATTAGAAAATGCAGGAAATCTAAGGATAACAAAAATGTTAGCAATTCTGATAATAACATATCTGTATCTGCTAACACTCCGGAACCAATAGTTTCCAATGCAATGTCTACTGTTGTGATTGAAAACAGGTGGTCCAAATTGTTCTCTGGTATTTGGACTCTGGTTGCTCCAAGCATATGACCGGAGATCGCTCTCAGCTCAGAAATTTCGTCAGCAAGTTTCTTGGTACGGTTAGATTTGGAAATGATCATATTGCAAAGATAATGGGTTATGGTGAATATCATATTGGGAATGTTATCATTTCAAGAGTTTATTATGTGGAAGGTCTCGGTCACAACTTATTTTCTGTGGGACAATTTTGTGATGCAAACCTAGAAGTTGCTTTTCGAGAGCATACCTGCTTCATTCGTAATTTGGAAGGGGTTGATTTATTGAAAGGTACTCGAGGGAATAATTTGTATACTTTGTCTCTACAAGACATGATGGCCGCTTCTCCCGTATGTCTTCTCTCCAAAGCATCGAAGACTAAGTCATGGTTATGGCATCGACGGTTATCTCATCTTAACTTTGACGCTATCAATCACTTGGCGAAAAACGAACTTGTTCGTGGTCTTCCTAAACTATAATTTCACAAGGATCATTTGTGTTCCGCGTGTACAATGGGGAAAAGCACTAAGAAATGTTACAAACCCAAGACGGAAGACACCAACCAAGAGAAACTTTATCTGTTGCATATGGATCTTTGTGGGCCAATGCGTGTTGAAAGTCTTAGTGGCAAAAAGTACATCCTCGTCATTGTCGATGATTACTCTCGGTTTACATGGGTGAAATTTCTTAAAGCAAAAAATGAGGCACCTAAATTCATCATCGGATTTCTCAAGATGATCCAAGTGCGTCTCAACACTACTGTCCGATGCATTCGTACAGATAATGGAACCGATTTTGTGAATCAAATCTTGCGTGATTATTATGAAGAAGTTGGCATCTCTCATAAAACATCCGTTGCACGCACTCCACAACAAAACGGTGTCGTTGAAAGGCGAAATCGCACACTTATGGAAGCTGCTCGAACGATGTTAATTTACGCAAAGGCTCCATTGTTTTTATGGGCAGAAGCAGTATCTACAGCAGTGTACACCCAAAACTGGTCACTAATTCGTAAACGGCATGGTAAAACACCTTATGAACTTCTCCATGGAATAGTACCAGATTTATCATATCTTCATGTATTTGGTTCTCTTTGCTATCCAAATAATGATGGTGAAAATTTGGGAAAACTTCAACCAAAGGCTGATATTGGTATCTTCATTGGTTATGCACCCGCAAAGAAGGCATACCGAATCTACAACCGTAACTCTCGCAAAATCCTTGAAACTATGAATGTTGATTTTGATGAGCTGACAGCAATGGCTTCTGAGCAAAGCAGCTCTGAACCCGCACTTCATGAAATGGGACCCAGTAATATTAGTTCTGGTCTTGTCCCAAACAACCCTACTTCATCATCATTTACACCACCTACTAGGAAGGAATGGGATACATTGTTTCAACCGTTCTTTGATGAATTCTTTACTCCTCCAAGTATTGTTGCTCCAGAACCTGAAGTAATAGCTCCGGTAACCGAAGTTGTCGCTCCAGCAACCGTTGCACAATCAGATACATCTGCACCAACAATTGGTCAAGATATACCTTCAACAAGTAATTCTCAACCAACACATGTTTCAACTACCCATGTCATGCCTATTGATGATGAAGAGGATGATGATGATCACGATTTGGAATTCGCTCAAATGCGTGAACTTCCATTCTTTGGTGTATCTATTCCCGACCCTAATCAAGTCGGGTCGTCCACCTCAGAGGAAGTCAGTTACAAGAAAGTGCACTGTTTTGTCAGTTACAAGAAAGTGCACTGTTATTGGACAAAGGATCATCCTATAGATTCTATTATTGGTGACCCCAATCGTCCAGTATCTACACGAAGTCAGTTACAAGAAAGTCCACTGTTTTGTCACTTTGATGCTTTTCTCACTGAAGTTGAACCTAAGACATGGCAACAAGCTTTTACTCAATCCTGTTGGATAGAAGCTATGCAAGAAGAACTTAATGAATTCATACGTCTTGATGTTTGGGAACTTGTCCCATGCCCGGATCAAGTGCAGTTACTCACTTTGAAATGGGTTTACAAGGTGAAACTCGATGAGTTAGGCGGAATATTGAAGAACAAAGCTCGTCTAGTAGCTCGTGGATACAAGCAATTATTGGGCATCGACTTTATGGAATCCTTTGCACCTGTTGCCCGTTTGGAAGCTATTAGACTATTCCTCGCTTATGCAGCCCATATGAATATGGTCGTCTATCAGATGGATGTGAAGACGGCATTTCTTAATGGTGAACTCAAGGAAGAGGTCTATGTTCAACAACCGGATGGTTTTGTGAATCCTAATTATCCTAATCATGTGTATAAGCTTAAGAAGGCTCTCTATGGGTTGAAGCAAGCTCCTCGCGCATGGTATGATCTTTTGTCACAATTCCTCATTACGCAAGGCTTCGCTAAAGGCAAGGTGGATCCCACGCTGTTCATTCAGAAACGAGGTAAAGATATGATTATGGTACAAATATATGTTGATGATATTATATTTGTAGCCTCGACCCAAACCTTATCGGATGAGTTTGGGACACTCATGTCTTCCAAGTTTAAGATGTCAATGATGGGCAAGGTATCATTCTTCTTAGGTCTTCAGATATCTCAGAGTCCCAGAGGCATCTTTATCAATCAATCCAAGTATGCCCTTGAATCGCTTAAGAAGTATAAGATGGAATCTTGCGACCCCGTGGATACTCCAATGGTGGAACGAACTAAGCTTGATGCAGATCCACATGGAGTTGCCATTGGTCCGATACTTTATCGTGGAATGATCGGTACTCTTCTGTATATCACATCCAGTCGACCTGATCTTCAGTTTGCTATATGTATGTGTGCCAGGTATCAAACTAGGCCTACTGAGTTACACTTAGCTACTGTTAAAAGGATCTTTCGATATCTTAAAGGAACCATTAATCGGGGACTTTGGTATTCGAAGGACTCTTCTATTGCACTAATGGCATATGCAGATGCGGATCACGCGGGTTGTCAAGATACAAGGCGTAGCACGAGTGGAACTTTGCAACTACTAGGAGATCGATTAATCAGTTGGGCATCGAAAAGGCAGAAAAGCGCTGCAATTTCAAGTACGGAAGCAGAATACATAGCTATGTCCGGTTGCTGTGCTCAAATTCTTTGGATGAGATCACAATTAACCGACTATGGTCTAGGTTTCAACAAGATTCCGATGTACTGCGACAACAAAAGTGCAATTGCCTTATGCTGCAACAATGTTCAATTCTCCCGGTCGAAGCATATTGACATTCGCTACCACTTCATCAAGGAGCAAGTGGAAAATGGAGTAATCGAGCTTTACTTTGTCCGATCTGAGTATCAATTGGCGGATATTTTCACGAAGGCTTTAGATCGCGCTCGAATTGAATTTTTGGCCGACAAGCTAAGAATGAGAACCTTCTCGCCTGAGACTCTTAAGGAACTAGAAGATGAAGCGAAAGAATAATGGTGGTAAAACTATTCTCCATATCCTTGGTGATCATTTGTATATATTGATTATATTTTTATCCTCAAAAGCAAAATACAAAAATATAAAACCATATAAAAACCATAAAAATTGAAAAATTCAGAAAAATCCAAAAATATTTTTACTTTATTTTTCAAAGGCATGTCTTTTGGTACGATAATATTTACGGCCTTAGAAATGTTGATTAATATCGACACGGCGCCATAAATAGAGTTCGTACAAAAGTTGTAAATATTTCATAAAACATGCCCTTATGGCTTGTAGTTATTTCTGACTGCAACCCGGTTTTCACATTAAAGTCAAGTATTTCTTATGAAAGCTTTGGCTCACAACGGGAATTAAGTTTCTCGGGCAAGGTTTACTTTAAAACCTTGTAAGGGATCAAGTTTACTTTATAACTTGGTCTAACACAAATCTATGTAACGTTTCAGTGCATTTATTTGTTAAAACAAGAGAAGTCTTGTTTTTATGAAGCTATCATCTCTACAACCATTGCTATCTACAATTGGTATCTACATACTCGACGATGCGACTACTCAAATGACGACTACAGCTCTTTCGATAGAACACGGGTCAACAATTGAGGGGGAGTAATTGTCAAGCATTCAGAATCTTCGATGCCGAACATGCCAAGTTCACAAGTTGGTGTCAAGACAACAATACCAATCGTACATGTGGTGTCAAGAGATGACTTCAGACGTGACGAGGCGACCAACATATGCTGACAAGAACCATTTGATCTCATCATATGATGTTCTCATCAATCAGGTCCAACCTTGTCAATTCTTTTCTAATATGGTGAATATGTGATCATGTTACAAGTCGGTATCATATCTCATACTTTGATATCATGAAGACAAAATGGACTTGCATTTTTCTTCCCAAAATCTTTGTTAAAACTTCATTAAATCAATTGATATTAAAAACATCGATTGGGTTAATATTTTTAATATGGGGGAGAAAATGTGATTTAATATGGGATATTATCACAAATGGTTTGACTTAATGTGCTGGCTCATCCCGACATGTGCGAAATGTTTTCGAATATCGTGGCATATGTTAAGGGGGAGCAAAATAGATTTGCTATATCAAAATGGATTTTCATGGTGACATTTACTTACCCAAAACCCATTTATTTCACGACGATGAAGATTGTGGTGACATAAGGATGGCAGGATAGGTTAAGTCCTATGATTCTTCCAGAACCGGAGGAATCTTCCCAAGGACATTCCATAGCTAGAAATAGTAGTCCTTAGGAAAGTTGGAGAAAGATTGTGAACGTAGCTGAATGCCGACCAAGTACTTAAGTTAGCACTGGAACAATCACAACAAGGTGCTAGTTATGACGTATTGGTAAGCATTGAAGGGGTTGAAGAATGAAAAAGAATTGTAAAGATAAAGGGTGTAAAGAAAGAAGCCCTCCTTACAACTTTAGGCAGAAACCGGGTCAATACATATGCTATTGAGATCATTTTTAATGATTCTCGATATTGAAGACAGACATCATGGACCCAATGATGCAATGCACAACCCATCCCAGCTAACTCAGATATCTCTCAAAAGGTATTTGTTTTAATCACACGGAGACAACACGTTATCTATTGATTTATTCACTCCGAATAAATTGGTATTGAAAAGGTGGCACTCCTCTCCAGCCTCCGATCACTAAAATCCAAAGTGCACGATCGAGTCTAGAGCCATTTGAGATCATCAAATATCTCACTAGGACACACTTTCATATTTCCTTGCTTCTTCACACACTGTGAAAAGTAAGAAAGATTTTAAGAGTCCTACGCAAAATCTTCATGATCTTGCCTGAACATCCGAGTAATACGAAAGTATTTACAATGAAGATGGAAATCCTTCTTGAGCGAACATCAAAAAGCTCATGGTAGGTGACTTGTGCGATTCTTTATGAATCAAACTTGTGATAACTGGAAAGCAACAGCTGTTTAATTCTTAACTGAATTTAAACGCGTTCCAGGCCTCTACGCAATATCTTAGTGATCTTGTCAGAACACTCAGAGTGATACTTTAGTGTTCACAGTGATGAGTGGAAATCCTTCTAGTGTTAACCTCAAACAGCACTTGGTAGGTAACTTGCAAGATTCTATACGAATCAAGCACGTGACAACTGGAAAGCAACGATGGTGCGGTTCTTAATTGAATTTCACTTGTTCCAGGAACATGAATTGACGGCTTCAAATCATGCGGATATTTTTATCCAAATGATTCACTCTTTATGTTCGCAGTCAGCTTTGGACGGTCGAATAAAGAGAACGGGTTTACCCGCGAAATCCTGTCAGGAAGTTACTTAATTGAAACTATCCGTCACGGGTACGATATTTAATATCGTCCAACGGTCTTCACCGACCGGAGGTAAAATGCTACCGATTTAGAATGAAGTGTTCAAAGCCATTTCGTTCGTGTCTACTTATGTTGCGGCATTTGAAGACGGTGGCGTTGCGGGATCCGAGAATAAGTCGTCCCCGCATGCTTATACTTTATGCACTTAATACCTCATCTAATTCAAGAAAGCCTAAAAGTTAAGTCTTCCGCTGTATCGAACTCTGAAGCTTTCAAGAATTACTAAGGCATAAGTATGTGGGACGTGAGGTCACGAAGAGGCGAAGATCACAAGTGAAGGATGCACGAGATCAAGGCAAGAGATTAATGCTCAAGACTGATATCAAAGATCACATCAGCATGTTCACCAGAAAAGAAAAAGAAAAGAAAGACGAAGACTACGAGCTCAAGACAAGCATAGTATGCTAGGTTTATTTTATTATTGTAACTTGGGTAACGCCCTTGTTTGGAGTGACCTCCCTTAGGGGGATATTGTTGGAAATACGTTTTACGTATTAAGAAGGATCGGTCACTCCAACGATAGTCCATGTAATAGCTCGTAGTTTAGTTAACTTTCTTTATTTATTAAACAAGAACAAGCCTAGCCTACAACATGTGTAGGCCGGCCCAAAATGTAAGCCCAAGCCCATGACAAGGGCTTGGGTATATAAACCCTCTCCTTTGATGGAGAGGGGTGTGGTTTCATTATTTTTCACATAGTAAACATTACTTTCTCTCTCTAGCTTTGTGTGAAATCCACCATCTCTCTATCTCTTTCTCTCTCTAACACATAAGCAAGATTTACAATCCTACAACGAGAAAATGACGAGTGGAAAAAAACAAATCCTCAAGATATAATTGTGCTTGTCAAACAAATTTTAATACCGAACACGACCACACTAAAAGAAAATGTTCTTGAATTTGAAAGATTAATTCGGTCTGAAATGTTTGATGATTTGAAATGCGTCGAGTCTCTTGAAAAAGAAATTGATGAACTTCAGACGGAAAAATCAGAGTTCTCGAACGAATATGATCTCCTCTTAGAAGAATGTCTCTCCAAAGATATTTTGTGTCTTACTCTTCAATCTTGTGCTGATATCGATGAATATTATGATGTTGCATGCAAATATCTTGATAAGGTCAAAGAGTGTGAACGTCTTGACGCTGAGCTATCGAAACACCAAGAAAATGTAGATAAAAAGGCTTTTGAGTTACTTCAACACCGATGTGATTTCCTTCAACAACATTGTCATGATCTTGAACTTGCTTTGCAAAAACACGTCAAAAAAGGTCCAAATGATAATAACTTGCAAGTAATACTTTCCGCCTTGTGTCGAGAAATGGACGAAAAGAGTATGGGAATTACAGACTTGAAAGCTCAGTTGCAAGAAAAGGACATAGCGATAGAAGAGTTGAAGAAACTCGTTGCCAAAATGGATGGGAAAACTGTGGAAACTAAAGTTGTGAAACGTGTTGTTCGACAAACCAATTCTTAGAAGAATCCAAAGCCATCTATCTTAGGAAAATCGACTCCTTTCTCCAATTCTTCTCATGTAAAATCTAGGTTACCCCCTAAGACTGATGTGCAACCAAGTGTTCCAAAACCATCCATATCACCCTATGTTCCTCCATTTAGAAAGCACACTGTTGCTAAACCCAACCATGTGAATGCACCTAGCACTTCTAGGACTCCTCCAAAACGTGTGACATTCGTGTCCACAGAGGAATATGTAGGTTCAAATGACTTAGTTCATACCAACAACCTAGAGGATGCGAAGCAAAAAGGGAAGATTCAGAAAGACAAACCCGTGTATTCAAAACCTAGTTCACCCAATCCCGCTAGAGTTCAACATACTGCTACTGGTAGTCAACCAAAACCTAGGATCCCTCACCAGCAATCTAGGAATTGGAAACCATCCATGAATAGTCGTGTTTCGAACACTACTCCTGAATGATTTGGAAAAACAAGGAATATAAGTACTTTCGTGAATCACAAATTCCCTGTATGTCCCACTTACAAAAAGGGCATTCACAATGGAAATCATGACCGTTGCCTTCTGCAATACCTCTATGAGGTGAAATCTCGTTCCTTTGAACGGAGATCGAATACAGAATCCCATAAGACAATAACGAGATACACACCCGTCTCAAAGAAAAGCAATGACAAGCAATCTACAAGGCAGATCAACATAGGAAATAGTTTCTCCCCAAATAAGTCTTCCGCTGTGCACGAGAAAACTACTCCTAGATCTAGTCTTCAGTGGAAACCAACAGGTAGGATCTTCAAGGAAGTTGGTCATAAGTGGATTCCCATAGAGAAGAGTGTTGAAACCTGCTCCAGCACTAATGCGAGTTTTCTGAATATAGACAATAAATTTGTTACTCCTAACACTTGTAAATGTGCGAACTCTTCTTCTGTTATTGCAGGTACAACAGCGGATTCTGAACCCACTTCTTCTTCTTCAATGGGTTTCAAATCTGTACATTCTATATCACCTTCTTCTATTGTACAAAAATATATTTTGGATTATTTTCAAAAAATTTGAGAAAACACAAAAATAAAATAAAATGTAAATATCAATATAAACACAAAATAAAAAAATGGAAACACATTTCAAAATACCAAAAATATTCTTCTTGACTTGTCGTTCAGTATCGATAATATGGACGTACCTAGAAATGTCGCTCAATAACGACACGGGTGTGTACATAAAGCTCGAATGAAAGTTGTAAAAAAGTTTCAAAACATGTCATTTCTATTTTTTAATAAAGGAAATTGTCTCTTTTGTACAATATTTCCAACAGCGGGTAGATCAATCTATCACGGGTTGAGCTTGTCACAAAACATTCAATGTTTTGAGCTGAACACAGTGGCTTGTAATCAATTTCAGATTGCAACCCGGATCTATATTCACGGGGGAGTGTACGATTTAGTGCCCTTACCCTCAGCAAAAGAAGATGTTAGAAATACGTTTTACGTATTATAAAGGATCGGTCACTCCAACAATAGATTAAGTAGTAGCTCTTAGTTTAGTTAACTTAATATTAAACAAACAAGGCCAAGCCAAGCCTACAACATTTGTAGGTCGGTGGCCCATTGTAAGCCCAAGACCATCTCTAGTTGGAGAGGGGGGTGGTTCAAATATGTCACATAGTAAAGTGTGTAAAACACAACTTTCTCTCTCTAAGTGTGTGTGTGTTTTTACCATCTTTCTATCTCTTTCTCTCTCTAGATTAATCATAGATTTACAATATACTACAAATGGTATCAAGAGCCATGGGATGATTGTATTGTTTATGTGTTTGTGTTTGTGTTCTTGATTTTCGTGCCTATTTTGATCTAAATCATTCGAACCAATTTTTTTTTGGTGTTTTTTATGGTTTTTTCTTGATACAAATCTTCTACATAGTTGTGATAGAGATTTGGTATATTTACTTTGGCTAAAAACACAAAATTTTTTGGTGTTTTGATCACTTTTTGGCTTAAAATCTCGAATTGGTTGGGTTTTGTCCGAGAAAAGTGGGAATTTGATCACTGTGGTACTATTCTGATAGAATTCCATCAGAAAAGGGTTTATATATTTCGATACATATTCCGATAGGTATTGTGATTAGATATTCTGATAGGTTATTCCGACAGGGTATTCCAGCAGGGTATTCCGATAGGTTATTCCGATAGGTTATTCCGACAGGGTATTCCGGCAGGGTATTCCGATAGGTTATTCCGACAGGTTATTCCGATAGGTTATTCCGACAGGGTATTCCGATAGGTTATTCCGACAGGTCATTCCGATAGGTTATTCTGACAGGTTATTCCGATTGGTTATTCCGATAGGTATTCCGACAGGTTATTCCGATAGGTATTGCAATTTGATATTCCGATAGGTATTCTGATAGAGTAACAAGTATTTCATGATTTTTAAAAAACGTGTTTTTTTGAAAAATTTTAACATTCGTGAGTTTTTGTTCGTCTTGGAATTTTTTTGGTTCATCGAGAACATACTTTAGGGGATTTGAACATTATTTCTCGGCTTCTACACACAACAACAAACACATTTATTATCTCTCATTGTTCGATCAACGTTTGTAAATCTTAAGTTATCGAAATGGAGTACACATCTCTCACAGATAAGTTCATCCTTTTGGGTACGGATAATCGTCCACCAATGTTGGTGAAGACCATGTACGAGGATTGGACTTTCCGAATGGAACTTTATATGTTGAACAAAGAAAACGGACATCTCATTTGGGCATCGGTGCTCAATGGACCATTGGTATATGGTACTGTGACGGAAGGTACTGTTACTCGTCCTCGCACAACGGGTGAATTAACTAGAGATGCTAAGATTCAAGACAAGTGTGATAAACAAGCTACAAACATCATTCTCCAAGCCCTTCCTCCAGATGTCTACAAACTCGTCAGTAAACATAAAGTTGCCAAAGACTTATGGGATAGAATTCGTGTTCTAATGCAAGGCACCTCGTTAACTAAACAAGAACGAGAGTGTAAGCTATATGATACGTTTGATAAGTTTGCCTATGTCACCGGGGAGACTCTCAATGATTACTATTCGAGATTCACTCTTTTGATGAATGAGCTTAACATCTATGGCCTGGTAATTCCTACGTTTCAATTGAACACCAAGTATTTAAACACTCTTCCTTCTGAATGGAGCAAGTACGTGACGACTGTTAAATTAGCTAAGGATTTGCATCAAACCAACGTGGATCAACTTCAAAGTTTTCTTCAACAACACGAATGCCACGTGATCGAGGCTCGGTTGTCAACACCTCAAGTTCATGATCCACTTGCCATGTATGCTTCTCAACAAATGACTCCCCAACAAAACATGGCTTTCACTTATCAACAACCATCATACTTGCATCAGCCATAAAAACACACATATCAGCAACCACAACAACCATCTTATCAACCACTAATTATGCCACAACAAGTATTTCAACAAAGTGTTCTTCAACATCCTTATCCATAACAGACAACACATCATGCATAACCATCACAAGATATCACTTCTCCACTGGGCTATACTCCTCAGCAAGGACATTTTCCAATTGAAGCACCACAAGCACAAGCCTTCTACTCCAATGAACTTCCAACAATTCAAGCACCGGTCTTTACTCCAAATGATACACCTACTGATGTCTTAAACCATCTCACTGCCTACTTGTCAAAACTTGTTGCAACTAGAGGTTTTCCACCAACGAACAATCAGCTCCGCACTTATTCAAATCCTTGACAACAAGCCACTATTCAAGATTGTCAAGTGACGGTGCAATCCATTCAGGGAAGGCAAAATTCATATGGACCTACTGCAAGGACCGTGAACGCTCAAGCAGTGAATTCTCAAGCTAGTGGAAATGGAATCTATTGATCCCAAACTTAGATCGATTAAGCTTTGTGTATACGAGATTAGATCAAGTACTACACGTAGAGAAACCTTTGCTTATGAATAAAGTAACAAAGTGTTATGCGGAATTAACACTTGATCTAAAACACAATGATGTTAAACAAACTTTCACTTGTATTAGAATAATCGTACTTGGTTAGAATGAAAGAGTTTAACTTGCGAATACTTATGAAAACTGATATATGACTTTAACCTAAAAGACCTTCTTTTATAGAACAAGAAGTCTTGTACAATAAGCTACGAATCAACTATTCTAGGTAAAGATAATAATAGAAAATACAATGTTGTGCTTATCTTTACCATACATAAATAAAGAAACAAATAAACAAAAGATACGTATGAAGATATTCCATCAGTGTCAATCTTCAAGGCTGTCAGCGTTGACTTCTTCAATGTCAACGCTTGGCTGTCAGCGTCCAATGTCTTCTTATCAGCGTTGACATTCTTCTTATCAGCGTCTAGTGAACTGACCCATATTTTATTCCCAACAATCCTCCCCTAAACTTGATATCCATTCCAATGATCAAGTTTCTGAATAAACATTTAAGGCTTAGGAGGAATCTTGCAAAAACTTCTTAAGTTGGTGATAAACATATCTGATCAAGTCTTTGGCCACGTCACTAGTATAATCAATCTCCAAGGGTGTCTCTAGCATCTTCTCCAACACTTCTTTGGACAAGAAATAGTCAGCATCCACAAGTAAATACTCTGAAAACTTTGTAGAGCTCATATGAAATACACCATAAGTAGAATAAAGCCTCCAATGAAGATTACTGAGATCATCTTCAAGATCCTTCCATATGGCAGGATCTGCTTCTTTTGGACCACACAAAGTCATAAATGTGTTCCAAAGTCTTATTCCATTTGCTGAAGTAGGTGCTTCAGTAGTATACTTGGCCTCTATTAATCTCCATAGATGCACCAAGTCTTCTCTGTCTATGCTTGCAAATATAGAAATAACTGAAGTGAAAGTATGTACCTCCTTTCCAAATCTGCCAATCTTCCAAAATCCACACTCATCTTCATCAAAACTGATGATTGGATTTCTGTCATCTAGAGGTACTACATTTACCAAATCTGAAGCTTCCAATGGAGAAAGCTTAAGATGCTTCCTTATAACACCTTCAGTTGGAAAATACACATCCATGTCTTTAGGAAATTGGAAAGGATCTCCTTTCTTCACTGGTCTTTGAGCAATCCTCATTTCCTTTTGAATCTGCATTTCCTCAGCAAGCTCTTGTTTCCTTTCTTCTGAAAGAAACTTGTAGACATTCTGTTCTTGCACCTTCCTCCAAATAGGATGTGCCCTATACTCTAGCTCCTCAAAAGATAAGGCCAGCAACTTCTTTGATGTCCAATTAGGCTGATGACATCTAAGCAACTTATAGTACAACTGCCTTCTATCTCTTTTGAGCCAGGTCTTGACCTCTTGTGCATTAAACCTCATAATCACCTTTATGTCATCTTGTACCCTAAGAAGTACTTCCAACCCCCAAATTTGATCTGATAAACTCATACCTGGGTTGTCCATAACCTTGTCTTCCCAAGCATGGTACATTCTGGTGATTTCTGGTAGATCCAATCAATCTGATTCTTCAACTCACTCAACCTTTCCTTTGCAAGCTCATCCCCATATTCAAGCCTTTCTGGATCTTCAATAATCTGAATACTTGAATCTGAGCTATCACCTTCTTTATCATCACCACTTTCTTCCTCACTCTCAGAAACAACAAATGGTGATCTTCTACTCCTCTTCAAATCTCTTTCCACAAGTTGTGCAGCCAACTGTTCATCAAATGTAATTTGTGCTGCATCTTTCTTTGGAACATCTTCTTCAATCAGAATCCCTTTACCTTTGCCATTTGGATCAATAATTGGTAAAGTAGAAGAAGAAACCTGTGTGGACACATCTTTGATGATTGTTGATGGCTGGAATACATCAACACCACCTGCAACTTTATCAGCGTTCAAGTTACTCCTATCAGCGCCACGATTACCTTTGTCAGCGCTGGATGTGTCAGCGTTCAAACCTGTATCAGCGCCCAATGTTTCTTTGAAAGTTCCTTCCAAGTTTAATGGTGTCACCTTGGATGCATCAATAACTGGGAGCTTCTTCAAATTGGTGAGAGCTTCAGCAACCTGTAAAGACTCACTAAATTGTAAACTCTTCTCTGAACTCTTCTCACTAGCTGTATGAATCAGCTCATCCTCCTCATCCTCTTCATCCTCCCCTTTGGAAGATTCCTCCATTAGACTCCTGCTACTTGGATTCTCCAAAACAGTTACACGCTCCCTCAAAACTTGGAGTTCACGTCCCTGTTTGTTGACAATTTGTACAAGGCTGACATTTTGCTTTTGCAAGCTAATGACAGCAGCCGTCAATTCAATTATTGTCATAGGTTCCAATCTGCCCTCAACTAGAATGGGAATTTGACCTCCCAAAATAGAATCATCGGGCATGGATGAGGTCTTAATGATGTTGGGACTGTCTTGACCAACATCTAAGCCTGTGTCAATAGCCCCAGCCTCACCCATGTCACCAGCCACACTTGTGGAGGTGGTTCTCTCTGCTACAAGGCTAGGATCACTAGAGGAGAACACTCCAGTAACCCTTTGGCGTTTATGCAACCTAGATTGTAATGGGGTGGAAGATGAAGTAGATTGTGTGGGTGTTGGTTGGTTAAGGGGTGTTTGGGATTGTTCAGGGATTGTATCAGTGTTGGGATTAGCTGTGTCAGCGCCCACATTGTGAGTGTCAGCGCTGGGTTGGTCAAGGTCCATGTGGTCTGGTAAAGGTAAAGGTTCATGAATAGGCTCAAGTTGGGGTTCAGGTTCTGGTTGTGGTTGTGCAGCCTGAATGACTTCAAGCATTGGTTGGGTAAGAGGTATGGATTCATTTGTGGAGCTCATTTTAGCAAAAATGGTTTTCTGTTGTTTAGGGATCTCATAAAAAGTGTCATGATCCCTAGAACAATATTCTTGTAAATCAAAGACCATTTGCAAAAATCTATGGTAAGCCAAAGTCATTTTACTTCCCTTATTTTTACACATCCCTTCAAAAATCATTTTTGAAAAATTATACTTAAGCCCACGTGTTATACAAACCAAAGCACTTGCAATTGACCTGTTTATTTCATTAAAAGAAGTACATTTTGGACTTAAGCATTGTAAAAGGACATGTATCAAATATTTCCAGTCAGAGGGAAATTCCTGCTTATGATATTTATTTAAAGTGACATCAGCAGGAATAGGATAACCCAAATCCCTAAGACCTTGTTCTATTGTTGCAATGGCAAGGGTAGTCACACCATCAGCGTCATCAAGACGCAAAGCTTGGCGAACCAAGGCTTCAGTGACCACCCATGTTCTTCCATGAACAGTAGATGTTAATGTGGTCACTCCATTAGTTGTTGTGGAACTAACATTGTTCCAAAACTGTCTAATGTGTGCGACAGGGACTAATGGTGTATGAGAAAGGGCATACCTTAGATAGGATGCATTTAAAAATGCCACCATAGGTGAATACTGAGGAAACAAATCATCATCAGCAGTCAAGTAAGCTACCATATTGTGTTGGCTCTTGAACTCCAATGTTAAATTCTTTGAGTTGAACTTGGGTGCCATGTTTGAAAGCTGTTTAGGTTATGTGAGATGGGAAAAATCTAGGAGAAAAATGTTAGACAAGAAAATATGAATACCCAGAATAAAAAGATTAGCCAAATTTATAGGAGAGATGCATGATTTTGATTGGTAAAAAATGAGGCGGTTATATTCAAAGAGCAATCATGAAAATATTGAATCAAATATAACTTATCTCATGCATTAATTAAAAGTAACTTCTCCCCAAAATTACGGCCAAAGATTAGTCAAAAATAACAACTGGGTAGGGCCCACTAGGTGTCAACGGTCAAAAATAGCCCATCAGCGCCCAACGGCTATATTTTCTTGTCAGCGTTTGCCTAAAGCCTTGTCAGCGTCACGATTGGACGTAACAGCGTTTGGAGATAAACTTGTCAGCGTCTAAAAATAAAAATATTTAAAAAGAAAAAGACCTTAACAAAGTAATTTATCCTAAGGGAAATATCTTACAAGTTGATAATAATTACTGGGCGGCAAGCACTGTCCATTTATGCACACTTGCATAAGCAAGATAGACACAAATGTCCTCTAGAGTCCCTTGCTAACCAAAATACTTACCAACAAAGTTATTTCACAAAATTCTTTGTAACTCCCAGGTAAACCCATAACCAAAGTATTCCCAAGTCTCCCATCAGACCAAAACCAATTCTAGGCCAAAAATGTCTTGGCAGCATGCAAAGTTGATACACCATGCATGCTACAGTGCCTCATGGTTTAGTAAAACTAACCCATACTCACCTGTGGACACAATCTAGAATTGTGATGAGAGTATTGTAAGAATACCCAAGAGTCCTAAAGGTTCCTTAAACCTCCCCTTAAACTATGATACATGAGTTCTCAAAATATATATGAACATTAAAAATTTATGTCAAGACAGGAATATAAATATTCCAACCATCATCCATAAACAAAACATGTCCAAATAGCTCTTCAAAGATCCATAAGCAACTCTGTATCCAATGGCGTAAAGCTACCACCACCTACACATTTAGATGAAAACCACAAAACTAACAGTTGTTGCTGACAGCGTCCCGACAACACTTATCAGCGTTGAAGGAACTCTTGTCAGCGTTAGACTATAATATCTTCTAGCAACGGCAAAATAACACTTGTCAGCGTTACATTGACCTTTGTCAGTGTTAGAAAAATAAAGTGGAAAATCTAAATTATCACAAAGACCAATAACAATGCATTATCCTGTACATACTTTTACAAAAAGGTTCCAAAACACATATTAAGAGAGATTAACCATTCCAATATTTGTTACCAAATATTGAAATCTTCCAGCATCAAAAGGTTTAGTTAATAAATCAGCCACATTATCTTCTGTATCTACCCTATCTGGTTGTATTAAACCTTTCTCAAAGCAATCTCTTATAAAATGATGTCTAATTTCTATGTGTTTGGTTTTAGAATGATGTACAGGATTTTTAATAATGCATAAAGTACTGTTATTGTCTACAAAAATCTTGGTATGCATAAAATTATACCCATAATCCAACAGCTGGTTCTGAATCCATAAGACTTGTCCACAACAAGCAGCTGCAGCCACATATTCTGCTTCAGTTGTAGAGTTTGCCACCACTGTTTGTTTCTTGCATTGCCAAGATATTAATCTGCTCCCAAGAAATTGGCATCCACCAGTTGTAGATTTCCTATCAAACTTGTCACCACCATAGTCACTGTCTGAATATGCAATAAGGTCCAATGGAGAATCTTTTGGGTACCATAATCCAAGATCTGGATAACACCTTAGGTACCTAAAAATTCTTTTCACAGCAAAAAGGTGACATTCTTTGGGAGTCACTTGATGGCGTGCACATGCACACACAGCAAACATGATGTCAGGTCTTGAGGCTGTAAGATACATCAATGATCCAATCATTGATCTATAGTGCCTAACATCCACATCCTTTCCAGCTCCAATTTTTCCCCAAGGGTGTTGCCTATCCATAGGAGTGGAAGCCTCCTTCTCATGTGAAGAAAAACCATATTTCTTCAAGATTTCAGCTACATACTTGTCTTGGGAGATGAAGATACCATCTTCTTTCTGCTGAACTTGTAAACCTAGAAAGAAGTTCATCTCACCCATTGCACTCATCTTGAATTTATCTGTCATAAGCTTGGAAAAATCCTCACTCATTTTTGGATCAGTAGACCCAAAAATGATATCATCAACATAGACCTGCACAAGCAACACATGTTTTCCTTTCTTCTTTGTAAACAAGGTCTGATCTATGGTGCCCCTTTTGAAACCATTTTCCACCAAGTAGGTGGACAATGTACCATACCATGCTCTTGGGGCTTGATGAAGTCCATACATTGCCTTCTTCACTCTATAAACTTTGTCTGGATTCTCAGGATCTTCAAAACCAGGAGGTTGCATGACATATACCTCCTCAACAATTGTCCCATAGAGGAAAGCACTCTTCACATCCATTTGATAAACAGTGAAGTTCATGCAAGATGCATAAGCTAAGAAAATTCTGATAGCTTCAATTCTTGCAACTGGAGCAAAGACTTCTTCATAATCTATGCCTTCCTCTTGTGTATATCCCTGAGCTACCAAACGTGCCTTGTTTCTGACCACAATGCCTCTTTCATCTTTCTTGTTCCTTAGAACCCATCTTGTCCCAATTGGTCTCACATATCTAGGACAATCAACCAGCTCCCAAACATCTTGTATAGCAAATTGGTGAAGCTCATCCTGCATTGCTTCCACCCAACTTGGTTCTTTGAGAGCATCAAAAATTTTCTTGGGTTCTTCCTGTGACAGAAAACAGGCAAACAAACATGCTTGTACAAGAGGGGTATCAACCTTCTTGTGTATATTGGCAATAAATCCACCAAGACCTTGATGGGATCTTCTTGTCTGAACTGGAGCCATAACATCACCAATGATTTGAGATGTGGGGTGATCCTTAGCTGTGGAAGTGAGAACTCCTCCTTCAAAAAGTCTGGTGTCCTCAACTTCACGCTCCATGTTGCCAATATCTTCTTCAGATTCTTCTTGATCAACAGAAATCTCTTCATGGACATTGGAAGGTCCACCCTGTTCAAAATGGGAAGAGAAAAGCTGTGTAAAGGTGTCTCCAAAGTCTGAACCTTGTTTGTCAGCGCTTGGGCTAACAACGCTTGAAATGTTGTTGTCAGCGTCTAAGCCATCAGCGTCTGAATTGGTAGTGTCAGCGCTTGATTTCCCTTTGTCAGCGCCTGAAGAATCATGCATGTTTGTATTTGGTGGTATCTGAACACCACCATTATCCTTTCTAGCAGCAGTAGCAGCAGCATAATATTCATCTGTCCATATAGGAAGTGTAACATATTCTTTTGTGGGAGATGATTCAACTGCTGGTGGTCCATCCTCCTTAGCAACCTGGATACCTGAAACATTACCAATTCTCTTTTCCAAAACACTTGAAGTTGCCTTCACAATGTCTGGATCAGTAACAGGCATATAATTTAAAGCTCTAGATAATGGTTCTAAGTCAAACAACCAATTTGGACCTCTTTCAGGATCACTAGGTTTACTTTCTAAAAACCTAACATGTACCTTTTCAAGTATACGTTTTTCCTTTTTAATGTAAACCCTATATCCTTTACTCTGCACTGAATAACCCATGAAGTAGCCTTCATCACCTTTTGAATCAAATTTACCTAGGGCCTCACTAGTTTCTAGAACAACTACATGACATCCAAAAGGCTTGAGAAAGCCAATATTTGGCTTCCTTCCCCAAAGTAATTCATAAGGTGTCTTATTATGTATCTTGTTGACCAATGCCCTATTTTGAACATAACAAGCTGTGTTAACAGCTTCAGCCCAAAAGGCTATAGGAAAGTGGGCATCAGCCAACATGGTTCTGGCTGCTTCAATAAGGGTCCTATTCTTCCTTTCAGCAACCCCATTTTGCTGTGGGGTTCTAGCTATGCTAAACTGCCTAGTAATCCCTTTCTTGGCACAAAAATCATCTAACAACTGATTTCTAAACTCACCCCCATTGTCACTTCTAATAATTTTGACCTCATTACCATTCTTCTTCTCTATCTGGGTAATGAAATTAATCAGACTTTGGGCAGTTTCACTTTTCTTGGCTAAAAAGAAAGTCCATGTAAACCTGGAGTAATCATCAGTGATAACAAAACAATATGATTTACCCTTCAAACTTTCTATATTAGTTGGACCAAAGAGATCCATATGCAATAAGTGAAGTGGTTTAGAACTAGAGTGCACCTGTTTAGACCTGAATGAGACCTTGTGCTGCTTGACCTTAAGACATGCAACACAAGAGTGGTCATTATGGAAAGCCTTTTCAGGCAAACCATCAACTAAACCAAGCCTCACAAGTCTATTGATATTCTTAAAGTTTATGTGCCCTAATCTCCTGTGCCAAAGATTACTTTCATCTACTGAGGCTTTAGCATACAGACATGACATTTTATTATTTATCTTAATTCCATTAAGATTCACATTATATATGTCTTTATTCCTTGGTGTTCTAAAATCTATGTATTTTTCCTCAGGTAGCTTATAATCTTTGCTTAACACTAAGCACTCAGTATCTGTGAAAAGAACCTTATTTTTGTTATCACATACTTGTGATACACTAAACAAATTATAATCCAGTTCTTTTACCAGGAAGACATTCTCAAAACGTAGATTGTTGGTGACAAGGGTTCCTTTTCCTGTGATGGTGCCATAGCCCCCTCCAAAGTATACCTTATCACCATCTTGAATAGGAGAGAAATTAGTCAGATAGTCTTCCTTCCCTGTCATGTGCCTTGAGCATCCACTATCCCAGTATCCATAATCATTGATCTTCTTCTGAATGCCCTGCACATAAAGAAAACACATTAGTTTTCTTTGGGAACCCAAGCCTTGGAAGACTTGGATTCATTTGGTTGTTCAACAAGAACAGACTTGGTTCTCATAACAACCCCATTTTCATCCCTGTTTGAATGAAATTCCCAGTTAACCCCAATTGGTGTAGACAATGCCTTTGAAATATAATGAAACCTGTTGCATGTCATAGAAATACCAGTAGAATTAGGGTTTTGGTCTTGTTTTGGTCTCCATGTTAAGCTAGTAGAAGCTTTAGACCTATTTCCCTGTGGTTGCAAATACCTAGGTTTAGCAGTGTGTCTGTCAGCGCTGAGATTTCTCTTGTCAGCGCCCCGATTGCTCTTATCAGCGTTGAACCTAGGGTTTGCTACAGGAACCCATTGCCTATTGGACCAAGTGTTTGACTTTTGAAAAGGTCTTAGGCCTTGTGTGTTAGACCCTCTAGAAAAGAATGGGGCTGGTCTAACAACTTGTGAACTTTTGTTCACAAAGGTATTGGGTCTGACAGTGTTTGACCTATGTTGACTTTTGTCAGCGCTGAAATGGTTCCTATCAGCGTTGACATTGGAAGCGTTGACACATTTGTATGCCAAATGTGAGAAACTACCACATGTGTAACAAGCTTTTCTAGACATAGTCTTAGGTCTAGAAGTAAAGAAGCCTGTTCCATGGTTACTAACTTGGCTTTTTGGTGACCTAGTATTTCTATACATCTCAGCATACTTAACACTAGGTTTTCTAACAGTTTGTGGGCCAAGGTCAACAGCTTTGCCAGTGGTAGGGTGTGTGATCTTAATAGGTTTAGGATCATAGGACTCCACAATTGGTATCATGTTTGGTGTGGGCTCATTTGGACTTTCACACAACAACCCTCCCTTAACAAACAAGGTGTGGTTAGCTTTCTTCCACTCATCTAGGTCAGTCAGTTTTTGCTTGTATTCCTCAACTGGGGAAGTCACTCTAGGTGGAGGAATTAATTCCTCCTCTTGGCATTCTGGCAAGCCAGTCCAAGATAAATCCTTTGATTGGACACCATAGAAATCCCCAGCTGGTGGTGGAACACCAGTATAATTATTCATCCCAATCCCACTCATATCCTTAGAGTCTCTTTGTTTACTAACACACTCTCCTAGGGATTGTGTGGCCTTATCAAATCTCTGGATTTTAAGACTCACATTATCTTTATTTTTGTTAGCCTCCTCTAGCTGAGCTATCAAATCAAGATTAACCCTATTTACTATATCTTGAACATCTTTACTCTGATGTAACTCATGTTTTAAGATATTTATTTGATCCTTTAAATCAAACTCCATCTTCTTATACTCAGCTACTGTCTTTTCTGTTTGGGTAAGAGCAATTTGATAATTAGATACTTTGCATCTTTCAGTACTTGCCTCATCTAATAATTTTACTATCTCTTGATTTAGTTTTTCAGTATTTAAATGACAACCCTTAGAACAGAAAGCATCATCATATACCTCATTATCTGATGAAGAGGAGGAGTGTGCCATGAGAGCATATTCAACATGCTCTTCTTTAACTTCAGCAACCAAAGCTCTGTCCTCTTCCTCATTCTTAGCCATCCAGCTCCAATCCCATTCTCCAACACCATCAATTTGTTGAACAGCAACCATGGCCTTGGGATCTGGGCTCTTAATCATTTGACTTGAAGGCTTCCCAGCATCAGATCTTCTTGGAGATCTACATTCCCTCATAAAGTGCCCCATCCTATGACAGTTGTAGCACTCAACCTTGGACTTGTCAAATCCAGCAACATCCTTAGCATTAAAGGTCATCTTCTTCTTGAACCTTTTATTGAACCTGTTTGCTCTTAAACTTACAAGAGCCATAGTCCACTTGATATCCATCTCTTCCAATTGTTCACCACTTATCTGCTCAAGATCTTCATATGTAATCCTTGAATCACTGGGCAAAGAAGCAATGAATGCACACACAGTATCTAGATCAAAACCAGCAGGTTTAATTCTATCAGCGCCATGATTGTGTGTGTCAGCGCTTGAGTATAAAGCGTTGACAGGATATGATCCAGCGCTGACAGGCTGAGATCCAGCGTTGACACATTGAGATCCAGTGGCTGGATGTCCATAGAAGTTCATGGAATCAAATTGACCTTCACTTTGTGAGAAGAAGGCCATGTTGCTACTGGAAGATTTATTATCACTATCCAATTGCCATTCATTCTCCAACAGTCTTAGTTTGTTGAAGATGTCATCAAACCTGGAAGTCTTGTGGGTATTATTGACAAGAATGGATCTTGTCTCAATCTTCCATACATCACCAAGGCTTTTGAGAAAAGTAGCATTCAATTCAGGGTCAGCAATCTGTGTTCCCATGAAGGAAAGTTGACTTGTGATGTCAAGAAGTCTACTTCTCACACTGCTGAGATTTTCATTGGGATGAGCTTTAAAGACAGCATACTCATGCCAGAGTTGCTTCTTCTTTTCTTCTTTTGTGTCAGCATTGCCACCATGTGCTACTTCAAGAGCTTCCCAAAGCTCTTTTGCAGACTCAAAGCGTTTGTACTTGTGTTGATTCTCATGACCTAGGGCGTGTTTCAAGATGTTCAAGATTTTCATGTCCACCCTCTTCTTGGCTATATCTTCAACAGCTATAGCTCTCCCATCTCCAGGCTTTTCCACCTTATCAGCTTCAGGACAATTAGGAACAGCTGTCCTTGTGGCAATTGCAGCAGCAATCTTTGCTGCTTTATCGAATGTGTTCCCATATTCGATAATCTCCCAAAGAGTGTAGTCATGAATAGCTATGTATTGCTCAAAATTTGACTTCCAAAGCTCGAAGTTCCTGGCATCAAACATGGGAATTTTGATGCTAGGGTTTGAGGAGTTGTTTTGTAGCAAAGAAGCAGGTTGATCTGTGCCAGACATGATGTTTTTAGGGTTTTGAGAATTTTAGGGTTTTTTTAGGGTTTTTGGTGTTTTAGGGTTCTTGCGTTACTTAAAGATCAAAAGTTTCTCAACAAGCTCTGATACCACTTATTGATCCCAAACTTAGATCGATTAAGCTTTGTGTATACGAGATTAGATCAAGTACTACACGTAGAGAAACCTTTGCTTATGAATAAAGTAACAAAGTGTTATGCGGAATTAACACTTGATCTAAAACACAATGATGTTAAACAAACTTTCACTTGTATTAGAATAATCGTACTTGGTTACAATGAAAGAGTTTAACTTGCGAATACTTATGAAAACTGATATATGACTTTAACCTAAAAGACCTTCTTTTATAGAACAAGAAGTCTTGTACAATAAGCTACGAATCAACTATTCTAGGTAAAGATAATAATAGAAAATACAATGTTGTGCTTATCTTTACCATACATAAATAAAGAAACAAATAAACAAAAGATACGTATGAAGATATTCCATCAGTGTCAATCTTTAAGGCTGTCAGCGTTGACTTCTTCAATGTCAACGCTTGGCTGTCAGCGTCCAATGTCTTCTTATCAGCGTTGACATTCTTCTTATCAGCGTCTAGTGAACTGACCCATATTTTATTCCCAACAGAATCACTATTGGTCCTCAAAAGGTTGTTACTTGTTACAATTGCTGAGGACAAGGTCATATGGCTAGGGAATGCACTCAGCCGAAAAAGAGAAGGGATGCAACATGGTTTCGTGAGAAGATGTTTTTGGTCGATGGTCAGTCTAAGGGAAAGATTTTGGATTCAGAGGAATTAGCATTTCTTGCAGACCCAGGGGAAGCTGATAATGAAGGCATTGCAGTCGTCTCTACTTCTAATGCAGCATATCAAGCAGATGATCTTGATGCATATGATTCGGATTGTGATGAAATTTTCTCAGCCCAAGCTGCTCTTCTTGCTAATCTCTCTCACTATAGTTATGATGTCATTAGTGAGGTACCAAATACATCTAATATTGTTCATGATAATCCACATCAAGTTGAGCATGAAAATGACAACCTCGAACAACATTCGGGAACTAGTAACTCAAATGAAGTGGTATCCAATCCAACACATTTGAGTGAACCTCAACCAAATGCTATGACGGGTATGGAATCTTATGATCAACGTGATCTCATAATGGTGCCTAAACATATTATTGATAACATGAATGTGGTTGTTCGAAAAACCGTAGATATGAATGCCAGCCTAACCACTGAGCTTGTGCTGTATAAGGAAAAGGTCAAAACTTTTGAAATGGCCCCTCAAGCGGAAAAAATAACTTATTCTGAATTTGACCAATTTCGTTTTGAAAAGATTGAACACTTAAAAGAAATAGAATCATTAAAAGCTAATCTTTCAAATGAACTAAAATAAAAAGAGTCTATTGCAAATGATTTTCAATAACTTAAAATGGATTTTGAAACTCTCGAGTCTAAAAAGTTTGAATCGGAAATTAATGCTACCAAACTTCTTAAATTCAAGGAACAACAGCTTTTAAAACAATACGCTTCCACAGAAAAGGTTCATATTTTAACTAAATCGTTTAAAGAACTCGAACTTAAGCGTCTTCAAGATTTACTACCTAATCTCGGTTATGCAAAACAAGCTCAGGAATACATTCCTTGTCTTTATGATGTGACCCTAATTGGCAAATCGAAAGAAGCACCTTAGTAGTACTGAGGAGACAATGTCACTTGCGGAAGAAACTCGATCTAAAATGCTTTCAAAATTCCATAAGCTTGATTATGATAAGCATAATAAAGATCAGTTTACTAAAAAGATCTGTATTCGTTACAAAAGGAATTAGCTCAATTATCAGCTTTTGTTCCCCAAAGTTTGTCAAAGGAAAACCTTTCTAGTACGTCTCCTACACTTGTCAAAAAGGATTTAACTAAGTTAATTCCACCGGTAAGTAAGGTTTCAGATAGCTTAAATGCGGTGCACCAACACTTTGCCGACTTTGACAAGGTCATGACGTAACGTATGACGGCTTCGGCCATAACGGAAAGTGAATGGAATTTTGAGCACACTCGAGCTGCATTTTGAGACGAAATTGTTCCATTTGTAAACAATATTTTAAAGCTTGTCTTAGAGATATTGATGAAGATTTGCTTTTGGAAATAGAAGTTAGACGTGTTTTCAATGAAATCGATGATGCTTATGAAAACAGTTTACTTGAAATAGAACGAATTTCAAGCCAAAATGATCAGTTTCTGAAGCAAGTGATGTCGCATAATATTGTTTCCGTCTGTGTGAATAATAGTGTTGATGATGATTCTATTGTGCATAATGTTGAATCTGTGGATAATGTGGTAGATAGTACTTGTCACAAATCTGACGCTGAATATTTAAAGCTTCAAGATTCTTATTTTTCGCTTTCAAAACGTTTTGATGAGATTCAAAAACATTGCATTTCTCTTGAATGTAAACAACAATTTATTCAAGAGCTTTTTGAAACGTCATTCGAAGGTGTTAATATAGATGATGCAAATTTTCAAAAGAATTTTCGATTGAATTTACAATCAAAACAGCGTCAGCCAAGTGACAAGGTTGTTAAATCATTGCCGATAAACATAAAGAAATCCAAGGAGTTTAACTGTGTGAACGTACTTGAGGCCGCTGAGAATTTTAAACTTGATCTAGATAATCGAGTTTCCAAGATTTTGTCCAATGTTGATAACTTAAAACAGAAAAATACACAACTCTTCGATTCATTAAAGCCCGCATGTGCTAATACCACTGCACAGAATCAATCATTGATTGAATGATTGAATCGAAATTCGGTGGAAATATCTGATTTGAGGGAACAAATTTGTGATAAAAATTTGGCTTTGACTCAGTTAAAGGAAACACTTCGTACCCTAAAAGGTAAGAATGTTGTGGATAACGCAACCAATGTCTCGGCATCGTCCTCTAGTGCAATAAAAAGGAACCTCATCGCCGTCACATCACTTAAAAAGGTCCCTAGGACTAAACCATCTCAAACATTGGTCACTAAAGATAAGGCAAAATTAAAACCAGCTTCTAATATTCCTGTGTTGCCTTCTACAGGAGTAAGCACCACTACTAAGGCTCAAAGATCTAAGCTTAAAAGAAACAAGAAGAATGATAGGATCTTGCCCCCATCTAGTAGTCTAGTGAAGAAGAAAGTAGAAGCCCACCCTAGGAATAATATTTCTTTTTTGTTGATGCAAAAGTTGGGTGATCCTTGCTAGACCCAAATTAGGCTTAATTCGGGTTGGCTGGGCTCCGGCTCCTGCACCAAGTGAACTATATGGTTGGGATCCTGCACACTAAACAACACGCGTTAGACTTACTGTGGGAATGTTTCCCACGATTAGACTCTGGCGTGAGAGTAAGTATCGGTTTAGGGTTTATGAGAATCGAGTGAGTTGAGAGTATAGAACGTAATACCTTTGTGGAACCCTTGGGGTTCCTTTTATAGGCAGTGAAACCCTAATGGGCTGTCACTGATGCTTCGGCCCCAAGGAAAGGATAAGCACCAGAATTAGATTGATTGTTATCTTCTAATTATGGTGAGTGAATATCCTCTTCTTTAGGGTGAATCCTATTCAGATATAGAATATGATTCTGTCTAACCCTGTACCGGTCATGTCGGGCCGTGGGCCGCACACATGTGTGCGGTTACTGTTCATCCAAGCCCATAAGCTCAAATGACATTATTCCCACCCATCTGTGATGGGCCGGATATGGGTAGTACCCGTAGGGCCGGGTTCATGACCCGGCTGGGGACTATACGTCATCATGTCCCCCAGTCTAGTTGTTACAGCCATAGGCGTAACCTCTAGACTATCAAGATGCTCCCTGGATGTACCAAGAAAGATAGGGAATGATAATTTTCCCAAGAATTTGTTTCGACCGCGTGTGGCAACCTGATTTTGAATTAATTCCATTATTATCTCAGCCGCACGTGACGACCGAGACAAATTAAATGCAGCATTGAATTTGGGTCTTACGTAAGAGCCGCATATCCCGACATAAATAACTGTTCACCTGCCACTTTGACTGACAAAGTGCAAACAGTCAGAACCTCGAGCAGCGTAAACGTCTGAGTCAGAAGTGACCCGTGGGTCCCACCTGACGTTTCACTTGCCACTTGCACCCTATCCACACGATTAAGAATAGTGGAAAACACGTGTCACGTATCCAACAGACCATGACCCATGAGGCAACCCTATAAATAAGCCACCCCTACGACTGTGTGAAACACACAGTTCTTATCTCCATTTATGCCATTAAAGCTTTTCTTCTTAGCTTCACTTAATCACGCACGGATCCCTTCCTCCGCAGGTTAGAATACCACGTCCTTACCTTTTTATTCAGTAATGGCCCAAAGAAACAACCCCGCAATTGGATCCGTGCTTAATGTAATGACCCAGGAGCAACTAGATCACTTTTGTACCACTTATTTCATCCCTACCAACCTACACCCCTCACTTCCTGGTGCCGGAGACCTCATAACTAAAGCTCCGCAGGGTAAAATTGGCCTATACACTCGCCTTTTTGATGCGGCCAACTATCGTATTCCATTTACCTGTTTCCTCATAGATCTATTAGGATATTATGATGTACATATTAGTCAGCTTCACTGTATAGGCGCATGTAAGATAAGTCACTTCGAGATTCTTTGCCGTGCTAGAAGAATCCCCCCAACCGTAGAACTATTCCAGCTATTTTACACCCCCAACATAGTAAATGGTTGGCTATCTTTTAAGAAACGATCTCCCAACAGCCCCCAGTCTCATAATAAGCCCATGGACTCATTGAAAAACTGGTACGACCACTACTTTTTCATTGACTCAATAGTGTGGCCGGCCGATTATGCCTTCAAACATAGGTTATCCCACGACCCCTTGCCGTACGTTAGTACATATAACCCCCAACACTCCCGAGAAATAGATCTGAACAGGACAGGATTCTATAGAAACCTCCCTGAAGCATTTCTCTGTTTGCTAGGGATTAGCCACAACTATTTCGGCTCGTCCAACAGATATCCTGTGTTTTGGAGAAGGCAGGGTGAAGGTAGGTTAGCATCCGTACACCAAAAAGCGCATTCAATTATTTTGTAATGCCTAATATATTTTGTTATTTGTGGCAGAAATGAACTTTTTTGGACTTCTACGTCAAGGCGACCCAAAGCTCGTACCAGAGGGATCTCGTCCCAGACGTGAGAACGAACTACCCCTCCTTGAGCATACCCGAAACGTGACGGTTGCTCTTGAAGCCGTGCCGGACCCCCATTCGGACGAAGAAGAAACAACTCTTATGAGAACTCCCGTTGACTTCAGAAACGAGGATGGTGATAATAGGATGCTTGAAGGAGGAGCCGGGCCCTCCTCGCCGCATAAGACTGCCACTCCCGCACATGGGGAAGAGCAAGGAGATAATATCGAGAGGACCACCTCCAGCCTTCGCCAGATGCTGGGCGACGACGAGGAAGAGGTGTAGCAAGTCAATGAAGAGGAAGATGAGGAAGCTGAAAAAGAAGTTGAAGAGGAGGTTGAAGAAGCCACAGCTCAGCCCGCCGCGAAGCGCACCCGTAGAAAAAACAAGCGGGTAAGAAGAGCCGCTCCGGCCGAGATTGGCGAACACAATGCCCCTGCCAAAAAACTTCGAGAAGATCACCCCTTATATCAATCTGTTAGGAGCACCACCCAGGCCTCCGAGACGGTCCGGGCTGCACATGTCGATCCAGTTACTCAGATTCCCCCGACTACATCCGAATTAGCAGGGAATAACAAGTAAGGCTCCATCTTGCTAAGTAAGAGCGACAAAATCCCTTTAATCAGTACTTGATATGTATCCAAATGCTTGTTTTGCAGGAATGAACAAACTGGTGCCGTGCCTCCACCTGATGCCCAAATGGAGAAGGGAAAAGAGAAGGAAGTGGAGAGAAACCCTATGCTTCATACTGCCATCACGAGATCCGGTCCTACATTTGAAGAAGGTACTCCCACAGCCTCCCAAGACCTCCCCACCTCCGGCCCCCCTCAATCGTTCAACCCTGTTTGGAATATTACCACTGCGTCACGTATGAGGGAAGCCGAGGAATGCCGAGAGTACCTCAATAATTGCATACCACCAGGCTTGGTACGAGAAGTGAATGCACTAAGCCATGCTGACCTGGCAGATGAGTACAACGGCGCCTTGGTGCATCAAATGGCAATGGGCACCTCAATGAGAGTAAGATTCGAAGATGCGCTTGGGCATGTGGAGTCCCTCAAGAGGAAAGTTGGATGGAAGGAGAGGATGATCGAGGAGAATGAAGCTCAAATTGCTTCCCTCTAGTCCCAACTTGCTAGTGCCGAGGCGGTTGTGAAGGAGCAATCAGCCCGTGCGAATGCTTATGACCAACAAGTGGCCGAGCTCGAGGCAAAACTTGATGCCGCGACAACCAAGGTACGTATTCGCGATGCACCACTCTTATTCCATAAGAAACATAATCGAACAAGTAATCTCTCATATAGGTGACCGCAACGGAGGCGTCTGCCAATTCCTCCTCCAGCCAGGTATCCGTGCTTACCAAAAAACTTGAGGATGCTCAGATGAGAATCCAGAGCATGGAGAAGGTACAAGAGGAGATTGCTTATGAGAGGGTTATGAACAAGGAGCTAAAGGAGGCGTCCGCCCAAAAAGATGTGATGATAGATGCCCTTACCGCTGAACGTGACGACGTGTTATGCCCCCAACTACTAGCAGCCATTGCCGGCCGTAGGTGGATGGTGGGACATGGGGCACGTCAGCCGTCACCAAGGTGCTAGAAGCCCCTGAATTTGTGCAGCAGTTTGCAAGCCTTGTGTCGGATGGTATTGACCACGGCCGCCATGAAGGAATGGTCCAGGCCGTAGAGCTAATCAAGAAAAAGGAGAACTTCACCAGGCATGCTTTCTTTAATCCTGAAGCTGCTAAGAAGATGACTGATTCCATGGCTGCGATGCGAGATCTACATTATCCATTCTTGGCCGAGCTGGAGGCCACGAAGGATGCATCGAACATGGAGATCATGGAAAAGCTTAGTCTTGGTGCGTTCTCTCAAGATGAGGGTCATTCCCGTGCTTCCTTCACTCCCTCGCCCAGCCACCTGACGCTTCCTATCTATGAGGACGTAACCAGGATCGTGCTTGATGAAGAACCCTTAAGCGGGGTGTTGGAGAGAAATGCGGCTCAAGCCTTGAAGCGGAGGGAACGTGGTGAGAGGTTGCCTTGCTTGGCTGAGGAACAAGTGGAGATAGGTAAGTTTCTCCCCCCCATGTAGGGTGCCCCTACCTTGTTATCTATTTCAGACAATTTGGTTTGTAACCTTTGAATATTTGTAGCTTTTATTCGTCCGTGCATGTACACGGCTAAGACATGTGTGAAATAACTGTCCTTTGTATGTAAGTCCGTGATGACCACGGCCTTTTTGTTATTATTTGGAAACTTGTGTTTTTTTATTTTGTTAAATATCGTATACCGATACTGCATGACATGTCACGTCTTACACAAAAGGGAAAATACATACAAGTCTATAATTTACTAGACATGCGACGTGCGTCTTTACTATGCAAAGCACTGCGCGAGTACGACATACGAAACTTACTACAACGTCTTGTGAGTAAGGTGTCTAGTAAGGATACATGATCCGTGCCGCTGAGGTTGCATCCCTCTTATGCGACAAGTTGAATTAGTAGGTTCACTTAATCCTCTTACCCCGCCTGGAGGCGTATAGTACATGTACGATGATTGAATGAATGCATATGAATGAAACATGGCATATTATAATAATAACTAAAATTCATATGACTAACAAAATCCTAAAAAATAATTTGCACAAAACAAGCCGTGGAGCTAGCTAGGCACCATGGCATTTTATTAGAACGTTTAAAATTTTTGTTTGAACAAGAATGATAAGTCCTAAAAAACAAAAAAGAAACCTAGACAAAACATAAGAAGCAAAACAGATAGAGTGCATGGATCTTCATTAAAGCCACATATAGCGAAGTACCCATGCGGAAGCCGTAGCTTTCAAAGATAGCACCTTTTGAGATTGGAGATGTTCCATGTGTGTTCCAGATCGCGGCCATCCATGTCACGTAACTTGTACGCGCCTCGTCCTAAGGCTTCTGTGACCTCATACGGTCCTTCCCACATAGGGCCCAACTTTCATGTATTCTCCGCTCGACTTGCTTCGTTAGCACGATAGACATAATCTCTCGGTCGAAAAGAAACACCTTTAACCTTGGCGTCATAATAAGCCTTCATTTTAGCCTTGGACTTAGCCTCATTGATGGCTGCTATCTCCCTTTTTTCTGCCAACAGATCCAGGCTGATTCGCAGCTGCTCGTCGTTCATGACAACATTAACCTCCGCCGTGCGGATGGTAGGCATTCCTATTTCTGCTGGTATAACAGCTTCAGTGCCGTAGGCCAATCCAAATGGAGTGTCTCTGTTGGCTGTTTTGATCATAGTCCTATGTGCCCATAGAACATGTGGTAGCTCATCCACCCATTTGGCACTTCGTTCCTCTAGACGCGCCTTGATGCCGTTTCCCAAGCTTCTATTTGCTCGTTCCACAAGGCCATTTGTCTGCGGATGCTTAACAGACGCGAAGCGCCGTTTGATATTCAATGATGCACACCAGTCCTTGAATGGATTATCCGCGAACTGTTTACCGTTGTCCGAGATGATTTCTCCTAGTAAGCCAAAACGGCACACAATGTTCTCCCAAACAAACTTTTTAACTTTTTTGCCTGTGATGGATTTGACTGCCTTGGCCTCTATCCATCGTGTGAAGTAATCCATCGCGACAATCAAGAACTTAACTCCCCTCGCAGCTACAGGAAATGGTCCTGCGATGTCGATTCCCCACTTATAGAATGGCCATGGGGATGTAATAGGTGTAAGCTCCTGCTACGGGTGTCGCGGCACTGGTCTATGCACTTGGCAATCACTACACTTGCGAATCATGTCGCGTGCGTCCCTATGCATGGTAGGCCAATAATAGCTTGTACATAAGGCTCGAGCTACCACGGATCGTGGACATGCATTCATGCCGGATAACCCTTCATGTATCTTGCTGATTACATAAGTGGCCTGACGTGGTCTAACACACCGCAACCACGGCTGCAAGAAAGAGCGCTTATAGAGGATACCTTCTCGAAGTTCGAAGTGCTGTGACTTACTTCTTATGCGCCGCGCCGCTTTTTCATCGTCCGGAAGGGTTTCACTAGTCAAATAGTTGATGATCGGGGTCATCCATGTAGGTCCATCCTCCTCAACTATAGTAGCGACCTCCCCTTCTGTTACAGACTTTTCCTTGAGTATTTCCACCAAGACTTGCTTGGACAAGTGGGCGAAGCTTGTGGATGCAATCTTGCTAAGAGCGTCCGCCTTCTTGTTCTCACCTCGTGGCACCTGCTTGATGGAAAACTTGTTGAAAGCCGCGATGAGTGACTTGACTTTCTCCAAGTATCGGACCATGTTGTCCTCCTTAGCCACATATCCACCTAGAATGTGGTTCGCGACAAGCCGTGAGTCCACGTAGGCCTCAAGGTTGCGGACTCCCATTCTAGCGGCGATTTTTAAACCCACAATTAATGCCTCATATTCTGCTTTGTTGTTGGTAGCTGTGAACTCAAAACAGAGAGCGTACGTAAACTCCATTCCTTCTGGATTTGTGAGGATGAGACCAGCTCCTGACCCGTCCGTACACGAAGATCCGTCCGTAAACAACACCCATGGTTCTGTTGGAGTCTCGCCCTGTTTTACTATTGGTCCTTCCTCATCCGGCTTTTCTACCAAGAAATCTGCCAAGATCTGGCCTTTAACAGCCGTCCTTGGCCTATAAGATATATTATGCTCCCCCAATAGAATGATCCATTTTTGTAGCCTTCCTACTACATTCGGCCTAGAGATGACTTGCTTTATTGGTTGGTCAGTAATGACTACAATTGGGTGTGCCTGAAAGTATCGGCGCAACCGCTTAGTAGCAAACACTAGTGCCAAAACCAATTTTTCCATAGAGGAGTAATTCAACTCCGGCCCTTGTAATGTTCTACTTATGAAGTAGACCGGAGTTTGTACCGCATCTCTATCCGTCATGAGTACCGCACTTATTGCTCCATGTGTGGCTGAGAGATACATAATGAGTTCCTCCTTTGGCCGGGGAGCTACTAGCATAGGGAGAGATGCAAGGTGCTGCTTGAGTTGGCCAAAGGCTTCCTCGGCTTCCTTTGTCCACCGGAAGTCTCCCTTCCTAATGCACTTCTTGAGAGTCTTAAATAGGGGTAATGACTTCTCTACGAACTTTGATAGGAACCTATTTAGCCCGGCCAGCTTCCCATTTAAGGATTGCACCTCCTTCCGTGTCTGAGGGGATGGCAGCTGTATTACTGCGTCCGTTTTCTCTGGGGCAAGGTTTGATGCCATTTGGATCAATCATATATCCAAGGAACATTCCCTCCGTTTCCCCAAACGTGCATTTCTTTGGATTTAGCTTCATATTAATCCTCCTCAGTGTGTCGAATGTCTCTCGGACATCCCGGAGAAGTGCATCCTCCGTATGACTTTTTATGACTAAGTCATCCACATACACTTCCAGGTTGCGGCCTATCTGTGAGTCAAAGGCTTTGTCCACAAGCCCCTGGTATGTAGCGCCGACGTTCTTTAGTCCAAACGGCATTTTTGTATAACAATATACGCCCTGACTAGTATGGAACGCCGTTTTTTCTGCGTCCTCCTCCGCCATCTGGATCTGGTGGTATCCTTTATATGCGTCTAGGAAGCACTTAAAGGGATATCCACATAGGGATTCCACCTTCCAGTCAATCTCCGGTAACGGGTAACAATCCTGTGGGCAGGCTTTATTCAGATCCTTGAAATCCACACACATGCGCCAACTTCCGTCATGTTTTTTAACCATGACCGGATTGGATAACCACTCGTGGTAGTATACCTCGCGCATGATACCTACGTCCACTAGTTTCCGTACTTCCTCCAATATCACTTGGCTGCGCTCAGGCGCCTGGCCGCGCTTCTTTTGCTTGACGGGTTGGTACCCCTGGCGGATTTGGAGCTTATGTTCTGCTATCGCGCGTGGTACGCCTGTCATATGCTTTGGCTCCCATGCGAATATATCTAGATTTTCACTGAGAAGAGAGCACATGGCCCTTTTGCCGCTATCCGAGAGCGCCCCCTATGGATATCTCCTGTTCCGGATAGTCAGGATGGATTGCCACCCTCTAATTGGGAGGTGGTGATCCATCCTTGGGTGGAACAGGTGGAGCCGGTGTTGTCACGGTATGACACTCGGATGCTGGTACGATTGTGTTGTAATTGGTGACGATTCCTCCCTCAACAAGGAACTTGATCATTCCGTGTGCCGTGGAAGGTACCGCCCGTATAGTCAGAATACCTGGTCTGCCTATGATCCCATTGTACGGAGAATGTGAGCGTATCACCATGAAGTTCATCCACGTCGTAGTGGAGTGTTCCTCATTCCCAATGGTTACAAGCAGACGCAATTGCCCTATCGGCCAGATGGTGTCTCCACTAAAGCCAGTGAGCGGCGCCGTGGCCGGTACTAATTGGCTTCTTATTTCTGACCGTAACTGCACAAAACAGTGTTCACACAGTACTTCTGCTGATGACCCTCCATCCACATACATGCGACGAACATTGTGTGTTCCAATGCGTATCTCAATAGTGAGAGGCGCATCAATCACATCGCTTGCTGTGATGGGAGGGAATGAGATTTCCCTGCCGGGTGAAAATTTTTGGCCAATTTTCTGCCTCCTGCAGTGTTTTCTGGATTGGATCATGTATATGTGATTGTTGTAAAATTACCCCTTTAGGAAAAGGATGGTAAATGTGGCAAGTATTAAGTGTCGGTTTAGGAAAACCAAGCACTAATGACCAATTAAGTTCGTTCTCGAGGAGGATAGTGTGTTGTGTTAAGAATTGATTAATGTTTGTGATTATATTATTGAGAAAGAAAGAAAGAAATGGGATTAGAAGAGAAAGACGGTTACGAAAACGGATTAAACTAAGACGAAAAAGGCGATCACGCAAAACCGTAAATAGTGCCAAAATTAAAATTTTAACCTAAAAATTCTTAAAAATTACTAAAAATCCCCAATGATATTCTAAGAGTTTACAAAAAATCCAAACTTGCTAAAACCTTTTAATTAATTAGATAATGACTTTTTAATGCTAATTAAAGCCCTAAAAATCACAATTAATTATTAAAAAGCCCTAAACAAGATCTTAAAGTTTGTAAACCTCAAAATATCCTAATTAAGCTAAAAACTATTTTTAAAAATTTTAAAACCAAATTAAACTATTTTTAAACACTCAAAAACTATTAAAATCAATTAAAACTTAAATTAATTCTAGAAAATAATTGAAAAGTCCTAAAAATATTTGGAAAGTGACAAAACTCCTAATTAAGTGTCCTTAAACTAGGAAAAATGTAAAAACTATAAAAAATCAAACTTCAATTTTTAATAATAAAATAATATTAAAATATTCAAAAAAATTCAATGTTCATAAAAAATTCTAAAAAATACCAAAATTCTAGAATAATGTAACTAAGACAAAAATGCAATCAAAATTTTCTGAAACCTATTTAATAATTTTATAATGAATTTTAAAGTTAGCTAAAAACCCTAAAATCCTATAAAATCAAAAATAAGCTAAATGGAAAACTTTTTTAGATGTAAACCTCAAAAATATAATTCAAAACCTAAAAACTATTTTTTCAGATTTTTAAACTACCTTTTTCTATTTTTAAATGACTTTTTAAAATTAAAACTTAAAATAATCCTAGAAAATTAATTAATAAAGGGAAAAATAAACTTTTTAAACAGAAAAGTCCCTAAACCTAATACAAACAAAAGAAAAATGCTAACTGGTAAGAACCTTAAAGAAATAAGCTAGAATAAGCTTATCAATAAGCTGCTGATCAAATAAGCTACAAAACAAACAACCCTTAAGTATGATTTGAAATGGAACTCAAGCAGTCAAAGTCCCTAGGGCGTAACGGTATGTGTGTTGTGTTGTGAGGAGGATGGCGCAGGTTCGAGTCCTGGCCAGTCCTTTTTTGAAAAACTTTTTTTTTCTTTTTTAAAACTTTGAAAACACAAACAGTAACTTATCTTTACTCTAAAAACACACTTCAATCAACAAACAAACAAGAATCAAGCTCTAAAAATCCAAAAACGTGCCCAGATAAACTTTTTGATGAACACAAGGAAACAGATTTCTTCACTTGTGCAAATAATCAAGAGGTCTTGATTTTGGAGTTCTTGTGGATGTTTTATGGACAAATGGGCACCCCTACACTCAGTTGGAGTGTAGGGAGTCAATATAGCACAAAAACAAGCACACTCTTAACCAAAAATCACACAAAAATAAGCATACAAGTTACTGATTATGCATATATGTGTCTGACTGTATTTTGCTGATACACTTGGTACTCAAATGGATTTCAATAGCTACAATCTTGCACACAAGCTCACAAAACAGCATACAAACAACACACAATCCTTAAACAACCCAGTATCTAACAGATTATCACACTTGAATGCACAAATTTCATCAAAACAAGCAGAAAGATGAAATGACTGTTTTAAGGCAATGTTTTCAATTTTTAGCAAGCAATAGTGTTCAATATCCTACCAAACTGAATAACAAGAGCATATAACACTAACAACTACCGAGTGAGTATATTAAACTAATTTAAAGCGAAGATTCAACACATTAAACCGTACTTATCCCTTAATCCAAACACCCCTTTAAAAATCTGAAAATCAATATTACAAAGCAAATCAATCCAAAACTTAAGCAAAATGATTCCAACCAATCTAAACATGCATAATAACAAGTAAAAGACCTACTTAAGCTGATTAAACACATAAACAAGCAGTTTCACCAAAGTTCATGTAAAATCACATAAATCTTAAAAATCTTAGAAAACTGAAAAAGGGTCAAGTAAGCTACCTTGTTGGGCCTACATCCAGGCCCAACAGTGACTGAATAGTCACCTCCAAACAAGCCCGGGCTTGTGCTGAACTTTGTTGAGATTCTGATGAAGTTTTGCTTAACAAAAATGGATGAAAATGTTCCTTGTTTTGAACCTGCTAAAAGAGAAAAAGGGAGATTGTGTAAAAGCTTAAGAGCTTGCCCCTAGCTTATAGATTAAGCTAGAAGAGAGCCTTAGCTTATGGGTAAGATTATGATAAGCTAAAAAAAATGACCAAACAAATGGATTATTCAAGCTTGGGTACCCACTACACCAGAACAAGCCATGGTGTCTTGGACATACACAAGCTCAAACACCATCAAACTAACACCTTTCATCACCATTCTATCAGATTTGTATGGAAATTTAAGATTTAAGAAAACCTTGAAATGAAACAGAAACTTTGAAAATTTAAAAAAACTGAAAAGCTTTTAAAACAAGTGAATCAACAATAGAACTTAACCAAACTTCAGACAATAAAAGTAAAGATGGCTCTTTTCTTCTCATCAACAAGCTTTAACCATTTTTCATTTCATAAAAAACTGGACTTTTACAAAGTTGTGATCAAGGAGAAAAAACAAGAACAGCTAAACTAAAGTCCTATGAGGCCTTTATATAATAGGCTACAAATGATTCTAGAAAGAAAAAGAAGCTTAAACCCTAATGACTTGAACTTCCCAACTTGCCCTTGGACGATTTTTGAATTTTCAGTCAAAAGTATGCCATGTGAAGATCTTTGGACTATTGTGGGGGTGCCAGCAGTGAAAAGAGATCTTGGACGTCCACATTTTAGCTTAGGATGTAAGCAAGGGTGTGGGACGTTCATTTTCTGCACTTTGTTTGTTTGGGAGTGAATAGTGGGGCAGGGGAGGGTGGTACAAGCATGTGAGGATGAGGGTGACGTTTTTTGGGAGTGGGGATGGGATTAGGTTAGGTTAATCAGTGATCTGGAAAGTATTACCCAAAAACCCTTTGTTTTAATCAAAGTTCATCCTGGGGATTATTAGGGTTTAAGGGTTGATTAGGGTGAGTTTAATCTGGTTTGGGTTTAATGAGTTTTTAAATATGTGTTTGGAGGGAAATTTAAACCGGATTAGTTTAAATAAATAAACAAGTGGGTGGATTTTGACGTGGGGGAAAGGGTGATTTTGATTGGTTGTGTGGGAGTAGTGGGACACGTGGAGGAATGTGAGTGGGGGAATGGAGTTTGGTTGTCTGGCAGGAATGGCCCCCCTATTTTCACACTTTCTTCATGTTGTATAAAATGGCTATCAACGCCACTTTTACACATAACAACTTTGGGAAGTTGGCAGTTTTGGCACAAAATGTTTTATATCTTGTTTCAAGGACTAAAAGTGTAATTTTGGCAATCTTCAAGGGCTTTCAATGACATGTCTTCATACTTCAAGATGTTGACTTGTTTCTTGACTTCTTGGAGGACTAATATTGACAATTTAGTTTTGTTGAGGGACTAAATTTGCCAATTCTTCAAAGTTAAGGGTCCTTTTTGTAATGTTGACAAACTTTAGGGACCAAACTTGTAATTATGAAGATACAAGGGTATAAGTGTCAATTCTTCAAACTTGGAGGACCAATATTCATAATTCTTCAAATCTTCAAGGGTTTTCTTTGGAAAATTCTTCATTAGGGCTTGGTTCATTGTGCGGCTTCGTTTCCCGTGTTCGTTTTTGCATGATTCTTGAGATCTTTTGTCATTTTCCCAATATCCGTACCTAAAATACACAAGCAACAAACACAAGCATATATTTGGGTATTTTGATGATATTTAATTCATTTTAAGCCCTATTTGGACGATGAGACTATGTATAAAAGCAGTCTCATCACTCCCCCATACTAAACCGTTGCCGTGCCCTCACGCAATGCTAGAATAAAGTATCATAGCATCTCCAAAATTCATTTTTATTCACTTTATTGGAATGATAAACTAGCTATACTACTACTATTACTACTACTTGTGTTTTAGACATAATGTATGATTTTCATCGCAAAATGGGACGTTTAGGTTCATAGAATAAGAACACGTGAATGCTTCGTTAGAAATAATTTTATCGTCCTCGATTTTCACCTTAATTCCATGCCAAGCGTGCAACGAGATCATTGTCATTATAAGTTAATAATGCTAACACTACTCATATGCCCTAATCACGTACTTATCCTCCCATTATTCCTAAGCTGTATCTCTTATATTTTATTTTGTCTTGAATGTTTCACGAGGATACATCATTGACTTATGCGATAATAGAGATTTAGGTCTAAAAATAGAGTCCTAACGGTGTAACTAAGACCATTAAATCAATAACCCCTCCTAATAGACAACGATGTTAAAAAATTAAGTCAACAAGAAGGATCGATAAACACGGTTTTATAACGGTTTTGAACATGAGACTTATTACCAAGACTTTTATACGCCCCCTAACGGAAGGGCCTTATTATCTTTGGTTTACCTCCATCTTTTATTCAACTTCGCCATGAAGCTTTTATTATGACTTCGGTCTTGCCTTGCCTTTTATTATCCGCCTCATCGGTGGTTTTATTAGCCAAAGACGTATATCCTCACGCTAAAGCGAATTTTGGATCTTTAAAGCTTCGAAGATTAAGGCTTGATTCACTTTCAATTTTTGCATAGATTTTAGGCCTTGTGAGGCTTCAAATTGTTTGCTAGATTTAGGTGAGCACTTGAAATCTTATTATTGGGTGAAGCTTTCGATTATTCGGGTGCCAATACTTCAAAACCGTGACGCTGGCGATACCTTAATGTCTTCCCAATTTAATTACACGGAAGCTACTAGAAAAGACTAGAAACCCAACAATCCTAACTAAAACGCTAAGTCAATATTTATTAAGCAAAAAATATTTACATGCGAAGGGAGAATAAGCAAACAACGAGAACACATGAGTTTTTGAAAGAATACGAGTACTCTACGTTTAGCATAGTAACTTATAATTAACTCTATCATTTCTCGTCCTCATTTAAGAGACTTAGCCTAATGTGTAGTTAAGGAATCAAAGCTAAGTGCTCAACACGCACGGTCGAGTCAAAAATTACTCTTATTCTCGCCATCGGAAAACCTACATTCGTGTCTTCAAACACTTATAAAACATGAGAAAGTTTTTAAAATTTGGCCATTTTTAGCCTTATTTTGCAACAATACGATAACAAAAAGATAAACTTTGGAAAGCGTGAAGGTTTGGCAAGGCAAGTATCTATTCACCCCCCCATACTAAAGTTAAACATTGTCCTCAATGTTTCGAGTCTAGGGGTGCAAAACACCCCCATACTAGAGACGTAGTCGAATGCCTAATCTAGCATGGAAAGGGTGTAACCAATAAATTAATAGCCGTTTATGAAGTGTGCTAAAAACCTAAGGTTAGAACAATCAAGGATATATCATGGATATTGAGAAATGTCTCCAAAGCAAACGATCGAGTGCTCCCATAAAACGAACACGAGAGGCTCCAATCGTGAAGATCATGATCTAAAAACCACAATGCACAAACAACCACGGAACAAAGGTTGGAAGGGCACAAATCCCCACACGTAAGCTACATTAGAAAGCGATAATATGTACATGGGATAAGCATGGGACTCCCCCACGAGGCACCTCGTTTTTTATTACCGAGTCATGAGCTCGACTCTATCCCCTCAATACTAATTATCATTGGGGAAGGTGACTTGGTCGAGGTAGTTCAAGGATGGAACTTCCCCGCCAAAGTAGTGCTTCAACCTATGTCTATTCACCTTAAAGTTAGGACCATCATCTTGAGCTAGCTCGATGGTCCCATACGGAAACACTTGAGTCACGGTGAATGGACCGGACCAATGGGATTTCAATTTACCGGAAAAGATTTTCAATCTTGAATTAAAAAGCAAAACTTGATCCCCAATGTTAAAAACCCGGTTTTTAATTTTAGAATCATGCAACTTTTTAGTTTTCTCTTTATAAATTAATGAATTTTCACAAGCAATATCCCTCAATTCATCTAATTCTTTCAATTGCATTTTATGGTGTTTTCCCGCGGTCTCCATATCATCATTACAATGCTTTAGGGCCCAATAAGCCTTGTGTTCTAACTCGATAGGCAAATGACAATTCTTTCCATACACAAGCTTATAGGGAGTGCACCCAATGGGCGTCTTATGAGCGGTCCTAAAGGCCCATAAAGCATCGTCTAACTTATCCGACCAAGTTTGTCGGTTTTCTCCAACGGATCTCTCCAAGATCCTCTTCAACGCTCGGTTTGAAACCTCGACTTGCCCACTTGTTTGTGGGTGATAAGCCGTAGAAAGCCGATGTGTAACCCCATATTTCCTTAGAACCCTTTCAAATTGGTCGTTACAAAAATGGGTTCCACGATCGCTTATGATAGCACGAGGGGTTCCAAACCGAGAAAACAATTGCTTCAAAAACTTGACTACCACACGAGCATCATTGGTGGGCAAGGCCTTTGCCTCCACCCACTTAGAAAGGTAGTCAACCGCAACGAGAATGTACTTATTACCACGAGATGATGGGAACGGCCCCATAAAGTCTATGCCCCAAACGTCAAAGATCTCACATACTTGAATGATATTTTGTGGCATTTCATCTTTTTGTGAGGCTTTTCCTTGTCGTTGTCATGCATCACACGACTTCACAAGATCTTGTGCATCTCGGTAAATAGTAGGCCAAAAGAAGCCGGCATCAAACACCTTCTTAGCCGTGAGATTAGCACCGTGGTGACCACCCGTGGGTCCCTCATGGCAAGCTCTAAGGATGTTAGAAGCTTCGGTGCCAAATACACAACGTCGGATGATTTGATCCGCACAAGTTCGAAACAAGTAAGGGTCGTTCCAAAAGTAGAACTTGACGTCACGAAAGAATTTTCGTTTTTCTTGAGTCGTCATACCCTTAATGATGAAGTTACCCGCATGGTAATTTGCAAAATCCGCAAACCATGGGGTAGAAGAATCAAGCTTAGAATTCACTACACCAAGTGTCTCGAGCGGAAATGTTTCGGTGATTTCCTTTGGCTCGTAAACACTTTGGTGAGGATCTTCCAAACGAGAGAGATGATCGACCGCTAGATTCTCGGCTCCTTTTTTGTCAACGATTTTGTGATCAAATTCTTGAAGGAGGAGAATCCAACGAAGTAATCTAGGCTTAGCATCTTGCTTTGCCATGAGATACTTGATAGCCGAATGGTCCGTATACACTATGCATTTTGTCAAGACGAGATAAGGTCGAAATTTATCAAATGCATACACCACGGAGAGGAACTCCTTTTCCGTTGTAGTGTATTTTAATTGAGCCTCGGTCATCGTCTTGCTAGCATAGTGAATAGGCAAGAAGTGCTTATCATGACGTTGCCCCAAAACGGCCCCAATAGCGTAATCACTATCATCACACATGAGTTCGAAGGGGAGGTTCCAATTGGGAGCAACAAGAATGGGAGCTTCGGTAAGTTTCCTCTTAAGGATTTCAAAGGCTCGTACACAATCGTCGTCAAAGATAAAACGTGCCTCTTTTTCAAGAAGATGTGTAATAGGTCGAGAAATCTTTGAAAAGTACTTGATGAATCGACGATAAAAGCCCGCGTGGCCTAGGAAACTCCTAACTTCCTTGACGGTTTTGGGATGAGGTAATTTGGCGATGACGTCTACCTTAGCTTGATCTACCTCAATCCCCGCTTTCGAGACCTTGTTCCCTAAGACGATTCCACTCTTAACCATAAAATGACATTTTTCCCCATTGAGCACAAGGTTGGTTTCCTCACAACGTTTTAACATTCTCTCAAGGTTCGACAAACACGAAGTGAAAGAATCACCAAACACGGAGAAGTCATCCATGAAGACTTCCATCGTCTTCTCGATCATATCATGAAAAATAGCCATCATGCACCTTTGAAAGGTTCCCGGTGCATTGCAAAGTCCGAATGGCATTCTACGATAGGCAAACGTTCCATATGGACACGTAAACGTAGTTTTTTCTTGATCACGAGGATCGATGGGAATTTGGAAGTAACCGGAAAAACCATCTAAAAAGCAATAGAAATCGTTTCCCGCAAAACGCTCCAACATTTGGTCCATGAAGGGAAAGGGAAAATGGTCTTTTCGAGTGGCTTCATTCAACTTACGATAGTCAATGCACACTCTCCATCCGGTCACGAGTCTAGTGGGAATCAACTCATTGGCATCGTTTGGCACAACGGTCATCCCTCCTTTTTTAGGGACACAATGAATAGGACTCACCCAAGGGCTATCGGAAATAGGGTAAATCATTCCCGCGTCAAGGAGTTTAAGGACCTCCTTTTTGATGACGTCGTGAATTTTAGGGTTCACCCTCCTTTGACTTTGGATTGTGGGCTTGAAATCCTCCTCCATTAAGATTTTGTGGGTACAAAACTTGGGATCGATCCCCTTAATGTCGGATAACTTCCACGCAATCGCCCCTTTGTGATCCTTTAGAACATCGACAAGTGCGGTTTTTTCATCATTCGAAAGATCCTTCGCAATAATAACCGGCAACTTGTCGTCCTCCTCCAAATAGACATATTCGAGGTGAGGAGGTAAATCTTTCAACTCGAGGATAGGTGGTTCCTCAATTGAAGATTTGGGCTCGATACTCATAACCTCCTCGGGTGGAGGAAATGGGAAATCGTTAAGAAAATCCTTGATAATCGAGAAGTCCTCATCGTTGTTGAGGTCTTCGTCACAAGTATGTGGAACATTGCATTCTTCCAACGTAAAACCACCATCTTCAAAAGGAGTTAAGGTTGGTGTCGAACTATCAAGAATTGGATCCAACATAGTGGGATTGCCACTAGTTTCTTCATCACCAAAACCTAGAACTTCTTGTGAAAATTCCTCGCAAACCACGTCAATCATATCAACGAGGTTTATGGTTGCAACGGAATAAACATGAGAAATTTGAGAGTTTTGAGTTGCGTTTATAACAAGTTCCTCGTCGTTGAAACGTAAGGTGATCTTTCTAGCATGCACATCAATTAAAGCCATAGACGTATCTAAAAACGAACGACCTAAAATAAGAGGAACTTGAGGATCCGTGGGGATATCAACAACGATAAAGTCTACGGGATAGTAGAACTTCCCCACTTTCACAAAAACCTCTTCCGCCAAACCACATGCACGAATCGTAGAATGGTCGGCCAACTCAATAGACATTAGTGAAGGAGTAAGATTAGGAAGATTGAGCGACTTGAAGATTACAAGTGGCATCAAGTTAATGCTAGCACCAAGATCGGCCAAGGCATAGCATTCTTCCATATCTTGAATGGCACAAGGGATCAAAAATTTACCGGGATCACCGACTTTTTGAGGTATGCGATTAAGATAAACCGACGAACAACTAGATAATTGGTGCAATTTCTCCTTGTTGTTCAACATACTCTTAAAGTTAGCGGCAAATCGAGGCATCATGACCAAAGCATCGGCGAAACTCACATTAAGGTGCAACTCACGAAACATTTTCATAAAAAGCTCAAATTGGTAGTTATCGCGCTCTTGTCGTTTCTCCTTCCTAAGTCTCGATGGGTAAGGCAAGGGTGGTGTGGGTTGGGGCATCGGCATAGCCTTTGGAATCTCGGGTTCCAATGTTGGTAAAGGGTCGACCGTAGGTGTGGCATGAGCGGTACTTTGTGGGCTTGAAATATGCTCCTTTTCGACCACCACCTCGGGTTCTTCCTCAATTTCCTCCACCGTTGGAGTAATTGGTTGAGGAGTCGGTTCTTTAAGTGTCTTACCACTTCGTGTGGTAATCACTTTCATCTCTCCCTTCGGGTTAGAAACGGTGTTACTAGGTAGACCACTCGAAGTAGAGGCTTTGTTTCCCATGACGACTTCTAAAATGGCATTAAGCTTAGCATCTTGACTATTAAACTTCAAATCTTGACTAGCGGCTTTTTGGTCAATTCTTTGTTCAAGCCTAGCATGACTTTGTTCAATCTTGTTGTTTTGACCTCGAATTTGATTAGCAAAATCATTTTCAACTCATTTCTCATGTTAAGATTTTCCTTCACAAAATTTGCTAACTCCTTGGTGTTTTTAGCCGTGTCCCTAGCTTGACTAGCCAATTGCTCTTGAATGTTTTCCAAAATCTTATCATTTGCCGTGGCGTAATTCAAAAAGTCCATTGGAAGTTCTTTAGTGTAAACATTTTGAAGACCTTGACTCGTGTTATGAAAATTACGGTTTTGATTTTGATTTTGCAATTGACTACTAGTTCCTTGATTCCCATAGTTGTTATTACCCTTGAAATTGTTCCTTTGATTGCTTTGGTAACCAACTTGATTGTTTCGATAATTGTTAGCATTTTGATTTGGTGGAAAACCCGGTGGAGTCAATTGATTAGTGCGAGGAACTTGACCGTTTTGGTTATAAGTTCCCGCGGCCACGAAGGCACTCGAAGTGTTACCACCGTTGGTAATGCACTCGGAATAATCGTGAGCTCCACCACAATACATACAAGAAACCTCAACCGCTTTAATCGTAGCGGGAGTGGGTTGTTCACCAACTTTAAACTCAATTAACAATCCTTTCAACTTATCAAAAATCTTGTTCTCCAAATTAGCCTCGATTTGGCAAGCATCAATGGTATGTGACAATGAAGGCGAAGGTGTAGACGAAGTCTTATGAACACTCGACGTGCTACGAGGACTATAGACCTTAGACCTATTCTCAATGATTAACAATGCTTCCTCGACCGTCTTACACAAAAAATTACCACCCGCGGCGGCATTAAGATAATCACGCTCATGATCGTTCAAGCCATTGTAAAACGTGTCAATTTGATGCAAGTCGGAAAAACCATGATGAGGACATTCGTGCAACATTTCCTTAAACCTATTCCAAGCCGTTGAAAAACTCTCATTATACTCTTGCGAAAACTTTGAAATCTCGTTTTTCAAATGCGTAGTCTTAGAGGGCGGAAAAAATTGGTTCACGAATTTTGAAACGAGATCCTTCCACGTCAATATAGAATTGGGTGGCTCTTTCTCTAACCAAATTTTTGCGGGCCCCGCTAAGGAATACGGAAAAAGCATCATCTTAATCGAGTCGTTTGAGACGTCCTTAAACTTGCAAGTGGCGGTGAGACGATTAAATTGGCGAATGTGGTTATGAGGGTTGTCCTTTTCGTCACCTTGAAACTTGTTGTTTTGAATCATGGACAACAAACCCGTCTTAACCTCAAAATTCTCCGCAAGGATAGCGGGAATCACAATCGCTTCTCCATAACCCTCGGTGGGTGCTTAAAGCAACTCCATCATAGTTCGATTAGCCATGGGTGCTTCTTTCACTATAATGGGTTCGTCAATAGGAGACTCCTCACTCGTAGGAGTGATTGATTTGTTTCTTCGTTTACGAGCACGTCTTGCTTTGGAGCGAGTTTGCATAAACGTCACGTACAACGAGAAGGCGAGCAACGAAGATTCTTTTTGGTGTTTTTACTTTTTCAATTTTTTTGTGGTTTTTGATTGTTTTTACTTTTTTTGGATTTTTGGAATGTATTAGGTAGACACAAATCTACAAATCTCCTCCTTAATCAAATCTCTCGATTAAAGAAGCCTCAAGGAATGAAAACGATCACGTGAAGTGAACGCCTTCGATGACTTTAGAACGGTGGTTTAATCAAATGAAACCAAGAAAATATATATGATACTTAGTAATACTTTGGGCGGCAAAACCCTCGATTAGCTTTCAATCTCAAAATACGCACAAGCAAGCGGAGGAAACGAGGCGGCGCGAAGCACTTAAAAGCCTTTTTCCTTTAGGTCGTGAAATACAACCGCCTTATACCCACCTTATAGTTTGTATTTCTCAAAATCGAGCTTCACGAAAGTATTTATCTATTTTTGCCTTTTTCTTTGGTTTGAGATTCGAATACAATGATTGGGTAATGACCTCCCAAGTCAAGGTTGTGATTTCTCACGTATTTGGAGTACTTGTAAATTTATTGTTCTACGTATACAAAATAGTAATAGTATTCACAAAAAACGAAAAACCGATAATACGTATTAGTAGAGTGCTACTAATACAAATACTATTATGGCTATATATAAAAACAACAATTGTTCAACCAAAACACAACACGCCTCCCCGACAGCGGCGCCAAAATGATTGTTGTAAAATTACCCCTTTAGGAAAAGGATGGTAAATGTGGCAAGTATTAAGTGTCGGTTTAGGAAAACCAAACACAAATGACCAATTAAGTTCGTTCTCGAGGAGGCTAGTGTGTTGTGTTAAGAATTGATTAATGTTTGTGATTATATGATTGAGAAAGAAAGAAAGAAATGGGATTAGAAGAGAAAGACGGTTACGAAAACGGATTAAACTAAGACGAAAAAGGCGATCACGCAAAACCGTAAATAGTGCCAAAATTAAAATTTTAACCTAAAAATTCCTAAAAATTACTAAAAATCCCCAATGATATTCTAAGAGTTTACAAAAAATCTAAACTTGCTAAACCCTTTTAATTAATTAGATAATGACTTTTTAATGCTAATTAAAGCCCTAAAAATCACAATTAATTATAAAAAAGCTCTAAACAAGATCTTAAAGTTTTTAAACCTCAAAAATATCCTAATTAAGCTAAAAACTATTTTTAAAAATTTTAAAACCAAATTAAACTATTTTTAAACACTCAAAAACTATTAAAATCAATTAAAACTTAAATTAATTCTAGAAAATAATTGAAAAGTCCTAAAAATATTTGGAAAGTGACAAAACTCCTAATTAAGTGTCCTTAAACTAGGAAAAATGTAAAAACAAAAAAAAATCATCTTCAATTTTTAATAATAAAATAATATTAAAATATTAAAAAAAATTCAATGTTCATAAAAAAATTCTAAAAAATTACCAAAAATCTAGAATAATGTAACTAAGACAAAAATGCAATCAAAATTTTCTGAAACCTATTTAATAATTTTATAATGAATTTTAAATTTAGCTAAAAACCCTAAAATCCTATAAAATAAAAAATAAGCTAAATGGAAAACTTTTTTAGCTGTAAACCTCAAAAATATAATTCAAACCTAAAAACTGTTTTTTCAGATTTTTAAACTACCTTTTTCTATTTTTAAATGACTTTTTAAAATTAAAACTTAAAATAATCCTAGAAAATTAATTAATAAAGGGAAAAATAAACTTTTTAAACAGAAAAGTCCCTAAACCTAATACAAACAAAAGAAAAATGCTAACTGGTAAGGACCTTAAAGAAATAAGCTAGAATAAGCTTATTAATAAGCTGCTGATCAAATAAGCTACAAAACAAACAACCCTTAAGTATGATATGAAATGGAACTCTAGCAGTCAAAGTCCCTAGGGCGTAAGGGTATGTGTGTTGTGTTGTGAGGAGGATGGCGCAGGTTCGAGTCCTGGCTAGTCCTTTTTTGAAAAACTTTTTTTTTCTTTTTTAAAACTTTGAAAACACAAACAGTAACTTATCTTTACTCTAAAAGCACACTTCAATCAACAAACAAACAAGAATCAAGCTCTAAAAATCCAAAAACGTGCCCAGATAAACTTTTTGATGAACACAAGGAAACAAATTTCTTCACTTGTGCAAATAATCAAGAGGTCTTGATTTTGGAGTTCTTGTGGATGTTTGATGGACAAATGGGCACCCCTACACTCAGTTGGAGTGTAGGGAGTCAATATAGCACAAAAACAAGCACACTCTTAGCCAAAAATCACACAAAAATAAGCATACCAGTTACTGATTATGCATATATGTGTCTGAGTGTATTTTGCTGATACACTTGGTACTCAAATGGATTTCAATAGCTACAATCTTGCACACAAGCTCACACAACAACATACAAACAACACACAATCCTTAAACAACCCAGTATCTAACAAATTATCACACTTGAATGCACAAATTTCATCAAAACAAGCAGAAAGATGAAATGACTGTTTTAAGGCAATGTTTTCAATTTTTAGCAAGCAATAGTGTTCAATATCCTACCAAACTGAATAACAAGAGCATATAACACTAACAACTACCTAGTGAGTATATTAAACTAATTTAAAGCCAAGATTCAACACATTAAACCCTACTTATCCCTTAATCCAAACACCCCTTTAAAAATCTGAAAATCAATATTACAAAGCAAATCAATCCAAAACTTAAGCAAAATGATTCCAACCAATCTAAACATGCATAATAACAAGTAAAAGACCTACTCAAGCTGATTAAACACATAAACAAGCAGTTTCACCAAAATTCATTTAAAATCACATAAATCATAAAAATCTTAGAAAACTGAAAAAGGGTCAAGTAAGCTACCTTGTTGGGCATACATCAAGGCCCAACAGTGACTGAATAGTTACCTCCAAACAAGCCCGGGCTTGTGCTGAACTTTGTTGAGATTCTGATGAAGTTTTGCTTAACAAAAATGGATGAAAATGTTCCTTGTTTTGAACCTGCTAAGAGAGAAAAAGGGAGACTGTGTAAAAGCTTAAGAGCTTGCCCCTAGCTTATAGATTAAGCTAGAAGAGAGCCTTAGCTTATGGGTAAGATTATGATAAGCTAAAAAAATGACCAAACAAATGGATTATTCAAGCTTGGGTAGCCACTACACCAGAACAAGCTATGGTGTCTTGGACATACACAAGCTCAAACACCATCAAACTAACACCTTTCATCACCATTCTATCAAATTTGTATGGAAATTTAAGATTTAAGAAAACCTTGAAATGAAACAGAAACTTTGAAAATTTAAGAAAACTGAAAAGCTTTTAAAACAAGTGAATCAACAATAGAACTTAACCAAACTTCAGACAATAAAAGTAAAGATGGCTCTTTTCTTCTCATCAACAAGCTTTAACCATTTTTCATTTCATAAAAAACTAGACTTTTACAAAGTTGTGATCAAGGAGAAAAAACAAGAACAGCTAAACTAAAGTCCTATGAGGCCTTTATATAATAGGCTACAAATGATTCTAGAAAGAAAAAGAAGCTTAAACCCTAATGACTTGAACTTCCCAACTTGCCCTTGGACGATTTTTGAATTTTTAGTCAAAAGTATGCCATGTGAAGATCTTTGGACTATTGTGGGGGTGCCAGCAGTGAAAAGAGATCTTGGACGTCCACATTTTAGCTTAGGATGTAAGCAAGGGTGTGGGACGTTCATTTTCTGCACTTTGTTTGTTTGGGAGTGAATAGTGGGGCAGGGGAGGGTGGTACAAGCATGTGAGGATGAGGGTGACGTTTTTTGGGAGTGGGGATGGGATTAGGGTTAGGTTAATCAGTGATCTGGAAAGTATTACCCAAAAACCCTTTGTTTTAATCAAAGTTCATCCTGGGGATTATTAGGGTTTAAGGGTGGATTAGGGCGAGTTTAATCTGGTTTGGGTTTAATGAGTTTTTAAATATGTGTTTGGAGGGAAATTTAAACCGGATTAGTTTAAATAAATAAACAAGTGGGTGGATTCTGACGTGGGGGAAAGGGTGATTTTGATTGGTTGTGTGGGAGTAGTGGGACACGTGGAGGAATGTGAGTGGGGGAATGGAGTTTGGTTGTCTAGCAGGAATGGCCCCCCTATTTTCACACTTTCTTCATGTTGTATAAAATGGCTATCAACGCCACTTTTACACATAACAACTTTGGGAAGTTGCCAGTTTTGGCACAAAATGTTTTATATCTTGTTTCAAGGACTAAAAGTGTAATTTTGGCAATCTTCAAGGGCTTTCAATGACATGTCTTCATACTTCAAGATGTTGACTTGTTTGTTGACTTCTTGGAGGACCAATATTGACAATTTAGTTTTGTTGAGGGACTAAATTTGCCAATTCTTCAAAGTTAAGGGTCCTTTTTGTAATTTTGACAAACTTTAGGGACCAAACTTGTAATTATGAAGATACAAGGGTATAAAGTGTCAATTCTTCAAACTTGGAGGACCAATCTTCATAATTCTTCAAATCTTCAAGGGTTTTCTTTGGAAAATTCTTCATTAGGGCTTGGTTCATTTTGCGGCTTCGTTTCCCGTGTTCGTTTTTGCATGATTCTTGTGATCTTTTGTCATTTTCTCAATATCCGTACCTAAAATACACAAGCAACAAACACATGCATATATTTGGGTATTTTGATGATATTTAATGCATTTTAAGCCCTATTTGGACGATGAGACTATGTATAAAAGCAGTCTCATCAATATGGTCGAAGGTTTGTCCTTTTGGGGATCCTTCTTGTCATACTTCTTGTTGTCTTTTCCATCCTTCCAATCTTTAACCAAATGCTTGAGTTTACCTGACTTGATCAGTGACTCAATGTGCTTCTTGAGCTGGATACACTCCTCCGTGCCATGGCCCTTGTCATTATGGAACTCGCATAAACGATTTCCTTGACGACGGTCCGACGGAGTTGTCATTGGGGGAGGTCTCGGAAAATTTGCCCCCTCCGTCAGCAAGATCTCCCAATAGGACATCTTTAGGGGGGTAAACTTATCATCCAGCCGTCCTCCTTTGTTTTGGATCTTGTAGTCTGAGCCCCTACTACTGTTTTGATTGCTTTGACCGCCCGACTGTCTCCGGGACTGGTCGTTTGACCGGTAGCCGTTTCCTTTGGAAGGGTAAGCCGCGACAACCGCTGTTTCTCCCTCTATGAAATTTCTGACCCTTTCCATGAGATCATCATACTTCTCTGGACGCTTGTCATTGAGACGCCTGATTAACTCCCTATCTGTTATGGCGTGCATGTAGTTGGAGATTTTCAGGAGTTCCGGCATCGTCTTTGTGCGTGTGCACTCGTCGTTGAAGCGTTCAGTGAAGGCTTCTGTAGACTCCCCCGACCGTTGCTTGACGGTTGCCAATGAGACCGGATCCCTATTATACTTCTGCTGAGTATAAATATTCTTGAACGCGGTGCGTAGTTCCGTGAAGCTATCAATGCTTCGTGGAGGGAGTCCCTCAAACCAGTCACAAGCATTGCCGATCAAAGTTGAATTGAACATTTGGCACCATATAGGCATGGGCCATCGTTCAATTTTAGCCTGCGTATCGAATATTTTGAGGTGATCATCCGGATCACCGGTTTCATCATAGGTCTTGACATACGCCGGCATGCGACGCTTTGTGTCTTCGGAGTAGTTCCGTATACGGAGAGTAAAAGGATCTTCCCTGGGATCCGCCCATGGACGGGTGAGCCTAGGGTCTTCCCATGGGTCACACCATGGGCGGGAAAGATCCTCCGCTTCTGCCTCTCGATAATAGGGGCCACCATAATACTCATCATTGCTTGGTGGTGGTGGAGGGGTACGCCTAGGTCGGCGACATTTGGGCGGATGGTCATCCGAGTCCTCTCCTGATGGATCTGGAGACGGGGGTGGTGCCCCGTTTAACACCCCCAAATTTACACGCAGCGGAATCATCTTTGGGTGCTAAATAATGATACAACAACACATAATTTATAAAGAACGACTCGAAAAGAGACGTTTTAGATTTATCGTTCCTAAAAAATTTGTCAGAGTAGCGTAGTCCCAAGTAATCGTTACCAAAAGATAAGTTAAAACAACATATTGGTTTGTTTTAAAAATGGAACGATAAATAAATCAAAGAGTTTGAACAACAAAATCAGTGCACAACTTCATTCCCCGTGACTTCCAAGCTTCCACTTCTTGATTACCTGAAATACATGTGAGTAAAACAATCAGCAAAAATGCCGAGTGAATCTATAGGTTTATGAAATCAATTTGAACACAAGCAAAGATTATAAGTTTGTGGCATGCTTATAAGCATCAAATAATAATTTGCATCAACAATGATAATTGTATATAGCATAAATTGCAATAAGCTCATGGAACCGAGCCCTTAGACACTCCCATATCAGTCTAATAAGACGAGAGATTTATTAATTGTCGGTTACCTCCAGATTATTGGTACATTGCCGTATACCTGACTTCTCAATACAATATGCTCAAACAGTGTGGAGGTCGGGCCTAAGCTTCTATGACAAGTCCACAAAAACTGAACCGGGGCGGCTTCCCCCATAGATCTATTAATTGTACTAGCGGTTAACCCATCATAGGTTAATTAACGGTCCATAATTGAGGCTTTAACTAAGGCAATCACTTAATGCAATTTAAAGGCAACCACGGGTCCATTCATAGAGGGACAAAGCATACCATTAAAAATCTTGTGTTCTAAGTTTATAAAAACATGTATTCCCCCTCGCGGGTTTAAAATCATTTAATAACTAGTATAAAGCGAGGCTATAGACTCACCTTAGTACTTATATTAGTTGAAGACGATCGCCGACGATAGTAGATGCCCGAAAAACACGACAACCGCAACCTAGCAAATAAGGTGCGTACATTAATAATAGACCCGAGAAATAAATGATACTTAATAAAATCAAACTCAAGTATAAAATCACGACAACTCGAGAGAAAACGATGCAAGTGGTTCTATTATACTCTCCTATATATTCATTTTATTATTATATGCCTTTAATAAAAATCTGCTGGAACATACCGAATGTCCAAGCCGTTTTCCCATACTTAAACATATCAAATTTTTATGATACTAGTCAGAGAACTTACTTACTATATATAGAAAGTCCTCTCAAAAGCCCATTAAAAGATTTTACTTCTAAAGTTCCCTGCCCGACTCATTTTTGAATCACAAAATCCGGACAGTTTAGCGACCTTGACTTACGAAACCATTTTGATCATTCTAAACAACTCCATTTGTAAAACCGCCACTTGATTCTAAAAATAGACTCAAAATACTAAACTTGAAGCCTGAGAACAGCCCTTGAATCATTTTGAAACTCATTTTATAGTCTCCGAGATTCGATCCAAATATCGACAACAATTTTCGGATTGTGTCGACACTCGCCTCCCGGTACATGAAAATCAAACTAGTGTATCTTCCACCTCGTTTGGAGTTGGAAGGCCTACTTTATATGAAATCGAAGCTAACGAAATTCTCTACAACCCTCTCCAATTAGTTAAGTGGCTATCAAACAGTAAGACCCCCAAAAACGGCCTCAAACCTACTGCCCAAAATCACCTTTCAAAATCTCCCACAAAATCATATTTTTGATCAATTATAACAATTTTCCTCATCATCCTACACCCCTAATATCATCATGAACCATCCCTAACACTTGCATCATCATCAAAATCAAAAACCCAAAAATTAAAAATCAACTTTTTAATAAAAACATAGCATGAAAATCTTTTGATCATCACTACTAACACATGCATACAACAAATTTGGATCAAACATAACCAACTTTTCTTGAAAAATTTATATGGTTGCATGTATGAAAATTTTATACCATATTGTAGCCCTTTGAAAATGGAGGATGGGACTTGTTTTAGTTTCTCTTGGATCAAGCTAGAAAAATTTTGATCATGGTGTTTTTTGTGTTAATGGTGGATGGCTAAAACAAAGGGAGAAGAAGAAGTTGGTTGATGTTTTTGTTAAATGAATTTATTAAAAGAAAAGTGTTAGTGGAAGTGTTAGTTATAGTGTGGAGTTAGGGTAGTTTTTGCCAATTTGTGATAGTTTTGGTCCAAAATGTAAATATTAGTTAAAAAGCGGGAAATGACTAAAAGTAAATTTTACAAATATTTACGGGACTCGGGTTTCGTAAAAATACTTAAAAGTTTAAACGCACACAAAAAATAATAATATAACGACTCGATACGTAATTAAAACGATATCGTCGAAAATATTAAATATCGAAACGATTGATAATAAAATATAAAATTTTAGGCATCCGTCGGTATCGCGATCACTAGTAGTCCTCCTTACTCGTCAAAATATTAAAATGTAATATTTAATATCGGTTTCAACTTAAACCGTTAAACATAATAATATTTAACGTTATAAAATACTTCAAAATAATTGAAAGTAGAATTAAATTATGACCTTATTTTTACGGGTTTTACATCCTCACCACCTTAAGGGAGCGACGTCCCGACGCTCAACTCGCCTCATACACGAGTTGTTCACTACCCGGAAGGATGAGGGCATTCCTTATAAAGAAGTCTTCACGTTCCTACGTGAATCTCGATCCACGATCTCCACTGGTTCTTTTACAAAACGCAACTTGTTGTCAAGTTGTATCTCACCAAAAAGGAATAAATAAATCCTTATCCACAAGTCACCCGTCAAGCTCGACACATGAAAATTTTATGAATCACACGAAGCTCATTCGACGACACGAATAGATGACAGGATTTTTGGGTAAGTCCAGTTAAAAGGAAGGTTGCAAACTAAAGGATATCCATCGGCCGGATAGCCATGGACACACATCGAAAGAACTAACAAGAAAGACATTTTCGTCATCGAAGGGTGCTCACACGCGGGTCCTCACTCAAAAGATAATACAAAGACACCATCTCACTTTCGCCAACGCGCATTAAAGTCTCAATAAACATCGTCGTTGAAAGTCAAAAAGATATTACATAATATATGTTCTACATGATCGGACGTCATCGGATGATGCCGTCTCAAGTTCTCACAACTTAAGATCATTTGACTAGATCACACACCATATAAGTACATAAAAGAAAAGGTCGAACACAAACATCGAGTATAGATCTCCACCGTTAATCATCGAGAAAACCTTGAACGAACCCTTGATAATAACCACTTGATCACAAGAGTCTTTCCACTTGCGGTGTCGGCTTCAACATGCTCCTCGAGGTTGCAACGAATTTATTAACTCCATTCATTAAGAGATTCGGTCCTCAATCATTCCACTAGTACACGCGTAAATCCTTGTGACACTTATCATTTCTTCTTATACACTGCTTCCCAAGATTCATTTTAAACTCAGAATAAAATAGTGATCTTCAATACGAGGAACCGAAACGAGGTAAAAATAAATTCAATAAACGCATAAACGGGCAAGATGTGGTAAAATGATTTAAGGTTGACGATCGACGAGGGATCTCGAATCACGTAACCGTAAAACATAATAATTCCTAATACTAGAAAAATAAGAGCGAAGAATAAATTAAATATTAATATTAAAATAACGTTTGTCACAATTATCCGTCCCGAATTTGGTATTACCTTAAGACTCAATTGAGGTACTTTCTTGATAAAGATGATATATTAAAAATAGAAGTTAAATAGCTTAATAATTTATTTTGGTTGTCTTAAGAAACTTTGAAAGAATGACATGAATTTTATAAATTAAACTCATAATTTTAGTTACAATTAGAAGATATAATTTCCAAATTAAATCATTGTTAGGAATATAAATTAAACCGGTAATTTCATTACATTAAAAATAAAGTATGATAAGTCAATTAGTTCAAAAGGTAGAACATAATTTTATTTTTAACATTAGGTTTAGTTATACAAAATATAATGTATAAATTTAACCTTTTTCTTGTAATGGTTATTTCGATAACTGAAAATCATTGGAAAATGTATAAAAGTTCCATAAAAATTTTTATAATACTTTGTAGAAATACATAAAGGTGTTTATTATTTCAAAATAACATGGGATATATTCTGGTTTCGAAATGTGACAAGATAACAAGCGAATACAAATGAAAATAATAGTCAACAATTAATACGAAATCAATGGTACAAAAGAGAACGAAGCAAATGTCGTATGAATTCTTAAAGAGAATAATAAGATAAAGACGTTGATGGTAAGACGATAAGAAATGATAGATTAAACAAGTTGTCAATTTTGGTTAGTGCGGTTGATGGTTCACCAATATCAGCTTGTTAACTTCGTGGTGGTCGTTACACGATCGGAAATAAGATCCATACAAAAATTTTAATAAAATAAAATTCCTAATAATCACTTGTAATTAAAACAAATCAAATGAACGATGTTAGTGTTTAAAGAGAGAAGTCAAAGCACGGTTCACAAGAGTGGATTTCGAGACAAACGAGAGTGACGGACGTCATCCCGGATATACGGAAATCACTCTAGTGATAATTCATTATTCACGTGCGGAGACATTCCAAAGATCTATAAAATCGCATAAAGAACATTGGACAAAAAGGAAGGATAAAACATCGAGACTCTCAAGTCTTTTATCAACAGTCAGTAATTAAACGAACGGTCAAAAGAAATCAGTTATAAGACAAAATGAAGTAACAAGTGAAAAAGCGATCGTCGAGTAAAAACGTATTCGTAAGCGCGTAATTCGTTTAACAAAAGGTAAGAAAACATATGCGGATGCATAGAAATTGTGCTACTTGCATAAAATATAAAGTTTTCAAAACTTCTTTTCAATTTATTTCATTTTATTTATCTTTATCATAATTACAAGTAAAAAGTTGATTATTATCAAGATTTTGAAGTTGACTACTATTCAGCCTAGCATGGCTCCTTCTAGATTAGACATAGGTGATCAGGCCATGTATAATTTAGGGGTAGCAATGCAGTGCTCCATTTCGTCGAAAAGTATTACGTTTCTTATGTTTATATATAAACCATGCCATTTGTAAAATGGAATTTAAAAATAGTTTATAAATTTATAGGATACAAGTAATTTGTAAAACTTAATAAGCAACTTTTAATCTTACGAAAAGTATTAAGACCAAAGTAAAAACAATTGGTGAAAATAATCGTAAAAAAATATCAAATTTTGTTTATAATATGACATTATGACAACGTATAAAGTAGTCAAAGTTTTGCAAAAAGTAGCAAATAGTATAGTAGCTCATAAAACAATCAATGAAATGGTTACAAGTTGTTAACGTTTCAAAAGGTTATAAGGTTTAGACGAAAACGTCATGAGATACGCGATAAGAATGTTAACGAAGAACGTGAAGGCAAAACTTCAAAACTCAACTCAAATCAGTGGAAGATTAAAAGAAAATAAAAATAAAATAACATCGAATGACAATTGAGTCATATATATAAAAAGAATAAAACAATCCACATGTGTATTCTTTGTAAGATACTCGACACAACATGCTTTTAAGAAGTATGTTATTCGTTTTTAAATTACACCATTAATCCGGTAATTGCTAATCCTGTACTGTTTTTATTTTTAAACATTTTCACATGCAACTAGTATTCGTTAGTTGTAAAATAATATTTGTTAAAATTTTACGATCTCAAATGAAATCAAAACAGCTTAGAAACATTTAAAACTCATGTTCTTAATTTTCTATCAGATTTAACTTTTAAATATGAGCCGATTAATTGACCCGATAAACGATATTTTCAAGACTCGGAGTCTAAAGCATTTTGATGCAAAACGACGTTTCAGACGACTTTCTAGTTTTACCCGAGACCTGAAAACCAATGTAAAATGACCAAAATACCCCTGCAAGTTCTGTGCAGGTTTGACTATTTTATTTTAAAAACGCAGGTTTTACTTTTAAGTTGTGACTTGTTTATACTGCCCCTGCAGTTCCTCCATTAAATATATTTTTCGACACTTCCTAACGGCTCAAAATATATATATATATACACACATGTCTTGTGGATTTTACAACAACGAAAAATAAATCTCGTAATGAGCATCAAATAAAAATATAGCATAATAAATGACAAAAGATGCTTCAAGGTAACCAACACAAAATTTAGGAAGCAAAACGGTGAAACACGTTCGTAATTTAGATTTCAAAATGCAATGTAGGCAAATCTCCTTGGTGCCACGATTGTCAAAAACACAAAACATAGCAAGAAAAGAATGGAACATTAACATGCTACACTCCGGGAGCGAGAAGGTTAATGAAAAACAAATGATACAATTTTATATAAGTAAAATCGTATACCAATTCTAGCGCCATAATCTAGACGATGATTTATAAAATAACGATGACGTTACCGAGATATAAGTGAACAATACACTTCGGAGTCGATACATATAAATGTCAATAAATAGCGGTTAGTCTATTCCAAGGACACATTGAGCTACACAATGGTCTAGAAATTACGTTAAAATACGTCCAGGCACAAATAGCCGGAAGACGATTTGAATATCTATATAGATATCTCAAAGGGTTAAACAATGAAAGTAACGCGCGTAAATGAAGTTATGTAAGGTCATAATATAAAAATTTTGCAATAAAAGCAATTTAAATAGTTCAAAAATAAATACAGAAAGATCTTGAAAATTCATTGTATTTATTTAAGTTAATCATTAATAAATGATAAACTTTTATCGAAAAGTTTAACGACATAAATATATATCGATAAAGGATTATAGTATTTATTTAGAAATACTTAGCAATAAGGCATACATAATAATGTATACTAAAGTTGTAATCCCAGAAGTAGCTTGAACCTGAAGTCACGCGAAATCATGTGCACCGACTCTTTGAAAAATAAAACCGACAGTTATAGTTTAGGTTTTTAGAAAAAAGACCTAGTTCTCTATAACTCATGGCTCTGGTACCAATCTTTAACACCCCCAAATTTACACGCAGCGGAATCATCTTTGGGTGCTAAATAATGATACAACAACACATAATTTATAAAGAACGACTCGAAAAGAGACGTTTTAGATTTATCGTTCCTAAAAAATTTGTCAGAGTAGCGTAGTCCCAAGTAATCGTTACCAAAAGATAAGTTAAAACAACATATTGGTTTGTTTTAAAAATGGAACGATAAATAAATCAAAGAGTTTGAACAACAAAATCAGTGCACAACTTCATTCCCCGTGACTTCCAAGCTTCCACTTCTTGATTACCTGAAATACATGTGAGTAAAACAATCAGCAAAAATGCCGAGTGAATCTATAGGTTTATGAAATCAATTTGAACACAAGCAAAGATTATAAGTTTGTGGCATGCTTATAAGCATCAAATAATAATTTGCATCAACAATGATAATTGTATATAGCATAAATTGCAATAAGCTCATGGAACCGAGCCCTTAGACACTCCCATATCAGTCTAATAAGACGAGAGATTTATTAATTGTCGGTTACCTCCAGATTATTGGTACATTGCCGTATACCTGACTTCTCAATACAATATGCTCAAACAGTGTGGAGGTCGGGCCTAAGCTTCTATGACAAGTCCACAAAAACTGAACCGGGGCGGCTTCCCCCATAGATCTATTAATTGTACTAGCGGTTAACCCATCATAGGTTAATTAACGGTCCATAATTGAGGCTTTAACTAAGGCAATCACTTAATGCAATTTAAAGGCAACCACGGGTCCATTCATAGAGGGACAAAGCATACCATTAAAAATCTTGTGTTCTAAGTTTATAAAAACATGTATTCCCCCTCGCGGGTTTAAAATCATTTAATAACTAGTATAAAGCGAGGCTATAAACTCACCTTAGTACTTATATTAGTTGAAGACGATCGCCGACGATAGTAGATGCCCGAAAAACACGACAACCGCAACCTAGCAAATAAGGTGCGTACATTAATAATAGACCCGAGAAATAAATGATACTTAATAAAATCAAACTCAAGTATAAAATCACGACAACTCGAGAGAAAACGATGCAAGTGGTTCTATTATACTCTCCTATATATTCATTTTATTATTATATGCCTTTAATAAAAATCTGCCGGAACATACCGAATGTCCAAGCCGTTTTCCCATACTTAAACATATCAAATTTTTATGATACTAGTCAGAGAACTTACTTACTATATATAGAAAGTCCTCTCAAAAGCCCATTAAAAGATTTTACTTCTAAAGTTCCCTGCCCGACTCATTTTTGAATCACAAAATCCGGACAGTTTAGCGACCTTGACTTACGAAACCATTTTGACCATTCTAAGCAACTCCATTTGTAAAACCGCCACTTGATTCTAAAAATAGACTCAAAATACTAAACTTGAAGCCTGAGAACAGCCCTTGAATCATTTTGAAACTCATTTTATAGTCTCCGAGATTCGATCCAAATATCGACAACAATTTTCGGATTGTGTCGACACTCGCCTCCCGGTACATGAAAATCAAACTAGTGTATCTTCCACCTCGTTTGGAGTTGGAAGGCCTACTTTATATGAAATCGAAGCTAACGAAATTCTCTACAACCCTCTCCAATTAGTTAAGTGGCTATCAAACAGTAAGACCCCCAAAAACGGCCTCAAACCTACTGCCCAAAATCACCTTTCAAAATCTCCCACAAAATCATATTTTTGATCAATTATAACAATTTTCCTCATCATCCTACACCCCTAATATCATCATGAACCATCCCTAACACTTGCATCATCATCAAAATCAAAAACCCAAAAATTAAAAATCAACTTTTTAATAAAAACATAGCATGAAAATCTTTTGATCATCACTACTAACACATGCATACAACAAATTTGGATCAAACATAACCAACTTTTCCTGAAAAATTTATATGGTTGCATGTATGAAAATTTTATACCATATTGTAGCCCTTTGAAAATGGAGGATGGGACTTGTTTTAGTTTCTCTTGGATCAAGCTAGAAAAATTTTGATCATGGTGTTTTTTGTGTTAATGGTGGATGGCTAAAACAAAGGGAGAAGAAGAAGTTGGTTGATGTTTTTGTTAAATGAATTTATTAAAAGAAAAGTGTTAGTGGAAGTGTTAGTTATAGTGTGGAGTTAGGGTAGTTTTTGCCAATTTGTGATAGTTTTGGTCCAAAATGTAAATATTAGTTAAAAAGCGGGAAATGACTAAAAGTAAATTTTACAAATATTTACGGGACTCGGGTTTCGTAAAAATACTTAAAAGTTTAAACGCACACAAAAAATAATAATATAACGACTCGATACGTAATTAAAACGATATCGTCGAAAATATTAAATATCGAAACGATTGATAATAAAATATAAAATTTTAGGCATCCGTCGGTATCGCGATCACTAGTAGTCCTCCTTACTCGTCAAAATATTAAAATATAATATTTAATATCGGTTTCAACTTAAACCGTTAAACATAATAATATTTAACGTTATAAAATACTTCAAAATAATTGAAAGTAGAATTAAATTATGACCTTATTTTTACGGGTTTTACACCCCGTCTCTTGGGTGAGGACCATTCTTTTGAGAAGAGCCAGGAGCCTTCTTCCCAGTGTCCATCCTATCCCACACACTTGTGCGGCGAGCGGCTCTGGTCAGCTCTCGGTCTGGTCGCTCGGGTGAACCGTCGGACTTCTCTCCCCCTTCTCGAGACTGCGTTAGTTCCTGTATGAGGCGATCTCCTATGCGCTCGAACACATTCCTATGTTGAGGAGTTTCCTCGAAGAGGCTCTGCTCCTGCGGCCGGGTTTTCCTTTTCCTCTGATTTTGGGAAGAGGTGATTGGTCTGGTATTGCCAAAGTTGAGTCTAGATTGGAGGTTTCTCCCTAGATTCAACCTTGATGCAATTCCTGGGACGATCCTATCAAAGTTCTGCGTGAGAACTCGAGTGAGATCCTCGTCACTGAGTGGTTGGACTTCTACTTCCTCCTCAATCGATGGTCTGCGCGGCTCCTTGTTAGGGGGATTGGGCGCACTCCCTGGATCAGGGTTGTCCAGGGTTGAAGTAGGTGGGGGAGTTATGGAGATCGTGCTCGTCACCCCCATGGACTGAAAACCACCACGGTTACTTGGTCCGCCCACTGGGCGGCTAGGGGATTGATTGGGGATGAGCATCCCTTCCCCTTGGGACTTCTGATTTCCAGGATTTATGTTCCTGGGATTAGCTTGAGGATGCCCCTTCGTCATTGAGAGTTCAAGATGAGATTTTGCTCTAGCTTAGTGTAATGGGTCCCACGGATGGCGCCAACTTGTTGATGCAAAAGTTGGGTGATCCTTGCTAGACCCGAATTAGGCTTAATTCGGGTTGGCTGGGCTCCGGCTCCTGCACCAAGTGAACTATATGGTTGGGATCCTGCACACTAAACAACACGCGTTAGACTTACCGTGGGAATGTTTCCCACGATTAGACTCCGGCGTGAGAGTAAGTATCGGTTTAGGGTTTATGAGAATCGAGTGAGTTGAGAGTATAGAACGTAATACCTTTGTGGAACCCTTGGGGTTCCTTTTATAGGCAGTGAAACCCTAATGGGCTGTCACTGATGCTTCGGCCCTAAGGAAAGGATAAGCACCAGAGTTAGATTGATTGTTATCTTCTAATTATGGTGAGTGAATATCCTCTTCTTTAGGGTGAATCCTATTCATAGATAGAATATGATTCTGTCTAACCCTGTACCGGTCATGCCGAGCCGTGGGCCGCACACATGTGTGCGGTTACTGTTCATCCAAGCCCATAAGCTCAAATGACATTATTCCCACCCATCTGTGATGGGCCGGATACGGGTAGTACCCGTGGGGCCGGGTTCATGACCCGGCTGGGGACTATACGTCATCATGTTTCGAATAAAAAGAATCATGTAGCTAAACCTAAAGGCTCTGCGGTTGTGCAGCATTCTAAGCCTACTGTGAATTCTAATTTGAAATGTTGGAATTGCAATGAATGTATGTTTTCTAGTCGTCCTGATCATTTCCTTATTGACCATGTGAATGAGATGAACGCCGGAAAAAATGGATTAGAATGAAAACCGACTGGGAGAGTGTTAACCCAAGTTGGTTGGATGTGGCGCCCCACTGGTAGAACTTTAACTATAGTAGGAAATGCGTGCCCTTTAACTAGGATCACTCCCACTAAAGCGAAGAAAGCGTGCCCTTTAACTAGGACTACCAAGGCTACCAAAACACAAGCATGTCCTTTAACTAGGAACACCGACACTACTGTAGGAACCAAGTGCCCTTTACATAGGTATACTCCCACTACAGTGCCCGCTAATACTCCAAAACCTCAGAAAGTTGGAACTGTAAAACCTGTTATTGGTAGAACTTACATTAGAAAACGTCAGAAATCTAAGGATAACACAAATGTTAGCAATTCTGATAATATTATATATGTATCTGCTAACACTTCGGAACCAATAGTTTCCAATGCATTGTCTACTGTTGTTACTAAAAACAGGTGGTCCAAATTGTTCTCTGGTATTTGGACTCTCGTTGCTCCAAGCATATGACCGGAGATCGCTCTCAGCTCAGAAATTTCGTCAGCAAGTTTCTTGGTACGGTTCGATTTGGAAATTATCATATTGAAAAGATAATGGGTTACAGTGAATATCATACTGGGAATGTTATAATTTCAAGAGTGTATTATGTGGAAGGTCTCAGTCAAAACTTATTTTCTGTGGGATAATTTTGTGATGCAAACCTAGAAGTTGCTTTTCGAGAGCATGCCTGCTTCATTCGTAATTTAGAAGGTGTTGATTTATTGAAAGGTACCCGAGGGAATAATTTGTATACTTTGTCCCTACAAGACTTGATGGCCGCTTCTCCCGTATGTCTTCTCTCCAAAGCATCGAAGACTAAGTCATGGTTTTGGCATCGACGGTTATCTCATCTTAACTTTGACGCTATTAATCACTTGGCGAAAAACGAACTTTTTCGTGGTCTTCCTAAACTTACATTTCACAAGGACAATTTGTGTTCCGCGTGTACCATGGGGAAAAACACTAAGAAATCATACAAACCCAAGACTGAAGACACCAACCAAGAGAAACTTTATTTGTTGCATATGGATCTTTGTGGGCCAATGCGTGTTGAAAGTATTAGTGTTAAAAAGTACATCCTCTTCATTGTCGATGATTACTCTCGGTTTACATGGGCGAAATTTCTTACAACAAAAAATGAGGCACCTAAATTCATCATCGGATTTCTCAAGATGATTCAAGTCCGTCTCAACACTACTGTCCGACGCATTCGTAGAGATAATGGAACCGAATTTTTGAATCAAAACTTGCCTGATTATTATGAAGAAGTTGGCATATCTCATGAAACATCGGTTGCTCGCACTCCACAACAAAACGGTGTCGTTCAAAGGCGAAATCGCACACTTATGGAAGCTGCTCGAACGATGTTAATTTACGCAAAGGCTCCATTATTTTTATGGGTAGAAGCAGTATCAACAGCAGTTTTCACCCAAAACCGGTCACTAATTCGTAAACGCCATGGTAAAACACCTTATGAGCTTCTCCATGGAAAAGTACCAGATTTATCATATCTTCATGTATTTGGTTCTCTTTGCTATCCAAATAATGATGGTGACAATTTGGGAAAACTTCAACCCAAGGCTGATATTGGTATTTTCATTGGTTATGCACCCACAAAAAGGCATACCGAATCTACAATCATAATTCTCGTAAGATCCTCAAAACTATGAATGTTGATTTTGATGAGCTGGCGACAATGGCTTCTGAGCAAAGCAGCTCTGAACCCGCACTTCATGAAATGGGACCCAACAACATTAGCTCTGGTCTAGTCCCAAACAACCCTTCTTCATCATTATTTACACCACCTTCTAGGAATGAATGGGATACGTTGTTTAAACCGTTCTTTGATGAATTCTTTAATCCTCCAAGTACTGATGCTCCAGAACCTGAGGTAATAGCTCCGGTTACCGAAGTTGTAGCTCCAGCAACCGAAGCACAATCAGATACGTCTGCACCTATAATTGGTCAAGATATACCTTCAACAAGTAATTCTCAACCAACACCCGAATCAACTACCCATGTCATGCCTGTTGATGATGAAGAGGATGATGATGATCATGATTTGGAATTCGCTCAAATGCGTGAACTTCCACTCTTTGGTGTACCAATTCCCGACTCTAATCAAGTCGGGTCGTCCACCTCAGAGGAACCTCCTACTACGGTCTACTCCAGTCCCCGAATTCGTGAACATGACAGCAAGTGGACAAAGGATCATCCTATAGATTCTATTATTGGTGACCCTAATCGTCCGATACCCACACGAAGTCAGTTACAAGAAAGTGCAATATTTTGTCATTTTGATGCTTTTCTTAGTGAAGTTGAACCTAAGACGTGGCAACAAGCTTTTACCCAATCATGTTGGATAGAAGCTATGTAAGAAGAACTTAATAAATTTGTACGTCTTGAAGTATGGGAACTTGTCCCATGCCCGGATCAAGTGCAGTTACTTACTTTGAAATGGGTTTACAAGGTAAAACTCAACGAGTTAGGCGGAATATTGAAGAACAAATCTCGACTAGTAGCTCGTGGATACAAGCAATTATTGGGCATCGACTTTATGTAATCCTTTGCACCCATTGCTCGTTTGGAAGCTATTAGACTATTCCTCGCTTATGCAGCCCACATGAATATGATCGTCTATCAGATGGATGTGAAGACGGCATTTCTCAATGGTGAAATAAAGGAAGAGGTCTATGTTCAATAGCCGGATGGTTTTGTGAATTCTAAATATCCTAATCATGTGTACAAGCTTAAGAAGGCTCTCTATGGGTTGAAGCAAGCTCCACGCGCATGGTATGATCTATTGTCACAATTCCTCATTACGTAAGGCTTCGCTAAAAGCAAGGTGGATCCCACGTTGTTCATTCAGAAAACGAGGTAAAGATATGATTATGGTACAAATATATGTTGATGATATTATATTTGCTGCCTCGACCCAAACCTTATCCGATGAGTTTGGGACACTCATGTCTTCCAAGTTTAAGATGTCAATGATGGGCAAGGTATCATTTTTCTTAGGACTTCCGATATCTTAGAGTCCCAGAGGCATCTTTATCAATCAATCCAAGTATGCCCTTGAATCGCTTAAGAAATATAAGATGGAATCTTGCGACCCCATGGATACTCCAATGGTGGAACGAACTAAGCTAGATGCAGATCCACATGCGATTGCTGTTGATCTGACACTTTATCGTGGAATGATCGGTACCCTTCTGTATATCACAGCTAGTCGACCTGATCTTCAATTTGCTATATGTATTTGTGCTCGGTATCAAACTCGGCCTACTGAGTTACATTTAGCTACTGTTAAACGGATCTTTCGGTATCTTAAAGGAACAATTAATCGGGGATCTTTGGTATTTGAAGGACTCTTCAGTTTCACTCTTGGCATATGTAGATGCGGATCACGCGGGTTTTCAAGATACAAGGCATAGCACAAGTGGAACTTTGCAACTACTAGGAGATCGACTAATCAGTTGGGCATCGAAAAGGCAGAAAAGCACTGCAATTTCAAGTACGGAGACAGAATACATAGCTATGTCCGGTTGCTGTGCTCGAATTCTTTGGATGAGATCGCAATTAACCGACTATGGTCTAGGTTTTAACAAAATTCCGATGTACTGCGACAATAAAAGTACAATTGCCTTATGCTGCAACAATGTTCAATTCTCCCGGTCGAAGCATATTGACATTCGCTACCACTTTATCAAAGAGCATGTGGAAAATGGATTGATAGAGCTTTATTTTGTCCGATTTGAGTATCAACTGGCGGATATTTTCACGAAGGCTTTAGATCGCGCTCGAATGGAATTTTTGGCCGGCAAGCTAGGTTTGAGAACTTTCTCTCCCGAGACTCCAAAGGAATTGGCAGATGAAGCGACAGAATAGTGATGGTAAATTATTCTCCGTATCCTTGGTGATAATCAGTATATATTGTTAATAATTTTATCCACAAAAGCAAAATACAAAAATATAAAACCATATAAAAGCCCTAAAAAATTTAAAAATTCAGAGAAATCCAAAAATATTTTTACTTTATTTTTCAAAGGCATGTCTTTTGGTACGATAATATTTACGGCCTTAGAAATGTTGATTAATATTGACACGGCGCCATAAATAGAGTTCGTACAAAAGTTATAAATATTTCATAAAACATGCCAACATGGCTTGTAGTTATTTCAGACTACAACCCGTTTTTCATATTAAAGTCAAGTATTTCTTTTGAAAGCTTTGGCTAACAACGGGAATTAATTTTCTCGGGCATGGTTTACTTTATAACCATGTAAGGGATTGTGTTTACGTTATAACACAATCTAACACGAATATATGTACGCATCAGTGCATTTATTTGTTAAAACAAGAGAAATCTTGTTTTTATGAAGTTATCATCTCTACAACCATAGCAATCTACATACTCGACGATGCGACTACTCAAACGACGACTACAACTCTTTCAATAGAACACGGGTCAACAATTGAGGGGGAGCCATTGTTTAGCATTCAGAATCTTCGATGCCGAAAGTGCCAAGTTCACAAATTGTTGTCAAGACAACAATACCAATCGTACATGTGGTGTCAAGAGATGACTTCAGACATGACGAGGCGACCAACATTTACCGACAAGAACCATTTGATCTTATCATATGATGTTCTCCTCAATCAGGTCCAACCTTGTCAATTTATTCTAATATGGTGAATATGTGATCATTTTACTCTTCGGTTTCATATCTCAACATTTGATATCATGAGGATAAGACAGACTTGCATTTTTCTTCCCAAAACATTTGCTAAAACATCATTAAATCAATTGATATCAAAAATATCGATTGGGTTAATATTTTTTATATGGGGGAGAAAATGTGATTTAATATGGGGAATGATTAATAAAAAATGGTTTGACTTAACGTGATAGCTCATCCCGACATGTGCGAAATGTTTTCAAATATCATGGCATATGTTAAGGGGAGCAAAATGGATTTGCTATACCAAAATGGATTTCATGGTGACATATACTTACCCTAAACCCATTCATTTCACGACGATGAAGATTGTGGTGACATAAGGATGGTAGGATAGGTTAAGTCCAACGATTCTTCCAAAACTGGAGGAATCTTCCCAAGGACATTCCATAGCTAGAAATAGTAGTCCTTAGGAAAGATGGGGAAACATTGTGAACGTAGCTAAATGCTGACCAAGTACTCAGGTTTGAACTGCAACAATCACAACAAGGTGCTAGTTATGACGTATTGGTAAGCATTGAAGGGGTTGATGAATGAAAAAGAATTGTAAAGATAAAGGGTCTAAAGAAAGAAGCCCTCCTTACAACCTTAGGTAGAAAACGGGTCAACTCATTAGCTATTGAGATCATTTTTGGTGATGCTCGATATTGAAGATAGACATCATGGACCTAATGATGCAATGCACAACCCATCCCAGCTAACTCAGATATCTCTTACAAGGTATTTGTTTTAATCACACGGAGACAACGCATTATCTATCGATTTATTCACTCCGAATATATTGGTATTGAAATGGTGGCACTCCTCTCCAGCCTCCGATCACTAAAATCCAAAATGCACGATTTAGATCAAATATCTTGTTAGGACACACTTCCATATTACCTTGCTTCTTCACACACTATGAAAAGTAAGAAAAGATATTAAGAGTCCTACGCAAAATATTCACGATCTTACCTGAACATCCGAGTAATACGCAAGTATTTACAATGAAGATGAAAATCCTTCTTGAGAGAATATCAAAAAGCTCATGGTAGGTGACTTGTGAGATTCTTTATGAATCAAACTTGTGATAACTGGAAAGCAATAGTTGTTTAATTCTTAATTGAATTTAAACACGTTCCAGGCCTCTACGCAATATCTCATTGATCTTGCCAGAACACTCAGAGTGATACCTTAGTGTTCACAGTGATGAGTGGAAATCCTTCTAGTGTTAACCTCAAACAGCACTTGGTAGGTAACTTGCTAGATTCAATAAGAATCAAGCTCGTGACAACTGGAAAGCAACGATGGTGTGATTCCTTATTGAATCAAACTTGTTCCAGGAATCGGAATTGACGTCTTCAATCATGCGGATAATTTTATCCAAATGATCCACTCTTTACGTTCGCAGTCAACTTTGGACGGTCGAGTAAAGAGAACGGGTTTACCTGCGAAATCTTGTCAAGGAGATTTTTAATTAAATCTACCTGCCACAAGTACGATATTTTATATCGTCCAACGGTCGTCACCGACCATAGGTAAAATGCTACTGAATTAGAATGAAATGTTCAAAGCCATTTCGTTCGTGTCTACTTATGTTGCGGCATTTGAAGACGGTGGCATTTCGGAGTCCGAGATGAAGTCGTCCCCACATGCTTATATTTTCTACCTCAACAAATTTAAGAAAGCCTAAAAGTCAAGTCTTTCGTTGTATTAAATCTGAAGCTTTCAAGAATTACAAAGGTATAAGTATGTGGGACATGAAGTCACGAAGAGGCGAAGATCACATGTGATGGATGCACAAGGTCAAGGCAAGAGATTAATGTTCAAGATTGATATCAAAGATCGCATCAATATGTTCACCAGAAAAGAAAAAGAAAAGAAAGACGAAGACTACGAGCTCAATACAAACATAGTATGTTAGGTTTATTTTATTATTGTAACTCAGGTAACACCCTTGTTTGGAGTGACCTCCCTTAGGGGGATATTGTTGGAAATACGTTTTACGTATTAGAAAGGATCGACCACTCCAACAATAGATTAAGTAGTAGATCGTAGTTTAGTTAACTTAATATTAAACAAACAAGGCCAAGCCAAGCCCAAGCCCATCTCATGGGCTTGGGTATATAAACCCTCTCCTTAGTTGGAGAGGGTGGTGGTTAAATATTTCACATATTAAAGTGTGTAAAACACAACTTTCTCTCTCTAAGTGTGTGTGTGTTTTCACCATCTATCTATCTCTTTCTCTCTCTCTCTAGATTAATCATAGATTTACAATATACTACAGAAGATAAATCTTCTTACACCTGAGTGGATTCGTCAAGACATTCAAAGTCTATGAACTCAAGCTTATGCTTTTGGAAAACCATTTCTTCATTAATTTGGAATTTTGTGATTTTTCAAAAAGCGTTGAACACAATTTTTTCAAGAATTTTTCAATGATTATTCAAAATCTTTCAAAAATTGTGTGTTCAACAACTCCTATCCTCAAAAGTTTAATGTGGATTATATCCTCGTAATGACAATTCAATTGGATCAATTTTTTAGGGGGATATTTCCCAATTCATGCTAAGTTTGAAATATTTTTCTCCCTAAAGTTTTCAAGACTATTCTCACAATATATTTTAATCAAATTTGGTATCTCTAATATTAAACGATTTTATAAATTACAGATAGGGGGAGGAAATGTGATTAAAATGTGATCTAAAGACTCAAGCACTTATGGTTATGATCAAATACCCACAACATCTTTAATCCACGACGTTATTGGTGTCAAAAGGGTAGGTTTAAGTCCTATGATCCAACCAGAACCGGAGGGATCTTCCCAAGGACAATCCAATAGATTATTAGAAGTCCTTAGGAAAGATGGGGTAGAATGTGAACGTAGCTGAATGCTGACTAAGTACTGATGCTAGCACTAGAACAATCACAACAAGGTGCTAGTAATGATGTCATGGTAATCATTGAAGGGGTTGAAGAATGAAAAAGAAATGTAAGGATAAAGGGTATAAAGAAATTAGCCCTCCATACAACTTAGGCAGAAACCGGGTCAACACATCAAGAAGAAAACACATCATGGACCCAGTGGTGTAATGCACAACCCCTCCCTAGCTGACTCAGGCTTCTCTCAAAAGAAGTTTGTTCTATTGTCATGGAGATTGATAATGAGCTAAATATACATATTCAATCTATCGTAATAATGCCACTTTGTAGTATAAATAAGAGCTTCCGATACTTAATATGTTGTGTTTTATATGCAGATATAAAGTTTTAATGAGCAAAGTGAAGACATACAAAGAAGGGTCCTCAATATGCAAATAAGTCAAAGTTGTTGATAGAAGATTCTGGAACGCCCAGAAGTGCGCCGCACAATCTCAAATGTGCGGCGCACATTCTCGTCTCCAAAGTGCGGCGCACTTTCGGAGAAGTGCGGCGCACATTTGACCCCAGACAGCACTATAAATAGAGGCCACTTCTACTCATTTTACACACACCTCTCTCTCTCTCTCAATACTCCATAGCTCGAGTATTTTAGCTTTCTTAGTTAAATTTCAGTATTATCCACTTTTGGGAAATACTTGTAACGAGAGTATTCCACTCTTAGATTCTTGGAGGAACGATAAAATCGTGACACTTGTGTTCTCGTTCATTCAATCCAATCTAAGTATGATGTTCTCTTACTCTTTTCCAATTGTTACTTTGATTACTATGTTAGGCTGCTATTTGTGACTATATGGGTATGTGACTATAATTAGTGATGATGCTATGATATGATCCTTTATAAATGATTTCAAGCTAATGTTGTAGAACCATTTTACCACCTAGTTCTATAAACCATATTTTATCTAAGTTGATTTGTTACGATAGTTTGGCATTGAGAAACGCAAATTGTTATAATAAGTTTTTAAGAACTTGTCTATGGTCATGAAACTTTGGTTGGAGAGATCCACTTAGGAACTTGATAAAATATTGAACTCGTTGGCAACTTGTTTTGAGCTTAGTCGCTTAATTAAATGTAAGTCTTGAATCAAAACCAAGTAAACTATGCAAACTCCGTTTTGACAAAAAAGGATTATCACTCTTTACCTACATAAACATATCTCGATCATTATTATCATCATCACGAACTTATACGAACTATCTCATATTAGTCATACTTGTTACTATTGATATCATTTCAACTATTTTTTTCTTCAATTATTATCTTGATTACCAAAACGAAATTAAGTCTCAGCGAACGATCCTGGCTTATCACAACAAAGCTATATTACGAACGAAAGGGTATACTTGCCCGTACTTGTCGTCTAGTCCCTTGTTTTGTCTAAACCTCGTAATATAAATTTAAGACTTGCAAACGAACATCAAGTTTTTGGCGCCGCTGCCGGGGACTTACAATCATGTTTTGTAACCAAATTAGTATAATCCTTGAAGAATTGAACCATTTTCAACCAAATTTTTTTCTGTAGTACAGAAAGTACGCCGCACAAACCAAAAAGTGCGCCGCACTTCCTGTAGCGAACCCAAGTGCATCACACATTCTTAAAAGTGTGCCGCACATTTCCTACTGAAAACACCAAAACTTTATTGGATGCACACCCGTTCATCCGGAACACCACCAACATCACCATTACCAGAACCTGAACGTACCCTTAACCGAAGGCTACGTAGACTTCATCGCCGTGTAACTTTAACTAGGAGACACGAGCAAACTCAACCTCGCATAATCAACCAACCTTTCAACAATCTTTCTCAAATCCTATTTCTCACCAAACGCATCAACCGTTATGATGCAATGTCGGACACCGATGATGAACCAATGTGGTCAGCCAATAGAGTTGTAGCACCAACTCCTGGCTCCGCAATCGTTTTACCTAAAAATGCAAACGATTTTGCAATCAAAGGGAACCACTTAACACTTGTCAAAAATAACCAATTTGACGGTTGAATCAAAACCGATCCTCACAAACACATCCAAGAATTCAACGGAATTTGTAAAATGTTTAACTATGGAGAAGGATAAGCCGAACTCGTCCAACTCATGATGTTTTCATCATCCCTTACTGGAGAAGCCAAGTCATGGCTCGACGAACTTAACGAAGGAACCATTCGAACATGGGAAGGTCTTAGAACGGATTTCATTAGTCGATTCTTTCCTCCTGCCCTATTTGAAAAACTCCTCGAGAAATCTGAAGCTTTTCTCAACAAGATCGAGAAACTCTCACTGACGCATGGTTAAGAATGAAAGAACTACTTAGAAACTACCATGGTCATGGACTCAAAAAAGAAGGAATAATCAAGATTTCTATCATGGTCTTGACGATGCTACCTAAGATGCATTGAATGCCGCCGCGAGCGAAATTTTTCTTTAGAAAACTCCTAACCAAGCTTACCAATTATTGGATGACAAAGTCCTACTTAAGCTTGATTGGTCAACAAATCACAGAAACAAAAACCCACGGAAAACCATAGCTTTGCCGAAGAAAGCAACAACCCCACCGATACCGAAAAAATAATGACTCGAATGGATGCCATGTCTATTAAAATTGATACTCAATATAAAGAGATGAAAAACAAGAAACGTGAAACCTGCAAACACTGGGAGCAAACCATCCTTCTAGTGAATGTGATGACGATGACACACCCATGACAAAGGAAGAAGAAGCCAACTTCATGAATACCTTTCGTCGAACTCGATTATATAACGATTATCGTAATCGCGACCGAGATAATTGGAGAGCAAATGATAAACAAAGTTACAATCGAGACGAAAAGAAACCCAATCAAACCGAACACAAAACCAACCTTGAAACCAAGCTCGACAACTTTATTGAATCTCAAAGTAAAACCAACATTTTTGTTCGAGAAACATTCACTGACTTCAAAACAAAGTTCGAAACTACGACCAAAAACCACCAAGCTTCCATCCAAAACCTTAAAGCTAAATTTGATCATTTGGCCGATAAACAATCGAATCGCGCTTCTGGTTCTTTACCAAGCAACACCAACCCAAACCCCAAAAACAATAGCAAATATCAACCCCCACAAGCTCGTAACAAGAATGTGAATTCCGTATTCACGCGGAGTGGTTTATCTTACGTTTCACCTACCAAACCTACTCAAGATACACCAATCGAAATTCCGCTCTATAGTGATAATGAGGATGAAGCTCAACCAACCCATACCAAACCAACTGAAAGCCCAACACCCAAACCATATAAACCAAAAGTACCATACCCACAACGCTTACTCAAGCAAAACATGAAAGATAAGTATGGTAAATTCCTCGACTTAATACAAGAAGTTCGAATTAACATGCCTTTAGTCGATGTTCTGGCTGGAATGCCAAATTATGGCAAATTTATCAAAGAACTTATCAAGAGCAAGCATAAGTTTGAAGGAGTTTCTTCAACTTTTCTAAATGATGAATGTTCTGCCATTGTCCAAAACAAAGTACCACCAAAACTGGGAGATTCTGAAAGTTTCCTAATCCCATGTACTTTCCATCACTCATACTCTTGTAACGTCTTGGCCGATCTTGGCGCAAGTATCAACCTCATTCCATACTCTTTGTTGCTAAACTCTCTAAAGATGTTTTAAAACCAATAAAAATGAGCATCCGCCTCGTGGACCGTTCTTTCCAATACCCAATGGGGATAGCCGAAAACATGCTCATGGAAGTCGGAAAATTTGTTTTTCCTGTTGACTTTGTAATCTTAGAAATGGAAGAAGACAAAAAGGTATCACTTATCCATGGTAGACCTTTCTTACACACAGCCAACGCTATAATTAGGGTAAAGCAAAAACAACTCAACCTTGGAGTTGGAGAAGATAGAATTTCTTTTTCTATCGACGAGGCAATGAAACACTCGTACTCTAATGACGATACTTGTTTTAGTATCAATGTCATTGAATAAATCGTTGAAGCCTATTTCGACGCTCTTCTTGATGAAAGGAGCGAAATTTTGTATTCTATCGAAGGAACCATCCTCGAAGAAGAACTTTTTGTTGAATTTGATGCCTTTATAGCCGACCATACTGATGAACCAATCGAAACAATCGAATAAGAAATTGAAACACCATTTGAAACCATTACTTTCGAAACCGATTTCAAACTTAAGAAATATGTTGAAGAACCTCCTACAGATTTAGAACTTAAACCTCTTCCTAAACATCTAGAATATGCGTTTCTTAACGAAGAAAAATTACTCCCTATAATTATTTCATCCCAACTTTCGGAAGAACACAAAGACGATTTAATTGACGTTCTCAAGAAGCATAAACAAGCTTTTTCTTGGAAAACTTCTGACATTCCTGGCATATATCCATCGTTCTACAAACACAAAATCCAACTTTTGGATAACAAGAAACCGATTGTTGAAAAACAACGAAGATTAAATCATAACATGAAAGACGTTGTTAAAAAGAAATCCTTAAACTCTTAGACTCTGGGATAATCTACCCAATCACCGATAGCCCATGGGTTAGTCCTATTCACTGTGAACCTAAAAATGGAGGTATCACTGTAGTGACTAACGAAAACAGCGAATTATTACCAACACGAACCATCACCGGATGGAGAGTTTGTATTGATTAACGAAAACTAATGACACAATCGCAAAAGATCATTTTCCTTTACCCTTTATGGACAAAATGTTAGAAAGACTCGCAGGAAATGAATACTTTTGTTCCTCGATGGTTTTTCTGGATACTTTTAAATCCCAATCGACCCTATAGATCAAGAGAAAACCACGTTTACTTGTCCATTTGGAACTTACGCTTATAGGCGCATGCCTTTTGGTCTATGCAATGCACCTGCTACTTTTCAGAGGTGTATGATTGCAATCTTTCACGATATGATTGAAGAATCAGTCGAAGTCTTCATGGATGATTTATCCTCCTTTGGAAATTCTTTTGACACATGTCTAAACAATCTCGATAAAATGTTAGCACGATGTAAAGAAGCAAATCTTGTGCTTAACTGGGAAAAATGTCACTTTATGGTTAAAGAAGGAATTGTGCTTGGACACAAAGTGTCTGGAGCCAGCCTTGAAGTTGACAAAGCAAAAATAGACGTAATCTCAAAACTCCCACCACCTACTAATGTTAAAGGCGTTAGTAGTTTTTTAGGACATGTCGGTTTTTACCGACATGCCGGTTTTTACCGACGATTTATCAAAGACTTTGCGAAGATCGCAAGACCTTTAACTCAGCTTCTAGAGAAAGAAAGAACGTTCGATTTTGACGACGAATGTCTTTCAGCATTCGAAACACTCAAAGCAAAATTTACATGCACACCCATTATTAAAAGCCGTGATTGGAACCTACCATTTGTGCTTATGTGCGATGCAAGTGAACATGCCCTTGGAGCCGTCCTTGGACAAAAAGATGGTAAACAATTTCATCCCATCTATTTTGCAAGTAGAACTCTTAAAGCAGGCCAACAAAATTACACAATTACGGAAAATGAACTCATGGTTGTAGTTTGCGCATTTGACAAATTTCGATCATACCTCGTATTGTCAAAAATGATAGTTTACACCGATCACTCAACTTTAAAATACTTGTTCAAAAAGCAAGACGCCAAACCTCGTCTAATACGATGGATATTGCTTTTACAAGAATTTGATTTGGAATTTAAAGATAAAAAAGGAGCTAAAAATGTTGTTGCCGATCATTTGTCTCGCATAGTAAATGATGATTCTAGCGATGATGAAATCGATGATTTTCCCCATGAGCATATAATGCAAGTAAGTACTAACGATACACCATGGTTCGCAGACTTTGCAAACTATTTGGCTGTAGGTATTTTACGAAAGGGAATGATGCACTAACAAAAGAAAAGATTTTTCTCTGAACATAAAAAATACTTTTGGGACGATCCTTACTTATTTAGAATCTGTTCCGACGGAATAATCCGACGTTGTATTTTCGGATTCGAATCTCGAAAAATTCTCGATGAATGTCACTACGGACCGACCGGAGGACATTATGCAGCGAACACCACCACTAAAAAGTGTTCGACGCTGGCTTTTATTGGCCAACGATTATTCGTGAAGCTCATACCTTAGTACGACTATGTGAAGCATGTCAAAGGATTGGAAATATTTCTGAAAGAGACGAAATGCCTCTAAATAACATCCAAGTCTACAAAATATTTAACGTGTGGGGTATCGACTTCATGGGACCATTTCCTAAATCTTACAAATGTGAACACATTTTAGTCGTCGTCGACTATGTATCAAAATGGGCTGAAGCTCAAGCTTTGCAAACAAACGATGCAAGGGTTGTTATCGAATTCTTAAAGAAATTATTCTGTCGTTTTGGAATTCCAAAAGCATTAATAAGCAACAGAGGAACTCATTTCTGTAACAAACTCATGGAAAAAATTATGAAAAGATATGGAGTAAATCACCAATTTTCCACATCTTACCACCCTCAAACGAATGGTCAAGTTGAAAACACTAATAGAGCTCTTAAACGTATACTTTAAAAGACCGTTCAAAACAACCCTACTTGTTGGTCTAAAAAACTAGAAGATGCTCTATGGGACTTTCGAACCGCATTCAAAACACCAACTGGAACCACACCGTACAAATTCTTGTATGGAAAAACATGCCATCTGCCAATAGAAATTGAACACCGTGCATATTGGGCACTTAAGAACTGCAACCCCGATCTTATTGCAGCCGGTGAAAAACGTATCTTCCAACTTCATGAGTTAGATGAATTTCGACATCAAGCTTATGAAAGTTCACGATTATATAAAGAACGAACCGAAGTTTGGCATGATCGCAAATTGCGACAAAGAAAAGAATTCAAAAAACCAGAAAAAGTACTTCTCTTTATCTCGAAATATAAACTCAAGCAACCTAAGTTTACTTCGAGATGGACTGGACCCTATACAGTGAAACACCAATATCCATCTGGATATGTCGAATTATACGGTAGAGACAATAGCACCTTTATAGTCAATGGACACAGACTTAAGCTCTACCATGAAGAAGAATACTGTAATGAAATCGAGGAAGAAGAAATTTCGTTCTTCTTAAAATAGATCCGAGTAGCCGAGTCTGGCTGAAGACTCTAAACTTAGCGCTATTCGGAAGGCAATCCGTATTTTATCCCGCACTTTTACCTTAAGTATGGATGAGGACCTGTAAATAAATAAAACCGTCCTTGTATATATTGCATGTGTTTTGTTTTTGTTTTATAGCATGCAGGGAAATAGCAAACTGGAGCACTAAGCTGGATTCATCTCTCGAAGTCCCACAATTTTCTACTAAGCCCCCGGAAGTTCTCGTTTCCCTTTGCATTTTTCCTACTTTTAATGTTTTTATCAGTTATCACCTCGAGGACGATGTTCAACTTAAGTGTGGAGGAGGTGACAAATAGAATAAATTAATAATAAAATAAAATAAATTTCTCCACATGAAAATCTTTTTGAAATAAAAATATAAATGTTTTGTAAATAAATAAGTTTTTAGCAAAGCAAAAATCTCATTGATTGACATTATAATTAAGCACAACCATCACCCAAATATGTGAGAAAAACTTAGCCTTATGTTTCTCTGTTTTGTGTGAAAGCCGATAATCTAGTATGTTTCAAAATTTATGCTTGATCATCATTTACTAAACCGCAGTGAGGTTATTTTATAGATATTTTCGAAAAGAGGCAAAATAAAATCACCCTTATATCATTTTAGTTAAGCTACACTAGCTTACTAAAATATGTGGCAATTGTACGCATGTGTTATATTATCCATTGTGACAATATCCTTATATGTTATGCCTAACCATTTGTCAAGTTCTAAAGTTTATGATGTTCTCTTAAAAATTAAAAAAAATGATGAATGAAAAAGAAGAAAAAGAGTCAAGTATTCTATTATTGTTTGTTCTACGACTTTGACAAAGGCATACTTTTGATCCTACACCCATATCATTTATCACGTTTTGCTTCTTTGAAAATTTATCTGGTGCTCATGCCGCAACGGTTATGTTTATGTGTCATGTACAAACCTATGGTAGCTATCTATTTTATGTCTGTGCTATTTGAGTGTTATCTTACATTTATCCTTTGTGAGTGACATTTGTGTGAACTTAAAATCCAAACACTATCCACGTGAGGTGCTGAAATTATTTTGTCATTTGTTTTTGCTATTCATAAAAATTAAATCATTTTCCTATCATACTTCACAACACTTAAAAGCAGTTTAAAATTGAATTTGTTTTCTCGCTTTGATTGCTTGAGGGCAAGCAATAGCCAAGTGTGGAGGAATTTGATAACGACCTAAATATATATATTCAATCTATCATTATAATGCCACTTTGTAGTATAAATAAGAGCTTCCGATACTTAATATGTTGTGTTTTATAAGCAAATATAAAGTTTGAAGGAGCAAAGTGAAGATATACAAAGAAGGGTCCTCAATATGAAAATAAGCCAAAATTGTTGGTAGAAGATTCTGGAACGCCCAGAAGTGCGGCACACAATCTCAAATGTGCGGCGCACATTCCCGTCTCCAAAGTGCGGTGCACTTTCGGAGAAGTGCGGCGCACATTTGACCCCAAACAGCACTATAAATGGATGCCACTTCTACTCATTTACACACACCTCTCTCTCTCAATACTCCATAGCTCGAGTATTTTAGCTTTCTTAGTTAAATTTCAGTATTATCCACTTTTGGGAAATACTTGTAACGAGAGTATTCCACTCTTCGATTCTTGGAGGAACGATACAATCGTGACACTTGTGTACTCGGTCATTCAATCCAATCTAAGTATGATGTTCTCTTACTCTTTTCCAATTGTTACTTTGATTACTATGTTAGGCTAATCTATTTGTGACTATATGGGTATGTGACTATAATTAGTGATGATGCTATGATATGATCTTTTATAAATGATTTTGTTAGCCGTATTTAAAGTGATGGTCATATAATATACCGTTACGAAGCTCGTGAAAAATACTATTCAACGGTGTCAAGAGTTCTTAGTTATTAATGTTTATGTAACGGGAATTAGTCCCGAACACACAAATGAGGAAGGCCTCCTAAACACTTACTACTTAGTATAAAAGGCCTCCTAAGCCTCATTTGTGTGTGTGTTTTCCATTTCATTTGTTTTAGAGAGAGAAACGTATGTGTTTCTCTCACTAGGAATTCACATCTTCTTTGTTTTTCTCTTTTCCTTCATCTAATCTAATCTTTCTTTTTTGGTTTAATCTTCATCTACATTTCGTGTTCATATATCATTATAAGTCGTGTGTTACAATCCAACAAGTGGTATCATTCGCCAAGGGATTCGTATTTGAGCATTTCGTGTGATTTTGATTGTTTTTCGTCAAAACATCAAACAAATTTCGTGTTTGTTTGTGTTTCTAAGAAGTATACCTTCTTTAAATCGTGTAGTAGTGATTTGGGCATCTTGGTTTTGGCTTAAAAACAAGTATTTTGGATCAAAAGTTGAGAAATTTCGTGTTTGTTCATCTTTCCGAAATTCTTGCAAGTTTCACCATCGGAAAGTACAAAGGGTGTGAGGCCAGATCGCAATAACCTTTTGGTTCTACTTTGCGATCACTGCATTTCGATACCTTATTCCGACGTGACATTCCGATCGTGCATTGCGATCTGGGATTCCGACGGGTCTTAAGGAATTTTTGAGCCGTTACTCTGTCCAATTTATTTTAGCCACATTCCGATCTGAAGTTATTCCGATCTGAAGATTCCGACAGATCATCATTGCGATCTAGCATTCCGACAGATCATCATTGCGATCTAAGATTCCGATAGAAGGACTTTCCGATCGTAGAACATTCCGATAGAAGGACATTCCGATAGAACATTCCGATAGATTATTCCGATGGGCATTCCGATGGAAATTTTGTTTGAGTAATTTTTAGTCTTAGCCACCATCTAGACTAGTCTCAGAACATAGTTTACACGAAGATCAAAAAAAAAAAAAAATAAATAAATAAAAAAAAAAAATAAAAAATAAAAAAAGAGTTAAAATTTTTAGGTCAAGTAGAATCAAATTTTTTCCCTACTAGTTTTTGGCTATCTCGAACTCAATTTCAAAATTTGGCGATACACAATTTTTTCAGCTTACCGTTTTGTCGGACTGAGGAATTTATTGTCGGACTGAGAAAAAAATCGGAAGTTTCGGAATTTCAACATCACCTCACGCTTTCTACGAATTGAGATCCTGTTGTTCACACGACTTCTACGATGACGTCTCAACAAGATATCTATGCTGCGGGTACTGAGAATCGTCCACCCATGCTTACCAAGGAGAATTACACTACATGGGCTAGTCGTCTCCTTCGTTATGCAAAATGTAAACCTCTGGGAAAGTTGATTGTCAACTCGATTCAAAAGGGTCCGTACGTTAGAAGAACAATTATTGTGCCTGGGGACCCTACGAATGCTAACCCAGTAGCTGATTCAAGTCATGAGCAAACAGATGAAGAATTAACTGAAGCTGAATCCAAACAACTCGACGCTGATGATCAAGCAATTCAAGTCATACTTATGGGACTTCCTGAAGATGTTTATGCTGCTGTCGATAGTTGTGAAACCGCACACGAGATGTGGCTTAGGATTCAGAAAATGATGAAGGGCAGTGAAATCGGTTTACAAGAAAAGGAAACTAAGTTGCTTCGTGAATGGGAGAAATTTACGTCTACTGAAGGGGAACAAATTGAACCTTATTATCATCGGTTTTCAACCCTCATGAACCATCTTAGAAGAAACAAACATGAACCTGCACAAATTGCTGCCAACATCAAATTTCTTGATAATCTTCCTTCTGAATGGTCACGATATGTCACTCTTGTCAATCAAACCAAGGATCTTCATGTTGTGGACTACACTCAAGTTTATGACTATTTGAAGATGAATCAAGATGAAGCTAACGAAGTTAGGGCAGAAAGACGTGCCAAGACACAAGATCCATTGGCTTTTATGGCAAACTCTCCATCATCTATGTCATATCCCATGGTACCCTACCATCAACCCTCATCAAGTAACTTCCTGCCACAACAACAACAACAACTCACTGCTTATGGATATCAACACCCTGCTGCTATGAATTACTTACAACAACCCATTGCCTGTTTTGATGACATTACTGATCCTACTCATGCTATTAATACTGGTCTTGCCCTTCTTGCAAAGGCATTCAAATTCACCATTAACCCCACCAACAACAATCAGAGAATCTCCTCGAATACTAGAAATAGGCAGATTGCTCAACCTTTCATGAATGCGAATCAAGATCGCCAATTGGTAGTTGCTGGAAACACGGGGACTCAGTTTCAACAATATGGTCAGAATGCTGGGCAGACCGTTGGCAATGCAGGAAATCAGTATGGGCAAAACCGTGGTCCAAATCCGGGTGTTCTGAATGCGGGTAATCAGAATGGGTTAATAGTTGTGCCAGCGGTTGGTAACCAGATGGGAAACATTGTGGCTGCAAGGGCTGAGAATACTGGTACGGGAAATGGAAACAACAATCGTCAGGTTCAGTGCTACAACTGCAGGGGATTTGGTCATTATGCTCGAGATTGCACAGCCAAAAAGAAGAGGGATGCTGCTTATCTTCAGACTCAGCTTCTCATAGCACAAAAAGAAGAGGCAGGAATCCCGCTTCAAGCCGAGGAATTTGATCTTATGGCTTCTGCTGCAGAATATGACGAGGAAGAAGAGGTGAATGCCAACTACATCTTGATGGCAAACTTACAGCAAGCATCAACCTCAGGAATGCATGATGACAGAGCTCCCGTCTATGATGCAGACGGTCCCTCTGAGGTACACCCAAGTTTTGATGATAATGATATATATAATATGTCTAATCAGGAGGAAGAGTATACTGAGATGCTTGAGCCCTACATTGAGACACACGAGGATCAAACAAATACTAGTAATATTATTTCAAATGAGCCTAGTGTGGACCTTAGTGTAGATCAAGTTGCCCAGCCTACAACCCTTCCTGATGAGACACATGCGTATTATAAATCTCTATTTGATAAGCTTGCTAAGGATGTAGATCATGCTACGGTGGTTAATAATAAGTTTAGAGAAACTAATGCCAAATTGACCACTGAGCTTGCGGGATATAAGGAACGGGAGAAAAGTTTTGAGATTCATCATGAAAAAATCAAGGAACTTGAACAAGCTCATGCTACATCGGTTTATCAAGAAAAATGCACCACTAAGAAGTTAAATGCCTTACACTTAAGTAGTGCTAAAAAGATAAGCGAATTGAATGATGAAATCACTTCTCTTAATAAACAGCTTTCAACTGAAAAATCTATTGTTTCTGATTTAAAAGAAGAAAGAAAACAGCTAAAACATGATTTCGAAATTCGAGAAGATGGGATTCTTGAGGATTTTTGCAAAGCGCAGGATAGGATTAGAGAATTAGACAACCTTTTAGTAAAACGTGGCCAAACTATGCAGACGATAAATATGCTCGCACCAAAAGTGAATGAGATAAATTACACTCGATACAAAATGGCTTTAGGTTGTCCTCTTCCCCCTAATCCAGGATACCTTAAGAAAGTTCAGGCCACTAATGAAACTTTATATAATGGTAGTGTGCTATTGTCTGATGAGCATGATCCCCCTAGTGTGCATGATTCCGAGGAAACTACTGAACTTGCTGTAGAGTCTCGTTTAAGAATGCAAAAGCTTGATAAAGAAGTGATACCCGTTTATTATCCGAAAGTTAACCCGCCAACTGTTTTTGTTCGGTCTAAAACGAATACTGAAATGCTTTTGCTACCAAGTGAGGAATTGTCTGATGACCCTCCTAAACCGAGCATCACTCGCCGATTTCTAAACGAGCTTAAAGATAACTTTGTCATCCTTAAACGTGTTGTTAATTCAAAAATAACTGGAGGTAATTTTACTTCACCTGTTCAGATTGAGGTTCAGAAAATTCTTCAAAACGACATTAATCCGATTATTAATCAAGTTGATGCTCGGTTAGGAAATTTGGAAAACGCTTTTCTAAAAGAATTAGCCAACTTTGTTGAAGACTTTAAATCATTGACGAAGGAAGCTGATGAATCTCTTGATAAAATTAAAGTTTTGGAAAACGATCTTGGACGCCTCTCTAAAGCTCGTGATTGTATTGATAGTAGCCCTGTTGAGTTAGGTACCTCTATGTCGCATAATGAAAACCTCCAAACTGAGCTTGATCTTATGAAAGAGAAGATGGAATCTTATGTCATTAAAAAGGATAAAGAATTCACCGATCTTTGGAATAAATTTGTCAAAAAATGTGATGAATGCAAATATGACAAGATTTCGTATGAAAAAGCTCACAATGAAATGCAACAAACTATTGCACGGTTGCAGGCTCAGTTAGGAGGGGTTTCGGAAACGAATTTGGCCTCGTCAGGGTTAGAGAGTGCTAGTGGTGGTAATGCTCAGAAGCTTAAGGCTAAGATTGCAGATTTAGAATCTGTTGTTGTTTCATATAAGCGGGCTGTTGAACAAAGTAAGTCTGTCTATCAGAAACTTATTGATAAAATCTGTGAGAACTGTAAGTTAAAGGCCTTGCTAAAAGATAAGACTTCTGAACATAGCTCGATTGTGGATACGATGATCCAGAAACCAGCAACCTCGGGACCCACTCGTATTGCTGTGACACCTTTTCCCAAGGTTGCTGGAACGAAAACTGCTGTGATTGCCCCAGGAATGTTTCGTGTTAGTTCTCCCTCTGTGCCTAGCAAACAACGTACAGCAAGCGTTAGGACAAAACCGATCACTATAACTCAACCACAAGTTATTGATTTAAAAAGTGCTAATTCTAATAGACGCGTGTCTTCTTCTACAGGAATAAACAACTACACTAAGAGCAGAAGGCCACAGCCTACGAGCAATACAAGGAATGATAGGGTCCCTTTTGCCTCTAGAAGTAGTCGCCCCAAGATCAATAATGTGGAAGTAGAAGAACACCCTAGGAATTTACCGTTTTTTAATCATAATCAGAAACCTAATTCATCTGAATGTAATGACTTTAAGCTTGCTATTCGGAATGAAAAATCTGAAGTTATTTGTGCTAAATGTAATAAATGTTTCTTTACTTTTAGTCATGATGCTTGTGGTTTGACTATGAATGGTTTGAATTATGGTGGTTACACTCGAATTGACAAGCTGTCAGTCAGTGAACAACAACGCACTCCTAAGGCTAAGGTGTATGTTCCAAAAAATACGCATGTAGGGTCCACAGAAAGTCTTGCTAAGCCTAGTAGCCCTAGACTCACCTCTAAATGGTTGCCTACTGGTAGAAATTTTGACTGTAGTGGCAAAATTATCGACACTAGTAGATCTCATACTGACAGTGAAACGTCGGTATGTGATACGGCTTAATTATCTTCTAACCCTACAGGAACCTATTTCTTCGGTTGCCAAAATATTTGTTTCTCTTATCATTGGCAGGCTGTTGAAATTTGTCTCTGGTGCGTGGACTCGGGCTGTTCCAAACATATGACTGGGAATCGAAGCCTTCTCAAGAACTTTGTATGGCGTTTCATGGGAACTGTTCGATTTGGAAATGATCATGTTGCAGCAATTCTAGGCTATGGTGATCTTCATTGGGGAAATATAATCATCACAAGAGTCTCTTTTGTTGATGGCTTGGGACATAACTTGTTCTCGGTTGGGCAATTTTGTGATTCAGACTTGGAGGTCGCGTTTAGAAGTCATACATGTTTTGTAAGAGATCTTGAAGGAATTGATCTGTTGAAAGGAAATCGTACCACCAACCTTTACACCATTGATCTTTTTCAAATGTCTGCTGCTTCTCCAATTTGTCTCATGGCCCGAGCCACATCAACAAAGTCGTGGTTATGGCATCAAAGGTTATCTCATCTCAATTTCGATGCCATCACCCATCTTGCGAAAGATGATCTCGTTACCGGTCTTCCAAAGTTCAAATATACAAAAGACCATCTTTGTCCTTCATGTGAGCAAGGTAAAAGTAAGAAGAAGCCTCACAAACCCAAACCTGTTCCCAACTCAACGAATAGGTTACATCTCCTACATATGGATTTGTGTGGCCCAATGAGAATCAAAAGTATTAATGGAAAGCGGTATGTCCTTGTCATTGTGGATGACTATTCTCGCTACACATGGGTTCATTTTCTTGCTTCAAAAGATGAAACCCCTGATGTAATTATTAACTTCTTGAAGAAAACATCAGTTCTACTGCAAGCCCCTGTCATTATTGTGAGAACGGATAACGGTACAGAATTCACAAATCAGAAATTGAAAGCTTATTTTGACGAAGTTGGGATTTCTCATCAAACTTCGGCTGTAAGAACTCCAGAGCAGAATGGAGTTGTGGAACGGAGGAATCGTACGTTAGTTGAAGCTGCTCGAACGATGCTTCTCTCCTCTAGTGCACCGTTATTCCTTTGGGCCGACGCTATAGCAACTGCATGTTATACTCAAAATCGCTCCATTATTCACACCCGTTTCAACAAAACACCTTATGAGATCATTAATGGAAGAAAACCGGATATTTCATTTTTACATGTCTTCGGTGCATTATGTTATCCGAAGAATGATCGTGAAGATATCGGTAAACTTGAACCTAAAGGTGATATTAGCTTTTTCATTGGTTATTCTTCAACTGCTTGTGCTTACAGGGTTTATAATCGAAGGACAAGAAAGGTAATGGAGACTATGAACGTTACCTTTGATGAACTCTCGGGTATGGCCTCTCAGCATAGAAGCTCACATCCCGAGTTTCAAGGTCAGACTTCTGGACACGTAAGTTCAGGACTCGCGCTTCAATTTGCACCGCCAGCAATCTCATCATTACAACCATCAGAACGTGACTTGGAAGTTTTATTTGGGCCAATCTATGATGAATATATGGAGGGTCCTTCGTCATTTGGTGTTCCTCAAAATGCCCCGGCTGCACCTGCTACGGTAGTTCAAGAACCTCCGACTGCATCTACACCATCGGCATCTACTTCTGCACCATCTACGTCAACCTCAACCATAGTGTCTCAAAACATTCCAACCACTTCTCCGATTGCTGACGCATCTCAACAACATTCTCAGCAAATTCCTAATCATGTTCATCTTCAGAATGAAATAGTTGCTGAAAATGCAAACAATGCGATGCTCAACGAACACGAGTTTGTTAATCCATTTGCGGCTTCCACAAGCACTACTCAGCCTTCAGCACCATATGTGGATCCGTCGAGCTCGCATCAAGTTTCTCATACACTTCCACATGAACACAAATGGACTAAGGATCATCCTTTGGTTCAAGTGATTGGCAATCTCTCACGACCAGTCTCAACACGAAATCAGCTGCGTACCGATGGTGATATGTGTATCTATGCACTATCAGTCAGCACAATGGAACCAGCAAGTGTGAAAGAAGCAATGACCGATGCATCATGGATTGAGTCTATGCAAGAAGAACTCAATCAGTTCATCCGGCTTGATGTATGGGAGTTAGTACCTCGACCGGACAATATCGACCCCCTTACTCTGAAATGGTTATTTAAAAACAAGATGGATGAGGAGCAAACGGTCATTAGAAACAAGACTCGGTTAGTTGTGAGAGGTTATAAACAGAAGGAGGGAATTGACTTCGCAGAATCCTTTGCCCCGGTTGCTCGGATGGAAGCTATTAGGATTTTCTTGGCATACGCTGCACACAAATCATTCACAGTGTATCAAATGGACGTGAAGACGGCTTTCTTGCATGGGCCGTTAAAAGAAGATGTGTATGTATGTCAACCTGAAGGTTTCATCAATACTGAACATCCAAGCCATGTCTACAAGTTGAAAAAGGCAATTTATGGTTTGAAACAAGCACCGAGGGCATGGTACGACGAATTATCATCATTTCTTCTACAAAATCACTTCAGCAAAGGAACCATTGATCCAACATTGTTTATCAAGCACTACGGAAACGACATCTTGGTGGCTCAGGTCTATGTAGATGATATTATATTTGGTTCTACTAACCCAAAATATTCCATATTATTTGCCGACCTTATGAAAAGTCGATTCGAAATGTCCATGATGGGGGAAATGACGTTTTTTCTTGGTCTCCAAGTTCACCAATCCCCCCGTGGTATTTTCATAAATCAGTCCAAGTATGTGCTTGAGATTCTAACGAAATTTGGTATGGATAACTGTGATCCTATTGGTACTCCAATGGACACTAAACACAAGCTTGATTTGGATAAGAAAGGGACATTTGTAGATGCTACAAAATACCGAAGTATGATCGGGTCCCTTATGTACTTAACCTCAAGCAGACCGGACATTGTGCATGCTACTTGCTTATGTGCTCGGTACCAGGCTCAGCCAACCGAGAAACACCTAAAGGAGGTTAAAAGGATCTTTCGTTATCTCCGGGGAACCATTAACATGGGTCTCTGGTATACGAAGGATTCTGGTTTTAATCTCACGGGTTTTTCAGATGCCGATCATGCAGGGTGTCATGATACATTCAAGAGCACTTCCGGTGGAGCACAATTCTTAGGCGAAAAGCTAGTGAGCTGGTCATCAAGGAAACAAGACTGTACGGCGTTGTCAACCGCGGAAGCAGAATATGTGTCTCTATCCGTGTGTAGTGCTCAAGTCCTTTGGATGAGAACACAACTCACGGATTATGGCTTTTACTTTAACAAAGTCCCTATTTACTGTGATTCACAATCAGCCATAGCCATATCTTGCAACCCGGTCCAACACTCCAAGACCAAGCACATAGCTGTCCGATTCCATTTCATAAAGGAGCATGTGGAAAAAGGAACGATCGAACTGTTCTTTGTCAAGACGGACTACCAACTAGCCGACATCTTCACCAAAGCTCTTTCTCAAGACAGATTTGAATTCTTGGTTCGTCGACTTGGTATGCGTAGTTTCACTCCTGATGAACTTGAACGTCTTGCACATTCGCAGTAACCTTGTATATATCTATCAGAAAATCAAAATACAAAAATATAAAACCTATAAAAACAAAATAAAAAAATGAGAAAACCTTTCAAAAATACCAAAAATATTCTTCTCCGACATGTCTCTCAGCATCGATAATATGGACGTGCTTAGAAATGTTGTTCAATAACGACACGGGTACGTACATAAAGTTCGAATGAGAGTTCAAATGTTTTCAAAACATGTCTTTTCTATTTTTCTTCTCATAATGGCTTATAGTCACATGTCAGACTATAACCCGGTCCCCAAAAGAAAGGAAAGTCGTTGACTTATCCTCAACAACGAGAAATTCGCTTTTCTCGGTCATGAGCTTTTATCAAAACATTCAAAGTTTTAAGCTCATGAACCCAATTTTCACGGACTTTTGAGCACAATTTTTCAAGGTTTTTCAAAACAATGTGCTCATATACTCCCCTATTTAAATAGAATCTCTTTTCAAGGGGGAGTATAATGATTTCATAAACATTTGTTCCAAAATTTCATGACACATTATTCTCTCCATGTTTCATCACTAATTTCACAAAAATTTCAATTTCATGCAATTTTTGAGGGGGAGAATAGTGATTAAAAATGTGTTGTCTTGGATAATATCTTTGATGTAAGTGCTTTCTCTTCCTAATATGTGCAAAAACCTTTCCTTTTATGATGCACATATGTAGGGGGAGCGTTTTTGGTGATACAGAAAACTCTTAAGGTGTAAACATTGATTTCATCAACACCTTGACTGCATTTTCAATTGATTTTTCTGGTTACGATATCTAGACCCTTCAACACAATAAATTCACGATGGTATTGGTGTCAAAAGGTGGTTAGGTATTCGTCCTATGATCCAACCAGAACCGGAGGGATCTTCCCAGGGACAATCCATTAGAAAATAGAAGTCCTTAGGAAAGATGGAGTAGTTGAGTGTACGGGAATAATGCCGACTAATGACTTAAGCTAGCACTGGAACAATCACAACAAGGTGCTAGTTATGACGTCTTGGTAAGCATTGAAGGGGTTGAAGAATGAAAAAGAAATGTAAGGATAAAGGGTGTAAAGAAAGAAGCCCTCCATACAACTTAGGCAGAAACCGGGTCAATACATCTACTATCAGAATCATGTTGATGATTTCTGGTATTGAAGACAAAGCATCATGGACCCAGTGATGCAATGCACAACCCTTCCCAGCCTACTCAAGCTTCTCTCAAAAGAAGTTTGTTTTATTGTCACGGAGTTCAACTCATTTCTATCGACTTTCTCACTCCGAGATAGTAGATATTGAATAGGTGGCAGTCTGCTCCAGCCTCCGATTACCAAATAAACGTGCACTTATAGAGTCTAGAGCCAACGAGATTCATCAAAAATCTCATTAGGACACTTATTCCATAGATCAATTGTTGTTCATCATTAGAACACAAGCGATGATTTACAGAGTCCTACGCTCTATCCTTGTGGTATTGCTAGAACATTCAGAGTGATACTCTTTAGTATTCACAGTGATGAATGGAAATCCTTCCAGTGTTAACATCAAACAGCACTGCGGTAGGTCATATGTAAGATTCACTTGAATTAAACATATGTTAACTGGAAAGCAACAGTGGTTTGATTCTTAATTGATTCAAACTCGTTCCAGGTCTCGACGCAATATCTTTATGATCTTGCCAGAACATTCAGAGTAATACTTTTCAGTATTTACAGTGACGAATGGAAATCCTTCCAGTGTCATCATCAAACAGCACTGCGGTAGGTAACTTGTGCGATTCAATACGAATCAAACTTGTGTCAACTGGAAAGCAACGATGGTTTGATTCTTAATTGATTCAGACTTGTTCCAGGAAAGTGAATTGACGACTTAATCAGCAGAATGGAACTGCATGATTCACTCCTTACTTTGAATTATCTTTCGATATATTCAAGTATTGAGAACGGCTACCACAGCTGGAAATCCTGTCAAGGAAGTTCTTTGAACTTACCTGATCACAGGTACAGTATTCGTACTGTATAACGGGAAACCGGTGGAATGCAAACGGTGGCGTTATCTCAAGAGTTGCAATTCAAGGCCACATATTCAGGATTATTGAAGAAAGCTCAAGAACATCTAAAGACAAAGACTTCCGCTACTCTGATGATCAAGGGAGATTGTTAACAAGCTTTCATGTCAACTCAAAACATGAGTATGTGGGTAAAGACACAAGAACACAAGCTGGAAAAGTTACAAGATCAAGTCAAGGCAAAGATCAAAGATCCAAGATCACAAGTCATGAAAGGAACTATGAAAGAATTCTCAAGACAACGAGCTTCAAAATCTGCAACACCAACGAAGTGAAGTCACATATTACATGACCACCCCTTAGGGGGAGATTGTTAGCCGTATTTAAAGTGATGGTCATATAATATACCGTTACGAAGCTCGTGAAAAATACTATTCAACGGTGTCAAGAGTTCTTAGTTATTAATGTTTATGTAACGGGAATTAGTCCCGAACACACAAATGAGGAAGGCCTCCTAAACACTTACTACTTAGTATAAAAGGCCTCCTAAGCCTCATTTGTGTGTGTGTTTTCCATTTCATTTGTTTTAGAGAGAGAAACGTATGTGTTTCTCTCACTAGGAATTCACATCTTCTTTGTTTTTCTCTTTTCCTTCATCTAATCTAATCTTTCTTTTTTGGTTTAATCTTCATCTACATTTCGTGTTCATATATCATTATAAGTCGTGTGTTACAATCCAACAGATTTCAAGCTAATGTTGTAAAACCATTTTACCACCTAGTTCTATAAACCATATTTTATCTAAGTTGATTTGTTACGATAGTTTGGCGTTGAGAAACACAAATTGTTATAATAAGTTTTTAAGAACTTGTCTATGGTCATGAACCTTTGGTTGGAGAGATCCACTTAGGAACTTGATAAAATATTGAACTCGTTGGCAACATGTTTTGAGCTTAGTCGCTTAATTAAACTTAAGTCTTGAATCAAAACCAAGTAAATTGTGCAAACTCCGTTTTGACGAAAAAGGATTATCCCTCTTTACCTACATAAACATATCTCGATCATTATTATCATCATCACGAACTTATACGAACTATCCCATATTAGTCATACTTGTTACTATTGATATAATTTCAACTATTTCTTTCTTCAATTATTATCTTGATTACCAGAACGAAATTAAGTCTTACCGAACGATCCTGGCTTACCACTACAAAGCTATATTACGAACGAAAGGGTATACTTGTCCGTGTTTTTCTTCTAGTCCCTTGTTTTGTCTAAACCTTATAATATAAATTTAAGACTTACAAACGAACATCAGAGATCAACACGACTTTTATTGACTTTCACACTCCAAGATAGTCGATATTGAATAGGTGGCGTCTGCTCCAGCCTCCGACCACTAATAGTGCACTAATCAAGTCTAGAGCCAAGAGATCAATCAAATCTCGTTAGGACACACGGAATGACGAAGAATAGAGTCCTACGCCATATCCTTGCGATATTGCTAGAACACTTAGATGATACTACCAAGTATTCACAATGATGAGTGGAAATCCTTCTAGTGTTAACTTCAAACAGCACTGCGGTAGGTCATGTGTAAGATTCTTTATGAATTAAACATGTGTAAACTGAAAAGCAACAGTGGTTTGTTTCATTATCGATTCAAAATCGTTTAAGGTTTCTACGCAATTTCTTTATGGTCTTGCCAGAACATATAGAGTGATATTTATTAATATTCACAGTGACGAATGTAAATCCTTCTAGCGTCAACATTAAACAGCGCTACGGTAGGTAACTTGCGAGATTCTTTATGAATCAAGCTTGTGTCAACTGGAAAACAACAATGGTAAGATTCTTTATGAATCAAACTTGTTCCAGGAACTTGAATTAACGAATTTAATCAAGCAGATATCTATCCAATTGATTCTTTCTTTATGTTCGTAGTCTTGCTTTTAGACGGTCGAGTAAAGAGAACGGCTAGTACAGCCGCAAAACCCTATCAAGGAGGTTCTTAATTGAATCTGTTGGGAATAAATGTATGAGTGTTAGTTCCCCCTGCTGGTTGGTCAGAGTTCCCCCTGTGAGAGTAAGTTCCCCCTGCTAAATAACAAAGGCAGGGGGATTGGTCCACCTGCTGAAAGTTAAAGACCCTGCTACTAAGATAAACTTGGAAGAGATTATGAAGCGTTTCAGTTACTACTCCAAGATAGTTTCCTAGTTTGTTAGTAGTGATCTTGTACGTGAGTCCTTGTGCTATGAAAGGACTCACTAGGTTGTCATGTATAACATATATTTCTCTGTTCATTTCATTTCACACTTTAAGGTTGTATAACCCTAATACCACTATTGGGTATTCGTATATCTTTGATATATTAAAGTTTAATGTTTGATCTTAACATTTGTTCTTGTGCTAAACACTATATTCCGCATCTTGTTTAGTTACTTTGTATTGCAAAGTTTCTCTAGTGTTAGATTGAATTTATTCTTTCTATCACAACCCTTAAACAAGCTAAGGTTTAAGATCTGAGTTTGGGATCAACAAGTGGTATCAAAGCTTGTTGAGAAACTTTGATTAAACCAAGAACAAAACATCTCTTACAACCAACAGCAACCATGTCCTCAGATTCTCACTCATCCTCAAACAACAACAACTCTCTCAAACTACCTGTTCTGGATCCTGAAAACTTTGAACTATGGGAATTCAGGATTCAACAATATCTTAAAATGTAACACTATGTTCTATGGGAGATCATAGAGTTTGGTGATCAATTCACCAAAACTATAGCAGTTGAAGAAAAAGATAAGGGAGAGGCTCGTGGTGAAAGCTCCAAAGGTGACAGGAAGTACAATAGTGCTAAGGTTCAGGAAGTACAATAGTGCTAAGGAACTTTGAGAGGCTATTGGTAATACATTTGGAGGAAATGAGGCCACCAAGAAGAAGAAAAAGAATCAGATGATAGACCAATTTTCTTCTTTTAAAGCAAATGGTGATGAAGCAATTGGTTCAATCTACAATAGGCTTCAAGATCTAGTTGCTCAATTGGAATTCTTTGATATTGAGGTATCTAGAGAACAAGTGAATGCTAGATTCCTCAACAGTCTACAAAAGGAATGGTTTGTCTACAAAGCTATTTGGCAAAACAGAGATGACATTGATGATAAGAACATTGATGGCATCTATAACAACCTGAACGTGTTTGAGCCTGTGGTCAATGAGATGAATGCATTAGGTACTATTCCTTCAAATTCAAGTGGAACTGTTGATCCTCCTGCTAACATGGCATTTATATCTCATAGCAGTGGAATCTCTAAAGGCAGTGGGATTGAAGTTTCCCCTGCTAACCATTCCCCTGCTGCAAGGTCTGGACCATCTTATGATGAAGAAAGGCCTGCAACTTTCACCCTTGATACTGCTTGTGCTTTCATAACATCTCAAGGATCTCAAGGATCTACTGTGTTACATGAAGACCTGAATCAAATCGGCAAGCAAGGACTAGAGGCGATAGACATTAAGAGGAACATGGCTCTACTCAGCATGAGAGCCAACAGATTTTACAAGAAGTATAGGAAGAAGATTTCCATCAATCCTTCTGATGTAGCTGGATTTGACAAAACAAAGGTAGAATGCTACAACTGTGGCAAGAAAGGCCACTTTGCTATTGAGTGAAGAGGGCCAAAGAATAAAAGCAGCTATAGGAAGGAAAACAGGGATGAGGATTCTGGTGCTAAGGATATGGTAGCCTTGCAAGGGATAGATGGAGCAGGTGGATGGGACTGGAGTGCTATGATAGAGAGCGTTGAAAGGAATCAAGCACTAGTTGCTGAAGAAAAGGAGGAAGACTTTCCTCTTATGGCTATGTAAACATCTAGTTCAGACAATGAGGTATATGATGATTCATATTGTACCAAAGCTTGTAGAAAAAATACTGAGCCACTGAATGATCAAATAAGAAAGTTAAAAGTTGATTACATTAATTGTGATAATGACTTAGATAACTAGAAACGTGCTTTAGAACAGTTAGAATCCACCATAAGAGAATATAAACAAAGAGAAAATGATTACAGAGATCATATTGTCGTATTAGATAGAGATGCTAGAGAAAATGATGATTCCATTAAGGAATTAACTACTGAATTAGAAGTTTTTAGATCTAACAAGAAGATAGATGAACAAACTGTTGAAAAATTTGGAAAAGCTTCTAAAGATCTAACTAAGGCAGTTGAAACTGGGCAGACTCCAAGGGACAAAACAGGTTTTTGTGTCAAAAATGAACAAGCATGCTACCATTCTACCACCACCTGCTAATATACATGCTCTCATGCCTAGGAAAGATTTGTCTTGGACTGGTGTTTCTTGTTTCAAAAAGTAGGAAGATATTGAGTTTACCTTAAATGCCTACATACCAAAGAATCTTGAAACAGATGAACCTCTAGTGAAAACTAGTGTTGTTAGGGATTTTGAAAAAGAACAAATTGCTTTAAAACAGTGGAAACTAGATAACCATGTTCTCTTTTCAAGAGAAGGGTTGTTTGGAAGTGATTCCAGTTCTAAGAGTAGTTCATCTAGCACCTCTAGCAGATCTGAATCAGGACCAAAGCCCTCTAAAACTACTGTTAAATACGATGGTATGTATAGTAGGGCTGAGCAGGCCTGACCGAAACCGACATGGCCCGACCGAACCGATGGAACCGATACCGAAACCGATGCAGTCGGGTCGGTAGTCGGTTTGGGAATACAAGAATTTTGGTTTCGGGTCGGTTCGGTATAAAACCGATAACGGCCCGAAGTAACCTGATATAACCCGATATACCCATTTAGGTTTAGGTCATATATATGACCAGCCGTTTTTTTTTCTTATCCAATATTCCTAACTTATCTCAAAGAAAAAACGGGAAGAAAAAAACACCATCAATGGAGGACGATCATGAACACACTCAACAAACACCTAATCAATATTTCATACCCGAATCAATTTCATCACCTATCCCCATATTTGGATCTAATTCAACACAACAAAATACCATTAATCTTGAAGTAAGTTGTTTTTCTTAATTAGTAATTCTTTTTTTATTAATCGAATTAATTTTAATTCGTGTATAATTTTAATTAATTGATTGGTTATAATTTAATTGGTGATGAAACCCACTGTTTTTTTAATCGAATTAATTTTATTTACTGTTAGTTAATCTAATTAATTCGTGTATACTAGTTTTGATTAATAAACGAATTAATTTTTTTAATCGAATTTGTGTTTATGAAACCCACTGTTAAGAGTGTTAGTATGAAACTATATCATTTTCTTACTGTTAGTATGATACTGTATTACTGTTAACCCACTGTATCATTTTCTTACTGTTTTTTTGTGTATGAAACTATGAAAGTCAGAAAGTATGAACTATGAAACCATATACAAAGTTACAAACTGACTGTTTTTTTGTGTTAATTTAAACCACTATTTTTTTTGTGTTAATTTGTGTAGGATAATACCGTAGATGTGGAGACTGTTGGCAATGAAGGTAATAAACGCAAAAGAAAAGCGTCATCACAACCAAGGCAATTGAAAGCCGAATGCTGGAAATACTTTACGCAAAAGTTTGAACCCGATGAAGATGGGGTAGTTATTAAAATGGCATATTGCAAATGGTGTCCATCGGTTTTCAAAGCTGACTCTCATAAACATGGTACGCAACACTTGAACAATCATTATGTAAATTGTGAAGCAAACCCCAATATCGAAAATCTTAAGAAACAAAAAAAGCTAGCTTTTAAGAAAAAGGTTAGTGAGAACGATGAGGGTGGCACTAGTGGTCGGACTTTAGAAACATGGAAATATAATGAAAAAGTAATCAAAGAATCGTTGATTAGGATGTTTATTCTTGTCGAGCTTCCTTTTAAGTTTGTAGAACACCCGACATTCATTCAATTCGTTTCGGAATTGCAACCTAGATATCATGTGCCCTCCCGTTTTACTATTGCTAGGGGATATTGCTAAGTTTTATATAGAAGAGAGGAAGAGCCTATTGAAATTCTTAAGCAATGATTCCACCATGGTCCATTTAACCATCGATACTTGGACTTCTAGTTGTAAAAGAATGAACTTTATGGTTTTAACCGCACACTTTATAGATGATGATTGGGTTATGCACAAAAGGATAATCAATTTTAGACCAATTCATAGTCATAGAGGGGTGGATATTGGTAGGGCACTCTTGGAATGTATTAACGGATGGGGTTTAAAGAATGTTATGACGGTGACGGTTGATAACATTTCTTCAAATGACAAAGCCCTCGAATACTTGGTAGAGAATTTACCAACCAAGTATGATAATGGTAAACATTTTCACATAAGGTGTATGGCTCATATTTTAAACCTAATTTTCAAAGATGGTTTAAAAACCTACAAAAAAGAAGTCGATACCATAGCCTTAGCCGTGAAATACATCAAACACTCGAGCCAAAGAGTTTCTAACTTCAAAAAAAGTGTTGAAAACTCTACCGATTTTAAAAAGTTTTTGACTTCTGAAGGCCCTACACGATGGAATTCAACACATGATATGTTGAAAACGCCCATTGAGTTGAAAGATGCTTTTTTTGATTATAATCTTAAGAACTCTAGTTTTGCACGAGACCTAGAGGAAACACCAAAGCGGGGTGATTTTGTGGTTTGTAAACAAGTAGTTCAATTTTTTGAGAAATTTAAGGAAACAACCGAACTTGTGTCAAACGTATCAAATCCCGTTGCTCATTTGTGGTTTGGAGAGGTACTTGATATTGATAAGCATATTCGTGAGTGGCAAAATAATCCTTCTTTTAAGGACATGGTTGGAGAAATGAGAAAGAAGTATGACATATATTAGGGTGATTACAAAAAAATCAACCATTATATGTACTTTGCCGTTATATTAGATCCCACGATGAAGTCGGAAATAGTACACTATGGTTTTAAGCATTTGATAGATAATGGTTGTGATGTTGTATTGGAGGCAAATGAGGAAGATAGTAATGAGACTCCAATTAATTTTTTAACCAACGATGAAAAAGCTAAAAAGGTTGTTGATGAGGTTGAGAAGGATTTGGGAGAATTTTTTGCCATGTACAAAGAAAGATATGGCACATCCACATCAAACGACTTTTGTAGATCAACGTCTCAAAAAAGTAGTAGCTCTAAAAATCGTCGTGGCAATGCTTTCATCATGGGGTATAAAGATACAATGGGATATAAGTCGAGTGGGGGTGAAGATGAGTTGAGGAAATATCTTAAAGAACCGCCTCTAGAGATAGACGATGACGAAGACTTTGACATTCTTCAATGGTGGAAGATAAATAGTCCACGTTTTCCAATCGTATCAAAGATGGCCAAAGGTAATTTATCATTTTTTTCTACCTTTTTATACCCACTGATTTATTAAAGCCACTGTTAGTTTTTGTGATTTTTTTTTGTGATTTTTTATAATTTTTGTAAGTAGTTTAAGTTAAAGAAATATTCTTGCTATAAAAAAATATAAAAAACTGAAAAAATGGGGCCAAATAGTAAACAGTAGCCCATGAATATTATGATTTTTTTATATTTTTTGTGATTTTTTTGAATTTTTGTAAGTAGTTTAAGTTAAAGAACTAGTCTTGCTATAAATAATAAAAAAAACTTTAAAAAATGGTGCCAAAACAGTAAGTTCAATATTATGATTTTTTTTATATTTTTGTGATTTTTTTAATTATTTTTAATTTTTAGCTATCTTGTGCATCCAAGTATCCACTGTTGCTTCCGAATCCGCCTTTAGCGCGAGCGGTCATGTTTTGGACCCATATAGGAATTGCTTAGCGCCAAACATTGTAGAGGCTTTGGTGTGTACGCAAGATTGGCTTCGAACATCAAGTAGAAACATCAATATGGATACGTTTAAAGACTTGATGAAAGACGACGAGCTAGCTAGAGGTATGTTATATTTTTATAATTATAGAATTGTAATTATAGAATTGCAGAGGCTTTTTTTGTAGATTTGTATTTTGTAAGTAGTTTTGCCATTATAATTATAGAATTGTAATTCGTTTGTTATATTTTTGTAGAAATTCAAGACGGGCTAGAGAAACAATTGGAAGAACAAGAAAGGGCGAAGAATTGAGTATTGAGCCGTTCATTTTGTTTCTTATGTTTGTTGACTTTGTTTTTATGTTTTGTTACTTGGATTTGTGAAATTTGGACTTGTAATGTTGCTAAAACCCTATGTTAAAACTTGTATTGTGGCTAGACAAACCTACTGTTATTTTGCTGCTGATAAAGGGATGTTTGAATTATGGTTTACAGATTTTGGTGTTACGACTAAAGGGGTGTTTGGGGTATGTTTTCGGTTTCGGTATGAAACCGAACCGAACCCGGTTTGGCCTGAAATTAAACCGAACCAAACCGACATTTTCGGTTTTGGTTTCGGTTTCGGTTTCGGTTTCGTTTCAGGTTTTCCTCTTAATTCGGTTTCGGTTTATTTCGGGATGGGTCGGGTCGGGTCGGGACCGGCCCGAAGCTCAGCCCTAATGTATAGGCCCATTAGAGGTAATCAGAGGAATTGGAACAACCAAAAGTCTCATCAATTAGGATAGGACTTTGTGAAAAACACCAAACCTTGTTTCAGTTGTGGCAGTTTTGATCACACTTATCAAGACTGTCAAGCACCAATGGAAATGGTGGCTGCAAATCCTTTAAAGGAAATGCAACCAAAAGCCATTCTATTGAATGCAGGGGCAAAATCTTTTTCCCCTACTAAGTATGTTGCCCCTGCTTTGAGAAATAAGGTGTTTGATAAGTATGTAGTTCCTACACTAAGAAAGGTGAATGATGCATGTCCCAAATCCAGTTCTTATATGACCAAACCAGAACCTCATACTACATATAAATTTGTTTATAGACCCTACCAACACGCCAATAGAGGCCAAAACAAAAGATGGGTTTCCTTTGCTAAGAATAGGGATTCCCCTGCTAAGACTAGGGTATCCCCTGCTGGAAAAGTTTTGCCCTCTAGAAACATGGGAAGATGGGGGAAAGCTGTGAAAGCCTCGGCTCGTTGGATCTGGGGTACCCAAAAGGGGTACTCAATCTAATGGTGCATCTCTAGTCTTTGACAAATTATCTTACATTGATACACGAGGTAGATCCAAGTCAGTAATGGCTTGGGTCCCCAAGAGAAACTAAATTGTTTTTCTTTTTTCAGGTGACAAAGCAGACCAGAAATGATAAAGCCTATTGGGATAGTGGATGTTCAAGGAGTATGATTGGACATAAATCTTGTCGGTCTAACTTTGTTCCCTTGCATGACAATGATGGTGTTTCTTTTGGAGATGGGCATGGTACAATCACACGAAAAGGAACCATTGTCACTAATGGAATGACATTTGATAATGTTTACTTGGTAAAAGAACTCAAGTAAAATCTTTTCAGTGTGTCCTAGATGACTGATAACAAGAACTTTGTCCTCTTTACTGATACTGAATGTGTTGTTTTGGGAAAGGAGTTTGTTCTACCACAAGACACTCCTATTGTGCTTAGAACCCCAAGACAGAAGAACATGTACACAATTGATTTAAAGGACATTACTCTTCAAGAAAATGAAAACTGTTTCATTGCCAAAGCATCAGTTGATGAATGCAAGAAATGGCATAGAAGACTAATACTAGGTATTTTTGTCCAATTAAGTTTGTTTTTCCTCGAATCGACTCGAATTTTGATTTCCGGTTAAACGTAAGACTTAACTTTGTTTTTGGTGACTAAAACTTTTAGGTAATTTAAACTAAAACTATTTAATAATAAAAACTAATTTTGAAAAATCTAATTTAAACCAATTCTAATTAAACTAATTTTAAAACTTAAATCTAAATTTTAATAAAGACTTTTTAATGAAACTATTTTCAAACTAATACTATATTGAAAACTAAAGTTAAATAATTAATGTAATTGAAATAAAATATTTTTTTATCTTTTTTATATATTTTTTATAAAAACTGATTAAAGGAAAAACTAATTAAATACTTTTTGATTAAATTTAAATAAACTTAAACTTGAATTAAACTAATTAATTTAAAACTGCAGTAAAGATTAAACCCTATATTAAATACAAAGCGTGTAAACAATCACAAAAAGTGGTCTAGTAGAGACGGTTATGTCGTTTGGCTCCTGGTCAGGAGGTCCAGGGCTCGAATCTGGGCAGAGACAGATTATACTATTAAATTTTTTGGAACTTTTTTTTGGACTTTTGGAGTAACAGATTTACAGATCAAGTGGATCTGTTAAGTATCAATAATATAAGCGCAGATTAAAAACCAAAATAAGCCATATAAGAAAAAAAGCTAACTCAAATAAGCCAACTATAACTACTTAAATCATTAAACCAACTAGGCAGTCGAAACTAATCAAACTTAATAATCCAAACAAAAACGAGTCTCAATTAATCAATCAAAGAACCAAACAAACATAAGCAAACCAAATAAGCTAAACCCACAAGAAACAATATAACCAAATAAGAAGTTCTAATAAATTATACAAATAAGGTGATAATCTAAAACCAAAACTAAATAAGCTAATCTAAACAACCTAATAAAGCATGAATCAAAACAGACAAATACCAAAACTAAACAAATCTAAATAAGCATATACCAAAACCAAAACTAAACAGAATAAACAAATAACCCAACAGTAATTAAAACATAAATACTAGTACAAACGAAAAATCATGAGCAGATCCTAATAACTCGAAAACATAGCAGATCCAAATAGTGTTTAAACCAAACAACTCAAAATATTAGCATACTAAACAATTTCGAATTTAAGCAGTAATAAGCAATACCAAAAACGAACAAATACTAATAGACTAATAATACTAAGAAGTAAAGCAAGCAGATCCAACAAAAACCTCTAGCAGATAAAATCATAAACTAAATAACATTAACAAAAAATTAAAAGAAAGCCAAAGCTAGTGATGATAACCTTTGAGTAGAAGGTTGGCGCTGAGCCACCTTGTGAACCGAAACGAATCAACCAACACCACCGTATTACCCAAAACTCAGCACCATCGTCTTTCTCATCTCGAACAGTAACCATATATATATATATATATATATATATATATATATATATATATATATATATATATATGTATATATATATATATATATATATATATATATATATATATATATATATATATATATATATATATATATATATATATATATATATATATATATATATATATATATATATATGTATATATATATTTATCTTTCCAATGGGGAAAGAATTATACCTTTCTGAATTACTTTAATATTTATTAAATCAAAATAAAATCAAAGTAACTTGCAGTAAAATTAAAACGAGACACAAATTTTAATAAAACTGAAATTCCATTAATATAAAACTTCGATTACAATATTTTTAAAAAAGAAAATACAATTAACCCTAATTCTATTTTTCAGAAATAAAAATTAAAATAAAGAAAAGCACACCAAAATTACAGATATGAAGGGGTTTTTATAGGCAAACCCCTTGGAAACCCTCTTGATAGCTTCCATAGTAAGCATCCAATCTGAACCGCTAATTCAATCATTCTTCTTCTCTCTCTTCAATTTCTTCAATCTTGCGGTGGAGGATTACTCTTGCATCACACGAATTGCCAGGCTGGCAATTCTGTGTTTGTTGTGCTAGTTGATGGGTGATGTGGAATGATTTTATTAGATGAGGGGTTTATGGAACGTGGCATAACCAATCAAATCACAAGGATTGGCCACGTTGGATGGAGAGGGGAGGACCACAATAGTGCTTCATCCAAAAACCATGGGGATTTAATCCCCCATGGTATGAATTAACTTTTTAGGGTAAAACCCCCAAATTTGGGTGAGTAATTTTTGAAGGTAAATTTAGGTCTGGGGGTAACTGGAGGCTGCGAGTTTTGGGGAAGAAAGAAATTGGTGAGAGTTGCTTTGTTTGTAACGATTTAATGGGATGGTAAATAAAAGCGTTTATTTATTTCTTGTGTTGTGGGGAGAGTAAAAAGGTTACACGTGGGAGTGAGTCTGGGGTGTGTGTGGATTTGTGTTGACCGGTCAATTGACCAAGTGAAAACTTATTTCACTTAATATCATTCGTTTCTTCTTAATCCATTTGGGCTCGAGGCCCATTTGCCTTCAATCCGTTCACAAATAGTTGATATCAAATGGGCTTTTATATCCGTTTAGTTTAGGTTGATCATTCCTTAAATGGGCTTGTGGGCCCATTAAGTAAAAGTGGGACCCACAAGGCCCAAAATCTTCGTAAATGATTAAGTTCACTAAAACGAGCTCGATTATGGCTTTCTCGATCTTTTCTTCAATTCCATGTTGATTTAGCCGGTTTTCGTGAACTTGGGCACACTTATGGTCTTTTGACTTTGTCTTCGTCTCTTTCTTGGACTTTTCTTCAACATTTGACCGTGAAATCCCGTGTTTTCTCTTCTTTTGATCATTTGTACCTATTTAACACAAAAACACAAAACCAGGTGTAATTCCGACTTTTACGACATTAAACACATGATTAGGTCTTGTTTTCCTTGATTTTAGTGGTAAAAGGATAAGTGTTCACACACTTATTAAATCCCCTACACTTGACCATTGCAATGACCCCATGCAATGCATAGTTTTAAAGCATTAAGTTACATTTTTCTCATAATTAATCCATCTCGGCCTTTATTACTATTACTACTACTACGACGACGAAAAGATAAAAACTTAAAAAGGAGACAAAAGTTATAATCATTTATTAACTTGGAATTTATTTGATGGAAGAAACTTGTAAAGAAATCTAAGACTTTAATTAGGGCTTTGGTGTCATGAATATAAATCACCCTCAAGTTTCACGTTCCCCATACCAAGCTTAAAAACGAGATCATTGTTTACCATAAGTCCTTAGGTAAAAACCACTTATATAAGACAATTGTGTAACACTCTTTCTCCAATTCCTACTTTGTATCTCTAGATTTTATTGATTGTCATTCACCCGTAGGCTCATTTGACTTATTTGATAATTATTATTCAAAAATGATGGCCAAAAGGTGCAAACCCGACACTCAAAACCTAACCTCGTCCTCAAAAACGTTGTCACTAAAGTAAGCCCACATCAAGGATGATTTAACACGATTTGGGGAATAAATTCCCGGACCCAAAATTTGGCCAAATAGTACTACTTATTAATTATTCCTCCAAAGTCATGTAGACTTTATGTGGAGTTTAGCAAGTTCACATCATATACCCTTAGGCTCTTTAAGATGTAAAAATTCTCCCCGTCTATTGTCCACACCCTAAGGCTCCTTGAACGACAAACGAGGGAATTGATTTTATTGATCAATTTTTATTCAACACTTACCATGCCATACACCCTAAGGCTCTAATGACAAGGTTCGTGCTTTAATTACAAGGAGAATAAATATTTGGCTAAGAGTTAAGATATCGAATCTACACCGCAAGAATCCTCATTTATTAAGCAATTAAATATACAAGCAGGAAGAAAGAGCCACAAAAACCATATAAGCAAAAATTAACCTTTAAACTTATTATCAACTCTATCATTTCTCGTTCTCCACAATTTAAAATCTCAAGGAATGAGACTCGTGGATGCTTAGCCTAATAAACCAATTAAGGTCCATATGGTTAAGGATACTAGCTAGAGTAAACTTGGATAAGTAAACTCGGGTTGAGTCAAAATATTCACGACGGGCCTAATATATCAAAGATATCTAAACTTGTTAAAACCATTTTATTTATTTATTTTATTTTTTTTACTTTATTCTTGAAATGGAATTTATAAATATGATGCGATGATGAAAGGAAAGACATAAATGAAAAATACCACTAGGCCAAAATAGATCAAAATTTGAAAAACGTTGAATTTTTTTTTAAAATTTTCTGGTTAAATGGGGTCAAATTCATGGAAAAGCCCACTAAAATTCGATAGAAGTCCCCCTACACTTAATATAAACATTGTCCTCAATGTTTAGGCATGTGGGAGAATAAACTCCCCTACACTTAGGACATTGAGTACGTTGTTTAAAATCGAGCTAAGGAAGGGACAACTAAGGTGATTACATTTATTCGTTTTATTTATATACATGTATGAATCACAATAGTTTTGATAGAACCGGGTACACGGGAACACGGGATTACGGGTCGCGTCAAAAGTACCAAAAGTGGATCATCAAAGCACATGTCCCTGCACAATCATCACAACACACAAACAACCTACTTGGCTCCCCCTACACTTATTGATGGAAATGGATGAAGGTGAAAAAGGGTGGAAAGGATGGTAAAGGTAAAAATCTAACCTAGTTATACGATGCTTGATTTATTTATCACGAGTCTCTAGCTCGACTCGATTTCCCGAATTAATTCAAGGGAAATGTGGAGAGGGATGGAATCATCTCGTGAGAGATGTCCTCTCCATAGTACAACTTAACCCGTTGGCCATTCAACTTAAAGTTGGGCCCATTTGGTTGGGATAACTCAATGGTGCCATAAGGGAATACTTGGGCCACGGTGAATGGACCGGACCTACGGCTCTTAAGTTTACCCGAAAAGATTTTCAACCGGGAGTTAAATAGTAAAACTTGATCACCAACATGGAACTCTCGGTTTTTAATCTTGGAATCATGAATGAGCTTAGTCTTCTCCTTGTAGATTACTGAATTTTCATAAGCCTCATTCCTAAGTTCATTGAGTTCATTGAGTTGGATTTTCCTATGATCACCGGCTTTGTTTATGTCAAAATTAGCCCATTTCAAGGCCCAATAAGCCTTATGCTCCAACTCAATGGGTGGTGGCACGCCTTTCCGTACACAAGGCGATAAGGGGTACAACCTATAGGTGTCTTATAAGCGGTACGGAAAGCCCACAAAGCATCATCTAATTTATCGGCCCATGAGGCACGATGCTCTCCCACAGTTCGCTCTAAGATTCTCTTAAGACCACGGTTAGAAACCTCGGCTTGTCCATTAGTTTGAGGATGATACGCGGTGGAAAGTCGGTGATTGACACCATACTTAGCCATGACTCGTGCAAATTGATCATTGCAAAAATGAGTCCCGCGATCACTAATAATAGCACGAGGTACACCGAATCGAGCAAACAATTGTTTCAAGAAGTTAACAACCACCCTCGCATCGTTAGTAGGTAAAGCCTTTGCTTCAACCCATTTGGATATGTAGTCAACGGCTACGAGGATGTACTTGTTTCCTTTGGGTGATGGAAATGGCCCCATAAAGTCGATGCCCCATACGTCAAAGATTTCACACTCTTGGATGAAATTTTGAGGCATCTCATCTTTATGTGTGATCTTGTGTTGCCTTTGGCAAGCATCACAATGCTTAACCATTTCATGTGCATCATGATAAATGGAGGGCCAATAGAATCCGGAGTAGAAAACTTTTTTAGCGGTGTAATTAGGACCAAAGTGACCACCGGTGGGTCCTTTATGGCAAGCTTCAAGGATTTGTAAAGCCGCCGGCCCATCAACACATCTACGAATAATTAAATCCGCACATTGCTTGAAAAGATAAGGGTCGTCCCAATAGTATGTTTTAACGTCCTTGAAGAATTTTTTCTTTTGTTGGGACGATAACCCTTCGATAAGAACACCACCCGCCAAATAGTTTGCAATGTCCGCAAACCATGGGGTATCATCAAGATTGGAATTAATAGACATTAAGGTCTCAAGGAGAAAGGATTCATTAATCTCTTGATTTGGAGATTCCCCTTGATAAGGATCCTCAAGTCTACTAAGATGATCCGCGGCTATGTTTTCTGCTCCCTTTTTATCACGAATTTCGATTTTAAATTCTTGTAGGAGCAAAACCCAACGAAGGAGTCTCGGTTTAGCATCTTGCTTGGTCAACAAGTATTTCAAGGCGGAATGGTCGGTGTAAACGATGGTGGTGGAAAGCATAAGATAGGGGCGGAATTTCTCAAAAGCATACACTACGGCTAAAAGCTCTTTTCCGGTAGTGGTATAATGCAATTGAGCCCCCGTCATTGTCTTACTAGCATAATGAATGGGTTGGAAATGTTTGTTAACTCGTTGACCTAAAACCGCTCCTACCGCGAAATCACTAGCATCGCACATGAGCTCGAAAGGTAACTCCCAATTTGGAAAGACTAAGACCGGTGCCTTAGTTAATTTACCTTTAAGAAGTTCGAAAGAGTCGAGACATTCTTGAGAGAAGATGAAAGGAGCATCCTTTTCTAAGAGATGAGTCATTGGACGAGCTATTTTCGAGAAATCTTGGATGAAACGTCGATAAAATCCCGCATGGCCTAATAAACTTCTAACTCCTTTGACGGTGGTAGGTGAAGGTAACTTAGCAATGACGTCAACTTTAGCACGGTCTACTTCGATACCGGCTTTGGAAATTTTATGACCGAGGACGATGCCTTCTTTTACCATGAAATGGCATTTTTCCCAATTAAGAATGAGACGAGTGTCTTTACATCGTTTGAGCATACGTTCTAAATTAGCAAGGCAAGAAGAGAAAGAATCACCATATACCGAGAAATCGTCCATAAAGACTTCCATAGTTTCTTCAACCATGTCATGAAATATCGCCATCATACACCTTTAGAAAGTCCCGGGAGCATTGCATAAGCCGAAAGGCATTCGTTTGTAAGCAAATGTTCCATAGGGACAAGTGAATGTGGTTTTCTCTTGGTCTTTTGGATCGATAGGGATTTGAAAATATCCGGAAAAACCATCTAAGAAACAATAGAAATCATTACCCGCTAAACGCTCGAGCATTTGATCCATGAAAGGAAGAGGGAAATGATCCTTACGAGTGGCATCATTGAGCTTACGATAATCGATGTAAACTCACCAACCCGTTACGAGTCGAGTAGGAATCAACTCGTTGTTTTCATTGGGAACAACGGTGATTCCGCCTTTCTTTGGCACACAATGGACGAGACTAACCCATGGCGAATCCGAGATAGGGTAAATCATTCCGGGATCTAGAAGTTTGATAACTTCTTTCTTAATGACTTCATGAATTTTTTGATTAACCCTTCTTTGATTTTGGATTGCGGGTTTAAAGTCATCTTCCATGAGAATTTTATGAGTACAAAAATTAGGATCAATTCCGCGAATGTCGGAGATTTTCCAAGCAATTGCTTTCTTATGATTCTTAAGCACATCGATAAGTCGGGATTTTTCATCTTCTTTTAAGTCCTTAGCAATAATAACGGGCAATTTATTATCCTCCTCTAAGAAAACGTACTCTAAATGAGACGGTAAGTCCTTAAGCTCTAAATCCGGTGGATTGTCGGTGGAAGGCTTTGTCAAATTAGGATCATCGTTTGTAACTTCCTTAGGAGTAGGTGGAGAAATATGGTCCTCATTGAGAAGTCTCTCAATGGTACGAATGTCTTCTTCCCAATCGGTGGGAGAATCGTCATATTTTAAATCCACATCCCCTAAACTCGCTTCAAATTCTTGTAAAAGAAAATCACTTTCTCCAAATGGAGTCAATGAAGGAGCAATAGAAGCTACGGTCTCAACAAGAGGTAAAGGAGAAATCCCGCTCGTACAAGCCTCGTGAAAATGTTCTTCGCATGCTTCGTCGAGCACATCGATGTAATTCACGGATTCGGGCTCATCGGGATGTTTGGAAAGTTTACCCATGTTAAAGACGATTTTGTCATCCCCGACCCTCATGATAAGCTCACCCGCGGCTACATCAATTAATGTACGCCCGGTTCTCAAGAAGGGTCGTCCCACAATTAAGGGAACACGGGGATCCATTTCATAGTCGACTACGACGAAATCGACGGGAAAAGTGAATTTGTCGACTCCTACAAAAACATCCTCGGCTATCCCCACCGGATAAGAAACCATACTGTTAGCTAATTCCGATGTCATACGAGTGGGGACTAGCTCGGGTAAAGATAATTGTTTCCACACGGACAATGGCATAAGATTGATACTCGCTCCGAGATCCGCCAAGGCCATACAATTCTCAACACCCGGAAAATTACAAGGAATAAGGAATCGACCAGGATCTCCTAACTTAACCGGTAATTTTCTCAAAAGAACCGCGGAACAATTCTCATTCAATTTGGTATTGGCAATATCAAGCAACTTTTCCTTATCACTTAAAAGATCCTTAAACATCTTAGCGTACTTAGGCATGTGAGCGAGCTCCTCGGCAAAGGTGATATTAAAATTCAATTGTTTGAACATTTTTAGGAAGTTCGAAACTTGAATATCATCCTTATTCTTCAATTTCTCTTTCCGCAACCTTGAAGGATAAGGTATATTGGATTGAGATGAAGTCTTTGGAGTGGATTGCTCACTCACATCCTTTGGTGGAGGAGGAGGAATGGAAGGTGAAGGAACCGGTTTGGGAACCGAAGGTGTGGTAGAAAATTTAGGTATCGGTGGAACATAAGGTGTAGACGAATGCATAACGGGTGGTATGTCACAAGTGGAAGAAGAAGGAGGTTGTGTCGAAGAAGAAGGTATCTCGGGTCCTTGGTTAGGTGGGGGATAGGAAGGTTCTACGGTGGTCTTACCGCTCCTAGTAGTAATAGCATTAACATTAGCCCTAGGATTGGTCACGGTGTTCGAAGGGAGGGCACCTTGGGGACGAAGGTTTTGAAGCATTGTCAAAAATTTCTTATCGGTCGATTCTTGCATCTCTCTCATAATTCGTTCATGGTCGGTCAATTTTTGTAGAACCAAGTCCATTTGAGGGTTATGCATGTTCATTTGATTATACCCTTGATTGTTAAAACCTTGATTGTTAAAACCTTGATTAGGAAAACCTTGTTTTGATATTGATTATAACCTTGATTAAATCCTTGATTTTGAAAACCTTGGTTATTAAATCCTTGATTTTGGTTATTGAACCCCTGGTTTGCCCTTGAAAATTCCCTTGATTTTGATTAAAACCCCGTTGATTAGAATTTCCTTGAAAATTACCCCGTTGAGGACCTTGGTTCCTATTTTGGGCGGTGGGGGTGGTCTTTGTGGTGCTACAAAACCCGGGGGAGCCAAATAGTTATTAGACTTGTAAGACAAATGGTTAACATCAAAATTTGGTTTGAAATGAATCCGTTCATTTTCATTGTTATTATAAGCATAAACTTCTTGTTGATTATTGTAAACCTTGTCACAATTAAAGTATGAATGCGGTCCACCACAAGTCTCACACGTTTCACAATTTTCTTTCACGGCATTCACATGTGTAGTGGGAGGGTTATCTCTTAAAACAAGGTGTTTCACAATTGAAGTAAGCTCCTTAATTTGATTAGTCACCTCTTTATTACTAGTACTAGCACTTGCCATAGTAGCCCTAACACTCTTGGTTTGCACTTTAGCCTTGTTTTCAATTATGGCCCAAGCCTCGTTCATTGATTTCAGAAGAATATTGCCCCCCGCGGCACTATTAAGTGAGTCTTGGTCATTTAGAGTTAAACCATTGTAAAATGTGTTAATTTGATGAACTTTAGTGAAACCGTGTTGTGGACATTTTCTCAAAAGTTCTTTAAATCGATCCCAAGACTCACTAAACGTTTCCCCATATTGTTGTTTAAAGGTGATGATCTCATTCCTTAAAGAAGTAGTCCGTGATGGTGGGAAAAAGTAGTTTATGAACTTGGTCTCTAAGTTGATCCATGTGGTAATACTTTGGGGTGGTTCCTTATCAAGCCAAATCCGGGCTTGTCCCTCGAGGGAAAAAGGAAAAAGTTGTAGGCGAACGGCCTCTTGTGGCACCCCATTGTATTTGACGGTATTAGCTAATTGGATGAAACGTTTAATATGAGCGTGCGGGTCATCATTAGTACGGCCTAAAAATGGTGTAGCGGCAACCATTTGAATAAAACCCGATTTAAGTTCAAAATGATTTGCTCCAATATTCGGCACCACAATCGCGTCATCGTTTCCTTCAACGTGAGATTGTAGAATCTCAATCATTGGTCGATTATCCGTTGCCATCGTATTGTCGAAAGCTCGATTCTCGGGATCGGCTTGAATGACGGTCTTTTTGTTTATCTTCTTCTTCTTCTTTTTGGAAGAATTGGAAGAGTTTGGTACACCAATCGGTATGTATGTATGCGCGCGAGTGCGCATACAATTAAAACTTTGGAATGAGGTAGGTGACCTCGGTCGACTTTGAGAGGAAACGGATTTTCCCTCTTGAGGAGCAATATGAAAAATCTACAAAAATATATACTTAAGTACTAATTGAGTTGGCAAACCAATAATCGGTCGTCCCTCTCAATATACGCACAAGCAAGCGAGGAAATGAGGTGGCACAAAGCACTTAAAAACCTTTTTCCTTAGACGGCCTTTTATAGCGCGTTGCCTTATACCCACCTTATAGTTTGTGTATGTCTAGTTCAAACGTCTTACTAGTATTTATCTATTTTGCCCTTTTTTCTTGTTATGGATGCGACTACAATAGTTAGGTGATGAAATCCCAACTAAGGCTTATTTGAAAGTAGGTAAATTATTGTGCTACGTAATATACTATAATAAAAGAAAAATCTTTTTGTATTTTTTAGAAAAATATATATTCACGATAAAAACGAAAGAAATCGAACTAAAAATTTAACACTAATACGTAATATTTTTGGTGTAATACTTTTAGGAAAAAGTATTACTTTTGTATTTTTTAATTTTTTTGGTGCAATTCTTAGGAAAGAAATTGCTTTTGTGATTTTTTAATTTTTTTGTATTTTTAAGTTTTTGATTTTTTTGTATTTTTTATTTTGTTGCAAGAAACGTAACGTTCAAAGAGAACGGATCCCAAAATCCAAACGTCTTCACGAAAAATCGTCAATCGTACGAGCGAAGCGGCAGCGGCGCCATTTTAATACTTGACCATTTTAATACTAGGTATTTTTGTCCAATTAAGTTCGTTTTTCCTCGACTCGACTCGAAATTTGATTTCCGGTTAAACGTAAGACTTAATTTTGTTTTTGGTGACTAAAACTTTTGGGTAATTTAAACTAAAACTATTTAATAATAAAAACTAATTTTGAAAAATCTAATTTAAACCAATTTTAATTAAACTAATTTTAAAACTTAAATCTAAATTTTAATAAAGACTTTTTAATGAAACTATTTTCAAACTAATACTATATTGAAAACTAAAGTTAAATAATTAAAGTAATTGAAATAAAATATTTTTTTATCTTTTTTATATATTTTTTATAAAAACTGATTAAACGAAAAACTAATTAAATACTTTTTGATTAAATTTAAATAAACTTAAACTTGAATTAAACTAATTAATTTAAAAATGCAGTAAAGATTAAACCCTATATTAAATACAAAGCGTGTAAACAATCACAAAAAGTGGTATAGTAGAGACGGTTATGTCGTTTGGCTCCTGGACAGGAGGTCCAGGGCTCGAATCTGGGCAGAGACAGATTATACTATTAATCTTTTTAGAACTTTTTTTTGGACTTTTGGAGTAACAGATTAACAGATCAAGTGGATATGTTAAGTATCAATAATATAAGCGCAGATTAAAAACCAAAATAAGCCATATAAGCAGAAAAAGCTAACTCAAATAAGCCAACTATAACTACTTAAATCATTAAACCAACTAGGCAGTCGAAACTAATCAAACTTAATAATCCAAATAAAATCGAGTCTCAAATAATCAATCAAAGAACCAAACAAACATAAGCAAACCAAATAAGCTAAACCCGCAAGTAACAATATAACCAAATAAGCAGTTCTAATAAAGTATACAAATAAGGTGATAATCTAAAACCAAAACTAAATAAGCTAATCTAAACAACCTAATAAAGCTTGAATCAAAACAGACAAATACCAAAACTATACAAATCTAAATAAGCATATACCAAAACCAAAACTAAACAGATTAAACAAATAACCCAACAGTAATTAAAACGTAAATACTAGTATAAACGAAAAATCATGAGCAGATCCTAATAACTCGAAAACATAGCAGATCCAAACAGTGTTTAAACCAAACAACTCAAAATATTAGCATACTAAACAATTTCAAATTTAAGCAGTAATAAGCAATACCAAAAACTAACAAATACTAACAGACTAATAATACTAAGTAGTAAAGCAAGCAGATCCAAAACAACCTCTAGCAGATAAAATCATAAACTAAATAACATTAACATAAAATTAAAAGAAAGCCAAACCTAATGATGATAACCTTTGAGTAGAAGGTTGGTGTTGAGCCACCTTGTGAACCGAAACGAATCAACCAACACCACCGTATTACCCAAAACTCATCACCATCGTCTTTCTCATCTCGAACAGTAACCGAATATATATATATATATATATATATATATATATATATATATATATATATATATATATATATATATACTACATTATAAAGGGTGTATCCCTTTGGTTGAAAGTTAAAAATATTTAATGGTTGAAAAACGTGGGTCCCACTAATGTATACTACATTTATAATTCAAACATATTAATGCATATATAAACTATATTATGTGAACACACTAAAGTCATTTGGAGATGAATTGTTGACGTGCAACAAAAATAATAAACATATGAAGTTATAAACGATGCCATTTTTCAATGTTTTGAAACCCGATTTTAAATCGACCTGGTCGAGTCATCGGGTAAACTCGGATTAAGCCGGTTTTCTACATTGTTTACCAACTAATATAATATGTAGGGTTTACATAACGAGTAACGTGTATTATTAGTTAGCTCATAAACTCTGATGTAATGTTTTACTTTCAGCTTTACTAAAAGTTTTTATAGGCTTTTTGATACACGTTTATTTAATATTTTATCTAGCATTGAATTGTCATATATTAAAACATTTTATAATTTCAATTTGATCTTTTCATGCTTTATTTTGAACGTACACGAAACACTTACCACAATATCGCATACTATAAATTATTTGCCACTAACCAAATTTCGCCTCTATGCGCGGGTACTCGTCTAGTATATATATATATATATATATATATATATATATATATATATATATATATATATATATATATATATATATATATATATATATATATATATATATATATATATATATATATATATATATATATATATATATATATATATATATATATATATATATATATATATATATATATATATATATATATATATATTATCTTTCCAGTGGGGAAAGAATTATACCTTTCTGAATTACTTTAATATTTATTAAATCAAAATAAAATAAAAGTAACTTGCAGTAAAATTAAAACGAGACACAAATTTTAATAAAACTGAAATCCCATTAATATAAAACTTCGATTACAATACTTTTAAAAAAGAAAATACAATTAACCCTAATTCTATTTTTCAGAAATAAAAATTAAAATAAAGAAAAGCACACCAAAATTACAAATATGAAGGGGTTTTTATAGGAAAACCCCTTGGAAACCCTCTTGATAGCTTCCATAGTAAGCATCCAATATGAACCGTTAATTCAATCATTATTCTTCTCTCTCTTTAATTTCTTTAATCTTGCGGTGGAGGATTACTCTTGCATCACACGGATTGCCAGGCTGGCAATTCTGTGTTTGTTGTGCTAGTTGATGGGTGATGTGGAATGATTTTATTGGATGAGGGGTTTATGGAACGTGGCATAACTAATCAAATCACAAGGATTGGCCACATTGGATGGAGAGGGGAGGACCACAATAGTGCTTTATCCGAAAACCATGGGGATTTAATCCCCCATGGTATGAATTAACTTTTTAGGGTAAAACCCCCAAATTTGGGTGAGTAATTTTTGAAGGTAAATTTAGCGTTTGGGGGAAGAAAGAAGTTGGTGAGAGTTGCTTTGTTTGTAACGATTTAATGGGATGGTAAATAAAAGCGTTTATTTATTTCTTGTGTTGTGGGGAGAGTAAAAAGGTTACACGTGTGAGTGAGTCTGGGGTGTGTGTGTATTTGTGTTGACCGGTCAATTGACCAAGTGAAAACTTATTTCACTTAATATCATTCGTTTCTTCTTAATCCATTTGCGCTTGAGGCCCATTTGCCTTCAATCCATTCACAAATAGTTGATATCCATTGGGATTTTATATCCGTTTAGTTTAGGTTGATCATTCCTTAAATGGGCTTGTCGGCCCATTAAGCAAAAGTGGGACCCACAAGGCCCAAAATCTTCGTAAATGATTAAGTTCACTAAAACGAGCTCGATTATGGCTTTCTCGATCTTTTCTTCAATTCCATGTTGATTTAGCCGGTTTTCGTGAATTGGGCACACTTATGGTCTTTTGACTTTGTCTTCGTCTCTTTCTTGGACTTTTCTTCAACATTTGACCGTGAAATCCCGTGTTTTCTCTTCTTTTGATCATTTGTACCTATTTAACACAAAAACACAAAACCACGTGTAATTCCGACTTTTACGACATTAAACACATGATTAGGTCTTGTTTTCCTTGATTTTAGTGGTAAAAGGATAAGTGTTTACACACTTATTAAAGACTTGGTCATCTTTACTTCAAGAACATGAACAAGCTGGTCAAGTACAATCTTGTTTATGGTCTTCCTTCCAAGTCCTTTGCCAATGGCCATACTTGTGTTGCTTGCCTAAAAGGGAAGCAACACAGAGCCTCTTGCAAGTCAAAAACAAGTTTGTCCACTACCAAGCCATTGGAACTACTTCACATGGACCAGTTTGGTCCTACTTCTGTGGCAAGCATAATGAAGAAATTGTACTGCCTGGTGATTACTGATGATTTTTTAAGGTTCACATGGACATTCTTCCTGTTTGAAAAGAGTGACACAACAGATGTACTCATAGGTTTTATCAATCAGATTGAACTTTCCAAAAGTATGAAGGTGGTGACCATTAGATCAGACAATGGTGGTGAGTTCAGAAACAAGAAGCTGGATACTTTCTTCACAAACAAAGGAATAAGGAGGGAGTATAGTATAGCAAGAACACCTCAACAAAATGGAGTTGTAGAAAGAAGAAACATGACTCTTATTGAAGGTGCAAGGACTATGATGTCTGATTCCAAGCTTCCAGTTATCTTTTGGGCTGGAGCTGTAGCCACTTCTTGTTATGTTCAAAACAGGGCCTTGGTGGTTAAGGTACACAACAAGACCCCCTATCAGTTGTTCAATGGCAGACCTCCTTTAATTGACTTTTTTAGACCATTTGGATGTCATGTGATCATTCTGAACACCATTGACAATTTAGGTAAATTCAATTAAAAGGGGGATGATGGGTACTTTATAGGTTATTCATTGAACAACAAGGGATATAGGGTCTTCAACAAGAAGACAAGCAAAGTGACAGAAAATCTCCATATAGATTTTCTTGAAGACAAGCCTGAAGATGTACAAACGGATCCTGATTGGTTCTTTGACATTGAAGTACTTTCTAAATCAATGAATTATGTGCTTGTTGCTTTGGAGAATACTAACATTTCAGGTACAAAAGAACCAACTGTTGTGGAAAAGCCACCAATGAGGTACATGACTGTACCCTCATTGTTTCCCATTGATGATGCTGCTACAAAAACAGATGAAGATGATGACACATCACAAAGGAAGGTTCAATCAACCTCTTCCCCTACTAAGTCAATTCCTGAAAGCAGTGGGATGGCTGAAAGCATTGAAATCCAGGATACCCCTGCTGGACCACATGTTTCCCCTGCTGCTAAAGAACTAGTTATCAATTATGTAAATGATGAAGAAAGAGAATCCCCACTCATTTCCTCATCTTCACCAATCACTTTATCTAGTAGTGGAAGCAGAATAATTAGGAATGGAGGTCCTAGCTATTCAGAGCTACATTCAACACACTAGAATCCATCCCTCAGTCATGTCGTATCATTTGGAAGCTCTTTTGAGGATTTCTTTCCCAATCAAGATAGTACTATAGATCCTGACTTGGAAAAGGATGAAACAGAGGTAATCATGAGCATGCAGCCTACCTACAGATACAACAAAGATCACCCCAATTACAAATCATAGGTGATCTTGATACTCCTAGACAAACAAGGTATTCAGCAAAGGAACACAGCTTCATTACCAACATTACTATAAAGTTTAACCATGAAAATATGCAATGCTGTCTATTTACTGCCTTTTTGTCACAAGAAGAACCAACGAAGATTTGTTTAGCTCTCAATGATCCAAGCTGGGTTGAAGCTATGCAAGAAGAGCTTTTGCAATTTGACATTCAAGAAGTATGGATTCTGGTAGATTGTCTAAAATGGGCAAGACCCATTGGAACAAAGTGGGTACTTAGGAGCAAAAAGGATGAGAGGGGCATTGTAGTCAAGAACAAAGCAAGACTGGTAGCACAGGGATATACTCAGGAAGAAGGTATTGATTATGAAGAGGTCTTTGCTCTAGTTGCCAGAATTGAAGCCATCAGATTGTTTATGGCTTATGCTTCATTCATGGACTTCACAGTATATCAAATGGATGTTAAGAGTGCCTTTTTATATGGAACCATTGATGAAGAAGTTGATGTGATGCAACCTCCAGGGTTTGAAGACCCAGAACACCCAGACAAAGTTTACAAGGTGAAGAAGACTATGTATGGACTTCATCAAGCTCCTAGGGCCTGGTATGGAACTCTCTCTAAATACCTGTTGGATAATGGCTTCAACAGGTGGAAAATTGACCAGACCCTGTATATTAAGAAACAGAAGGGTGACTTTATTTTGGTGCAAGTATATGTGGATGATATCATCTTTGGATCCATAGACTCTCTGCTTAGCAAAGAGTTTGCCAAGTTGATGCAAGACAAGTTTCAAATGAGTGCAATGGGTGAACTCAACTTCTTTTTGGTGTTACAAGTTCAGCAAAGGAAAGATGGGATTTTTATCTCATAAGACAAATATGTTGTTGAGATTGTAAAGAAGTTTGGAATGTGTGAAGGAAAGAAAGTCTCCACCCCCATGGATAAGGAGCATCCTTGGGGAAACGATGGCCCAGGGAAGCCTATTGATGTCAGGAACTATAGTTCCATGATTGGATCTCTCATGTGCCTTACAGCTTCAAGACCTGACATCATGTTTGCAGTCTGCTTGTGTGCAAGATACCAAGTGACACCCACAGAGTGTCATCTGTTTGCTGTGAAGAGAATCTTTAGGTATCTAAAGTGTCATCCAACTTTAAGACTTTGGTACCCCAAGGAGTCAACATTTGAGCTAGTATCCTATTCAGATAGTGATTATGCTGGTGACAACAATGATAGGAAGTCTACAACAGGTGGATGTCAGTTTTTGGGAAGTAGGCTTATATCTTGGCAGTGTAAAAAGCAGACTATTCTGGCCACATCCACAACTGAAGTTGAGTATGTAGAAGTTGTTGCATGTTGTGGACAAGTTCTTTGGGTTCAGAACCAGCTTCTTGATTATGGGTACAGTTTCTTTAAAACCAAGATATTCATTGACAATAACAGCACCATTTGCATTATTAAAAATCCTTTTTTTCATAGCAAGACTAAACATATTGAAATCAGACATCATTTCATTAGAGATTGTTTTGAAAAAGGATTGACTGTCCCAGAGGCAATTGACACAGAACTTAATATTGCTGATCTTTTGACAAAAGCTTTTGATGTGGGGAGGTTTTAGTACTTGGTTGCAAGTATTGGAATGATCACTCCCTAAAACTCGATATCTAATTTGTATTGTGTATTCAGGATTACTTTATTGCTGTTGTTGTACATATGTTAGTTACTTTTTCCATTATTCTTCATTCCACTACTTTTGAACAACAATTCCCCTGTTGGGGTTCATCCCCCTACTAAAGCATTTTTTCCTGCTAAGAGTTTTTCTCTTCAGTTGGGTTTGTTCTTTTTAAAGTGGTTATATGTGGTTTTTAGACTGACAATGTAGAGATCCAAATGGAACATACTGAGTTATGGGAAGATCAGGTATGTGCTCTTTGTTTCAGGGGAGGTTAGGTCACACCTTTAGGACTTAGGGTATCCTTAGGATACTCATATATGATTCTGGATCATATCTACTGGTGAGTAGGGGTTTGGGACAATGAAGACTTGCTGCAAAGCCTGTTGGAGTTCTGAAACCTTGAGGCACTGTAATGTGTACTTAAAATTCTTTATTGAGCAGCTTGCTGTCTAATTTAAGATTTTTAGTGCATATTGCCAAGACCAACTAACCATAGCAAGGAAATGGTAGGGATGGAGTCTGGGGTATACTTATTTTCTTAGGTTGACCAGGTGCATGATTGATTATGTGTTTACTTTTTCTGTTAAGAACTTTGCTGAATGGAGGACTCTTGAGTTTCTATGTATCTAACTTATTTTTACAAGGGTGCGCATTAGAACAAAGCTATTTAGCATTTATCCATTCAAGATTAGTCTAATACCCTTGGGAAAGTTTCCCTGCTTTAATTTTTGATACCCCTGCTAATACAACTTTCCCCTGCTTTGCAAAACATTCCCCTGTTTGACCGTTGACCGACAATACCGTTGCCCTGCTTATAGCCGTTAGGCCTGCTTGCTAACTTTTTGGTTAGGGAATATTTTATTCTTTTCAAATGATATTTAAGGCGCTTTCTACGCTGATTGGTAACCTTTTCATTATTATCTCAAATAAAATACTTTCTTTTCAAGATTCATTTCTGATATTTTTGCAATTTGAAAATTTGGTCCAATCACAACTCTTTAATTCGCCTATATAAACTCAATTAGCTTAACCAACAGGCCTAACTCACTCTTTCGATCAAATCCCACTAATTTCTCACAAACATAAACCTTTTTTTTACTCTTAAAATGTCTTCCACGACTCTCAAAATTGTTGCTAACCATAATTAGATTGCTCTTTTATCACAAGAGCCTGCTGAATTTACTAATGATGTTGCTTACCTAAAATCTTGCTATTTTAGGTTAGCCCTTGTCATCAATCCTAGAATTTACACCTCATACATTCAACAGTTTTGGGCTAATGCCAAGGTTGAAACAGTGAATGGAGAGGTAACAAATAAAAGCCTGGTTGATGGCCATCCCAAGGTGGTTACACTTGCCTCCATTCGAGACAAATTAGTCTTGGATGATGAGGGTGGGGTGGTTGCTTTCAAAGAGGCTGAAATTTTTGAGGGTCTTACAAACTTGGGGTACAACATTTCTGCTAATCAAAAGTGTAAATTGGCTAAAGGTCAGTTTGCACCCCATTGGAAGTTTTTAATTCACACTATTTTGTAATGCTTATCATCAAAAACTATAGCTTTTAATGAATTTGGGAGTCAAGTTGCTTCTGCCCTGATTTGCTTGGCAACAGGGAGAAAATATTGTTTTTGTCAAATGATTTTTGAAGGAATGGTAAAAAATGTTACAAGTCATTCAAAATTTTGTATGTATCCAAGGTTTGTTGAAATTTGTTGGATATGAGGCAACATGGTAAAATTCGTCACAAGGACTATTTTGAAGCTAACCTCCATACAACCAAACTATTCACCACTCTTGTAGCACCCTACCCTATAATTTTCTGGCAGGGCAGTTCCTCTTACACCAATCATGATGGACTAGATCAGAAGAGAAGTTGCTTCCAAACCAAGAGCAGCCTAAACCCCTCTTGTTGATACCCCTGCTAGAGATACCCTTGCCAGTCAACTTCCCCCTGCCAACCCACAACATGAAAGGAGAACCAAAACCAGGTTTGCTAGGTCTCCCTTGCCTGGTGAATCTTCAAAAGTAGCAGAGAGGAGAGTCTCCAAAAGGTTGGAACACACTAGGGGTTTGGCTGCCACTACTGTCTCATCCCCAAGGGATGAGCAGGATAGTGACACCATAAGTAAGTCCTCTTCCTCAGTTAGTGATACCCAAAGAGGGGAGCAATCCCTTCCTAGGGTTGAGAGCAGAATGCAACCACTATCCATCTTGGAATTGACGAATACGTGCATTAGCTTAAAAGAGAAAAATGCACAACTTGTATAAACTGTCAAAAAGCAAGGTCTGGTTATCAATAATTTGGAGACCAGACTTGCTACACTTGAGGGGAGGAGAAGACCAAAGCTTATTGTCTCTACAGATGAGGATGCTTCCAAAGGGGAGGAAGTTCCTCAAATAGATGAGTGATGAAGGTTTTTCGTACACATTTTAGGAAAAACGCGTATGAGTGGCAAGTATTAAGCGTTACGCTTTAGGAAAAATGTAAAACCGAATAAGTGCGGGTTCGTTCTCGAAGGAGGTGTGTGGATTAATGTGCCAATATATAAAATCAAAGTTTGGATTAGTGACGTTTTTGGTTTAGAAGAGAAAAAGTAAAGACGAGCTACGACTACGATTACACTACGACGTATCGACGTAAAACGATGACGTAATTACGTAAAACGCGACAAATAAAAAAATTAAACCTAAAAATTAATTAAAAGATTAAACTAAGTCTAAAATAATATAAATAAGAATAAAAATCCAACAAATATATTTTAAAACCTTTTATTAATTAAATATTCAATTTTTAATGCTAATTAAAGCCCTAAAATTAAATATAATCAATAAAAAGCCCAAAATATTATTTTATTGGACTAATAACTCATTTATTTTATTTAAAGACTAAAAAGTAGTTTTCAAAAATTTTTAAAACTATTTTTCTATTTTTAAAAGGCTAAAAACACTTTTTTAAACTAAAATAATAATAAAAATAATAAAATAATGCTAAAAATAAATATTATTTTTCTAAAAATCTTTTTTTAACTAAATTAACAAGGGAAAAATGAAAAAGTTTAAAAAAACTAAAAAAATTGGCTAAAAATGAAAGTACCCCAAAGTACTCCAAGGTGGAGTACTTTAGTGTTGTCCAAGATCCTACCAGACAAAGGGTTTGTCCAATAACAGTGTTGTCCGATATCGTACAACACTAAAAAAATTAAAATTTTGCAGCGTTCTCGGACAACAAAGAAAAACTTGTTGTATGTTTTTTTTTGCTCGTTTTGGGCTCGTTTTCGCTTGTTTTAGGCTTGTTTGTTGGCGTTTTTTGGCACAAACGGCACCCCTACAACCAGTTGGTTGTAGGGAGTCAACAAAATAATAAAAACACAAACACTAAAAACCAATTTCACACAAAAATCCACACAAATTCAGGGCAAAAACACAAAAAAATGCAGAAAATGAAGGCTAAAGCTATGTTGTGTGCTAACAGCGAGTTTCTAAGGCAAATATGAGCTATAAAAATCTAAGAAAACCCTAAAACCAGATATTGAAGACCTATACCTACCCTTAGACTAACCTATAAGCCAAGTTTCAAACACCAAAACCTAAAATTAAGCCCCCACAGTGTGCTGATGAATGGCTCACAGAAAGAGGGGTCTGTGGGTGTTTTGGTGTCACAGTGAGTTCTAACGCAGCTCTTAAATCACCTAAAACTCGGCAAAACCTAAGTATCAGGTGTTTGACCCTACAACCTACCCCTAATATAGATTTGAACACAATTGCAACACGGATTCACTTAAATTACCAAGCAAAAAACTAAGCTAGTGGTAAGAACGGAGCTACGCAGTGGCCTAAATGCTCCTATAAGCGGCAATTAAGACCACCAATCCTAAGTACCAAGTAATATACCACTGAAACTGTCCTAACTCTATCGATTGATCAAGATTCGACCAACCACAACTTCAAAAACACCCCTAAACAACCTACTGGTTACAGAAAAAGAGGGAGGGGGTCTGGTACACAGATTTTTTCAACAATGAGCTATGAAGCGATTTTCGAGCCTCCAAAACCACACGAAACCTAGTACCAGCTCTAGTGCACCTGAAACTATCCTATTTCTAGCAGTTCACGAGATTTCAAAGATAAAAAAAAAGAAATACGCCCCTAAACCCTATTGTGATGACTGTAGTGGGGTTCAAGTGTAACTAGAAGCTATCTAAAGTTCTAAAGCCTCCAAAAATAAGCAACTTAAACCTATTATACTCTATTGATCAGTTATCTACCAAGTCCTAGCTTTTCAAACACGTGAACGGATACCCAATACCCTGCTGAAATAGATGATTCACAGAAAAGTGTATCTTGCTGATATTACGTATTTAGGTGAGATTTAAACAATGAAAAATCTTGATTTTAGAACTTCTAAACCTCAAACAACATGGGCGCTACCTATATACCTAACTGACTGCAAAATCCCAAATCAAAAGACACTAAAACACGCCAAATATACTTGCTGATATTATGAGTGAGAATAAAGCTTCAAAAGTTTGATTTTAAACTAACCACCTTGTTTTACTTAACACGTTGAAATCACTATTTAACTATTTCTAACAGATTAAACAAAAGATGTGCTAGACACCTAGGCAGGTGTGTGTGTCACTCACGACCTTGAACAAGCAGCAACTAACACCCCTTTTAAAACAGAAAAATGAATGTATTTTTTTTTAAAACTGAACTATGTAATTCAACTCCAAATCTATTTCATATAAACCTAAACAAGCATAAAACATGATTTGATCGCCAAATAAACCAAGATCTTGCACACACAAGCAAACCACACCCAAATTCTTATACAGCCAACTTTGACAAGGAGGTTCAACAGTTACCTTTTTCTAAAACCTTGTTCAGGTTGAGATCACCACTGGATGCCAATCATCTTGTGTCTAAAGGCTAAATGAAGAGGCTAGGACTGTGATTATGATTAAGCTGGTGAGAAACAAGCACGGGTGGACTACTGCAGTCCAAACCCACAAAAGAAAGAAAAGGAGGATAATATCTTTGTTACACCAAGATCCTGCACACGCAAAACAAAAACAAAGGCCTCTCGTAGAAAATCCCTTTGTTAAGCTTATTTGTCAAGTAAGCTTAACAAAGAGCTTTAACTACAAGGTTTTAAAAAGCAGTCTTTTGAAAAACTAAACTTGACATCAACTTTGTATCCAAACAACAAAATAACACAGATTCAGAATCTAGAATCAAGACTGATTTGTCACGTCACCTTGCTCTAGAGTTCTAAACCAGCGGGTCTCCAAAATAACTTTTATGCCAAGAATTTTGAACCAAAAATTACTTTGAATAAAACTAAACTAACTTTTGCATAAAATATGAAAGAATTACACTAAAGAAAGAAGTAATGGTGGAACACAACTTTTTGCAAATTTGAAAATCAAAACTCTAAATATTCATTAATTTTAAAAGTAATACAAAAAGTTGGAACAACAATACAAGGTACAGGCACCTTGTATTTATACTAGAAGATAGACTATTCTAGAAACATAAAAGTTTACAGAAACCCTAAGCTATGAATATCCAATTATGCCCTTGAGTTCAAAATTCAGAATCTTGGTCAAACCTTCATGTGATCTTGTAAGGAACCCATCTGATGTTGTTTGTATGATGAGCTGTTGTAGAAGAGATCCAAGACGTCCAAAAAGCCTTAGTGATCAAGAAAACAAGTTGGTCCGTTGATTTCTCCGTGTAGATTCTCTTTATGCCATAAACAGGGAGGCAGGGGAACACGTGGGGGTCCACAAGGTGAGCTGGTGTGAGTTTTGGGAATGGTAAATTGATAAGTGTTGGGTGAATTAGTCATCTGCAATGTATCACACAAAAGCCCTTTGATTAGCACAGTAATCTTGGATTAGGGTTTATATGATTTGGGATAGATTAAAGATGAGCAGTATATGTTTCCCTCTTTGGTTTAAATAAAAAAAAACGTTTAAAGTAAAATGTGTTTAATAAATGGTTTGGGACTGGGTAGAAGGTGGGTTATGGGTTGGGTTAATGGGTAAAAGGTTTAGGTTTTGGCAGTTCGAGCCCCTCACCTTTACAAACATCTTCACAACATGTTTACACAACTTCTTGGCATAATCCTTTGTAAATAAGTTTGGCCAAAAGACATTTTGGTCCCTCCACTTTTGTAGAACTAGAATAAGGACCAATCTTGAAACTTTAGCAATCTTCAAGGGCTGAAAATGATATATCTTGAAACTTAAAGGACCAATCTTGTAAATTAGAGATTTGCAAGGGCCAAAAATGACAAGTCTTCAATTCTTGAGGGACCATTCTTGCCAATCTTCAAAACTGGGCATTTTTACAGATTCCATATTTGGGCCCGGTTCTTTGTGCGGCTTCGTTTCCCGTGTTCGTTTTTGCTTCATTCTTGTAATCTTTTGGTGAATTCACGATATCCGTACCTGAAATACACAATGAACAAACACAGGCATATTTTTGGGTATTTTGATGATATTTTAAGCATTTTAAGCCCGATTTGGACGATGAGACTATGTATAATTACAATCTCATCACTCCCCCATACTAAACCATTGCCGTGTCCCCATGCAATGCTAGAATTAAGTATCGTAGCACTTCCAAAATTCATTTTATGATGACATTTATTGAAGATTTAAACTTAAATAAACTACTACACGTGTTTTAGACATAACGTATTGTTTTCATCACGATTAAGTGACTTTTGGGATCATAGAACAAGAACACGTGAATGCTTCGTTAGAAATAATTCCGTCGTCCTTGATTTTCACCCAATTCCATGCTAAGCGTGCAACGAGATCATTGTTATTATAAGTTAGCAACACGATCACATCTCATGAGTGTTAATTAAGAACCTAAACTCCCTTATTCCTACTTGGTATCTCTTATATTTTATTTTGTCTTAATGATCACGAGGATACATCATTGACTTATGCGTAAATAGAGATTAAGTCTAAAAATAGAGTCTTAACGGTGTAACCAAAATCATTAATTAATAATTCACCCTAATAGACAACGATGTCAAAAAATTAAGTCAACAAGAAGGATCGATAAACACGGTTTTATAACGGTTTTGAACATGAGACTTATTACCAAGACTTTTATAAGCCCCCTAACGGAAGGGCCTTATTATCATAGGTTTACCTCCATCTTTTATTCAACTTCGCCATGAAGCTTTTATTATGACTTCGGTCTTGCCTTGCCTTTTATTATCCGCCTCATCGGTGGTTTTATTAGCCAAAGACGTATATCCTCATGCTAAAGCGAATTTTGGATCATTAAAGCTTCAAAGATTAAGGCTTGATTCACTTTCAATTTGGGCATAGATTTTTCGGCCTTGTGAGCTTCAAATTTTTGCTTAATCTGGGTGAGCACTTGAAATCTTATTATTAGGTGAAGCTTTCGATTATTCGGGTGCCAATACTTAAAAACCGTGACGCTGGAGATACCTTAATATTTTCCCAATTTAATTACATGGAAGCTACTAAAACAAATTAGAAACCAACAATAGTGACTAAACCGCCAAATCAATATTTATTAACAATTTATTATGCAAAAGCGTGGGGAGAATAAGCTAATAATTACTACACATGAGATCGTGACGATTACGAGACTTATAAATAACTCTATCATTTCTCGTCCTCATTTAAGAGACTTAGCCTAAAAAGTTAAGGAATCGAAGCTAAGTGCTCAACACGCACGGTCGAGTCAAAAATTACTCTTACTCTCACCATCGGAAAACCTACATTCGTGTCTTAAACACTTATGAAAAATACGAAAAATTTTAAAATTTGGCCATTTTTAGCCTTACTTTGCAACAAAACGATAACAAAAAGATGAATATTGGATTGTGTGGTGACGTAAGCAAGGTGAAGTATCTACTCACCATCCCCATACTAAAACTAAACATTGTCCTCAATGTTTCGAGTCTAGGGGTGTAAACACCCCCGTACTAGAGACGTAGTCGAATGCTTAATCTCGAGCATGGAAAGGGTAAAACGAATAACCTAAAAGCCGTTTATGAATTATGCTAATAAGATAAACGTTATAACATAAAAGGATATCATCGGATATTGGAATCTCCAAAGGCAACGATCAAAGCTCGAGTGATCCGTAAAACGAACACGAGAGGCTTCAATGATGACGATGAACCTAATAAATCACAATCACAAACAACCACGAAACAAAGGTTGGAATAGCACAAGTCCCCTCGTTACGTTAAACTAAGAAAGCGATAATATTTACAAGGATAAGCATGAGAATCCCCCACGAGGCACCTTGTTTTTTATAACCGAGTCAAAAGCTTGACTCGAATCCCCATAAATGTGATCATTTAGGGATAAAGTTGGTATGGTCATTTTTGGTGGGGCTTACATGATAAACAAGGCCCAAAAAGCAACCGGTATAAAGGACTAAGTCCTTTGATGATGAAAAATACCGGGATCGAAGGTGGCGTCCTCATTGTCATGGGATAAACGAAACAACGCCACTTCAACATGTGCTAGAACCTCAAAGAGGTAGAAGAAAAGAGATAAGAAGTAGAAAGGTGGGGCAATGGGTAAGTCAACATAATGAGCTACTCGAGGTAGACTCACACCAAGCAAATGAATAAGATTTCCATTTATTGCATCGGTGGAAGACCGAGATTTCCCTTTACAAGCAATTCCGGGATCGTAAATCTCGTCCTCAGTGGAGAAATGTGAGGGAACATAAGGGGCTTCCCCCACACTAAAACCACACACACCATCGTCAAAAGGAGTAGACGAGGTTGTAGCACTCATAAAATGATGCGATGACGGAGTTAAACATGGAGAAAATTCTTTTAAAACATTTTCAAAATCCTTTCCTTTTTCATCGTTTAAAAACTCTTTATGAAAACCCGATTTGATAATGTCGAAAATATTTGGCGTGTCATATTCAAAATTAGTCGCGCTAAAAATCCTCACATTTAAGTCATTGGTGGGAGGGGGTGGCGGATTATATAAGTTCTCAAAACGTTTGTCAATAAAGAACACCGCCCCCTCGGGGTCAACATACTCGTCATCCTCATGAACGTCGATCTCATCGATTTATTCATCAAAGATAGGCTTGTCAAACCAAGGTTTGTCATTCCCCTCCTTGAGTATCTTAGAAACTCTCTCGAAAAGATCACGATCAAGCACGAAACCATCATTCTTTTGTGGGGATTGTTGATAAGTTAAATCCTCACGAATGTTGTAAACGTAATTCTCATTTGAGGAGTGTTGATTAGGTAACTCCTCGAGAATTGGATTTTGGGTGGTCACATGAGTTGGTTCGTCATCGAAAATAAGACGTTCTAACGCACTTAGTTCATCCTCGATTTTGGAAAGATCGACCTCACTCGTAGCTGGAAGTGAAGGCATAAGAGCTAGCTCTCGTTCAATGATTTCCTCAATCTCGGGATCAAACTCATAATCATCGTACTTCACATGTTTCTTTTTAGGAGAATCAAAAATTGCATGTGGAATTCGAAGTACGTGATCAATCTCGGCAAAATCGCCATCGTCATCGTCAAAGAAAGAGTCGATGTGAGCACTCACAACCATGGTCTTACAAGTCGAATGACTATGCTTAGGTGACTTTTCTAAGACGAGAGGATCGATGTCGATAAACCCTTTAGCCTCAACGGGTGTTGGGCTAGGCAAAGGAGGCACTTCGATGGAGTTAGAAGTTGAAGCTTCAAAGACATGATCCTTCGAAGGTGGTGAAGACGAGTCCATTTTGGTCATTGTCGTGATGGCACTAACTTCGCCCTTCGGAATTGGTGTTTCACTTGTTTCGCTAAAAACATCCCAAAGTGAGTTTTCATCCACAAATTTACACATACCCTTTTGAATTAGGTACACGTACTCTTTATCATTAAAATCGTCATCTTTAAAACCGTTTTTCTTAATTCTTTCAAAACATGCATTAAGCCTCATTCTTTCCGCTAAAGTGAACATTTTGAAATCATTAGGATTTGAATCATTAGGTTTTGAAACCTCGGTTTTTTCATTATCATTAAACACTTGGGATTTTCTAGCGAAAAAGTCCATTTTCTCATCCCCATATCTCATAGTAAGTCTCCCCTCATGAACGTCGATTACGGTTCGAGCCGTCGATAAGAATGGTCGGCCTAAAATAATGGAACATTTAGAGTCATACTCATAATCGGATATAACGAAATCCGCGGGAAAAACGAACTTTCCAACTTTGACATAGACATCCTCGGCTATTCCAATTGGTATAAGTGGAGTACAATTTGCAAGCTCGATTGTCATGTTCGTGGGGGTAAGTGAAGGCAATCTCATCAATTTCCAAAGAGAATGAGGCATGAGATTGATGCTAGCACCTAAATCGGCAAGGGCTAAACATCCCTCAATCTCGGAAAAATCACAAGGTAGTAGAAATTGGCTCGGATCCTTTTCCTTTCTCGACATACGCCTTTTAGGTTTTTTAAGAAGGATTGAAGCACAAGTTTCTTCAAGGGTTACTTTGGTAAGGTCGATAAAACTCTCTTTTTGAACCGTGGATGGAATTTGAGGTACACGAGGGTGTGCACTCTTTTCCTTGGTCGCCACGTTCACCCCATCGACTTTAGAACAATAAGACGTCTTAGAAGTCGAGGGTTGAGAAGAAGGAACAACTTGAAATCCTTCAAGGTTAGGGGTAATCACACGACCTTTCTCACGAGACGAGGCGACTTTACATTGTTCCTTCGGATTTGCAACGGTGTCACTAGGTAACGAACTCGATGAAGCACCCGAGGACTTGTTCATAATGGCCGAAAACATCTTTTTAATGTCGATTTGACCTTGCTCAATCTTAGTGTTTTGCAATTTCAATGTATTAGAAAAGTCGTTTTTCAAAGTACCAATTTCTCCCTCTAATCGTCTCATATTAGCCTCATTCGTTTTCATGTAATTTTTAAAATCGTTTGACGAACTATTTTGATTTGAATTAAAGTTCCCTTGGTTTTGATTGTTTCTTTGAAAATTTCCTTGATTCCCACTTGAAAAATTGTTTCCTTGATTGTTGTTTGAAAAATTCGAGTTTTGATTATTGTCTCGATTTTGCCAAGTTATATTACGACCTTGATTATAACCTCCTCGATTTTGATTTGAAAAATTTCCTTGTTGATTATTTCCTTGAAAATTGTTACGATTTTGAAAATTGTTGCCTTTGTTATAATTGCATTGTTGTGATGGACCCGCGTTATTTTGATTTTGAAAATTGTTGTTTCCATTTAACGCACTCACATTCGACGTTTGGCCATCCGTAGCCGCACACTCGTAATAATTATGAGGTCCACCACAAAACGTACACGAAACCTCAACCGCTTTCACCGTAGCGGGAGCGTCTTTCTTTTGCATCTCAACGAGAAAAGACGTAAACACATTCGTCAACTTGTCGACTTCCGCATCAACTCTCTCAATGTCGCGATTAGAACTACTAACATTGGCAACATTGGCAACACTCGGTGCGTTGCGGAGTTGGTAAGCCTTGGATCGGTTTTCGATAATTATCAAAGCATCTTTCGGAGTTTTGCACAAAAAGTTGCCACCGGCGGCGGAATTCAACGAATCTTGTTCTTGAAAATTAAGACCGTTGTAAAACGTATCGATTTGGTGTAACTCGGAAAAACCATGGTGAGGACATTGCCTAAGCAATTCCTTAAAATGATCCCACGCGTCTCTAAAAGATTCATTCGGTTTTTGCTCAAATTTCGTAATTTCATTCTTGAAAAACGTTGTCTTAGACGGTGGGAAAAAATAATTAACGAACTTGGAAACGAGATCCTTCCACGTAGTAATGGAATTAGGTGGCTCTTTCTCGTACCAATCCTTGGCGGCACCATCGAGCGAGTACGGAAAAAGCATAAGCTTGATGACATCAGTGTCGACGTTCTTAAACTTGCTCGTTGCTAAAAGACGATCAAAATTCCGAATATGGTCGTGAGGATTATCGGCTTCACGACCTTGAAACTTCGTAGCTTGAATCAACGAAAGCATTCCGCTCTTAATCTCAAAATTCTCCGCTTCGATAGCGGGAATTACGATCGCGTCTCCATAACCCTCGGTGGGTGCTTGAAGCAATTCCATCATCGAACGATTGTCGGCCATCTCCTCTACGGTTTCTTCAACAACGATATTAGGAACGTCAGTTTCTAATTCTCATCTACGTCGTCGATTCCTTCGATTACGATTGCGTCGATTCGAAGCTTCGCTAGAATTGGAATAATCCTTCGATCGAGTGCGCATGCACTAAGCGTAGAATGGGAGGTAGCAAAGAAGATTCTTTTTGCGGCTTTTCGATTTTTCAATTTTTTTGGTTTTTGATAGTTTTTTAATTTTTTTGGATTTTAGTGTATTACGTAGACACAAATCTACAAATCTCTCCTCGAATCGACTTTCTCGATTAAAGGAGCCTCAAAGAATGAAAACGATCACGTGGAGTGAACGTTCTCGATGACTTTAGAACGTTGGTGGAACACCAAAACGTTCAAGAGGGTTTAATCTTGAAAACACAAGCAAATATAGTATACGTAGATAATACTTTGGCGGCAAACCCTCGATTAGCCTTCTTTCTCAAAACACGCACAAGCAAGCGGGGGAAACGAGGCGGCGCTAAGCACTTAAGAGACTTTTTCCCTTAGGTCGTGAAATACAACTGCCTTATACCCACCTTATAGTTTGTGTTAATTGAAATTAAGCCTCACGAAAGTATTTATCTATTTTGCCTTTAAACTTTTGCTTTGGATTCAAATACAATGATCGAGTGATGAAATCCCGAATCAAGGTTGCGTTTTCACGCTTTTGGAGTACTTGTATTTTTATTGTTCTTACGTAAATACAATATAGTAATAATATAATCACAAGAAAAACGAAAACCAATATATCTACAATATAGTAAAGATTGTTGTGTGTTTAATTTAGGAAAATTAAACACGTTTTATTTGGATACTATAATATAGTAGAGAAAATAACAAAAATGAATATGTACGATATTCACGCTTTCCAAAAATTGAAAAGCAAAAACGCACTACTCACACAAACACGATACTAATAATGGCAAACAAAACACCTCCCCGGCAGCGGCGCCAAAAATTGATGAAGGTTTTTCGTACACGTTTTAGGAAAAACGCGTATGAGTGGCAAGTATTAAGCGTTACGCTTTAGGAAAAACGTAAAACAGAATAAGTGCGGGTTCGTTCTCGAAGGAGGTGTGTGGATTAATGTGCCAATATATAAAATCAAAGTTTGGATTAGTGACGTTTTTGGTTTAGAAGAGAAAAAGTAAAGACGAGCTACGACTACGATTACACTACGACATATCGACGTAAAACGATGACGTAATTACGTAAAACGCGACAAATAAAAAAATTAAACCTAAAAATTAATTAGAAGAATAAACTAAGTCTAAAATAATATAAATAAGAATAAAAATCCAAAAAATATATTTTAAAACCTTTTATTAATTAAATATTCAATTTTTAATGCTAATTAAAGCCCTAAAATTAAATATAATCAACAAAAAGCCCAAAATATTATTTTATTGGACTAATAACTCATTTATATTATTTAAAGACTAAAAAGTATTTTTCCAAAATTTTTAAAACTATTTTTCTATTTTTAAAAGGCTAAAAAAACTTTTTTAAACTAAAATAATAATAAAAATAATAAAATAATGCTAAAAATAAATATTATTTTTCTAAAAATCTTTTTTAACTAAATTAACAAGGGAAAAATGAAAAAGTTTAAAAAACTAAAAAAGTTGGCTAAAAATGAAAGTACCCCAAAGTACTCCAAGGTGGAGTACTTTAGTGTTGTCCAAGATCCTACCAGACAAAGGGTTTGTCAAATAACATTGTTGTCCGATATCGGACAACACTAAAAAAAATAAAAATTTTGCAGCGTTCTCAAACAACAAAGAATAACTTGCTGTATGTTTTTTTTTGCTTGTTTTGGGCTCGTTTTCGCTTGTTTTAGGCTTGTTTGTTGGCGTTTTTGGGCACAAACGGCACCCCTACAACCAGTTGGTTGTAGGGAGTCAACAAAATAATAAAAACACAAACACTAAACACCAATTTCACACAAAAATCCACACAAATTCAGGGCAAAAACACAAAAAAATGCAGAAAATGAAGGCTAAATCTATGTTGTGTGCTAACAGCGAGTTTCTAAGGCAAATATGAGCTATAAAAATCTAAGAAAACCCTAAAACCAGATATTGAAGACCTATAACTACCCTTAGACTAACCTATAAGCCTAGTTTCAAACACCAAAACCTAAAATTAAGCCCCCACAGTCTGCTGAAGAATGGCTCACAGAAAGAGGGGTATGTGGGTGTTTTGGTGTCAAAGTGAGTTCTAACGCAGCTCTTAAATCACCTAAAACTCGGCAAAACCTAAGTATCAGGTGTTTGACCCTACAACCTACCCCTAATATAGATTTGAACACAATTGCAACACGGATTCACTTAAATTACCGAGCAAAAAACTAAGCTAGTGGTAAGAACGGAGCTACGCAGTGGCCTAAATGCTCCTATAAGCGGCAATTAAGACCACCAATCCTAAGTACCAAGTAATATACCAGTGAAACTGTCCTAACTCTATCGATTGATCAAGATTCGACCAACCACAACTTTAAAAACACCCCTAAACAACCTACTGGTTACAGAAAAAGAGGGAGGGGGTCTGGTACACAGATTTTTTCAACAATGAGCTATGAAGCGATTTTCGAGCCTCCAAAACCACACGAAACCTAGTACCAGCTCTAGTGCACCTGAATCTATCCTATTTCTAGCAGTTCACGAGATTTCAAAGATAAAAAAAAAGAAATACGCCCCTAAACCCTACTGTGATGACTGTAGTGGGGTTCAAGTGTAACTAGAAGCTATCTAAAGTTCTAAAGCCTCCAAAAATAAGCAACTTAAACCTATTATACTCTATTGATCAGTTATCTACCAAGTCCTAGCTTTTCAAACACGTGAACGGATACCCAATACCCTGCTGAAATAGATGATTCACAGAAAAGTGTATCTTGCTGATATTACGTATTTAGGTGAGATTTAAACAATGAAAAATCTTGATTTTAGAACTTCTAAACCTCAAACAACCTGGGCGCTACCTATATACCTAATTGACTGCAAAATCCCAAATCAAAAGACACTAAAACACGCCAAATATACTTGCTGATATTATGAGTGAGAATAAAGCTTCAAAAGTTTGATTTTAAACTAACCACCTTGTTTTACTTAACACGTTGAAATCACTATTTAACTATTTCTAACAGATTAAACAAAAGATGTGCTAGACACCTAGGCAGGTGTGTGTGTCACTCACGACCTTGAACAAGCAGCAACTAACACCCCTTTTAAAACAGAAAAATGAATGTATTTTTTTTTAAAACTGAACTATGTAATTCAACTCCAAATCTATTTCATATAAATCTAAACAAGCATAAAACATGATTTGATCGCCAAATAAACCAAGATCTTGCACACACAAGCAAACCACACCTAAATTCTTATACAGCCAACTTTGACAAGGAGGTTCAACAGTTACCTTTTTCTCAAACCTTGTTCAGGTTGAGATCACCACTGGATGCCAATCATCTTGTGTCCAAAGGCTAAATGAAGAGGCTAGGACTGTGATTATGATTAAGCTGGTGAGAAACAAGCACGGGTGGACTACTGCTGTCCAAACCCACAAAAGAAAGAAAAGGAGGATAATATCTTTGTTACCCCAAGATCCTGCACACGCAAAACAAAAACAAAGGCCTCTCGTAGAAAATCTCTTTGTTAAGCTTATTTGTCAAGTAAGCTTAACAAAGAGCTTTAACTACAGTAATAACAATAGCAAAAACAGATTAAGGTTTTAAAAAACAGTCTTTTGAAAAACTAAACTTGACATCAACTTTGTATCCAAACAACAAAATAACACAAATTCAGAATCTAGAATCAAGACTGATTTGTCACGTCACCTTGCTCTAGAGTTCTAAACCAGCGGGTCTCCAAAATTACTTTTATGCCAAGAATTTTGAACCAAAAATTACTTTGAATAAAACTAAACTAACTTTTGCATAAAATATGAAAGAATTACACTAAAGAAAGCAGTAAAGGTGGAACACAACTTTTTTCAAATTTGAAAATCAAAACTCTAAATATTCATTAATTTTAAAAGTACTACAAAAAGTTGGAACAACAATACAAGGTACAGGCACCTTGTATTTATACTAGAAGATAGACTATTCTAGAAACATAAAAGTTTACAGAAACCCTAAGCTATGAATATCCAATTATGCCCTTGAGTTCAAAATTCAGAATCTTGGTCAAACCTTCATGTGATCTTGTAAGGAACCCATGTGATGTTGTTTGTATGATGAGTTGTTGTAGAAGAGATCCAAGACGTCCAAAAAGCCTTAGTGATCAAGAAAACAAGTTGGTCCGTTGATTTCTCCGTATAGATTCTCTTTATGCCATAAACAGGGAGGCAGGGGAACACGTGGGGGTCCACAAGGTGAGCTGGTGTGAGTTTTGGGAATGGTAAATTGATAAGTGTTGGGTGAATTAGTCATCTGCAATGTATCACACAAAAGCCCCTTGATTAGCACAGTAATCTTGGATTAGGGTTTATATGATTTGGGATAGATTAAAGATGAGTAGTATATGTTTCCCTCTTTGGTTTAAATAAAAAAACGTTTAAAGTAAAATGTGTTTAATAAATGGTTTGGGACTAGGTAGAAGGTGGGTTATGGGTTGGGTTAATGGGTAAAAGGTTTAGGTTTTGGCAGTTCGAGCCCCTCACCTTTACAAACATCTTCACAACATGTTTACACAGCTTCTTGGCATAATCCTTTGTAAATAAGTTTGGCCAAAAGACATTTTGGTCCCTCCACTTTTGTAGAACTAGAATAAGGACCAATCTTGAAACTTTAGCAATCTTCAAGGGCTGAAAATGATATATCTTGAAACTTAAAGGACCAATCTTGTAAATTAGAGATTTGCAAGGGCCAAAAATGACAAGTCTTCAATTCTTGAGGGACCATTCTTGCCAATCTTCAAAACTTCAAGGGAATTTTTGCAAATTCCATATTTGGGCCCGGTTCTTTGTGCGGCTTCGTTTCCCGTGTTCGTTTTTGCTTCATTCTTGTAATCTTTTGGTGAATTCACGATATCCGTACCTGAAATACACAATGAACAAACACATGCATATTTTTGGGTATTTTGATGATATTTTAAGCATTTTAAGCCCGATTTGGACGATGAGACTATGTATAATTACAGTCTCATCAATGAGTCTACCCAGTAGTATGCATTTCCTAGTGAACAGGATCTAGGACAAGAAAAGGTGGCAAGTGATGATAAAGGGAGTGACAAGGGGAGTGCCACAAAAGATATTGCCCAAGCTTTGCTGAATATGGGCAATCAAGAAGAAGCCCCTGCCTCTACAAAAGTTTCCCCTGCTAAAGTTTATCCCCCTGCTGTAAGTCCTTCCCCTGCCAAACCTATTACTCAAACATTTGTTAGGAAGAACAGAAGGCAACCAGCTCAGAAGGGAATAAAAATTGGAGAAGTTGTACCCAAAGCAAAACCAACAGTGGATCCAAAAGACAAAGGAAAGGGGAAGATGATTGAACAGCCCAAGACAAAGTACAAACACAAAACGCTTGAACAACTAAGGGATCAAGAGGAATGAAATTGTGTATAATGCAGTTCGTTTTTCTCAGTTCTTGCTAATAGAAAGTCCTAACAATATCGGGTTTTTAACTATTTTTGGTTGTTAATATTTTTTTTTGGATATTCTATTTGCTAATTCAAACAATAACTTGCAAAATTGAAAAATATTATCTACTTATATTTAAAACATCGTGCAATTACCAAGTTTTTATTCAAATAAATTCAAAATGTAAATTTTAAAACTAAAAGGACTGAAATTGTAAATTCTATGAAAAATAAATGCTCAAAATGTAAATCTAACAAGTATAAGGACTGAAAATGTCAAAACAGTTAACTATAAGGACCAAAAATGTAAACTATGTAACAAACTAACCAATTTTCAACTAATTCCAAAACTTACTAACTGAATTTGAACAAAATCCAAACTTTAAGGACCAGTTTATTGAAAACCCTAAAAACTCTCAAGTTTAGCCAAGATTAGAACCATTTTAATACACTAGGGACTAAAGTGCAATTATAGAAAGTTTTTAAGCCAAAACGGGTTACACAAACAAATAAGCTCGTTTGAGCTTATTTCTCAACCAAAATTGTTCAAACCAATTGCAAAATGCTTAAAATCTCAAATAAGCTAGACCTATAAGAGGAAATTTGCTAAAAATGACTAATAAGTTGATAAGCACTTTCCAATAAGCACTTAATAAGCCCTACAAGAATCTAGACATGCACAACTAGATTTTTATACTGAAACTGATTAATGAGCTTAAAACATGAACGGGAAATCAAGTCTCATCAAAAATCATCCATTAATAAGCTTGAAAATTGAATTAAGCTGAATTTGGCTTATGTTGACCAAGCGTTGACCAAGTTTTTTTTTCAAAAAGCTGAAAATCTCAAAAATCAACCAACAACACCTACTAAGTGATATTGTAAAAGAAAATTGACAAGTTTGTGAAAAGAATTAAGAGATATGAAAAAGCTGTTTTCAATTTACAGAAACTTGCTTTTGCTTAAGTGTTCAGAATTTTGCTTATTTCTACTTGCTAAATGAAAACTGTATCAAATGCTTATGGAATATTAAACTTCATATTATGACCTACATATGAGAACTGGTTTGGATGAATTTCATCAAGAAACATACAAATGCAAGCCAAATGAATTTGACAACTTTTCTGAATAAGATTGACTGAACAATGACCCAAACTTTTTATATGCCAATTGCCTTTTTGACCTTAGACTTGTCTTGAAAATGGTTTAAAACCTTTTGTAATGACCTAGTGACTGGAATTGAACATTAAATTGCCAAAGATCAACACTAGAAAACTTTACAAAAGCTAATGCCAAACACTCATTAACTGATCTTTTGAAGATTTTTATGAAGACTTTTTAATCACAAGTTTAAGCTAGATGAAAGGCTATAGCAAACTAAAATCAGTGATCAAAATGAGATGTGTTTAAGCTAGATGCAAGCAATGATCACTACTAAGACACAAAATGGTTATCAAATCCAAGTTACTGAAAAATAAGCTAAGAGCAGGTTATAACAAAACTATTAAGCAGATCAAAACTACACTTAAGCTACAAGATCAATGGAATCAGATCAATAACAGCTAAAACATGTTTTATCATTCAATCACAATCAAGATTAACTAGGAATTGAGCATGCATTTGATAATTAAGTGGAATCAAAAATCAGAAGCATTTGCACCTTGTGAAGGAACCTTTGAGCAGTAGAGGAGTGCTGAACTCTCTAGTGTAGTGCTAACCACCACCTTAGCACTAGATTCAACTATCTACAATCAACAATTCAGCTACACATCAACAAGAATCATCAAAATGGCCTGAATTCATCACAAATGCTATGACTTGAACTAAAATCAATCAAACAGCTACAATCTTCCTTCAAAGTCAGTTATGATCAAGATTTAATCATAACAAACTCAATTCAGCAACAAGAGTATAAATGGAAGCAGGATATGAACAGTAAAGATGATGAGAAGAATTGGCGGGAAAAGTAGAATTTGAATTTTATTAATAGATATTTGTTACAAAGCTATTAAAAAGGTTACTAACTAACTAACTAACTCAAGAGTGTGTCAAACTCTTGAGTAGTTTAGCTAAAAAGGAGAAATGGCGAGAGGAAAAAGTAAATGTGTGTGTTTTCACACTTACAACTACACAAAAGAAATGAAGACTAAACAGCTATTTATAGACTTGAGAAGAAGATCAGTTGGGGTTGGTGACGTGTTGGAGCCAATCCCAGCTTTCCGCGTGTCATAATTCTGCTGAATTGATTTTGCAGGTATGAACTTGAATTGGGGTTTCTTTGTTGAGTTGATTTTATGTTAATTAATCATGACCAATGAATTCGTCTCTAAAAAATAAGCAGGTTTGATGTTTATAACTTTCCATGAAATTGCCTCTAGCTTCAAATCGATCCTGGAAAACTTTGATAGTTTGAAGATGACACGTGTCATTATATGACTGGCTGAAATGGATGCACACGGATCACACTGTTGAGATTTGCTCATCAATGAAAACGGCGCTAGTGGGAAATTAATGCAAACATGTGGCAATCCATGTCTTCTTAATCCTGGCTTCTCATTGGACAAAAATAAAGCACACGGATTGCATTTGTATTATCTTTCCATAATTGGCAAAAATCACCCCTTGACTTTGGCAGATTGCATTTAAAGGCTAGCAGCTTCATTTCTTTGGCATTTTTAGTCCTTCAAACTTCATTCTTGAACAAAATTGGTCCTTTGACTGAGTTGACTTGAGAGTTGACCAAATTTGACAATGATCTTTGACTTTTACAATATTTACACTTTGGTCCTTCATCTTTGGCAGATTGTCAAGATAGGTCCTTGCACTTCAAAGTCTTGTCACTTTTGATCCTTCTTTGTCTTTTTCATCAAATTAAGCTTGATTATTCCTTGTTTGCTTGAAAATGCATCCTTTTACCTACACAAGTGTACACAAACACAAACATACCACATAACACTGTTTTTACAAGATAAATTGGTATTTTGCTTCATGTTTTAGGGTTATTTGTTGATAAATTGATATGAGTTTTAGCTCATATCAAATCCCCTACACTTGAACATTGTCATGTCCTCATGCAATTCTATATATTTTAAAGCACAAATTTACATTCTCCTCATAATTAATCCACCTTGGCCATATGGAATGCATCTACACTACTCTAAACTACATGATGCATGATTTTGACTTTTAGCAATGCAATGAACAAAATACAATTCTATCTATATCTTTTTGGTTTTTCTTGAAATGGTTTTGATGGAAATAACTCATAAAGAATTCAATGACTTTGATTAGGGCTTGGGTACCATGGACATTTATCACCCTCAAGTTTCACTTTCCCCATACCAAGCTTAAAAATGGGATCATTGCTTTCACAAGTAAAAAGTGCATCAACTTATTCATGACAATTAAATGTGGAACCGGTTATTATTTGAGCAAATTGCTTATGGGCAAATTTGTCATTTATTCAAGTGTGAAGTATAAGAAGTGCAAAATCCAAAAATAAGGAAGCACGGTTTTAATCCTAAGTAATCCTCTCATCCATTACTTGAAAAACCGCTCACAATTAATATAAGTCCGTTTCAAGAATAATAAGTCATTCGCCTTATGTGTAAAATCCTCATGTCATGCTTTCATAAGTAGCTACACACTCGCTAAGGAAAGAAAAATAAAACTCACGCAATAATTTACATCCGCCATCTTTTTGAGACTTTGGATCTTCAACCCCGCAACCCGTCAAGGTAATATTGGATTGGAGCAATCTATTGAATCCCCGCAACCCGTCAAGGTAATATTGGAACTCAATAGTCACTATAATTAACACCACACTGCCCCTCTTAGGAGTCTTGTATTATTATTTTTTTCTTTTCTTGTTCTTTTTCTTTTTTTTTCTAGACACTCATTTTTTTATAAGCCGCTCTTATTTTTCTTTATTCCTCACTAAGAAATTTGAAAAGAATAAAAGGAAAAACACCTGCTAAATATTGAGCATGACATAAGTCTAGTACACATAAAACGTTCTAACTTAGAATCTTAAGACGTACTCATATCAACCATGAATGATTAGACAAAAATGCATAAGAGATTACAAACCAATTAAAATCGTTCTTGATTATTTATTAACAATTATATACATGCGAAGAAAATAGAGGTAAAGAAGAGAAGGGTTTAGCCACAAGTAATTATCATGAAGTTTATCTAGCCCTTTTACACTTGCTTCAACTCTATCATTTCCCATTCTCCACAAATTTAAAATCTCAAATAATGAGATTGGTGGATGCTTAGCCTAATAGACCAATTAAGGACTACATGGTTAAGGATACTAGCTAGAGAATGCTAAGATAAGCAAACTCGGGTTGAGTCAAAATATCCATGGCGGGCCTAATATGTCAAAGAAGTCTAAATTTGTTAAAACCATGTTTTATTATATTTTTTTCCTTTTTATATATTTTTGATGAAAAACAAAAGAAAAGATATATACAATTCAAATGTGTTATGCAAAATGATTGATGCAAAAAATTATGAATGCATATTTTTAGTGGCCAAAGTAGATCAAAAATTTGAAAAATGTTTGAAAATCCAATTTTCCATGTTATCATGAAAGACAATGACAAGTTCTAGGTAAGGTCACTTCGATAGAAGACCCCCCTACACTTAAGCTAAACATTGTCCTCAATGTTTAAGAGCACGGAAGTATAAAGACTTCCCCTACACTTATGACAATGAATAGACTTTGCTTAACCCAAGTTAAGGAAAGGACAACTATTAGTGAAATCATGTTTAAGCACAAGGTGTCAATGAAAAATCACTATAGTAACGAAGTGAACCGGATACAAGGGCCTCCTCCATAAGCTCCAAAGCATGAAATGAGTGAGCAACCCTACAAACAATCATGAAGACAAAAGAAGGTCTCCCCTACACTTATCTCCAAGTCTATACCTATATTTCTAACCTACAACACTCTAAACCTAGTTATACGATGCTTGAGTTAATGAGTCTCTAGCTCGACTCGTCCCTCAATGAATCAATTCATGGGGAAAATGGGGATCTCTTGGACCATTTCAACGGAAATGTCCTCCCCAAAGTAATGCTTAACACGGTGACCATTCACTTTAAAATTTGAACCATCGGGTTGTGACAACTCAATAGTTCCATATGGAAACACTTGAGCAATAGTGAATGGACCGGACCATCTCGACTTAAGCTTGCCCGCAATAAGTTTCAACCTTGAGTTAAAGAGGAGAACCGGCTCTCCAACTTTGAACTCATGATTCTTGATCTTAGCATCATGCAATTTCTTAGTCTTTTCCTTGTAAAGCAAAGAATTTTCATAGGCATTGGCTCTCAATTCATCCATCTCATTGAGTTGATCTTTCCTATGGGAACCGGCTTGGTTTAAATCAAAGTTAGCCCACTTGAGAGCCCAAGATGCCTTGTGTTCTAACTCAAATGGGAGGTGGCACGCTTTTCCATAGACAAGCCTATAAGGAGTACAACCAATTGGTGTTTTAAAAGCCATCCTAAACGCCCACAAAGCATCATCAAGCTTATCCGACCAAGAAGCTCGATGCTCTCCCACCGTCCTCTCTAAAATTCTCTTCAAACCACGATTTGTGACCTCGGTTTGACCATTTGTTTGAGGGTGATACGCGGTAGAAAGTCTATGATTAACTCCATATTTCTTCATACCTCTCGTGAATTGATCATTACAAAAGTGCGTACCACGATCACTTATGATGGCCTGAGGTACACCAAATCTAGCAAACAATTGTTTCAAAAACTTCACAACAACTCTAGCATCATTGGTAGGTAAGGCTTTAGCCTCCACCCATTTTGACACATAATCTACCGCCACAAGTATATACTTGTTTCCCTTAGAGGATGGAAAAGGTCCCATGAAATCAATGCCCCATACATCAAATATCTCACACTCTTGAATAAAATTTTGTGGCACCTCATCACGTTGCATAATTTTTCCTTGTCTTTGACACACATCACAAAATTTCACCATTTCATGGGCATCCTTGTAAATGGAAGGCCAATAGTAACCCGAATCAAAGACTTTCTTGGCGGTATAGTTGGGCCCAAAATGTCCACCCGTAGGTCCTTTATGACACGATTCTAAGATCTTAAATGCCTCGGGCCCATCTATACACCGTCTAATGATTTGATCCGCACATTGCCTAAAAAGATAAGGATCATCCCAAAAGTAGTACTTAACTTCCTTAAGAAACTTCTTCTTTTGTTGATAAGTAAGACCCTCAATAAGCACATTGCCCACAAGATAATTTGCGATATCCGCAAAACAAGAAGTGGCATCCTCTTGGGAATAGATAGACATGAGCTCCTCTAATGGAAAGGATTCATTGATTTCTTGATGTGGCAAATCTCCTTGAAAAGGATGCTCAAGTCTACTCAAGTGATCCGCCGCTAAATTCTCGGCCCCTTTCTTATCACGAATTTCTATCTTAAACTCTTGAAGCAACAAAACCCATCTCAAAAGCCTAGGCTTAGAATCTTGTTTTGTCATAAGATACTTGAGAGCGGAATGATCCGTATACACTATGGTTTTGGAAAGCACAAGGTATGGTCTAAACTTCTCAAAAGCATATACTATAGAAAGCAATTCTTTTTACGTGGTAGTGTAATGAAGTTGTGCACCGGTCATGGTTTTACTCGCATAGTGTATAGGTTGAAAATGCTTATTAACTCTTTGTCCTAAGACGGCCCCCACCGCATAATCACTAGCGTCACACATAAGCTCAAAAGGTAATTCCCAATTTGGAGAAACCAAAACGGGAGCCTTAGTCAATTTCTCCTTAAGAGTCTCAAAAGAGTCCAAACAATCTTGGTTAAAAATGAAAGGAGCCTCTTTCTCCAAGAGGTGAGTCATCGGTCTAGCTATCTTAGAAAAATCTTGTATAAAGCGCCTATAAAATCCCGCATGACCTAAGAAACTCCTCACACCTTTAACCGAGGTGGGTGGGGGAAGCTTAGCAATCACATCAATTTTAGCTCGATCCACTTCTAATCCCTTGTTGGATATTTTGTGTCCTAAAATAATTCCCTCTTTCACCATAAAGTGACATTTCTCCCAATTAAGCAGTAAACGTGTTTCCTCACAACGCTTAAGAATTCTCTCAAGATTGGTGAGACATGAGGTAATGAATTTCCAAAGACGGAAAAATCATCCATAAAAACCTCCATAGTTTGCTCTATCATATCATGGAAAATCGCCATCATGCACCTTTGAAACGTCCCCGGTGCATTACATAAGCCAAAAGGCGTCCTCTTGTAAGCAAATGTACCGTCGGGACAAGTGAATGTGGTCTTTTCTTGATCCTTAGGGTCAATGGGAATTTGGAAATAACCCGAAAAGCCATCAAGAAAACAATAGTACTCATTTCCCGCTAAGCGTTCAAGCATTTGATCCATAAAAGGTAATGGGAAATGGTCTTTCCTAGTCGCCTCATTGAGTTTTCTATAATCAATACAAACTCTCCAACCGGTCACAAGTCTTGTGGGAATAAGCTCATTGTTCTCATTAGGTACCACGGTGATTCCACCCTTCTTTGGAACACAATGAACCGGGCTAACCCATGGAGAGTCCGAAATGGGGTAAATCATACCCGCATCTAAGAGTTTAATCACTTCCTTCTTAATAACCTCATGGATTTTTGGGTTAACTCTCCTTTGATTTTGAATGGCGGGTTTATAGTCATCCTCCATAAGGATTTTATGGGTACAAAAATGTGGATCAATTCCCCTTATGTCGGATATTTTCCATGCTAAGGCTTTCTTGTGTTTCTTAAGGACTTCAATAAGTTGCTCCTTCTCATCCTCTTTTAACTCTTTAGAAATAATCACAGGTAATTGATCTTTGCCCTCTAAGAAAGCATACTCTAAGTGGGATGGAAGGTCTTTAAGTTCAATAGGAGGTGGACTCTCTATGGAAGGATTGACTATAGAAGGTTCCTCAATGGTAACTTCTTGTGGAATAGGAGAAGGGATAGGGTCCTCATTGAGCAACTTTTAGATTGTAAGAATATCTTCTTCCCAGTTAATTGGAGAATCATCATCACCAAGAAAGTTTGACTCAAATTCCTCCAAGAGGAAATCACTCTCTCCAAAAGGTGTTAAAGAGGGAGCAATTGAGGCCACGGTTTCAACATGGGGCATCTCATCACTAGTACTCTTACAAGCATCATGAAAGTGTTCATCACACACCTCATCTAACACATCAACAATGTTAATAGTCTCACACGGTCTAGACTCCTTAACCTCTTTCCTATCACAAACTTTCCCTAACTTAAACACCACTCTCTCATCTTCTACTCTCATAATTAGTTCTCCTTCCGCCACATGTATCAAAGTACGACCCGTTCTCAAAAACGGTCTACCAACAATCAAAGGCACTCTAGGATCCATGTCATAATCAACCACTACAAAGTCGGTCGGAAACGTAAACTTATCCACACCTATAAACACATCCTTCGCTATACCTACGGGGTAAGCTATGGTTCGGTTGGCTAATTCAAGAGTCATCCTAGTGGGAGTGAGCTCGGGAAGAGAGAGTTTTTTCCAAACCGATAAAGGCATGAGGTTAATGCTTGCCCCTAGATCCACCAAAGCCATGCAATTTTCAACACCGGGAAAATTACAAGGTATCAAGAAGCGCCCCGGATCTCCAAGTTTTGTAGGTAAGGTTTTAAGTAGCACGGCGGAACAATTTTCATTAAGGGATGTGTTGGGCAAATCAACCAATTTTTCTTTGTTGGAGAGTAAATCCTTGAACATCTTAGCAAACTTTGGCATATAAGCAAGAGCTTCCGCAAAGGATATATTGATGTTGAGTTGCTTGAACATCCTTAAGAAATTGGAGACTTGGATGTCATCCTTGTTCTTTAGCTTGTCCTTTTTCAACCTTGAAGGATATGGAAGTGTAGGTTTTGGTGTAGGTGGAATAGGTGTTGTAGTGGAAGATTTGTCTTTGTTAGCTTCTTCATTGGGAAGTGTGGAAGGTAAAAGAGAAGTATGAATAGGTTGAGAAGGTGTGTTTGAGTGAATGGGAGCATTTTGAGGAGGTGAAGTAGAGGTAGAAGGCTTGTCACAAGTAGGAACACAAGTGGGTTGAACAAAAGGAGGTTTAGGAGGTGAAGGATCCTTTGTTGACTTTCCACTTCTTGTTGTAATAGCATTGACATTTGCCCTTGGATTTGTTTGTGTGTTGGAAGGTAAAGCCCCTTGTGGTCTTTGATTTAATGCCATTAAAAGCCTATTGGTTTGTTCATCCGCTATACGTTTCATTTGGTCATTCATTCTCTTCTCAATTTCACGCATTTTCTTGTCAACATACTCTTGAGTCTCTTGCATCCCATATCCTTGATTTTGAAGTTGAGGATAAGCTTGATTTGGTATTGGAGCATATCCTTGATTGGGGAAAAGTGGAAGTGGTTGATTAAATCCTTGATGTGGTGGATAAAAGGTATTTCCTTGATGTTGAACATTGTTGGGTGCCTTGTAGTTATTTCCTTGGTAAGGTGGTCTTTGCCCTTGATTTCTTTGTAAAAGTTGAGGAGGATTTTGTTGAATTTGGGTGGGTGGTTGGGGTGGGAATCCCGGTGGAGTAAGGTAGTTTTGGGACTTGTAAGAAAGGTTATTTGGATTGATATTTGGCTTGATGTGTTCACGATGTTCCTCTTGGTAAGCATAGCATTCCCCTTGACAAACTTGCACCTTGTCACATTGTTCATAAGAATGGGGACCTCCACAAGTTACACAAGAAAGAGTAATGGCATTCACATTATTTGAAGAATTGTTCAATGAAGCGGTCTTAAGGGCTTGAACTATCTCTTGAGTCATTTCTTGTTGTCCTTGTTTGACTTGTTGAAGGATCTCTTGGTGATATTTAAGGAATTGGTTATCAAAAGGTGTTTGAGAAGTGTTTTGGATAACATGAACCCTTTCTTCAAATTGATTGTTTGTTTGAACCATTGCTTTAGTCTCAATGATGTCCAAGGCCTCTTGCACAGATTTAAGAAGAATATTCCCTCCCGCGGAAGCATTGAGTGAATCTTGGTGGTGAGGTTTAAGGCCATCATAGAAGGTATTGATTTGGTAAACGTCATCCAATCTATGGTTAGGGCATCGCCTCAATAACTCTCTATACTCTTCCCAAGCATCACTAAATGATTGACTAGGTTTTTGTTGAAAGCCTATAATTAAGGTCCTCAAGGCCATGGTCTTAGATGGAGGAAAGAACTTGTTCAAAAACTTAGTGGTAAAACCATCCCATGTGGTGATACTATCGGGTGGTTGAGTGTCTAAGCAATGCTTAGCTTGTCCCTCAAGTGAAAATGACACTAACATCAACTTAATAGCATCATGTGGAACTCCATTGTGCTTAATGGTATTGCAAAGAGAGAGGAATCTCTTAAGGTGATCATGAGGATCATCATTCTTGTTACCATAGAAAGGTGATTGTGAAACCATATTAATCATAGACGTTTTTAGGTCAAATGTATTTGCGGGAATGTCGGGAATCCTAATAGCACTAGCATATCCATGAACATTGGTTTGCATACATTCCATAAAAGAACGATTATCAACAGCCATGGCTTCTTGTGGTGAAGGAGTCAAAGCACGATTCTCGTGATCGGCTTGATGGACGGTGGTGGTCTTACTCTTTCTCTTTTTCTTCCTTTTCGGAGGAAGAGGTTGTACACCAATAGGTATTTGTGCACGCCCGCGAGTGAGCATGCAACTCAATACGAGGAATGAGAGAGAAGCTCTCGTGTGACTTTGAAGAGAAAAGGATTATCCTCTTCGAGTTTCAATATTAAATATCCACAAGAAAATAACAATATATGTATGTACTACTTGGGTGCAAGACCCCCAATGAAGCCTTCCTTCTTAGAATACTCACAAGTGAACGGGGGGTTAGGTGGTGCGAAGCACTTAAGTACCTATTGACCATTAGATGGCATTTTATAGCACATCGCCTTTCTATTCACTTAAATGTTCGTATTCTTCGAATTGTTGCTTATTGAGAGTATTTATCTATTCTTGCTTTATTTTGTTTGATCGATACACGTGTCAAGGACCGGAACGCCCCTCAACACGGTGTATTACCTTGGCAATACTTATGGAGAATATGTAGATTGGTTGTTCTTATACGTATACGTATTTACTTATAATAATATATGGAAAATATTTTTGTATTTATGAGTTTTTAAGAGAAAATACTATATGTACATAAAAACCGAGAGAATCCAATAATATATATTTTTGGGTGCAATCTCTTAGGAAAAATATTGCTTTTTGGATTTTTTAATTTGTTTGGTCAATTCTTTAGGAAAAGAATTGTTTTGTTAATTTTTTAGTTTTTATATATTTTTATATTTTTGATTTTTTATTTGTTTTTGATTTATGATACGTAAAAATAACGTTCACAAGGTGAACGGATCCCAAAAGCCAATGAAAACCGTCGATGGATAGTCTCTCGTAAAGTCAAAGAACCGGCAGCGGCGCCATTTGAAATTATGTATAATGCAGTTCGTTTTTCTCAGTTCTTGCTAATTGAAAGTCCTAACAATATCGGGTTTTTAACTGTTTTTGGTTGTTAATATTTTTTTTTGGATATTCTATTTGCTAATTCAAACAATGACTTGCAAAATTGAAAAATATTATCTACTTATATGTAAAACATCGTGCAATTACCAAGTTTTTATTCAGGTAAATTCAAAATGTAAATTTTAAAACTAAAAGGACTGAAATTGTAAATTCTATGAAAAATAAATGCTCAAAATGTAAATCTAACAAGTATAAGGACTGAAAATGTCAAAACAGTTAACTATAAGGACCAAAAATGTAAACTATGTAACAAACTAACCAATTTTCAACTAATTCCAAAACTTACTAACTGGATTTGAACAAAATCCAAACTTTAAGGACAAGTTTATTGAAAACCCTAAAAACTCTCAAGTTTAGCCAAGATTAGAACCATTTTAATACACTAGGGACTAAAGTGCAATTATAGAAAGTTTTTAAGCGAAAACGGGTTACACAAACAAATAAGCTCGTTTGAGCTTATTTCTCAACCAAAATTGTTCAAACCAATTGCAAAATGCTTAAAATCTCAAATAAGCTAGACCTGTAAAAGGAAATTTGCTAAAAATGGCTAATAAGCTGATAAGCACTTTCCAATAAGCACTTAATAAGCCCTACAAGAATCTAGACATGCACAACTAGATTTTTGTACTGAAACTGATTAATGAGCTTAAAACATGAACGGGAAATCAAGTCTCATCAAAAATCATCCATTAATAAGCTTGAAAATTGAATTAAGCTGAATTTGGCTTATGTTGACCAAGCGTTGACCAAGTTTTTTTTTTCAAAAAGCTGAAAATCTCAAAAATCAACCAACAACACCTACTAAGTGATATTGTAAAAGAAAATTTACAAGTTTGTGAAAAGAATTAAGAGATATGAAAAAGTTGTTTTCAATTTAAAGAAACTTGCTTTTGCTTAAGTGTTCAGAATTTTGCTTATTTCTACTTGCTAAATGAAAACTGTATCAAATGCTTATGGAATATTAAACTTCATATTATGACCTACATATGAGAACTGGTTTGGTGGAATTTCATCAAGAAACATACAAATGCAAGCCAAATGATTTTTGACAACTTTTCTGAATAAGATTGACTGAACAATGACCCAAACTTTTTATATGCCAATTGCCTTTTTGACCTTAGACTTGTCTTGAAAATGGTTTAAAACCTTTTGTAATGACCTTGTGACTGGAATTGAACATTAAATTGCCAAAGATCAACACTAGAAAACTTTACAAAAGCTAATGCCAAACACTCATTAACTAATCTTTTGAAGATTTTTATGAAGACTTTTTAAGCACAAGTTTAAGCTAGATGAAAGGATATAGCAAACTAAAATCAGTGATCAAAATGAGATGTGTTTAAGCTAGACGCAAGCAATGATCACTACTAAGACACAAAATGGTTATCAAATCCAAGTTACTGAATAATAAGCTAAGAGCAGGTTATAACAAAACTATTAAGCAGATCAAAACTACACTTAAGCTACAAGATCAATAGAATCAGATCAATAACAGCTAAAACATGTTTTATCATTCAATCACAATCAAGATTAACTAGGAATTAAGCATGCATTTGACAATTAAGTAGAATCAAAAATCAGAAGCATTTGCACCTTGTGAAGGAACCTTTGAGCAGTAGAGGAGTGCTGAACTCTCTAGTGTAGTGCTAACCACCACCTTAGCACTAGATTCAACTATCTACAATCAACAATTCAGCTACACATCAACAAGAATCATCAAAATGACCTGAATTCATCACAAATGCTATGACTTGAACTGAAATCAATCAAACAGCTACAATCTTCCTTCAAAGTCAGTTATGATCAAGATTTGATCATAACAAACTCAATTCAGCAACAAGAGTATCAATGGAAGCAGGATATGAATAGTAAAGATGATGAGAAGAATTTGCGGGAAAAGTAGAATTTGAATTTTATTAATGGAGATTTGTTACAAAGCTGTTAAAAAGGTTACTAACTAACTAACTAACTCAAGAGTGTGTCAAACTCTTGAGTAGTTTAGCTAAAAAGGAGAAATGGCGAGAGGAAAAAGTAAATATGTGTGTTTTCACACTTACAACTACACAAAAGAAATGAAGACTAAACAGCTATTTATAGACTTGAGAAGAAGATCAGTTATGGTTGGTGACGTGTTGGAGCCAATCCCGGCTTTCCACGTGTCATAATTCTGCTGAATTGATTTTGCAGGTATGAACTTGAATAAGGGTTTCTTTGTTGAGTTGATTTTATGTTAATTGATCATGACCAATGAATTCGTCTCTCAAAAATAAGCAGGTTTGATGTTTATAACTTTCCATGAAATTGCCTCTAGCTTCAAATCGATCCTAGAAAACATTGATAGTTTGAAGATGACATGTGTCATAATATGACTGGCTGAAATGGATGCACACGGATCACACTGTTGAGAGTTGCTCATTAATGAAAACGGCGCTAGTGGGAAATTAATGCAAAGATGTGGCAATCCATGTCTTCTTAATCCTGGCTTCTCATTGGACAAAATAAAGCACACGGATTGCATTTGTATTATCTTTCCATAAATGGCAAAAATCACCCCTTGACTTTGGCAGATTGCATTTAAAGGCTAGCAGCTTCATTTCTTTGGCATTTTTAGTCCTTCAAACTTCATTCTTGAACAAAATTGGTCCTTTGACTGAGTTGACTTGAGAGTTGACCAAATTTGACAATGATCTTTGACTTTTAAAATATTTACACTTTGGTCCTTCATCTTTGGCAGATTATCAAGTTAGGTCCTTGCACTTCAAAGTCTTGTCACTTTTGATCCTTCTTTGTCTTTTTCATCAAATTAAGCTTGATTATTCCTTGTTTGCTTGAAAATGCATCCTTTTACCTACACAAGTGTACACAAACACAAACATACCACATAACCTGATTTTACAAGATAAATTGGTATTTTGCGTCATGTTTTAGGGTTATTTGTTGATAAATTGATATGAGTTTTAGCTCATATCAAGGAACATGATGAACAAGTAGCTCTCAAAATTCAAGAAGAAGAGCTACACATGCAAGAACAGAGAATGCAACAAATGAGGCTCAAAGAACTACTTAAACAGGTCGATATCATGCATAGAGAGCTAGATGACAGGGTACCTCATGTTCAAGAATTTCTAGACCAATGGGAAAAGGAGTTGGTGAATGCTCCTTTGGAAGACATGTATGAACTGACTCTTTTGGTCTTCAATTACCAAAAGGATATCTAGAAAGAAGGATGAGTCAGATTCAGAAGGAGAAGTATTTGAATTCTAAGAAGGGGAGGCTAGCACACTACAAAATTATGCTTTTAAGACACAAGAGGTGGACTGATGCTCACTTCAAAGACATGATTTTTGAGGAGATAGAGAGAGCAGCTAGGCCAGTACTAAGGGATAAAAATATGGATGACTTCATAGGTGTAAACACTCCTGAAGAGGTTGAGTATCTCAGGAGGAAAGATGAGGTGATACAGAAATCTAGGGAGTTCAGAAAAAGAAAGGCTGAAGGAGTGGCAGTGGAAACAACAAAAGCAGGTGCATCATCCCAAGCAGGTGCAACTATTCCAGCAGTTGAAAGATCTGTTCTTAATGCACAGTGAGCAGCCAAAAGGATAAAAAGGATGGAAAAGGTTGGTACAGTTACTAAGGAAACTCAGCATCCTTCTAATGAAGAAATAGATAAGCATTTGATTGTGGAAGAGAATGATGAAATTCCACCAAGTGAGTTTGGGAAGAAGTATGCCATAGTAGAGTATGTTGTTTATGAACACAAAGGAATGTCTTGGTGGAAGCTTACAAGAGCTGACAATACAGCACAGACCTTTCTAAGGTTAGATCTTGATAGTTGAGTTTTTGTATACCCTTTAGGAAAAGAGTGCCAAAATAGGGTAAGCACGACGATTTAGGAAAACCGTGTGTAAATGACCCTAAAATGAGTTCGTTCTCAAGGTGGCTAGTGTGTTATGTGTGTAATGACTTGGATTAGGTTTGTGATTATATTGTTGAGAAAGAAAAATAGAAATGAGATTAGAAGAGAAAGACGGTTACGAAGACGGATTAAACTAAGTCGAAAAAGGTGTACACGTAAAACCGTAAAAAGCACTAAATTTAAAATTTTACCCTAAAAATTCCTAAAAATTACCAAAAATCCACAATAATATTCTAAGAGTTTACAAAATATTCAAACTTGCCAAAACCTTTTAATTAATTAGATAATGACTTTTTAATGCTAATTAAAGCCCTAAAAATGAAAATTAATTATTAAAAAGTCCCAAACAAGATCTTAAAGTTTGTAAACCTCAAAAATACTCTAATTAAGCTAAAAAGTATTTTTCAAAATTTTAAAACCACTAAAAACTATTTTTAAATAATTAAAAACTATTAAAATCAATTAAAACTTAAATTAATTCTAGAAAATAATTAAAAGACTCTAAAAATATTTGGAAAATTGCAAAATTCCTAATTAAGTGTTTAGAACCTAGGAAAAATATAAAAACTTAGAAAATCAGACTTTTAATTTTTAACAATAAAATAATATTAAAATATTATTAAAAATCCAAAAATCATAAAAAATTCTAAAAACTTGCAAACTAGCTTAATTTAACCTAAATAACTCAGAAATGAAAGTGAAATTACCTAAATACCCTTAATGGGCCTAGAAAATGGGCTAAACCCAAAACAGAACCTTATTGGGCCAAATTTGGGCCAAATATAAAAAAGTGTTCAAAATAAGCCCAAAAAAAAAGCACTGGTTGACTCAAAATTTGATTTTAAACAACTTTTTCCAAAGGCCCAAAAGCTGAAAGTGTGAAATAAGCTAGCTTATACCAAACAGCTTATTCGTAATGGGCTTTTTGGCCCATTAAGCTATAAGCCAATGCCATAAGCTGAAATTAAACACACAAGCTTCTTTTGTCCTATATAAGACTTCTACAAAAAGAAATTTGAAATAAGCCCAAGGAATAAGCCTGAAAATGCAATAAGCAATCTACAGAAAACGACAAAATAGTCGTTTTTGAGTTCTAGGCCACCCCAAGTGCTGATTCAAGTTCCTAAAGCTTTTAAACGACTTAATTAAGCAAAATCAACAAAGAGTTTTCAAATAAGCTGACTCAATAAGCTGGAAAAAGCAAATAAGCACTTATGTAAAAGTCAAATAAGTTGGTTTTCTATAAAAAAGTCAAAGTCAAAGTCCAATAAGCTCCAGTCTACTCAAATGGGTCAAATAATGAAGACCTATCACAAAAAATAAGTTGTTGCAAGTCTGGATAAGCTAAAATAGCTTATTGATAAGCTGAGTACAAGTTTACACTAGCAGGGGCTAGTTTTGGGTGTTGAGCAGTGGGAACTTTTCCTACTGCTTGACTTATAGACTTTTTTGTCTTTAGTGAACTCTTTTGGGATTCAGATTACACAAAGGCACCCAAATGATCTTTGGATCATAAGGAGTCAATAACAATCAAAGATTCACAAACACAATCACCCAATTAGCACAGATTAATCAATAAAGTCCCAGATATTGCACAGACATGAACAAATAAGCAGAATAGGTTCAATAAGCACTTATAGCAATTTTCAGCCAGCCAAATTCAACCAAATGCATACACAAGCTATATTAAACTCAAATAAGCAAGTCTAAACAGGTTTCATGCAATGATTCAAAGAATTAAGCAAGATTCAAGCACCTTAAGTTACTGATGAACACAAGAACATGCAATTTTTCACTTTGCTGATGTATTTGACACACAAGCCAGATTCAACACCTCAAATCTCACAAACAGGTTACAATAATGATGTTTTAACATCTTTTAGCCCTAAGCATGCATAAACTCTAGGTTTTCCCAAATTCTTAGGTCAAAATCAGTCAAACTCACAAATATATAGCAGATTGTTTGATTTTAAGGATTGGTTCCAAAAACTTGCAGCAAAACACTCTCAATAAAGCATATAACAGATACCAAGTACAAACAACACCTTCTAACAACACAATACCAAGATTCAATCACAAACAGGTAGACCCAAACACCCCTTTATCTTTTCAAAATCAAATTTTTCAAAGGAAAAGTGAGATTCAAGACCACCCAAGCTCAGGTAACACAATAACAACTAAGAACAACAAATTCAAGCAAGAGTAAGCCACAAAATACACAAGAACATAGGCAACACTCAAATATCACAAATATCCAAAATATTTTCAGATTTTGGGATTAAGGGTGTGTACCTCATGGATGTACATCCACACCCACGGATTTTGAGCTTATGTGCTAGCAAGAACAAGAACAAGCTTCCACAACAAAGCCTGCTAAGAATCAACAAGGTTAGAAGCAAGAGTATAAAAACAGAAACTTGAAAAATCCTTGATTGATGCAACTCTTGTCCTCCACACTTGATTATCCCCAAGTTATAAGCTTCACCACACCTTGATAACTCAATATCAGGATGCTATGATCAGCCCTATAGTCCAAGAATTCCAAGATAGACCAAGAACTTAGCAAAATATCAAGAAAATGAAGAAAATGTGCAAACTTTTGCACACTCCTCTTTTGAAAACAGGTTTTTGATTCAAATTCAGTAAACAAAGAACATAAACAAGCATAAATAAGATGGCACTTGGTCTTTCTTCAACACACTTAACATAAATTTCATAAATCTGAAAATGGGATTTACAAGTGCTTGAACAAGGAAAAACCAAAAGAAAACGTACAAGTGAGACCCTATGGCTTTATATATAGCTTTACAAGTGAACTAAGAACAGATAAAAGTGCTAAACCCTAATGCTTGAAGTCCCCAATTTGCCCTTGCAGAATTTGAACTTCTTGGCTTCATGTGACTGATTTTTTTTTGCTTGTTATAGCTGGCAAGTGAAAAGGTGATCCAAAGGCTTGTATTAAGCTTAAAAAGTAAGCTTTAATCCTAAACGTTGGATGTCTGGTGGTTTTTTGGCAGTATCCCCTTTGTGTGTAGTAGGGGAATCTCATGTGGGACAAGGGGGTGGTGAGGTGTCCAAGTTTAAGGTTGGGATGTGATTAGCAGACCCTTAATCACTAATCTGCACAATTTTGGGGTTTAATTTTTGCTAAATCAAAAATCCCTAATTGTGTTCTTGAGTTAATGAACTTGGTTTTGATCTTTTTAGAAAGTGATTAATATTTAAATAAATGTTAAGGTGCCAATGTTTGGTTACTTATTTAATCAGGGGTGAGTGGGATCTGATGTGGAGGTAGGGATGCATGTGATTGGTGGAGGTGGTGAGTGGGGTGAGGTGGCAGTCCATGAGTGGTTAAGGTAAGTATCTTGTCTGGCCACATTCACCCCCTCTTCTTCTTTTCTCTTTTCATTTGCAAATAAAATAGCCAAACTTGAATTTCCTTTGTTAGCAAAGTTTCCAACTTCACACTTTTGCCCCAAAAACTTTTGTAAAATGATTTCAGGGGTATTTCTTGCCATTTTTGGATTCTTGAAGGACTGATTTGGCATTTTGATGATGGATAATGGTCGAGTTAATGGAGGAATGATTTTTCCAAGTCATAATGATTGAGGGACCATTCTTGCCAAATGTTGAAAGTCAAGGGTCCTTTTTGTAATTTTGGGATTTTCAAAGGACCAAACTTGTAATTTCTTGTACTTTGAAGGACTTCATGATGTATTTGACTTTGTGGAGGATAATGATTGACAATTTAGCTTTGTTGAGGGGCTAAACTTTCCAAATCTTCAAAGTGGAGGGCCCTTTTTGTAATTTTGACAAACTTTAGGGACCAAACTTGTAATTATGAAGATACAAGGGTATAAAGTGTCAATTCTTCCATATTGGAGGACCCTTCTTCATAATTCTTCAAATCTTCAAGGGTTAATCTTGGGAAAGTCCTCATTAGGGCTTGGTTCATTGTGCGGCTTTGTTTCTCGTGTTTGTTTTTGTATGATTCTTGTGATCTTTTGTCATTTTCTCAATACCCGTACCTAAAATACACAAGCAACAAACACAAGCATATATATGGGTATTTTGATGATATTTAGTTCATTTTAAGCCCTATTTGGACGATGAGACTAGGTATAAAAGCAGTCTCATCACTCCCCCATACTAAACCATTGCCGTGCCCTCACGTAATGCTAGAATAAAGTATCGTAGCATCTCCAAAATTCATTTTTATTCACTTTATTGAACGATAAACTAGCCACACTACTACTATTTCTACTACTATTTCTACTACTACTAGTACTTGCGTTTTAGACATAATGTATGATTTTCATCGCAAAATGGGACGTTTAGGTTCATAGAATAAGAACACGTGAATGCTTCGTTAGAAATAATTTCATCGTCCTCGATTCTCACCCCAATTCCATGCCAAGCATGCAACGAGATCATTGTCTTTATAAGTTAGTAATGCTAACACTACTCATATGCCCTAATCACGTACTTATCCTCCCATTATTCCTAAGTTGTATCTCTTATATTTTATATTGTCTTGAATGTTTCACGAGGATACATTGTTTGACTAATGCGATAATATAGATTTAGGTCTAAAAATAGAGTCCTAACGGTGTAACCAAGACCATCAAATCAATAACCCCTCCCAATAGACAACGATGTCAAAAAATTAAGTTGACAAGAAGAATCGATAAACACGGTTTTATAACGGTTTTGAACATGAGCCTTATTACCAAGACTTTTATACGCCCCCTAACGGAAGGGCCTTATTATCTTTGGTTTACCTCCATCTTTTATTCAACTTCGCCATGAAGATTTTATTATGACTTCGGTCTTGCCTTGCCTTTTATTATCCGCCTCATCGGTGGTTTTATTAGCCAAAGACGTATATCTTCACGCTAAAGCGAATTTTGGATCTTTAAAGCTTCGAAGATTAAGGCTTGATTCACTTTCAATTTTGCATAGATTTTTCGGCCTTGTGGGGCTTCAAACTGTTTGCTAGATTTAGGTGAGCACTTGAAATGTTATTATTGGGTGACGCTTTTGATTATTCGGGTGCCAATACTTCAAAACCGTGACGCTGGCGATACCTTAATGTCTTCCCATTTTAATTACACGGAAGCTACTAGAAAAGACTAGAAACCCAACAATCCCAACGAAACCGCTAAGTCAATATTTATTAGGCAAAAAATATTTACATGCGAAGGGAGAATAAGCAAACAACGAGAACGCATGAGTTTTTGAAAGAATACGAGTACTCTACGTTTAGCATAGTAACTTATAATTAACCCTATCATTTCTCGTCCTCATTTAAGAGACTTAGCCTAATCTGGAGTTAAGGAACCAAAGCTAAGTGCTCTACACGCACGGTCGAGTCAAAAATTACTCTTATTCTCGTCATCGGAAAACCTACATTCGTGTCTTCAAACACTTATAAAACATGAGAAAAATTTTAAAATTTGGCCATTTTTAGCCTTATTTTGCAACAAAACGATAAACAAAAAGATAAACTTTGGAAAGCGTGAAGGTTTGGCAAGGCAAGTATCTATTCACCCCCCCCCCCATACTAAAGTTAAACATTGTCCTCAATGTTTCGAGTCTATGGGTGCAAACACCCCATACTAGAGACGTAGTCGAATGCCTAATCTAGCATGGAAAGGGTGTAACCATTAAATCAATAGCCGTTTATGAAGTGTGCTAAAAACCTAAGGTTAGAACATCAAAAGGATATATCATGGATATTGAGAAAGTCTTCAAAGCAAACGATCGAGTGCTCCCATAAACGAACACGAGAGGCTCCAATCGTGAAGATCCTGATTATCTAAAGTCCACAATTCACAAACAACCACGGAACAAAGGTTGGAAGGGCACAAATCCCCAAACGTTAACTACATTAGAAAGCGATAATATGTACATAGGATAAGCATGGGACTTCCCCCACAAGGCACCTCATTTTTGATTACCGAGTCATGAGCTCGACTCGATCCCCTCAATTCTAATTATCATTGGGGAAGGTGACTTGGTCGAGGTAGTTCAAGGATGGAACTTCCCCGCCAAAGTAGTGCTTCAACCTATGTCCATTCACCTTGAAGTTAGGACCATCATCTTGAGCTAGCTCGATGGTCCCATATAGAAACACTTGAGTCACGGTGAATGGACCGGACCAACGGGATTTCAACTTACCGGAAAAGATTTTCAAGCGAGAATTAAAAAGCAAAACTTGATCCCCAATGTTAAAAACCCGGTTTTTAATTTTAGAATCATGCAACTTTTTAGTTTTTTCTTTGTAAATCAATGAATTTTCATAAGCAATGTCCCTCAATTCATCTAATTCATTCAATTACATTTTCCGGTGTTTTCTCGCGGTCTCCATATCATCATTACAATGCTTTAGGGACCAATAAGCCTTGTGTTCTAATTCGATAGGCAAATGACAATTCTTTCCATACACAAGCTTATAGGGAGTGCACCCAATGGGCGTCTTATGAGCGGTCCTAAAGGCCCATAAAGCATCGTCCAACTTATCCGACCATAATTGTCGGTTTTCCCCAACGGATCTCTCCAAGATCCTCTTGAAAGCTCGGATTGAAACCTCGACTTGCCCACTCGTTTGTGGGTGATAAGCCGTAGAAAGCCGATGTGTAACCCCATATTTCCTTAGGACCCTTTCGAATTGGTCGTTACAAAAATGGGTTCCACGATTGCTTATGATCGCACGAGGGGTTCCAAACCGAGAAAACAAGCTTTTCAAAAACTTGACTACCACACGAGCATCATTGGTGGGCAAAGCCTTAGCTTCCACCCACTTAGATAGGTAGTCAACCGCAACGAGAATGTACTTATTACCACGAGATGATGGGAACGGCCCCATAAAGTCTATACCCCAAACGTCAAAGATCTCACACACTTGGATGATGTTTTGTGGCATTTCATCTTTTTGTGAGGCTTTTCCTTTTCGTTGGCATGAATCACACGACTTCACAAGATCTTGTGCATCTCGGTAAATAGTAGGCCAAAAGAAGTCGGCATCAAACACCTTTTTAGCCGTGAGATTAGCACCATGGTGACCACCCGTGGGTCCTTCATGGCAAGCTCTAAGGATGTTAGAATCTTCGGTGCCAAATACACAACGTCGGATGATTTGATCCGCACAAGTTCGAAACAAGTAAGGGTCGTTCCAAAAGTAGAACTTGACGTCACGAAAGAATTTTCGTTTTTCTTGAGTCGTCATACCCTTGATGATGAAGTTACCCGCATGGTAATTTGCAAAGTCCGCAAACCATGGGGTGGAAGAATCAAGCTTAGAATTCACTACACCAAGTGTCTCGAGCGGAAATGTTTCGGTGATTTCCTTGGGCTCGTAAATACTTTGGTGAGGATCTTCCAAACGAGAAAGATGATCGGCCGCTAGATTCTCGGCTCCTTTTTTGTCAACGATGGTGTGATCAAATTCTTGGAGGAGGAGAATCCAACGAAGTAATCTAGGCTTAGCATCTTTCTTTGCCATGAGATACTTGATAGCTGAATGGTCCGTATACACTATGCATTTAGCTAAGACGTGATAAGGTCGGAACTTCTCAAATGCATACACCACGGCAAGGAACTCCTTCTCCGCTGTAGTGTATTTTAGTTGAGCCTCGGTCATCGTCTTTCTAGCATAGTGAATAGGCAAGAAGTGCTTATCATGACGTTGCCCCAAAACGGCCCCAATAGCGTAATCACTAGCATCACACATAAGCTCAAAGGGGAGGTTCCAATTGGGAGCAACAAGAATGGGAGCTTCGGTAAGTTTCCTCTTAAGGATCTCAAAGGCTCGTACACAATCTTCGTTAAAGACAAAACATGCCTCTTTTTCAAGAAGATGTGTAATGGGTCGAGAAATCTTTGAAAAATCCTTGATGAATCGACGATAAAAGCCCGCGTGGCCTAGGAAACTCCTAACTCCCTTAACGGTTTTGGGATGAGGTAATTTGGCGATGACATCTACCTTAGCTTGATCTACCTCAATCCCCGCTTTCGAGACCTTGTGCCCTAAGACGATTCCACTCTTAACCATAAAATGACACTTTTCGCAATTGAGCACAAGGTTGGTTTCCTCATAACGTATCAACATTCTCTCAAGATTCGACAAACACGAAGTGAACGAATTACCAAACACGGAAAAGTCATCCATGAAGACTTCCATCGTCTTCTCGATCATATCATGAAAAATAGCCATCATGCACCTTTGAAAGGTTCCTGGTGCATTGCAAAGTCCGAATGGCATTCTACGATAGGCAAACGTTCCATATGGACACGTAAATATAGTTTTCTCTTGATCACGAGGATCGATGGGAATTTGGAAGTAACCGGAAAAACCATCTAAAAAGCAATAGAAATCGTTTCCCGCAAGACGCTCCAACATTTGGTTCATGAAGGGCAAGGGAAAATGGTCTTATCGAGTGGCTTCAATCAACTTATGATAGTCAATGCACACTCTCCATCCGGTCACGAGTCTAGTTGGAACTAACTCGTTGGCATCGTTTGGCACAACGGTCATTCCTCCCTTCTTAGGGACACAATGAATAGGACTAGGGCTATCAGAAATAGGGTAAATCATTCCCGCGTCAAGGAGTTTAAGGACCTCCTTTTTGATGACGTCGTGAATTTTGGGGTTCACCCTCCTTTGACTTTAGATTGCGGGCTTGTAATCCTCCTCCATTAAGATTTTGTGGTTACAAAACTTGGGATCGATTCCCTTAATGTCGGATAACTACCACGCAATTGCCCCCTTGTGGTCCTTTAGAACATCGACAAGTGCGGTTTTTTCATTATTCGAAAGTTCCTTCGCAATAATAACCGGCAACTTGTCGTCCTCCTCCAAATAGACATATTCGAGATGAGGAGGTAAATCTTTCAACTCGAGGATAGGTGGTTCCTCAAGTGAAGATTTGGGCTCGATACTCATAACCTCCTCGGGTGGAGGAAATGGGAAATCGTTAAGAAAATCCTTGATAATCGAGAAGTCCTCATCGTTGTCGAGGTCTTCGTTGCAAGTACGTGGAACATCGAATTCTTCCAACGTAAAACCACCACCTTCAAATGGAGTGAAGGTTGGTGTCGAATTATCAAGAATTGGATCTAACATAGTGGGATTGCCACTAGTTTCTTCATCACCAAAACCTAGAACTTCTTGTGAAAATTCCTCGCAAACCACGTCGATCATATCAACGAGGTTTATGGTTGCAACGGAATAAACATGAGAAATTTGAGAGTTTTGAGTTGCGTTTATAACAAGTTCCTCGTCGTTGAAACGTAAGGTGATCTTTCTAGCATGGACATCGATCAAAGCCATAGACGTATCTAAAAACGAACGACCTAAAATGAGAGGAACTTGAGGATCCGTGGGGATATCAACAACGATAAAGTCTACGGGATAGTAGAACTTCCCCACTTTCACAAAAACGTCTTCCGCCAAACCACATGCGGGAATCGTGGAATGGTCGGCCAACTCGATAGACATTAGTGAAGGAGTAAGATTAGGAAGATTGAGCGACTTGAAGATTGCAAGTGGCATCAAGTTAATGCTAGCACCAAGATCGGCCAAGGCGAAGCATTCCTCCATATCTTGGATTGCACAAGGGATCAAAAATTTACCGGGATCACCGACTTTTTGAGGTATGCGATTAAGATAAACCGACGAACAACTAGACAATTGGTGCAATTTCTCCTTGTTGTTCAACATACTCTTAAAGTTAGCGGCAAATCGAGGCATCATGACCAAAGCATCGGCGAAACTCACATTAAAGTGCAAATCAGGAAACATTTTCATAAAAAGCTCAAATTGATAATTGTCGCGCTCTTGACGTTTCTCCTTCCTAAGTCTCGATGGATTGGGCAAAGGTGGTGTGGGTTGAGGCATAGTAGGCATAGCCTTTGGAATCTCGGGTTCCAATGTTGGTAATGGGTCAACCGTAGGTGTGGCATGAGCGGTACTTCGTGGGATTGGGACATGCTCCTTTTGGACCACCACCTTGGGTTCTTCCTCAATTGCTTCCTCCGTAGGAGCAATTGGTTTATGAGTCGGTTCCTTAAGTGTCTTACCACTACGTGTGGTAATCACTTTCATCTCACCCTTAGGGTTGGATACGGTGTTGCTAGGAAGACTACTCGAAGACGGTTTACACATTATTGCCTCAAACATAGATGAGATTTTATCTTCAAACATGGATTGCCTCTTCTCGACCTTAATCATTTCTTGTTTAATCTCATGTTGCCCTTGTTCCATTTTTTGTTGGTTTTGTTGTAACCTAGTGACATTTCTTTCCATTTTGTTGGTGTGGATCTTAAGTTCATTAGCTAACTCATTTTTCAACTCTTTCTTCAAGTCGTTTTTAAACTCGGATCTTAGGCTAATGATTTCTCTTTGAATATTGTCAAACCTAGCATCATTCCCATTAGCGTATTCAACAAATTCATTTGGAAGATCTTTCAAAGTTAGCAAACCTTTGTTATTGTTTTGAAAATCATTTTGATTCTTGTTTGAAACTTGATTATTAGCCCCTTGATTACCATAATTTCCTTTGTTGAAATTGTTTTTGAAACCAACTTGATTGTTGCGATAGTTGTTGTTAGCATTTTGATTTGAACCAAAACCCGGTGGAGTCAATTGATTAGAGCGGGAAACTTGACCGTTTTGGTTGTAATTTCTCGTGGCCGCGAAGGCACTCGAAGTGTTACCACCGTTGGTAATGCACTCGGAGAAATCATGACCACCACCACAATACATGCAAGAAACCTCAACCGCTTTAGCCGTAGCGGGAGCACTTTGTTCACCAACTTTAAACTCAATCAAAAGTCCTTTAAGCTTATCAAAAATCTTGTTCTCCAAGTTCGCCTCAATTTGGCAAGCATCGATGGTAGTAGACAAAGAAGGTGAAGCCGAAGACGAAGCCTTACGAACACTAGACGTGCTATGAGGACTATACACCTTAGATCTATTCTCAATTATCACCAAAGCTTCCTCAACCGTTTTACACAAAAAATTACCACCCGCGGCGGCATTCAAATAATCCCTTTCATGATCATTAAGTCCATTGTAAAACGTGTCAATTTGATGCAAGTCGGAAAAACCGTGATGAGGACATTCATGTAACATTTCCTTAAACCTATTCCAAGCCGTTGAAAAACTTTCATTAAATTCTTGTGAAAACTTTGAAATCTCGTTTTTCAAGTGCGTAGTCTTAGAGGGCGGAAAAAAATGGTTCACAAACTTAGACACGAGATCCTTCCACGTCAATATAGAATTTGGTGGCTCTTTCTCTAACCAAATTTTAGCGGGCCCCGCTAAGGAATACGGAAAAAGCATCATCTTAATCGAGTCATTCGAGACATCCTTAAACTTGCAAGTGGCGGTAAGACGATTGAATTGGCGGATATGGTTGTGTGGATTGTCCTTCTCATCACCACGGAATTTGTTGTTTTGGATCATCGACAACAAACCCGTTTTCACCTCAAAATTCTCCACAAGGATAGCGGGAATCATAATAGCCTCTCCATAACCCTCGGTGGGTGCTTGAAGTAACTCCATCATAGTTCGATTCGCCATGGTTGGTGCTTCTCTTACAATGGGTTCGTCAATAGGAGACTCCTCACTAGAAATATTGGGAGTCGGAGTTTTGTTCTTTCGTTTACGTGCACGTCTTGCTTGATTACGAGTTAGCATAAACGTCATGTACAACGAGGGGACGAGCAAAGAAGATTCTTTTTGGTGTTTTGTATTTTTCAATTTTTTTTGTGGTTTTTGATTGTATTAACCTTTTTGGATCTTGGTGAATGTATTAGGTAGACACAAATCTACAAATCTCCTCTTTAATCAAATCTCTCGATTAAAGAAGCCTCAAGGAATGAAAACGATCACGTGAAGTGAACGCCTTCGATGACATTAGAAAGTTGGTGGAACACCAAAACGTTCAAGAGGGTTTAATCAATGAAAACCAAGAAAATATATATGATACTTAGTAATACTTTGGGCGGCAAAACCCTCGATTAGCTCTCAAAATCAAATACTCACAAGCAAGCGGGGAAACGAGGCAGCGCGAAGCACATAAGAGCCTTTTTCCTTAGGATATATTTTATAATATCCGCCTTATACCCACCTTATAGTTTGTATTTTTCAAGATTGAGCTTCACGAAAGTATTTATCTATTTTTGCCTTTTTCTTTGGTTTGAGATTCGAATACAATGACTGGGTAATGACCTCCCAAGTCAAGGTTGTGATTTCTCACGTATTTGGAGTACTTGTGAATTTATTGTTCTACGTATACACTATAGTAATAGTATTCACACAAAAACCGAAAACTGATAATACGTATTAGTAGAGTGTTACTAGTACAAATACTATTTATGGTTAGTATATAAAAACAACAATTCCAATCAAAACACAACACGCCTCCCCGGCAGTGGCGCCAAAATGATAGTTGAGTTTTTGTATACCCTTTAGGAAAAGAGTACCAAAATAGGGTAAGCACGACGATTTAGGAAAATCGTGTGTAAATGACCCTAAAATGAGTTCGTTCTCAAGGAGGCTAGTGTGTTATGTGTGTAATGACTTGGATTAGGTTTGTGATTATATTGTTAAGAAAGAAAAATATAAATGATATTAGAAGAGAAAGACGGTTACGAAGACGGATTAAGCTAAGTCGGAAAAGGTGTACACGTAAAACCGTAAAAAGCACTAAATTTAAAATTTTACCTTAAAAATTCCTAAGAATTACCAAAAATCCACAATAATATTCTAAGAGTTTACAAAAAATCCAAACTTGCCAAAACCTTTTAATTAATTAGATAATGACTTTTTAATGCTAATTAAAGCTCTAAAAATCAAAATTAATAATTAAAAAGTCCCAAACAAGGTCTTAAAGTTTGTAAACCTCAAAAATACTCTAATTAAGCTAAAAATTATTTTTCAAAATTTTAAAACCACTAAAAACTATTTTTAAACAATTAAAATCAATTAAAACTTAAATTAATTCTAGAAAATAGTTAAAAGACTCTAAAAATATTTGGAAAATTGCAAAATTCCTAATTAAGTGTTTAGAACCTAGGAAAAATATAAAAACCTAGAAAATCAGACTTTTAATTTTTAACAATAAAATAATATTAAAATATTATTAAAAATCCAAAAATTACAAAAAATTCTAAAAACTTGCAAACTAGCTTAATTTAACCTAAATTACTCAGAAATGAAAGTGAAATTACCTAAATACCCTTAATGGGCCTAGAAAATGGGCTAAACCCAAAACAGAACCTTAGTGGGCCAAATTTGGGCCCAATATAAAAAAGTGTTCAAAATAAGCCCAAAAAGCACTGGTTGACTCAAAATTTGATTTTAAACAACTTTTTCCAAAGGCCCAAAAGCTGAAATTGTGAAATAAGCTAGCTTATACCAAACAGCTTATTCTTAATGGGCTTTTTGGCTTATTAAGCTATAAGCCAATGCCATAAGCTGAAATTAAATACACAAGCTTCATTTGTCCTAAATAAGACTTCTGCAAAAAGAAATTTGAAATAAGCCCAAGGAATAAGCCTGAAAATGCAATAAGCAATCTACAGAAAACGACAAAATAGTCGTTTTTGAGTTCTAGGCCACCCAAGTGCTGATTCAAGTTCCTAAAGCTTTTAAACGACTTAATTAAGCAAAATCAATAAAGAGTTTTCAGATAAGCTGACTCAATAAGTTGGAAAAAGCAAATAAGCACTTATGTAAAAGTCAAATAAGTTGGTTTTCTAGTAAAAAGTCAAAGTCAAAGTCCAATAAGCTTCAGTCTACTCAAATGGGTCAAATAATGAAGACCTATCACAAAAAATAAGTTGTTGCAAGTCTGGATAAGCTAAAATAGCTTATTGATAAGCTTAGTACAAGTTTACACTAACAGGGGCTAGTTTTGGGTGTTGAGAAGTGGGAACTTTTCCTACTGTTTGACTTATAGACTTTTTTGTCTTTAGTAAACTCTTTTGGGATTCAGATTACACAAAGGCACCCAAATGATCTTTGGATCATAAGGAGTCAATAACAATCAAAGATTCACAAAAACAATCACCCAATTAGCACAGATTAATCAATAAAGTCCTAGATATTGCACAGACATGAACAAATAAGCAGAATAGGTTCAATAAGCACTTATAGCAATTTTCAGCCAGCCAAATTCAACCAAATGCATACACAAGCTATATTAAACTCAAATAAGCAAGTCTAAACAGGTTTCATGCAATGATTCAAAGAATTAAGCAAGATTCAAGCACCTTAAGTTACTGATGAACACAAGAACATGCAATTTTTCACTTTGCTGATGTATTTGACACACAAGCCAGATTCAACACCTCAAATCTCACAAACAGGTTACAATAATGATGTTTTAACAGCTTTTAGCCCTAAGCATGCATAAACTTTAGGTTTTCCCAATTTCTTAGGTGAAAATCAGTCAAACTCACAAACATATAGCAGATTGTTTGATTTTAAGGATTGGTTCCAAAAACTTGCAGCAAAACACTCTCAATAAAGCATATAACAGATACCAAGTGCAAACAACACCTTCTAACAACACAATACCAAGATTCAATCACAAACAGGTAGACCCAAACACCCCTTATTCTTTTCAAAATCAAATTTTTCAAAGGAAAAGTGATATTCAAGACCACCCAAGCTCAGATAAACACAATAACAACTAAGAACAACAGATTCAAGCAAGAGTAAGCCACAAAATACACAAGAACATAGGCAACACTCAAATATCACAAATATCCAAAATATTTTCAGATTTGGGGATTAAGGGTGTGTACCTCATGGATGTACATCCACACCCACGGATTTTGAGCTTATGTGCTAGCAAGAACAAGCACAAGCTTCTACAACAAAGCCTGCTAAGAATCAACAAGGTTAGACGCAAGAGTATAAAAACAGAATCTTGAAAAATCCTTGATTGATGCAACTCTTGTCCTCCACACTTGATTATCCCCAAGTTATAAGCTTCACCACACCTTGATAACTCAATATCAGGATGCTATGATCAGCCCTATAGCCCAAGAATTCCAAGATAGACCAAGAACTTAGCAAAATATCAAGAAAATGAAGAAAAAGTGCAAACTTTTTCACACTCCTCTTTTGAAAACAGGTTTTTGATTCAAATTCAGTAAACAAAGAACATAAACAAGCATAAATAAGATGGCACTTGGTCTTTCTTCAACACACTTAACACAAATTTCATAAATCTGAAAATGGGATTTACAAGTGCTTGAACAAGGAAAAACCAAAAGCAAACATACAAGTGAGACCCTATGGCTTTATATATAGCCTTACAAGTGAACTAAGAACAGATAAAAGTGCTAAACCCTAATGCTTGAAGTCCCCAATTTGCCCTTGCAGAATTTGAACTTCTTGGCTTCATGTGACTGATTTTTGTTTGCTTGTTATAGCTGGCAAGTGAAAAGGTGATCCAAAGGCTTGTATTAAGCTTAAAAGGTAAGCTTCAATCCTAAACGTTGGATGTCTTGTGGTTTTTTGGTAGTATCTCCTTTGTGTGTAGCAGGGGAATCTCATGTGGGACAAGGGGGTGGTGAGGTGTCCAAGTTTAAGGTTGGGATGTGATTAGCATACCCTTAATCACTAATCTGCACAATTTTGGGGTTTAATTTTTGCTAAATCAAAAATCCCTAATTGTGTTCTTGAGTTAATGAACTTGGTTTTGATCTGTTTAGAAAGTGATTAATATTTAAATAAATGTTAAGGCGCCAATGTTTGGTTAATTATTTAATCAGGGGTGAGTGGGATCTGATGTGGAGGCAGGGATGCATGTGATTGGTGGAGGTGGTGAGTGGGGTGAGGTGGCAGTCCATGAGTGGTTAAGGTAAGTATCTTGTCTGGCCACATTCACCCCCTCTTCTTCTTTTCTCTTTTCATTTGCAAATAAAACAGCCAAACTTGAATTTCCTTTGTTAGCAAAGTTTCCAACTTCACACTTTGCGCCAAAAACTTTTGTAAAATGATTTCAGGGGTATTTCTTGCCATTTTTGAATTCTTGAAGGACTGATTTGGCATTTTGATGATGGATAATGGTCTTGACTTGCATATTTGAGTTAATGGAGGACTGAATTTTCCAATTCATAATGATTGAGGGACCATTCTTGCTAAATGTTGAAAGTCAAGGGTCCTTTTTGTAATTTTGGGTTTTTCAAAGGACCAAACTTGTAATTTCCTGTACTTTGAAGGACTTCATGATGTATTTGACTTTGTGGAGGATAATGATTGACAATTTAGCTTTGTTGAGGGGCTAAACTTGCCAATTATTCAAAGTGGGGGGCCCTTTTTGTAATTTTGACAAACTTTAGGGACCAAACTTGTAATTATGAAGATACAAGGGTATAAAGTGTCAATTCTTCCATATTGGAGGAACCTTCTTCATAATTCTTCAAATCTTCAAGTGTTAATCTTGGGAAAGTCTTCATTAGGGCTTGGTTCATTGTGCGGCTTCGTTTCCCGTGTTTGTTTTTGTATGACTCTTGTGATCTTTTGTCATTTTCTCAATACCCGTACCTAAAATACACAAGCAACAAACACAAGCATATGTATGGGTATTTTGATGATATTTAATTCATTTTAAGCCCTATTTGGACGATGAGACTATGTATAAAAGCAGTCTCATCAGATCTGCTATTTCAAACTTTAGACAGTGAGGACTTAGATGATCTATGGAAAATTTTGAAGAAGAAATTTGCTACAAATCCTCCTACTTTAGATGGTGTAGAGAAGGACTGGGTAATTTGGGACTGCATGTACAGGATGTATGAGCATGATTTGTTTGATCCTATCTTTGATGCAGTGAATGGGGGAAATATGCTATATTAGAAGCTGTTTACCAATTCTGGGGTTTATGAGATAGCCATGGAAGGTGTAAGTGTTTATTTGCTTAATCATCGTTATTATCCTTTTACTTAAGAGACCTTGAAGAAACTGGCACATGCTGATTTAATTGTGGATGCTAAACCACTTGTTGCTTATGATTTGGTAAGATTAATTCATAGTCAACTTTGGCCAGGAACTTTGTAAGCATCCTCATCAACTAGCATTTATTCAGAAACTAGTCTTTAGGCTAAAGAACAAGTTTAGGGGAGGATTGTTGGGAATAAATGTATGAGTGTTAGTTCCCCCTGCTTGTTGGTCAGAGTTCCCCCTGGTAGAGTAAGTTCCCCCTGCTGAATAACAAAGGCAGGGGGATTGGTCCCCCTGCTAAAAGTCAAAGACCCTGCTACTAAGATAAACTTGGAAGAGATTATGACGCGTTTCAGTTACTACTCCAAGATAGTTTCCTAGTTTGTTAGTAGTGATCTTGTACGTGAGTCCTTGTGCTATAAAAGGACTCACTAGGTTGTCATGTATAACATATCTTTCTCTGTTCATTTCATTTCACACTTTAAGGTTGTATAACCCTAATACCACTATTCGGTATTCATATATCTTTGATATATTAAAGTTTAACGTTTGATCTTAACATTTGTTCTTGTGCTAAACACTATATTCTGCATCTTGTTTAGTTACTTTGTATTGCAAAGTTTCTCTAGTGTTAGATTGAATTTATTCTTTCTATCACAACCCTTAAACAAGATAAGGTTTAAGATCTGAGTTTGGGATCAACAGAATCTACATAATCACAGGTATGATATTTAATATCGTGTAACGATCTTCACCGACCGGAGGTAAAACGGTACCGATTTAGGACGAATTTCTAAGCCATTCAGTCCCCGTCTATGTTTTGTCTCGAGAAGGTGGTGTTACGATGTACTTAGAAAAGTCAAAGGTTCAAAACCGCATACTCATGCCCAAAGACATTTAACAATCAAGAAAGCTAAAGACTTCCGCAATTCTGATGATCAAAATCTTACTTATCAATTAATGTAGAGGTATGACCTCTCTTCAAAGGAGATTGTTAGAAAGCTTTCAAGATGGTGCAATGTATGAGCATGTGGATGAAGACACAAGATCGCAAGATGAAAAAGACAAGTCAAGAATGATTTGAAGATCTCAAGATAAAAGACAAAGTCGAAAGACAACGACAAAGGCTCAAAGATCACAACATGAAAGAACAAGACTACTATTACACGTTCAAGACTCATTTATGACGAGATTAGTGATCTCCATAAATCTCCAAATGACAAAGAGGAATGACCTCACATCGGGGGGAGATTGTTAGCCTCAAAATAATGAGTCAAACAAGAATGTTAAATTTTGCTGGAGGTTCTCTATACATATGTCTTCGATCTCACCAGTGCGATTTGAAATTTTTGTCTCCAAGAAAAAGTTACGGCTTGTCAAAGTTGGCTGCAGAAAAAGGGTTACGAAGGTTTTTATTGATTCTTGTCAAAAGTGTCGCAAAAAGCTATAGTAACACCAAAAAGTGTTGTCTGTATACTTAGAAAACGGTATGAAGACTACAGTTTTTGTGATTTGCAAGATGTTGTTATTTATGTCTCTACTGATGAGGTTCGATCATTCTTTTATCTCTACTGATTTTGATTATTTGAGTATAAGTTGTTGATTGCATTTGACAATAGTGATGAGTATTGATCTGGGATTAATCGATTACTATTGTTGTTTCGACTAATTTTGGTGAGTTGATCAAGGATCAACAATGAACCCTAGCTGAGATGCAATAAACATGTCTTATAAGTTTTTAGTCAGAAAAGGAAGAGGTAAAAGTATGAGTGGGCGTGATCTAAAGACACATAAGGTTCTATGTTTTTCACTTTATCTGATTGCTGTATGATTGGGATATTTTATTTTTCTTGATTCTGCTGCAAAGACGTACCCGCTGCCTGCTCAAACAGTGGAAACTGTTCTGCCTGCTTTCACATAAATAGTGAAACGTTCCCCCTGTTTCACACACAACAGTGGAAACCAATCCCCCTGCTTTCACATAAACAGTGGAAACTATTTCCCCTGCTTTCACATAAACAGTGGAAACGTTCCTCCTGTTTTCACACACAACAGTGGAAACCAATCCCCCTGCTTTCATTACCTGCTCCCACTGTTTTCATTAGCGTTCCCCCTGTGATAACGACCTAAATATACATATTCAACCTGTAAAACCCGCTTTAAAAAAACCTAAGATCATTAAATGCACGAATTTACGATTAAATTTATATTTATAATTAATTAATATACGACATGAATCATGAATAGTCAATGCGAACATTATGTATATTAATTAATTATCATAAGTATTCCGTATGTGAACACGAATATAAATGCACGATAAGAATTCACGTATAAGATTTTAAATATATAAGATATAAAACACGAGCATTAAACGAGCACACACGACAATAAATTAAAACACGAAAAACAAACGAATGTGTGTGTGTGGGTTGGCCGGCGTCCAAACAAGAGGAGAAGGGGGGCCCGAGGCCCAATCCAATATTAATCCTTATGTAATCAAATAAGGATTCATAAATCATAAAACACAGAACATTAACAAAACCCTTAACATTTTCTTCCTCCTTCTCTCTCTTGGCCGCGGCGAACAACAAGACCCACAAGGACGATTATTTGATTTTTGATATTTGTTTTACAACAGTATCGTGTTCGTGTTCATTCCTTTTTAATCACGTGTTTTGGTATCCTCTAATCTTTTCTTTTTATTTGTTTATGTCATAACCAAGAATCTTTAAAAACAAATCAAGAAAACATGTAATTGTCATAGATCAATCAAGATTTAAAATAAATTATGGGTTGGAGTTTGTTTTTTGTCCCTATCGCAGCCAACCGAGACCATGTAGGGTCTCGGTGGTGTGTTTGTTCCATCAGCCGCAACCCCATATGGGGTCAGCGTTGGTTTTGAACCACCAGCCGCAACCAATATGGTGGCGGTGGTGTTTGTTTACTGCCAGCCGCCAGACCAAGAACCCCAAATAGTGGGGAACTTGGCCCGACAGTGCGAACCGAGACCTAGCATGGTCTCGGTGGGAAGGTTGGTCACAGCAAGGGAAACCCCAGTGAAAGTTGAGGGTTGGTGCTCGGGCAACAACATCAAACCGAGAGCCTTTGGCTCTCGCTGTGGGGTTGTGTTGGCTCGGACGAGGTAAGCAAATGCACTATATTTGACCCAATGGGTAGTTTTGGCAAGCTACCTTTCAATAAGGACTTTAATTCCTTACCAATGTCAACCAACTGAGCTAGTTCAGTTGGCCACCAAGGATAATATTGGGGAGGTATTCTTGGAGAGGACTCGAGTTTGAGTCTCATTAATTACCTTCAGGTGCCTGAATTAAATAGAAGCAAGAGTGGGTTTATCCCTTATAGGAGAAGGTTAGAGGCTTGCATATTGCCCAATTAGATGTCACTGTAGGCTTGAATCGCTAACTACTAACTCGTCGTTCAAAAAAAAATTCCTTACCAATGTCACCGATGGTGATTTTCATGTGAACGTTTGATGTCACGAGCTTAGTGTAAATAATATGGTTTTCCCGTGATGATTACAAACCACTGCAACGCCCAACGACAAATACGAGATGATGAGCACAATCTCCATTGGTTTTCTGGTTTTTAAGACCTTGCTTTCGCGTAATTTCTCTTAATAGGCCACATCTCTTTTATGTTAGTCATAAGTCATAGTCTTAATTTCTAGAATACTATTTAAAAATGATGTATTCTTTGTTTATATTTTTTCTCTCAAGTCAAGATCCAAGCTAAGAGCTTAAATTATTAATTCCAATATTATACTATATCTATAATCAAGCCAGTCAGTCAGCAATCATAATCAAAGTTAAGGTGTATAGACTACGTTAAATAAATCATTAATCATTATTTCCAGAATATAATTGTAAAGATTTCTTATACACTCGATCTGTATCGAATTAAGTAATTGAAATTTAAAGATAAAACAACGAATAATTAAAAGATTTAATGTGCTTCAGTCAGTAAGAGAATCGACTCGTAGGGTAGAAACGACCTCTCTGTGATACCCTTATATTGATTACAAGTATGAAGCGTTTGATAGAATATATGTAACCACTAGAGTCACTCGAGCACACATCAATCAAACCCGTATAGGTTTAGACCTTAAGCACATGTTAAACTCCAAAAACTAAGCATGCCTTGCTGAGCATGACCTAAATGGAAACCGAAGGGGTGTCAAAAGTTTGATGTTTTACTAATACTTGTTTAAAAAGATTATATAATATTTCTTACAGTACATATTATGAAGAAAATACAAGTTGGCGCTCACAAACTAAAAAGTGTATGAAAAAAGAAACGCATTTTTGTTTTTATTACAAGTTAAGGACAAGACTTAGTCATTTATTTTGGTTTGATGTGAAGATTAACTCAAGATTTAAAAATCGTAAAGGGATCATGTTTACCAAAAAGTCCAAAATTTTCAAAAATTGAATACTAATACGAACCCAACTCATGTTTATATGATATAAACATCCTAAATAGGTAAAATCTAAGTTCTTAATCTAATTTTACAATACATTATTGATTGAAACATCTCAACTATAACAATTATATTTATGACCCTAGAAAACCCTAAAAAGCACTTTCAAATTTCATACAATATCACTATTTAATACTTATGTACAAGATGTCTAAGCATATGTTTATACGTTAGTTTTCACTCTAAAACCCTAAGTACAAATCATGAAGCACAAGGTACAAGGCATAATAGCCAAAATCACCATGTTATCCATTTCACTTAAAATCAATGCACAATCACTTAGGACAAGTGTACAAACCTTATTACATTTAGGTTATAATATCAGCATTCAACATAATACAACACCCTTAAAGCACAATCTACAACATTTCAATGTATGACATTTAAATTAGGTCAAAATATGCATTTTTCCTCTTTAAACATGTTTAACTTGTATAACTCATTAAATCAATTGTACAATCACTTTAGACACTCTAATCAAGATGTATAAAACCTAAATTAATCTTAGATCAGTAGCAAACACAAATAGGATGACCATAACAAGGATCGAACCTTAGACCTCTCCAAAGTGATTCTAGTTAGCTTTCACTCCCAAAATCACTTCAAACATGTTCAACCCATCAAACCAACTTTAGAAACTTCTTAATTACAACGTATAATCCCTAATTACATCTTAATCCATCCCTAACCAGTAGCTAAAACCTAAATTACAAACCCTGATCTCAAGACCCCTCCCAATAAGGTCCGACTAGGTTTTTCCCTCCAATACTTGTTCAAAACATTCCCCTCTTTTATTCAAAATTTCAAACCTGATAATATCGGATAGGAACAACCTTAAGCAACCTACCAAATAGGTGGATCACCTCCTTGTAGGCACCTTGTCACCTACTTGTTTCATATGTGGTTGTGTACTACTTAGCACCACAAGTCCTATATATTTTGATTTCAATACTTCATTCTCACCTATTAGCATTCATTAGTAATCATTATTCTTTCAATACCTTTCTAAACTAGTCATAGGTTTCATAGGTTTAAAAATACTATAAATAGTACATTTAGTTTATAAACTTCACTTCATTCCCAACTCTCTTGTCGCATACCCAATTCTGTGTTGCACACCTCCATTGATGTTATTAAAGGTTCTTAAGTGAAGTAGCAAGCTCAAGAAAAAACCCCATAAGTTCTTGAAGTGTTTTGAAGAAGTTACAAGACATACACCTTTTTACAAGCCCTTGAAATTCTGGTTTTCTTGTTTGTAAGTCTTCACCTTGTTCTATAAGCTATTTTTATTTTCTAAAACTTTAATAGGATTTTCGATAATCTAAATAATCAGTTTCAATAAGCCTTAGTTTATGAAATTATCTCATTTGGTTTTCCTAAACAAAACATTTACCAAAACCCTAGTTTTGTAATTCATATGAAATAATAAGCTAAAATCCATTTCATGAGCTATAATTCTGGAAAAGTGATTTTATTATGATTAGAAATATGCTCCATAATCAGTTTTTAGGTTCCTAGATCTTTTTGTACAAATTTTAACTTGTTATGTAATTATAGGGAAGTTTAAGGGTCATTTCTGTCATTTTTTAAACTTATAAACATTCAGGGTAAAAAAACCATTTTTCTAAATTTAAAACTATAAGAATTAATTTTGTAATGTTTCAAACCTAAAGGTTAAGATATGAAGGATCGGGGTGTTAATTATGAAGCTATATACTTTTGGGGTTAAAATGTAGATAACCTAAACTTATAACTTAAAGGGTTGAATATATAAATATCTCAAGCTTATAAAATCTAACGGTTAATTTTGTCATTTTACAAACTTAAAACTTAGAAATATATAAAGAAATTGATTTTGAAACTATAAGAGTAACTTTTGCAAACTTTGAAACTTAAGAGTATAAAATGCAACTATTTATAGTATATATATATACTATATATATCATTTGAGGAAAATTCTAAAAACATAAACGTACCATGTTAGTAGGTAGTTTCATATTAAAATGTTGCATATCGATATTACGTTCGGATTGAGTGGTTGGTTTATGATTTAAATTGCCCTCGCTCCTTAAACGTTTAAAAAATGGTTTTTGAAATATGATGGTCCGAACAATGATACGATATCGCCATAATTTAATAACCTCAAACAATATACATTAAACATTACTTCTATTTTAAACAAATAACTAAGACTTGACATACCTATCAAAACTCGGGTTACGTGACCAAGCCGTTTATTTTCGATTGAACCTTTTTTTGACGTAACTCAAATTCCCTGAACTTAAGGTGGGATTCATAGTCCCACTTTTTACTGTTTTATAATGTTTTTTAAACCGTGTGGGAGGAGATACATGCTACTAAATAAATAAACATAAACTGATTATGTGAGTTCATAGCGTCACTTTTACTGCTTTAAACTATTTTCACAATTATGTGAGGCGAATACATGCTTTAAAACTACTATAAGTATTTTTCATATTGCTTTCTTGATATATTATTGCACGAGTACCTATTACCAGCCACCATTTCCCAAATTTCATAAATCATTAATCATATGCGTATGAATGCGAATATTGTGGATAAATCTATCAGGATTGACGAATCCCATTTTTTACCTAAAGACCACCAGGTAAACAAATGCACTATATTTGACCCAATGGGTAGTTTTGGCAAGCTACCTTTCCATAAGGACTTTACTTCCTTACCAATGTCACCGATTTGATGTCCATGTTAACGTTTGATGTCATGAGCTTAGTGTAAATAATATTGTTTTCTCGTGATGATTTCAAATCACTGCGACGCCAATGACAAATACGAGATGATGAGCAAAATGTCCATTTTTTCTGGTTTTTGAGACATTGCTTTCGCGTAATTACCCTTGATAGGCACACCATTTTTATGTTAGTTATGAGTCATAGTCTTAATTTCTAGAATAATATTTAAAAATAATGTATTCTTTGTTTATATTTGATCTCTCAAGTCAAGATTAGGGATGAGCGTTGATCTAGATCCGGTGGAACTGGAACTGGAACCGGAACTGATGGAACCGAGAACCAAAATTTTGAGAAAAATAGGAACCGAGAACCGAACCAAATATATTTTAAGGTTCCAGTTCGAGTTCCGGTTCGGTTATTTATTTCTACCCGTATAGGAACCGATTTTTAAGAAGAAAAAAAAAACTCATCACTAATGAATTAAGTCAATAAAAACAAAAAAATAAAATTATTTTAAGTATTAACAACCATTTACTTTAAAAACAATAATATTTAACAATTATACTTTAAGTATAGGCTCAAATAAATAAACATTATATAGTTTCATAGGTTCACTATTTTTCTTTTATCCAAATTCGAATTAAAGTTATCAGACTCAATATCGGTTGAATTTGTATCACCTTAAATGGCAAATCTAAAGAAAGATATAGATTATTAATCATTTAACATTATGTTTATAAAATGAATGTATTTGACATGGCTAGTCATATTATATAAACCTTTTTGCTACAAAGTAAAATAAAGAACTCACAAATTATTCAAACTTATTGAACGTGTCATATCAATAATTATAACATACAAACCAATTTTTATATACAAATCTAGTGATTAGTAATTCTGTACTAACAAGACATACATATTTCATTAATACTAAGAAGAAATACATTGAATGAAAATAAGATAATATGAAAATTAGTTCTATTAATTTGATTATGATGTAAGTTGTTTGTTTTTCAACGGATAAAATTAGAGTTTAAAATGTTCGGTTTGGTTTTTTGAGACTAGGTTAGTTGTGTTTTTAATATTACCTATGATATTAGCTTTTGAGTACGGTAAGTAAATTTTTTTTAATATTTTTATAATTATCAGGTATATGGTTCCAGAACCGAGAACCGGTGAAACCGAACTGAGAACCAAAAAATATCAAAAACAAGAACTGCGACTGGAACCAACAGTTCTGATTTCGATTCGGTTCTTCGCGGTTCTGGTCCAATTCTCGAATCCGGTACGGTTCTTTGTTCTTTTGCTCATCCCTAGTCAAGATCCAAGCTAAGAGCTTAAATGATTTTCAATATTATATATTTATAATTAAGCGTGTCAGTGAGCAATCATAATCAAAGTTTAAGGTGTATAGATTGCGTTAAATAATTCATTAGCCATATATTTGTAAAGATTCCTTATACACTCGATATGTATTAAATTAAGTAATTGCAATTTAATTTTCCTAGGATTTATCCTTGTTCAGATTTCTTATATGACTTTTGCTTTTAAGTTTAAAGATAATGATAATAAAGATAAAACGATGAACAATTAAAATATTTAATGTGCTTCAGCTAGTACGAGAAGTGAATCGGGAGTAGAAACGATCTCTTTGTGTTATCGTTATAATTATTACAAGTATGAAGCGTTCGATAGAATATATATAACAACTAGAGTCACGCGAGCACAGATCGATCAAACGCGTATATATACAATAATATATGGTTAGAGTGTTAGACCTTAAACACATGTTAAACTTCAACAACTAAGCAAGCTTCTACTGATGGGATTTTTAATACTAGTTAAACCATTAAATATGTGTACGCGGTAGAATGAATCTAATATGACATACACAATTAAGCACACGGGAAAAACAATTTAAAACCAACCTTTAATCAATTAAATAAATTAACTAATAAATCAATTTATCTTGATCTTGAACAACGGTAAAATAGTTGTCTCTATCGTTTGCTCACACGACACGTCAAACGAACAATCACTACGATGCTAGTAGTAACTTCACTTCTCGAACAACTTATGTAAATCCTGTAACTAAACCCTAGATCCAAAACGCTAATTGGGATTACGTAAGGATCGGTTTAGCGAACATTACAAGACAATAACGAAATATCACCCGAAACCCTAATTAGGGTCTAGAGTATGTCGAACCAACAATGGGAACAAAACAAGAACTAAAACAAGAACTAAATATTCCATTATTTTTTTTTACAATTTTTAGATATTTTAGCAAAAATGATCTATTCCTGTTTTTTATAAAATTTAATTTTAAATAATAAATAACTAAAATTAGCCTTTTAAATTATATATATAAACAAAGATACAAAATAACTCAACTCAAAATTATTATACTTGGGTTGAGATATATAAGAGACTTACATATATTCGTTTTATTTGATTATTGTCTGATTTAATAATATATGTAAGAGAAACTTTTTCAGAAAAAGAAGAAAAAGACATTTCAGTTAAATATAATTTGGATAAACATATCCCAAAACAAGTTTAATTAGTTAGGTTTCACCCTGTTATAGTGTCATTCAATTTCTTCTTTTTCATTTTTAAATCTTTTGTTTACTTTTTTTTTTGTCCTTACTTTTTATTTTGTCTCATAGTCACTACTAGAGGTGGCAAAATGGGCGGGCGGGCGGGTACGGGCGGCGGTTAAATGGGCAATGGGCTAAACGGGCGGCGAGCTAAACGGCCGCGGGCTAAACGGGCACGGGCGAAACAGGCGGGCAAAATGGGCGGGCTAAACGGGCGCAAGCTAAAAAAGGAAAAAAACATATAAAAACCTACAAATAAAAAATAAAAATACTTGTTTGAAAGCCGGGATAAAAAATTTAATAAAAAATATTCGTCGAGTATACTAATTTGTATTTTACAAGTGCGCCCGTTAAGCCCATTTAGTTTTGTTACATATGCGCCCGTTTAGCCCATTCATTAAAAAGAATGGGCAAAAAGTGTCTCAACCTTTTTTGAAAATGGGCAAAAAATGCCCAAATATATCAAAATGAGCAAGATTTGCCACCTCTAGTCACTACATTTTTTTTGAACTAAATAGTCACTACATTTGTCCACTTATAACGTGTTAACATGCAATACAATATAAAAAGGGAAGTTCCTGCAACAATATATATGATCTATTATCTAAATCATTAAATAAATGATCTTTTTATTAGATCCAACAACGTAGTATGTTTTAATAAGTGATATGGAAAATAGTGACAATATAATTTAATCGATAATGACTACTGATACATATTTCTTGACTTGTTTAGGTCGTTTTTTAACTGAAATACAGTTGTCATATTACATAAATATTTTTAATCAGGACACGTAATTACTAACTTGTAGACTTGTCCACTTGTAACGGGTTAACATGCAGTTTTTTATTAGATCCAAGTATGGAAAATAGTGACAGCATAATTTAATTAGTAGTAACTATTGACATTTTTCTTGACTTGTTTAGATCGTTGTTTAAGCTTAAATACAGTTGTTCACATTACATATATATATTTTTAGAGCATGACACATATATATAATTACTAACTTGTAGATGTAAATCATTATAATACATAAGTTGGTTTTTCATACTTATTATAACATTTTTTCATATTTTAAAATGTGTGAATTTGAAAAGTTCACTTTATTATTAGTATTTTTGGTGTGAACAAATTAAGTGTAACAAATAATTTCACACTTTTAAATGTGATAATTTAAAATAAACTGTATTTTTATGTATGAACTTTTTAATATATTACACCTATAAAGTTCACACTTTTTACAAATAAAGTTCACATTTTTTAAAATGTGAAAAAAGACTAAATTTATTGTAGTGAATACACGAAATACTCATGGATCAAAATCCTCTCAAGTTGATAGTAACTTGATTGATCATTTGGCCAATCAAAATTTAGATAAATGTTTAAAACTTTTTTTTTATTGAAATACATGGGGCCCACATGCATTTGTCTTTTTGTGAATGGGGAACTTGACCAATCAAGTTGACATGAACTTGAGAAGATCTTTTTCCAATATTCATACCCGTGTAATATCCCAACTACTCCTCCGTCCCATATTAATAGTCCAAGTTATTATTTTTGAACGTCTAAAATTAATAGTTCAGTCCAAACATTAATAAAAGATGTAAATTAAAATTATTATATTATGCTCACTTAATGGTATCATTACAAACAATAAAAAGTTATAAATTAATTGATTAAGGATAAAATTATAACTGTGTAAAAAATAAGAGAAAAAACTGAAAAATTAATGTTTTTTAATTAAATTGCGCGTTTTAGGTCGATGAACTGTTAATATGGGATGGAGGATATCTCATGCGGTTTATTCTTTAATTTTGATCTGATGAAGCGCATAAAGTAGAGCAGTACAATATAAAAATGGAAGTTCTTGCAACAATATAAATGATCGGTTATCCAAATCACTAAACAAATGAATTTTTTTTAGATCGAACATGCAACGTAGTATGTGATAATAAGTGGTATGAAGATAGTGGCAACATAATTTAATCAATAATGAATATTAATATATATTTCTTGACTTGTTTAAGTCGTTCTTTAAGCTGAAATACAGATGTCACATTTTATAAATATTTTTTAATCAAGACATGTAATTACTAGTACTAACTTTTAGATTTGTCCACTCGTAACGGGTGCATATCTTACAACAATATTGGCCAGTTATCCAAATCACTAAAAAAATAATTTTTTCTATTAGATCCGAGTATGGAAAAATAGTGACAGGCTAATTTAATTAGTAAGAGCAAAAGGTGTCACGAAGAGGTATTACATTTTCACTTGTATCATCTCAGCGCCACATGATCTCAACTAACCAAAACAAAAAACCAACTAAACACCCCCTCACTCACAACTAGTCTCTCTCTTTTTCACTTGCGTCCCACCACTCACCATTTTATTTCTTTTTTCATTTTTCACACAAAATAAAAATTCATTTCATAAAATTAAAAATTACAAATACTTCAAATAAAAATACAAATACTTAAAAAAAATACGGAAACAAAACAATACGGAAAAAAATACAATACGGAAAAAAACATCCTAATCATCGACTACATATTTCGCCGTGATTTTTGCCTGTTTTCTTTCGATAATCGACTTGTTCGGTTCAGGCAAATTGTCGGTTCTGATCGAGAGAAACTCCATCTCTTTGAACTCCAATTCAGCATCGGCTTTAGCTTTCTCGGCATCGACTTTAGCTTTCCCGGCTTCGGCTCTAGCTTTCCTCGAGTGGTACATGTCTCTACCGGCATGTATTTTGAGGAGTAAAGCCTCGTTTATTTCTCTCTTCGAAGTGTTCGAACCACTACCCGTGCTGCTGCCAGTTGTTTCTGGTCGAGTTTTCTTGGCGGGTCTCTGTTTGCCGGCTGGTCGAGCTCGAGGATCTAGACCGAATACGGAGGTATGATCATTTTCGTCAAGACCCTCGGGTGCGTCCTATTTTGAGTAGTTTTTAAGCACCCTCCACACATGGTCAAGCGTAAATTTTCTCCCCCTGTTACAAGCCGCAAATTCAAGTTTTGCAGCATGAATCACGTCATCTTCGTTTTGAGCGCTTTTCTTGTTAAGACCTTTGAAGATAGCGTGAAACTTTTGAACATCGAGGTGCATCCTTGACCATTTCCCGGTCAACATATTCTTGGTACGACGATTTGCGTTACGACCATTGAAATCGTCATAAATCGTGTTCCAAATATACTCTTCAGTTTGATCAGTCCGACGATCTTTGTCTTCTGAAACGCCGACCCAACACTCGGCCAGTATGACCTCCTCAGTAGGTGTCCACCGTTGGGGTGTCGACTCCACCACAACATCGTCTTCGTCATCGATGTCGTCTTCATCTGCGAACAAATCAACCGCGATAGTTTTTTTTACCCCCGTTTTCCTTTACGAACTACTACTTTTTTTTGGTGGAGGTTGCGGTGCTGGTATTTTGAATTGTGTTTCAGGGACTTGTTGACTTTGAGATGGATTAGGATTAAACTGCGAATGATTAATCTGAGATGGATTAAATTGAGATTGTTGCAAAGCTAGTAGTTGATTATAGTAGATTTGTTGGGGTGACAAGTTTGGAAAGTATTGATGCGAAAATGGTGGGAGGGTTGCGAATTGACCGGAGCCTTGGCCGGACTGCGTCGCTGGAGAAGAGGACGACGATTGATTCGGATCCCTGCTTTGGCTAAGAAGTTGCGAGTAGGAAAGGTAATCATTTGGGAAGTTTGACATTCTTTTTGTGATTGTAGGTGTAAATTTATGAATGTAGTGTGTGTGTGTATATTGTGAATGTAGTTTGTGTATATACAGAAAAATAAATAAATTAAAAAATAAAAATTTAAAATCTAACCGTTGTGAAACGGTTTAAAATTGATAAGGGGCCCACTTTTTCTCCTTTTTAGCTCGTTGAACTTTGGCGAATAGGGAGCGGCGAAGAGGGTGACGGTGCCACGGCGAGCACCAGCGAGGGTGCCACCTCGGACCGGCGAGGGCACCTCGCCGTGACACCGTTTGCTTTAATGATTATTGATACATGTTTGGATAGTAATTGGGTCGAGGTGTTGTGTGGATTTGAGTTCTTCACGGATGGGCTCAAAGATTTGGATTAAGCTTGATTTTGTACTAAAAATTAAAAGAGATTTCGCTGATGATTTCTTGTACAAATAAAGGTAAACTGTTGGTTTTATCGTTAGGACGGACCTCACGATTAGACTCTGATGTAAGAGTAAGATTTCCTGTTGTCAGAGATATGTTTGTACTTGGATAAGTAAGAAAATCATACTTTGTGGGAGTGTCAGAATTTACCTTTTATAGGTGAGCTTGGTTATAACAACCTAATATTTTTCACATTGAATATTACTATTATGTTTATAAGCCATTTTCCATTGAGAAATTTTTGCTTTGTTTTAAGTACCAGCTATGTAATGTAACATACATAGTAAAATTAATAAACTCTTACAACCACCAATACCAACCCAACTCATGTTTATATGATATAAATATCCTAAATATGTCAAATCTAAGTTCTTAATCTAATTTTACAAATACATTATTGATTGAAACATCTCAACTATAACAACTATACTTAAGACCCTAGACTATCCTAAAAAGCACTTTCAAATTTCATACAATATCACTATTTAATACTTATGTACAAGATGTATAAGCATATGTTTATACATTAATTTTTACTCTAAAACCCTAAGTACAAATCATGAAGCACAAGGTACAAGTTACTTAGGCATAACAGCCAAAATCACCATATTATCCATTTCACTTAAAATCAATGCACAATCTCTTAGGACAAGTGTACAAACCTTTTTAGCATTACATTTAGGTAATACTATCATCATACGACATAATACAACACCCTTATTGCACAATCTACAACATTTCAATGCATGCCATTTAAATTAGGTCAAAATAGGCATTTTTCTCTTTAGACATGTTTAATTTGTATAACTCATTAAACAAATTATACAATCACTTTAGACACTTTAATCATGATATATAGAACCTAAATTAAGCTTAGATCAGTAACAAACACTAATGGGATGACCATAACAAGGATTGAACCCTAGACCTCTCCAAAGTGATTCTAGTTAGCTTTTCACTCCCAAAATCACTTCAAACATGTTCAAACCATCAAACCAACTTTAGAACCTTCTTAATTACAACGTATATCCCTAATTAAACCTTAATACATCCTTAACCTGTAGCTAAAATCCAAATTACAAACCTTGATCTCAAGACCCCTCCCAATAAGGTCCGACTAGGTTTTTCCCTCCAATACTCATTCAAAACATTTCCCTCCTTTATTTAAAATTTCAAACAATATAATATAGGATAGGAACAACCTTAAGCAACCTACCAAATAGGTGGATCACCTCCTTGTAGGCACCTTGTCATCTACTTGTTTCATATGTGGTCGTATACTACATAGCACCACAAGTCCTATATATTTTAATTTCTAGACTTCATTCTCATCTATTAACCTTCATTAGTAATCATTATCCTTTCCATAACTTTCTAATCTATTCATAGGTTTCATAGGTTTGAAAATACTATAAATAAGACATTTTGGCCATAAACTTCACTTTATTCCCAACTCTCGTATCGCATACCTATTTATGTGTTTCACCATTAATGGTATTTAAGGTCCTTTAGAGAAGTAGAAAGCTCAATAAGAAACCCCATAAGTTCTTGAAGTGTTTTGAAGAAGTTACAAGGCATACACCCTTTTAAAAGCTCTAGAAATTCTGGTTTTCTTGTTTGTAAGTCTTTACTTTGTTCTATAAGCTATTTTTATTTTCTAAACCTTTAATAGGATTTTATATAATCTAAATAATCACTTTCAATAAGCCTTAGTTTATGAAATTATCTCATTTAGTTTTCCTAAACAAAACATGTACCAAAATCCTAGTTTTGTAATTCACATGAAATAATAAGCTAAAATCCATTTCATGAGCTATAATTCTGGAAAAGTGATTTTATTATGATTAGAAATATGTTCCATAATTAGTTTCTAAGTTCCTAGTTCTTTTTGTACAAGTTTAAACTTGTTAAGTAATTATAGGCAAGTTTAGAGGTCATTGCTGTCATTTTTTAAACTTATAAACATTCAGGGTAGAAAATATCATTTTTCCTAAATTTAAAATTATAAAAATTGATTTTGTAATGTTTCAAACCAAAAGGTAAGATTTGAAGGATCAAAAGTGTTAATTATGAAGCTATATACTTTTAGGGTTAAAATGTAGAATAACCTAAACTTATAACTTAAAGGGCTGAAAATTTAAATATCTCAAACTTATAAAATCTAAGGGTTAATTTTGTCATTTTACGAACTTAAAACTTAGAAATATATAAAGAAATTGCTTTCGAAACTATAAGAGTAAATTTTGCAATCTTTAAAACTTATGAGTATAAAATGCAATTATTTATAGTATATATATATACTATATATATATATATATATATATATATATATATATATATATATATATATATATATATATATATATATATATATATATATATATATATATATATATATATATATATATATATATATATATATATATATATATATATATATATATATATATATCATTTGATGAAACTTCTAAAAGTATAAACATACCATGGTAGTAGGGAGCTTCATATTAAGATGTTGCATCTCGATATTACGTTCTGATTGAGTTGTTGGTTTATGATTTAATGTGCTCTCGCTCCTTAAAAGTTTATAGGATGGTTTTTGAAATATGATGGCCCGAACAATGATACGATATCTCCATAATCTAATAACCTCAAACAAATTACTTAGATTTTAAACAAATAACTAAGACTTGACATACCTATTAAAACTCAAGTTACGTGACCAAGCCGTTTTATATTTTATTGAACCTTTTTCTGACGCAACTCAGATTCCTTGAACTTAAGGTGAGATTCATAGTCCCACTTTTTATTGTTTTATAATGTTTTTCTAAACCCTGTGGGAGGAGATACATGCTACTAAATAAATAAACATAAACTGATTATGTGAGTTCATAGCCCCACTTTTACTGCTTTAAACTGTTTTCACAATTTCATGAGGGGAATACATGCTTTAAAACTACTATAAGTATTTCATTTTGCTTTCTTGATATATTATTGCACGAGTACCTATTACCAGCCACCATTTCCTAAATTTCATGAATCATTAATCATATGTGTTTGAATGCGAATATTATGGATAAATCTATCGGGATTGACGAATCCCATTTTGTTAGCTAAAGTCCACCAGGTAAACAAATGCACTATATATGACCCAATGGGTAGTTTTTGCAAGCTACCTTTCCATAAGGACTTTAATTCCTTACCAATATCACCGGTGGTGATTTCCATGTTAACGTTTGATGTCATGAGCTTAGTGTAAATAATACTGTTTTCCCCTGATGATTTCAAATCACTGCGACGCCCAACGACAAATACGAGATGATGAGAAGAATGTCCATTTTTATAGGTTTTTAAGACCTTTCTTTCGCGTAATTACTCTTGATAGGCACACCATTTTTATATTAGTCAAGAGTCATAGTCTTAATTTCTAGAATACTATTTAAAAACAATGTATTCTTTGTTTATATTTGATCTCTCAAGTCAAGATCCAACCTAAGAGCTTAAATTATTTTTAATATTATATATTTATAATTAAGCGTGTTAGTGAGTAATCATAATCAAAGATTAAGGTGTATATACTAGGTTAAATAATTTATTAGCCATATATTTGTAAAGATTACTTATACACTAGATATGTATTAAATTAAGTAATTGCAATTTAATTTTCCTAAGATTTATCCTTGTTCAGATTTCTTATATGACTTTTGCTTTTTAGTTTAAAGATAATGATACTAAAAATAAAATGAAGAACAATTAAAAGATTTAATGTGCTTCAGATAGTACGAGAATTGACTCGGGGGTATTTCTTTGTGTTATCGTTATAATTATTACAAATATGATAAGTTCAATAGAATATATATAACAACTAGAGTCACGCGAGCACACATCGATCAAACGCGTATATATACAACAATATAGGGTTAGAGTATTAGACATTAAACACATGTTAAACTTCAACAACTAACCAATCTTCTACTGTTGGGATTTTGAATTTTAGTTAAACCATTAACTACGTGTGCGCAGCAGAATGAATCTAGTATGACATACACAATTAAACACATAGGAAAAACAATTTAAAACCAACCATTAATCAATTGAATAATTAAACTAATGAGTCTTTATCTTAATCTTGAACTTAACAATAAAATAACTATCTCTATCGTTTGCTCCACGTCAAACGAACAATCACTACGATGTTAGTAGTAACTTCACTTCTCGAAGAACTTGTGTAAATCCTGTAACTAAACCCTAGATCCAAAACCCTGATTGGGATTGCGTAAGGATCGGTTTAAAAAATATTACATGACAATAACGAAAAATCACTCGAAACCCTAATTAAGGTATAGAGTATGTCGAACCAACAAGGGGAACAAAACAAGAACTAAATCTTTGTCAAGAATATTAAGGGTTTAGTATAATCCTTAGAAACATCACAAGGGAGTACACAAAGATAGTCGATTTTGCAAAGGTTTATACTTTCGTTGATTTAGGGTTGTTTTGGATGTTTAGCCGATAAAATCAATTGGTGGGGAGGGAGTATGTGTTGAAAATTATGAAGAGGTGTGGGGTATTTATAATCTTCCCACCTTCTTAGTTTTCTTGGTCCCTACTCCAAGTTTAGACCCATAATATATTTACTTGCCTTAATGACTAAATCAAAAAAATCTTCTATAACTCATATACACTATAATCGGGCGACTAGGGGTTGGTGTATTCTAGAATAGACTTTTTGATTCCTCAAATTTAATTACAGACGCACCTTAAATTTATTAAACATGTAACTAATTTAAATACCGTTAATTAAATAATAAGTAAAGTTTTATTAAACGTTTAATAAATATTAAACATTAAATAAAGTGTGTACTCCGTGTTGAGTGTGGCCCCCAGTAGGCTCTTTTCCCATTGATATGAATGATTAATATGTATAGGCGAAATGGCTCTTCAGTTGATGTTGTTGATTAATATGTTATTAGTACTAGGACTTAGAGCCCGCGCTTCGCTGCGGTGAAGTGCGGGCGCTTTTGGTAACGTTTTTAGTGGTCGTTGAGTTATGACATAAACCTCTAAAAGTAGGATGTTATAACTCAAAATGCACGGCCGACTTGTGCATACAAATCCAAACTATGACCACTCTTACACTATGCTACATGAACTCTATATGCTTGATTACGAAAGAAATGCATTACACCATCAAGACTTACATGACGTGTTCCTCGGTTATATGACTAAGTAGACGACTCACACTACACTTTGCAGACAAATGTATACAAAGAAGTATTTACATTATAAAGCTAAACACAACATCTAAAAAATATAGAGAATCATTCGCATTTTTTTTCTAGAGAGACGGACACATATTTTTTTGCTTGAATCCGGTCGTCAAGTTCTTCAACTGCTGATGGCGCTGGCATTTGCTATTTCACATGGGCGGGGATTAACCTGTTGATAACCTTGGGAGATGCCCGCGATAGTTGGAACCACATAGATAAAATCAAGTTAGGCTCAGATATGGAGGTATGGAAACGCCACCCAGAAAACCGTCATGGCTGCGACCAAACGGTCGCCCCGCCAAGATACGGATCTTGGGAAACTAGGCTTGCCAAAACATCCACGTATATAGATTTCATCATTGTAGATATCGTCACTCATTCTAGCAATGCTTGTTATTTTCAATTTGTATGGCATCAGAACTCGCAAAATCCAAAGGTAACGGGTATGACAACAAATAGATTAACCATAGTAGGGTCAGACAAAACACTCAGAAAAAACCGGATACACACGTCATGGCTGCACCCTCGAGAGGTTGCCCCGCCAATGTACGTGCAAGCTCGGGTTTAACCGGGGTCGTTCAAGGTCATCGGCTTGTACAACAGCAACGAAAGCAACACCACATCAAATTAGCGCATGATGGAAGCACTATGACTATATGACTAATCATTCGGATACCGTAACTGATCGAAGAACCGATCTGCCATCGCTTCAAGCTGCAGGCAAGAAGCATTGTTCAAATATCTTAAGTAAGCGCACAGTATTATATAAAAGTGTAATTGAATAAGGTTCAAGCATCAGTTGAAGGTTGATATTAACATCATGGGTGATTGAGTCTACTATACCTATCAAGTTATCGTTTACAAAAAACGTGTAGCTAAAGCTGAAGTTGCTCGTATAAATCTCACGATTCCTATGCTTCCCACTTTCAAAACGGACGCCTGCATCACATGGATAAAAAACCTTAGTGAATAAGTTGGTGTTGATCCTTTCTCAAGAAATCGTTATACATTCTTACCATCACCGAATGTAAAAATCCTTATTGTTCCAGAAAGGTCATTCACATCTAGTTATTACACAAAATCCCGCTGGTGGGTTGCCTATTTACAAAAATACAATAAGCAAGCAGGTCAATATTTACAACAATTTAACTGTTAATGTATCTAGTTAATTGAAATTAAAAGGCATATGTGTATTGGCATGTATGTAATAGTTACTTTGAAGACCTACCATACCTGTTGGTGGCAGACTTCATTTGTGGTTAGGATTTAGTCAAAGGCCTATTAAGTTGTATTTTTGTAACTACGCATGCACATAGAATTGTGTTGGAGGCTTTGTTATAGGTTTGACACAATGCTGAATCATGAGGGTCAAGCTACTCATGAAAGGGCTGCAGGTTTTGGTTGGGTGTATATTTTAAAGTAATATAAACTCCCAATGGTATGTTGCAACAATGGTTTGTGGTAGTTGTATATAAGTATGTCATGGCATGTATTAGCAATACATCACCGTGCACAGAGTAACCGATAATCAATCACGAAAGAATATGTAGGTTGAGAAGGTTGCGTGCTTTGCAGACGGCTTGCGGTTCTGAGGAGCACCGCGACTGTTTTTGGTTCTACATGCGTAAACAGGTGGCTGATCAGATGGATTGGAGGGGGAGACTTGAAGTTATGTATGCCTGTAAAAGGGCTGCAATTGCTGAGAGGGGTGGTTTGATAAGCAAGTTATCTAGTATTAACCCAGAACCGCTTTTGAGCTGCATGGTTTCTTTGCTATTGGACATGCAAGACAGATCCGAGGCGGAGCTTCGCCAGCTGCAAGAATTGATGGGTGCGTCCGACAATCGTGTGACCGATATGGAGTTTTTCATCCGTAATATGTGATCATTGAATGTGTTTGCAGGGCGCACCTAGTGATTGTCTGTGTGTTTCTATGTTTTCAATAAACTGTTGTTCATGGGCGTGTGTGGGAAGGTTATGTTTGGTCTTCGTTGTTTTAACTTGATGTGTATTTGTCGTAGCCTATGCAGTTGTAACGCCACCTATGTGTATGTTGCCATATGTTTTTGTTGTTGTTGATTATCTTGAAATTAAGAACAGCTTTTAATTTGAATGCATCTCGCTGGTGTTTTATTTCCCATCAGGAACTAATGTATCATAGCAAGCATTCATTTGTGCCTCTTGGTTATTGTATTGGGACATTTTTTTATGAACATGTGCTTGGCATTTTTCTTGGAACCTGTATCACTCATTTTGCCTGTAATGTGCTATTGAGAATCTCACTGTTGCAAGCTTTAGTGGCTAGTTGGCTAGCAAGTAATAAAAAAAGAACCCAATATGACAGGCCAACAGTGGGTTGGAGATGTTCTATTTAAGTGTGCCATTCTATTTGGGTATAGCACATTGTAGGCAATAAACAGGCTAAAACAGTCAACCCAAAAAAAAGAGTTGGCGAGGAGTGCTTCATGCTTTGCAATTGCTTTGTTCTTCCAGTAATTTTGGAACCGTTTCCTATTTCTATCTGCGGAAGAAGATTGAGGCTGAGACGGAGTGGAGGGCCAAAATTGAAGATTTGCATGCGCGAAAGAAAAACGATATTGATTAGAGGGCCCAGTTTATAAGTGAGCTGTCTAGCCTTAGCCCGGACCACCGTGTGAGTCGAATGCTTTGGCTGTTAGGCGACATGCAAGAGCGTCATGTCGCGGAGTTGTGGAAGTTACAGGCATTGGCGGATGATTCTGATGGGCGCGTTCAAGATCTGGATAATTTTTTTCGATCCTTGTGACCCATTTAATGATAGAACGGATGTTTAGAGCAAGAAGGTTGGTCGTGTGTTTGGAATAAACGGCGTGTGGGATCCGATTGTGTATAGTCTGGCCGTATCTGTTGGTGATATGTCTTTTATACGGCCAAACTCGCTGTTATGTTATTTTGATTGAAGTTGTGTTGTATGTCGTTTATAATATAACGAATATTGTTTATGTATGAAATGTGTTTTTTTATTATGTTCCAATGCTCTTTCATTAGGTTCTAATGGATCTCTATAAAATGTTGTGCTTGTGTGTTATAACATGTTGTCTAATAGTAGGAAAAGTTTGCATTATAGAACATACCAATAGTATGGCACTGTTGTTGGTGCTTTGTTTTTTCACCACTTGTGGTAAAGATATGCAGTGCCCCATAACAGCATTATTTTTGCTTTTTGTCTTTGGCCATAAATGGTTTTTTCTATATTGTCTAAATATGGCAAAAACTAAACAGAAAAAGTAGAATAATAGATGATGCAACAGTGTGTGGATGGGGATAGTGTTTTTTAAAATAGACTTTTGGGAAGCTAAGCCGAGAATCATGCAATTTGGGAGCCGGTTACTGTTTTTGGTGGTAGTGTTGATTGTTAGTGCAGGACACTATAGGTTTTAAGCCAGGGGCATTGCTATATAAAGGAGTGTTAGGAGGCTGTAGGTGACACATATTCACACACATCTATAGTTAAGTTTTATAAAGAAATAACTAATGGAGTACCGCCCAAAATGTGATGCATTGGAGAAGGAAGTAGGAACCGACGATTGGGCGGACATGTTTATTTGTCGCTTACAGGATGAGATTCTAGGCGAAACAGCCTGGAAAGCTAGGATGGAGCAGATGTGGCAGGAGGTGAATAGTGGTGTAATTGATAGGACTCATCTTGTTTATGAGTTAAGGACCGTTGTTGGGGAACCGGTAGTTAACCAGATGGTGGCATGTTTAGGGACCCTGACACGTGAAGACTGTTCCTTTCGAGAACAGCTCAGAGCCGAAGCAGTAGCAACTGGCAACCGCATTGGTAGGATGGAAAGATTCATTGAACGGCTGCGAGGGAACGTTTCGGGTTGAAGCGATTATTTGAATGTGCCTGAAGGTGTTCGCTTTGTGTGTGTTTAATAAATCATCCTCGGGCATTATGTTAATCGTGTTGGGTTTCTGTGTCTACCAAGAATGGACCAGGCGTGTGTGCCTGGGTGTTTTTTATTTTGGTACTGCCAATGATGTTGGGTCATTGGCAGGCGTCTTTATGTATTTGGTTTAAGTACTGCCAATGACGTTCGGTCATTGGCGGGGAGTATTTATGTATTTGGTGTAATATATTTGTATATGTTAAGTTATTTACTTTTCTATTTTGGTTTCATGGATAAAAACTCTAAAGAAGCCAACACGAAAAAGAATAAAGGCTGTTGAGTAACAAACGATTAGTATAGAGTGTTACCGAGTGCATTTTTTTGTATTCCAACGACAGAGCGGGTGGCCATTAAATCAGGGGTCCTCCAGTTCTCTGGCATCTCCATAAACGAACTTTCCTCCGTAGTGAGCTATTTTTTTTGGGCCGTCAGTGAAGGGGCATGGTTTAGCAAACCTCTGGAGGTGGGAGCTTATCAACTTGTTATGTATAAAATTATCATAGGCCGTATAAGAGCATCATATAAGTTATAGGGAAACAGAAAAGACCTAACGGTGGCGCTAGTCCATGGCTGGCGCATGATAGAGCAGGAAGACCTTAAAGTTGCCGAAACACCCACCCGGTAGGCATGAACTGTTAGGCACAACACACGCTGTCATTCTGTTTTGGTAGGTTAGTCACCTTTGACGAACCAAAAAACAAAAAGATATTAGGGAACGCGAGACGGGCATAAAAAAAATTTTGTCTTGCCAAAACCCCCTTATACAAGCTTATAAGCTTACTTTTATAAGATTAACCAAACACTTGATTTCGGCTTATAAGCTTATAAGCTCGCTATATAAGCTAAAACAAACACCCCCTTAATGCAGATGGGCCATTAATGAGGGTAAACTGAACCTTGCAGTTACAACCTTATGGACAATCATGAGTTAAGATGAAGAAGATCAATTGTTTGTGTATTAAAGCTTATTAGATGCCTTCTCCACTACCTCACTTTAAATTACCAACATATAAATCCCTTACCATCTAAGCCTTGACCACCTAATCGCAATGGTCGCCGAAATGACCGTACCACTGAATTCTTAATTCAGCATGGGAGGTAAGTGTTTTTTTATGTTTATAAATTTCTGAATTGTGTTTTATCTATGTTTCGTCTGACAATGAAGCTAACATAAACATCCCTATAATAGACGGGCATGCTAGATGCAGTTTATACGATGACCTAAAGGGTCAGGTTTACCTATAGATGCGATTTGATTCATTTAAGGTTGTATACTTTTTCCCATGTCTAATTGTGAGTGTCTTGGTCATATCTTCCCTAACAACCGTTAAGTAGTGATTATTGATGGTTTTCTTATGTTACTTTTAATAAACATGAGGGGATCGTTTGAAAGGGGAGTAATAGAGTATGATGAAGTTGAAAGGCCCGTGGCTTGCGCTAGAGTTTTGATGACATTGACTAGATGGGTCGATAAAAATATAAATCCGAACGACATTAAGGTCTTTTTTAGCATGTTAGCTATGAAGAAAGGAACCATCCATATTCTAATACCCATCTGTGCTCATTTACTAGCTACAGGAAAAACTGATTTCTTACCGGAAAAGAGGAAACCTCCCGTCCCAGGAAACGAATTACGCTTTGGTAAGCGAGAAGACCCAGGTTTAGGAAAATAGTTCCAGGTAACTTGATATGATCTAGACAAAGAAGTGGCAACATGGACAGGTTTCATAAAAGGGTCAAAAGCATTAGATCTATAATACATGTATGATTGAAACAGGTTTATCATAACATTTATCCGAATTTTTTATAATATAAGTCTATATTAATTAGCATTGATCATATGACTTATGTGGGACTTAGTAATATTTTATATATCAATTATGCACACATTCAGTTCTAGCAAGTTATGAGCAATCACACACGTAGCAAGAGTGTAAATTTTAGTATAAGATTAAGTATTTGAAACTCTTTAGAGGCATAATTTATTTAAATTTAGTTGCCACGCTAATATATTATACGTGAAGGATTTAATTATCCTTTTATGTTCCAATGATTTAATATGAGATGGGTAAATTGGAAAGTTAGTCACAAGCTTTTTCATGTATCATTAGAAAATTAAGTGCAACAGCTCTTGATGTGGATAGCTTTGCGCATATGTGGCTGAATAAATGTTGATATGTTTGTGCAGACTCACAAATATGTCTAAATAAGGAGTATGAGTATTCACGGGCACCCTTTTTTCGGGTTATAAAACCTGCATTACCTTAAATTGCACCAATTTGCTGCAATGTGCAGATTTAACGGGTGTTTGGCTATGGCTGCTTAAGAGATGAGGTTACCACCATATATTAATCACTGTCTATGTATTTGTCACTTGCGTGTAGTACATAGTATACAACTACATGTCTTCGTCTCAAAGCAATGAGGACACACGAAAGCTTTTTAATGGGAAGGTTTTGTCTCTCTCCGGACAGTTTGGTTACAGAACATGATTGGATAATTTTTGTATTACCAATCTTTGACTATCCTATTGATAATTTGTGTGTCATCAACATTAGACTTGATGACTTCACAACAACAAAAAAGATCATGATAATAAATTAAAAACTTATGGGGTAACTTTCCCATTTGATACACTTTGTCTATATTCTATAAAATGTTCTATAATATATTCAGTTGTTTATGAATCTGGTTAGACCGATTGGACAACTTTCCTAAGTGAGGAAGGGAAGAAGGAAAGACATAAAATCAAGCAAGTAACCTGAAACCCTTAAGCACGAGATTGGAAGTACTCCCGAACTCTTGCTTTTATTTCTTTTACAAGTGTAATAAATCTCAGGACATGGATATTTTGTTGCTATATGTTCAGGTAGTTTGGTTGTATGATTCAAGCATAATATGATCGAGGCAACAAAATCAGAGGATTACTAGTTTCCGTATATAAGCTGTAGCTATTATACAACATGGGTTGAATACTAATACCCCTTTGTTTCGCTGTTATGCCATTTTTTAATTGTGTTTTGATTTCAGGTTTATACAGGTTCCAAGATTGAACAAATATCAAAATTGACAGCAAGAAAGGTATACGAATCACCCACTTACAGCCATCCAATTACCCCCTGACAACAAGAAAACAACCTCTTTAATAGCCATCCAAACACCCTCGACAAGAAAAAAACACACCATTACAACAGTCACTTCGTCTTGGATATGTTGCTTTGACAGGGGCAGAAATATAAAGACATGATCGAAGAAGCCTGTAAAACCCGTATTTAAATTGGGAGATGTAAATACGCAGTTAATGAATTACACAATTTACGTGGAAATTATCGACGAAAACAAACGCGAGAATATATATATATATATATATATACAAGTATTTAAAAAAAATTAAGGAAAGAAAGGCTTAGGCCGGTTTGTAAAAAAAAAGAATGGAAAATTTAGGCCAAGCCCATTTAGTGAAAAGAAAAGGGACGGGGGTGTACCCCTTTTGTATTAGACAGTAAACAAAAAAAAAGGGAAAAGTTGGGAGAGCTAGGGTTAGGCGCCGGCAAGAGAAAAAAAAAGAAGGGGTTTTGATCTAGTGTTGATTCAGGTAGGGTGTGTTCAATTTTTTCCAATCACAAACCAAGTAAGCAAATCCTTTTCTTTTCTTTATTTATAATTAATCACGAATTAAAAAAAAGGTGTTTGATTAGGCTGTGAAACGGGGCGTCGGGTTTTGTTGTGATTCAAGAAACCGAGACACCACCATGTCTCGATGGTCCTTTCCCTGCCCAGCCGTGACCCACACAGGGGCGACTAGGGCCAGATTCGAAATAAGGGGTGCGTTTGGGACGGCAGAAACAATAAGGGTGCGTTTGGTGTATATAAACAGTGGGAAAACATGACCAAACAGTGGGAACCATATGTAAAACCAGTGGAAAATTAGGACTATTAAAATGGATATGTTGAATAACTTTAGCGACAGTTTTAGCGACAGTTTTTCTGTCACAAAACTGTTATATGTATACAGTTTTAATAAGGACAGTTTTAGCGACAGTTTTTAGTGACACAGAATTCTGTCACAAATTCTGGTGGACAGATTTATGTAGATAGATTTTATCATTTTATGTTGAATTGTTTAGTGCGTCCGGAGAAGAGGTACATCTCACCCAACAGACTTAAACAATTTAGCCCCATTATTGCTTGTCAACTTATATGTTATGACCTATCCAATTATAATCTTCAAGACACAGAGGAGGAGACCGATCCCAATCGGCTACTCCGCATCAGAACTACAGGAACCACGGTCAGTCATATGACCGTAATCGGTCAGATAAGAGGAGCGGTGGTGATAATTACCGCGGCAGCTCCAACTCATCTAGCAGCTACAGGTGAGTCTTTAAGCTCCAGAAATACTAAACTACCGTGTAAAACAGATCTTAAATTTTTGTAAATACCAACAGAGATGTTGGATAGGGGCGGGACCAAAACAACAGGGGTCAGCAGGTTGCCCGACCGGCAAATTCTGGTAATTTTAATTTCAGTCAGACAGCCTCATTTCAGGTTAAGATATCAGAATCGTGACACGTGTTTATCATCGTAAATCAGGTTCTCAGCAAACCAGAGCTGCTTCTACCGTGTATACGTATCCCACTTGCATCACATGTGGAAAGAAACACATGGGACCGTGCCGTCGTGGTACAAGTGGTTGCTTCCAGTGTGGCCAGCCGGGCCATCTAAAGAGAGATTGCAAGAGCGGGAATGCTGCTGGTACCTCTGGCCAGATTCCTCAGATTTTACCTCCACCACCACCGATACCACCAACCACTGGTCGTGTCTACACTACTACCCGTGAACAAGCAAATAAGACCATAGGTACCATTACTGGCATTTTGTTTATACACAGACAGTCTGCATGCGTGCTTTTCGATACAGGCTCCACGCACTCAGTTATATCTACTTCATATGCTTTTAGAATAAACATGACCCCTACGTCACTAGACAGTGTACTTAGTATATCTACCCCCATGCGAGACTCTGTACTCATTACCCAGGTGTATAAGGATCTTCCTCTTGAGTTTGATGATAAAATCCGTCCAGTCAGTGCACTCCCTTTAGATATGTGTGAATTTGATGTTATTCTGGGTATGGATTAGTTGTCGGTTCATCGTGCCACCATAGACTATCATGCTCACCGGGTTATCTTTGGTGATGTCCAGACACCAGAGTTTATTCACCGCGGTTTCCTACCAGGAAAACATGTTCAGATCATTTCAGCTTTACAGGCTCGTACCTTACTATATCATGGTTGTGAGGGTTTCCTAGCTACAGTTCATGACACGACTTCTGAGACACCTTCAATTCATGATCAACCAGTCGTGTCAGACTTTCTAGATGTCTTTCCCGAGGAACTTCCAGGTTTACCTCCCATGCGAGAGGTAGAATTTGGTATCGATCTCATTCTAGGTGCAGAACCAGTATCTAAAGCTCCTTACCGTATGGCTCCTGTAGAGCTTAAGGAACTGAAAGATCAGCTTCAGGAACTGCTAGAAAGGGGTTTCATTCGTCCTAGCGTGTCACCTTGGGGCGCTCCAGTTTTGTTTGTCAAGAAGAAGGATGGTAGCATGCGTTTGTGTATTGACTACCGTAAGTTGAATAAGCTCACTATTCGTAACCGTTATCCACTTCCTCGTATTGACGATTTATTCGATCAGCTTCAGGGTGCCAATGTGACAACCGTGGTTTTGGGTTTGTCACTTGGTCTTACTTTTAGGTTATTTTATGTGTGCTTACTTGAATTGTGTGTTTACGTGTTTATTTTGTGTGAACGAGGTTGGTGTGGTTATCGTTTATGAGTATAGAGTACTCATAAGTAAATCGAGGAACGGTTATTTCATGTTCATGAGCTCACAAGTGGTGACTATGAAATGAAAATGGTGATATTGTGGTGTTTACGTATACGTATAAGTATTATAGTAATAGTATTTTTTTAGGATTTACGGTTTAGCATTTAGAGGTCTCGGGTGAGGTAATTATCCATATGAATATTTTTCGGGATGGTTTTAAGTCATTTAGGAGTTAGTTATAAAGTTTATTTCAAAATTTGAGATTTTTTTTAAAAGTGTATATTTTACGTCTTTTACGGTAATCGCGTAAAAACTGACTAGTTTTACGGTTTTGAGGTTTTAGAGGCTTTAGGAGCTGAAATAAATTAAGACAAATTAAGGTAATATTAGTAATATATTATTAAACAATAAAAAGAAAAAAAAACGAAAATTAAGGGGTAGGGTCGGTTTGGTAGACGCAAGAAAAGAAAGGGAAAAAGGAAAAAAAGGAAAAAAAAGGAAAGTGGGCTTTGGGTTGTACTAGGATTCACCCATACCCTATATAATGTATATACTAAACCAAATTCATTATTTTTCTCAGGGGGTTTAGGAAATTCGTGAGTCTTATAAAAAAATTTGGGTTCTTCATAAAATTTGGGGGTTTTCATAAATCCAAGGTAAATCTTCAAATCCCTTTTTAATTAAATTGTTTTTATTATTTCTTTAATAATCTTATGATGGATTTAGGTTAGGGTTTAATATAAAAACAGTAAATTAATGTTGTATTAATCATAATATGATGATTACATAAATTAGGGCTTGTAATTAGAGGGATTAGGGTTAATTAATGAGGTTGATTTTGTTAAACCCGTTTTTAAAAACTGGGCAGATTTTTGAGTCAATTGTTTTGATCATATCGGGAGTTCTATAAACTCTTTTATTTTACGATCCAAGTACCCCTGGAAAGGCATTTGAAGTGGCTTTCCAATGAAAGAAACGAGAACTAAATTGGAGGTCGGCAAGTGGGTCAAAAACAGGTTACAACAGTCGGAGGTCAAAACAGTTTTGAATTCAGCATGTTTTCTTTTTAAGTTTTGGGTTGTTTGGGGTACTTAGGATTGCATTGGGATCTTCTCACGAACATGAGCGATGGTTTATATATTGTAGTAAGTATCTGCACTTGGGATAAGGTTGTGGTTTAGGGTAAGACCCCTTAATGGTAACAAACTTTTAGTACGTTTAAAATCAGGAAATCTGGAATGACAAAAGTAGATATATGTATATCGGGGCCTTAACAGTAGCTTTAAGGTTAGGTCAAGTGGAAGGTGTTAGCCAACATACGTAAGGGTATGAATATTCCTTTTACAGAAACCATGGGTATGTTTAAGTGGACGTTTGACTTAAAGTTTTGAGAACTAAAAACTGAGACTGTTTTTGGGTAAAATATGAACGGGATAGTTATTAAACTTAACCAAGTTAAGGACTTGTTAAGGAAGGATAATGGGGTGATTAGAGCTTGTCAATGAGGTAAATATGTGGGAATATGCTAGATGTCCATCATAGGTTAATGAGCCATCTTAGTGATTGGTTCGTGTATTAATTGCGTGTTTTTGGTTTGTTAGTTTGTTGCTAGTGCAAGGACTTGTGAAGAAGCTATCAGGTGAGTTTCATAGTCCCATGTTTACTATTGTTTTTGACTTCCAGATGGGATGGAAGAGACACTGTGTTGAATTATTTTCTAAATTAATGTTGTGAATGTTTTAAGGTTTGAGATGGACTTGTGTGTACATTTATGTGATTAACTGCTATGTGATTCTTGTTTGTGTGTGATCTGGATTGGAAAGGTACATAGGTGTATGGGCGCCTATGGGACCTATGGTTAATGGTAAGGCATGATGCCTTGGAAATTGTGATTGTTGGTAAGGCGTGATGCCTTGGAAATTGTGATTTTTGGTAAGGCGTGATGCCTTGGAAATTGTGATTGTTGGTAAGGCGTGATGCCTTGGAAATTGTGATTGTTGGTAAGGTGTGATGCCTTGGAATTGTAATGATTGATTGAACTTGAATGCTAGTAGTTAGTACATGATTGTAGCGCATTGTCCATATGTTTATTGGTTTATGGTATTCACAGCTTATGACTTGTCTTGTGTTGGAGTCTAAACCTATGACTCTCACCAACTTTATGTTGACGTGTTTTAGTGTCTCTTTCAGGTGATACTATGGTTAAGCATCAGAACATAAGTGGCTAGGATTGGAGAAGCTTAGGAATGCATATAGAAGGAGAATCCCTGTTTCCTTCTTAGTTTTATTTGATTGTTCATATTAATAAGTGATACTGTTGGCACCTATATGTTTGTTTGTTTGTGTTATTTGTTTGTCTTAGGTAAGAGGTAGGACTGTTACCTACTTACCTAGACTCCTGCATTGTTGAGATATTGTCATGACGTTTGTGTCACCATTTTATTACATTTCTTATATCATTTAATTATCTCTATAGACACGCTTTTGTTGTGATGATATCCATACGTCGTGCCCCATATTCTACCATGGTGGGGTGTGACAGAATGGTATCAGAGACAATGGTTATAGAGAATTAGGTTGCCTAGTCGTGTAGCCTAGTCTATAGCTTAAGGGTCCCTGCATATAGGCGTCATAGGAGTATGTGTTCATTTTATAGTAGTTGATGTGTTTGAATATTATTTTCGCAGTATTTGTTAGGTTATGAACTAATATGGTTCATACTTAACTACATGTTATTTTCTTTACGAGTTTTGATTAGTGCGGGTGGAACCATGGTCGTATACGCTAGTCATTGTTGGATTTCGCTTAATTATGTTTTCATGTTCTTTATACATTTTGAATTTTGTCTACGCTGGTTCAGCTGGACTACGAGTTTATGTGTTTCGTGCATTGGCTATGTTATTATAATACATGGGGTTTTGGATCTTATCTTGTGTGGTTATGTGCTTGTGAGTTGTTAGATTATGTGTTATGTGTAGTATTAATTTCTTATAAGTGTCATCATAGGAGGGAGTACATAGGTGAAAGGGAACATGTATAATTATGGAGGCCTACATAATTATATATGTGCCACAACACCACTGGACTTTCAAGTATGATTGCATGAAAGAGAGTTAATAAATGCTTGTATAGTATATGTTGGATGGATTTGAGTGTATGTACGCTTATGCCTATGTATGTAAAATTATTTTCTACTTACCGGTTGTATTCTTGGGATGGTTGCTAGCTCGTTTCTCTTTGAGATGTTCAACTTCTGTAGTAGTGCATTTCTCGGGTCCTCACTTCACGTGTTTGTTTGTACGGTACTTTTGGCGTGAAGGATTTTGAGATGGTGGAGATTTCTTTCTGGGGTAATGATGTCTTTTGTTTCGAGTTATACATGGTAAAAAAAATAGAACTTGCAAATTGAAAAAAAAATAGTTGTTGGTAGTCGATGAAATAAGGAAGTGTCGGGATCATGTTTCAAATAAGGTGGAATATAAATTCTTTAACATATAAGCATGACTCGGTTATTTTAAAATATTTTGGTTTTGATCACCTAAAGTTATTGTTCTTAAGTTAAAAATTTTGTTCTTATTTAGTGAAATATGTTAAAATCATGTAATTAATAGAGTTTTAATTTTCTGGAATTAAAATAAATTAGGTTCTAGTTTTGGTAATTAATGGGGGGTTTTAGGGTTTAAAAATCGTTTTTTTATATAAATCGGAGTAGGCAGAAACTGTCGCTAAACTGTCAAAATATGTCGCTAACTGTCAGAAACTGTCGCTAATGCCTAGGCAGATTTTGAGAAAAATCGTTTTGGTCATAACTTATTCGTTTTTAAAGGTTTTTAGGTGATTCAAAAGCCTAAAATTATGTACTCGGAACATACTTTTCAAATATTCAGAAATTTTCGTAATTGGAAGTCAGTAGCTTGGTCGAATTAATTGTACAAGTGTTGAGTTCAAGGTTAATTTTCAGACAACATGGTTTAAACTCGTGTTTTGGGTATTTTGCGGTAATGAACACTTGGAGGGTTAACATAGAGATGAGTTGGGAAGGAATTTGAGAGTTCTTTAGACCTTATTATACATGGTTATATTTTGATGAGTTTTGATTTATGGTATTTATGAGTAAGACTGAAATCGGGGTGACAGTTTTAAACCCGTTGAGTTATGTGACGGCTCCTAACTTGGTTTCAAGACAGTTCTTGTTTGATGAGTTACGAGATTTAGTTAGGTTGGTTACATAACTTTATGATTTTAATAAGTTTCCTCACATACGGTTAAGGCTCATGTGTTGTTGGTTGAAATTATTTTAGTTTAAACTGGGTTCACGTTTGAACGTAAGGTTTTATCAGGGATATGTATCCTCGTTTGGTTGCTGAGAATAAGTTTGAGTTTAGGAGTAAATCTCGGGACAAGATTTCTATTAGGAGGGAGTGATGTGACAACCGTGGTTTTGGGTTTGTCACTTGGTCTTACTTTTAGGTTATTTTATGTGTGCTTACTTGAATTGTGTGTTTACGTGTTTATTTTGTGTGAACGAGGTTGGTGTGGTTATCGTTTATGAGTATAGAGTACTCATATGTAAATCGAGGAACGGTTATTTCATGTTCATGAGCTCACAAGTGGTGACTATGAAATGAAAATGGTGATATTGTGGTGTTTACGTATACGTATAAGTATTATAGTAATAGTATTTTTTAGGATTTACGGTTTAGCATTTAGAGGTCTCGGGTGAGGTAATTATCCATATGAATATTTTCCGGGATGGTTTTAAGTCATTTAGGACTTAGTTATAAAGTTTATTTCAAAATTTGATATTTTTTTAAAAGTGTATATTTTACGTCTTTTACGGTAATCGCGTAAAAACTGACTAGTTTTACGGTTTTGAGGTTTTGGAGGCTTTAGGAGCTGAAATAAATTAAGACAAATTAAGGTAATATTAGTAATATATTATTAAACAATAAAAAGAAAAAAAAAACGAAAATTAAGGGGTAGGGTCGGTTTGGTAGACGCAAGAAAAGAAAGGGAAAAAGGAAAAAAAGGAAAAAAAAGGAAAGTGGGCTTTGGGTTGGACTAGGATTCACCCATACCCTATATAATGTATATAATAAACCAAATTCATTATTTTTCTCCTGGATATGAAGGAAATTCTTGAGTCTTATAAAAAACTTAGGGTTCTTCATAAAATTTGGGGGTTTTCATAAATCCAAGGTAAATCTTCAAATCCCTTTTTAATTAAATTGTTTTTATTATTTCTTTAATAATCTTATGATGGATTTAGGTTAGGGTTTAATATAAAAACAGTAAATTAATGTTGTATTAATCATAATATGATGATTACATAAATTAGGGCTTGTAATTAGAGGGATTAGGGTTAATTAATGAGGTTGATTTTGTTAAACCCGTTTTTAAAAACTGGACAGATTTTTGAGTCAATTGTTTTGATCATATCGGGAGTTCTATAAACTCTTATTTTACGATCCAAGTACCCCTGGAAAGGTATTTGAAGTGGCTTTCCAATGCAAGAAACGAGAACTATATTGGAGGTTGGGAAGTGGGTCAAAAACAGGTTACAACAGTCGGAGGTCAAAACAGTTTTGAATTTAGCCTGTTTTCTTTTTAAGTTTTGGGTTGTTTGAGGTACTTAGGATTGCATTGGGATCTTCTCACGAACATGAGAGATGGTTTATATATTTTAGTAAGTATCTGCACTTGGGCTAAGGTTGTGGTTTAGGGTAAGACCCCTTAATGGTAACAAACTTTTAGTATGTTTAGAATCAGGAAATCTGGAATGACAAAAGTAGATATATGTATATCGGGGCCTTAACAGTAGCTTTATGGTTAGGTCAAGTGGGAGGTGTTAGCCAACATACGTAAGGTGTGAATATTCATTTCACAGAAACCATGGGTATGTTTAAGTGGACGTTTGACTTAAAGTTTTGAGAACTAAAAACTGGGACTGTTTTGGGTAAAATATGAACGAGATAGTTATTAAACTTAACCAAGTTAAGGACTTGTTAAGGAAGGATAATGGGGTGATTAGAGCTTGTCAATGAGGTAAATATGTGGGAATAGGCTAGATGTCCATCATAGGTTAATGAGCCATCTTAGTGATTGGTTCGTGTATTAATTGCGTGTTTTTGGTTTGTTAGTTTGTTGCTAGTGCAAGGACTTGTGAAGAAGCTATCAGGTGAGTTTCATAGTCCCATGTTTACTATTGTTTTTGACTTCCAGATGGGATGGAAGAGACACTGTGTTGAATTATTTTCTAAATTAATGTTGTGAATGTTTTAAGGTTTGAGATGGACTTGTGTGTACATTTATGTGATTAACTGCTATGTGATTCTTGTTTGTGTGTGATCTGGATTGGAAAGGTACATAGGTGTATGGGCGCCTATGGGACCTATGGTTAATGGTAAGGCGTGATGCCTTGGAAATTGTGATTGTTGGTAAGGCGTGATGCCTTAGAAATTGTGATTTTTGGTAAGGCGTGATGCCTTGGAAATTGTGATTGTTGGTAAGGCGTGATGCCTTAGAAATTGTGATTGTTGGTAAGGCGTGATGCCTTGGAATTGTAATGATTGATTGAACTTGAATGCTAGTAGTTAGTACATGATTGTAGCGCATTGTCCATATGTTTATTGGTTTATGGTATTCACAGCTTATGACTTGTCTTGTGTTGGAGTCTAAACCTATGACTCTCACCAACTTTATGTTGACGTGTTTTAGTGTCTCTTTCAGGTGATACTATGGTTAAGCATGAGAACATAAGTGGCTAGGATTGGAGAAGCTTAGGAATGCATATAGAAGGAGAATCCCCGTTTCCTTCTTAGTTTTATTTGATTGTTCATTTTAATAAGTGATACTGTTGGCACCTATATGTTTGTTTGTTTGTGTTATTTGTTTGTCTTGGGTAAGAGGTAGGACTGTTACCTACTTACCTAGACTCCTGCATTGTTGAGATATTGTCATGACATTTGTGTCACCATTTTATGACATTTCTTATATCATTTAGTTATCTATATAGACACGCTATTGTTGTGATGATATCCATACGTCGTGCCCCATATTCCGCCATGGTGGGGTGTGACAGCCAAGCACTTCTCAAAAATCGATCTACGATCAGGTTACCATCAGCTGCATGTAAAAGAGCAGGATATAACCAAAACTGCTTTTCGCACGAGGTACGGTCATTACGAGTTTGTGGTTATGCCATTCGGTCTCACGAATGCGCCTGCAGTATTTATGAACTTGATGAACAGAGTCTTCCACAAATTCTTAGACAAGTTTGTGATTGTATTTATCGATGACATCCTTATTTTCTCCAAATCTAAAGAGGAACATGAGGATCATCTCCGTACAGTTTTGCAGATTCTCAGACGAGAAAAACTATATGCTAAATTTTCGAAGTGCGAGTTTTGGCTGAATACAGTGGCGTTTCTAGGTCATATTGTTTCTGCGGAAGGAATCACTATGGATCCTGCGAAGGTGGAGGCTATCACCAAATGGCCAAGACCGACGTCTGTCACAGAGATACGTAGTTTTCTTGGGTTGGCGGGTTATTACCGCAGGTTTGTGGAAAACTTCTCACGTTTGGCGTTACCATTAACCCAACTTATGCGAAAAGGTGAGAAGTTTATATGGACCGAGGAGAGAGAAAAGAGTTTTGAGGAACTCAAGCATCGATTGATCTCAGCACCGATACTCACTCTTCCATCCGATACAGGTGGTTATCAGATTTACAGCGACGCATCAGGAAAGGGCTTAGGCTGTGTTCTTATGCAGCATGGGAAAGTCATTGCTTATGCTTCGCGTCAACTGAAGCCGTATGAGAAAAATTATCCTACTCATGATCTAGAGCTCGCAGCAGTCGTTTTCGTCCTTAAAATCTGGAGGCATTATTTATACGGTGAGTCGTGTGATATCTTCACCGATCACAAAAGTCTCAAGTATATATTTACACAGCGAGAGCTGAACATGAGACAGAGGCGATGGTTAGAACTGCTAAAAGACTATGACACTAATATCCAGTATCACCCAGGCAAAGCAAATGTAGTAGCAGATGCCCTTAGCAGAAAGTCAGGTATGATAAATGGCATCAAAGTTCAGGAAGAAATTATTCGGGATTTAGAGCGGTATGATATTGAGCTCTTAGTACGCGGACAGAGGGGATACTGGGCTAGTTTGAGGGTGGAACCAGATTTACTCTCTAGGATTAAAGCCGCACAAAAGGATGATGGTGAAATCTGGGCGATTATCCAGAACATTGACCAGCAGACCGAATTTCGCATCGATGACGATGGTATCGTATGGCAGGGTACCAAACTCTGCGTTCCAGAAGACCCTGCTCTCAGAGAAGCCTTAATGACTGAGGCTCACAGCTCTCTGTTCTCTATCCATCCGGGTTCCACAAAAATGTACCACGATCTTAAGCAGCATTTCTGGTGGAGCGGCATGAAACAGGATGTCGCAACATTTGTGTCTAAATGCTTAACCTGTCAGCAGGTTAAGATAGAACACCAGCGTTCCAGTGGTCTTCTCCAGCCATTAGATATTCCAATGTGGAAATGGGACAAGATCTCTATGGATTTTGTCACCGGACTACCACAGACTCAGCGGAGACATGATGCAATCTGGGTTATTGTCGATCGTTTGACCAAGTCGGCACATTTCATTCCTATTCACAAAGATTTCGCAGTCAGTAAATTAGCGAAACTATTCACCGAGGAGATCGTACGATTACACGGTACACCTTCTGAAATTATATCAGATAGGGATCCCCGGTTCACTTCTCACTTCTGGGAAGGTTTGCATAAAGCTTGGGGAACTAGGCTCAAGCTCAGCACAGCTTTCCATCCACAGACGGACGGTCAGTCAGAGCGTACCATCCAGACCTTGGAGAACATGCTACGCGCCTGTGCATTAGAATGGACAGGACACTGGGATGACTATATTTGCTTGGTTGAGTTTGCCTACAACAACAGTTGGCATGCTAGTATCAACCGTGCTCCATTCGAGATGTTATACGACAGGAAATGTCGTGCTCCTATTTGTTGGGATCAGGTGGGAGAACGTTTGATTGAAGGACCAGAATTGATAGAACTGACCAATGAAAAGGTCGCCATCGCTAGGGCAAAACTGCAAGAAGCGTGTACTCGCCAGAAGAGTTACGCCGACAAGCATCGCAGAGATCTATCTTTTCAGACTGGGGATCGTGTGTTCCTCAAAGTATCACCCGCACGCGGTGTCAGACGTTTTGGCCTCAAAGGAAAGCTCAGCCGTCGTTACATCGAACCGTTCGAAATCCTTGAACGTGTCGGTGAAGTGTCATATCGGCTGGCATTACCACCTCAGCTTTCACACGTCCACAACATGTTTCATGTATCATTACTCAGGGGGTACAACTATCATGAGCTTCACAAAGTGAATTATCCACTTGATCACATTCGGGAGGATTTATCTTATATTGAGGAACCTGAAGCAGTTTTAGATTGCCAGGAGCGAGTTATGAGAAGGAAGACCATTCCTTTCGTCAAAATCCTGTGGAGGAACCATACCGAGCGGGAGGCCACTTGGGAAACAGAGGAGTCTATACGGACTTCTTATCCTCACTTTCGATTTTGATTCGGGTATGTCTTTTCAGCTTTTATGTCTTCCAGCTTATTAGCATTTTCAGCTTTTACTCCAGTCAGCTTAAATACCTTACAATTCGGGGACGAATTCTTCTTTTTAGAGGGGAAGAATTGTAAAACCCAGTACGTTCGTATCCTTAATTCGGGGACGAATTATTCTTTTTAGAGGGGAAGAATTGTAAAACCCGTATTTAAATCGGGAGATGTAAATACGCAGTTAATGAATTACACAATTTACGTGGAAATTATCGACGAAAACAAACGCGAGAAATATATATATATACAAGTATTTAAAAAAAATTAAGGAAAGAAAGGCTTAGGCCGGTTTGTAAAAAAAAATAAAGAAAGGAAAATTTGGGCCAAGCCCATTTAGTGAAAAGAAAAGGGACGGGGGTGTACCCCTTTTGTATTAGACAGTAAACAAAAAAAAAGGGAAAAGTCGGGAGAGCTAGGGTTAGGCGCCGGCAAGAGAAAAAAAAGAAGGGGTTTTGATCTAGTGTTGATTCAGGTAGGGTGTGTTCAATCGTTTCCAATCACGAACCAAGTAAGCAAATCATTTTCTTTTCTTTATTTATAATTAATCACGAATTAAAAAAAAAGTTGTTTGATTAGGCTGTGAAACGGGGCGTCGGGTTTTGCTGTGATTCAAGAAACCGAGACACCACCATGTCTCGGTGGTCCTTTCCCTGCCCAGCCGTGACCCACACAGGGGCGGCTAGGGCCAGATTCGAAATAAGGGGTGCGTTTGGGACGGCAGAAACAATAAGGGTGCGTTTGGTGTATATAAACAGTGGGAAAACATGACCAAACAGTGGGAACCATATGTAAAACCAGTGGAAAATTGGGACTATTAAAATGGATATGTTGAATAACTTTAGCGACAGTTTTAGCGACAGTTTTTCTGTCGCAAAACTGTTATATGTATACAGTTTTAATAAGGACAGTTTTAGCGACAGTTTTTAGTGACACAGAATTCTGTCACAAATTCTGGTGGACAGATTTATGTAGATAGATTTTATCATTTTATGTTGAATTGCTTAGTGCGACCGAGAAGGGGTATCTCGGTAGGCTCGGGTTATAGTTTAAACATATTAAACGAAGATTTTTATATTATACCTTTTTAATCTAATTGTCTTATAAATGGTTAAAATATATTTTGAATGTATTAAATTAAATAGTTCTTTAATATTTTAAATGGGTATAATTTTATTAAATGAATTAAATTATTTTTGGGAACTTTCTAATTTAAGAAACTTTATATTTTAAGCAGGATACTTAATACAGTTACTATAGCGTCAGAAATATGCTTGTACCGTAATTGATAGTAGAACGATAATACATTAAAAGAATTATTATAAGATCAGATTTATCAGTTAATATACGTACAGAATTTCAGAAATATAATAAATAAATTAGAAGCCAATAAAACAAGTAAATTATATAGCCGAATATCAGTTAGCTTATTCACGCATTTTATTTATGTAGCTCGCGTGAAGTCTGAGTAGGAGTTCTACTTGTATTCGTGCAGTCAGTTACTGGACACGAGGTACGGATTTCCGTCCTTTCAGTAAGGACTTCCTTTCTATGCATGATTAGGATTCCCCGTCTTCAGCCAAATTTTTTTCCCCAGTATATGTTTAAGTTTATCAGTAATCATATTAATAACTAAATAAATTGCCTGAGCATTATATACAAGCACGACCAGTTTATGTACTAGTTACGGAGGTACCGTAACCACGGCACTAGAGGCACCGGTGTCGTGACTCACATGCAGGAGAGTGATATCCTGCATCGTCCCACTCAGCTCAGCTTGGCCATTTTATCAGTATTATTAGTGGGGCGTATGGATGCATCCTAGGCTTATATGTGTTACAAGTTATCAGGGTGAATGTGGTGTGTGCTCTACATCCTTCACATTGGAGCTGATCCCTCCACCCAGCACAGTTATTTAGAGGTCACCCCTCTACAACATGACGAGGTCACCCCTCCAGTTATTCATGTACGGTTGTTACAGCACGTGACCTATATAAGCTCTGGCAAATAAAATATAGTAAATGCATGTTTTCAGAATTAATAGTTATATTTCAGTATCAGTATATATGAATCAGGTTTTTTTTCAGATTTTATGCAGAGTTCTACCACATGTACATATCAGTCTTATAGCTTCATTGTTGTCTTCTATTTCATTACTTTCAGTCCATTCTTATCATGCTATATCCGTCCACTGAGCGATATGCTCAGCCGTAGTTTCCTTTCATGTTTCCAAACGGCAGGTACACAGAGACGATCTTAGGACTTCTAAGAGAGTACGTGCACTTGGATGGGAGCTATCCAGACTCCTTTATTTTTATGCACACATGACGTTACTTTACTTTGGTTGTTTGGACACTGTTTCGTCCTTTTTCTTTCAGTACTTAATCTTTATATTTTTGAGCTTATGTTGGACTACCGATGTTTGATTCCGGTACTTCCGTTTGGTCAGTTAATGTTTAATACATTGCCTTGCATGCTTTGATGACACGCCATAAATACACGTAACGGTCCATTTATCCAAGTGGGGTGTTACAAAGCCACACATAGTTCAATTTATGTTTCTATTCTTGAGGCGAGCTTATTTTTTTTTTCACATTTCGCAAAAAAGTTAACATAATATGTAAATATGTATGTCAATAGTGCAACTGATATATTACTCACTACCATGTATTAGCTTTTATCAAACACATATATTTTCATAATTATAGAGTATCTAATATATCTATGGTTTCCAACACCATAAAAAAGGAAAATCGTGTATTTGAATCCAAATAAAGAACTTCAACAAGGGTAACCACATAAATTTCTTGACGAAAATGGCAAACTCAAGTTACTGATATTTCAATGTTCAGAAGAATGAGCATGGCAAAACATCTCAAACCAATCTATAGTGCTTGAGATAGGTCGCGTTTAGTCAATTATAGGTGGCAAATTTTGGCCCATTTACGTATGTGTTATGATTGCTGATTACAAAGTTGTGCAAGGCTGTTATCACGGGTAACTACTTCCAATTTTTTTGAAGGCCTGGGTTGGTTGAGTTCATTACGGGTAAGTGCTTCCAAGTGCGGATCTAAAGCCTGGCTACATGTAGCACATGCAACACATGAATTTGGCAGACATGGTTTTCTGGATATAGTTGCAGGTTTTTATGTTTTCATTTCTTTTGTTCTATACAAATGAAGTTAGCTAACCATTTGAACTCTAAATTGTATAGAGATATAGACTTGCAGCTATACATATAGTAACTCCAAAACTGAAGATTATGAGACATAAAATGTAGATAGAAATAGATGTGTCGTATTTTATCAAGAAAATGCATGCTCATCATCTAGGTATTTGATTTTCAACCATATTGCAGATATTGAAAGTCAACAAAGCGTAAGCAAACAGCAATTACCCTTTATATTAAAGATGAAGTTGACGGTTCCCAATGAAGAGTGATTCCCCTCATACCCTTAGTAAAGTATGTTATTTTCTTTCCCTCACAAACCCTCGCTTCCCTCATAAAAATCACACACACAACACATGCACCGTTCGTTCCAATGGACCGTTATGTTACTCCGTTCTCCATTGATGAGTTTTTGGATCTTTCCCCCTTTTGCCCGTTACTCATTAATTGTCGAGTACACTAATTAATTGTGTTTTCCCTTTCAAATTGACCCCTTGACCTTTGGTCGCAAAATCTTTAATTGCTATTGTTTGATTGTGTAGTGGCTACAGGAGATCAATCAGCCATATATATACCCAAAGTAATTTTGTTGTGGGTTTACATTATTTATGGGTTAGCTCCCATCTTCTGATTTTGATCCATGGCAGCTTGAAATATGTGAAAAAGATTAGGGGTTTTGCGGTTTTTATCTGATTCCGGTTGTTGTGATGTGTGATGGTAACCCTTCGTTGTCGCCGATCACTTCATTGCTGCCTTTAACGGCCTGTCGTGATGTGGGTCGGTGTGTGGCGAGGTTGGATGCCTCATGTGGGTATCTGGGTGGTGGTGATCTCTTCCTTAATGAGGTTGGATGATCAAACTCGCTTAACCAGAAGATGATATGATCTTCAAATCGTTGTTGATTTGTTTTCCTGCCATTTTTATTTGTTCTTGGATATGTGCCGCTGCGTACCCGCGAGATTAGAAGGTATTAAAGCTTTTCTTTTTCATTTTTTTTGGGGATTCAATAAATTCTTGAGTGTAGTCAAATTAGTAGCCTTTTTTATATTAAATAACAAATTGGCCTATTTTTTTGTTTTTTGATACCAAGATATTGATAACAGGTTAGGATTGTTTGTTGTGTGGGATTGATGATATGAGAAGGGTCACACGGAAATTGGGTTTGTGGGCTTAAACAATTAGGGTTTTGGCTGATTAAGAGGCAATGCGAAGATGCCAATTGATATTTACGTTGCCGTCTTCCGTGTGTTGAAAGAGTTTATTTTCATATTGGATTTGTTTAATTGACTGTCCGGTATGAGTAGTTGTACATTTCTGTGATTATGTCGGTTGTGATGAATTTAAATACGCGTAGGTAAAGAGAAGGTGGCTTGGATCTTGGTGAGGTGACCTTTGAAGGTTGCAGCCATGTCGGTTAACCACTCTTTGTACCAAATTGCGCCTTATCTGAGCCAACGCTATAAAGCTAAAAATTGGTGGGCTGAATCGATATAAAAAGTTCCCTTGATTTATGAAAACATTGGTGTGTTGGTTGGGCAAACTTTTAAGTTTGCAGCCATGGCGAGTGTAGCCACTTTATGTGCCTCACATATGCGACTTGGATCCATAAAGTGTATGAAATTCAGTTTTAGTGAGCCTGTCCAGGCGACCCTTTATGGTTGCTGGCATACAGAGTGTTTATCCATTCTCGGGATTTGAGGTTATTTTCCTTTTTTAGATCCATGCCATACATCCATGCCTTATTTCTGGGATGAGTGATTGTACATTTTTGTGATTATGTCAGCTGTGATGAATTTAAATATGCGTGGGTTAAGAGAAGGTGGCTTGGATCTTGGCAGTGTGACATTTGAAGGTTGCAGCCATGCCGGTTTACCACTTTTTTGTACCAAATTGCGCCTTATCTGAGCCAATGCTATAAACTTAAAATTGGTGGGCCGAATCAATATAAATAGTTCCCTTAATGTATGATTGGCTGGCCTGTTATAGTCTCTATGGTGTTCATTGTATGTTTGGCTGTGTCCATGAGACAATAAAATAGGGCCCTGTGATCGATAGTTACGGCCTTTGAGTAAGACTGCAACCGGTAAAAACATTCTTGTTTTGGCGGGGCAAACTGTCAAGTTTATAGCCATGGCGAGTGTAGGCACTTTCTGTTCCTGACAAGGCATACAAAGTGCTTATGCATTATCGGGATTTGAGCCTATTTTCCTTTTTAGATCCATGTCATACATCCATGCCTTATTTGAACCTGGTTACAAAAAAAAATAAAGCCTTTCTAGGGTGTAGCGATTCCAAAAGTATGTTTTTTTACAAGACAGTGGGTGCGGGTTGGTAATTGGCGATGAAGATATTGTTTCCCGCGTGCATTGTCCGGTTTCCAACTGTATTTGATTGGGAGATGATGATAGTTGTAAACGGCCTGATTTTCCAGCTTGGCATCACGGCGTCGTGCTTGCAGCCATATCAGGTCACTAACTTGAATAGTTGGTCACACGTTCTCAGCTCTGAGCCACTACATTGTAGTTTCAGCAGTCTCGCGTTCCCAAAAGGTTTATGGTTTTAAAAAAAGTCCCTGATTATAACAACTGTTGCTAAAATGGCCCAAGTGTTTTTTAAATGTCTTGCAAAAGGAACTAATTCGCCTTCCTTGGGAGTTTTAATTGTTGGCATTACTGTTTTTTTGGTTGCCAGGTTGATGGCAGGCGACGATGTTCACATTTATGTTGTTTGTTGCCGCTGTTTATTCCGATCGACGATAGCGGTAAACAGGTATCGGGATATGATGAGTTGCGGCGGACCGGGTTCCCGCCCTCGCATCTCTGAGCTGATTTTTCCAAGGATGTGGTGGGAACGAACGTTTCGTGTTTTGTGGTGTGATTTTTGTTAGCGAAGCGGGGGTTTGTCAGGGAAAGAAAATAACATACTTTATTAAGGGTGTGACGAAAATCACACCTGAGGCTCATTGTTATAGGTTCTGATGAGAGCCGTGTCGGTGGGTTGCTTTGGTAAGCAGTGCTTGGCAGAGTCGTTTCTTTTTGGCGGGGCGACCATGTGCTCGCAGCCATCACCGGTTTTGCCTGCGGCTTCTATTCTTCCAACTTTTACCCTGTGATGTAATCCCATTTTTTTCTGATTATTGATGTAGTATGCTATCATTTAGGGAACAAGTATGAGTATGCGGTCGTATATCTTTTAGAACATTCAAAAAGGCAATGATGATTACACTTGAGCGTTAAACCGGATTATGTACTTCTTGGCGGGGCAATGTTGGTGGGTTTGCAGCCAGAGTGCATGTCTCCTCGTATCCGTTGCTCGCTTATCCGAGCCTCCAAATACCAAAAAAAAATACTCGCGCGTCACCGGGTTCTACCACAGGGCATCTAAATTGTGATTTTGTATTCCGCGTCAGCTGTCTGGTAAGTGTTACATTCTTTTCTCCTTTTGGTCAACGTTTTATTTTAAGAACCTGACCTCTTTTTTCTGTGGCTGACGTTTGCTTACCACAGGTTAGCAACGACATTTTTGTGGTGAGCTTGCCATATTGCCTTGATCGCGTATTGTACCGGTTAGGGCCTATATAAAATATTATATGAAAAGATATTTATACCCTCATTTAATATCCTTTTTATTTTTTATATATATTTTTTTCGTTTTACCTTATTAACTATATAGCTAAATCAAATACTTAAGTAAAGCTTATAAGCTTATTATATATAAGCCATAAATAGCTTATATAACATTATATAAGCCCAATACATAATCTTAACCAAACACCCCCTAAATTAAATTAAAGGGCCCTTAGAGTATAGATTTTCATATAACCAATTGAATTATTATTTTGAAAATGTAATATTTTATTATTATTTGAACTTTCTTTTTACATAATCTATTTAAACTATTTTGTGAATTCTAAAAACAAAATTGTTAAAATTATTCAGACGTTTTCATAAAAACAAACAGGTTTACATGAATCAGATTCTGACTTTTTCGTTAGATCTTAACAATCAAACTTGTCATTTAAATTCAGAGTTAAAATCTTTAAAAAAACAAACAGCACTCACTACAACAATTTTGCACCCTAGGGATGACTTTTTCGTCTCTAGGGAGTCACTTTTTCGATCCTAAACCCCTAGGGACGACTAAGTCGACCCAAGGGTTTGTGCCTAAAAAATCGTCTCTAGATTTCTAGGGTCGACTACCCCTTTGAAACCTAGGGACGACTATGTGGGTCCCACAACCCACTACGTTGAAAATATTGACTACCCTAGGAACGAATCCCCTTTGAAACTTAGAGTCGAAAAAGTCGTCCCTAGGTTTTTAATAAAAATAACCTTTTTAAAATTTTCAATAAAAATTTTTTTTAATTATTTTTAATAAAGTCTTTTTTTTACAAATTAATAAAATCATTTTCAGAAAAAAAAGGTAAATATGAACCTAGGGACGACTTAGTCGTCCCTAGGTTTTTCAAATTTACCCAGGTATTAAACCTAGGGACGACTTAGTCGCCCCTAGGTTTAATACCTGGGTAACTTTGACACCTAGGGACGACTAAGTCATCCCTGGGATTAATACCTGGGCGAATATTGGCAAGTTTAGGGACAACTAAGTCGTCCCTAGATGTACCTGGGGGTTAAATAAAATCTGGGCTTTTTTGTAGTTTCCAGATTTTTTTTGGAACTTTTTTCGGACAAAATCTACAATTCAGAATGGCAGAATTCGACAAATACAGAATAATAACAAATCAATAAACGTTACAATGCCATATTAAGATTAATTATCCAACGTCACAATACAATATTCATCAAATACACTTATGCATCATAATCAAATGTTTCACACGCTACAAGTCTCAAACTTTATTAAACATGCATAATAAGAAATAAGAAATAATACTACCACAACCTCTACTCCTCCTCCCCATCCTCGTTAGGTGAAAAGTCACCTTGCTCCTCGTCATCCCCCTCGTCATCCCCCTCGTGATCCCCCTCGTCATCGCCTGATAAGTCGTCACCACTGTTTTGTAGATCCCTATCTCGACCCAACTCGTCAACGGACCGGTAATCGTGCTGATGAGGATTTATGATTACACGAGAACCTCTGGGTAGGGATTGTGAAGTAGAACCGATCTCATGAGTTGAGTTTGTGGTAGGACGATAATAATGGTTAAAAGTGTTGTTGGTGACCGGAGTAATATGATAAGTGACGTTATAGGGAGGTTGGAGTGGTTGGAGATGGTCGGGAAAAGATGGTCGGTATGGGTCGATAGAAGGAGGTTGCAATAGTTGTGCCCAAGGATTGGGGGGTTGGACTAAGTGAGCCCAATCAGGAGCTAGGGGGCATAAAAAAGGGTCGGGGCGGGGGTACTAAAGTAGGAGGGTTAATTGGGTGATCAGTATTTGATGAGTTGTAGTTCTGGAAAAATTCACCCAATTGACTCTGATATTGCGTCATATGCTGGTACGACGTCTGACTATATTGTTGTGCCGCATCTGCCTTTAACGCTGCCAAGTAAGCCCGTTGCTGCGCCTCCTGATTCTCTTTCCTCATCAGCTCCATCTGTTGCTCATGCCGTTCCATCATTTGTTGAAATTCATCACGTGAGGGAAAATCCGGTCGAGCTGGAGCACCGCGCCTGCGATAAGTTACAACAACAATTTTTCATTATATACAACAAGACATAAATATGAACAATTGATTTACATTTGTTTTATTGAGGATATATAACCTGCTAGAAGTGTTATTGGCACCACCCGGTAACTTCCTGCCTTGTCCCGACACATTTTGCTTTTTTGACTCGGCATGATTTGAGCCACTATTTCTTTATTAGACATGGGCGGGATGATCTTGGCTTTAACTTGATCATGGAGGGCTTTCATCTTCAGCTGAGAAAGAAAAAAACGATTTAAAACAAATAAAATTAGTTACTAAGGCATGTAAAGAGTTATATATTACTTACATATCTTTCCTCGTTTTCTTAACTTTTAAACGTGGCATTACTTGAGTGCCCCTTCCTCCATGTTTTAACCAGGTCCTCGTATTTCCCTTCCTTGACTTTCTGTAAAATATCAAATAAATTAATATCGAGCTATAATAAATAAACAATATAAACGTTTTTAATAAAATCACAAAAATTATAAAGAGTCTTACGTATTCATTCCTTCCTCGGGCGAATGGTTTTTTGCCTTGAGTGGTCGGTACCGTGTTTTTAGAATGATTAACAGTATTAATCTCACTTCTTGCCACCCTACTTGGATGTTACCACCACTCAACCAAGTCAGCCCAGTCAGCTTCGGTTCTACGGTCCCACGCACTCTCCGGCGGTACATGTTCTTCTGCCTGTGCGGGCGTCTCATATTTTGAATAATAATTTTTCTTGATCCTGTTCTTATGTTTTCTATACAGCAACCTCAGTTGGAGTTCCAACGCAAGCTTAACCCGAGTCGACACCTCATACACACCACTGCCACACACCACCTGAGTACGATCATTGTACCATGGCTGGAGGTCGAAATATGTCTACATAAAAACATATGAATTTAAATAAACAAACAAATTAAACATAACACACATATCTAAATGTCGATAACAATAACAATATAAGTAAAATAAACAATTTTGACCTCAAGAGTAGGATATATGAGCTTTATAAGAGTCTGGAATTTGGTCCCATTCGCAGTTCAGGGGAAGTGTCCGGACTAATTCCCCCATAAGATGAGACAACAGGGATGCATAATCGCCCAGAGGATGGAAGGTTTGCAGATCCTTAAATTCAAAGCCAATTGCCAAAGGTTTTTCGTGATTTTCTCTATATGCCTTCCTTAATTTTGCTAGGTTGGTCTCAAAACGTTGATTTGAAGCTACAAAAGATATGTTATTTACTCGTAAAAATTTAAGTGACATAAATTATAAATATCAGTGTTATAAAAAAATATTACGATTTCTTACGTTGACACTGGGCCGGTACAGGACGTGTGGGCCGTCTGGGTGGACTACCACCAGCATCCCCACCGTGTGATCTAGGAGCTACACACGCCATCTGTAAAAATAACAAGTTCATATCAGTATACACATTTTATCAATATACACATTTTAACATATAAAAACATTTTCATTAAAAAATAAAATTACAAACAATTTAATTAACCAATTAATACTAATACACAAATTCATAGCAATATACACATTTTAACATATAAAAATATTTTCATTAATATACAAAATTACACATTTAAACAAATAAAAACAACTCATCATCATTTAAGCGTATAACAATTGTTTCATTCAAACTACAACTTAAGCATATAACAATCGTTTACAAATAAAAAGTTACACATTAAAGCATGTAACAATTGTTTCATTCAAAATACAATTTAATATCAATTGCCATCTTTAGAATCATCGCTAGATAAAACTTCTTGAACATCATTATTAGGGTTCACTTCATCATCATCCGATACTAAATCATCATCACCATCATCAACATCATCATCATCAATGACATGTGCAACTACCTCATCTTCAATATCAATAATATCATCATCAACTGGTCGGGCGTCCACTTCCGTTGGTTGAGTATTTACACTCAAATCCGTAAGACCCAAATTAGGCAAAGCAACAGACAGTGTAACATCTGATGAACTGCTACCATGTATAACATCTTCATCGGACTCTGCCACATATCGATGATAAACCTGTTCGACGACCTTCCAATGAAGCGGTCGTCTAGCAAGGTCTTCAAGGTAGAATACTTGTGTTGCTTGTGTCGGGAAAATGTATGGGTTATTTTGGTGAAATAGCCTATCGGTCAAAATATGATGTATGCCTTGCTCTGTGTAAGAACGTCTGTTGCGTTTGGTGCAATTGGTACGGTTAATTGTGTCAAACCATTTACATCAAAACAACAAAACCTTGCGGTTGCCGATATAAGTGAGCTCTAGAATTTCTTCGAGTTGACCATAATACATCTCTCCATCAACCCCGGGTGTTGAAACTCCGCTGCATTGAGTGGTACGAAGTATATCACGTTCACGTACCACAAAGTTTACACCGTTCACTATGCAAGATGGGTATGTACATGAACTAATAGGTCCACATGCCAAAGAGAATAACCCGTCACTACAGCCCACACTCACTTTTTTTCACAAGTCTACAAAAAAGAGATACAAAAAGGTTTATTAGATGAGGAATAACTCCAAGGTAATATATCTAATGTATTTACCTTGTTATTAAACCAAGCAGGAAAACTCGTTTCCACATTATTAGGCGCTTCTCTACAAAGGTTCATGATATTAGCAGAAGTCATCGAGAAAGAAGAATTTTCAAAATTATAAAATAAAAAAAGGAAGAAACATACTCGTTGTAAGTCGAGATGTCTGCTTCGACTTATGGACTGTTGTTAAGTATAAACCACGTAATTGCCTGCATGTCGTCATTAGTCATACGAGTTGGTTTGATTCCACCCGTCGGTGTGCATACGGTCCGGAACACCTCGAATTTATCTGGTTGTCCAGGCAAATCGTCTTCATTTCTACCAAGGCGGTTAAATCTCGTCTCGACATCCTTAAGGTAACGCGAACAAAAAGTTAATGCCTCTTCTGCAACATAACCCTCAGCAATAGAACGTTCAGGCTTTGCTTTATTTCGTACATAATTCTTTAGATTTTTCATGTATCTTTCAAATCGATACATCTATCTGCCGCGAGTAACGGAACCTAGAATAGCCTCATCGGGTAGATGTATAACCAAATGAGTCATTATGTCGAAAAAAGCAGGAGGAAAGATTTGCTCTAAATTAACCATCATAATGATCAATTTGTTTTTAGCTTCTTTCATGTCCTGCACAGTCAAACTTCGAGCATAAAGCTGCTTAAAGAATAAGCAAATCTCGATTATAGGTTTTGCAACGTCTTTGGGCAAGTATTGCTGCACTCCATAAGGAAGTAGCCGATGCATCATTATATGACTAAGTCGTCCCTAGGTGTATACCGGGAAAACTCAAAGCCAAGCGGGTTATTTAAATTTTCGTCAAAATTTTCAATTTTTCCAAAATTTTGCTAAGTGTTTGGAGGGTTTTTTTAGGGACGACTTTACCTTAATATTTAGGGACGAAAAAGTCGTCCCTAGGTGTTTTTCATATATTTTTACATTATACCTTCTATGTAATAAAATTAATATTATAAATGAATAATAAAAATCAAAATAAATTATTATAATTAATATTAAAATATACGTTATACTTAGTTTGTAATAATTAATAACCGGTGAGTCGATATGTTACGGTTATACGTTAGAGGTTTAATCGATAAGTCGATATGTTAGGGTTATACGTTATAGGTTCAACCGATGAGTCGATATGCTAGGGTTATACATTATAGGTTCAACTGATGAGTCGATATGTTACGGTTATACGTTAGAGGTTCAACTGATGAGTCGATATGTTAGGGTTATACGTTATAGGTTCAACCGATGAGTCGATATGTTACGGTTATACGTTATAGGTTCAACCGAGTGTAAGACAATATGTTATACGTTATACGTTCAACTGATGAGTCGATATGTCACGGTTATACGTTATAGGTTCAACTGATGAGTTGATATGCTAAGATTATACGTTAGAGGTTCAACCGATGAGTCGATATGTTACGGTTATACGTTAGAGGTTCCACTGATGCGTCGATATGTTAGGGTTATACGTTAGAGGTTCAACCGATGAGTCGATATGTTACGGTTATACGTTAGAGGTTCAACTGAGTGTAAGACAATATGTTATACGTTATAGGTTCAACCAATGAGTCGATACGTTACGATTATACGTTAGAGGTTCAACTGATGAGTCGATATGTTACTGTTATACGTTGGAGGTTCAACCGATGAGTCGATATGCTAGGGTTATATGTTATAGGTTCTACTGATGAGTCGATATGTTACGGTTATACGTTAGAGGTTCAACTGATGAGTCGATATGTTAGGGTTATACGTTATAGGTGCAACCGATGAGTCGATATGTTACCGTTATACGTTATAGGTTGAACCAGTGAGTCGATATGCTAGGGTTATACGTTAGAGGTTCAACCGATGAGTCAATATGTTACGGTTATACGTTAGAGGTTCAACCGATGAGTCGATATGCTAGGGTTATACGTTATAGGTTCAACTGATGAGTCAATATGCTAGGGTTATACGTTAGAGGTTCAACTGATGAGTCGATATGTTAGGGTTATACGTTAAAGGTTCAACTGATGAGTCGATATGTTACGGTTATACGTTGGAGGTTCAACTGATGAGTCGATATGTTAGGGTTATACGTTATAGGTTCAACCGATGAGTCGATATGCTAGGTTTATACGTTATAGGTTCAACTGATGAGTCGATATGATAGGGTTATACGTTAGAGGTTCAACTGATGAGTCGATATGTTAGGGTTATATGTTAGAGGTTCAACTAATGAGTCGATATGTTACGGTTATACATTAGAGGTTCAACTGATGAGTCGATATGTTAGGGTTATACGTTATAGGTTCAACCGATGAGTCGATATGTTACGGTTATACGTTATAGGTTCAACCAAGTGTAAGACAATATGTTATACGTTATAGGTTCAATTGATGAGTCGATATGTTATGGTTATACGTTAGAGGTTCAGTCGATGAGTCGATATGTTACGTTTATACGTTAGAGGTTCAACCGAGTGTAAGACAATATGTTATATGTTATAGGTTCAACCGATGAGTCGATATGTTACGGTTATACGTTAGAGGTTCAACCGATGGGTCGATTTGTTACCGTTATACGTTGGAGGTTCAACCGATGAGTCGATATGCTAGGGTTATACGTTATAGGTTCAACTTATGAGTCGATATGTTACGGATATACGTTAGAGGTTCAACTGATGAGTCGATATGTTAGGGTTATACGTTATAGGTTCAACCGATGAGTCGATATGTTATAGTTATACGTTATAGGTTGAACCGATGAGTCGATATGCTAGGGTTATACGTTAGAGGTTCAACCGATGAGTCGATATGTTAACGGTTATACGTTAGAGGTTCAACCGATGAGTCGATATGCTAGGGTTATACTTTATAGGTTCAACTGATGAGTCGATATGTTAGGGTTATACGTTATAGGTTCAACCGATGAGTCGATATGTTACGGTTATACGTTATAGGTTCAACCGAGTGTAAGACAATATGTTATACGTTATAGGTTCAACTGATGAGTCGATATGTTACGGTTATACGTTAGAGGTTCAACCGATGAGTCGATATGTTACGGTTATACGTTAGATGTTCAACTGATGAGTCGATATGCTAGGGTTATACGTTATATGTTCAACTGATGAGTCGATATGTTAGGGTTACGTTATAGGTTCAACCGATGAGTCGATATGTTACGGTTATACGTTATAGGTTCAACCGAGTGTAAGACAATATGTTATACGTTATAGGTTAAACCGATGAGTCGATATGTTACGGTTATACGTTAGAGGTTCAACCGATGAGTCGATATGCTAGGGTTATACGTTATAGGTTCAACCGGTGAGTCGATATTTTACGGTTATACGTTATAGGTTCAACCGAGTGTAAGACAATATGTTATACGTTATAGGGAAATACATTAAACTAAAAATACTGAGCTTAAGTAGGGAAACGCATGTTATTATACAAAGGTTATACGTTAGAGGTTCAACTGATGAGTCGATATGTTAAGGTTATACGGGAAAGCCTAAATTTGGCGGGAAATGTTGGCGGTAAATGCTGGCGTGAAAATGTTGGCGGGAAAGATAGGGTCGACGACCCTAAATTTTTATCTTTATTTATGGTAGCTCTTATCCTCACAAACTCTTATCCTCTCATACCAAACTCACCACCACCACCACCCGATTTTGCATAAGATGGATCCGCTTGAAGCTTATAAGTGTACATGTGGAAAGGGATATATAGTGTTGAGACAGTCACATCAACCTCATAGCTTTGGTAAAATTTACTATGCATTTCCTCTTTCGGAGGTAAACAATCTAATGTTTTATTTATGTAATACGTGTGATTACTAAAATGACATGTCATGTTATTTGTTTACTTTGTAACAGCCAATAAAAGAAGATTATGAATGTAAATATTTTAATTGGAAGGATGATTTTGATCTCGAACTCCGTATAAGATCTTCCCCTGGATCTTCAACACCTCAAGGTTCACATCCAAGTTCTTCTACAGGTCCTTCTCAATCTGCACCCACTGAGTGATCCAATTGCAAGATCAAAGATATAAAGATAAAGATGCTAGAGGCAAGACTAGAAATGGAAAGGCATCCTGAAGACCACGTATGTCAATCGGCTGCAATACTTCATGAGCTTTTAAATGAAATGAAAATCTTAGTTTTGACTAGCAATCTGTTTGTTATTTTAATGTGTTAATTTGTATTTTATTATTATGTGTTAATCTGTATGTTTAGTTTGAACTAGTTTGTGATGAGTTTTTTTTTATTTATGAATCTATTATCGTTGTAATATCTGTGTTTAATTAAGCGCGTATTTAAGTGTTAAATATATATCTAAAGTTTTTTTTAAATACGTATAAGTTTTTTTTAAATAAATATAAAGTTTATTTTAAAATATATATAAACTTTTTTTAAAATATGCATAAAGTTTTTTTAAATATGTGTAAAGTTTTTTTTAAATATGTATAAAGTTTTTTAAATAAATATAAAGTTTTTTAAAAATATACATAAAGTTTTTTTAAATATGTATAAAGTTTTTTTTAAATATGTATAATGTTTTTTTTAAATATGTATAAAGTTTTTTTAAATATGTATAGAGTTTTTTTAATATGTATAAAGTTATTTTTAAATATGCATAAAAAATTTTAAATATGTATAAAGTTTTTTTTAAATGTATAATGTTTTTTAAATAAATATAAAAGTTAATTTTAAAAATATATATAAAGTTTTCACTTAGGGACGACTTCCCTATGCAATTTAGGGTCGAAAAAGTCGTCCCTAAATATATCCACTTTTACCGGGTCATTTAATTTATTAGCAGGGTATTTAAATTTTTTAGAAACATTTCAGAAAATATGGGGGGAAATTTAGGGACGATTTCCCTATGTAATTTAGGGTCAAAAAAGTCGTCCTTAAAATTTTTCAATATATTTTCTCACTTTTATCTAAAACTTTTTACAGAAAAATAATTATATTAATTTTAAATAATTTTAAATAATTAAAAGTGATAAAAAAAGAAGAAAAATAAATTTGCTTCACCTAGGTACGACTTAGTCGTCCCTAGGGTACATGGGCCCCACTTTAATTTTAAACTTTTTATAGAAAAATATTTATATTAATTTTAAATAATTTTAAATATTTAAAAGTGATTAAAAAAGGGGAAAAATAAGTTTTCTTTACCTAGGGACGACTTAATCGTCCCTAGGATACATGAACCCCACTTTATTCTCACAGCCTCCTTAACTTGGTTTTTCTTGTAAAACTGGGGGGCCCCACTTAATTTAGGGACGATTAAATCAACCCTAAATACCTATTTTATTGTAGTGACTGAACTTAACTATATATATCGTGCAACTAAAAACATGCAGTAAAAGAAACTATGTGTCGCTAATGTTATAACAACTAGTCATAACATTTCTCCGCTTGTAACGGGTTAACATGTACGTAGAGTCTAGCACTTTAAGTTCTTGCAAATATAATTATCCAAATCACTAAAAAATTGATTTGACTTTTATTAGATCGAACTTCCAGGTATAAATAATAAGTGGTATGGAAAAAATAGTGACACCATATTTTAATCTGCAATAACTATTAATATATATCACTTGACTTGTTTAGGTCGTTTTTTAATCTGAAATACAGTTGTTACATAACATAAGTATTTTAATCTGGACACAGGACACGTACACAGTTAATTACTAACTTATAGATTTAGATACATATTTTACTTAAATATAAGCAGCTATTGACATTGAATGAGAAAGCTATCCTGGTTGTTTTTTCTTACAATCATTCTCTTCAGTTCATCTCAGTTAAGCACAAACATGAACATCCATCAAAGGCCTACTGACTTAGAAATCGAGGCCGACGATCATGTTTCATCTGATAACGATGGTGCGAGAAGGAAACCACATACACTGTCTAGAGAAAGACATCTTTGGTTCATTCGCCTTTATATGTGCTTTGTGATTATGTTTGTAGTATCTTTCTTCATTCTCGCGTTCACATATCCACTAAAACCAGTATTATATGTGGAGCAATTCTACGTTCCTGTATTTGACAGATCGTCACCCAATATCACAACAGAAATGAAGGATTCGGTCCTCTTTGAGCTCTGGTTCGAAAACCGTAATCAACTTATTTCTGTCTCATATGATTTTCTTAATGTAACCATCTATTATCTTCCTAACTCTACTACAAGTATCTATTTTGCAAATGTCACACTTCCAGGTGGGTTCGACCAGATTAAGACTAAGCCTTTGGGTATCACGGTTCAGACACTTGCACCCGGGATATCCGGTTTACTGAAGATCCAGAAAGATTTAAGTACAATGGTTTTTCGTGTGGATCTAGGGTTCAACATGAGATTTCATTGTAGAGAACTAGGCAAACACAAGCACCAGTTTCAGATGACTGCCGACGTTGAGGTTTCGTTAGAAACTGGCACAAGCTTTACGGTATCCGTTCAGATGTCTGAAGATTCTCATTCCTAGTTAGGATCTTTCTGTTCTCTTCTTTGTAGTCCCATGTTTTTCAAATTGTAATACCAATTCAATGTGCCAACTAATGTTGAAAGTTATCCCGGATAATTACCATTTCAATGTTCCGGTAAATTATTTGCCTTACTGGCCAAGCTAGTAGTTTTACCCTTAATTTCTTTAATGTATGCATATATACTTTGGTATAGGGTTAATATATATGTACTTAAATAAGCCGATACAAATGAGGGTTAATATAACTTATTGCTAATTGCGCCTTCACTTATCCTAGTAATTTGTTTTTCCGACCTTACCGAAAACCCTTTCCTTTTCAAGGTGAAATTGCCTGTTCTTAATGCTAGTTTTGCTATACATGTTAATACAACATACTACTTCCTTTTTCGCCGAAGAGTTCCACGGCTACTACTAACTTGTTTTGTTAACGGACGTACAAATGTCACTAATCTTGATTTCAGTGACACTTTTTAAAAAGTGTGGGTACAAAGTAAATTTTTCTAGTTTAAATGACACCTGAACAGAACTTGTCCATAAGGGCAAAAAGTATATCCACACAATTTTGATTTGGCTAAGGGGTTAAAGCATTTCACAATTTTATGATTGCTACTTGCTTGGAATGTCAATATTATGTGTTGGTTTGATAATTAGTTTTTTGATCTGAATCATGTGGTTACAAGTTTGCAATCATAGAAATGAACATAATTACAGTTTTTAATTAGACTAGTAAAATAGTATGTATACAAGAATGGATCCGGCTAATTTTTCAAAACCGCTATTGTTTTTCTATCATAGGCGAGCACCTGTTTATAAATTACCTCGATAGTTATGTCGGCTTTACCGTAAGGCTAGGCCACGTTAAAGCAATGGCTTTAGGCCCCCAAAAACTTTTAAGGCCCCAATCTCATTCTTCAACACTACTTGGTTAGCGTAGAAACTAGAAAAGTATGCGAGAACAAAACTTTGTCTCAAGATGTAATTTGGGAAATTTAAAGCAAAGAAAAGTTAGAAAGATATTGCTGTATATGAATTCAACGAATACCCGGTTATTTGGATGAAATCGAACAATAAACCCTAATCTTGGTTTATGTCAATTAATAGAAGACATTTTTTTATTTATCACTTAATAATTCCCTTCACCCGATCAGTCAAATGATTAAATAATTGATCTAATCGCTCCTCTATTCTTGCCATAACACGCTCCTCCAATTCTTGTTCATACACACTTCTTCTCGGAGATATCTTAATCAGGAACTTCGGCTCTTGATACCAACTGATGTAGCGAGTAACAAGGATAATGACCAATTGAATCTGTTGATTCCCAGGGAATACCAGAAACAATCAAAGATAAATATGAACCTAGTGATGTTGGAATACTTTCCCTCTTGTGAGGAGGTAAGTGTCTTACCACTAGGTCATTTGGTGAGGGTTACTTATTTAACTTGAGTGTTGCTAACCTTGTAGATATTGTCGATTCTTACACATAGTTTACGTTCATAAGACACTGATTCACACCATATTTTTAATAGGCGTTTAACAAAACTCTCGAGAAAAGACAGACCACAACGGAATTCGAAAACAAAAAAGAAAGAAAACAAAGTGATTGCGCAGGAGATATCACCACTGCATTTAGAAACAAAAGAGAAAGGAGACATGGTGCTAGTAAAAAGACTTTTCACGAATATTTCTCATGTGGGGAATGTTTTTCGTTGTGTCCCTAATATCCGCAATAGGGAACACCTTCTTTCTTCAGCGATACCAAATCTTAAGTACAAACAGCATTATATCAATTCAGCTCTACAACTTGGTACAAGATTACTCAAGATTTTGTATTCCGTTCGTGTATACGTGGATCTTTGGGTCACACAAAAATAAAAAGGTCCAAATTGGTGTCGGAATGCTTTGTGGAATCTTAAGTTGTATTTGTGCTGAAGTACTAGAGGTTTACAGGTTAAAAGAAGTTAACGAGTTGGTTGATAAAAATACGAATACTTCCATAAGTTTTCTTTGGTTATTGCCTCAATTCTGTCTGCTCGGGTGCATGGAGGGACTTACCGGGGAAGGGTTGTTAGAGTTTTACATGTCTCATATCAAAGAAGAACCCTTACGGTGTATCGAAATTGTGATGGGCTTTGGGAAGCTGCTTAATATTTTTCTCATTTTGATATTCGAAAGCCAACTGGGATGGTTCGGGAACACAATTAACAACAGTCGGCTAGACAATTATTATCTAGTTCTGGTATATGTTGGCTCAGCAAATTTGATAATCTATTGTTACATTGCAAGATGTTTTTACAAGGATGACGAACGACTCCAAGACATGGGTGGCCATAATCAGACACGCGATAATCAGTTCTTGACTAACGATGGTTCACAACAAGATCATCAGAGCCGTTAGGTTTCGTGCATCTTCCATCATGACGATGATACATAAAACCAAGACTTGACTCCCGACTGAAGCAGTCTATGTAAGAAGGGAAAATGTACCGCATCATGTGAAAGGACTATGTTTTATAAACGAACCGTTTAAGAACCTTGTATTGATCATAATATTTCCGGAACGAACAGTGAAATTATGAAAAATAGAAACGGATAGATAGCAACTGTGATGTTTTCTGCAGACTGTAATATTCGCTATATGTACCACACATGAAAATGATCCATCTAAATTAGTGCAGCCCAACCTTGAGTGTGTTCTAGACATATGTTTCTAGCCGGTCGTGTTCCTATCCTACTAACGCTTAGGAAATACTTTGATGTGGTCGTCAAAAATGTCTAATCGATAGACAAATGCACTTGTACCATTTCAATCTTTGTATGATATAACGTAATCGACTAGAGAAACATCATGCATCATCCATAAAGTCGACTATTTATTACTTCAATAAACTAAAGAATCAAAATCGTAAGTTACAAAGGACTCGATCAAAGGGGTGACTCGGGGTGTCTGGATCAGAAAAAATTCTGCAAATCTTGTGTTTCTAATGCACATATATGTGTATATTATGCATCGTTAACGACACACACAGATTTTGGATTCAGATCAATGTGCCAGCTTTTCTAAAGCTGGACTTTACTACCATTTTGTTACTTTGCTTTTCTGTTAAACGTTCCCGTGCGACCCATGAACGGCAAGTTCAGCTTGATTGTCCAACGGCATGTACTGTGCCATGATGGCCCTGATCTCAGAATCCATGTACGTCTGCGCAAAGTATATGCAAAGAAACTGTAAGAACAATATGCATTTACATGAACAGTGAAAATTTACCTTGAGTATGTTATTAGAAAACAAGAGATTTTAGTTGAGGTATGTAATGCTTACCCGAATTCGGTATTTGTAGAATGCGTATCCTGCAGTTCCAGCAACAGCCATACCAAGAACGATGAACGACAAAAATCCCCATCCGACTCCTGATGCAGCATCTTTACCTGTTTCTCAACAAGTATAGTGTCCATAAGAAACTAACGGAAACGAGTGCATTATAAATTAATGTTGTTATAGGAAACGAGAGACCGTAACTCACTTATACATATGTCGTGTTCTCTAATGTAAAGCAAATCTCCGCCACACTGACATTCATAACTACCCCATGTATTCTTGCATTTGCAATCGGGACATTGGCAAGCCGTCTTCTCTTCACATTCATCGATGTCTGAAACATATAAATCGTGTTAAACATTTCAGGATCTATAATAGAAGTTGCCACAAGTAGCCTTATTAGATATACCTTCACATATCTTAACTCCGTCCCCCTTAAATCCCGGTGGACACTCGCAGCCCTTAGTATGCTTATCCTAAGAGAAACGAAAGAAGGAAATGAAACGGAGCATAACGTAACGACTAGTTCCTGATATGGTTCACTAAATATGTATGTCAATAAAAGATGGGAGTGGCCGAGAGATCACTAACAATACAAGCGGAATATGTGCTGCCCTGCTGGCTATCTTTCCAACATCCTCCGTTGTTAATCCCGCAACGTAAAGCTCCTGAAGCTGCAACATAGAAAGAAAAAATATGGCTATCTGTGAAACGATGTGGTCAAAAACGTGTTAATATACGTACTATACTTAGAACAATGCAGATTACCTTCGCATTTTGTGTAACCATCGCCGAAAAACTTTACACCCTGCACAGTCGGGCATTGACACACTCTCCCCCTGAAAGTATCCTACAAGCATACACCGAAACATGATTCTAAAGTACCCAAAAACGAGCGAAATAGCATGATATATAGGAAAGCTATGTTTACCCTGCATGCTGTGATATTTGAAGACTTGTCGATCCAGCATCCACCATTGTTTTCTGTACACTCATTTGTTTCTATTCCTGAAAGGAACTACATCGATCACCACTCGCTATACGTTATTGTCCTAGTGAATTCATCTTTAAAAGTAGATACATCATGTAATAGCGAAAACTGTAAAACTGACCATCTCTTAAACAAATGACTGGTTCGGTTGTTTCCTCGAATCCTGAACAAATGGCCTTTAGAACCGTTCCTTTATCGAGCTTACCTATATCAAACCGCGGTTAATATCCATATATCTAGGTAGAACATTTAAATCTTACATTATTATCAATGTTTGTTATAAACTAACTGTCACATAATTAGTAATCTAGCTAGACGACTTACCACGGAACTGTCTGTTGTTAACTATAAGAGTTGGCAATATTGTGACGTCTCCCCGATTACCTTTACCTATCTGCAAAATCACAATGTAAGCTCAAGATACGACACTCGAAAATTAAAAAAACTAAATCAATATCTGAAATGTAACATAAGATCTTCTAGCTATGATAAAAGTACCTGAGCTTCTTGTTCGGCCTTTAGCACTAGGTTCTCCACATCTGCTTCTGTGTCGCCTACACATTCTCGTATCTTCTTCAAATCAACACCTGAGAAAATAGGACAAGAAGAAAACAAAGATATATAGCGGTAATTAGTTTATGCCATGTACAGAGTTACGCTTGACTTGAAATGTAAATTTGAAAATCGATGTGTAGTTGTGTACTCACCGAGTGATGCAATTACATCTTCGGCGCACTCTTTTGTATATCTCTCGTCTTTCATAGGACAACGAATAGCAAAATCAGTCACATAATCCCACCAAAGCCATGGTTTACCACTTTCATTTGCGACCTTATAAAAACAAGCCTGCCTTAAGTTTTGAACAACGACATCTTTTCCATCGTACCCACGACTAAAATCCTCCTCGGGATCAGGTGCACAATATCTTCCATGATTGATACACTGAGACTTGCATTGTTTGCTCAAAATGAAAGCCTCGGGACAATACCAAGTAATATAATGTGGCGTGAATTGAGTGTACCCTTTTTTTTCAAGTATTTGAGCAACTCCCTTAAAGTCTTTAACAAACTGTTTTTGGCTGTCACATTTTCGTCCACACTCGTCGTTACTATTAGTCCAAAACTCGTATTCAACTCGATCATCAGGGTGGGGTAGTGCTTCTCTCCAATCAAGATTCACTTTTACCATTTCAGGTTTTCTTAAGGCTTTTTTTATGGCTTCACCAAGTGATTGACTTATGAGTGCAGATGGGATGGATATGTTTTGTAAGTAATTAGATCCTGCATTTCCTTCTTCTGGTGTGTCCATTGTGATCAATGGCTCGGGCCGGTCGTCAGCAACAAGAATAGCGGCAGCTCCTGCTTTTTGTGCATTCCATGCCTTTAAGGTAAAATAACAGTCTGCTATAACACGAGAGTGAACTTAGAAAGCGATCATACAATAATTTAAAATAAGGAACGTTAACGTACTCTTTATTAATTTGAATGTTAATGTACTGCGTCTATAGTTTAAGGAACCATATTGTTATATATAGATCCTTCAAATGTATTACTGCGACCATTTTTTATGTGTGCTTGCCATGATCAATGATAAACCAGAAAAACAATAAAGAAGAAACGATCAAATGGACTAGAAGCTGAAATTTACCGCCACGATCAACAAGAAGGAAAACAGGAAGACCGGCACCGGATTTGAAATTAAAAGAGACGTCATCAGTGAAGCTATTGCAGGCCTTTTGATTAGATTTCGGATACACAACAGCACCAGCTAACGTTCCTCCATACTGAGGAACACCAAAGTTACCAATCGCACATTCATACGTATCCTTTAAATTTTGTGGCGATGTCACCCTCAAATTATTCTTCTCAACGACAAATCTTCCCAACGCAGAATCACACATAAACAAGATCAAAACACCTATTGTAAACCATAGTTTTCCTTCTCTCATAGTTTCTACGCAGAAAAAAAAATTAAACTAAGACGACAGAATGTCAAAATATGGCTGTCTGCAGATTTTCAGTCTCGTTCAATCAAATGGCTTAACGTAACAAAGCTAACGTCGATTTTGATGTATTTCTTTTGCGAAGCTTCTAAATCTAGAATATTATACTTAACGTTCGACTTCTTTTTCATACAATCGACGAACGAAATAAGGAAAAACAAAGGTATGCAAATTTGCAGTAACTTGTGAGACTAAAATGTTCCCTTTTCTACAAGTGTAAATCATAGAGAAGTTTATGAATAGAGAAATAATCGAGTCTCAGTGTGATATAAACCATCAATTTATCAAGTATTTGTTTCATGAACAATGCTAAAAATAGTTCTCCATTGTTTGTGTTGTCTGAAAATAGGATCTTGAGACTTATAACTATGTAGTATTATTCTAAAGTGAGAATCTTTTGTTATTCTTATTCCAATCACTAGTCTCTATATAGAAATCGCTAGGCGCTAATCGAGCAGTCAACCTCTTTCGATGCGGAATTCGTCTAGGCGGTACCTAGCACCGCCTAAGCGGATTGAAAGTTTATGCATATGAATACTATATATAATATGTAGAACGTAATAAAATAGTGTCATTTTCAAATAATTTAAAGTTCACAAGTTGAAAAATAGACAAATAAACGTAACAATTCAAGTACTTAAAACTACAAACGTGAACGTATCACTTTAAATACTTCAAACAAAAATATTAAATGTGTCCATATTGTTCGGTTGGTTTGAATTTCAAACGAAAAACTCAAGACTTTGTGTTACGGTCGTTAGTTTGTCTTTTGTGTTGCATGTTATGTTAAAATAAATATGATCATATAAATTAGAAAGAAAATCTTTTATTTTTTTGTTTAAAATATTGATGTTTTATTGACTTAGTTGACCACCTAGATAGATGTTTGACCTGCTTTTGACTTTTCCGCCTAGCCCGACTGCCTAGCCATTAATCGAGGCGGTGCATGGCCGACTAGGCGGCCGCATAGCCCGCTTTTTACAACAGTGTCTATATATGGACATATATGGTAAATAGTAAATTGCAAAAATCTTCTTTAGGGTTTGTGCAGATTAAAAGTTTCATCTGTATGGTTTGGAAAACCTTGGATTCGATTTTGCCCTTTTGCTTTAAGGAAGTTAGCACTGAGGAAGTTAGTGTATGTTGCATGTGTAGATGCAAACCTAGACACGCTAACTACAAACTATGGTGAGTTTGAAATTGAACCGTGAATCGCAAAATCGTAAAAATCACACCGTGCCAAAAATCGACAGATCGATTTTAGGAAAAAGAAAAACCGATTTTGCGGTTAGGTTTCGGTTTTTATCCCAAAAACCGAACCGCAACTGATATAAATATTTTATATAAATAAATATATATATGTCAAAGCGGGCTTTTATGGGCTTCGCTTGGAATTAAGGCTCTACCTAAAATTACCTCCGTCCCATTATAAGTGTCTATTTTAATTTTTTCCGGTCTTTCTTATTCAACGTTGACTATAAATATTTTGCAATTTCATATCTCCCCTCCTTTTAAATAAAAATTTCATATATACTCAAACATGCATTAAAAACATTGTTAATCATGCATTCATAACTTGCATTTTGGGTATATATGAAATTAAAGTAAGGTAATATATGAAATTAATCCTATGTTATATAATACTAGAAAAATATATGCATGGATTGAGATTTAAATGCATTTTCATTAAATATATTTTTCATCCGACAAATAAAGATATTTAATGTCGAAGTTAAGTAAGAAATACCGAAAAAAATCAAAGTATACATTTATTATGGGACAAGAGGAGTATTAGGTTTATACATGGATATCATTATAACAGTGTGTTACCATTAAGCTCAAACTTACTATTGAATCCAAGCCCAAAATTACTATTAGGTTCAAGCCCAAAATGATAAAATGGTCAAATATGGCTTAGAGCGGTAAAAAGAACTATTTCACGAGCTTGTCAAAACAAAGCTACAAGACATTCCGAGATAATGGAAACAGACACCTGTTTAAACTGATGGAGTCAACCATAGCTCAAAGTTACACATAACAAGAAACACATAATAGCCAATCTATTTTACATTTGATTCAACTCGAGTCTCGTCACTTAGCATAGCTATGCTCCAAAGCACGAACGTTAAGATACGTTAAACTAAGCCTTGTCCACCTGCAATTCAACAAAATGGGCCAGTTTGAAACATATCAGAAAGGGTCGTCGGGTCAAATTGGGATATCTAAATTATTGACAAAGAAGTGAAGATGTTTTACCTTCCTCATAAGGATGAACAGTCTCTGATCAAGCTCAAACTTAGCTGCAATTGAAGGATCGCCCCTCAACAACATCAACAAACCGCCAAAGGAAACATAAATGTCTCTGAAAAAAACAAAACTAGTTTAGATACAAGTCGAGAATGACCAAAATCCATCTATAAGATAATAGTACATGATACTAAAATGATCCAACTTACGCTTTAACATTGTTTCCTGAGCCTTCTTCGGTGATCCTATACAACTTTCCATGCATCACGTATTCAAATTTGTCAGCAAGCGACTTCCTGCCACCCTGGAAATAATAAAAGAATTAAGTACAATATTTGCCTAAAAAAATATTCTAATATTATTTCAACCATAGGGTAGCAACGAAGACATCCCGAGAACAGGGTAGATTAGCTATCTGCCGAAAATGTAAGGCTCCATTTGTTCTTGTTATTTCAATCTATTTCAATGTGCATTAAAAGAGGAGCACAAAATGTCCCATTTGACCCAAACACATTTTGACCCATTACCCAGCCTGCCCGACTCCATCCTATAAATTTATGACATTTTAATGGAAGAGTGAGTGTTGAGATTACCGCAGAAAAGAATCCAGAGTCGGGAGTTCCATCCAAATTCAAGGTGGTTGCTAGAACCATCATAAATTTCTCACCAACATGCATAGGATAGATCTCTGTATTCACATCCAGCTGCATGTACATATCAAACTGATCGCTCCGTGCTTCGACACGATTAACTACAAACCACAATTCAAAAAAACATTTATCACTTTGTATTCATTTGTAATCATCGATAATGCTGTGTATACTAGACACTTTAGTATCCGCTGATTGTCAAATAACCTCAAAATCAGATATAAGACAGAACGGTTGGCGGGTAATGTATAGTATATTAACTTTTAAAATTGGTAATATCGGACCAGTTGTGACCTTTTTACACATTCAATGCGTCATTTGTGACAATTTAAGTAAACTTTAACTTGAGAACAAAGGGTATTCGTATTTTCTTTTTTATATGCTTATCTACCAGTAATAACTTTTGGAAATAAGCACTTCTAAGCATTTTGATCAAACTACTATTTGGGTTATGCATTAATGCTTATTTGTGCTGTTTGCTTTAGGTAAATAAACAAACACTCCAACATTGCTATTTGCTCCTAGTAAACGCCTTATATGGTGTGTCTTCAAATTAGCTTATTTGTGTGTCTTATGGGATTATTTGAAATTAGAAAAGCCAATAAGCTCAAACATTCAAGCTTATAAACTTAAGCTTGTGGATTCATCCATAAGCTCATATGCTTTAAGAACTGAGTTTATCAGCTTTTTAAATATCAAACAAGCCCCATAAGACTGACAAATAAGCTAAACACTCCACCATTGCTCCTACTAAAGTCTACACACCTTATATAGGGGTCTTTAAACTAGCTTATTTTTCAGTCTTATGGGCTTATTAGAAACTACAAAAACCAATAGACTCGATCACTCAAGCTTATGAGCTTATGCACTCGAGCTTATGGCTTCATCCATTTAATAAGCTCATAAGCCCTAAGAACTGAGCGTGTTAGCTTTTCAATTTTCAGACCAGCCCATAAGAATGAAAAAATAAGCTATATGGGCATTCGAAATATCTTATCGTTTCTTATATGGGGGTATCTTTAAATTAGTTTATTTTTCAGTCTTATGGGCTTGTTTGAAATTATAAAAGCTAATAAGCTCAATCATCCAAGCTTAAGAGCTTATGGCTTCATCCATAAGCTTATAAGTCCTAAGAACTAAACTTATTGGTGTTTTCTAATTTCGATTAGCGCATAAGATCAAAAAATAAGCTAATTTAAAGACACCCCATATAAGATGTTCAGTAAGAGCAATGTTTCTGAAAGTAGTTATTTAGACACAAAAAGTGAGCTTATGAAACACCCGCCTACATTTAAACTTTATGGCAATGATAAGAAACGTTAAGATGTTTTGAATTGTCTGGGTAGCTTATTTTTCTGTCTTATGTGCATTCTTTGAAATTAAAATAGCTAATACGCTCAATCATTCAAGCTTATGAGCTTACCAACTTGCATTTATGGCTTCAGCCATAAGCTCGATATGATACGCTCATAAGCCATAAACTGAGCTTACTAGCTTTTCAAATTCCAAAACAAGCCCATAAGACCCAGAAAATAAGCTACCTGGACATTAAAAACATGTTATCGTTTCTTATCATTCTTACAAGTCTCCATAAACTGTCCAACTAAACTTCAAACAAACACTCCACCCCTGCTCCTACTAAATACTTTATACGGGTGTCTTTAAATTAATAAGCTCATAATCCATAAGAACTGAGCTTATCAGCTTTTTAAATTTCAAACAAGGGCCATAAGACCGAAAAATAAGCTACCCGGCCAATTCAAAACATGTTATCTTTTTTTTATCATCGCCATAAAACTACCCAATTAAACTTAAACCCTAAGAACTGAGCTTATTATTAGCTTTTCAAAACATCTTATCTCTTGTATAATAACCTTAAACCAAACACCCCCTAAATAATAGAAATAACTAAAAACTAAACACTCTGAATAAACCCAAATCCCAAACACCCTCCTAAATAGTTAACATAAACCTTATAAAAAAAGAAAAAAAATGCACCTCTATCGAATTTTTTGCCATCAGGGTCAAGCTGATCGACCCTAAATATGTCTTCAAACAGTGTTTCAACCATTTTTTTTTTTTTTTTCCGATATAACAAAACCTGTGATTAAGAGAGAGATGCAAAGGAGCGGATTGAGAGGAAAAGGTTCTTTTTAGGGTTTTTATATGCTGGGCCACTAGGGGTGTGATTCGGTTCAACTCGGGCCGGGTCAAGTCAGGTTGAGGGAAGAAAAATCATACCTAAACTCGAGCTTAATTAGAACTCGGGATACTCAGGTTTGGGTCAACTCGAGTTCGGGTCAACCCGAGTTTAAAGAAAATGTGTAAAAAAATGGCTCAATTAAGTACTAATACAATTAGGGGTGTCGAAAAAGTTGACCCGACCCGAACGCGACCCGAATAATCATATTCGGGTCGGGTCACTCGAGTCCAAAAGTGTATTCGGGTCAATTCGGGTTATATAGTTTTTACCCTTGACCCGACCCGATTGACCCGAACCCGACCAACCCGACTTGACCCGACTAAAATTACACTTTTTACATTGTATTAGTACTTAATTGAGCCACTTTTTACACATTTTCTTTAAACTCGGGTTGACCCGAACCCGAGTTGACCCGACCGGAGTTGACCCGATTTCTAATTAGGCTCTGGACTCTGGTTCAGGTTATATATTTATTACTCTTGACCCGACTTAACTTGACCCGACCCGAGTTGACCCGAACCCGACTGGGTCAACCCGAGTCACACCCTTAAATACAATGTTAAAAAAGTGTAATTTTAGTCGGATCAAGTCGAGTTGGTCGGGTTCGGGTCAATTTGGGTCGGGTCAAAGGTAAAAAATATATAACCCAAACCCGAGCCAAATTAGAACTCGGGTCAACCCGAATTGACCCGAATACATTTTTGGACCCGAATAACCCAACCCGAATATGATTATTTGAGTTCGAGTCAGGTCAACTTTTTTGACACGCTATATGCTGTTGGGAGTTCTTGTGTCACGTGATACAGACACGTCCAAACTAATTTGGGCTAATTCTTTATACATTTTTTTAGCCATGTTCGTTTAGCCTGTGCTTTTTGAGTCACGCTTGTTTAATCCGTGCTTGTTTAGCCCGTACTTGTTTGAGCCACGTTTGTTTAACCCGGCGTCCGTGTTTGTCACATCTTCGATTATTGAGGTTAAATTTTGTGAGATTTCATGACTTGAGCCATGTGCCCATGTTCAAAAAGCCAACTTTAATACGTCACATATCACACTGTGTCTTGCGTTTAATAATGGCAAAAAACTCTGAACTCGACGGAGAATCCGATACCCGAATCTGATTTGACCGGGGATTCTCCGAGTTGACCGGGTATGGGGATGGGGTGGAGGTTCCTCGATAATAAAAAGCGAGTATGGAGGCGGGATGGTAATGCCCTTGGTTCCTAAACCCGCCCCCGAATATCTATATTCTACATATACATTTGTATATCTTGTATGTTTCAACTATTTATTAGATATTTGAAACACTATCAATCGATGGTTAATATCTCATTTGACACTAACCTTCTAGGATGAACTCTTGTATGTTGATTTTGTTATTTTAATACTGAGCATCATCGCATAAATGTTAATCTCGTTTGATTTTACCGTATTGTGTTATTAGTAATGGTTTTTGAGACAAAGTTTAAATGTTAATTGTGTAATGGGGAAAAAATCCCCGATTCCCTATTGGGGATCCCCGTTCCCCAGTGGGGATGGGATGGTATGTAGCTTGTAATCCGCGACCCGGATAAATATTTAACTTTGAGGATGGGGATGGTAGCAACCATTCCTCGCAAACTCGGCCCCGTTGTCATCTCTACTTGCATTATACCTCTCAAGTCGTAGTTACCAGCCTAAAATGGTAGGCATAACGCGAGCCTACGGTGCGAGGACTGCACCGTGACTCGCGTTATAAACTCGTGTTATGAATTTTAATTTTTTAATTTATTTTAATTATTTTTATTATTTTTTTATTAAAAGTGGAACCATTATAACATCACAATTTTTGTGTTAACCATATCTTCACTTTTCTGGTGTTATAAAGATTTTTGATGTTATGGAATGAGATATTGACGTGGCACTTACTTTTTTTCATAACACCACTTTACAACACGAAACTACGCGGCTCTTAGATGTGATCATTTAGACAAGTGAAATGATTACTATAACAGACCTTTGTTTTTAGATGTGGCACGTGTGAGTAAAAAAGGACAGACACAGATTTAGCCCAATGGATCGATGGGTCATTTCTGGATAAATGGGTCGGTTAAAAGATTTTTTTTTTAACCGCGAGTTATTAGTTAGTAATTCGAGCTTATAATGACATACAATTGTGAAGTATGCAAGTCTTTCGAACTTTTTCTTTTAGAAGATAAACTTTACTCCTGCTTTTATTTAATTCGAAACCTTACTCTTGAAAGAATTTAGTAAGACTCGAACTTGAGACATTTAAAAAAATACCTCTTTACAATTATCTTTCATGACTAATTGAGCTAGCTCAGGTGATTCGATTAAAAGAGTGATGACAAGTCGGAGCAGATTGGGAGGAAGGTTTTTTTTTACTACAAACGTCAATCTTTTATATAATAATGAAAATAAAAATATTTAAATTTAAGTTTATTTGGAAACTAAACTTTATTTGGATACCAGGATTAATCTTCACCTCTATATTCATTTTAATTTAATGGACAAGATTAAATATAAAATATATTTTCACTTTTTTTTTCAAACATTAATATCTTTTGAACCGTTAATCATTATACGAAAAAAAACATATCATTACGAAGAGCATTTAATTACCTTTCTATGGATATGTTATATGATAACTTTCGACAAATTATTTTTTTTTGTTTTTTCACGTTTTCAAAAATTATCATATATGATGTAAAACCAGTATCATATATGATATAACATATCATATGGTATAAACCAATATCATATATGATTTGATACTGGTATCATATATGATATTTCACGTAAATATTAACAAGGAGAAAAAAACGAAAAAAAAAATTCTCCAAAAGTATATCATATTGCATATTGGTAGAAAGATAATTAAACGCCCGTCGCGATGGTATAATTATGATTCGTATACACTCTTAACGAACTTTTTTTGTGTGAGAAAATCATATATGATTCGTATCACGAATCATATATAATTTCAGAAAATCATATACGATTCGTAATATGAATCATATATGTTTCTCACACAAAAAAAAAGTTCGTCGAAAGTTTATACACGTGCCCCTCGATAATAATTTAATTCTCGTTATGATAATATGTTTTGTTTTATGTAACTTTAAAAATTTGTGAAATATTTAATTTTTTTGTTTTAAATTGATTAAAGTGAGTATTTAAGTCTACGCTAAAAAAAGATTTACATTGAATTTTTGTCGTTTGTATACATAGTATACAAAACGCGTAACACATACACTATGATACTTATTCCTATTATTGTGATACGTATACATGGTATTAATCCTTTACATAAAACTTTCCTTATCGGTAAATTTGAACTTTTTTCAATGCCGCCATAAACTAGTATAAATACCTTAGCTACATACAAATTTATATATCTCATAACCTACTAGCTCGAAGTACCAAAGAAGATCGACTAGCATAGGCTACAAACTCATCTGTCGTAAATTTTTACTATTCGTTCTCGTAAATATGATGATGGGATCCGGAGGTAAATATTCAAACGACGACGTTGAGGAGTTTGCTAGAGTAAACGCGAGCAATCTTACACAAAGAATAGAAGCAAACCCTGACGCTGCTAAACGTTATAAACGTATTTACAAATGCAAGGAAAAGGGTTGCGACAAGGAATATGATAGTCATCAAGCTTTGGGCGGCCACCGAGCCAGCCACAACTACAAGAACTTTGGAAGGTCTCACTCGTCGTCTGTACCTAAGTTGCATACATGCAAATTATGTGGAATGGGGTTTCCAGCCGGGCAGTCGTTGGGAGGTCACATGCGGAAGCATAGGCTAGGAAAACTTGATAGTATTAATAAAGCTATGGTTCTAGATCGTCCTGCTGATTCTGAGTCTTTATCTTCTTGTGGTGCGAGTTGCCTGATCAGCTGTAAAAAAGCATTTGAATTCGATCTAAACATGATGCCTGAAGAGATCAAGGAAGAAGAATAAGGGAATGCAATTCAATAGCAGTATCGATCGATATATGGAGATTTATTTATTATTCATTAATAGATCAGATAGGGATTTACCAGATACTCAATTGTAACCATATGATTTGTTATATAAAATATAGTTCGATCGATCTTCTGTTTTTTCTTTTTATCGTTTTTGTTATTTTTTCAATTTTCTAACGATCTTCTGTTTTTTCTTTTTATCGTTTTTGTTATTTTTTCAATTTTCTAACGAGGAGATCGAGCCAGTGATTTACCGGTGAAAAACAGTCGCAATCTGTTGCAAATTACCCTTTTGTACATGTAACTGATCTACTGTATAAGTATTTTTACTGAAGTTTGTCTTTAACGCGCTGTTACTACATATTCGTTGCTTGCTACACTGGAGAATTTAAAGGAGTTTGGGATTGCTTAATTTTACTGCTTATCCGTGTATTTTTAGGAAGATACGCAGTTTGTAGTGCGTATTTGAGATACTTAACCTTCATCGTTGGTACATCGATTTTCTTTTTGCTACAGGTTCGGTTTCGGGTTTCCTGTTTTCAAATTCTGTAAATCTATTTTTTGTAATAGATTTAAACTTGGATAACAAATTCAGCATCTAGATCCTCAGTGTATTTAGTAGAGAATATATATATGACCGTAATCATAAACTCTCAACGACCACAATGGCGGTGTCGATTTTTCCAGTCCTGAAATTATCGTTATAACCAAGTATCGTCAACACAGGTTTTTTTGGTACCGGTATAAAATACTAACATAGACTTAAATTTTACCAATACGTCATATATACCACTCTATTTTACCAATTTTTACCAAAAATATGACCCTTCACCGTTTTGGCCAACGCACCAATCTTATACTCAACTTCACCAGAGACTTACATGTATACGTCGAGTAGTGTTAAAAGAACATAACAATTACCAGTGGCGAAAAGTCTGTTTTCTCATTTTTGTGTAGTCATACACACCTTAAAAAGGCAGTCCAGTCAAGTCAACTAGTACAACACTTTCTATCATCGTTCCACAACATCCTACTCCATCATCTCGTAACAGGAAAGGCGTAAAAGCCATGGAGTAGGAACCGTAAGTTAGGAGCACGTTTTTATACATACACAACATGGACTTTACAAGCACAGCATAGCAGATTAATAACTCATTCTCGTTTGTCTTCTGCTAGATCTTCTGTCAGACCAATAAGATGATCGGTTGACCCAAGTCCTTTCTTTTCCTTCCTTTCCACCACCATTCCAACTTCGCCACCATCAACTTTTACGCCGGTTGTAAGTGATATGGCCTCTTCGTCATAGTCGTCTCCTGTATCCCCTCCGTATGCGTATCTGTAACGCCACACAGGGAACAAATTACTTTTGCACAGGACAAACACATTACTTAGAGGTGGCGACTTAAGTGCAGGTCAAAACAAGTCATGTCTGTTTAGTTAGGCTTTTTAACGTTGAGAGATAAAAGATCATAGCCTAAATCCACCCATCAATACGTAAATGAATCAAAATTGCCACCTCTTTTTTCTCAAACCTTCTCTAAGCAAACGATTTAATAAAACCTTACCGTCTCGTGTATATTTCACACCTATTATATGACACTTGTTTATTATTAACCAAATACTTGATATCAGATCATAAAATCGTCGTGTGAGAAAGAGTGAGCGAGTAATATTATATTATTGTACCATATCAACATCACTGATTCATTGTGACAAAAACAACGGGTACATAAGATGTTGTTTAAAAGGTTATTAAAGGAAATATTCGCTGAAATACCTTTTCTAGACCCTAGTCAAATTAACAGATACTAGTAACAGGAAAGTAGGTAGTTGGCTGTAGTGCCGAACTTGGACGATTTTATTCAGGGGGGCGAAATGTCAACTACTAACTTTAGGGGAACCAAATTGTATAATACGGAGTATATTATTTACGTTGCTTGATTATACTGGCCACCTCTGATGGAACCACGGGTATTTCTCCCCAAACACGTTACACATCAAATGTTTTAAGGTTAAAAACACAGAAATGCACAATCTAGAAGAGAAGCGTGATAAGAAAAATATGTCAAGAATATATTACCTAGTGGGATTGCGAGAAGGAGCCCATAGAATGCATATAACCACCAAGAGAGAATAAGCAAGCAGTGACCAGAAAGCGGGAATAATCCAGTAGATACGCCATAGCTCACTTATGGGGTCAGTTGCATTAAAGTACAGCTGCAGCCCTCGGTATTGAAGTGAGAATATATTAGCAGAAATCAAGACAATGTGAAAACAAAAAATTAATCCGACCAATATACAGTACCTCATAGCCAATCCAAGCAATAGATAAGAGCACAAAGAGTGCAAGGGCATTTGTGAACTTTCTATAGACCTCAAGTTTAGCAATGCTTCTCCGCATCTAAGAATCATAAACCGAAAGTACAATTAGATTAATATGAATATCGAGTATAATAATAACATCCATATAAGAATAAAATAGCTGGGTAGCAGGCCAACTGTGTGTTCTTTTTAGTATGATTTATGTGCAAGGGTTATAACAGACAAAACTGGTCTACTACAACCTCCAGTAACAATTATGTATAATACGTGATGCAAATCGAGCTGGGAAATAATGGGTCAATTTGGATTTGGGTCGAAAACAGACCATGGATTAGGTATTTAGGTTTACTTCAATTACTTTATAACACGGTGGAAAACTTGCAAGAGCAACGGTACCTGAAGCTTCTCCAAAGTCTTGGATAACGATGAGAATATCCACAGGATAAACCATGAATCCAAGAACGCAACAGGCAATACCAAATACAGCTTGGTTTTTCCAGAAAAATCATTAATGTTTCCCAAGTGTTCAACAAGCTCAAGTGCCTCAGAAGCAACAAAGTATACAGCACCAAGAATCAGCACTTTTGAAGTTACGCCACCAAGTGTAGGTCTCACCACACCATAGCCCATCGCGACAACCAAAAGCAGTAACCGAGAAAGAGTCTTCTTAACAGCACTAATGGTTACTGCCCATACAGTAATACCAAACGGCCTACTTCCAGTTGCACTAAGATTTGAATAATCAAAATACCAAAGTGCCATTTCACACATCCCAAGAGCAATTATCGAAGATATGTGAGAATGCAACTGCATTAAGTTCTTCCAGAACTGGACAAACCTTAGAAACCAACCGAGCCCAAGGACAAGGTAAGCCAAAGACATGACTCCGTAGAAGGTCATGAGAGGGACCATTTTCCCAGACAAATAACCATCCGGGTTCCTCCATACAGTTCTTCCGGAGATAGTTGTACCCTTGAGTTGTGGATCACAATACATAAAATAAAGATAATACATTCCGGTTTTATTTATCTCAATTGATTGAGGGGTCATTTTGACTTCTGAATTATTTCCTGCAAAGAAGGTTTGGATGCGTATTGGCCATTGAGGGTTATCGTCGTCTCTTTTGATGATAACCTCTCCTACAGTGCATGACCCATCTGCAGCAAGCTTCGGGTTGCAACATAGCACATTAGAATCACTTTTCAAAAAGTTGCCACCAATTCTTTCCGTATCTTTCACCTCGAATACAATAGCTTCAACTAGTCCTGTTTTACTCTGCATATCATTTTGAATCCTGGCTGATTCATCTGTCCTCTTGAAGGTTACGCTTTCAAACCTGAAATGACATCAATGCATATGTTATAGAGTTACTTGCAGCAAGTAAAACCGGTGATATAAAATAGGTATGAGACAAAGAGATATAAACAAGGGTCTCAAATCCCATTACTAGTCAAGATACATCAACTGAAGTTCTAAGATATAACTCAAGCTTTCCGAAGTAGATAGAAAGTTCAGCACAGTAAACAATGAACCCACTGGCAATATACAAATGATAGAAGAACAAACATGCAAACACATTTAGAAATTAGTTATGTTTCTCATTTTCAGATATTACTTCACCATTATCAATCCTAGGGCATGGCACTCATGTTGGCATTTGGTTACTGTACTGATTATCTAGCAAACTCATAAGGTTGATGTGTATCCCTCTAGAGTTAAGGGGCACGAACGTGTAATGCAATACTTCCCATCCAATCCTCTCAAAACCAAAAAGCATTGCCGCATCCAGGTCTTATGTGAAACGCACGCTTATGTGGCTAATGTAACTCACTAACTCTAATACTAAAACAAGTACACACTTACAACTCCATGAAGTCACATCAGAGACCATGAAGAGATCATTATAACTTGATTGTAAAGGAGCATGGCACGAAATATTGACCCATAAAGATTCACTGTCTGAAACAATTAACTGATCTATCACACAATTTCAATCAAGCATCTCCCGTATGCTACATAATAGAAACCTAGATCTACAACTAGCTCGTACACTAATTCCAAAATGAGATTCGTGTTATCACGCCCACATGTGATAAAAAGGAGGAGAGGAACTTCTGGGATATAAAAAGAAAAAATGGGACGAAAAACAATACTAACACTACAATTATGGAAGAGTTATCTTTCAAAGCCTGCAAGTCTATGAAGAAGCACCGCGAGCTCCACATATACAGTTATTATCCCAACTCCTAGTAGCCAGCTACCAAAATTCAAACGAGCTATCCATTAATATTCAATCTCTTCCTATCAATAACAGTTTTAACAGTTGCAGACCTTTTTCTTGGCATTCAAATTTATATTTTTTACAGTATCCGCAAAACTAAACACATCTTACTTGAACAGCAGTCACATGTTGCAGCTTGACAGCCAGACCACCGTCCCTATCAGAAAGATACAAATAGCAAACTGGAACCACTAGAGTATTGATTCTCCGTATACTTTGACTATAGAGGCAACATATATAGTTTCAGTTTCCCCTAAAATTTGTCTTAGCCCCAAGTCAACAGTTAATTAAAGATATCAAACATGTTACTTATGATGTGCTAGCAAATAACATAGTTTCTATACAACATTCAGATACACAATTACAAACACACAAAAAAAACACTAAAACCACTTCGTATACAATATACAAACTGATTAACTAGAAACTAGAAACTAGTACAAGGTCTCCAAAGAGCCTATAACTCAACAATCAATAGCTTCTCTGCCACTTAAACAAACCAAACTTAAGAGAGTTCTTCAGCAGAACTAAGCTACTACTTCTCCACAACTGCAAAAAATAATCTAATACACCTAAACAGAATTAACAGCACCACATTCCATAGTGCTCAGTCAACCATTAAACCTACGTCATCTCACACCTACTCACGCGCCGTTTAGTATCATCAAAACAATGTATGCACATCACTTATTAGCTCTAAACATTCACCATAAACATTACAAACAGATAAGAAACATAACTATCAGCTCTAAGAACTAAAACACTCGTTATTAACAGAAATTAATCTACTCAACAAACTAACCTATCAAAAAACAAGATGATAACATCATACATAAAGTTCAGTTAACGGATACTACTACGAATCACATAAATCAACATCACCATACATTATTTCACACATACTCAACTCTTAAACTTACTTCGTTTTACACCTAATTGCGCTATATAAAAATCATCAAACACTAAAAGCACATCACATATGACCTCTAGAAGCTCAAATACTCTATCACATAACCTAACAAAGACAGATCAACAAATCAATCATACATATCGCGTTCAACTAACGTGATTACGAATAACCTAAATACCTAATAAGCATAAAACACAAATCAAAACATCTCTGGAAAGTAAAATGTAAAGCATTGACTACTAACAAAAATTAATTCTAAACATTATCATCATATGAACGTCGAGCTAACAGTGGATACACATAACTTAATATCAACATACCTAACCAAATAACCTAATAAACATAAAAACATATATCAAAGCTGATATATCAAGATCATAAAACTGAAATATTCACTATTAAGTTAAGCTATCACACATCACTCACATAGCATCATCATACAAACTTCGCTCAGAATATCTACTACTCGTATTAACAGTAACAACTAATCTACACAAACAAACTAACCTAAAAACTTAAAAGCCGTAAGTATAGGCTCTCTATAAACTAAAATAATCGCTTCTAACACAAAATTATACGCTTGGTGAAGATAGCGGTAGCAAGAAGCCGTATCATCAAGTGTTTGGTAACAAGTTGCTCGTAAATATAGAATGTTCCGTAGCAAGCATTTGAGTGTGTTTTGGAAGCAACTAGCAATAACAACTAGCATTCGTTCCTACTTTTTCTAAACAGGTCCAAATGAAAATACTACTTCTAGTAGCATTCACGAGCAAGTAGCATTTTCACTTGATATTCAGTACTAACACCAAATTAATCCATAAGCTCTGAAAACTAAACTATAAGCTATACAAACCCAAATTATAAGCTTTAAAAACTGATATATTCAGTACCAACACAAAAATAATCTACTCAGAACAAGCTATCCTAACAAACGCAGATCAATTAAATACATCATACTAATTCTACACACAAAATTAGAATTAAAAACTGAAATGATCAATTAACACCTAATAAACTTAAATATGCAGGTTGTATAACAGTAATTATAAATTAAGCACACATTACATCATCATCATACAAGCTTCGATAAAAGGCGGTTAAAATACTTACTATCAACATAAACTAATCTAACATAGCAAAAACAGATCAATTAACCGAAACTAATCTAAATTATAAGCTCTAACAACTAAATTAAAAGCTCTGGAAGCTAAATTAAAAGCTCTAAAAACTAAAATAACAACTCTAAAAACTAAATTAAAAGCTCTGGAAGCTAAACTAAAAGCTCTAAAAACTTGATTAAAAGCGCTAGATACTAATCATCATACAAGCTTTCATTAAAGGAGGTTATTAAACAACACATAGGGTAACCGATATATCAACACTCTCAAATATACGCGCAAATTAGAATGAAAAACTGAAATGATCAAATCAACAACACCTAATAAAGCAATAAATGCGGTTCGTATCACAGTAACAAAAAACTAATCTAACAAACAAGCGGAGTAACTAACTTATTAAATAAATAAAAAGTGCAAATAATAGTAATTATATAAAAAAAATTGAAAAAAGGGAGGACCTGATGAATGATTTGCCTTCAATAGGTGAAGCAACTGAATCATTATTATTAGTAGAAGTATTAAAATGTTTGGAAGCGAATAAGCCTTCACTTCCACCGTGGAACAAAAACGCGTTAAGCTGCGGTGTGAATGAATCCTTACGATACTCATGAATCGAGCTTTTTGTAATCGGTAGAGTTGTTAATATTAAGCTTAATATAAATAGTATTAGTAACTGATTGTGATTGAAGTGAAGGATCATTTTTTTTTAATTATTTAGTTTTTGTTAAGTGTTGAATCTGGAATGAAAGGAAGTTTGAAACGTGACGTCAACGTGTAAGTTGTTAGATGCTTCTTGACTGTGTGTGGGAAAGAGAGTGTTTGTTTGGGGTTGTGATACGGTGTCGTTTTGTGGGGGGTTGAAGTTGGGTTTGGTGTTTGTTTGTTAAACCCATATAGTGGGCACCTACTCTATCACCCCTGCTTTTAATTTTGTGTATATTTGTAGTGCTATTATGATTTTGGTAGCGTTTGGTAATGGCTTAATTAATTTAATAGAGAATTTTGAATTTATTAAGTTATCTAAAAAAATTTTATTATTATTAAAAAATATGTAATTTAAATTATTAAATAATAAAATTAAGACTGCTTACATTAAATTATCTGTAAATTAAATATGTTTTAATTAAAATTAAAAAACAAGTCTTATATTTAATTAAGACGTGTTTATGATTATTTATTTAAAATTATGTTTTAAAAAAGTAGATAATTGGATAATTATTTTGTATAAATGTGACTATAAAATATAATATTCGATATTGCAATAATAAGATAATTAGTTTTTTTAATGTTTGATATATAATTGTGTGATAACTTATTGAGTAATATAGACATATGTATCAAGTAAAGTAAAGTAACACTCGATAGGGAGGTTGAGACGTAGACAGTCACACTTTTACCAAAGATAGAAACACTGACCTCCGACCTTACACGGAGTACTAAGGATCGAACGTTTGACCTCTTTCTCAAGAGGTAAGAGTGTTAATCAATGATCCAACTTTCTTAGTTAAAATGAAAATTAAATAAGATGTAATATTAATATAGGTATTTAAATATTTTTATATGGCTATATATTAATTATTTTTTTCGTCTAAAATTAATAGTTTTTATTTTTTTTAATGTTCTAAATTAATTGTTTACTATTACAAATAAAACAATAGAATAGAAAGTTTCATCAAATTTATCGTATTACTTGAAATAATTTAATGAATATTTTAAATAATTAGTAAATAGTAAAATTATCATTTTCTCAAAAATAAAAATAACTAATTAATATTTTTTTTCTAAAAATCATGTACTTTTTGTCAAATAAAACAATAAATTTGAGGAAAAAATACTACATATGCATTTTGGAAAAGCAACACTTTCATAGATTATGTAAAATCACGTTTACACTAGTTTATTGTTGAAAGAGTTAAAAGATAGTGAAAAATGCAATAGTGGAGAAGTTTCGTCATTTATACAAGAAGTGGGGGAGAAAAAGAACAAAAAGGTATAAGTCTAGCGGATTAAGTTTTTTTTCTACGAGAGAATCAAGTAAGGGCGGTATCAATTTAAATACTGAGGTTGCAGAAAATAAAGTGGAGGCAGTTCCACACCGTCGTCCTATGGGGAAGGACATGACAAAAAGGAAAGAGGAATCGAGGTCATCGTCTGCTAACCTTGATGTGTGGCGAAAATAATGGCCAACGAGTATACAATGGCTAATAAACCCGATGCACGTTCAAAAGACTCATGAAATGTCTGTGGAACTCAAGCGCGCCGAGCTAGAAATTCGGAGATTGAAAAACTGTCAAAGAGACGAACAAACATATTTGACGACTACCGATGAAAAGTTGAAGATTGTGCTCCGAAAGAGGCTATTCGATTAAGTTAACGTGTTTTTTTATTAATGTACGCTTTTTGTAACATTTTTATTTTCGTAAGTGTACGTTTTTAATTTTTGTAATGTTTTTTTTTTTAAAACAAATGTTAGTGGTTAGTGGGTCGAGTCGTACAATGACATCCAAGCGGTAGAATGTCTTCTTCGAACCTCGCCTAGTTATGTTAGACTCCTTACCCGCTTCGCCTGAAAGGGCCCTTGGCAGGTTTTGAACCCAAGACCTCTAGGATACCTCCCCCAAAGAAACCACTTAGTTGAACTTTGGTGGCCAACTGAGCTAATCCAGTTGGTTATTTTTTGTAATGTTTTTAAGTTTTTAATGTATTGTTTTTATATTATTTAATAGAAGTATTATTTTGATGTAAGAGTGTTTTTTTTGTGACTGATAATAGTGAATTGCGAGTGAATGTGAGGATGAAAAGTTAATGAAAAAAAGCTTAGGGGAGTTTGGTTGCTAGTTTTTTGGGTCAGGAGTAACTTTGGTATTGGTGTTTGTAATTTGGTTAATTTTAGGCTGGGGGAGTGGTAACATAAAAACCCACTGCCACCTCAGCACCACGTCAGCTTTCTCTTTCCTTTCAGTAACCCACTCAAAACTCACCTTTCAGGGTTACTAAAGAAAAAATCCCACCACCATCCCACCTCCACCTCATCTTTCCACTATCATTTTTTACTTTTTATTCATACATTTAATTAAAAACGATACACGCGGGTATATAAAAACGATACACCGATGAATTAAAAACAAAAACCTTTATTAAAAACACATTAAAGCGATACATGGGTAAATAAAAACATTACAAGGATACTAAAAACAACACATAAATAAATAGAAACGATACACTGATAATTTAATAAGAAGAACGAAACCGCGGATAAGTTTTCAAAACCTCCCAGCAATGAAGATGTTGAAACGGGACCCTATACTCAGCTTCATATGCACGAATGGCGTTATTCGTTACATCTTCGTCAGTAGATCTGATTACCCGTGCACGCGTTGCGTTGTTGTAACATCCAACAAACCTACGAATGACACACATTAGGCCCTTCCATTTCCATATTAACATATCGTGTGTTCGTTTCCTTGGATCATCTAGATGACCCTCCATCATTTGCAAAATCATATTCCAAAAAGTACGAGAAGTTGGTAGGTTACTTGGCACGCTGTTTTCAGCAACCGAGCACCAAGCATGACACAAAGCTATTTCTTCCGCGGGTGTCTATAGTATACGCGCCATTTGATTTGAGAAGTGAAAGAACATGTTGAATTATGTGTTTGAGAGGAAGAAGATGAATGTTGTGAAAAAAAAGAAGTAAAAAGGGAGATTATATAGAAATAAATGGGGATAAAAAAATAAATTTATGGGTATGTGTGAAGGGTGAGTAACTCACCGTTAGTGGTTTTTGACTGCATTGAGAACGTAACCCACGCATAGGTTTTTGAGGTGAGTTTGTGGGGTTCCTGACAACCCACGCGTGGGTTTTTGCCACATCAACCCCACGGGTGGGGTTTTATCACCACTCCCCCAGCCTAGCACACATATTCGGACATTATTTCCTCTGACACCAATCCTAGCAATTTGATATGATGAGCCCACCATATTCCACTCACTATCTTTCAATAAACTTAAAATGTTTTATTTTTTTATTTATATATAAAATAATTTATTGATTAAAATATATCTATTAATACTCACACATCAAATCAAAAACTCAAATTTAAATTTAAACCTAAACCACCTACTTTATAAACCTAAACCCAAAGTAAAACCCAACTTTATACCAAACGGACCCTGAGTGTGACGTTGACATAGTTGTGAAAGATTTTTTTTATATGATTTGCTAAATGTAGTAGACTAATAGCCACTTAGATTTTGACTCCTAGTAGGGAGTATCACGCATAAACCAACAGGGTCCAACGATGTTTCACGCTGAAAACTTGTGATCTACGTGATTCACCACTATGGAAAGTACTACTTCTAGATAATTTAGAAAATGAATTAAAGAAAAGAACATACTTTAAACTTTAAACATAACTGTGGTAAAACCTCACTACCGATAGTTCGGTAGAGGCCACCATACCCAGCCATGTACATTGAACTGAGAGGAGGGTGTGATGGAGAGATATGCTCGCCTAGTAAACGTGACGGGCTCGTCGGTTTTTGCCGGAGCTCGCCGCCACACCCAGCCCTTATTCTTCGTGTTTTTGTTGTTGCGCCGGCGAAGATATAAAAACTATAACAATTTTAACTTTTGCATATACTTTTGAAAGTTTATGGACATAAATTTAAATAGTCGTGTGTTAGGATCGAACTCGGATTACGGGATTGCACACAATACGTAAAGAGTTAATTTATTTAATAAATATATTTATATGTTTATTAAATTAAATCGAGAAATAACTTCAATCGTCGTTAAAATTAAGAGTTAAGGACTTAACGATTAATGTGGAATAATTAACAAGAGTTAAAGAAAGATCCGGAATATCCTTTGTGGGTTGGGCCGGTGGTAGAGAAAAAAAAAAGAAGGAAAAAGGAAGAAAGATTTCTTGCCTTATTTGGTTTATTACTTGGGCTCCAAGATTTGCTAGCATATATAAACACATCAAAACCTTCATTATTTTTTCACCTTACTTTTTCTTGTCTCTCTCCTTTTGGCCGATCAACTCCCACGAAACCCTAAGGGATTCGTTTGGGTTTTTTTAGGTTCTAATTGCGATCAACACCAAAAAAAAACACCTTTTTAGGGTTCCTGATAACTAGGTTTTTGCCTAATTAAAAATATTTGTTTAAGTGGTCTAATCGAATTGATCTAGGTTCTAAGTGTGACTCAGCTGTTCTTTGGTGAAACAAAAGAATTGTCGTTGTAGTATATTAAATGTGCAAAAGAAAATTAAAGTAAAAGTGCGTTAAAATAAAATGGCGTTAAAATAAATCTAAGTCTAATTAAAAGTAAAGAGTGCAAACGGGAATTTAAATGACGTAAAATTAAAATTGACAAAGTATTAAAATGAGAACGTAAAAACTAAACAAGACAAAATATGAAAACCACCCTAATCGGAATATATTCCAATCAGGCTTACCATCGAAATACACTTACCACCTAATCGGAATGTGCACAACCTGCCAAATCGGAATGTTGAATTACCTACCCTGATCGGAATGTAGATTGGAATACCAACCAGAATATGTCACCTTTTCAGATCGGAATAACCGACTTACCTAGATCGGAATACGTTAAACTCTCCAATCGGAATATCGTACACCCTTGATCGGAATAACTGTCACTTACCCTCGATCGGAATGTTAGAACCACTCCCAGTCGGAATACTACAAACCCTTTTCCGACCAAGCAATGGAGTGCTGGTCGGAATGTATAACCCTTTTCCGATATACAAGATCGGAATACGGAGAAAAGAAGGCAAAATAAGCTAAACAATTAAGCTATAAACCAAATAAGCACAAGTCTAAAATCCTAAACAAAACCGTATAAGAAAAAGCTACTAACCCGAAATTTGAAGACTTTTGAAAACACAAAATAAGATAAATTTTACGAAAACAAACTTTTGAATAAAAATAACTTTTATAAAACTTAAGAAACTTGAAGATAAACACAATAAGCTATAAAAATCAATGATCCAAAACAATCAAAAGCACAAAAACACAATCTTTAGTTAAATAAGCAAGACAATAAGCATGTAATCAACAAGATCAAGCAAAGAAAGAAAGGTAGAATGAGAGATAAAAACAAGAAAATTAAAGAACACTTACTTGGAAATTAAAGGTATTAAAAGTGCAAGACAAGTATTTAAATTGACATGTATTTAAAGAGCAAGTAAATAAAGGTGAAAGAACTAGTGTCACTCTAGCCAACAAAAACTAATGAAATGAAAATGAAGGCTATATATAGGAGATTAGGAAGGTGTTTAGAGGAAGCTTCCTCCCCTCCTTCCTTTCTTCTTAATTGCATGATCAAGTCCTTAAGCTTCTTTAATCTTCTTAAATCTTCTTAATACTTGGACTTTGTTTTGGGATTTCTTCGAACTCGTCTTTTAATTCTTCAATAAATAAGACTCGAGTTCTTTGGCTTTAAGTAAACTTCCGTCTTTTGACTTTTTCTTCGATAAATCTTCAGAATTGGTCTTGGACTTCCGTTCTTTTCGCACTCTTGACTTCTTGACTTCATCTTTCATCTTTTTCTTCAATAAAAGCCCGTGAATGCCGTGTTTTCTCCACTTTTCACAATTTCGTCCTAAATCACAACAAAAACACAAACCACGCATAATTCCGACATAAAAGACATAAAATACACGTTTTGGCTCGGTTATTATTGTAATTAAGTGGTAAAAAGAATGGGTGTTTACACACCTATCAAATTCCCTACACTTGATCATTGCAATGTCCTCATGCAATGCTTTAGTTACAAAGCACGTTTACATTTTTCATCACAATCAATCCATAATGGCCTTTATTAAAGAGATAGAAAACTATAAACATTCAAAGTAAAGAAATCAAAAGCATACCTTGGGTTTTGGAAATGTCATGAATAATCATCATCCTCAAGTTTTCACTTTCTCCAAACCAAGCTTAAAAACGAGATCATTGTTATTATAAGTTAGCAAACTAACACGAACTCATGTGGGCCAATTATTCACTTAGACTCCCTTATTCCTAGGGATATCTCTTATATCTTATTGTTGTCTTGAATGATCACGAGGATGCATTGTTGACTTATTTCGATAGTTTATTAGGCCGAAAATAAAGTGAACGATTTAATCAATAGTTAGCTAAAGGACAAAATATTTTAAAACTGCTTCTCGGGACCTCATAAAGTTCATTTCTAGGCATAACTCGCTTCGCGATTTGAGTCCTTTCTCGGACCGATATTTGGCAGCAACTTCATACTTCAAACCTTGAGAGACGTTCATGAAATTATGGTCTTCTCTTCATAATGGTATTTCTTCACTTGAAGTTTTGAGAGATTCATACTTGGACCACGACTTCTTCATTTTTCTCCAATCTTTATTTTGGACTTTGATATACAACGATCCGCCTCCTTTTATGACTTGGATCTATTTATCCTCATGACTTTTGGGGAGTTTTTGCTTTTCGTCGTGTGTCTCGATCCTTCATATTGGTTTTTGATAAATGATTATTCACATCACTTGGGATCTTTAGCAACAAAATGTAGCCCTCATGCCTTGTTAGGACCTTTTTGGACTCGCCAATCTTCGCATCCCGCTTCAATAAGTTATGCCTTGGCTATGAACTCTAATCCATACCGAGCAACTTTTAAACGATCTTGGGCTAGAAGCTAAGTAACTTTTCAAATCGTACAACCTTATTTATTGCAGATAAATTTATTAGCAAGCGATAGGAGAATAGGCTCATAATTAACTCACATAAATTCCCGAAAGAATACCGAACTTATAATTGACTCTATCATCTCTTATTCTCCACAGTTTAAAATCTCAAGTAATGAGACTCGTGGATGCTTAGTGATACTTGGTTTTGCTAGGTTCAATTTTACTCTCGATATCCTCTCGAATTGATCTCGGTCTTAAGTGGAATATTTGTTCTTGGTTACTAAATAAAAGGGTTTGGTTTTCTAATCTAATAAAAAGTGGAAATAAAAATCTAAATCAAAGATAATTAATTAGATGATGATTAATAAAAACTTGAATTTTAAATTAGAATTAAGATTAAAAATAAAACTAAAATTAAATCAAGGAAACAGTAAAGAAACAGTAAAACTTTAAAATACCCAAAAGATAACTGATTCGGAAGTTACTGTTCATTCGGAAGTTAAGCTTCATTCGGAACTTACTGATTCGGAACTTTCTGATTCGGAACTTTTGTACTCATCCGGAACTTGCTGATTCGGAAGTTTTGGACTTCCGAATGAAGTCCTTGATTCGGAACTTACTGGTTCGGAAGTCTTTGGTTCGGAAGTCTGAAAATTGGTTCGGAACTTTAGCTTGGTTCGGAAGTTTTTGCTTGATCCGGAACTTACTGATTCGGAACTTTTGGTAAATAAATCGGTTCGGAACTTTTTGTTTGGTTCGGAAGTTTTAGACTGGTAAACTCATTCGGAACTTTTGACTGATTCGGAACTTTTTAAAACAAAACTCATTCGGAACTTACTGTTCACTCATTCGGAAGTTCTGGAAACCCAGATACAGATACTATCCCGAAGAACAAGGAAACACGATTTTGATCCAAAAATCACCAAGTTTTTCACCAAAAACTTAAATAAATTAATCACAAAGCATCTACTAACCATAAACTACTAATCCCATCAACAAAAACACAAATCCCAACAACTTTTGAAGATCAAATCAAGAAAAATAAAAACTTAAAAACTTGAAGATAAAGATGATGATGAACAAGATAAAATAGAAAGATTAAACAAGAACTTTGTATTGAATGATTAATGTTTTGACAAGATAAATCAAAGATTAAAATTACAAGATGAGAAAATTAAAGATTAAAAATCACCAATCACCCTAATGGTGATGGTGATGAAACGAAACAGGGAGAGAAAAAGTGGGGGAGAAGAAAACTAAGCTAGCTTCTAAATGTGTGTGAGGGAACTCTTTATATAGGCTTGTCCTTTAGTTGGTGAGTGGGCTTTCTCCCGTTCTTCTTGCATTTTCGTCTTTTCAGAAAAGTTTCCGTTTTCGATTCTGATTCGGGATTTGTTGTCGATTAAATTCAACTCGTCTTTTAATTTCTTCGTTTAATAGACTTGAGTTTCTTCGACTTATATAAATCTCCCATCCTTGGTCCTTTTCTTCGATAAATCTTCGAATAGGCCTAGCGACTTCAAATCTTTTGCATCTCTTGGACAATAGACTTTATCTTGAGTCCTTTTCCTCAGTAAAACCCGTGCAATCCCATGTTTTCTTCAGTATTCATCCGGTTGGCTCTGAAAACACAATAAACACAAAAACCACGCATAATTCCAAACAAATGATATTAAATACGTGTTTTGGTCTCGTTTTAGCCCGAATTAAGTGGTAAAAGGATGGGTGTTTACACACCTATCAAATCCCCTACACTTAACCATTGCCATGCCCTCATGCAATGCTTAGTGATTAAGCAATTTTACACTTTTCTCATAATTAATCAACCTTGGCCTTATTTAAAATACTACTAAACAAAAATTAAAGTACTAAAGGAAATTAAGACTTTGAAGGAGACAAAAGGATAGAAAACCATTTTCACTTGAAAATAGCTATATGGAAATAACTTGCAAAGAAATCGATGACTTACATTAGGGCTTTGGTGCTGCGAAGATTTATCACCCTCAAGTTTCACGTTCCCCAAACTAAGCTTAAAAACGAGATCATTGTTATTATAAGTTAGCAATTCAAACACTTACACACATGGCTTAATTAAATGCTTAAACTCCCTTATTCCTAGGTGTATCTCTTATATTTTATTTTTGTCTTAGAATGATCATGAAGATGCATTTTTGGACTTATTTCGATAGTTTATTAGGGCTGAAAGCAAAGTAGCACGATTTGATCAATAGTTAGCTAAAGGACAAAATCTCTTAAAACTGCTTCTCGGGATATCAAAAAGTTCATATCTTGGCATAACTTGGTTCACGATTTGAGACCTTTCTCGGGCCGATATTTGGCATGTACTTCATACTTCATATCTTCGAGAGACATTCTTGAGATAATGGTCTTCTCATCATAATAGAGTTTCTTCACTTGGAGACTTTTGAGGGGTACTCCAACTTTGTTGACCACGACTTCATGATTATTTCTTCAATCTCTAATTGGGATTTTGAGATACAACGATCCGCCTCCTTTTCGGACTTGGATCTATTTATCCTCATACCTTGTTAGGGTCTTTTCGGATAGACTTCTCCATGATCTTTATGGGAGTTGATTGCTTTTCGTCGTGAGTCTTGATCCTTCATATTGATTTTAGGAATAATGCTTTTCACATCACTTTGGATCTTCAACAATAAAATTGAATCCTCATGCCTTGTTAGGGCCTTTTCGGACTCGCCAATCTTCGCGCCCCGTTTCATAAGTTATGCCTTGGCTATGAACTCTTATCATTACCGAGCAACTTTTAAACGATCTTGGGCTAGAAGCTAAGTAATTTTTCAAATCGTACGACCTTACTTATTGCAGATAAATTATTAGAAAGTGATGGGAGAATAGGCAAATAATTACACCAAGTGAGCTTGCGCAAGAATACCGACTTATAATTGACTCTATCATTTCTCGTCCTCCACAATTTAAAATCTCAAGTAATGAGATTCGTGGACACTTAGCCTAATAAACCAATTAAGGTCTACATGGTTAAGGATACTAGCTAGAATAAACTTGGATAAGTCTATTCGGGTTGAGTCAAAATAAACGCAACAGGCCTAATATGTCAAAGACTTCTAAACTAGCTACACCACTTTATTAAAATTTGACTTTATCGCGGGATATATACATATGAAAGCAACGATAAAAATTTAAAAATTACAACTAAATGGCCAAAGTTAATAAAAAAAATTTGAAAAATGTTGAAAAATATGATTTTTCGGTTAATTGAAGGCATTTTCATGGAAAAGTCCACTTAAAACTTTGATAGAAGTCCCCCCTACACTTAAGATAAACATTGTCCTCAATGTTTAAGCATGTGGGAAAAATTTCCCCTACACTTATGACATTGTGCACGTTGGTTAACTCAAGTTAAGGAAGAGACGACTAAAGTGATCAATTTCAAATGTGAGTATGAAGAAAATTGAATCACGATAGTTGAGAGATAGAACCGGATTTCGGATAACACGGGAGCACGGTTCTTTAAAAACTTCCAAGAGTGCACTAATCCCTGTAATCACATCACCAAACAAATACAAACACATATAGAAGTCCCCCCTACACTTGGGGGATTAAAACATAAAAGGATAGATACTCGGGCTGCCTCCCGAGGAGCGCTTGTTTTTGATAACCGAGTCACGAGCCTGACTCGACCCAAAATTAGTTCATGGGGAACGTGGTGAGGGATGGAATCACCTTCTGAGAGGTGTCCTCACCAAAGTACAACTTCACTCGTTGGCCATTCACCTTAAAATTTGGTCCATCAGGTTGAGCGAGCTCGAGAGTACCATATGGAAAAATTTGGGCAATGGTGAATGGGCCGGACCAACGAGATTTGAGCTTTCCCGAGAAGATTTTCAACCGAGAGTTAAAAAGTAAGACTTTGTCTCCAACGTGGAACTCTCGGTTTTTGATCTTGGAGTCGTGAATGAGCTTAGTTCTTTCCTTATAGATCAAAGAATTTTCATAAGCCTCATTACGGAGTTCATTCAGCTCATTGAGTTGGATCTTGCGTAGGTCACCGGCTTTGTTTATATCAAAATTAGCCCACTTCAAGGCCCAATAAGCCTTATGCTCCAACTCAATGGGGAGGTGGCACGCTTTCCCGTACACAAGACGATAAGGCGTACAGCCGATCGGGGTCTTGTAAGCAGTACGGAAAGCCCACAAAGCATCATCAAGTTTATCAGCCCAGGAGGCACGATGCTCTCCCACGGTTCTTTCAAGAATTCGCTTCAGCCCTCGGTTTGATATTTCAGCCTGGCCATTAGTTTGTGGGTGGTAGGCTGTGGAAAGACGATGATTTACACCGTACTTAGCCATGACTCGAGCAAATTGGTCATTGCAGAAATGAGTCCCACGATCACTAATAATGGCGCGAGGCACACCGAATCTAGCGAAAAGAGCTTTCAAAAAGTTACAAACCACCCTTGCGTCATTAGTAGGCAAAGCTTTGGCTTCAACCCACTTTGAAACGTAGTCAACGGCTACAAGGATGTATTTGTTTCCTTTAGAAGAAGGGAATGGCCCCATAAAGTCGATACCCCAAACATCAAAAATTTCACACTCTTGAATGAAATTCTGAGGCATCTCGTCTTTATGTGTGATTTTGCCTTGCTTTTGGCAAACATCACATCGTTTGACCATATCGTGAGCGTCACGGTATATGGAGGGCCAATAAAATCCGGAATCAAACACTTTTTTAGCGGTGTAGTTGGGACCAAAGTGACCACCGGTGGGTCCTTTGTGGCAAGCCTTAAGGATTTCAGACGCTGCCGGTCCATCAACACATCGACGAATAATCAGGTCGGCACATTGTTTGAATAGGTAAGGGTCGTCCCAAAAGTAAGTTTTGATGTCGGTGAAGAACTTTTTCTTTTGTTGGGACGTCAACCCTTCCTTGAGAATTCCACCCGCCAAGTAGTTTGCAAAGTCCGCAAACCACGGGGTTTCATTCGGCTTCGAGTTTATAGACATTAAGGTCTCCAAGGGAAAAGAATCATTGATTTCTTTGGTCGGATGATCCCCTTGGTAAGGATCCTCAAGTCTGCTGAGATGGTCCGCGGCTAAGTTTTCTGCTTCTTTTTTATCGCGAATTTCTATTTTAAATTCCTGGAGCAGCAAAACCCAGCGAAGAAGTCTTGGTTTCGAATCTTGCTTTGTTAACAAGTACTTCAGCGCGGAATGATCGGTATACACAATGGTGGTAGAAAGGACAAGATAGGGGCGTAATTTTTCAAAAGCATAGACAACAGCTAAAAGCTCTTTTTCGGTTGTCGTATAATGCAATTGTGCCCCTGTCATTGTCTTGCTAGCGTAATGGATCGGTTGGAAGTGTTTGTTCACTCTTTTTCCAAGAACCGCTCCAATAGCAAAATCACTAGCATCGCACATCAACTCAAAAGAAAGCTCCCAATTAGGGGTAACCAAGACGGGTGCCTTAGTTAGCTTATCCTTAAGCGAGTTGAAGGCTTCAAGGCACTCTTTGGAGAAGATAAAAGGAGTATCTTTTTCCAAGAGGTGGGTCATCGGGCGAGCGATTTGAGAAAAATCTTTGATAAATCGACGGTAGAAGCCCGCATGACCCAAGAAACTTCTCACACCCTTCACGGTTGAAGGTGGAGGCAACTTTGCGATGACATCGACTTTAGCACGGTCTACTTCAAGACCGGCTTTCGAGATCTTATGTCCAAGCACGACGCCTTCTTTTACCATAAAATGGCATTTTTCCCAATTCAGAACTAGGCGAGTGTCTTCACACCGCTTGAGCATACGTTCCAAATTGGCAAGGCAAGAAGAGAACGAATCCCCGAAGACCGAGAAATCATCCATGAAGACTTCCATGGTTTGTTCGACCATGTCATGGAAAATAGCTAACATGCACCTTTGGAAAGTCCCGGGCGCATTACATAAGCCAAAAGGCATTCTTTTGTAAGCGAAAGTGCCATAGGGACAAGTGAATGTAGTCTTCTCTTGATCTTGGGGATCGATGGGTATTTGAAAATAACCCGAGAAACCATCAAGAAAGCAGTAATATTCATTATCGGCTAAACGTTCAAGCATTTGGTCCATAAAAGGTAGAGGGAAATGATCCTTTCTCGTGGCATCATTGAGTTTGCGGTAGTCTATACAAACTCTCCACCCAGTAACGAGACGAGTGGGAATCAACTCGTTGTGTTCATTGGGAACAACGGTTATTCCGCCCTTCTTGGGCACACAATGGATTGGACTAACCCACGGTGAATCCGAAATAGGGTAAATCATACCCGCATCAAGAAGTTTGAGAACCTCTGTTTTGATGACTTCATAGATTTTTGGATTCACCCTTCGTTGGCTTTGAATAGTGGGCTTGAAGTCGTCCTCCATGAGAATTTTGTGTGTGCAGAAGTGAGGATCAATTCCACGAATATCGGAAATCTTCCAAGCGATAGCCTTCTTATGATCTTTCAACACAGCGACAAGTCGGGCTTTCTCTTCATCCTTCAAATCCTTAGCAATGATGACTGGCGACTTCTTCTCTTCTTCGAGGAATACATACTCAAGATGGGGTGGCAACTCCTTAAGTTCCAAATCCGGAGGATTGTCGACGGGAGGCGTATTCGAAGTCGGAGTCTCGATAGCAATGACCGTGGGAGATGGAGGGGAAGGATTGTCTTCTCTGAGGAGGTTTGCAATGAAACTGAGATCGTCATCCCAAGTGGCAGTAGAATCGTCATTGTCTTGCTTCACATCTTCCAAGGTGGCTTCCAAATCTTTCCAAAGGAAATCACTTTCTCCAAATAGAGATAGTGATGAGTCGATAGAGGAAACGGTCTCAACATTGGGAAGAGAGGTAGGAATGTTTTTACAAGCATCCTTGAAGTGTTCTTCACAAGCCTCATCAAGAACGTCAATACAATTAACATTCTCGTAAGAATAAGGCTGTTTAGATAACTTTCCCATGTTGAAGACTACTTTATCGTCACCCACTCTCATGATAAGCTCACCGGCTTCAACATCAATGAGAGTGCGACCGGTCCTCAAGAATGGACGACCAACAATAAGTGGTACACGGGGGTCCATCTAGTAGTCGACGACAACAAAATCGGCAGGGAAGGTGAATTTGTCGACTCCTACAATGACGTCTTCAGCTATCCCCACTGGATAAGCAACCGTACGGTTAGCTAATTCCAAAGTCATTTTGGTGGGGACTAGCTCTGGGAGAGATAATTGCTTCCAAACACTTAGAGGCATGAGATTAATACTGGCACCTAGATCGGCTAGGGCCATGCAATTCTCTACTCCCGGGAAATTGCAAGGGATAAGAAAACGACCCGGATCACCAAGCTTGATTGGCAATTTCCTTAAGAGCACTGCAGAGCAGTTCTCATTAAGTTGGGTGTTGGCGAGATCGAGGAGCTTTTCCTTGTCGCTCAAAAGATCTTTAAACATTTTCGCGTATTTGGGCATGTGAGCGAGAGCCTCAGCGAAGGAGATATTGAAATTCAGTTTTTTGAACATTTTTAGGAAGTTCGAAACTTGAATATCATCCTTGCTCTTTTGCTTCTCTTTCCTCAACCGTGAAGGATAAGGTATATTGGAAGAAGAGGAAGGCTTTAGGGGAATAGGATCACTCACAACCACGGGTGGAGGAGGGGTAGAATGAAGAGGTGGAGAAATTGGGGAAGGAGAAGGAGGAGGAATAGGAGCAGGCGACTCGTTCTCCTTAGTCACAACCACCGGTGGAGGTATAGGAAGCTCGGGTTCCTTGGTACCTTTACCACTTCGAGTAGTGATTGCTTTCATCTCCCCTCTTGGGTTCGCAACGGTGTTACTCGGAAGAGTACCCGAAGAAGAGGGTTGATTACCTTGGAAGAAACTAGCCATCATGTTCCTCAGATCATTGGTTTGGCTATCCAACGTATTTCTCATATCGGCTCTCAAATCGTTTCCTTGCTTGACCAAGTCTGCTTTCAAATTGCGCACTTCCTCTTGGAGATTTCCCACTATCACATCATTGGTTCTCATGTAGGTTGCAACCTCTTGGTGTAATGCAGTGGTGGCTTGGTTGGGAGGAGCATTATATGCAGGTGGTTGGTAAGCAGGTTGTTGGTAGACTTGATTGTTACGTTGAGGTGGTTGTTGCTGCTTGTGAGGTGGGATGTATGGTTGTCGAGGTTGTTGTTGTTGTTGAGGAGGGCGGTTAAGGTTTTGTTGTTGGTTTGGGTTGGTAGGAGGGAAACCAGGTGGTGAAAGATAGTTGTTGGATCGATAGCTAAGCAAATTACGGTCACCTTGAGGTCTGGCTTGATAAGCAGGTTGTTGGTAGGTGCCATATGCCGCATTCACATTCTCAGCAGGGTAATCTTGGGTGGCGGTACAAGTTGTGTAAGAGTGGGGACCACCGCATATCTCACAAGGTTGGCTGACAGCGTTCACTTGAGCGTTTTTGGCGTTGTTGCTGTTGTTGTTGCTGACGGTGTGGGTGACAAGCGATTCAAGAAGCGTGGTGATTTTGTCAAGTCGCTTGTCGCTGTCATTAGTGCTAGCACTAGTGACATTGGTCCTAACACTCTTGGTTTGCACACGAGATTTGTTCTCAATGATATCTCAAGCAGCATTGGAAGTCTTAGCCAATAGATTACCCCCCGAGGCACTGTTTAGTGAATCTTGGTCACTCATGCTTAAATCATTGTAAAAAGTATTGATTTGATGTACTTTGGTAAAACCATGTTGTGGGCATTTCCTTAAAAGATCTTTAAAACGATCCCAAGATTCACTGAATGACTCATCGTACTTTTGTTCAAAGTTTATAATCTCATTCCGCAAAGCGGTAGTACGAGAGGGTGGAAAAAAGTAGTCGATAAACTTTGTTTCCAAATCCGTCCACGAGAGAATACTCTGTGGCGGTTCCTTAGCAAGCCAATGCCGGGCTTGTCCCTCTAAAGAAAAGGGAAAAAGTTGTAACCTTATAACCTCTTGTGGAACTCCATTGAACTTGACCGTGTTAGTGAGTTGTAGAAATCTCTTGATGTGGTCGTGTGAATCATCAATGGTACGTCCCAAGAATGGTTGAGCGGAGACCATCTGGATAAAACCTGATTTTAGCTCGAAATTGTTGACGGCAATTGGTGGTATAACAATTGGATCCGTGTTGCCATCGACATGAGCTTGCAGCAATTCAATCATCGGGCGATTATCCGGAAGGTGCTCATTGTTGTTGTTATTATTCATGTTGTTGTTGTTATTATTGTTTGGAGGTGGTACACCGGCCATGTCTAAGTGATCGAGAGGCTCGGGCTCTTGATATGACGTGGATCGAGTGCGCATACACCTGCAAAAGAACGAACAAAGAAAAGCAAAGCACAAATATTTTTGGTTTTTATGTTTTTTTTTTTAATTTTTTTTTTGTATTTTTGAAAATTTTATATTTTTTAGTTGTTTTTGAAGATTTTCTTGAAAAAGTAACGTTCACGGGGAACGGATCCCAAAATCCAAGTTCTCACAAAAAACTTTTGATCTTAACGAGAAGAGCCGGCAGCGGCGCCATTTGATACTTGGTTTTGCTAGGTTCAATTTTACTCTCGATATCCTCTCGAATTGATCTCGGTCTTAAGTGGAATATTTGTTCTTGGTTACTAAATAAAAGGGTTTGGTTTTCTAATCTAATAAAATGTGGAAATAAAAATCTAAATCAAAGATAATTAATTAGATGATGATTAATAAAAACTTGAATTTTAAATTAGAATTAAGATTAAAAATAAAACTAAAATTAAATCAAGGAAACAGTAAAGAAACAGTAAAACTTTAAAATACCCAAAAGATAACTGATTCGGAAGTTACTGTTCATTCGGAAGTTAAGCTTCATTCGGAACTTACTGATTCGGAACTTTCTGATTCGGAACTTTTGTACTCATCCGGAACTTGCTGATTCGGAAGTTTTGGACTTCCGAATGAAGTCCTTGATTCGGAACTTACTGGTTCGGAAGTCTTTGGTTCGGAAGTCTGAAAATTGGTTCGGAACTTTAGCTTGGTTCGGAAATTTTTGCTTGATCCGGAACTTACTGATTCGGAACTTTTGGTAAATAAATCGGTTCGGAACTTTTTGTTTGGTTCGGAAGTTTTAGACTGGTAAACTCATTCGGAACTTTTGACTGATTCGGAACTTTTTAAAACAAAACTCATTCGGAACTTACTGTTCACTCATTCGGAAGTTCTGGAAACCCAGATACAGATACTATCCCGAAGAACAAGGAAACACGATTTTGATCCAAAAATCACCAAGTTTTTCACCAAAAACTTAAATAAATTAATCACAAAGCATCTACTAACCATAAACTACTAATCCCATCAACAAAAACATAAATCCCAACAACTTTTGAAGATCAAATCAAGAAAAATAAAAACTTAAAAACTTGAAGATAAAGATGATGATGAACAAGATAAAATAGAAAGATTAAACAAGAACTTTGTATTGAATGATTAATGTTTTGACAAGATAAATCAAAGATTAAAATTACAAGATGAGAAAATTAAAGATTAAAAATCACCAATCACCCTAATGGTGATGGTGATGAAACGAAACAGGGAGAGAAAAAGTGGGGGAGAAGAAAACTAAGCTAGCTTCTAAATGTGTGTGAGGGAACTCTTTATATAGGCTTGTCCTTTAGTTGGTGAGTGGGCTTTCTCCCGTTCTTCTTGCATTTTCGTCTTTTCAGAAAAGTTTCCGTTTTCGATTCTGATTCGGGATTTGTTGTCGATTAAATTCAACTCGTCTTTTAATTTCTTCGTTTAATAGACTTGAGTTTCTTCGACTTATATAAATCTCCCATCCTTGGTCCTTTTCTTCGATAAATATTCGAATAGGCCTAGCGACTTCAAATCTTTTGCATCTCTTGGACAATAGACTTTATCTTGAGTCCTTTTCCTCAGTAAAACCCGTGCAATCCCATGTTTTCTTCAATATTCATCCGGTTGGCTCTGAAAACACAATAAACACAAAAACCACGCATAATTCCAAACAAATGATATTAAATACGTGTTTTGGTCTCGTTTTAGCCCGAATTAAGTGGTAAAAGGATGGGTGTTTACACACCTATCACTTAGCCTATTAAATCAAAGTTTTGGGTTTTCGAGTCGCCTATAGGATCTTGCAAATTCTTAGACTTTTTCAAGTTTAGAAATCGCGTTTTAAAGTTCCCTTGATAAACGACTCTCTAGGATCAATTATAGGAACTTGCGAAAAGTTCTTGTTCTTAACCCGTGAGAGTTAAGACTTTCACGTTTTATAGCTCCCTATATAAAAGCCTAGCAAAACTTGACCTAAACACGTTAAGGATACTAGCTAGAGTAAACTTAGATAAGTAAACTCGGGTTGAGTCAAAAGATTCATAACGTTTGAAAATTAAAACCACTTTATTAAAATTTCTTCTAATAAGGAAAGAAAATAACTATACAAAAGGAAAAACTAATAAGCCAAAATAGATCAAAAAATTTGAAAAATGTCGAAAAAATTGATTTTCCGGTTAAAATGAGGACAAATACAAGGAAAAGGCCACTTAACATCGATAGAAGTCCCCCTACACTTAACATAAACATTGTCCTCAATGTTTAAGCATGTGGGAGTAAACTCCCCTACACTTAGGACATTGTGCACTTTGTTTAAATCTCGCGGATTGGTGACGGTGGTTGAAGGTAGAGAATTCGAAGAAGAAGGTTGAACGGCGGGCAAAAAACTATCAAGCATATTCTTCAAATCATTCGTTTGATTGCTGAAGGAAGATTGGATATTATCTCGAAGCTCGGATCTTATCTCATTTCCTTGCTTGGTAATATCTCCTTTAAGATTGATAATTTGGCTCTGTAGGTTCTTGATTTGCTCACCTTGAGTTCTCATGATGGCTTCAACATCGGGGTTAATGGGTGGGGCTTGTTGGGCGGGTGGGTGATTAGGATTAGAAGCTCTTGGTAGGATTTGGTTGCTTCTAGTGTAGTTGTTGGAGGGGTTTTGGTTTTGAGGAGAAAAACCGGGTGAAAGGTAGTTGTTTGATCGGTAACTCAGCAGATTTCTATCCCCTTGTTATCGAGCTTGGTAATTTTCCGGTGAATAATTACCATAAGCTGCATACACATTTTCCGGATTTCCTTGTGTAGAAGGACAATCGGTGTATGAGTATGGACCGCCGCATGTTTCACAAGAAGGTGCAACCGCTTTAACTTGTTGTTGTTGGTTTGAAGCGAGAAGCAAGATACTCTTACTCATTTCAGTCATCATGCGGGTGAGTTCGGTCATATCAAGGTTTGCTGAAGTGGAAGGAATATTGACTCTCGGGTTGTTCCTTGAAGAAGCAGAGGAATCCCAGTTTTTGTGGTGAGTAGTCATGTTCTCAATAAGCTCTCTACACTCCTCAGGTCTCCTTTTCATGAATGTGCCACCGGCGGCTGCATTAATCGTATCACGATCTCGAAAAGTCAAACCGTTGTAGAAAGTATCAATTAAGGTCACAGGGAGCATGTTGTGGTTTGGACAACGATCAATCAAGACATTATATCTTTCCCAAGCATCAAAAAGAGATTCATCAGGATCTTGCATGAAACCGCTGATTTGATTGTGAAGGCTTGTGACCATGGATGGTGGAAAGCAGCGCGATAAAAAGCGTTGAGTCATGTCATCCCAAGTGTGAATTGAATTCTTCGAGAGACGATCAAACCATTTCTCGGCGTGGTGTGATAAAGTATGTGGAAAGAGTTGTAGGCGAAGAACATCCATTGTGGCACCAGGCAACTTCATGCTTTGGGTGATTGTAATGAACTTGTCGAGGTGTTTGTTGGCATCATCATCAGGCAATCCACGGAGTGGGTTAGTTTGCACTTGCTGAATCATGTGGTGCTTCAACGAAAACTCCGGAGCCGTGATTTGCATCGGCGCAATCGAGCCTCCTCGTCCAAACATGGTAGGTTGACAAAGCTCCTCCATTGTCCGAAGATCGGGTTGTGGAAGAACATTGTTGTTATTGTTGAGGTGCGGTGGATTATTATTGTTGTTAACACCTGGCATACTTAAATATTCTTGAGTCTCGGGCTCTTGATAATTAGAAGATCTAGTACGCATACACCTGAAAATGCAAAAGAAAAAGAAACCAAACACAAAGACAATATATATATACAATAAAATTAAAATCTTTTTGGATTTTTGAAAATTTTAATTTTTATGGATTTTTAGCAATTTTTAATTTTTATGATTTTTTTAATTTTTTGTGCAAGAAAATAACGCTCACAAGTGAACGGATCCCAAAAAGCAACGCGTCTCTCACAGAAAACCGTTAATCTTTACGAAAAGAGCCGGCAGCGGCGCCATTTGATAACTAGGTTTTTGCCTAATTAAAAATATTCGTTTAAGTGGTCTAATCGAATTGATCTAGGTTCTAAGTGTGACTCAGCTGTTCTTTGGTGAAACAAAAGAATTGTCGTTGTAGTATATTAAATGTGCAAAAGATAATTAAAGTAAAAGTGCGTTAAAATAAAATGGCGTTAAAATAAATCTAAGTCTAATTAAAAGTAAAGAGTGCAAACGGGAATTTAAATGACGTAAAATTAAAATTGACAAAGTATTAAAATGAGAACGTAAAAACTAAACAAGACAAAATATGAAAACCACCCTAATCGGAATATATTCCAATCAGGCTTACCATCGGAATACACTTACCACCTAATCGGAATGTGCACAACCTGCCAAATCGGAATGTTGAATTACCTACCCTGATCGGAATGTAGATTGGAATACCAACCAGAATATGTCACCTTTTCAGATCGGAATAACCGACTTACCTAGATCGGAATACGTTAAACTCTCTAATCGGAATATCGTACACCCTTGATCGGAATAACTGTCACTTACCCTCGATCGGAATGTTAGAACCACTCCCAGTCGGAATACTACAAACCCTTTTCCGACCAAGCAATAGAGTGCTGGTCGGAATGTATAACCCTTTTCCGATATACAAGATCGGAATACGGAGAAAAGAAGGCAAAATAAGCTAACAATTAAGCTATAAACCAAATAAGCACAAGTCTAAAATCCTAAACAAAACCGTATAAGAAAAAGCTACTAACCCGAAATTTGAAGACTTTTGAAAACACAAAATAAGATAAAGTTTACGAAAACAAACTTTTGAATAAAAATAACTTTTATAAAACTTAAGAAACTTGAAGATAAACATAATAAGCTATAAAAATCAATGATCCAAAACAATCAAAAGCATAAAAACACAATCTTTAGTTAAATAAGCAAGACAATAAGCATGTAATCAACAAGATCAAGCAAAGAAAGAAAGGTAGAATGAGAGATAAAAACAAGAAAATTAAAGAACACTTACTTGGAAATTAAAGGTATTAAAAGTGCAAGACAAGTATTTAAATTGACATGTATTTAAAGAGCAAGTAAATAAAGGTGGAAGAACTAGTGTCACTCTAGCCAACAAAAACTAATGAAATGAAAATGAAGGCTATATATAGGAGATTAGGAAGGTGTTTAGAGGAAGCTTCCTCCCCTCCTTCCTTTCTTCTTAATTGCATGATCAAGTCCTTAATCTTCTTTAATCTTCTTAAATCTTATTAATACTTGGACTTTGTTTTGGGATTTCTTCGAACTCGTCTTTTAATTCTTCAATAAATAAGACTCGAGTTCTTCGGCTTTAAGTAAACTTCCGTCTTTTGACTTTTCCTTCGATAAATCTTCAGAATTGGTCTTGGACTTCCGTTCTTTTCGCACTCTTGACTTCTTGACTTCATCTTTCATCTTTTTCTTCAATAAAAGCCCGTGAATGCCGTGTTTTCTCCACTTTTCACAATTTCGTCCTAAATCACAACAAAAACACAAACCACGCATAATTCCGACATAAAAGACATAAAATACACGTTTTGGCTCGGTTATTATTGTAATTAAGTGGTAAAAAGGATGGGTGTTTACACACCTATCAGTTCCTTTTATCCTTTTGTTTTGGATTAGCAATAATCTAGTCCTAGCCCCACTCTAGGGTTGTTGGGTAGATTTTCCACAAGTGTAGAAGCTCGGTTTACACGTGCTAGAATCACGGTTAGCTCGTTGTATTACGTGTGTACAAGAACGTAATATAGTTTTACTTTAGACTATATCTTTGTAGTATTCGTCATAAACCCTAATTGGTTATTCGTTGGTGATCTTATGGATCTTCGCTAGGATAAAGCTATGTAACCCTAATTCGATTAGAATTGTGTTATTAATTATGATCTTGTTAAATCGCTTCCGCTATATGTGCTTTGATCTTATCTAGGGTTTTGTATAATTGTTATGAACTTTATAAACCTTCCGTGGCATCGAGGGCCGTTTTAACATGTTATAATTATCGAAAATCTAAAGTTTTTTTAACTAATAATTGTTTTGAGTTAAAACTACATGTTTTTTTAGGTTTTCTTAAAAATTAGGGTTTTGTTTTTTAAAAATTAGGGTTTTTAGCCGATTTTTATTAAAAAAAAGGAATTGTTTTTGAAACCCTAAATTACATGTGGGATAATTTTAGATTAAATTGCATGATTAATTGTTATGTCATGTATGGTTACGATCCATAGAGATTTAATTGTTAAGATTTGGGGAGAATCCATGACAACGTGCATGTTTTCATGGATCGTAAAATTATATGTTTATATGATTTTATGTGCTATGTGATTATTTGATTCAGTAAGTCTTGAATTAGGGAAGACTTTTATATAAATATAAAAACCTAGATTTGATGATTATTGAATAAATCGTATGCATGTGGCTATTTGATTTATTTATTGCACATATAAATTGTTATTATGTGTTTATAATTTAGTTTCTTTTACTTGTTTATATTAAAAAAAATTGAATTGTTGTAAACAAGGGTTTTTTTTGAAACGATATAATATGGACTAAATCATATTTAAATAAAGATTTGTTAGAGATCAAAATTACATAGAATTACGTTGATTGGTATTCGCAATAATAATTTAACGGCCTATTTTGACAAACTATAAAATGGGTATAACGCACCGCTGGTCATGTACCCGGTTAAGGAATGAGGTGTTATGCCATTAGTCGCTGACTAAATTCCTGGCTCGCCTGTGCGTCAAATTGAATTACCTACGATTTTTTTTTTTTTGAACGACAACTTTATTAAAAACTCTAGCAAGGCGCTAGACGAAACATTACAAAGAAATCAAATAAGGAGATTTTAACCAATTCTCCCAAGAAAAAGAACTATTACAACGATTAACGCACCAAATAAAAGATGATGAAACTATATCGTCAAAAATGACGGAACGCCTAGGAGAATTATCGAATATCTTGCGGTTTCGAAAGTTCTAAATATGCCACCAAGATGTGTATATAACACCCTCCAACAAACTCTTAGTTTTACCAGATAAACGAATGGAATTGAACCAAGTAAACCAATCCTCGAACGACTGAATATCGATCCAATGCAGGTTCCACCAGCCACATATCTTTTGAAAAATGCATTTAGCCATTTCACACTTAAAAAAGAGATGCCGAGAATCCTCACTCGTCAAATCACAAATCGGGCATAATGGAGAATCAATATTAACCCCGCGTTTAATCAGGTTAACACGGGTAGGAAGCCGGTCAAGCCTAGCACGCCATGAAAATATATTAATTTTAATCGGAACATACCTCACCCATCTAGTGGCCACGTCTGATGAAGGAAGAAAAGAGTCATCTAACATGGATCGAATATCTTTGACATAGAACGCGCCATCTCCATTAAGATTACAGGTCCACCTATCTGGAGCTGAAGAGAATGACACAGTTTCAATTAAAGTCATCAGCTCCAACCATTGTTGCTTTTCAGAACCATCTCTGACTGGCCGCCAAAAAGAAGTATCAAGAGACGCCTCACCACACTTTGCCGCAACACACACATCTTTGGCAAACTCCAAAGCGAATAAACGAGGGAACCGAACTCAAAGTGGACTGTCCAAAATCCATGCATCAAGCCAGAACCTAGCCTTCAAACCGTTACCGACCCGAAATTTGCAGTGAGAAAGAAAGTCAAAACCTCTCGCTGCCAAGGATTGAGTTTCACGTAAGATAGAGCTCCATGTCGAGCTTAAACAAAGGGAGTGGGATTCCAGTCTGCTTCCATAAATGACATCTATAACTTGTGACCACAAAGATCCGTCTTGTGAGAGAAATCGCCAAACCCACTTAATTAATAAAGCACGATTAAGAGAGAAGAAACTTGACACTCCAAGACCTCCTCTTTTCCTAGAAGCCATAACCTTATCCCATGCTACCCAGGTAATTTTATTTTCCGATATATCAGCACCATTAAAAAATCTATTACGAAGCATCTCCAACTCACTGAGAACACCTTTAGGAGCTTTATATAAGGACATGTTATAGATAGGAACAGCACCTAATACAGATTTAAGCAAGGTCAGTCTTCCTCCGATAGAAAGGGTTTTAACCTTCCACTTGGACAATCGATCCCGAACTTTTTGAATCGTATTAGACCACGCGGAGCAACGGGACATATGCTCACCAACCATAACGCCAAGGAATTTAAACGGATGATACATAACGGAACAGCCAATACGAGATGCTCCCTGATTAACAATATCCGGAGGTACCCCAAATCCTAATAGATGACTTTTAGACACGTTTATCTTTAAACCAGAAGCAAGATGGAAACATTTGAGAATCGTGATTAAGTTATCCAAATTATCATCTGACCATTCGCCTATAAAAATGGCATCGTCCGCATAGAAAAGACGTGTCAAACGCATTGAGTTTTGAATATCAAGGCCTTTGAAGATACCATCGTTTGCGGTTCTAGAAACTGATATATGAAGAGATTCCATAACAAGTATAAAGAGTAGGGGAGCTAAAGGATCACCTTGTTTCAATCCGCAAAAGAAAGGAAACTCATCAGTAGGACTTCCGTTAACAAGAATTGAGGCCATACTCGAACTGAAAATACCTCTAATCCAATTACACCACTTAGGACCAAAACCAAAAGCTTGTAGCAAATCATGGAGGAAGTCCCAACGAACTGAATCGTACACTTTAGCAAAATCAGCCTTAAAAATCAAAGCCTGTTTCTTTTTGCGTTTGCACCAAGCCAGAACCTCGCTCAAGATAAACGGTCCATCTAGAATCTGCCTACCCGCAACAAATGCAGATTGAGTGTTAGATATAAGATCAGCAATTACAATTGTCAATCTCTTGGCGAGAATTTTGGTCACCACTTTATAGATACTGCCAATCAAACTAATCGGTCTGAAGTCCGTAACAAATTTAGCTCCATTACTTTGGGAATTAGAGCTATAAATGATGAATTGCACCCTCGTGGGAAAACGCCGTGATCAAAAAACCATATGATAGCTACACAGAAGTCTGGGCCAATAATGTTCCAAAAACGTCTAAAAAATTCGAAGGTGAAACCATCCGGCCCAGGAGATTTATTCTCTCCACAATCCCATACCGCACTTCGGATTTCATCTAACGTAATGTTCTTATCCAGGTCGTCAACTTGATCAGGAGCCAAGCGCTTAGGAAAAGGCATACCAATTTTAAGATGAGAATGACCAGGATCTTTAAAACGAGAAGCAAAATGATCGAAAAAAGAACGTTTAACAGAAGTTGGATCCGTATCCCAATCCCCATTAATGAAAACCCCACGAATAGCTAACTGAGATCGTCTCTTATTAATAATACCGTGAAAAAATTGGGAGTTTTCGTCTCCCTCAATCGCCCATTTAACTTTAGCCTTTTGTGCTACCTCCATAGTATCCATCTGGTTCAGCTCATGGAGTTTGCGAGAGAGATTTAACCGTTCAATTAAAACCTCATCCGAAGCATCACCGTTATCCAGAATTTTATCAATAGCAATTAGGCCATCCATAACAGATTTTTATTTACAACCTTAAGGGTGATTTACCGCAAATTCACATCCGAAACACAATGAATAAGGGTATTGCTTTGTGCTTAAGCCAAGTTCTAGAAAAAGTACGTTGTGAATAGTTGTGGGTAAATTCTTTGATTGGTTTAATCAATACCTCAACATAACTTATGTTGAAATTTAGTCTCGTAAAAAGTTTACTAAATGTTTTATTAAACTTATGTTATGGAGTGGTATGCATGCCTCTCCATACATTGATTTTGACATCAAAATTTATACCCTTAAATTTAAGTTGAATGCCATCTAATTGACGAACACTTGAAGTTACAATTATCGTCATATTAGATTTTGGACGATGTTGTAATGGAGAGAAAACTTCATGACTGAATGAGATTGCACATGAAGGTTTTATGTTCTTTAGATTAGATGACTTAATTAAGTTACTCAGTGAGATTTGGAAACTTAAGGCATTCAGAAAGGATGAAACATGTTTACAATACAAAACGTTATTTTGGCAATGTAAATCCCTGATGTGGAGTAAAATACGTCTTTTAGGAAAAAGAACGTAATAAGGGTAAGTACACAAGTGATTTAGGAAAACCACAAGTAATGACCCAAATTAGTGAAGGATCATATGGTTATTCTTTGTTTTCGGTATCAATTAACTAACAATTTGGTAAATGTGACTTCCTCTCTTAAATAGTACTATTGTACATTATTTTTATAAAGTGTAAGTATTATTGTACATCATTTATTAAATAAGATACTTAAAGTATTTATTTTAAAAATGCATAATAGCTTTTAGACATATGTGTACAAAAACTAGAAATATAAACTTCTCTCTAATATTAAAAATTTTGTTGTTCAAACTTTATACTAGTAGAAACTGTTATACCAAAATAAGGACTAAAAATGTAAGTTATAATTGCAAAGGTTTTATTATCCATTTATTAATAAAATAAAAAACAAACTAAAATATTAAGCCCACACACAATATTTATGTTGTCTTCTCCACCAAAGCGTTTTCTCCATTGAAGCTGCTATTTTTCTCCATTGAAGGTGATCTTAAACTTTCTTTTTTTTTGTTCTTCTACTAACAATATCTTTCATTTTTGTATAAGAAATCTGTTAACACAACAAAATCCTTCAAATGTACCGTATACAAGTTTTAGAATTTTGAGGCCCGTAAAAAATGGAGGCCCTGTGCGGTTGTACCTCCCGCACTTGCCTAAATCCGGCCCTGCTTATCACCCCCTGCCTTTAATTTTGAGGATTGTCTAAAGTCTAAACTACCCTTTATATTAAAGAGGGCAATTACGGTTTCTATTGAACAGTGATTCCCTCACACCCTTAGTAAAGTATCTTATTTTTTTCCCTCACAAAAATCACACACACAAAACACGCACCGTTCGTTCCAACGGACCGTTATGTTACTCCGTTCCTCATTGATGAGTTTTTGGATCTTTCCCCCTTTGCCCGTTACTCATTAATTGGCGAGTGCACTAATTAATTGTGTTTGCCCTTTCAAATTGACCCCTTGCCCTTTGATCGCAAAATCTTTAATTGCTATTGTTTGATTGTGTAGTGGCTACAGGAGATCAATCAGCCATATATATACCCACAATGATTTTGTTGTGGGTTTGCATTATTTGTGGCTTAGCTCTCATCTTCTGATTTTGATCCATGGCAGCTTGAAATATGTGAAAAAGATTAGGGGTTTTGCGGTTTTTGTCTGATCCAGGTCGTTGTGATGTGTGATGGTAACCCTTCGTTACCGCCAATCACTTCATTGTCGCCTTTAACGGCGTGCCGTGATGTGGGTCGGTATGTGGCGAGGTTGGATGCCTCATGTGGGTATCTGGGTGGTGGCGATCTTTTCCTTAATGAGGTTGGATGATCAAACTCGTTTAACCAGAAGATGATATGATCTTCAAATCGTTGTTGATTTGTTTTACTGCTATTTTTATTTGTTCTTGGATATGTGTCGCTGCGTACCCGCGGGATTAGAAGGTATTAAAGCTTATTTTTTCATTTTTTGGGGATTCAATAAGTTCTCGAGTGTGGTCAAATAACTAGCCTTTTTTATATTAAATAACAAATTGGCCTATTTTGTTTGGTTTTGATACCAAGATGTTGTTAACAGGTTAGGATTATTTGTTGTGTGGGATTGATGATATGAGAAGGGTCACACGGACATTGGGTTTGTGGGCTTGAACAATTGGGGTTTTGGCTGATTAAGAGGCAATGTGAACATGCCAACTGATATTTGCCTTAGCGTCTTCCGTGTGTTGAAAGAGTTTATTTTCAAATTGGAGTTGTTTAATTTACTGTCCGGGATGAGTAATTGTACATTTCTGTGATTATGTCGGCTGTGATGAATTTAAATACGCGTAGGTAAAGAGAAGGTGGCTTGGATCTTGGCGGGGTGACCTTTGAAGGTTGCAGGCATGCCGGTTTACACTCTTTGTACCAAATTGCGCCTTGCCAACGATATAAAGCTAAAAATTGGTGGGCCGAATCGATATAAAAAGTTCCCTTGATTTATGAAAACATTCGTGTCTTGGCTAGGCAAACTTTTAAGTTTGCAGCCATGGCGAGTGTAGCCACTTTCTATGCCTCACAAGACGCGACTTGGATCCATAAAGTGGACGAAACTCAGTTTTAGCGATCCTGTCCAGGCGACCCTTTATGGTTGCTGGCATACAAAGCGTTATGCATTCTCGGGATTTGAGGCTATTTTTCTTTTTTAGATCCATGTCATACATCCATGCCTTATTTCCGGGATGAGTAATTGTACATTTCTATGATCATGTCGGCTGTGATGAATTTAAATACGCGTGGGTAAAGAGAAGGTGCCTTGGATCTTGGCGGGGTGACCTTTGAAGGTTGCACCCATGCCGTTTACCACTCTTTGTACCAAATTGCGCCTTATCTTAGCCAATGCTATAAACCTCAAAATTGGTAGGCCGAATCAATATAAATAGTTCCCTTAAATTATGATTGGATGGCCTGTTATAGTCGCTATGGTGTTCATTGTATGTTTGGCTGTGTCCATGGGACAATAAAATAGGGCCTTGTGATCAATAGTTACGGCCTTTGAGTAAGACTACAACCGGTAAAAACATTCTTGTTTTGGCGGGGCAAACTGTTAAGTTTGCAGCCATGGCGAGTCTAGGCACTTTCTGTGCCTCACAAGGCATAAAAAGTGTTTATGCATTATCGGGATTTGAGGCTATTTTCCTTTTTTAGATCCATGGCATACATCCATGCCTTATTTGAACCTGGTTACAAAAAAAAAGTAAAGCCTTTCTAGGGTGTAGCCATTCCAAAAGTATGTTTTTTTGACAAGACAGTGGGTGCGAGTTAGTAATTGGCGATGAAGATCGTGCATTAGCCGGTTTCCAACTGTATTTGATTGGGAGATGATGATAGTTGTAAACGGCCTGATTTTTTGGCGTGGCATCACGGCGTCGTGTTTGCAGCCATATCAGGTCACTAACTTGAATCGTTGGTCGCACGTTCTCAGCTCTGAGCCACTACATTGTAGCATAAACAGTCTCGCGTTCCCAAAAGGTTTACAGTTTAAAAAAAAGTCCATGGTTATAACAACTGTTACTAAAATGGCCCAAATTTTTTTTAAATGTCTTGCAAAAGGAACTAATTAGGCTTCCTTGGGAGTTTCCATTGTTGGCATTACTGTTTTTTTGGTTGACGTCAGGCGACGATGTTCACATTCGTGTTGTTCGTTACCGCTGTTTATTCCGGTCGACGATAGCGGTAAACAGGTATCGGGCTATGATGAGTTGCAGCGGACCGGGTTCCCGCCCTCGCATCTCTGAGTTGATTTTTCCAAGGATGTGGTACGAACGAACGGTGCGTGTTTTGTGGTGTGATTTTTGTTAGCGAAGCGAGGGTTTGTCAGGGAAAGAAAATAACATACTTTATTAAGGGTGTGACGGAAATCACGCCTGAGCCTCATTGATCTAGGCTCTGATGAGAGCCGTGTCGGTGGGTTGCTTTGGTAAGCAGTGCTTGGCAGAGTCGTTGTTTTGCATGGCGACTGTCACACCCCACCATGGCGGAACATGGGGCGCGACGTATGGATATCATCACAACATGGCGTGTCTATAGAGACAACTATATGAAATAAGAAATGTCATAAAAATGGTGACACGAAGGTCATGACAATATCTCAACAAATGCAAGGGGTCTAGGTAAGTAAGTAACAGTCCTACTTCTTACCCAAGACAACAAATAACATACCAACAAACAAATGTGTGCCACAGTATCACTTATTAAAAGAACAATCAAATAAAACTAAGAAGGAAACGGGGATTCTCCTTCTACATGCAATCCTATGCTTCTCCCATCCTAGCCACTTATTTTCTCATGCTTAACCATAGTATCACCTGAAAGAGACACTAAAACATGTCAACATAAAGTTGGTGAGAGTCATAGGTTTAGACTCCAACGCTAAATCAGTTACAAGCTGTGAATAACAATCATCAACAAAAGAACATATGGACAATGTGTTACAATTATGTATTAATAACTATCAATCAAGACCAATCATACCAAACCAATCCAAGGCTCCTACCTTGCCAACAACATCATGGTACCTTAGATGATCACACTATGTACCTATCCCAAGGCCACTACATTGGCAAACCACAAGGCCACTACCTTGTCAAACCACAAGGCCACTACCTTGTCAAACCACAAGGCCACTACCTTGTCAAACCACAAGGCCACTACCTTGTCAAACCACAATAACTGAGACGGCACGTGTCCCCCGATCCAAATCATACACAATCAAAAATCACATAGCAGTTAATCACATAATGTACACACAAGTCCATCTCAAATAACAAACACATTCACAACATCAATTTAGAAAATAACTCAACACAGTGTCTCTTCCATCCCATCTGGAAGTCAAAATCAATAGGAAACATGGGACTATGAAACTCACCTGATAACTCGTTCACACGTCCTTGCACTAGCAACAAGCTAACAAACCAAAAACACGAAATCAATAAACGAACCAATCACTAAGATGGCTCATTAACCTATGATGGACTTCTAGCATATTCTCACATATATACCTCATTAATAAGCTCTAATTACCCCAATACCCTTCCTTAACAAGTCCTTAACTTGGTTAAGTTTAATAACTAACCCGTTCGTATTTTACCCAAAACAGTCCCAGTTTTAGGTCTCCAAACTTTAGGTCAAACGGCCACTTAAACCTACCCATGGTTTCTGTAAAAGGAATATTCATACCCTTACATATGTTGGCTAACACCTTCCACTTGCCCTAACCTTAAAGCTACTGTTAAGGCCCCGATATATATATATATATCTACTTTTGTCATTCCAGATTTCCTGATTTTAAACGTACTAAAAGTTTGTTACTATTAATGGGTCTTACCCTAAACCACCACCTTAGCCCAAGTGCAGATATTAACTACAATATATAACCCATCTCTCACGTTCGTGAGAAGATCCCAATGCAACCCTAAGTGCCCCAAACAACCCAAAACTTAAAAAGAAAACAGGCTGAATTCAAAACTGCTTTGACCTCCGACTGTTGTAACCTGTTTTTGACCCACTTCCCGACCTCCAATTTAGTTCTCGTTTCTTGAATTGGAAAGCCACTTCAAATAGCTTTCCAGGGGTACTTGGATCGTTAAATAAGAGTTTATAGAACTCCCGATATGATCAAAACAATTGACTCAAAATCTGCCCAGTTTTTAAAAACGGGTTTTAAACAAATTGAACTAATTAATTACCCATAACCCCATCTAATACAAGCCCTAGATTATATGATCATCATATTATGATTATAACATCATTAATTTACTGATTTTATATAAACCCTAACCCTAATCCATCATAAGAATGATTAAGAAATCATTAAAACAATTAAATTAAAAAGAGATTTGAAGGTTTTACCTTATGATTAATGAAAGATGAAAAACCCCCAAAATTCTGAAGAACCCTAAGTTTTTTTTTAGTGAAACCCACGAATTTTATTAGCTCCAGGGATTTATGTTTTTATTTTTTGTTTAGTAAAACATTATATAGTGTACACAAGAATCCTAATCCAATTATAACACTTGTTTCCTTTTTTTTCCTCTTTTTCTTTTTTTCCCAAACCGACCTAACACCCCTAAAATTTGTTTTTTATTTATTTTTATTATTAATATATGTAATAATAATATTACCTTAATTTTTCTTAATTTATTTCAGCTCCTAAAGCCTCCAAAACCTCAAAACCGTAAAACTAGTCAAATTTACGCGTTTTACCGTAAAACTCGTAAAATATACACTTTTATAAAAAATCTCAAATTTTGAAATAAACTTTATATTTAAGTCCTAAATGACTTAAAACCATCCCGAAAAATATTCATATGACTAATTACCTCTTCCGAGACCTCTAAATGCTAAACCGTAAATCCTAAAAAAATACACTATTACTATAATACTTATACGTATACGTAACCACCAAAATATCACCATTTCATTTCATAGTCACTAATTGTGATCTCATGAACATGAATTAACCGTTCCTCGATTTACTTATGAGTACTCTATACTCATAAACGATAATCACACCAACCTCGTTCACACAAAATAAACACGTAAGCACAAAAATCAAGTAGTCACACATAAAATAACCTAAAAGTAAGACCAAGTGACGAACCTCAAAACCACGGTTGTCACATCACTCCCTCCTAATAGAAATCTCGTCCCGAGATTTACTCCTTAGGATCAACACACAGACAACAAATCACACGAGGATACTTGTTCTAAATGAACTCCTCTCATTTCCACGTGAACTTTAGTTCAAGTTTCAAGATACCACATGTACAAACCAAAAATAATTAAACCCATTGCTAAACTCTTGACCTCACAATCAATAAATCTCGCAAATGACTCTTCGATAAAACAAAGACTCTTATTAGCAAAAAACCCGAATAACCGGACATGCAAATATGCATCCTCAAACAACATTTACCAACCCCAATACATGAAATGTATCATGTATACAACTCATTTCCCCCAGGTAATTCTATACCCATAATCTACTGGTCCGATCTTTCCAAAGATCATAAATGGACCTACAAAACTCTACATCAACTCTTCCATTTTACCAAATCATACCACCCGTTACTATGGGTGAAACTTCATACATAACTTTGTCACTAACTCTAGTGGTTTCCTCCTTTATATATAGCATCCCTTGTTGCACTCATCCTTTCCACAAACATCACTACCATATTAGTAGCCTCTTTTACCATTTCTAGTCCACAATGGGGACATCTCACCCTATCCTTTCACATAGTGCCTCAAATGGCATTTATCGACTTCTAGTATGATAACTATCGTTATATGAACTCTCAGCCATCGCTAAAGAGTTTTCTAACTCCCTCTAAACCAATCACCCATGCCCTCAGTGTAACTCCTAAGGTTGTACAAATATCTCACTTGTCTATCCTTTTCCCAGTTAGCTGGATATACTCATATCCAATCATGTTCATCAACTCCCTTCAGTCCGTACTCCAAACTACTTAAAAATTCCAATTTCCTTACAAAGTGACCTACGACGGTCTTTCATAGATCCATTAGTTCTTCCAACTTCCCAACTACGTGACTTCTCATTCCTCTGGAAATAGGTGATGAATTAGTCAGTCTATCGACTATCACCCAACTCTCATCGTACTTAATCATCCAACGCATTATGTATCCCTTCCACCAACTTCGTCCTTACATCGCCCCTTTTGAAGCTACTCCTATCTATGTAGGAAGTATAGTCTACGTCCTTTTCTCCATATGATTGTCCAAGCCACGCAACATACATGTTGACGCGTTCTCTGCTTTAGACAACTCAACTCGTGCAACCTACATCTTTCATCCAAGCCGCCCTAATACGTCATCCCTATAGTTCAAGTTCGTCTTAGCTTCACTTCATTCTTCTTATTCCATGTCTCATCAACCATGCTTTCCTTTCCCAGATGGTACTTGGCCTTGCAATTTTCTTCCATCAATTAACTCCACCCATCACCTTTGCCAAATGTTCAATCAAGATGATTAAATATGTGTTGGAGATGTTCATGATCCGTATAGATCATTCTCCACGTCTCGTACACCAAATGCCTCTAGCATTCTAGGCAGATATAACAATCCAGCTCCACTAACTAAGTCTTATCTAGTTCTTCCAAGTCTTCAGTTCTGCAACGTATAAGCAATCGCCTTTCTTTGTCGTTCTCGTACACATCCAAATCCTTGCTCCACGTGTCGTCATGCTTCGCGAATTCATCCAGTCCTTCCGATAATGCCAAGATCTGCTCATCATTGAATCCACCTCTTCAGCCTCCAAAATGCTTCCTCGTCCTTCTTCACTTCGCCCCTTGCTGGTTCCACGATATGCCATCATCTCTGACTACTAGTCCTGGCCAACTTAATCCTAAAACTCACACTTGAAAATCTCACGTTTAACTCCACTCCAAAACCGACACATAATTCGCCTCACTCCCCTTCTTAGATTTGAGTAGATCAAGATGCCGTCGATACTCCCGATGACAACTCGTTTACATACGTTCATGCACACTCGGTTCATTGACTCTATGAGAACCGCTAGTGCTTTGGCGAAGCCAAATGCATAACCATAAACCCAAAGCGTTCATACAACATCCTTAGCAATTTCAACTATGTCCTCCTCACACCCTCTCTTAGCGGCAATACGAATAAATTTCTTGCAATTTCTAACAGCTCTTGTTTTTAAATCACTCCATCAACGATTTGCCTTGGAAAGGCACTAACTACAACTCTTCTCACCTCTCCTACTTGCTCTATTCATGGTTCTACCTCAAAGTAATAGGCAAACCTACTAAGTTTCAGGAAATTTTCAGAAAGCATACATGCCTTACGAACAATATCTCCTCCCAACACTCTCTATGGCGCGTTACTTGTACCAATAACCATACATTCTGCAAACCTCTATTCATCTCCCTTGACACTCCTAAGAGACCTCATGACCACATTAGTTCGTCTACGAACTTCTTTCCTCCCCACTAAGGGCATTCCGACCGTTCTCTCATGGTCACCTACTTAAGCGTGTAGGCGCGACCAAGTCTTTCATACGATTACTTCAACGCTCCCGAACAATATGTAACCAAAACTACATCCTGAATCCACCAGATACGATCAACGAATCAAACCCACGGATAACTAACGACATTTCACGTGCACCAGTTAAAACAAGTCAAAACCACGAGACTCAAAAGAAAACTCAAACCCAGTACGTGTATCAATTCAAAATGACCCATGACAACAAAAAATAATCCAAGAAACACCCAATGGCAACCATACATATTACGCCCCGCGACATATTATTTAAACCGTGCAAAAGATCGACTTTTCCAAAAGAATATATATCTTTTTTTCTTTTTATATATTACCTCTCACATCTTTGTGACTCAAACCATCTACAAACAACCCTCTTGACGAACTCCAAACTCAACTCAAAGACTAGGCATCCCGTGCATCCCAAATCATAAAAAAAAAACTACTATTCAAACTCAACCTCTAACCCGACACTTGCACAATAATTTCGGCCAAGATACTAACCTCCCATGACTATACATTCTGAATATTTGAAAAGTACGTTCCGAGTACATAATTTTTGGCTTTTGAATCACTCAAAAAGCTCTAAAAACGAACAAGCTATGACCAAATCAGTTTTATACTAGTTGTTTTAAAGAAACTAAAGAATAAACTTAATGATTAATGTAATCCTTTTAAATGACAGATATAATTGTATGTGTAACCTTTATAAACTCAATTTAACCTTGTATTAATAATTATAAATGACGTGAATCGGCTAAACCCAATTATATAAACTATGTAAGTAGAAAGAAATTTTACTTCGCTTTATTTTAAAGAAAGTCCTTTAGAATTTGAAATATATAAGTGTTGATTAAAAAGAATTCTTATGTTACATCTTGTTTCAAACACGACTCCAACACCTTACCCTTATTTTACCGAACACAACCAACCATCTAACTCGATATATACCGACCAAAAGAAATGCAAGACCCAACACAAAAGATTTCATTATCACAGAAGAAATCCCAAGTTATTTCAATAGACTTGAAACCAAAAACACCATTTTAAAACGTACACGTGAAATACGAAACTCAAAGAATACGCTACAAGACACACTTCAAAAGATTCAAAACGTCGTTGGAACTCCAACAAACTCCAGCACCATAAAACACGACAAACACAAGGTACGTTCAAGTTATAATAACTAGTGAACGACCATATACCATAACCTAACACGTAGTAGTATATATACATCCGCATATATATACCTATCGAATCCCCCAAACATACCCGTTATCATACATGTCAAGTCAATCAATTGCTTTATACGCTCGTTTTTCCATACGAGTAATCACCATCTCACCGTGCCACAACAAAACATAAAGCCCACCTCCAAAACCAAACCATATCGTGTGACCCCATAATCACACAACACAACTATAATCCAAAACATATAACACAAAAAGAACAATAGCCATATCATAGGCAACCATTACATAAACTCATATATAATACGTATACCCAAATTCTACATCTCACCATATACAAGCATGTATTAACCCTCTTTCATGCAATCATACTTGAGAACCCATTGAAGTTGTGGTACTTGTATAACTATGTTGGCCACCATACTTATACAATTACCCTTCCCCCAATGCACTCCCTCCTATGATGACACTTATAAGAATCAATACAACATATAACACATAAATCTATCTACTCACATAAGCTCATAACCACATAAACAATAAGGTCAAAAACTCCATCTATTAAAATAACATAGTAATACTCTTGGAATACAAAAATCCATAGTCTAGCTAAAACAGCATAGACTAAATCCAAAACGAAAACATAATCAGTTATAAGTCATGTCGCCCGTAAGAGTGGAAACAACTTAAAATCCTTCCTACCCGTGTACTCCTAGTAGCTCGAACCACCACACGATTCTTAGGGAACATGACTTAAACATCAAAAGAAAAGTAACATACCTCAGGTATGTAAAATAACTCGATAAAAGATAGAAACTACCTTGTACTAAATTATGTACTATAATGTACAATTGAAGCAAAATATAACAGTGACTAGCGTGGACGATTATGGTTCAACCCGCACTAGTCATAAACCCGAAAAGAAAATAACATGTGACTAAGTATGAACATACTACGGTTCAATTCATACTAGTCAAAACATCGCAATAAATAACATCCAAACACATCAATTATAATAAATGCACACATACTCCTATGACGCCTATATGCAGGGACCCTTAAGCTATAGACTAGGCTACGCGACTAGGCAACCTAATTCTCTATAACCATTGTCTCTGATTACCATTCTGTCACACCCCACCATGGCGGAACATGGGGCGCGACGTATGGATATCATCACAACATGGCGTGTCTATAGAGACAACTATATGAAATAAGAAATGTCATAAAAATGGTGACACGAAGGTCATGACAATATCTCAACAAATGCAAGGGGTCTAGGTAAGTAAGTAACAGTCCTACTTCTTACCCAAGACAACAAATAACATACCAACAAACAAATGTGTGCCACAGTATCACTTATTAAAAGAACAATCAAATAAAACTAAGAAGGAAACGGGGATTCTCCTTCTACATGCAATCCTATGCTTCTCCCATCCTAGCCACTTATTTTCTCATGCTTAACCATAGTATCACCTGAAAGAGACACTAAAACACGTCAACATAAAGTTGGTGAGAGTCATAGGTTTAGACTCCAATGCTAAATCAGTTACAAGCTGTGAATAACAATCATCAACAAAAGAACATATGGACAATGTGTTACAATTATGTATTAACAACTATCAATCAAGACCAATCATACCAAACCAATCCAAGGCTCCTACCTTGCCAAACAACATCATGGTACCTTAGATGATCACACTATGTACCTATCCCAAGGCCACTACCTTGGCAAACCACAAGGCCACTACCTTGTCAAACCACAAGGCCACTACCTTGTCAAACCACAAGGCCACTACCTTGTCAAACCACAAGGCCACTACCTTGTCAAACCACAAGGCCACTACCTTGTCAAACCACAATAACTGAGACGGCACGTGTCCCCCGATCCAAATCATACACAATCAAAAATCACATAGCAGTTAATCACATAATGTACACACAAGTCCATCTCAAATAACAAACACATTCACAACATCAATTTAGAAAATAACTCAACACAGTGTCTCTTCCATCTCATCTGGAAGTCAAAATCAATAGGAAACATGGGACTATGAAACTCACCTGATAGCTCCTTCACACGTCCTTGCACTAGCAACAAGCTAACAAACCAAAAACACGAAATCAATAAACGAACCAATCACTAAGATGGCTCATTAACCTATGATGGACTTCTAGCATATTCTCACATATATACCTCATTAATAAGCTCTAATTACCCCAATACCCTTCCTTAACAAGTCCTTAACTTGGTTAAGTTTAATAACTAACCCGTTCGTATTTTACCCAAAACAGTCCCAGTTTTAGGTCTCAAAACTTTAGGTCAAACACCCACTTAAACCTACCCACGGTTTCTGTAAAAGGAATATTCATACCCTTACATATGTTGGCTAACACTTTCAACTTGACCTAACCTTAAAGCTACTGTTAAGGCCCCGATATATATATATCTACTTTTGTCATTCCAGATTTCCTGATTTTAAACGTACTAAAAGTTTGTTACCATTAATGGGTCTTACCCTAAACCACCACCTTAGCCCAAGTGCAGATATTAACTAAAATATATAACCCATCTCTCACGTTCGTGAGAAGATCCCAATGCAACCCTAAGTGCCCCAAACAACCCAAAACTTAAAAAGAAAACAGCTGAATTCAAAACTGCTTTGACCTCCGACTGTTGTAACCTGTTTTTGACCCACTTCCCGACCTCCAATTTAGTTCTTGTTTCTTGTATTGGAAAGCCACTTCAAATAGCTTTCCATGGGTACTTGGATCGTTAAATAAGAGTTTATAGAACTCCGGATATGATCAAAACAATTGACTCAAAATCTGCCCAGTTTTTAAAAACGGGTTTTAAACAAATTGAACTAATTAATTACCCATAACCCCATCTAATACAAGCCCTAGATTATATGATCATCATATTATGATTATAACATCATTAATTTACTGATTTTATATAAACCCTAACCCTAATCCATCATAAGAATGATTAAGAAATCATTAAAACAATTAAATTAAAAAGGGATTTGAAGGTTTTACCTTATAATTAATGAAAGATGAAAAAACCCCCAAAATTATGAAGAACCCTAACTTTTTTTTAGTGAAACCCACGAATTTTATTAGCTCCAGGGATTTATGTTTTTATTTTTTGTTTAGTAAAACATTATATAGTGTACACAAGAATCCTATTCCAATTATAACACTTGTTTCCTTTTTTTTTCCTCTTTTTCTTTTTTTTCCCAAACCGACCTAACACCCCTAAAATTCGTTTTTTATTTATTTTTATTATTAATATATGTAATAATAATATTACCTTAATTTTTCTTAATTTATTTCAGCTCCTAAAGCCTCCAAAACCTCAAAACCGTAAAACTAGTCAAATTTACGCGTTTTACCGTAAAAGTCGTAAAATATACACTTTTATAAAAAATCTCAAATTTTGAAATAAACTTTATATTTAAGTCCTAAATGACTTAAAACCATCTCGAAAAATATTCATATGACTAATTACCTCTTCCGAGACCTCTAAATGCTAAACCGTAAATCCTAAAAAAATACACTATTACTATAATACTTATACGTATCCAAAATATCACCATTTCATTTCATAGTCACTAATTGTGATCTCATGAACATGAATTAACCGTTCCTCGATTTACTTATGAGTACTCTATACTCATAAACGATAATCACACCAACCTCGTTCACACAAAATAAACACGTAAGCACAAAAATCAAGTAGTCACACATAAAATAACCTAAAAGTAAGACCAAGTGACGAACCTCAAAACCACGGTTGTCACAGCGACCATGTGCTCGCAGCCATCACCGGTTTTGCCTGCGGTTTCCATTCTTGCAACTCTTACCTTGTGATGCAATCACGTTTGTTTTCTGATTATTGATGTAGTATGCTATGATTTAGGGAACAAGTATGAGTATGCGGCCGTGTATCTTTTAGAACATTCAAAAAGGCAATGATGATTAGACTTGAGCGTTAAACCGGATTATGTACTTCTTGGCGGGGCAATGTTGGTGGGTTTGCAGCCAGAGCGCATGTCTCTTCATATCCGTTGCTCGCTTATCTGAGCCTCCAAGTACCAAAAAAAGACTACTCGCGTGTGACCGGGTTCTACCAAAGGGCATCTAAATTGTGCTTTTGTATTCCGCGTCAGCTGTCTGGTAAGTGTTACACTATCTTTTAGAACATTCAAAAAGGCAATGATTTAGGGAACAAGTATGAGTATGCGGCCGTGTATCTTTTAGAACATTCAAAAAGGCAATGATGATTAGACTTGAGCGTTAACCGGATTATGTACTTCTTGGCGGGGCAATGTTGGTGGGTTTGCAGTCAGAGCGCATGTCTCCTCATATCCGTTGCTCGCTTATCTGAGCCTCCAAATACCAAAAAAAAGACTACTCGCGTGTGACCGGGTTCTACCACAGGGCATCTAAATTGTGCTTTTGTATTCCGCGTCAGTTGTCTGGTACGTGTTACATTATTTTCTCCTTTTGGTCAACGTTTTATTTTAACAACCTGACCTCTTTTTCTGTGGCTGACAATTGCTTACCACAGGTTAGGAACCACATTTTAGTGGTGTGCTTTACATATTGCCTTGATTGCGTATTCTACCGGTTAGGACCTGGATTCAGATTGAATTGATCGCATCCTAACTCAGCCTATGCTTGCGGGAAGGTATGTCAATGTCAGGTTCAAATGGTCTAAAAAGAATTTATGCCCGTCTCGCGTTCCCTAATATTTTGTTGTTTTTTTGTTCGTCAAAGGTGACCAACCTGCCGAAACAGAATGACAGCGCGTGTTGTGCCTAACAGTTCATGCCTACCGGGTGGGTGTTTCAGCAACTTTAGGGTCTTCCTGCTCTATCATGCGCCAGGCATGGACTAGCGCCACCGTTACGTGTTTTCTATTTCCCTATAACTTATATGATACTCTTATACGGCCTATGATAATTTTATACATAACAGATCGATAAGCTCCCACCTCCACAGGTTTGCTAAACCATGCCCCTTCCCTGACGACAAAAAAAACAACTCACGACGAAGGAACGTTCGTTTATGAAGATGACGAAGAACTGGAGGACCCCTGATTTAATGGCCACCGGCTCTGTTGTTGAAATACAAAAGAATGAACCAGGTAACACTCTATACTAAACGTTTGTTACACAACAGCCTTTATTCTTTTTCATGTTGGCTTCTTTAGAGTTTTTATCCATGAAACCAAAATAGAAAAGTAAATAACTTAACATATACAAATACATTGACCAAATACATAAAGACGCCCTGCCAAAGACCCAACGTCATTGGCAGTACCAAAATAACAAACACCCAGGCACACACGCCTGGTCCATTCTTGGTAGACACGAGAATACAACACGATTAACATAATGCCCGAGGATGATTTATTCAACACACACAAAGCGAACACCTTCAGGCACATTCAAATAATCGCTTCAACTCGAAACGTTCCCTCGCATCCGTTCAATGAATCTTTCCATCCTAGCAATGCGGTTGCCAGTTGCTACTGCTTCGGCTCCGAGTTGTTCTCGAAAGGAACAGTCTTCACGTGTCAGGGTCCCTAAAAATGCCACCATCTGGTTAACTACCGGTTCCCCAACAACGGTCCTTAACTCATAAACAAGATGACTCCTATCAATTACACCACTATTCACCTCCTGCCACATCTGCTCCATCCTAGCTTTCCAGGCTGTTTCGCCTAGAATCTCATCCTGTAGGCGACAAATAAACATGTCCGCCCAATCGTCGGTTCCTGCTTCCTTCTCCAATGCATCGCATTTTGGGCGATACTCCATTAGTTATTTCTTTATAAAACTTAACTATAGATGTGTGTGAAGATGTGTCAGCTATAGCCTCCTAACACTCCTTTATATAGTAATGCCTCATGGCTTAAATCCTATAGTGTCATGCACTAACAATCAACACTACCACCAAAACAGTAACCAGCTCCCAATTTGCATGATTCTCGGCTTAGCTTCCCAAAAGTCTATTTAAAAAAACCACTATCCCCATCCACACACTGTTGCATCATCTATTAAATAACTTTTTCTGTTTATTTTTTGCCACATTTAGAAAATATAGAAAAAACCATTTATGGCCAAAGACAAAAACCAAAAATAATGTTGTTATGGGGCACTGCATATCTTTACCACAAGTGGTGAAAAAAAAAGCACCAAGAACAGTGCCATACTCTTGGTATGTTCTATAATGCAAACTTTTCCTACTATTAGACAACATGTTATAACACACAAACACAACATTTTATAGGAATCCATTAGAACCTAATGAAAGAGCATTGGAACATAATGAAAAAACACATTTCACACATAAACGACATTCATTATATTACAAACAACATACAACACAACTTCAAGCAAAATAACATAACAACGAGTTTGGCCGTATAAAAGACATACCACCAAAAAATACGGCCAGACTATACACAATCGGATCCCACACGCCGTTCATTACAAACACACGACCAACCTTATTGCTCTAAACATCCGTTCTATCATTACATGGGTCACAAGGATCGGAAAAAAATATCCAGATCTTGAACGCGCCCAGCAGAATCATCCGCCAATGCCTGTAGCTTCCACAACTCCGCGACATCACGCTTTTGCATGTCGCCTAGCAGCCAAAGCTTTCGACTCACACGGTGGTCCGGGCTAAGGCTAGACAGCTCACTTATAAACTGGCCCTCTCATCAATGTCATTTTTCTTTCGCGCATGCAAATCTTCAATTATGGCCCTCCACTCCGTCTCAGCCTCAATCTTCTTCCTCAGATAGAAATAGGAAACGCTTCCAAAATCACTAGAAGAACAAAGCAATTGCAAAGCATGAAGCACTCTTCGCCAACTCATTTTTTTGGTTGCCTGTTTTAGCCTGTCTGTTGCCTGTAATGTGCTATACCCAACTAGAATGGCACACTTAAATAGAACATCTCCAACCCACTGTTGGCATGTCACATTAGGTTATTTTTTTAATTTTATTACTTGCTAGCTAACTAGCCACTAAAGCTTGCAACAATGTGCTATACCCAACTAGAATGGCACACTTAAATAGAACATCTCCAACCCACTGTTGGCATGTCACATTGGGTTATTTTTTATTTTATTACTTGCTAGCCAACTACCACTAAAGCTTGCAACAGTGAGATTCTCAATAGCACATTGCAAGCTAAATGAGTGACACAGGTTCCAGGCAAAATTCCAAGCACATGTGCATAAAAAATTGTCCCAATACAATAACCAAGAGGCACAAATGAATGCTTGCTATCATACATTGGTTCCTAATGGGAAATAAAACACCAACGAGATGCATTCAAATTAAAAGTTGTTCCGAATTTCAAGAAAATCAACAACAACATAAAGATATGGCAACATACACATAGGTGGCGTTACAACTGCATAGAGTACGACAAATACACATCAAGTTAAAACAACGAAGACCAAACATAACCTTCCCACACACGCTCAGGAACAACAGTTTATTGAAAACATAGAAAGACACAGACAAGCACTAGGTGCGCCCTGTAAACACATTCGATGATCACATATTACGGATAAAAAACTCCATATTGGTCACATGATTGTCGAACGCACCCATCAATTCTTGTAGCTGGCGAAGCTCCGCCTCGGCTCTGTCTTGCATGTCCAATAGCAAAGAAACCATGCAGCTCAAAACCGGTTCTGGGTTGATACTAGATAACTCGCTTATCAAACCGTCCCTCTCAGTAATTGCAGCCCTTTTACGGGCATACATAACATCAAGTCTCCCCCTCCAATCCATCTCATCAGCCACCTGTTCACACAGGTAGAACCAAAAACAGTCGTGGTGCTCCTCAGAATCGCATGCCGTCTGCAAAGCACGCAGCCTTCTCAACCAACACATTCTTTCGTGACTGATTATCGGTTACTCTATGCGCGGTGATGTATTGCTAATACATGCCATGACATCCTTATATACAACTACCACAACCTACTTTTGCAACATACCATTGGGAGTTTATATTACTTTAAAATATACACCCAACCAAAACCTGCAACCCTTTCATGAGCAGCTTGACCCTCATGATTCAGCATTGTGTCAAACCTATAACACAGACTCCAACACAATCCCATGTGCATGCGTAGTTACAAAAATACAACTTAATAGGCCTTTGACTAAATCCTAACCACAAATGAAGCCTGCCACCAACAGGTATGGTGGGTCTTCAAAATAACTATTACATACATGCCAATACACATATGCCTTTTAATTTCAAATAACTAGATACATTAACAGTTAAATTGTTGTAAACAAGGCTGTCAAGATCGCGATCCCATCTGAGATCATTTTTATCTTTGCAAGATCGAGATCGTAAGATCAGATCGAGATCGTAAGATCCTACCAATTTATCATGTTATGCAAGCAATTTATAAACGAGTCAAACTTTTTTTATTTCTAGTCATCATCAAAGATAAATTTATATAATATCCATTTGAAAATGTCAAAGTTCAAATTTAGAATACCAAATTAAAGTAAAACACAAAAAAGTCAAGTCTAGTCGTCATATTCATGATTACATAACATGCGTATATACGTCTCAAAACAAAGTAAATTACTAATATCACTATGAATAAGGTATCTAAATTAATACTTAAAGGTTAATAGTTAAAACTATGAAAAAGGTAAAAAAATTACATGTAAGAAACTTTTTGCTTTAGGTAACAGGAACATGAGAAGAACCTTAATTTTTTTAATGTAATTTAGATTTAGAGAAAGCAAATAATTATGTTTACTAATTAAAAAATAAGGGAATTAAACGTCAATACTTGTTACTGAGATCAACAGACTCGTATTTATCTTTTTTTAGCCTAAAAAGTAATGGGTTAGTTAGTATGTAAGTGAGTAAGTTAGTAACTTGGTAATTTGGTAAACTCGTATCGACACGCGATCTTACGATCTTACGTGCGATCCTACACCGATCTTACGATCCTACCTCTGATTCGATCCTACACCGATCTTACACGATTCTATTAGGTAGGAACGTAAGATCATACGATCTTATGTGTAAACTCGCGATCTTGACAGCCTTGGTTGTAAATATTGACCTGCTTGCTTATTGTATCTTTGTAAATAGGCAACCCGCCAGCGGGATTTTCGTGTAACAACTAGATGTGAATGACCTTGCTGGAACAATAAGGATTTTTACATTTGGTGATAGTAAGAATGTATAACGATTTCTTGAAAAAGGATCAACACCATCTTATTCACTAAGGTTTTTTTATCCATGTGATGCAGGCGTCCGTTTTGCAAGTGGGAAGCATAGGATTCATGAGGTTCCTACGAGCAACTTCAGCTTTAGCTACACGTTTTTTGAAAGCGATAACTTGATAGTTATAGTAGACTCAATCACCCATCATGTTCATATCAAACCTTCAACTGATGCTTGAACCTTATTCAATTAGACTTTTATATAATACTGTGCGCTTACTTAAAATATATGAACTATGCTTCTTGCCTGTAGCTTGAAGCGATGGCAGATCGGTTCTTCGATCAGATACGGTATCCGAATGCTTAGTCATATAGTCATAGTGCTTCCATCGTGCGCTCATTTGATGCGATTTTGCTTTCGTTGCTGTTGTACAAGGCGATGACCTTGAACGGCCCGGGTTAAACCCGAGATTGCACGTATCTTGGCGGGGCAACCTCTCGAGGGTGCAGCCATGGCGTGTGTAACCGGTTTTTCCTGAACGTTTTGTTTGACCCTACCATGGTTAATCTATTTGTTTTCATACCCGTTACCTTTGGATCTTGCGAGTTCTGATGGCATACGAATTGAAAATAACAAGAGTTGCTAGAATGAGTGACGATATTGGCAATGATGAAATCTATGTACATGGATGTTTTGGCAAACGTGGTTTCACAAGATCCGTATCTTGGCGGGGCGACCGTTTGGTCGCAACCATGGTGGTTTTCTGGGTGTCGTTTCCATACCTCCATATCTGAGCCTTACTTGATTTTATGTATGTGGTTCCATCTGTCGGGGGCATCTCCCAAGGTTATCAACAGGTTAATTCCCGCCCATGTGAAATAGCAAATGCCAGCGCCATCAGCAGTTGAAGAACTTGACGGCCGGATTCAAGCAAAAAAATATGTGTCCGTCTCTCTAGCAAAAAAATGTCAATGATTCTCTATATTTTTATATGTTGTGTTTAGATTTATTATGTAAATACTTCTTTGTATACATTTGTCCGCAAAATGTAGTGTGAGTCGTCTACTTAGTCATATAATCGAGGAACGCGTCATGTAAGTCTTGATGGTGTAATGCATTTCTTTCGTAATCAAACATATAGAGTTCATGTAGCATAGTGTAAGAGTGGTCATAGTTTGGATTTGTATGCACAAGTCGGCCGTTCATTTTGAGTTATAACATGCTACTTTTAGAGGTTTATGTCATAACTCAACGACCACTAAAAACGTTACCAAAAACGCTCGCTCTTCGTCGCAGCGAAGCGCGGGCTCTAAGTCCTAGTTTATTTTAAGGGGTTAATTCCATATATACCCAATCTAAATATACTAATGTCATATTTACCTATCTAAAAACTAAAATATTATATATACCCAATTTAAATATTATATTTGTCATATTTACCCAGATTATTATAAAACTAAATTTACATTTTCATATTCCTCTTATACCTTTAATAATATCATTAAATGATTCATTTTTCTATTTCGCTGCTTTACATTTTAATCCAAATATATGCAGAGCTATGTTCAACATATACTGTTTGTTATTGTGATGTACTGATGTTTATATGTGTCAGTGGTGATCATGTTCCGCATGTAATTATTTATAAATATATTTATAATAACATATTGTTTAGTTTAGGTTTTAATGACTTAGAATGAGTTTCATTTGTTTGTTTTCTATTCAATGGGATAAATGGCTAAATGAAACCCACTTAACTGATGACCCGTATTGCATATTGTTTTTTTTCAATTATAATCCACACTTAATTGATGACAAGCTTTTGTATTCATACTGGTGTTACGTTTTAACGATATATGAAGATGTATTGAGTATATTATAAAGGGTATAATAGGAATATGAAAGATGTAAATTGATGTTTATAATGATTTGGGTAAATATGATAAATATGATATTTAAAATGGGTATATATGACATTATAGTTTTTAGGTGGGTAAATATGGCATTAGTATATTTAGATTGGGTATATATGGAATTAACCCTATTTTAAATTTGTTTATTATATTAAATTATGTATTTATATATTTAAATATATATTACTAGTAATTGATTTTATAATTTACTTTATTGGATTTTATTTTATTTTAATAAATAAACTAAAAAAAATTAATCATTTAAATTAGTGATTTGAGAGCATTTGCTAGACAAACCTTTAATTTTGTGTATATGGAAAAGGGGTTTAACTATAGATAACCCAAACGGTCTAATCTTATGGTTCACTCTAACGCCAGTTTTATCAGTTTTTATTTCGTATTTTTTGTCAGTTTAATAGTTTGACTCGTTATACTTTATTGTATTGTTTTTCAAACTTTTCGTTTCACAATTTTATAACAATCTCAAAATTATATAGAAAAAAATAAAAATGGGACGAATTGCTTTTTAAGAGTGGTTTTTATAAAATAATCCATACAAAAGTCTGCGAAAGCTGAGACGTGCTATTATACATGACTTTGTATATTTAAGAGGTGTTTATGATTATTTATTTAAAATAAATTATGTTTTTTAAAAATATATAAATGTTATGAATCAATAAAGTAAATGAACAATAAACAAGAACAAAAGATATAGAGAATGGAGAAATTGTATTATTCATCCTCATGGAGGTATGTATATATAGATACATTTATATTGAGCATTGTACAAGATACAATATTCTAATAAGATAAATACTGATAATAAAATATATGGACATCTATTCTATATTTATTCATAACACTCTCCCTTGGATGTCCATCTAGGATTATGTCTCGTTAAAACCTTATTAGATAAAACCCAGTGGGACAAAAATCTAATTAAGGAAAAGAGTACATAACTCCTTTATACGCTCAAAAATGTTGTCTCCCCTTGATGATCACATCACTTAAGCTCGTTGAGTCGTAAATTTCACATCAAATTGTCTAGATATAATCACATAAATAAATGTTTCTCGTATATCTATATTAAGATATGTCATGTCATTCAAGTATATCATCGTACTTCATAAGTTATTCATTATCAATAATTCAAAACGAATACAATCATATCATGTATGATCTCTAGCGAGCATTTAAATGTTTCAACAAATATTATAGTATCACACTTATAGATAGATACTGTGATCATCATCTTTATAATCAAGAGTGTCTTTTCAACCTCATAAACATGATTATCAGTATCCATATAAAGATATAGCTTCATCCTTAGTTTTCATGATGCACACATATTTCATCCTTAAGATGTTCGATTCAAAAACTAAGACAAACTTTGTCTTTTGTTTCAAATTCAATTTCTATGCATTTAATTGCCTTCATAATAGTATTTTTGAAGGCACAATACTACACAATAAGGCGATTAACATATATGCCCAAAACATTATAGAATCAAGTAGTTTTCTCGAGAAATTTTCTTATATGCTTTAAGCATTAAAAATCACTAGCATGTTCTATGCATTTTATATGCAATAACAAAATCTCAATATCACATGAGCTCTATTCATATATCATTTAGACGCATATCAATTATTTGTCACATTGCCAGACTTATGCAATATTTATTGGATCCAATACATGTAAACATGTATCCACATCAATTTCAAGTCTTGAGAAAATAAGCGTGTGCCCATACTTGTAACTTATGCATAATTTAATTTCGCTTTCTCATAAGACTGAAGCATATCCAATAAGTTTTATAAATAGACTGTAAGCGTCAACCATATGTCTCATCACAAGAGACCTCAATTATTCATTATTTTCTTGCGTCATTATATTTTGACCATTCATCTATCCATTATCCTCACATTCACTTTAGCGATATATAATTTATTATCATTATCATGCACATTATCATATATATCCATCGACGTTGATTTATTTATTTTTGATTTCACACTCTACTAGACATTGCATTTATCATTCATTGAGATCTCATAGTGTTTCACATACCTAGGGTTTATTTCAATCACCTTCGTGCCTAGTGTCTCTTTAGGAGACTATTATGGGGTCTTTATTACCTCAATTCGACCAGTTAAATTTTCTTTCTCCATTTAGTATTCTTATTCGATGGTTTTTTAATCGATTAGCCTATCACGTTTTAGAAGTGTCATAGACTCACTACCAGTTTATTAATTTTAGTGTTGGGATACACACTTTAATTAGAGCACTCGTAGCGTATATGATCTAGTTACTTTGTTTAGATCACTAACCTTGTATGGCAATGACTGGATCTGGAATATCAATTGTACCATGAACTTTATGTTCATATTCATTATGTAAGGATAAACTTTTCATTATCATAATTCATTCCAAAATTTTCATTGCCCATTATCCCCCTGAATGAATTATCATTATCAATATCTCATTTGTGCGTTGTGGTTGATTAACTATGATATATATTGCACATTTCAATATCTCATATGGGAACTATATGGTTTGTGACCAAAAACCATTATAACGGGGAGGATATATTATTAATTGTTGGCAAGATGCGAATTCACATGTTATATATTGCCCCATAAACTGAAGCTTATGTTCTCATAATTATTGACTTTGCAATCAACAAAGCTATTCACGTATGAACATGGGCTATATAACGTTCAACACTTATTCCAATAATCGCTCAAACTTGTAAGTATTCACCATCATTCTTAATAATCATATTTGGAAAATTATGCTCACATAGAGCCACTAATCACGCCAGCTTGAAGTTGCGTATTTGATGATCATTTTGACGATGTATCAATCTTATAACTCAAAATGATCCACATGAGACATGTATAGGCCTACATACATGCTCTTGTTTACTTTTCTAAAATTTAAAAGAATGAGTCCTTATTTATATTTAGTGGTGATAAGTAACGAACTTCTATGCAGAACAATAAAGATAATCAAAATCATCTTTGAAGAAACTAATGTTTCTTCTATAACTTTCACATCAACATTGATCTGAGATGGTTCAACAGATCATGCCAATTACTAAAATATTTTTGGCTCATAAACTTATACTTTATGGCCACATGTGCTTGAGTTGCACCTTATATATAAAAGCCAAATAATATGAAGAGCTCACATTTCTCCGATAAGCTCTTTTATGTCTTTACACAAAATCCAATATAATATTCACACTACCTTGTGTTGATCCCCTTTGAATGGATCTATATTCTGTTAAGAATTTGTACAATAGCTTGTAATCAAACTAGAGCACTTGAGAACTCTTACTCAACTAAATAAGTTATGCGGAATCTAACTTATAAAGCAAAGAAGAACAGAATTTCTCTAACTATTCGATCTTCTATTAATCGACTTTTCAATGAGGTACATAAAACTCATCGTACCTATGTTCCTTTTATAGTGTAAGGAACCCTAGAATATTCTATTATGATAAGTATATCGCACACATTATATTATCAATATTCTAAACTATTAAGTATATCACATAAGATATACTCTAACTATAACTATGACATATCTTTTCTAAAGATATATTCGTCCTAATCTTCTTAGCAGTACTTACATTAACACTAACGGTACTTAACATATACCGCGTTAACACTAACGGTACTTGCTAACACTAACATTACTTGTACTTATACTAACGGTACTTTGTACTTTACAAATAATTCCCAACAATCCTCTCCTAAACAAGAATGATAACTTGTTGTCTTCGTGTTTCTCTGTGTGTTTGAATGTATAAAATACATGTCTTCAAACTTCACTTCAAACTTGGATTGAACTTGGTAATCGTGTACTTGTATACCAACTGAATGTATCCAACACTTTATGTAGATCTTCTTCTGATATGATAATCTTCAAATCTTCATGAATATCATCTTTGTCTTCAAAATATGATCTTTTGTGTCTCTTGAACATTCTTTGCAGCAACTATGTTGTTTTCATATATATAACTCTGTCATTTTTTAAGCTTTTTAGCCTTCCTTATTTGATGATGACAAAACTTTCTTATATTATTCTTGATCTTGAACATACACGAATCTCTTGAACATGTTTGTTTATGAATCAACATTCATGCTTATGTCTTATCACCTGAAATAAAACAGTTAACAACAAACCAATCTGTATTGGCATCATGATTTTTAGCAAATCATTAGCTATCAACGAATTTTATTTATTCTTTACCAGTTAGACGTACACTCTGGAATAGCCAATACTTTATTCATAAACAATAAGGTGTACTGATAACCCTACGATTTTTGGTAAACTGTCAACCATTAACGGATTTGATAGAGTCTTTACCTATAACCGTTTGCCCTAGGACTAGCTAACTCTTTACTTCTAAGTATGGTGAGTTAATGACCATGTAGTTTTTAGCAAACTACCAGCTATCAACGGATTTGAGAAGTCTTTACCATAAACCGTTTTCTTATGGACTAGCCAGTTCTTATGTGTGTTAGACATGGTGAACTGAGAACCATTTGTGAAGTGTGACCAAGAGTCAAACACTTAAGGCTCCTTCTCAGCTTCTTCTTCTTTCTCCAAATCCTTGAGTTTCTGTTTGATCATCCTAATCAACTCTAAAGCACTATTAGATTCCTCTGAAACCTCTAGTTGTTGTTCCAACATTCTTTGTAACAACCTTCTTCCAAAGGGATATCTTTTCTCTTGAAGCATATAATATGTCACATCATCTACATCTAGTGTATGTATACCACATGATCTATAATATCTCAAGTAAGTAGGAACCTGATTCTCTAAATCCTTCAACATATCATGATCAATGTTGTGTGGTTCATACATAAACTTCAATTCTCTTCCCAATAGTGATATTTCTTTTTGACCTTCACTCCCTCTTTGAACAAATCTGTTAAGGTCTTGAATGTATTGTCTATCAAGAATATGAAGAATATCTCTAAAAACCTGAACATCCTAAATGTACCATCTGTTCTAGTTATTCCATGAGCTTCCACTCCTTGTCTCATAGCACCTGTACACCTTATAATTGATGACTTATTTCCAAAGATTTCCATATCAATACATTGGTCTTCAAATTTTACTATCTTCAAGTGCTTTCTGCAGCTCTCATCATCATCACTATCTTGATATGTAGATTTTTCCTTTTTCTTAACTTCTTGCTTTTTCCTAGTTTATCTTTTTCTCTTAATGCCTTTGGAGGTTTCTTTAATTTCAATGGATCCTTCCTCCAAATCAGTATGTACCATTTCTTCAAGTACTGTTGACTGTGTATGTACTGCTTGTACAATTTCAGTCTATTCAACACTTCGAGCTACATTTCCCTCATCCATTCCTTGAGCAGTCTTTGCTTCTTTTGACACTTCCTTCACCTTTGTATTCTTTCTAGCATATGTAGTCTTGATAGGTGGAGATGCTTCTTTATGTTGTTGTAGATGTTTCTTGACATCTTAAATGTCCTTTTTGTCTTTTTTAGATCCAATCTCAACAAGTTCAGTTTGCTCCTCTTGTGTTGTTCATATAAAGTCTTTATCTCATCAAAGCTTTTCCTGACTAGTTAAGCATGAGTGAAATTCTTAACCTTATTGAGGTAAGACATCATCTGATTTCTGATTTACATAGTAGTTGGAGGCTTTACTCTTTCTTTTCTTCTCTTTTTAGAAAAGAATCTTTGTTGCTCCCTTACCAAATCATCAATTAATTTATCATTTTCTTCCTCATCATAAGCATCTCTCTCTTCAGCTATGAAGGATTCTACTAGAAGTTCACATGCCTTCAGTTCAGCCTGAATTCTATCGTACTCTTCTATGTTCCATTCTTGCTGCACTCTCTGAGGTTCAAGCAATTGTTGCTTGGCTGCAAGTTCTTCTTGTAACTCTTCTTCATGCATTTGTGCTTGTAACCTAAGAGCTACCTCTTCATCATTCTCCATTTGATGAAACTTGTTCATGACTTTGCTGATATCATCATCTGAATCACTCTCACCTTCAGACTCAGGTTGCAATTTCTTTTTGCCCTTATCCTTTGGATTAATCTTAGGTAATTTCTTCAATAACCTTGAAGATCTTCTTTCTTCATATTCATTAGGTTGTTGATGAATCACAATACCTTTTGTAGTGGGCTGTGAAGCTTTAACTTTTTACCTTTGTCTTTACCTTGACTGGCAAGATTTGCTTATTGTGTCTTTATTTCTTCTTCTGCTAGCCTTGCCTTTTCACCTGAGCTCTTTTCTTTGAGATCAAGCAATACTTGTGCTAATGTCTCATTTTCTCCAAAAGATGGAATTTGGCTTTCTTCAGAAGATGGTAGTGAAGCTTTTTCACCAGCAGTACTTGTAGTTGGCTGAGTAGTACTTGGTTCTTCAGCAGTATTTACTTCACCAGTTATATACATACTTCTTTCTTCTATCACCAAAGTATCTCCAGATACTTTTTCACCTTTAGAAGTTGTCTTCTCAATATCTAACTCCTCAGTCTTGTCTGATTCAACATTTATCCTTGATCTTGACAGTACTTGGAAAGACTGTTTCTCATGAAACCAAAATTGTCTTTGTGGTGGAGTTATAGACACAAGAAACATAACAGTTATTTCCTCTAGCTTCTCATAAAAACTACTCCAATTTGCTTGTAGTTTTGGTGATTGTGGTTTTGGGTAAGATACCACCAATTCTTCATTAGCAGATGGTTGTGGTTCCTCATGAGCAGATGGTTGTGGTTCTTCATGTTGAAGCTCCATATTAGTATGCTCCAAGCTTATGTTATCCACATAATTGTCAATGCCATCATCAACTTCAAAATTGATGTCATTGATGTCATTTCTAGAGAGATTTGCTTGAATATTAGAAGAAGGTCCATGTTCTTCATTATTATTCCTCCCTTTTGGTTGCATTTAGTTTCTTCTGCCATAAGTGTCTGAGATTTTGCTTCTTAATAGTAGCTTGCTGAATTGCCCTGTGGTGCCTCAACCAAGGAGTAACTTTATTCCTTAGCTTAATCAAATTGGCCTCCAATTCTACAATTTTCTTATCTTGTTCAAGCTTTTCCTTTTGCAAAACATGTACTTGTTTGGACAAGCTTGTACAAAAAGCAGTTAAATTTGCAACATCCACCACCTCTATTGCTGGTGCCTGTGGAGAACCACTAGAAGCAATTAAAGCAGCAGGTGTATGGATCATCTCATCAGGATTAGGTTGATTACCATCATGATGAGAAGAAGACTGTGAATCTTCAGATGGTTAGGGACTCTGGTTAGAAGGAGTTTGCTGAGAAGCACTAGCTGGGCTAGGTTCCTCACCTTCTTGATTAGCTGGGTGGGCTAACATATTAGCAAATAATGGTGTTTCTGTCCCTGAAAAAGAGCTACCATTCTTTGTCAAGAAAGAAAAAAGTTCTCTTGAAGAGGGGACATCCCATGTATCTGTTAAGTCTGGTAGGTTAGGGATTTGGTCTTGTACTAAAGCCTGAATGAATCTTGGATGCATTAAAAACTTATTAGAACCTTCCAAATTCCTAGTCATGCCTTAAAAAATTAGCCTTGAAAAATTAAAAATTATGTTGTTTGCTAGACAAATACCAGCTGATGCCAAAGGAGTAGAAATTTGATCAAAAGATGTACTTTTTTTTAGCTTAAACAATGAATTATAGCATGAAAAAGTAGTTTCCATTGTTGTGAAAATAAACCTTTAAAGAAAGTAAGACTTTCTCTACCACCCTCATAACCCATGGCTGTAAGGCCATCATGTATCTCAGTGTTGGTCAACATACTAGTTCCATGTGCATCATCAAGTCTTAAACTAGCCCTAAGCAGTACTTCAGTCACATAAATGTTCCTATTATGAACTCTAGCCCTTATGCAAGGTTGATTATGACGAGTACCTATGACAACAGTATTCCAAAATTGTGTAACAATAGAAATAGAGACACATGACCTACAGTAAGTGCAAAACGTATGTGACATCGAGATAAAAAGTCAAGAATCTCATGAAAACCAAGAGAATCATCATTCTGATTAATATTAGCAACCTGGTTGTGCATAGAGATCACTTGTAGAGCAGCTATTAGAATTTTTGATGATCGAAAATTAGAGAGAAGGTTATAGAATCGAGGTATAAAAATAAAAGATTAGGTGAATCAATTGTGTAATTGGGGTTAGTATTTATATGAATAATAAACCCAAGCGCGAAGAAACCACCAATTTTACAAAAGAGACCCTCAACGGTAAAATGATTATGTAGCGGTACATGTAACATACACCGTACTTCAAATTTTGCCTAGCGGTACTTGGTTCTAAAACGATACCTCAAAAATTAGATCGGTTCATGCATTCTACTAACATTGTAACCTCTTTTATCTTAATCTAATAACCTGCAATCACATCAAAAACAAAAACAAACACTATACAATAACAATTAGCATAATAATTATATAGTTGTTACATCCCCTTAACATATGCAGCAGTTATTGGTTTAGCATACCAATATGTGTTACCAAGAACTAAAATCTCTTAGTTTCAAACGCCTTGGTTAATAAATTAGCTACATTGTTATCTGTATGGATCTTCAAAACCTGAATAAGCTTTTTTTCATAAGCATCTCTTATAACGTGATGTCTAATTTTAATATGCTTGGTTTTGGAGTGAAAGACTGAATTTTTGACAATGCATATTGTACTTTCATTATGAATGTAGATTTTGGTGTTCATGAAGTTGAAACCATAATCTAACAGCTGATTTTGGATCCAAAGTACTTGTCCACAACAATGAGCAGCAGCTACATATTCAGCTTCAGTTATAGAAGTAGCAACAATGGTTTGTTTCTTACACTGCCATGATATGAGTCTTCTGCCTAGGAATTGACAACATCCTGTTGTGGATTTCCTATCATGATTAGCTCCAACATAATCACTATCTGAGTAAGCTTATAAGTCAAATATAGAATCCTTAGGGTACCATAATCCTAAATTAGGTTGACCTTTAAGATACTTAAAAATCATTTTCACAGCATGTAGATGTGAAACCTTTGGATTGACTTGAAACCTTGAACAAGCACACACAACAAACATAATATCTGGTCTTGAAGCAGTAAGATACATCAATGAACCAATCATTGATATATACAAATGAAGATCAACATTTTCACCATGTTCATCTTTTGAAAAAGACTTCTTGGCTTCAAAAGGTGTACTTGCACTTCTTGTATCCATACTTGAAAATTTCTTCAAGATCTCAGCAACATACTTATCTTGGCTGATAAATATTCCATATTTCCTTTGTTTGACTTGAAGTCCTAAAAAAAGTAAGTTATCTCATAGAACTCATCTGAAATCTTCCTTTCATTAAAGCTTCAAACTCTTCACACCATGACTTTTTGGTTGAACCAAAAATGATATCATCAACATATACCTGAACTAGGATGATATCCTTAGCATTCTTATTGATAAAAATAATCTTGTCAATGGTCCCTATCCTATATCCATGTTCCAAAAGAAAATTGGACAAAGTTGCATACCAAGCTCTAGGAGCTTGATGAAGACCATAAAGAGCTTTAATAACTTTGTAGACTCTGTTGGGGAATTTAGGATCTACAAAACCTGGAGGTTGTGAAACATATACCTTCTCTGAAATAGTGCCATAAAGAAAAGTACTTTTCACATCCATTTGATAGACTATAAATCCCATATATGATGCAAAGGCAAAAAATAACCTAATCGCTTATATCCTTTACACTAGTGCAAAAACCTCATCATAGTCTATCCCTTCTTCCTGTCTATAGCCTTGAGCAACAAGCCTAGCCTTGTTCCTCACAACAACACCTCTTTCATCTTTCTTATTCCTGAAAACCCATCTACTACCAATTACTCTCTTTCTAGAAGGGAGATCCACAAGAATCCAAACCTTTTGTAGTTCAAATTGCATTAGTTCTTCTTGCATGGCATCTACCTAAGTTTCTTCATCAAGAGCTTGAGAAATATTCTTAGGCTCCACTTGTGATAAGAAACAAGCAAACAAACAATGTTGAGTATCCTTATGATTTGTTCTTTGTTGTTGTTTGACATAGCTCACAAGTGCATGAGTTTCAGCACTAGCTTGAAGTTGTCTTCTGGTCTGCACAACAAACTTTGGGTTTCCAATAATCTGAGTTATAGGATGGTTGTTATTGACTGTATGAGTGGGAATAGGACTGACTGGTATTTCAGTTTCCAAATTGTTGAAGTCAGTCACTGCACCCTGCTCATCATAGGAAGCATTTGAGAAGATTCCTTCCTTGAGACTAGTAAAACCATCTTCATTATCCATTTCTTGAAGAATGTCTTATAGTGAATCAACAAATTTTGCAGAATTTGTCTCAGCAGTACTTGCAGATGAAGTACCGCTAGGTTGAAAATTTACTGATTAGCTTAGTGATCCCAAGCATTCTTCTCTTGAATGCTTAGCACTTGCTCTAGCATTCTTTTCTTGATCCATAAGCCTGTGGAGTTCATCATGTGAGGCTTGATCATCATTTAGTATCACTGGTTACTTCTGTTGTGGGCTAACAATTTCTTGTGAGACAGTAGGCAAATATGGTACATAGATATGAACCTCATCATCGTCTTGAGAGTCTGATGAATAAGAACTTTCCCTATGAGTACCTGAACTAGTTGTGCTAGTCTATTTACCTGCATTGTTAGTTTGATAGTCTTGTTACATAGAATAGTAATTCATGGAGTTAGTTAGATAATCTAAATCAAACATCCAAGCATAACCTATTCCTAGGACATTGGGCTTATTCTCAAAGAAATTGACATGGACATTTTCTTCAACTTTCCCTGATGTCAAATTAGAGACTCTATATGCTCTGCTTTGCAAAGAATATTCTACTAGATATCCTGGATCAGACTTTCCATCAAACTTACCCAAATGATCAAGAGTATCAAAAATAGACACATGACACCCAAAAGGTTTTAAGTAACTTATGGTTAGCTTAACACCAGTCAAAATTTCATAAAGTGTTATGTTTTGAGGCTTGGTCACTAAAACTCTATTTAGCACATAACATGTAGTATTGATTGCTTCTGCCCAAAAGGTGTTTGGCAAAAGAGAATCAGCCAACATAGTTCTAGCAGCCTCAATTAATGTCCTATTTTTCCTTTCAGCTACCCCATTTTGTTGTGGAGTCCTAGGATTACTAAATTGTCTCTTGATTCCTTTAGACTTACATAATTTATCAAATTCAGTATTCTTAAATTCTGTCCCATTATCTGTCCTAATGAATAAGACTTGTTTATTGAACTGTTTTTCAACTAAGGTGACAAACTCTTTAAGTAATTCATTGGTTTCACTTTTAAGTTTTAAGAAGAAAACCCAACTGAATCTACTATAATCATCAGTTATAACTAGACAAAAGTTATTGTGACTAATACTTCTAATAGAAACTGGACCAAACAGATTCATATGCAAGAGTTGCAAAGGCTTAGTCACAGAATTGACAGTCTTGGTCTTACAACAGGCTCTATGTTCGTTTCCTTTTTGACAAGCAGTACATGTGAGATCATTTTGAAAAGAATTGGTGGGTAACCCTCTAACCAAATTTCCCTTAACAAGTTTGTTTAGGTTCTTGAAATTCACATGACCTAACCTCCAATGCCACAAATTAGACTCATCATTAGAAGCTTTAGCTAATAAGCATGTAATACCACATGTTGGAGCAATAGTATGAAGACTAAAGGTATACATATTTTCTTATCTGGGTACTTTAAGTAGTAATTGAGATTCTTTTGGCATCTCAAAATCTTTGGACAGTACCAAACAGTCTGAATCTGTAAAAAGCACTTTGTTCTTCTTATCACACATCTGTGATACAAAGAAGAGATTGAACTCATTCAATTCTTTCACAAAGAACACATCTTCAAACTCCAATTTTCCTATATTGATTTTCCCTTTACCAGTAATCCCGCCTTTACTTCCACCAAAGGCTACTGGTCCACTTCTGAATTCTTCAAATTTAGCTAGCAAATCTTTGTTCCCTATCATATGCCTTGAGCATCCACTATCAACTATGCCTTTATCCTTCAATTCATTAATTAGATGCTCCTACACATACACAAAACACATTAGTGTTTAACAGGGACCCAAGCCACATTTGGCTCAGATCTTGTGGGACCTACATACTTAAGTGTTTGGTAAGTAGTTTTACCAGTTAGACTACAAACACTCTTATACTTCATTGTTCTAGTTAAACAATCAAAAGCATAAGTTGATTATTTGTTTTTAGACTTTCTAGGCTTAAGTACTGTTTTGGCAGTACTTGGTGGAACAAGTGACTTTTGTCCTTTAGGAACCCACATTTGCACTGGTTTTTCATAAGGATTTCTTCTAGGTGACTTGAAAATCTTAAATAAATCCTTAGAAGTTTTATTAGACTTTGATTTTCTAGATGAAAGTCCAGTGGTATTTGTCTTAGTTCTAGCAGTACTTGCAGATTTTGATCTACCAGTACTTGAAGAACTTGACTTCAAAGGTACTAGACCTTGTTTCATAAGTACTGCTCTAGGTACAAAGCCCTTACTGGTATGAGGGTGACTTATCTTATTTGATTTATTTTGCTTATTTACCCTCTGAGCATGACCCCACTTAGGTGTGTTATCTCTTAATCTCAATTGCCTTTTTCTTTGTGCAATCTGTTCATGCCCTTTCATTGTGACCCTATTTGCAGCCTTTTGTTTAGCAATTTTATCTTTATGCATAGTAAAATCTTTGATAAAATGATCTAAACTACCACACACATAACATCCTCTTATTTTCAAAGAAGATTCAAAAGGTGATTCTGACCTAGTGTTTTCAAAACCTAGCCCACCCCTTTTGATACTACCATGATGTTTTTCATTGCTATCTATTGCCTTACTAGAAGATTTAACCTGCTTGGGAGCAGAACTAGTTGTAGGCACATGTGTTAGGTCAATTCAATACCTAATGACCTCCCTGATGGATTTGAATAACAATCAGCCTAAGTGAAGTATTAACCTTGAACATAACGAAGTCACTGAGTGAACAGTCACTCAGTGAGTTGCCTTAGAGTTCCTAGACTGAGTCTAAAAGAAAGACTCGAGCATTCAGAGAGACGAAGCTCAATGAATGTCTTCTATGACGAAGAAGAAGGTGATGGGTTCAGTGAGTTGTGGCAATAGACTCACTGAACCCCATACGATCTCCCTGAAGAAAACAAGCATTCTCTAAGACTGAACTAAAGGCGGGATAAGTTGAATTGTGACAAGATGAAGTACATCACACAATTAGCGTGACTTACCCTTTTGGGATAGATGGGGTACTGACAAGTGTAAAGGACTTACGTCTTACTATTTAGAATAGGGCAAGACAAGATACTACACTGTACCAATAAGACAAGAATTGCACATGGGCAATTATTGTCTTCTACCCAACTTTCCTTCTATAAATAGGATGCTTGTAAAAGGAGAGAAAATAAGTTTGTGCACTTAATGCTTTAGACATTTACAAACAAAGTTTTCTCTCCTCCAAACACGATCAAACACTTGAGTTCTAAACTCTTGTTGATAGAATCGTCAAGCTTAGCAATCGTTAGGATTGGACTAGCTTGTTAGTGAGGAGATCACAAAATCACAAATTGTCTATTCAATCCTTATTATAGCTTCGTATACAATAGGGTATAATTCTTTAATAAAGCTAAAAGTTAAACGTTGAAAACCTTTGTGTTATTTACTTACTTGTATTAAGTTTATTGCATTACTTAACCATGGGTTAGGACCATACTTAGTATACTTAAGTATAGTACTAATTACAAGGGACCAACAAGTGGTATCAGAGCGGTAGGATTATAAAACTTAACCACTGTCTCAAAGTTTTTAAAACCTTGATCCATTATGGCTGAAAGTAATGTACCCCAACTTGTTAACAAAAAATGAGCGAGTTACTCTTTTAACGCTCCTCAGTTGGAAGTTGAAAGATTTAACAAATGGAAGAAAAGAATGCTATGTTATTTGATGGGGATGAAACCTTATTACATAACTTGTATTAAGAATGGTCCATTCAAACCAAAAACAGCATCTGGTGATGACAAACCTGAAAACCAATGGTCTGACGATGAAAGGAGAGTGGTCAATCAAGACCAACGTCTCAAAAGCATCATAATATCTTGTCTTCCTGACGATATTATGGAGGCTGTCATCGAGTGTGAGACGGCCAAAGAGACTTGGACAGATCTTGTTCATAGTTTTGAAGGACCATCCGACACTAAGGAAAATAGGATTATGAACCTGAAGTTAGAATATAACACTTTCAGGGCCAAACCATCTGAAACACTTCCTCAGACTTACACCAGGTATAAAACCTTACTCAATGAGCTAACAAATGACGGGGTGAAACTGTCTAAGCATGAAATCAATGTTGGTTTTGTGAACAGTCTCCCTGAAAAATGGCTTGGTTTTTCCCAAGGATTAAGAAATCCTAATCACATACAGACTCAGGATCTTGCAGACATTTATGGGAGATTTATCTATGAAGATAATATAATAAATAGAAGATATCCTGAGTCCAAGAAGGCCTTAATAACAGACACCTCAGCCAAACCTACCCAAACTGATCATGGCCCTATTACAACTACTTTTTACTCAAATGCAATTGTTCAAGATTTTCAGGAAACCTCAGATGATGAGGTGGATGAAAAATTTAGTGCTGAATACATAAAGGATTTAAACAGGGAATATCATGAAAGGGCCATGTTGGCAAATACCAAACGCTATATCAAAAGAACTAATTTGCTGGTAACCAATCCACTGAGGGAGTGGATTGCTACCGATGTGGTAAAACTGGGCATTTTGCTAAATATTGTCTTTCAAAAACTCCATTGGCCTCTTATAAAAATCAAAATTATTCATTTGGCAATGACAATTTTCAACCCAAGTTTACACCGAAACTAATTCAGGCTTCTCCAATTAACCAAAGTTTTCAAAATAATAAGAAACTTGAGAAAGGCTATAGGTCTGAGTATAAAAAGGTTAAAGCAAAACTTGCACTCTTAGAAGCTGAACCTACTGTTGCTTAGACTCAAAAGCCTGCTCAGAACAAAGCCAAAGGGCTGGTAGCTGAAACGTTTGATTGGGATGATGAAGACTTGTCCTCAGAAGAGGAGGAAGTCAGGTATCAAGTGTTAATGACTCTAGTTGATGATGAATTATCAGTTGGAAAGAATCATGCTCAAAATGGAGAATGGGTTGACATCACTATGAGAAAGGTAAACATGCTTCTCTCTATGGATGAACAATCTGATTGGCAAAAATTCCTTAAGTATATAAACATTAAACTATCGTTCGTTGAAGAGTAGATATTGAATCTTCTTTCAAAATATAATAAACTTGTCTTTGAATTAAACAAATGTAGAGAAGATTTATTAATTTTAAAACAAGCCAAACTTGAAGTAGTAAGCTGTCAACTTCAGAACACTGAACTTACTAAAATCAATCATGCTCTTCAAGAACAACTTAAGGAAGAAAAACACATCAATGAGAAATGGACAAATAGCTCTACCTTAGCTTCTCAGTATATAAACAGTCAAATACCTGCCCAAAAGAAGAAAATTCTTGGGGCACGACAACTCACTGAAAAGGCACCTAATAAGGAAATGAGTGAAAAGGAATTTCTCCTTGCCTCAGTTGGGTTTGATCATGAAATGATTCCTAAGTCAAAAGACTGGTTTGAGAGATCAAACCCTGAGAGTGTTTTGCCTAACTTTGATACTGGAAAAATATTAATTCCTGAATCTCAGGCTATTAATGAAAAACTTGGTCTGAATGAAGAGACTGATAAAGTCAATAACACTGAAACATCTAGTGTTGCTGAAGATATTCAGACTCCTCTACCTCCTTTGAAAAATCTTCAAGGGGAAAGTCCATGTTCTGAACTAATTCCATTGTCTTATCAAGAACACTCACCTAGAGGAAGAGCTGGGTTAGGTTGTATTGAACAAACAAAGCCTGACTCAAAAGTGATACCAAATCACACTGAATCAGGAACTGTCACTGAGAAAACAACCAAACCTATATCTCCCTCAGGGACTCCTACACACTCAGTCAACTCTACTCCTATTTTAAATTAAGAGGAGTTAAGTAGATTGTTCCAACTTTTCATGGAAGAGAAGCTGAACTCAGCCTCTAAAACTCAAGGTGAAACATCTGTGTCCTCACAGCCTGAATCATCAACAAGTAACAAAACTGAACCTGAGTTTTCTAAGAAAGTTAAAACAAAGAAACCCTCCTGTGAGCTATGTCACTATACAAATCACACCACTGACGACTGCTTTAGAGTTCTCTATTGCATGAAATGTAAAAGTGAAGATCACAGGACAACAGATCATGAGATGCACATAGCTTCTATTAGAAATGCTAAAAGATACAATGCTCAGCCTTACAACTATGGGCCCACCTCATAACAAACCAAAAAATCCAAGGCTAAGCCTTACCCACCATGTACAAATTGTGGTATTCCTGATCATAGACTTGATGATTGTGTATATTACCATGAATGTGAGATTTGTGGAAGCAATGATCACACTACCTCAGGACACAATAGAATAATCATGGTCAGAAGAGGAATGCTGTTGGGCCAATTTAGTGCCTGATTTGTCCCTTGCACATGATTTGGATGTAAAGTATCCTAAGCAGTGTTAGTCACTGAACTTCGTATGTTATAAGTTCAGTGTGTCATTCTTTATAGTTCTTTAGAGTCTACGAGATAGACTCGTCATTAGCTGAGGCGGATCTCAGTAAGTGTGCAAAGAATCAAGGATGATGGAGTTTGTAAGTGATGACATAATAGCTTGCTAACTCCTCAAGACTATTACTTCTTTACAAGACCTGAAAATGTTAGAAGACCTGAAGAAGTGTTTGAAGTGTCTGTCTAAAGCATTAGTGGAAGACTACAAGGTGGTTACTTGTATTTTAGTTAAAGCTTCTCAAGGAAGCTTCACACCCCACTATATATATGTGGTCCTTGTAATAGAATAGTCAATGATTCCCACCACAAAAAACACACATGTAACACTTTAGTGGATAGGGGTTTCATCCTCCCATTGTTGCATAAGCTTAGCTAGCTATGAACATGGGATTTTAGTTTGTCATTCATCGCCCGGTTGTTGTTCCGCAAACAACCGGGCAAGTCATGTATATTTGTTGATTCATTGTTAATAAGATATACATACGATGAAAAGTACAAGCTTTGTTATTAGTTAGTCAATTGGTTTAATTGTGCAAATGTTTTTCATTTATTCTTATTGATTCGATGTTTGCACAAGTATCGTGGACCATCAAATGCTAGCTGGGTCATCTCAAAGTACTGAATCCTCAGTCGGAATAAGCTGCAAAACATGTGGCAGCAATGTTCATTCTACCTCAGATCATGCTGAGTTTGAGTACTTCAAACGAGGTGAAAGACGTCAGGCTTTTCGAGCCAAAGAGCCTACTAAAAAGTGGGCTCACAAGAGAAACTAATCCACCTCTTTATTTGTGCAGAAACACTTCAAGGAGCTTGTCTGGTACTTAGACAATGGGTGTTTAAGAAGTATGACAGGGGTAAAAAGTTATCTACACAAATACGTGGAGCAACCAGGTCCTAAGGTAGTATTCGGTGAAAATTCATCTTATGGTACTGAGGGATATGGTTCGATTAAATGTGGTGGAATAGTTTTCTCAAAATTTGCGTTTGTAAATGGTCTGAAGTACAATCTCATCAGTATCAGCCAACTGTGTGATGCTAAGTACATCGTTTACTTTGATGATAAGCAAGGAACAATCTTCAATGCTAACAAAGAAATTGTGTTGACAGCTCCAAGAAGAAATGATGTATATGTCCTAGGCATGTCATCTGTAACACATTCAGGAGCATGTTTCTTTGCTAAAGCCTCAGACTCTGTCAATTGGCTTTGGCATAAGAGACTGTCACATCTAAATTTCAAAGATATGAACAAACTTGCAAAACAAAACAAATTTCTTGGCTTACCATCTCTTGTGTATTCAAAAGACAAGCCTTGTTCAGCCTGTGAAAAAGGTAAACACAAGAGAGCTTCTTTTAAGCCAAAACAAAACTTTTCTATCAGGAAGTGTCTTCATCTTCTTCATATGGACTTGTTTGGACCAGTCAGTCTAATGTCTATAAATCATGAGAATTATACTCTTGTGATTGTTGATGAATACTCTAGATACACTTGGGTATACTTCCTGAAAAAGAAGAGTCAAGCTCCTGAATTCATAATGTCTTTTATCAGGCAAGTAGAAAATCAAAATGATACTAAAGTTAAACAAATACGAAATGATAATGGAACATAATTCAGGAACCAAGAGCTTGAGAGTTTTTGTGATGAGAAAGGAATTTCTCAGAACTTCTCTTCTCCTTACACACCTGAACAAAATGGTGTGGCTGAAAGGAAGAATAGAACTCTCATTGAAGCTGCTCGAACCATGCTCAATGGATCCAATCTTTCAAAACACTTCTGGACTGAGGCTGTAAAAATAGCTTGCTATACTCAGAACAGATGTATTATTGTCAAAAGACATGATAAGACTCCTTATGAAATATTCAGGGAAAGGATTCTAGATATCAGCTACTTTCACGTGTTTGGATGTCATGTGTTCATTCATAATCAAAAGGACCATCTTGGTAAATTTGATGCCAAAGCTAATGATGGATACTTTCTTGGATACTCTTTTGTCTCCAAAGCTTTCAGGGTGTTTAACACAAGGAGACAACAGGTTGAGGAGTCATTTCATGTCACCTTTGATGAAAGTATGGATGCCATTAACTTCACGAATCAATCAATGGAAGAGATTGGGATCAATGACTCATCAAGATATCCTCCTGATGAGTATGAACATTGTCCCTCAAAGCAGTATCAAACTGATGCTGATATATCCTTCCATATATCACCTCACAATAGGTCAATTGATAATTTAATCACACCTCAACATGTCCCTGAAGTTATCACTTCTCAAGATGAAGAATCAAATGATTCACCCATCTATAAGAACACTGAAGGGACAAGTGATGAAAATATCGATCCCCCTATTACTGAAAATCCTTCAGTAGAAGGTGATGTCACAGTACAATGTACTGAATCTCTAGTCCCTGATAATCATCAACCATCGACAAGCTCTAATCCAAGTCCTCAGGACAGATGGTCAAGACAACAACATATAGAGCTTGTAAATATAATTGGTGATGTATTTGAGGGGATGCTCACACGCAGTCAGGCTGCTAAACTCTCTGCTGCCTCAGCCCATGAATGTCTGTTTGCAGACTTTCTCTCTGAAATTGAACCAAAGAAGGTTTTAGAGGCCCTGACACATCCAAGGTGGGTTGAGGCCATGCAAGAAGAGCCCAACCAATTCCTCAGGAACAAAGTATGGAAACTTGTTCCTCTCCATGGAGGGAAATCAGCTCTTGGTACAAAATGGGTATTTAAAAACAAGACTGAATGGAATTGTCATTAAAAACAAAGCTAGTCTGGTTGTTCAGGGGTGTGGTCAACTTGAAGGGATCGACTATGAGGAAACCTTCACCCCTGTAGCAAGAATGGAAGCCATCAGGATCTTCCTTGCCTATGCTACTTACATGAACTTCAAAGTTTTCCAAATGGATGTAAAAAGTGCCTTCCTAAATGGAAAGATCACTGAAGAAGTTTATGTTTCTCAGCCTCCTGGTTTCGAGAGTTCTGAGTTCCCAAACCAGGTTTGTAAACTTGACAAAGCCCTTTATGGACTGAAACAAGCACCAAAGGCATGGTATGAAATTCTCTCTACATTCCTGATAATGAACAAATTTGTCAGTGGGAAGATAGACAACACCTTGTTTATCTTCAGAACCAATGAGGATGTTCTACTAGTTCAGATATATGTTGATGACATCATATTCGGATCTACTAACTATAATCTTTGTAGAAAGTTTGAAAAACTTATGACAAAGAAATTTGAAATGAGTATGATGGGTGAATTAACATATTTTCTTGGACTACAAATCAAACAGGGGGACAAAGGGATCTCAGTCTGTCAAGAAAAATACACCAGAGAAATACTTAAGAAATATGATATCTCTGAGTGTGCTTCAGTAAAGACTCCCATGGTTCCCCCAAACAACTTAGGTCTTGATCTTACTGGTAAATCAGTCAATCAAACCTTATTCAGGGGAATGATTGGATCATTAATGTACGTAACTGCAACTAGGCCCGACATTCAGTTCTCAACAATCTTATGTGCAAGATATCAGGCCGATCCTAAAGAATCACATCTTACTGCTGTTAAACGAATCTTCAGGTACCTGAAGGGTACTCCCTCACTAGGTCTATGGTATCCTCGTTGCTCAGGCTTCGATCTTAAAGGATACTCAGACTCAGACTATGATGGCTGCAATATGGATAGAAAAAGTACCTCAGGGTGCATGTCAATTCCTAGGTGGAAAGCTAGTATGTTGGAGTGCAAAGAAACAACAGTCAGTCCCAATGTCCTCTGCTGAGGCTAAATACGTGGCAACTGCTGGGTGTTGTGCAAACATCATTTGGATGAAAAGTCAACTCAGGGACTATAATGTGGAATACAAAGTAGTCCCTATCTTTTGTGACAACACCAGTGCAATTGCCATTTCAAATAATCCAGTCCTACATTCAAGGACTAAACACATAGACATAAGATATCATTTCCTCAGGGACCATATCTTAAAAGGAGATATTGAATTACATTTCATCCCCACTGAATATCAGCTAGCTGATATATTTACCAAACCTTTGGATGAACCAACGTTCACTAGACTGAAAGCTGAACTTGGTATGCTGAATATTGATTAATCAGGCTCCCTGATGACAATGGATTCGGTATAATGTATATTCTTGATCCTCTCTCTGAGTAAATATCTCTTATCATCTTCCCCTTGACACTGAGGTACATTAATTGATATAACTAAATGCTCTAAGGATTTAGTTACTTAATGTCATAGGTTGGTGAGTCACAATATTAAATAAGGAACATATATTCCTTCAATAAATTGTCATAAACCAGTCAAGAGGTCACTCATGTCAAGTACCACTAAGCATTAAATGCTTACCCTTTTTCTAGCAAAATCCGTTGTAAAAACTTCCTGTCAAATGCACGTGACCCCACGTCATCTCTACAAAAAGCGTTATCTCTGCAGTAATGGAACAGTTGCCAAGAAAATAGGGGGACCACTTGTATGCTTTCATTTAATGCGGATGTGAAAAGAAATTATAACAAATAAAACTCTATTTCACATCCGAGCCTATAAATACCCCTCAATCAAAACAAACACACACACAAAGAACTTGCAATTTTACTCTGCCGAAATTCTCTCTCAAAGAAAATTTGTGTGTGTTCAAACGAGTTTCCAGAAAAGGTTTCTTGTAAAAAGACAATCACATTGGTCACTTGTTTTATTGTTATATAGCACAAACAATCAAAGTTACCTATTGTTTATAACTCTTGATCCTTTTTATAAGGCGAAAGTTCGCATTAGGTCACTTGGTGAATCTTGTTGTATTATAACAAGAAACAAGTCTTGATTTGATTTCCACAAATTGCCATTGTCCTTTTTCAAATCTTTAAAAGCTATCTTTAATGGCAATGTCCAAAGCTATCAAATATGCCCCTCAGGCTGAACATCTCACCAATGAGGATGTCCATTTTGTAGGAAACAACTATGAGGGAAATTTCTATTACCCTAGTAGTGTATCAGCCTACAAACCAATTTGCAAATTCTTGAAAAACTGTGACTGGGCTGATGCTTTTACAAAAACCCCCCTCAGTATTCTACCATGAATATCTCAGGGAATTCTTGTATACGGCTGTGGTTGTAACCCCTACCCAAGGGCCTGAAGGATCTCAGGGGTCTGAGATCAAGTCACATAAGAACTGTGTCATCATGTTCACTGTAAACAATGGGAAGACACCATTGATTTAGACTTCAAAACATTTTGTCAAACCAGTGGACTTGATTCTACAATGGAAAGTATGTTTCACATCCTGACATAGAGTCAGTTAAAAAAGGACTAAAAGAAATCGGGGTCCCTGAGTTACTTGTGACTAAAACCCCATTGATCAAAACTGCTTTCCCCATGGCTTGGAGGATCCTGGTCACTTTTGTGATTCAAGTGATCGGTGGGACTATTCATCTACTGAGCAAGTTAATTCTACTCAGCAGATGCTAATCTACAGTCTTATTAATGGACTGAAGATTGACATAGGAGAGATCGTTTATAATGATCTCGTAACCAGGCTCCTGAAGGATTCTAGGCAAAAGTATGTTTCTTACCCAAATATCATGCGCCTTAGAACGGTTACTGGGTTCCCTTTACACTCAGGAAAAATTCAATGTTTTTTCTACTCCCATCCTGAGTTCCATAAACTTTTCAAAGAACCCATCTGAAGTCAACCCCATTGCATTGACGGCTCACATGACTGAGGTGATCAGTCGTGAATCATCCGTGTCTCCCATTCCCTTCTTACCAAAGAAGGGGAACAAGAAGACTCAGACTATGCCAAAGATCAAACCAACAAAGGCACAGGGCCCTGAGGCTTCCGAGGCACGACCCAAAAAGGCCAAGGCTAAAAAGACTACCCTTTTTCAGACCAAGCTTCAAATACCCCAAGGGAAAGAGTTTTCGGGAGGCCTTGATACATCACAGTCAGGGTCGACAGGCCAACCTACTGGTCCTCTTGATGGAGAAGGAAACAAACAACCTTCTCCTACGGGACTGCCTTCCACTGACCGATGAGGGCATTCATAAATCATAACCTTTGCCTGAGGTCAAAACTAAGGCCAAAGACTCAAAGAGACGCCCACGGGTAACACACCTCGCTGACAGGCCTATCACTTCCACCAAGTCCAATGAAGGCACACTAGCTCAAAAGTCTTTGCCTGAGGACCCAAAACTTGATTCCTTAGACTCAGAGGGACGCCCACGGGTAAAACACCCCGCTGATAGGAATCTCACCTCCACAAATCCCGATGAAGGCACACTAAAACAAAAGTATTTGCCTGAGGGAACCACTCTTGATCCCAAAGACTTAGAGGGACGCCCACGGGTAAAACACCCCGCTGATAGGGATCTTACCTCCACAACTGATCAATCACAAAATGCCCCTGAGTATCAGTTGGCTAAATCCCAAGCCTCAGGATTTGGGGCAGGGAGTGACGATAACTAAGGCAAACCTTCTTTTGAAGGGGAGCTGGACAAACCTAAGGGTTCACTGAACTTTGGAGATTTTGTAAGTTTACTCGAGAAGCCTGACGAGTTACTCCAAGGTTTCAGTGACGACGATGATATGATTGAGGCTGGGATGAACCTGAAACTCAGGCCCCTCCTCAATCAGACCAGAAGCCACAGTCCCCATCATTGTTCGCGGACATACATCCCTCCCCTGAGGCTCAACAAAAGCCCTCCCCTGAGGCATCCGAACAAAAAGAGCCCTCCCATGAGGTACCGAAAAAGCCTCTCTGCTCACTTATAACAATTTCACTTGGGCAAATTTTATATCTAAATAGGGGGAGATTGTTAGGTCAATTCAGTACCTAATGACCTCCCTGATGGATTTGAATAACAATCAGCCTAAGTGAAGTATTAACCTTGAACATAACAAAGTCATTGAGTGAACAGTCACCCAGTGAGTTGCCTTCGAGTTCCTAGACTTAGTCTGAAAGAAAGACTCGAGCATTCAGAGAGGTGAAGCTCAATGAATGTCTTCTATGACGAAGAAGAAGGTGATGGGTTCAGTGAGTTGTGGCAATAGACTCACTGAATCCCATACGATCTCCCTGAAGAAAACAAGCATTCTCCAAGACTGAAGTAAAGGCGGGATAAGTTGAATTGTGACAAGATGAAGTACATCACACAATTAGCGTGACTTACCCTTTTGGGATAGATGGGGTACTGACAAGTGTAAAGGACTTACGTCTTACTACTTAGAATAGGGCAAGACAGGATACTACACTGTACCAATAAGACAAGAATTGCACATAGGTAATTATTGTCTTCTACCCAACTTTCCTTCTATAAATAGGATACTTGTAAAAGGAGAGAAAATAAGTTTGTGCACTTAATGCTTTAGACATTCACAAACAAAATTTTCTCTCCTCCAAACACGATCAAACACTTGAGTTCTAAACTCTTATTGATAGAATCATCAAGCTTAGCAATCGTTAGGATTGGACTAGCTTGTTAGTGAGGAGATCACAAAACCACACATTGTCTATTCAATCCCTATTGTAGCTTCGTATACAATAGGGTACAATTCTTTAATAAAGCTAAGAGTTAAATGTTGAAAACCTTTGTGTTATTTACTTACTTGTATTAAGTTTATTGCATTACTTAACTATGGGTTAGGACTATACTTAGTATACTTAAGTATAGTACTAATTACAAGGGACCAACAACATGTCCTTTAGGCACAAATATGCTCATTAAAGGTGGATAGACAACCTTTTTGGTCACAACTGATTCATCCCGGGTCAAAGTACTAGAGTCTGATACTAAATCATCAGATTTTTTTTTGCCATAAATACCTTTTGATTCATCTAGCTCTAAACTTTTATCATTATTAGGGGGCATATAAACTCCTGATAATGGTGGAGGAACTGCCTTCATTCCTTCAGCATACCTATCATTTTCAGGTGTTTCTTTTGAGTCACGAGAACTATCAAAAATCCCCTTGGATAAGTCCTTGTCAGTCAGAGTTATCCCAGGTTGGTCCTCTAAATAACCTAGGCCTGTTTTATCATAATACCCCATTTGTGAATTAACCAGCTTACCCAATCCTTTTGAGGATTTTGCCATTGATCAATCACCTCTCTTTCATTAAAAAGACTAGCTTTTAAAACTTCATTTTCTGCTGTGACTTTCATAAGTTGTTTTTCGAAAGCTTTAATAGACACATCTTTTTCTCTCATCTAAAGAGTCAAAATCCTAATTTTCTCTTCATATTTTTGCTGACCCTTTTGATACAAAACTATATTATCTTCTAACTTAGCAACACCTTGTTTAAAAGCATTAACTTCTACAATACATGTGTTTACTTTTTGGTATTGTTCCTCAAGTTCTACTTTAAGACTATTAAACTTAAGAACACAATCTTTAGAACAGGGATGTACCTCAGTGTCTTTATGAGAAAGAGCCATTAAACCATGCTCTCCTTCTTCATCACGAGTGTTAGTCCAATCAACCACTCCATCCACAGTCACCAATACCTTAGTTGTCTTAGGTTTCCATGGATTTCTGCTATCACCTTTTGGAAGTCTTTCAGAGATTCTTAGGTCGGTATCATTGTTGCTCTTAAACTTCTGGTTGCTACCTTCAGCTTTTTCTCTTTTGTATTCCCTTGAAAAGTGCCCAAGCTTTCCACAGTTGTAGCATTCAACCTTAGATTTGTCATATCCTAATGGTTCATTAGAATCAATATTTATCTTCCTTCCAGACTTTTTGTAGAATCTGTTGGATCTAACTGAGACCATTGTAGCTTGCCATTTTAGATCCATCTCTTCAATATCAGCATCATCCATTTGGAATAGATCATTAAGAGTCAATCTTGGCATGTTATCTTGTCCAACAAAGAATGAAAAGGCATCACTTTCATTGAATAATGGTGTGTTATGTATCATTGATGGATTGTTTCCAGTATTTTGGGGATAAGTACTGCTTATTGGTCCACCAGTAGTACCTTGGAAGTAAGTACCGCTACTTGATCCACCAGCGGTACCTTGAGAGTATGTACAACTGCTTCCTTATGACACAAAGGCTAAGTTAGACTTTGATATAGATGCTTTTGGTGGCTCAACACCCTTAACATCCATATCATACACTTTGAGATTGTTGCAGAGATGATCAAAAGGAGTAACATTTAGATCATCTCTTATGATGAAGTGCATAGCCATCAGCTTCCACTCTTGTGGAACTCCTCTTAAGAACTTTAGATTAGCTTCTTCATGAGTGATCACCTATCCATGAACTGCTAATTGAACATGCAATTTACTGAACCTTTGATAACCACTGTGGATTCCTTCTGCACTGGAGATAGAGAAGTTATCAAATTTTTAAGACTAACTTCTTCATCTTCTTAGATTTGTCATTGCCTCCAAATTTAAGTTTAATAGCCTCCCACATAGTACTTTACAAATAATTCCCAACACCTTGTAAGATTCTCAAATATTAAAACACAATGTATATAAATATGTCATCAACTACACATCGTGTATGCAAACAAATAACATTCTATGACAAATAAGTCACAAATGTAAAACCTGAATATTAGGATAATCAATTAAAATATTTTATTTTTATATTGAAGTGCTCCATTATTCTTTGGCAATCTTGACAATCATATGCAAACTTCACGTTAATTATTTTTTTATAGTAAGTCACGAAAATGAGATACAGATTCACCTAGTATGTGATCATATTAATCTTAACACGAAACTTGTTGAATATATTTGTATTTTTGTATTTTACATGAAAATCTAGGTATACTATTGATGTTCCACTAAATCGTTATCTTATTCATAACCCACATTTTTTACAAAGTACATGTTGTGTTACACGTATATCAAAAGTAGAGGTGTTAATATTTCTGACTCGACTCGACTTGAGTATATTCGGGTCGGGTTACTTGGGTTGAAAATTTAATTCGGGTTAGTCAGGTCTGGCTAACTCTAATTTGAAATTAGGTCGGACATCGGATATAATATTTATGTATAATACGGAATCGGGTCAACCTGACTGACCCGAATAATTTTTATTTTATTTTATTTAAATTTAAATCTAATATAAATTCTATTAGAAAAATATAAAAAAAGTTTTTTTTAATAATTTACCCGAATTCGAGTTGAGCCAAACCCGACTAGACCCGACCCGACTAGACTGACTCGAATAAACCCGAACCCGAATAACCTGAGTTCAAATTAGGTCAGGTTCGGGTAAATTATCTTTAGCCTTGACTTAAATTCAGCCCGACTCGATTAACTCGATTCCAACCAGTCCAACCCGATTCTCACCCCTAATCAAGAGAATGATAATTTGTACATCATCTAGTCAATATTAAGATATATCCAAAATTGATAAAGTAAGGGTGTGTTTGGTTGATGTTAATTGGAATGAAGGAATGGTAATGCATATGATTGTTAATGTTTGGTTGATGTTCACAGATTTCAAATGGGGGAGTCAAATCATTATTTTTTCTATACTCCATTCCACTCGTTAGAGGTATCTGTGAGGCTCATTCTATCATTGTACTCCTTTTCATTTTTTACCAGCCCACTGCATCTCCATTCATATTTCCAGCCTTAGTTTTTCTGCCAAAAGATTCATCATCTAGTTGCACACCAGAAACCTTTTCTATCACCATTTCTTATATCATCATAGATGGGCTAGGAGACCAAGTCATCATCACCATTGATTTAGTCACCTTCTCCCATCATCAATGTTAGGCTCCTGTTTAAAGGTCACATAAATTTTCAACAATCATATTCACTGTTAGGCTCTTGTTCGATTATAAAAATGATTTTGTTACATAAAAGTTTATGTTATTTAATCTCATCAATATTATCATCATAGAAATAGTATTATATCAGTGGGTAATAAGGATTGACCCACTATCCATCTTATTACGATCCAAACGACTGAATTGGTATCGTTATTTCTAAATTCATTCCACCATTTATCAAACCGATACCGATTATCATTCCGCAACTCATACCAAACGTCCCCTAAAGATAAATAGTAATACTGTAATTGATCATACAGCATATACATGCATTAGTATCATACATGCATTAGTATCAAGCTACTAGTAACGATGCTTATCATTTTTCTAATGATTTTGCCACGTGATAACGTGTTGTGAATCAATAAAGTAAATACTAATTGGAACAACAGAATATAGAAAATACATAGAATTGCTCAATTGATTGATTAATTAGATAACATTCTCAAAACGTACTATTAATATGAACATCTAAGAGGAAATGTTATGAATAATTACATTGTGGATATCAAATAAAACCCATGGCCCATTTAGCTATTAGAATTTTATCCTAATATTATCTTATATATAGACATTGTATTCTTTCTTATTAATCAATCAATTGAGTAATTGTATGCATTCTCTATATTCTATTAGTCCAATTAGTGTTTACTTTATGGATTCACAACAATAACTAGATAATTGTTTTGTGTAAAATATGATTATAAAATATAGCATTTTAATTTAATTATATTATTAGATATTGTAATAATAAGATGATTAGTTTCTTTTTGGTGTTTGATAAATATTATTATTTCGTAACTTAATGAGTGGGGAAAGTTTAACATATACTTATATTTAGGATAGACTTATTAAATCAATCATAGTCACTTATTTTTTACCTAATAAAAAAATATATTTTTAAAAAATTAAATATCTTACAAACTGTTAATTGTTACATAAAACGAAACATACCATTGTGACGAGAATTAAATCATCTTTCTATCGTGTGGCACATGTATATAATTTCGACGAACTTTTTTTGTTAAGAAAATCATATATGATTCGTATCACGGATCATATAATCATATATGATCCGTGATACGAATCATATATGATTTTTTTCAGGAAAAGAAAATTCGTTGAAAGTATGTACATGTGCCCCTCGATAGAAAGACGATTTAATTCTCTTTGTAATGGTATATTTTTTTATCACTTGACGATTTACAATTTATGAGATTTTTTTTAAAAGGTGGAAAGTTGGTTTGAATGAATGTAACTGGTTGATGTGGTGTATGTTAAAAAGTGAGTTTACATTGATCTCAACTCTTTAATGAGTAATATAGACATATGTATTGACTCGCGATGAGCTCAGTATCAATACCAACCCGATTTAGTGCTTTCGATTTTTTTCGATCTAAAAAGTTATGTACCGATTCCGTACCGAACGGAATTCGAATATCGGTACAAGTACGGGTATCAGCACCGGTACCGGAAAATCATGATTTTTCCCTTTTTTCGGGAATTTTCTAATTTGGTATCCGTCCCGAATATTTTCACCTTATTTCATAATCCTAATATCGTACCAAACACGATTCAAGTATCAGGAATCAGTACGATTCTGAATACAGTTCTGGTTCAGTTTCAGAATTCGGATCAAAACGCTTTTCCCTATTAGCGACTATTGAGTCAAAATGAAAATTTAGTATGAGGCAATATGGATATTTAAATATTTTTATATGGTTATATATTAATATTTTTTTTGTCTCTAATAAATAGTTTACATTGTGTTTGGATGGTCTAAATCAATGGATCATTGTTAAAAATAAATAAAAAGTTTCATCAAGTTTATCGTATTATTTGAAATAATTTAAAAATATTTTAGATAATTAGTAAATGGTAAAATTACTATTTTTTTATGAGGTAATAAAAAAATAAGTAATAAATAATTTTTTTTAATCATATGTTTTTTGTCAGTAGACGATAATTTTGAGACAAAAAGAATACTACTATGCGTTTTGAAAAAGCAACACATTCATAAATTATATCAATTCATGTTTTTTTTGTAAAGGGGAATGACCCCGGTAAAATATATTAACCTCAAAAACCAATTGAGTACAATAGAATGTGGCTGATGTACCACATTGACCTCAAGCAAACGTTTGAAATTTTATAAGACTAGATGACATGTCACCCGTCTAAAATATACTCACTATATAACTAATAACACCAATAGGAAAGAACCATCTAATCGTGCATAAACACACCCCAAAAGACAAAAAACATTACAATAGTAACGACTCTGAAAGCTTCCAACGTGCCATAAGATCCAAAGCCTCCTTATACTTCTTGATACACTATATAAGTTGATCAGTCGAGTGCTTAGTACATTTGAAAAACCAATTGTTCCCCTCTTATTGTATAACTAGCTTCAAGGCTCGCCCGTTGGGCGGCGAGCTTCAAGATTTTTTTCATGAGTATAAAGATATTTTATTTACGTTACATTTTTCTTCAAAAAAATACCACTCACTCAGATTACACCTATTTATGGATTCTGTCTAAAGGAATGGTTGTAGCTGTTCTTATAGATCACTATTGTGGAGTTCTTATCCTGTCTTTTCGGCATCAACCACAATGTTAAACAACTTTCTTGTTGTAAGAACTTGGAAACAGGGAAACAGTTAAAGTATACGGAGTATTAACTCTTTTTTACACATAACATTTTAAAAAACCCATTCTAATAGTGAGTAAAGGATATTTAAGTTTTTCCCTAATTACCAATAGTATACGAATTAAGATGCAAAGTCATGAATCAATATACTCTAATAAAGTTAATGAGAGATGCAAAGTTATCAAGATACTCATGAATCAATACACTCATTATACGAATTGAGATGCAAAGTCATCAATATACTCTAATGAAGTTCGTACTCACGTGTGGGTCTAAATCCATAAGCATGTGGCTCAAAGCGTTTTATTCTTGAAATATGGTAGTTTAAAAAACATCAAAATTCTTGTTATAACTTAGCACATAGCATAAACTACTATGCAGTGTAAATTATAGTTCTCATAGAATCACCTTACTCTGCATAAGAAATCTCTTTCTTTTGTTATTCAATGATCTCACAGAACGTTGAGGCATTTTTATTTCATGTGATTAACCTCTTATAAATCTTTCATCGACATCATCTCTTGCAACCCGACCTCTTCTTATTAGCAATTACACTTCTTTTCTCATGCACAACATTCAAGAATATATAAAAAAGTAATGGTTCTAGAAAATAATAACTTAAAGATTTGGCGGTACTCGCATAATCCCTGCTTGAGATTTCTCAGGCTCAATATGCATATTTTGAATTTCTTTTTTCAGTTCATTTTCCATCCTGTAAGCGATCATAAATCACTCATACTCTACTTACCATTGAATTTGAACTTCTATTAGAATAGCAGGATTGAGTGAGACCTAATACCTCTTCTATTCTAGAAAGATCAAAGTGGGATCGAGGCTTCAATAGTTTCTTACTAACTATGACAATAGAACCTAACAGGTAAAAGGCATGTACTTTTTCATACTTGAACAAATTTTAAGTTGCGGTAAAAGCAGCAGCCAAGGCATCATCAAGATCTTTACCACCTCTGAGGAATATTTTTACATTCCTGTCAACCTGTAATTCCATTAAAGAACATGTTAAACAAAAGGTCAAAACTCTTAAATGGTTCAAGAATAAAGGAAGAATAAAGGATACAGTAATGTATACTTGTTGTATTTTGAATAATTGGAGGGATACGTAATCCAACATGCTTAAATATGATTAAACTTTTTGAATACTGATGTTCGATATACTTACTTACTTCTAAGCCTCAAATCATCGATCCAAGATCCTCATATGATGCCACAATGTCTGGAACGCAACGCAAGTAGTATCTTTTTGCGCACAAAATAAAATGAACTGGTCATGACTTCACAAATCAGGTACTCACATAGTTTGCTCTTTGTTCGCTAGCAATTGATCTTTGAAGGACTATCTAAAACCGATTATTTTATTGTAAAAAAACATGAAACATAAACCTGCTTTGAAAGTTTGGATTACGCTTTACAAATTACCAAAGATATTTAAAAACTTAGTCGGATTATTTATCATGCAACCATTTCTTACTTGTTTCTCAGAACTGTTATTTTTGTCCTAAATTATCACAATCTCATAACCATAATTTCTTTTTACCCAAACATTCAAACCTGAGTATTCATACATAAACATTTAAAGATTGCATAACTACTTGTTTCATAGTGTAACTAAGGTAGAAGGATTATCGGCATTTTATACAAGTGTGTGTGATACATGCGTGAGGTCAAAACCAATTCTTTAAAAAATTTAGACAACATTTAATTTGCTTTCACATGCCCGTAAAGAGGTTTGAAGTTGATAACAAGTTATCCTTTAACAATAAACCTCTTATTCTCTTAATCAGTTTGTCATGTTTTCTTTTTATAAATACGAACTTAATATATAGCTTCAAAACAATATATGCTAATCCATAAGGTTCAAACACTTTTTTTATGACAAACTAAGAATATATGAAGTTAGTACCTTTAAGTGCAAACTTGCTGCTTTAATTAGCTGAAGTTTTATAAATATATTTGCAGTTTTTACTAACGTCTTTTATATAATGTGCTTTCTTCTTAATCTTCTTTTCTTCCATGTCAAAGCTGCAATCAATAAATATACATTATAAATAGGAGTCAATGATAAAAGAGAGACGATTTTTGTAGGATTGTAATTGTGATAACAATCGGGGCCCGTATGGAATACTTTGCATACATTTCAAAATTCACAACAATGACAATTTCATAGGCCAAAATATGTATATGTATTTTCATTTTATGCAAGGATATTAAGGTGAGTCACTTACCGACCTAATGTTTTAAACCGTCTAAACTATTACCACAACCTCTCTCAAGTGTTGTTTTGGCCACTTAAAAATTATCAATTAAACCTTAGAACATGAATTTGAGATGCAAATATATATTTGAAACACGACCAAAATCATATTTTATTTATACATAGAACACCACTAACCTGTCCAAAATTAAATTGCTTTTGTGTGGGGCGTTACTTCACTCAAAGTTAAACTTCTCGGCACCTAAAAGAAAAGAGTTAGAATTGTATCCTAACAAAAAATCTAACTGTATGAGGAAATGCCTTAAAAATCTTACCATGGAAGTTCTACATTGCAGAACATTAAGAATCCGCTTAACGGTGTTAAAAAAAGTAACCAACTGCACAATACGAAACACCAAGTTAGCTATATTGGTATAGTATGTAAACTTATGTATAACAATTTAAAGAATGTATATACCCCAAACAACCCAGATTTAAGTAATCCGCAGTTCTCAATTTCTCTAATCATAAAAATTACCACACAGATCACACCAACTTATTTTTCTAAAACTAACACCTACACGAATTGACCATAAAAAAAGAACTCACAACTTCGAAAAGGAATCATCCTATTTACAATCAACAACACCATCTAATCGATTTAACAACTAAATTCTACATTTAAATTACCTACAGTAGATCATGAATTTCCTTACACGAATTCAATCCTAATTTCAATAAAACATAAAGTTTTTAATCAAAACCCCAAAAATTAATGAAATAAAAAAACCCTAATAAACGAAGAAAAAACAAAAGATAAATCATACCAAAATCAAACAACCTTGATCGTTTTGTTAATTTCTTCATCTTCAATTGTTTAATTCCTTGTCACTATGCTATATATGTTAATTTGTTAGGAATTGTTCTTTGATGATTCCAGGGATTTGATTTTTTTTTTGGAATTTGATTTTTTTTTTGGGTTAATTGGTCGTGATTTGGAGATTTTCAATTAGGGTTTTTGTGTAAGAATTTCTTGAAGCGTTGTTTTTTTTAGTTTTGTTTCAGAGTTAATGCTGAAAGGTGGGAATTGATATGCACCGTTGATTATTGAGGAATATACAGGTGTCATTTATACAGATTTTTAGAGAAAGATTGGATTTTTCAAAACCCTCTTTTATATGATAGTAGATGTATGCAGAAGTCGCTAACACAAGCTTAGAAATTACACCTCTAGAAGTCTTCCGCTCCGCTAAGGTAAAACCGAATCCAAAATCACCACAAACAAAGGAGGGGTGTGGGGTAACAAAGCCAAGTCTCTTATATGAACCCTGCGAAGCAAAACTACATTCAAAAAATAAATAGTCATGCGAATTAGGAACAGTCTCACACAACGGGCAACTAGTACCAATGTCACCCGAAACATCCAAACTCCAAAAACAATCTTGCGTCTTAAGCCTCTTTTTAATAATCAACCAAGGTAGCAAAACCCATATAATCTATTAGTATTACTTGAGAAAGATTCCAAACAATGATATTCAATTATTCATGTTTTGTAAACGTGATAATGAAATAATGTGCATCCAAACACAAATACAAACACCTGCTAGGAGCTTCAAAACATATATTTTATATATGAATTTTAAATTTCAATTTTAACAAAAATTGTTAATAATGAAATAGTATTTTATAGAGTAAAATGCAGAAATCATACCTGTGGTATGTCATTTTTGCAGATTTAGTAACCGGTGTTCCGAAAGTACATGCAACCTACCTGGTGTATGTGTTTTGTATCATTTTCATACCTTGACTTAACAGTTGTTAAAAACTGACATTTACTAAATGGACTATTTTGTTTTTTTCTTTGTCATCTTCTCCAAAACATCACAAACACCACTTTTTCAGCCGCCAATACCACCACCAATTAACCACCACCAACGCACCACCACCACTCTTAGATGTCATCACCACCACACCACATTGAACTGTCATCACCTCCACCACCACTTCCAGCAGGATAACAACCTCACCACCGTTTTTACACATAACGAGAAATGACATGTTCATCATCCCCAAAGTTCTCATGTAAACATGGAGAACAAAATATATGTCAGAGGTGTCAACAATTATTGTTAAACTATGTTAGAAAAAGTTACATTAAGAAAGACATCTTAAATGGATCGTGTATTCTTAAATTAGCTAAAAAGATTACTGTATTTATATATGATGTTACATTTGACATATACGTCTAACATAAAGACAGTTGCATCTTTGTGGCACAAAGGAAGTTTAATATCATCAAGACAGTAATGTTATAAGTTTTCTTGTGATCACACAAACACATTTGGTAAACAACCTCTAACGTCATAAATATTGCTTTATAATCATTAAATCTTAGGAACCACACAAATATAAAAGGGGATTATTCTTTAATGGTGGTGATGTTGTTTTCCTGCTGCAATTAGTGGTGGAGGTGATGACGGTTTAATGTGACGGTGATGACAAAAAGGTGGCGGTGGTGGTTAATTGATGGAGGTGGTGGCAGCTGAAAAACTCGTGTTTATGGTGTTTTGGAGAAGAAGACAAAGAAAAAGACACAACAGTCCATTTAGTAACTGTCAATTTTTAACAATTGTTAAGTCAAGGTATGAAAATGATATAAAACACAAACATCAGGTAGGTCGCCCGTACTTTCGAAACATCGGTTACTAAATTTGCAAAAATGACATACCACAGGTATGATTTCTGCATTTTACTCTATTTTATATTGTAAACATTTATTTATTTGTTACCAGGGGCGGAGCTAAGGGTTCTCGGGGATGCACGAGAACCCGATGAAATTTTTTCGCGTGGTGTATATTAAAAAAAAACTTTTTCTAACCCCATTCATGGCCTATAAATACATCTCAAACTAAACTTATTTTTAGCTTTTTACACAACAAAACATACAACTTCTACACACTAAATATAACTCATAATCACAAAATATTTAACTTACATACTCCCCGAAACCCAATAGTCAACAATCAAGAACAATCTGAAGCTCACCCTCGACACCGGCTGAAACCTTAGATCTCCGTAATACTCCCCGACAATGCATAAACAACATCAAATCAACTTCCAACCACCCAATTGGTTTTCCAAAACCATAACACGGCATTTGCACCACCACAAATGGTTTACCCGAACGTCTATGCTCAATACGGCGTCGGTGGTTTTTCGTCTCAACCTAATTTAGGTGGCGGCGGTTCTTCATCTCAACTTAATGTCGGTGGTTATTCAAGTCCGGTCAATTGTTAATGTATTTGACGAGGATATGTACCCCCCTCAGTATTCGGAAACAAACCCTCGTGAATTTTTCGAGAATGTTGAATACGAAGACGACGAGATACCGGAGCCGGCACCGAAGTAGAAGCCAAGAAGGAAACAAAACTAAAGACGCCAACCTGCCCCGAAGAAGACACAACCCCATAACCAACGTTGTATTCCATGGACCGCTGAAGAAGAGGCTTCATTATGTCGATCTTGGGTGCGTATTTTTTAGGACAACAATGTTGGCAACGCGAGAAAGGCATTACGATTTATGGTGTGAAATCTTGAGACACATGCACAAGACTTGTCCAATAAGCCAACGTCGGACTTACGACATAGTTAACGAAAAGTGAAAGACCGTGTGTCTGAAGGTATGTCAATTTTGCGGTGTTTAAGCTGATGCTTTCGGACATACATCAGTGGAGCCAATGATGATGATTATATTAAACGAGCATTGACAGATTATAATGTTGAGTATGGTGTCTCGTTTACACTAGTTCATTGTTAGAATGAGTTAAAAGATAGTGAAAAATGGAATAACGAAAAAGTTGTGCCATTTATACAGGAAGTGGAGGAGAAAAAGAACAAAAGGGATAAGTCTAGCGGAACAAGTTCTTTTTTCACGAAAGAATCCGGTGAAGGCAATATCAATTTGAATACAGAGGCTGCAAAAGACGAAGTGGAGGCAGTTCCACTCCATCGTCCAATGGAGAGGGACACGACAAAAATTAAATAGAAATGGGGGTCGTCGTCTGGGTCAGCTGCTAACCTTGATGTGAAAGCGTTGGCGAAAATGATGGCCAAACGGGTATGCAATGGCTACCAACCCGATGACGCTTAAAAGAGTCATGAAATGTCTGAGATGCTGCGAATCAAACAGAAGGAGCTGGAACTCAAGCGCGCCGAGCTGGATTAAAAAACCGCCAAAGAAACGAACAAACATATTTGACTACTATCGATGAAGTGTTGAAGGTTGTGCTCCGAAAGAGGCTATTCGACTAAGTTAACGTGTTTTTTTTTATTAATGTACGTTTTTTTTATTTTCGTAACGTTTTTATTTCCGTAAGTGTACGTTTTTAATTTCTGTAATGTTTTTAAGTTTTTAATATATTGTTTTATTTTAATTAATAAAAGTATTATTCTAATGTGAGGCTGTTTATTGATGTGATTGATAAGAGTGAATTGTGAGTGAAAGATAGGATGAAAAAGAAGAGAAAAAAAATTAATATAACGTTAACGTGACTGATGTAAGAGATTTTTTTTTGATGTTATTGCTAAATATAGTCTAATAACCACTTAGATTTCGACTCCTAGTAGGAGTATCACGTGTAAACCAACAGGGTCCAATGATGTTTGACGCTGAAAAGAATTAATGCTTTCAAAACTTCTTACGCCGGGCACAACGGTAAAACACTCGATCATTAGTTTTTTTATCGACTTATTTTTTTTTGACGATTTACAAACGATTTGTTTTCACAACAAAACGATCAATTTCAATTTATAAAAACAATAAAAAATTAATTCAATTTCAATAAATAAAAACATCACATAGATAATTAAAAAAACATTACAATGATTACTCAAATGAATAAAAACATTACATTAATAATTATAAAAAAATACTATTAAAAAATGATAACCTTCATTGGAGATTAAGAGGGTAAAATATTTAAAATATAGTTAACTCTAAAACTGGTAAAATTAATATATGTTGTGAGAAATTAAATAAAGCCTAATATATTAAAATTTGAAAATTTATTACAAATTTTATCTAATTACAATAATTAAAAAATTAATATAATCTAATCTATAAAAATAAAAGAAAGAGAAAGATAAAGGTGATTTTAAAATGGGTCGTATATACAAACGAATTCGAGAAGTCGACAGAATTTGACTCGGTCGCTACTCGCTGTAACGCGGTCGATTGAGTTCGAAATCAGTCGACCGATTCTAAAAAATCGCCGTTTCGACTAGCTTTAAAAACTGTTTAGTCAGTGAACATATGAAGTTCACGACATTGATAAATCAACTATTGCACGCGATACAAACTAAGCTGATGGGAAAACCTTGATGATTATATATTTATAGACTGTGTATGTGATTTGCATATTTTATAATTTTATTAGAATATTTGTTATTTTATGTAAATAGTTGTATTATAAATACAAATTGTTTTAACTGCTTGTACATAAATGTTCTAATCAAATTTGAGAATGTTCTAACTTCTAATTACTTTCCTTCCTTATTACATGTTCTAAGAGTCCTTGATATCTGAGAGTTTTACTATATTGAAATAAAAAGATTTGCCTAGAGGTGGCAAAATGGGTAGACGGGTAGGTATGGGCAGCGGACAAAACGGATGATGAGCTAAACGGTTGGTGGGGAAAACGAGAACGGGCTAAACGGACGGGCTAAAAGGGCGCAAGTGAAAATGAAAAAAAAACATATAAAAACGTATAAATAAAAATAAAAATACTTTTTTAAAAGTCGGGGATAAATAATTAAATATAAAATATTCGTGAGTTGTCTAACTAGCATTTTACATGGGCGCTCATTAAGCCCATTTAGCTTATTTCACGTGCGACCGTTTAGCCTATTAATAATAAAAATGGGGTTCGACTCCTGTCATTCCCCATGTGGGGGATTTTCCCAGAATTGGCAGCCGGATTTAAATTCCATCGCAATGCCTCGAAGCCCCCTTAATGGGAAACTGGATGGCTAGCATGGGGGTTGATATTCTCTTCGTGAGATGATTCGAGCTCGGGTCGAAAGACTTGGTGCCTCGGTGGCACGCAAGATACTCCACTGCACTAAACTGCCGTTTAAAAAAATAAATAATAAAAATGGGCAAAAAATCCATCCTTTTTAAAAATGAGCAAAAAGTACATATCTTTATCAAAATGGATAAAATTTGTCACCAATAAATTTGCCTCTAAATAGAAAAAGGATAAAAGCACATAGTTTTGACTTTTGATAATTTGCCTAACACGTATATGGGCCAAAATGTGTCGGGACTCGTTATTCATTAAATCCAGTTTGCTTATTCTACTCCAATTTTAGTGATGCTTGTAAGTGAATAAGTGGTTGAGAGTTAATAGTTTTATTCATTTTTGCAAGTGATTTGGCGATTGAGTGTCGATATAAATAAGTTTTATCTATTTTTGTAAGTGACTAAACGATTGAGTGTTAATATAAATAAGTTTTATCTATTTTTGTAAGTGACTAAGCGTTAAGTGTCGATATAAATAAGTTTTATCCATTTTTGAAATAAAAATTGTCAATATAAATAAGTTTTATTCATTTTCGCAAGGGATTGAGTGTCAATTTAACTAAATTTCATCCATTTTTGTAGTTCGAAGTGTCTAAATAAATTACGAAAATCATTGTCCATTTATATATATTTAGTTTTTTAAATAATTATTTTCGTAGGTAAAAATTTAGAGAATCCAATATGATAAACTTTTTCTATAAGTTTATAAGTGTGTTATAACATTAATTTAAAAATCTTTTTGTTTTATAAATCTATTATCACTATTAATAAACCCATCAAAATTTATAAATCTCTAACATAATTCAAATGTATTAAATTATGAAAAAGTTCAATATTTAAACCTTTTCATGCCACATAAGTTTGAAATAAATATTCACCATAATTGACAAATTTTTAAACATTTTCATAATTTTATAAAGCTATATATGAACCACCATAATAAATGCTTGATAACTCATTTGACTCCTGATCTCCTAAGAATATAAGAATTTTGACCCGATAACCATTCACAGTCCACTATCACAATTAGAAAATGAAAACCATCCCTCTTGCTCATATATATATATATTTTTTTTTAAAGCATTTATATCAATAATAAAGATAATAATTAGCAAGATGCTAGAATTACAGAATCAGAATCTTATATAAAATCGTTTTCGTTTTAGACGAATCGGAATCGTAAAATCTTACTATAATATCGTTTTCTTGATATTATTTGTAATATTATACAATCTACAAATTATATATATCGTAAAAATAAAATTGTATGAATGTTTCATAAAAAAGTTATCCTAAATTACAATCATGAAACGTATAAGAAGATTAACACGTTATTTTTTAGATTATACTCCGTCCAACCTAGTGTCAAAGCTCTTTGATCCCTTATCTAAACCTTTGTCCTAATCACGAACAAACTCTCGAATCGCAATAACAATCATGCTTCGTCTTTTTTGATATTAGTTACTTAAGCACGTATTTGAATACATACGTGCTTCTTGTCACCTTTTTTTCTTCTTCTTTTGAGTGATAGCAATAGCATGATCAACCATGATATAGATTGTCGAATCACTTGTTTACATGTGCCCAAAAGGCCATCCACCTTGTTTTGATTGATATGTCTTGATATACAGAGACGAAGCCAGAAAGTTTAGCTTGAGGATCAAAGTTTGATATTTTTTGTAAACTAGTATAAAATAGTTCTTAAAAAGGTTAAATTTTAAAAAAACCTAAAAAATTTCAAATATTTACATAACAATATTTTCACAGAGAGAATCACATGACCTTTGTGAACCCCTTTCCCTTCGCCCGTTGTCGATATAGTTTTGTTATTCAATATAACAACAATTATATCATAAAGATTATAAAGTTAGTTCAAATCACTTCAAAATAGACATCTTTGATAAGTATGAAATTAAGTGGAATCCCATTCAAACTTAAAGAAAAAGTGATTGTATGAATCATGTCCCAATTTCCATCTCATTGTCCATTAGGCCATGCACCTAATTTACAAAAGCCAAAGCACTACTAATATACTCTGTATAAAAACATATTCTTTTTACATTTATAGAAGAAATAAAACAAAATTATTTACAAATCCGAAGTTAATAAGAATGGAGAACAATATTGGATTCGACATAGACTATTACTCTTTTAAATAATTCAGAGTCGACGCAAATAAACTTTCATGATCGCAAAAAAATCAATTTTCTTCTCATGAGATCGAACCATTTTCCTATACTTTGAAAGACTCATATTTTTATTGTTAGGTTAGGCTGCCCACATCAATACTCGGTCGCCCTTCTCAAATCTCTCGTCACCTTAGTTTTCTCTCGACAAGCGAGTGCGATTTCCACACCAATGCGACCAGCCTTATATAATTTCCTTATATAATTGTAACTTGAAAGCTTAGAGTATACACTTTATAAACATTGTTAGAAAAAGTTGAGTGGGTATAATTACTATGGACAATAAAAACAAAATCACTTCAATCAAATAATTCTTTCCTTATCTCACTTTTGATAGCAACAACTCCACTATCATCCAAAAGATAACATAATGAATCCAATTCACCTTCCATAAATTGGGGAGCTGTTTCTGTCCCCATAACCATCAATAAATTCACTTCAAAACCCTAAAACAACTTACAACATCTTCTTGCAATTGAAACTAAAAAAATGGCACTTCTTCATTACATGGACACCATTTTAGTTCCAATAAGTTTTTTCATGACATTTGGTTACCATGCTTATCTTTGGTACCATTTCAAGACCAAACCATCTTGCACAACAATTGGTATCGAGTCGATCAAGCGAAAACATTGGCTCAAAGACATGAGACAGGTATTGGCTTTATGTACATGTTTTTTGTTTAAGAACGACAATCACATTATCAGATTACATACTCAAAAGGGCTAGCAGCAGCTTTTGCCTGTTTGCCTTCTCCTAATATGTAAATTATAAATATAGTTCTAGCTAAATTCAAAGTAAAACATGAGTTTTGTGTATTATATAGGGTTTATATTTGTAGGGTTTATATTTGTGTATTATATAGGGTTTAAGAAACTAACTTAAATAGGGTTTCTATTTGTAGCATATTAAAATTTATAACAATTTTTGAATTATGACTTGTGTTGATTTTTTTTTTTGAATAGGGAGATGATAAGCATGCTACGTTAGCAGTACAAAGTTTGCGAAACACGTTGATGAGCTCTATACTAGTCGCTATGGTCACATCCATCATAACAGTCGCGTTAACTGCTTTGATAAACAACACGTATAGCGTAAAGGATCTCTTCACGAGTTCGTTTTTTGGGTTACATACAACGAAAATATTGTTCCTGAAATATGGCTCGGCGTTCCTCTTCTTGTTGACTAGTTTCCTATGCAGCTCTATGGCTGTTGCAACCTTGATCGATGCTAATTACTTGGTCTACGCATTAGGAGCCGAGCCTGAGAACGATAGGGCAACATCACCATCACCGTCGCCTTCAGCATCTCGTAAATACACTAGGGATATTTTGGAAAGGGGTTTCGTCTTAGCTATATTTGGGAATCGGATGCTTTGCCTCACGTTTCCGGTGCTCTTTTGGTTGATTAGCCCGATGGTTTTCGTATTTGCTTCTGTGCTATTAGTTTGGGGGCTTTATGTGCTTGATTTTGTTAATGTTGCTATAGCAAAATGAATCATCTTGATCATGATACACTTGTATGTCTTGTATAATAAACAACACAGTTTAGCAAATAAATATATATCATCGTATATTGTAGTCAAGAGGACAATTGATAGCTCGTTAAGTTTACACGAGTACTTTATTTGTAATACACTTTTTACATCCTAGATTTTGTTCACAAATTATATTTTCGGATCACCGAACTACACAGTCTTGTTCACAAATTTTAATATCCGGAAACGAATGTTGACATTTTAAAATTAAAATCTGTTTTCTGGGTTAATTTCTATATATTACCAATATAATTTTCGATTTTTATACGTTTAGGTTATGTTTGATAAGAACTTAATACATCTTAATTGAAAAACAAATGAGTATATTGCACTATTCTTGTTTTGGGCAAAAAATTAACACATGTATTTCTAAGGTAAAATAGTATTTTTCATGTGTTAGTTTTAAACTCAAAACAAAAAGAGTGACACTAGTTACATATTTACCCTTTCATTTCTCAATTGTAATTTTCATGTAATTTCTTTTTAAAATAAATAGAATTTTTTTTTAAATTCACACATTTTATTACATGTATCTATAATGAGACATCATATATTTAAACAGTCACTCTAATTTTTCACGATTTAATAAAAAATCGAAACTGACAAACTTTTTTAAATATAGATAAAATTACGCTAATTTTGTAACTAAATAAATAATTAGTTATACTCAACATAGACTTTTTAATTAACCCAGATTTCCAACTGTGTAAAAGAACCCGACCCGTTAATCAAATCAGGTTGGAGCCTCATGTTAGCAAAGTTGTAACCTCATGTTGTATATTGTTTGTGAATTTAATCTCATGAGAAATTAAATTGAATGAAAATAGTGAGATAAACCAACTGGTTTAGCTTAATTGGCCATCAAAGTTTCACTAAGTGGTTTTATTAGAGAAGATTTTCTAGAAATCTTAGGTTCAAGACATGCCAAGAGCTCTCAAGCGAAGCGGAATAAAGAGTTTAACATAACTAAGCGAGAGTTCAAAGAAAATATTCTATCGCTTAGATGTCATTACACGACTCGACCAACTAACCACTAACATTTGCCGTTAAAAAAATAAATGAAAATAGCGATTGTACGACACAATTTTGTGCAAATGGGCTTTAAGTTCATATTACAAATATTGAAAACCATATTTTCATGCTTTATATAACCCACTACAGAGTTGTTTGGTTCAGCTTATAAAAGCTTATTAGCTTAACTAAATCTCATGAAAAATTAAGCTTACTTAATTAGTTAATTGTATGAAAATAGTGAGATATCTTATGTAGGACACAGTTTTCTTCAAATGAGGCTTTAGCCTCATATTACAAATATTGACAACCATATTTTCATGTTTTATATGAAACCTATTACAGAGTTGTTTGATTTAGCTTATATGTGTTAAATATATCGAAACAAGTGTTTGCTAAACTTATATTGTTGGGCTTATAAGCTTATATAAAGAGGTTTAGGTAAGTTACAATTTTGTAGATTATATAAGAATGAGTGAATTTATATAAGAATATTACATAAAAATACTTTTAAGCATTATAGCTAAACCAAACAATTAAAAAAGACTTATGAGCACATGATATATAAATCATAAGTGGGTTATATAATATAAGCATAAACCTTATTCATAAGTTTAACCAAACACGTCCTACATACAAACTCTACAAATCTCCTTAGATTCTTACACCAAGTACACAATAGATTTTATTGTTTGAAGCTATCTAAACTTTATGATTTAAGTTCATTTGAATACTAAATTTTATTTGAAACTAGTTTTCACTTTCTATATTCATTTTAATTTAATGGATAAGATTAAACACGAAATATATTTTCACCTTTTTTTTAAATATTAATATCTTTTAAACCGTTAATTGTTATGCGAAAAAAAACATACCGTTACGAAGATCATTTATTTATCTTTCTATAGATATGCTATATGATATACTTTCGACAATTTTTTTCTTTATTTTTTAACGTTTTCGTAAATTATCATATATGATACTAATATCATATATGATGTAACACCAGTATCATATATGATCTAACCTATCATATATGATAAAAAACAATATTATATACTCCCTCCGTCCCATATTAAGTGTCCACTATTGAATATTCAAAGTCTTTATTACTAAACTTTGACCAAAAATATTTTTATTTGTGTTATATAATATTTGACGAAAGTCATATGAATAGATTCGGTTTTCAAAAATATTTTCATACGTATAATTTTCATCAAGTATTATATAACAAAAATACAAATATTTATGGTCAAAGTTTAGTAACTAAGACTTAGAATATTTCATAGTGGACACTTAATATGGGACGGAGGGTGTATGATTTAGCACTGTTATCATATATGATGAACCAATATTATCAAATATGATATTTCATGTAAAGTTTAAAAAGAATAAAAAAACCGATTTTTTTTCTTCGAAAGTATGTCATAGTGCATATTAGTAGAAAGATAATTAAATACTCGTCGCGATAGTATAATTATTTTCGTTTAACACTTAACGGTTTAGGAGATATTTAAATTATAAAAAACATGTGAAAAATAAAATATAATTAATCTTATCCGTTAGATGAAAATGAGATGGATGGTGGGGATGATTCCCCTCATTTCCAAGGAAAAGTACGATATCCAAAATAAATTATCTCAAACGTTATATACATATCTACTACGTATTTGGTTTTTTACCACATTGACAACTAGGGGGTGAGAATCAGATTGGGTTGGTTGGGTTCAGGTTATTACGGTCAGGTCGAATCCGAGTTAAGGCTAAAAATAATTTATCCGAATTCGACCAGATTTTAACTCAGGTTAGTCGGGTTCGGGTTTACTTGTGTCAAGTCTACTCGCGTTGGGACAATTCGAATTCGGGTCAATCCGAATATGGGTAAAAATTAATTTTTTTAATCTATCTTAAATAGAAATTATATAATATTTATTATAAAAAAAAATCTTATTCGGGTCAATTGGGTTGAGCCGAACCCGAGTTAGACAAATCTTTTCTACTCGATACCCAACTCGATTTTTCAATACGGGTTAGTCAGGTTGACCCGATTGACCCGAGCTAGAATTTGAACCCGAGTAACCCGACTCGAGTATACTCGGGTCTGATACGGGTTTGAGTCGAAATTATTGACACCCCTAGGGGTGAAAACGAGCCGATCCGAGCCCGAGCTCAACAGGGACCGGGCTCGGCTCGAAACATAAATAGTGGGCTCAAGCTCGGCTCGATAGCTCATCGAGCTTTTACCTTTAAGGCTTGAGCTCGACTCGATTAGGATTCGAGCAAGCTCGAGCTTAGCTTGAAAAGCTCGAAATTATATATACGAAAAAAATATATCACTATCGTTCACACACAAATTCTATGTTTATAGTATACTATTATAACGACTATCAATAAATTATTTAATTTTTTATATAGTTACTCTTTATAATAAGGCTAATATTCAAAATCCACGTTTGCTTACTTATATGAAAATATATTTATACTAAGACCCGAAAAGCTCGATAAGGGCACGAGCCAAGCTATCAAAAACTCGAGCTCGGCTCATTATATGTTTCGAGCCATACAATTGAGCTTGAGCTCGGGCTTGGGCTCGATAAAAGCTCGGCTCGATCGAGCCGAGCTTGAACTCGAGCTCGAATAGCTTGATCAAAGCTCGGCTCGTTTGCACCCCTAGAAACCCCTTTTGAGAACCATCCTTGAAGGTATTTTAAAGGTTTCTAAACCTAGAATAAATTTATGTATGAAGATCTGAGCTTACGTGTTAGGATGAGTTTGTGGATATGATTGTTTCTTATTCTTACTTTAGGGTGAATTTGGATATTGGTTTTGAGCTTTAGGATGAAGATAAGATAGTGTTATACATGTGGATTTGGTTCGTGTTGATATGGGTGTAGATCACGTTATGGTGGAGCGGGAGAACCATATGGTGTTTCTGTTGATTCCAGACTTAGATCGGATTAGCTTTGTATTAACGAGATTAGATCAAGTATAATACGTAGAGAAACTTTGTGTTTGAAACAATCTAAGTAATATGCGGAATTAATACTTAGAACAAAGAACAAATGAATACCAAACTTTCAACTTTGATTAACAATAACTACGACATACAATGGTATTGAAAGTGTATCAAACAACAAACCCTAAGACCTCCTTTTATAGATGCTAGGAGCCTTGAACATAAAGCTAAATATCAACTATTTTAGGAAGATATTAAACTGATAAGCATAAGAAATACAATATTCGAATATATCTTCCTAACTTATACAAAACGTGTTGAATTAACAGTTAATAAACTTTGACAGTGGCTTGGATTCCTTTTGTCAGCGTCTTGATTGTCAGCGCCTTGATTACTCTTGTCAGCGGCTTGAATCCCTTTGTCAGCGGCTAGTGACTTAGATAATTTTTCCTAACAATCCTCCCCTAAACTTGATATTTACCATAATCATCAAGTTTCTAAATAAAAAAAAATACAGAGAGGATTCTTACAAATAAACCTATTCTTCAATTTGAGAGTGAAGAAACTTCATGAGATCAACACCCACGCCACTAGTATAGTCCACCTTTAGATTTGTGCTCACCATATTCTTCAATGTGTCTTGTGTTAGTAGATAAATTCTATCCACCAACAAGTATTCTAATAACTTTATTGTGCAAAGGCGATACACACCAACAGCTGAAAACAAACACCATTTCAGACTTTAAGGGAATTGTCAATACCCATGTGGATATCTGATATAATATGGCTATATTTATTGTATAATCAAAGGGGTCACACACTTAGACATCGAGATCATCTTGTATTAGGATATCTGATATAATATGGCTATATTTATTGTATAATCTTAGGTTGATAAAAGTGTATACTTAAAGGTAATTAATTAGTAAAAGGTTTAGCAATGATTAATTAAAAAGACTCAAGACTTTAAAAAAATTGGTGTAATTACTAAACTAGGTTTATAGAAAGACAAAAAGTTAAAAACCAATACCCATTTGGTATGGTCGGCCGATTATAGAAGAAAAGAATGGGAGAGATTCTAGAAGGTTAATTACTTGGAGGTTAAGTTGTAATCTTTACCATGATTATCCTATAGCTCTAATATATAAACTAAGGACGTGATTCATTGTTTCATAACTTTTAACCCACGAAATTGTGAGACCCCCAAAATCAGGCAAGGAAACACGTAGGCAGCAAGGGGGTGCCACGTCATGGTACAAGAATCAATGAAATACTGTTGACAGAGAGTTGACGTAATAAAAAAACATATACATCACATCATAAAAGATCAGAGTTTTAAACAAAAGGTCCTAAAGTTTTATAAGAGAAAAAATCTATTATTTAATTATCGTTTGTAACATATAGTTACCAAGAATATATGATAAACTTCTGACAGTTTTTACCAAAATCAAAGTTTAAATATACACAGAAATCTCCAAGCTGCGATATTATCTTGCGGGATCCCATCCAAGCAAAGTTAAGTATTAATACTTGAGATTAAACATGTACAATTGTCAACACAAAATTGAGTGATATTCATAGGTTTAGCAGTAAAGGTGTAGAACACAAGCATTCATTTATAAAACAAGAAATAGGGAAAATGGTTATGTACATTAACCATAGTCCGAAATCATTATTATTGCTATTTAGTTCATGAACTGAAGCTTAAAAATCATTGTAAGTTCCTCTAGTAAGTACTCAACCTAAATACTCAAGTATAAACAAATGCAATGTGTCAAAGTAATACGAGACGGGGATTGTCAATCCCGATGGATTCACCCACAACATTCGCGCTTAGCAGAAAGTAATACGGGAAAATTAACGGTTCATGATCAAGAGAGGAAACTTAGGGGCTATAAACTAAAAGAAATAATATCAATGAAAACTGTTGGAAATCATCAAGTTCTGGAAAGCATACAAGTTATGTATAGCATACAAGTTCTGGATAGCATACAAGTTCTGGATAGCATACACAATTAAATGAATGTGTTCCACCATGTAAAATCTCACCCCGCGTTTAGAAACAATGTGAAAGTAGTAAAAAGGGGCTATGAACTCACCTTAACCACTAGGTAAGTGAATCACGGGACTCAGAAGCTGAATAGAAACAGTAGTGGTAAGACGATCGCCGACGATATGGATGCCCGGTAAAACATGAAAGCCGCAACCTAACAAGTAAGGCGCACACTTTATTAATAATTGACTCAAGTATAAACCATATTTAATAACATAAAACTCAACATTACAAAACCATGACAAACCCGAAAGAACAACAATGCAAGTGGTACTACAATACCCTTCTATATGTTCACTTTATTAAACTACTTTCTCGATAAAATCTGTCGGCACATACCAAATGTACAAGCTCATTTCCCTTACTTAGACAACTCGGATTTTTATGAAACTTGGTGAAAAACTCAATCATAACCTGAATAAAACTCAGTTTAAATTTCATCCAATGATCTATATTTTAGAACCACCTGCTCAACACATTTCTAAACTTGAAAAACCGGACAGATTTGAAAACTTGACTCGCGAAACCATTTTGACTTCTCTAAACAACTTCGTTTACAAAACCGACACTTGGTTTTGAAAATAAACTCACAACCCTAGGTTTAGAAACTTAGAACAGCCCTTGACTCTTTTTAAAACTCATTTTATACTCCCCGAGATTCGATCCAAATATCGACGACAACTTCGAGTTATGTCGATACTCGTCTCCCGGTACACGAATAATCAAACTATCGTAACTTCCTCCTCGTTTTGAGGTAGAAGCTCTAATTTATATCAAAACGAAGCTAATGAAAATCTCTTCAACACTATCTCATTAGTACAACAATAATTCAAAATTAAGACACCAAAATTAGCCTTAAACCTACAGCCCTAAATCACCTCTTTGAAACTCATACAAAATCACTTTTTCAACCCATTTCAACTACTTTTCTACTAATTCTAACATCTGATCATTACCCATTTTCAATCCTGACACTTGCATGTTACATATAACAAAAATAAAAATCAAAACTTCAAGTTTTCATCATCAAAACATCATGATCTAGTGAAGATCATCACATGCATGATCTTTAAATTTTTTTAACAACCCTAAATCATAAGAAAACTTAAAACTCCATGCATTAGGGTAAAATTTGTACCAAAAGAATCACATTTAAATTTTAGGAATGGGTCTTTGTTTAAATTTGGCTAGATCAAGCTCAAAATCAACAAAAATGGGTGTTTGTGGCTTGTGGTGGCTCACGGCGATAGCAAGAAAAAGAGAGAGGTGTTTGATTTTTTTGTTTAAACACATTTACTATGTGTTCCTTAGTGGAAAATTAATATATAGTGGGGGTGGAGGGCTTGTTTTTACAATTTTGTAATCTTTTGGACTAAA